>JAFREQ010000039.1:0-1445000 GCA_025331565.1 Holacanthus passer
AATAATATCTTCTTTTTTAAAAAAAATAAGAAGTGCGTTTTTCCAGAAATAATGGTGGCTGAAAGTACCCTGAAGATAGAAAAAATAATAAGAACCTCCGGGTAAATACCGAGATGTCTCCAACATTGGTGTCACGAGGCCAAACATGAGACACGTTTGGACAAGCCCCCAGGGGGTAGAGCTAAGAATTAACAAATTTCTATTGGTGAAAGGTATATAATCTATATTCTTGTAGGTTGGACAATAGGCGTGGAAATCTACCACATATAAACGAATGCAAGGTTCATTTTAGCTCAGAGAGCTCTTGGACTGTGCCCTGTGTACACTCTGTTAGTTCTCTCCTTTGTTGTCGACAATAAAGTATTGCCACTACATCTTGAACTCCTGTTTGAAGATTTTTGAGACCTGTTTGAAAGTGTTTTGGAGCAGTTTTCCAGCAAGATTTTTAACCAAATTATTGAAGATTTTGAAGAAACTTTTGATCAATTGAACACCTTTAAAACTTGATTTTGGTCCATTGGCCTGAAACTTGGGTCCAGAAAATTACTCTACAAAATCCACCACCAGTTCTTTGGTTTTCCCCGTGTTAATCTGGAGGTGGTTCCGCTGGCACCAGTCCATAAAGTCCTGTGTCAGTTCTCTGTATTCCCTGTCATCCCCATGTGTGATGAGGCCGACGATGGCAGAGTCATCAGAGAACGTCTGCAGGTGACAGGTTGGTGAGTTGTATGAAAAGTCTGCAGTGTAGAGGGTGAAGAGGAATGGAGCCAGAACTGTTCCCTGCGGGGCCCCCGTACTGCAGACAACCGTGTCGGACACACAGTCCTGTGTCCTCACATACTGTGGACGGTTGGTGAGGTAGTCCAGAACCCAGGATGTGAGGTGCAGGTCCACCCCTGTGATCTCCAGCTTGTCCCCCAGGAGTGCTGGCTGGATGGTGTTGAACACACTGGAGAAATCAAAGAACATGATTCTCACAGTGCTCCCATGTTTCTCCAGGTGAGAGAGGGCTCTGTGCTGGAGGAAGATGACGGCATCGCCCGATGCCACCCCGATGCCAGGCTGGTAGGCAAACTGAAGTGGGTCCATCGAAGGACCCACCAAGGGGCGGAGATGGGCAAGGACCAGCCGCTCCAGGGTCTTCATCAGGTGGGATGTCAATGCCACCGGCCTGTATCTGCTGAGGTCCTTGGGGTGCAGTGTCTTGGGGACAGGTACCATGCAGGATGTCTTCCACAGCTGTGGCACCTTCCCCAGCTTCAGGCTCAGGTTGAAGATGTGCTCCACAACCCCGCACAGCTGGTCTGCGCAGGTCTTCAGGAGTCTGGAGCTGATGCCGTCTGGACCCAGCTGGTTTCTCACCTGGGATGTTGTGAGGGTCAGGTTGGAGCAGGGGGCTGTGTGCTGGTGGGTGTGGGAGGGTGGGTTTTGTTGATGAGCTGAGCAGTGGGGGGTGGCTGTGAAGTGAGAGTTGCAGGAGGGGAGGTGGGGGTGGAGCAGTCCACTTGAGGTGTCGATGAGGGGGGTTGCAGCAGGGAGGGCTGGGCCGGGGGAAGGGCAGATGGCTGATCAAATCAGTTCAGCTCATTCGCTCACATCTGGTCCCCTGCAGCCTGGGAGTCCGGCCCCTTGTGGCCAGAGATGATTTTCAGGCCTCTCCAGACTCCGCTGATGTTCTTTTGCTGCAACTGTTCCTCCATCTTCTTCCTGTAGCTGTTCTTCCCGTCCCTGATCTTCCTTCTCAGCTCCCTCTGCACAGCCTTCAGCTCCTCCTCGTCTCCTGACTTAAAGGCCCTCTTCTTCTCCTTAAGGAGAGCCTTTATGTCTGGAGTAATCCATGGTTTGTTGTTGGAAAAGCACCGTACAGTCCTGGTGGGTACAGTGTTATCCACACAAAAATGTATATAGTCTGTGATGCAGTCAGTGAGACTGCTGATGTCGTCCCCGTGAGAATTGCAGAGTTCCTCTCACGCCGTCGTGTTGAAACAGTCCTTCAGGGCCTCGTCAGCCTCGTCGGACCATCCCTTCACTGTGCGGGACACAGCTGGCTGCCTGTGTACCAGAGGTTTGTACACAGGCTGGAGATGAACCAGGTTGTGGTCTGATCTTCCCAGGGGAGGAAGGGGTGATGAAGTGTATGCCTCCTTGGTGTTGGCATAACACAAGTCCAGTATTTTATTGTCTCTGGTGCAGCAGGTGATGTACTGTGTGAAGGTGGGCAGAGTGGAGGATGGAGAGGCATGATTGAAGTCAAAATGTCAAAAAAAATTATAAAAGACTAAAACTAGAAAGGAAAAAGCTCAAAGGTGAGCGAGAGCTGCTGTAGCTTGCAGCCATCTAGAGTGGCGCCATCTTGGAACTTGAAGCATACTGCGAAAGCAACCAAAGAGTTTTTTAAGGTAAAGAAATGGAGTGTGCAATGGCCAAGTCAGTCACCTGACCTGAATCCAACTGAGCTTGCATTTCACTCCAACCCCCCTCATCGACACCTCAGGCGGACTGCTCCACCCCCACCTCCCCTACTGCAACTCTCAGCTTACAGCCACCCCCCACTGCTCAGCTCATCAGCTCAACCCACCCTCCCACACCCACCAGCACACAACCCCCCTGCTCCAACCTGACCCTCACAACAGCCCAGGTGAGAAACCAGCTCCGGAAGACCAAGGCGAGGAAGGCGGCGGGTCCAGACGGCATCAGTTCCAGGCTCCTGAAGTCCTGCGCAGACCAGCTGTGCGGGGTTGTGGAGTACATCTTCAACCTGAGCCTGAAGCTGGGGAAGGTGCCACAGCTGTGGAAGACATCCTGCGTGGTACCTGTCCCCAAGACGCCGCACCCCAAGGACCTCAGCAGATACAGGCTGCTGCAGGCACTAACATCCCACCTGATGAAGACCCTGGAGCGGCTGGTCCTTGCTCATCTCCGCCCCCTGGTGGGTCCATCGATGGACCCACTTCAGTTTGCCTATCAACCTGGCATCGGGGTGGACGACACCGTCATCTTCCTCCAGCACAGAGCCCTCTCTCACCTGGAGAAACATGGGAGCACTGTGAGAATCATGTTCTTTGATTTCTCCAGTGCATTCAACACCATCCAGCCAGCACTTCTGAGGGACAAGCTGGAGATCACAGGGGTGGACCTGCACCTCACATCCTGGGTTCTGGACTACCTCACCAACCGTCCACAGTATGTGAGGACACGGGACTGTGTGTCTGATACAGTTGTCTGCAGTACAGGGGCCCTGCAGGGAACGGTCCTGGCTCCGTTCCTTTTCACCCTCTACACTGCAGACTTTTCATACAACTCACCAACCTGTCACCTGCAGAAGTTCTCTGATGACTCTGCCATCGTCGGCCTCATCACAGATGGGGACGACAGGGAATATAGAGAACTGACACAGGACTTTATGGACTGGTGCTAGCGGAACCGCCTCCAGATTAACACGGGGAAAACCAAAGAACTGGTGGTGGATTTCCACAGGCGCATTCACTCCCCTCCAACACCAGTGAACATCCAGGGAATGGACATTGAGATGGTGACATCTTACAAGTACCTGGGTGTTCACCTCAACAACAAACTGGACTGGACTCATAACACTGCTGCACTTTACAGGAAGGGCCAGAGCAGACTCTATCTGCTCAGGAGACTGAGGTCTTTTGGAGTGCAAGGGGCACTCCTGAAGACCTTCTACGACACTGTTGTGGCATCAGCCATTTTTTATGGAGTAACTTGCTGGGGCAGCAGCATTTCAGCTGCGGACAGGAATAAACTGGACAAATTGATCAAGAAGGCCAGCTCTGCACTGGGTTGCCCCCTTGACCCAGTGGGGGTGGTGGGAGAGAGGAGGATGATGGCTAAGCTGTCATCCATGTTGGAGAATGACTCCCACCCCCTGCAGGACACTTTAACAGCTCTGGAGAGCGCCTTCAGCGATAGACTGCTTCACCCAAAGTGTGTGAAGGAGCGATATCGCAGGTCTTTTCTTCCTGCAGCTGTCAGGCTGTACAACCAGCACTGCTCCCAATAGACAATACACTACCATGCCTGGACATCTGTGCCATACTCTTCTCTCATGTCTGCGTATTTATGCCAGATTTCATTTGCTGTGCAATATTCCGTTACATTCAAGTGCAATATTTCATATTTGATATATTAAGATCTGTTCATTCCATTAATTTCAAGTGCAATATTTCATATTTGATATTTAATATCGGTTCATTCTATTTAATTCAGGTGCAATATTCATATTTGATATGTAATATCAGTTTCATTCCTGTAAACTAGCAATAATTGTAGCAATAATTCATGTTGTAAATTTGGTAATTTTGTTTAATTTGTTAAAATTGTAAATACCTTTTCAACTTGTGTATACTTTTTTTTTTTACTATTTAACTGTCTATCTCTTTGCTGCTGTACAGTGTAAATTTCCCCACTGTGGGACGAATAAAGGTTTATCTTATCTTATCTTAACCCCCAATGTCTCTGGGTGATGTTGATTTCTTCACTGAATCTTGCAACTGGGTGCACCTATTGTCTAACACCTCCTGCACCAGGAAGTACTCCTGTTGATGTCACTTACTCTTACATCAGACTTTCACCACAGGACTGTAGGCTCACAGGTTCAGGCTACTTAGCTTCAGACTTGATATGTGACAGTTGATATGCCTTCTTGCAGTGTGAGAGGTGGATCCAGGAGCTCCTTTCTGCGATTTTTACTGCTGTTGGTGTGGTCAGGAGGACCTGGAATGGTCCCTCCCACCTTGGGCTGGACCAGGTTTTCTTTTTGATGACTTTGATGAACACCCAGTCTCCTGGAACAACGGCAGATGTTGGTTGTTCAAGCTCCTGTGTTGGAACAGAGTTAGCAGATTGAACACTTTTGTTAGTCAACATTTTTCTCACTCCTTTCTCTCCTGAGGTTTCTTCTGCTGCTTCATCAGTTGAGTGAATTGTTTCAGCTGTGGGATGACATAAGGTCTTCCATACACCATTTCAAATGGTGTAAGGCCTGTGCTTGTTGGTGTCACATGCATATTCAACATTACTAGTGGTAAACAGTAAATCCAATTCTTTCATTTTTCCTCCATAGCTTTCCTCAGTTTGGACTTAATAGTTCCATTAAATCTTTCTACCAACCCTGCTGATTGGGGGTGGTATGCACAATGATGTTTTAGTTCTATGTTTAGATTCTTGGCCATTAAAGTGATAACATTATTAACAAAATGTGTTCCATTATCGCTATAAATTCTTTATGGCATTCCAAATTGTGGTATTATTTCTTTAACCAAAGCTTTTGCAACTGTTAGTGTGTCTGGGTGTGTACAGAGAAATATTTCTACCCATTTTGTGTGCATATCAATTATTACCAGGCAGAATTTCTGTCCTTCTGTTACGTCCCCGAAGGGTCTAGGAGTAATGGGGAGCAACACATATATATAATGGCAGGGATTCCTTTGAAAGAAACGAGAGAAACAGAGTATATTCTTAACATAAATATTTATTTATGAGGAAACGAAAAGTTCACCAAAAGGGAGAAACGGAAAGGGACTTCTTCAAAAGGAAGACCAGGTTGAAACACAAACACAAGTGGTTAAATCAGGAAACACCGTCAAACAAAATAAGCGCTATCATCAGCTATAGTTCACGCTATCACTCTGCACTCTGCTGAGGACAACCACCAGCACATCACCTATCTTCTTCTGTCACACGTGCACACACAGCTCCACGCTGCCGAATGGCCCACTGGCACCACACCTAGAGTCATCAGGGTTTAAATAGCCAGGCCCTGATGACGAACCACTACCACCTGCAGGTAATGGGGAGGGGAGGAGGAGACACAAACGGCTCAAGGCCGTAACACCTTCACATTTGTTAGGTTCAACAAAATCCATGGAAATATGTTGGAATGGATACTCAGGTTTTGGAAACTGACCTCGTCTAAGTCTTAGATTACCTTGTGGATTATGTTTTGTACAGATTTGACATGTTGTACAAATTGGTTTAGAATAATTAGTGAATCCATATGTTGTAAATGTTTGTTCTATTGCATGTACCATCCCTCCTGTTGAGACATGACATTGTCCATGGCTCAATAATGCAGCATATCTGAACAAACTACGTGGAAGGATTGGTTTGCCTTGTGGTTATTCATAAATGCCTTTGTCATTTAGTTGTGCTCCTTTCTTTTGCCATTCCCATTTAAAATGGCTAAAATCACACACAGGTGTATCACATCAGGTGCATGTGATTAGAACATTGTTACTCATCATTTTGAAGGAGGCTTGCCCTATTTAAACCTCAGACATTTAGTTTGGTGTGCCCCTGACTGTTGAAGTGAGAGAGAACACCATGGTGAGATCGAAGGAGCTGTCTGAGGCCTTCAGAAAGAAGATTGTAGCAGCTTATGAGTCTGGTAAGGGATTTGAAAAGATTTTAAAAGAATATGAAGTCAGCCATTCCACTGTCCGGAAAATAGTCTACAAGTGGAGGACATTCAAAACAACTGCCAACATGCCCAGGTCTGGCTGTCCAAGCAAGTTCACCCTGAGAGCAGACTGCAAGATGCTAAAAGAAGTCTCCAACAACCCTAAAATGTCATCACGGGACCTACAGCAGGCTCTTGCCACTGTTGATGTGAAAGTGCGAGAGCTGCAAGTTTAACTTTCATGGGAGGTGTACAAGGAGGAAACCTTTGCTGTCTAAGAGAAACATGAAGGCCAGACTGAAGTTTGCCAGAGTGAATGTAGACAAAGACCAGGACCTCTGGAAAAATGTTCTTTGGACAGATGAGTCTAAAATTGAATTATTTGGACACCAGAACAGAGGACATGTTTAACGTAAACCCAATACAGCATTCCAGGAAAAGAACCCACACCAAGCGTGAAGCATGGAGGTGGAAGAGTCATGGTTTGGGGATGCTTTGCTACAGCAGGACCTGGCCAGCTCAGCATCATAGAATCCACCATGAATTCTACCATGTATCAGAGAGTGCTTGAGGAACATGTGAGACCATCTGTAAAAAAATTAAAGCTGAAGCAAAACTGGACCCTGCAACATGACAATGACTCAAAACATACAAGTAAATCCACCAACGACTGACTGAAAACTAAGAGTCCTGGAATGGCCGAGTCAAATCCCAGATCTTAAACCCATTGAGATGCTCTGGGGTGACTTGAAACGGGCCGTACATGCAAGAAACCCCTCAAACATCTCACAGCTGAAAGAATTCTGTGTTGAGGAGTGGGGCAAACCTTCCTCAGACCGATGTCAGAGACTGGTAGATGGCTACAAGAAGCGTCTCACTGAAGTTATTTCAGCCAAAGGGGGTAACACTAGCTATTAGGTGGTACGGTGTCCTAACTTTTTCCTCAGTTAGAATACACTTTTTGTTGATATCTTTTGTTTAATGAGTAAAACGATGTTAATTTTTGTTGTTTACCTGCAATTAAATCACTATCTTTTCCAGGGAAAAAGAAAAACAAGATCAGACATTGATATGTGAACATTTCTTAATAAAGAACTGAATGAAGAACTGAATATATCTCCGCCCCCTGGATCCAGTGGAGGTGGTGGGAGAGAAGAGGATGATGGCTAAGCTGTCATCCATGTTGGAGAATGACTCCCGCCCACTGCAGGACACTTTAACAGCTCTGGAGAGCTCCTTCAGCAATAGACTGCTTCACCTGAAGCGTGTGAAGGAGCGATATCGCAGGTCTTTTCTCCCTGCAGCTGTCAGGCTGTACAACCAGCACTGCTCCCAATAGACAATACACCACCATCCTGGATATCTGTGCCATACTCTTCTCTCTTGTCTGTATATTTATGCCAGATTTCATTTGCTGTGCAATACTCATTCTGTTACATTTAAGTGCAATATTTCATATTTGATATGTAATATCTATTCATTCTATTTAATTCTAGTGCAAATTTCATGTTTGATATGTAATATCAGTTTCATTCCGGTAAAGTAAGTGCAAATTTCATGTTTGGTATTTAATATCTGTCTATTCTGTTAACTCAAGCGCAATATTTCATTTGGTATTTCATATTTCATATTTTATTCTGCTATAGACTACTGGCCATATATATCATATTCATCCCATATTCTCAGGACTATCCATAAACAATCCCGTGTAAATTTTGTAAATTTGTTAAAATTGTAAATACTTTTTTCAGCTTGTGTATACTTTTTTTTACTATTTAACTTGTCTATCTCCTTGCCGCTGTACAATGTAAATTTCCCCACTGTGGGACGAATAAAGGTTTATCTTATCTTATCTTTAATGGGGTGTCCTAATTTTTTCACATGACTGTATGTGAGTCTATGCTCCTTTTTTAGCTTCCTCATCTGCTTTTTGGTTTCCTTTTGAAACTGAGTCGGTGTGGTGCGTGTGTGCTGTACATTTGCATATTGCTAGTTTACTTGGCAATTGGATAGCATCTAGCAGGGCTAGGATTATGTCTTTATAGTTTATATCTTTTTCAGTAGAAGTCACCATACCTCTATTTTTCCATTGTAGTGCAAACACATGAACTGTTGAGAAAGCATATTGGCTGTTTGCTCCCAGACTGGGGGAGTACTGGATTCCTTTACTGTTATCTTCCCAGTCTGAGACTTCCTTACACTTCATCACAACACGAACACGTTCTTTATGGCTTTGAGACACATGTGGGGGCTGAGAGAAGCCTATATAACCTCATTTGTGGAGTAAGATTACCACAAAATCCTGTCTGGTCAAAATAAAGATTACTCAAGGTTAGTTTTGTGTGGAATGTTTTGAAAAGCTGTTTCTCATAATCAGGGTTTGTCCCTGAGGTGTGTTTGTAGTATATGGTGCAATGCAACTCAGGTGGCTTCAGAAAGTCTGCTGTTGGAGGAGCATACAATCTCCCTTTTTCAGTTAGTGGAAGAGTCACCGAGGCTGGGCCTCCATCAGTTAGATCCAGGCTATACCAATACCGTGGCAGTTTCACACCTTGCAAAACTAGTGCATCTGTGGTGTTCGTCATGCATTGTGCAACTAGTCCACCATCACACGGTATTACTGCTATGTTTAGCTTTACCATTAGATCTCTTCCCAAAAGATTTACTGGACAAATACGAGACAGGACTAATTTAGTCTGAGTTTGCCTATTTGTTTCTGGACCACACACTGGTATCGGCTGTGACAGAATTTCTTTATGGATTTTGCCATTTGCTGATTTTACATAGATGATGTCTGCAGATTCGGGATGCACTACGGAACGTGATGCTCCGGAATCACAAAAAAAAAGTGTTACTTCTGTAGCAGCATATATATTATGCCTCTTAGTGCTGTGCAGCTGGTCAATTAGTGAGTGGGGCTGGATATTTAAGCTGTGGCCCTTCCCACGTCTCTCTCTCTGCACTGCTGTCTGCATCACATCCGTGTGCAGGTTCACCTGCAGCAGGTAGATCCACTCCTGCTGCATTTCATTAGTTGGTCTTAGTGATGGTGTGCTTTTGACATTTTGTTTTGTGCTGCAGAAGCGACCAGTGTCCCCACCGTGCGCCTCTAGTTTGCGTATGTGCATTCCCTACTCCTGGCTGCTTGTGGTAGTTGCCCTCTCCTCCGCAGCATTTTTGTGTATGCTAATACTTAGCTAACGCTAATGTGGTCACAGGGAAAGTGCCGAGCTGTGTGGGCTCCCTTCCTCTCCCCTCATGTGTTTGTGTGCGTGTATTCCCTGCCATTAACAGGTATGTACATTTAGAAACGTAGCAACCACATTGACTTCTTAGCTGTTTAGCTTTAGTAATGTTCGTGTTTTTAGCAGGTGAGGTTGGCTCGGGCGGCTGTGACCGCTACTGCTGACGTCGCAGCCAGCTGCTTGTCTGCTGCCGATGTTGCTCCATTGAGTTGGTGGACGGTGCATTGCATGGCGCCGTGACAACTCCTATCGACCGCATGCACCCCCAATGAATAATTTTTTAATTGTATGATTGAAGAATTTATATTGTTTTGATCTGGATTATTTTGTTTATTGGTATGGTTTATTGTTATTTTCTTCTTGTTGTGTATTTTGTTCTATTTTGGGGCATTTAGTATTTTGTATGATTTATATAGTTAATCCAAACCCCGCCCTATTTGTATATTCTGTTTTTTGCTTTATTTTGGGGGACTCCCTTCCCCTTCGCTAACCCTTGTCCACCTGCTAAGCTCAGCAACTGATTAGGCCCTTTGGTTTCATTTTTGCCCTGGTGTGAATGCTATTTAATTGTTTTTAAGAGTACATTTTAAGTCTTGTTAAAAAATAAACTGTTTTATTGAACTGTGGATCCATGTCTCAAGCCTCCTGAGTATACATACCTGTGTGCCTCCAGTGTTGGAGAAAGAGAATTCTCTGGGTGCAACTCCCAGGGTGGCATTGTCCGGCACCTCAGCTCATTCTGAGATCATCCAATGTGTATTATACTGTTGTAGTCGCGCCACACTTCATTTTCTCAATCGTCAAAGTAACTTCTGGTCTTATTTCTTGATTCAACATAAGATCGATATGTTGTAAGTTTAAAATTTCACTGTCTTCCCCTGGTCATCACTGTTCTCTTCTGTACTTTCTGCTTCTGTGTGTGTTTTGAGTTTTGTCTGACCTTGCTCTAGTCATGCTGTCCAGTCGTCGTCATTTCCTCCCCCTCTTCGAGGTTGGTCTTTCTGTCTTTGCAGTCGCGTGTCCAGTGGCCATGCTTACCACAGACGTAACAGGTGTCCCCGTCACTGTGTGGTCGGCCACGTCCTCTGTCTTGCTCTGTTTGAAAATACAGTCTCGTTTTTCCCGTCAGTGAACACAAAGACTTCTCTTTTTTATTTTTATTTATTATTTTTATAAAGAATTTTATGTTATCTTGATGCCTGGTGCACATTAAGATTGCATCTCCAGTGAGATTATCACTGTCTTAACTCTGTTTTTTTTTTTTTTGTGTTTTGTTTTTTTTAGAACTAAACTCTCTGTTATTCATCAAGACACCATGTTTTCAGAAAATATTTTAACAATTCCCCATTGCAACTTTTAGTAAACCCAGTTTACTACTAATAGTTCCCTGAACTAATTTTAGGCCTCTCACTCTACTTTTAACGTGCGCATGGAGTTATTTATTCCTGTAGTCTTCTCACATTGACTATGGACTAATGGTCCTACTCGACTTTTACACCGGGGAGTCGAACCCCTGTATTTAATAGCAAAGTTGGTCCTACCTTGTGAGTTCAGGTGTCCTGGTATTCACAGTTCGTGGATCTTGTCACCCCTCCACAGTTCAGCAGAGTCTGGCCTCTTTTTAACAGCAAAACTCTGTGCTGGAGGTCTTTCAGCTAGGAGTCCCAGACTCCCCTGTGCACAGTTTCAGGTCCTGTTGGTCTGGACAGTGGAGAGGTTGTTGAGATCCGGCTCGAAGGACCAAGTTGTTAGGAAAATTAAAGAACAAACTCAGGAACACCGTCTGAAGATCACAAGAATAGGTCATTTATTCTTGCAGCATGGGAACAAGTTACACACAGAGAGCAGTGCAAGTGTTGTGTCAAGGATACAGAGTTCACAGGATGCTTTTATAATGCCAGATAAGCAGAAGCTTGCATTCTCCCTGGCAAATACCTCAATCATAGTGGAGACAGTTCTTTGTTTATCATACAGAATAGAAGACAAGTCAGATGACCTTAAGGGGAGAACAGGTTGCCCTGTCCTTCTTCATTATTCACAGCCTCTGTAGCCAGAAGACAATTGTAGAAACTGTTAAACATATCACATTAACATATCACGGGGTGATCACTTGGTCATGAACATATAGGATAAGCCACAAGATTATGAGCATAAAGGATAAGAATTTCTCCAACAAAATACGCTCAAATTACTTAAAGCACATCTTGATTGTGTCGTTTCAAATCCATTGTGGTGTTGTACAAAGCCGAAATGCTGAAAATTGTGTCAATGTCCAAATATTTATGGATCTGACTGTATGGATCACTATATTAACATATGCATTGTAGGAAAACTAGGAATGGAATGTCACCACTAGACCCTCCTGAAGTCATTTTCTTCTCTTAGGAAGTCAAAATTTGTATTTTTAATTTGGTGTTCCTCCCCCTATTGCAGGACCTTTTATCTGCAGGCTCCTCAAGGGCTGAGCGGATGTTCTCCTGCTCCCTTTTCTGCTTTTTGTTTTCCTGTTCGAGATATGGAGAGAGGGAAAGAAAGAAAGAATGAATCACAGTAACCTTGTTAAGTTGAACCTCTTTCAGACTGATGCGGTTGAGTTGGATAAATCTATATACAATGTATAATCGAGACTGGACAGAGCAGTCAATTTGCATCAATTTGTAATGTTGGCAGCATTCGAGAAGTTACTTTTGTGGTGTACCCACACTCCCTCAGTTTGTCTAGTCTGATTCATCAGATAGGAATTTCCTACAACCTTACTTTTTGTGACAACACTGAGTCAACATCAAGCTCTGCTTTTCCCAATTCATTTTCTCTGAATTATAAGCACAATTATAACCACTTTCTACTTTTGACCTCACAGATTTAAGTTATATCACCCGACATTGACCCCTTTTAACTTAAACTCTGGAACAAGACAGGTCTCTATACAAATGATCTGTAAAGTATCTGGTGGGTTTGTCTCTTCAGCAGAAATCCAGATTAAATATAATTTACATGAAAATGCTGAATTCAAATCTTTGCTTTAGATACTCTGATGCTAAGCATAAATGCTTTCAGGACTTGAGACTTTTAAAGGCTCTGCCTTTGGTCTTCACCAGACATTGCAAGGCAAATATCCTCAAAATACATGATAACATAAATTACATACATAATTGTATCTATTAACATTTACAACTCTTCCCTGATAAAACTGAAATGTGAGGAGTCAATTAATTTGCCATTTCATGCTGCACACATAAGGTTACTGAAGGTGTTGACTTATGCTAAAGACATGACTGTGCAGTAAGTTATGTAGTATTGTATTTGTCCCAAACAGTGTTTAAAAAAATAAAGCACTATCAGTTTGTTTGTTCAGTTCGTTATTTTGCAAGGTTACCTTTGACTTTGTTAAATGTTAATTGATTAATCTACACTGAATTCTTCGTTATTTAGCCAACTTTGCTAACTCAAGCAAAGCTTGTGCTTCAAAGACTCACGCAGCACCTAATTAAAAGGCTTGTAAATATGTTAGGTTTTAAAGTATTTTGGGGTATTTTTGGTCATTTTAATTATTCACACTAAAATCGAATAAATTATTAACAGTAAAGTCTAAATTTCAATTATTCGACTATTAATTTCAAGCAAATAACACATATAACAAAAAGTTTTAAAATGATTTTAAAGGATTCACATCCTTAACCTTTTCCATGGCAAGCTGTAAAACAGTCAGTCCTCCTTCTGCTGGTCATCTCTTGGTGGGTTGTGTAGTCTCTAGCAAACAACTTGTCACTTTCCAACACTGAGCAGTCAGAGCAATGTGTCTCTTTCCAAGCTCAGTTACGAAATGGCACCGATGACGAGCTCAGCTGTGAAATGGCAGTGATGACAAGCTCAGCTGTGAAATGGCAGCCATGATGAGCTCATATATAAATATGTGGTCAGTCATTTCAGATAAGATGCTGGATCTTCTATCTCAAGTCATGCTGTAGTGAACATATTCAACTGGTCAGTACTTATTTGACTGATTATGTTGATTGAAATTGACAAAATGTTAATAATAACAGCATGTTTCACCTCAGACAATTCCAGGAAGTGCAGACTCCAGTAAGTAATCTTTTATACACCCAGCTAAACCCAAAATAATCAAAATATCAAAAAACTCAAAATAATTTGTATGGCTGTACAGTGGGACTTATTTTGCTGGAATTTGCTGTCGAAAATGATATGTGGTTACTGTTGGTTTCCAGTGGTATGAAGTCCCGCTGCTCCGGTGCCTCCCTGTTCCCCATGGAGGTCGACATCCCCTGAGTCCTGGCCCAACGATAAATATCAATAACAGATAATATCAATAATATCCATTTATTCCACTAGGACATTGGCAATTTGTAAATAGGTTGATAGAAACAGATGTTACCTGCAGGGAGTGTTGCAAGCAAGTGCTGATTGTTCTACCAAACGGGAGTGATTTGTGAGAAGAATGTCCCCAAGACCGTGTCACCTGATAGAGACATTTGAGATTATCTGGTTGTATTTCTGCTGGTTGACCAGTTGTGACACATTTTACATTAGCAACACTTTTTCTACTGAAATTGTATCATTATAACTAGTCTCTAACTTGTCTGATTATTCAATTTCAATGTCAATGTGGTGCTGCTAAATTTGTAATACTGGATTTAAAGCATTCCATGACTCGCTTTCATTTTTCTTTGCATGTGATGATTTAAAGTAGCCTGGGGATGTATTTATCAAGCAGAATTAAATGTATTGCCAAAGGAAAACAAACCCTCCACAACTGGAAAGTTCCTATTGCAGGATTACGTTTGTATGGGCCGATGGCATTTAGGATTTGTTTTGATAAATGTTAACATGCTTCACAAGAATTTGGTTTGTTTTCTCATTATACTCACTGTGTCACAGTGAGAGACATAAGTGAAGAAATTTGTAGTTGCCTGAACTTATAACCTACAAAGACAATACATTTTTGAATAATAGCTCATATAATTCAGTCACTAATACACTAGGAGTATGGCTCTATAGGTGGATCTGCCTTGGTATTCCTCCCTCCATGGGAAACCATCGTAGAAGTCACACTTTTGTGGCTTCAACATCAATAGTTTTATATATCATTCAGACTGCCACCTAAACCGGTCAGTCCTTGATTCAGATCTGTTGGTCATGATTGTGGGAGGGTGTAGGCCGTATTACGCTCTACCTGTGGCAGCTGGTCACTCAGCTCCCTTCTGCCCTCGGACCCCTTTCCCAGGCATGACTTCCCAAATTTCCAATTCCCTCTTCTTTCAGTACTGGAAAAAGAGACCGCTACAGCTGCAAGGTTTTTTATTCAACCAGCCTATATGCAATAACTTTAACGAAAAGGTGTGCACTTACCCCGGTTTGCTTTTCTTCACATCTGCAGCCAATAGGCAAAGAGGCTCACCTGAAGCCTGTGAGCCCGCTGACGTACCACTCATACATTACCGCCACAGTTGAAAGACTTAATCCATCTCTCTATCCTATAATGTCCAGGCTCCCGGATCCAAACTGTCTCTCATATCCTCATTCTGCACCTGTTGATCATTTACTCACCGGTCTCTCTCAGGGATCCCGCGCCAGTGTCGTATCATCATTGTCCTCTTCTGAGTGCAAAAGTCCACAATCCTCCCTTATAGATCTAGAAATAGCGTCTCAGCTTTGTAAAGGAAACTGGATAAAGGTTACATAATAGGCTATTCTCACTTCCCGCTGCTTCCAATATTTTGCATCGGTCCCCCAGGCATGGCAAAACATTAAAAAAAAAAAAATACTCGGAAGAAAAGGAAAATATCTGTTCTCTCCGCTCCTCATGTGGTTCGATCCCCATCGTCTTATTTCTCCCAAGTCATTTTCTCTTCATTATTCCACGTGGACATTGCAATCAAACTATTAAACTAGCGGGTCACGGCACATGTCTCTCCACAGCCGACATTCAAATGACTTAAAATAATACACATCTTCCTTCACAGCTGCATTTTTCGGTTCAAATGGAGTCCCGGTCGCATTTCGCTGTGCGTGTCACGTGCAGCTAAAGCAGCACGTTCATTTTAATCAGATGGCCGAGGCTCTTTGCTAGATTCCTTCATATAGAGTCCGAGTTAAAAAAAACAACAAAAAAACAAAAAAAAACCCTGTCGGGGATTGCCCCCAGTTTTCTGGACATTTCACCAACCTCAAGCGATTGTGGCCTCACTCACAACAGAAAAGAAATTATAAGTTGCACAGGCTTCTACCTATTCAAAGAGGTAACTCTCTCCTTGGTCATGCACAATATGCATTATTCCTCAAGAGCGCTCCTTTATTTCAAGTCTGCAGTCACGGCTTCTTCCGTGCTCAATCTGCATGACGTCATACCGGTCAAAGCGGGCTGGCTCTGATCTATAATTCTGGCGTAGCCAGCTGTCTCAGTGGATCGGTGTTACCTTTTTCTGTGACGATCTGGTCTATTTCTCTGACTCCATTGAGTTGTTCACAGATGATGCACCCTCAACAGGTTTCGGTGGGTATTTCCAAGCCAGTGGTTTGCTGGCAATTGGCCAAGTGCCTTTTGAAATATGCACTAAATCTGCTGCTGTGTATGAGATTTGTCCAATTGCCTTAGCGCCACCTGTGGGGGAATTCTGGAGTCGCAAAGGCATTGCCACCAGTGCTTAATGAAGCAGTCATAGGCATCATTAATAAGGTCGCTCTCCTATTCCAGAACCATGCTGTTTATGAGAGGCATATCATGGATATCTGCTGAGCCTTGTGCCTAAGCCATAGCATTGACTTGAATTAACAAGCGAAAAAAAAAATATATATATAAAATAAAAAAATGCAAGCAAGCCACAGCATTGGTTGCATTCATCAGAATTGGGCCATGTCCCTAAGCCATAGCATTGGCTACGCATTCATACAAAAAAAACATGTCAACCCCATTGCTGATTCTTTAACTTTAACGCATTTTAATTTCCAGGTCTTCAGAAATCTTTGCTCAGAAGTCAGTCTTCTCAGGAGTCTTTTCTAGATTTGAACAGGTTCTACAGGGGAAAAAGGTTTAGCTTCATCCACTAAGCACAATTTCGCCCGGAAAATATTTGCTCTGTTCCGTAGTTCTCTGTATGTGCCACTAAAATCGGTCACAATTCGAACCGATGTCCCTAAGCCATAGCATTGACTACGCATTCTCAAAGGCAAGCAAGCCAGTGATTCGGCTGCATCATCAGCATCGGGCCATGTCCCTAAGCCATAGCATTGGCTACGTATTTGCAAAAAAAAAAAAAAAAGATTATTTCATCCATTTTGTTTAATGTCAACGTTCTCAGCATTTGGTAAATGCATATTTTCCTTTGGGGGGAGACTCTGTAGCTGTGTTATCTTTGGGGTTTGCACCCCATTCTTTTGGGGGATCCAGTAATTCTTCAATCAAGACGTCTCCCCCCAGAGTCCAAAACTCTAAAGACTCTCTGTCAAGTTTGAATATCAATATCATTATCAATGTCACTTGTTGTAAAAAAAATTATCTTTCTTCATGTACTCATCTCTCCTGGTTGAAATGAAGCTCTAGCACAAGTTCAGCCGGGCAGACAACAATGCTTTCTGATCACAAGCTATTTCTCATCTTTCCTACTGCACATGCTCACGCACATTTCCCGCTGTTAGTGTTTGGGGCTGCCACTGGTAATCAGCCGTCTCATCAGCTGTTCTCTTTCATCCAATAGCACAGTGCCACATCCTCATTGCTAGCCTATCATCTTCAGGTTCTCCTTTTAAAACGATGTTCTTTGCCCTAGCTCTTTCATGTCGGTGATTTGCGTGCTCCTCCACCTCCCCATCACCACCTCGCCTTCGCAGAATCATCATCCACTTCATCACCCATCCGGCTTTCACAGGCTTCAGTCACCACCACCAATGCCAGGGCTCCGGGGGGGTTATCCATCAACGGCTCAGACAGTAATTCTTCAATCAAGACGTCTCCCCCCAGAGTCCAAAACGCCAAAGACTCTCTGTCAAGTTTCAATATGAATATCATTATCAATGTCACTTGTTGTAATAAATTATCTTTCTTCACGTACTCGTCTCTCCTGGTTGAAATGTCCTTATTTGCCTCCACTTCCCATCTCCGCCCAATCAGAAGGATGTTGTGGGAGTTCATTGACACGAAGATGTCATATAGTTTGCCAATTATTTTCTTAACTCGGCCCCCAATTGTATTTCAATAAAAAAAACTTTTCTATAGAATTGTGATTTATAATTTTTCTCCATTCCTTGTGTGTTGTTAGGAAGGTTCTTAGTTAAATATCTGAAGAAATATGTCCTGGGGAGGTTAAAGTCATTTTTTAACTGTTCAAAAGACTTGAGGTTGTCACCTTTGAGTAACTGGTTTAAATAAACAAGACTATTGTTTGACCATTTTCTAAAGCCAGAATCAAAATTGTTAGGTGTGAAGGTCTTCACAAATCCAATGCTCGCCAACGGTTACAGCTTTGGCCAAAAGCTGACTAACTGCCAAGATTGCAGTTAGTATGCGGAGGTCCCCATTCAACATCGATATTGGTCTATAGGACTGGCACTCGGTGGGATCTTTACCGTCTTTATGTATTACTACAATCGTTGCTTCTATCCAAGATGGTGCCATAGTTTTCGATCCTAATGCGTGATGATAAGCTTTTAGTAGTAGGGGAGTCAGTAAGTCCTTGAAAGTCCTGTAGAATTAATATATATAACCATCTGGTCCTGGGCTTTTATTGTTTTTAAGTGATGAGATCACCTGCGTAATCTCTTGTGTCTAGTTGGCTCGTCAAGCTTCTTAGCTGCCTCTTCTGGTAGTTCTGATAATTTTATGTGCTTAAGAAAGTGTGCTAGTTCCACATCATCTGTGCAGGTGTCCGAGTTTTTATGCAAAGATTTGTAGTACTCTGCGACGGGATCTGCTATTTTCTTTGGTTTTGTGACAAACAAGTCTTTTGATTTTATTTTCTGTACTGTATTGGAGGATAGCTGTTTTCTCAGTCTAAATGCTAATAGTCGACTGGCTCTATTGCCATCTTCGTAGTATTTTTGATTGGTGAATCTTGGGTTGCCCTCTATCTTGTCTGATAGTAAACTATTAAGTTCTCTGCCAGTTGTATTTAGCTTGTTGATAAGGATGGGGGATACAGTTTGTTTGTGTTTACTTTCTAACTCTTTTATTTTGTCTTCCAATTCTCTGTTTAGCTTCCTTCTGTCTTTTTCTGGCACTGGTGAATGAAATAATACAACCACTCATGTAAGCCTTAGCACAGTCCCACAGCATAAGAGGAGACGTTTCGTTTGTGGTGTCGATGTCCAGGTATTGCTTGAGCTCTGCTGTGACAAAGGAGATAAATTCTTTATCATTGAGGAGGGAAGCCTCCAATGTTTTGAAGTTTGTGTATGGCCTATATCTCACTTTAGTGCAACAGGAACATGATCAGAGATGGTAATAGGCAGTATCTTAATATTCTCTATCCTATATAACTGAGCCTCAGGGGTAAAAAAAAAAAAAAAATCAATCCTTGAGTATGTTGAGCGTCTACTTGAATAGAAGGTAAAGTCTTTACCTCTTGGAAACTTGCTTCTCCATATATCTACAAGTCCCATTTCTGTGCATTGGTATTTGAGCGTTCTGCTCATTTTAGAGAGGGAGGTTTTGGAGGGAGGCTGTTTATCCATTAGGTTTGACAGTACACAGTTAAGGTCTCCTCCTTTCAGCAGCAGTCCAGAGCTTAACTTTATTAGCTCATTAAATAATGTCTTTATAAAACATGGTTCGTCCTCATTTGGTGCACACACATTTATAAGGGACACTTCTATACCATCAATTAATCTGTTAATTAAAATGTATCTCTCCTCCGTATCCTTATGCACCAGTGTTTGGGTAAAGTGAATTTGTGTATAAGTATGGCTACACCCCTCCTTCTCCCCGATCGATGAGAAGAGTAATATACTGTGTCTGCCCATGACTTTTTAAACTTTTCAACCTCTTGATTGGACTATGGAGACCCCCAACATTATAACTAACAATTTTTAGAGTGTTCATCACTTACAAATAGCGGTTATTACTATGTTCCCCTCAAACTGAGACCTGGACATATAGGATGGGGAGCAGGGATGTCCAGTCAGTGAAGGAGCTCTGGGTATTATGTAGACCTTATGGTGCGGCGACAAGAAAATAAATAAGCCAAAAGGAGTGGGATAAGACAAGTAAAAGTAAAAACTGTTACAACTGTACAGACAGATCCTCAAAGAACAGAAGGATCAAAACATGATAAAACATAAAACAACAGTTAGGACCATAACTACCTAACATTAACAGTAAAACAGTGGGACCTAGTCTCTGGCTACTAGTGCTAAGCAGCAAAGGTGCACAGTCTGGTATGGAGTTGACTGTGCTTGGGGGGTACACGAGTGAGAAAAGGAAAAATTAGAGTGTCCATCATTCAGGCTCCTGCAGACATTAACGGCTATTGTGACAATTCAAACAGCCTTTTTGTTATAAATTAATAAGAGAAAAACACAAAAGATTGAGCCAGAGAAGTAAATAGAAAATAAAACCAGCATATATAAATGTGGTTTTCTCATAGCGCCATTTTTCCTTGTAATGTATCCTCAGCAAAAAGTACTGTATATCTGGCGCAATCAGATTGTTTTCAACGAGAAAAAATAGAGAAACCCCTGGGGGCTCCAGGTGTTGGTTACACATCGACGTAAAAGTCAGACATTCAATCAGCAGTTTTTTACTGTTGTTGACAGTAGGTAGTTAGTCCTCAGACTCTGTAGAGGGGATGACTATCTCCTGGATGTACTTCATGGCTTTCCCGGGATCCACAAACTGTCTGACCTCATCCCTGTGTGAAATCTGTAGTTTAGCAGGGTACAGTAGGCCGTAGCAGACTCCTCTTTGTCCTTGGTAGGGTCCTCTATATGTTCGTGAACGTGGCCCTGGCTTTGGCGACGTGGGCAGTATAATCGGGGAATATGGCGATCCCTTTTCCATTGTACATCAGTGGGGCTCAATCCTGGGCCATTTATAATGAGGCCACATCATCAGACCATGTTAATAGTCTTATATTTTGTGTATGTCCGCCTGCATAGCCTGAACTTCAGCTCGGATTGCTGTTTTATTGTTCACAATCTCTGATCGCACTGCTTTTAATTCAACTTTCAGGGTATTGAAATCCTCCACCAGTGTACTCTTAAGCTCTTCTCTTATCATTTTTGAAATCTCTCCTCTCAGGGATACTAATATCTCTTTTGTTATGTTTTCAGCGGTCATACCTGAGCCTTGTGGCTGGGGCTGAGAGGGTGTGTCTGGGTCACCTGTTGCACGCTGCCTTGTGGTTCTTGCAGGCCGTGATGAGCTACCGCTGTACTTGTATTTATGAAGCTTTGCCGCCATTCAGGTCAACATCGGTCCAGTAGATTAAGCTCCAAAGTTTGCATAGTAGCTGTTGTTTTCGGCTGGTGTTCTCACAAAATTGGCTGTTTTAATAAGAAATGTTTAAAAAAATCTGCAGGAGCTCTGAAAAAGACATCTTACTCAATTGCTGTCTCACTAGTGCCCTCCTTCATGAGTGTATCTTGAACAAGACTATATTCATTTTTGTCAACATTTGAGTAACATTTGCTCAGGATATTTTGAACCATAAGCTTTGCATATTTGAATCTTTGTGTATTTCTTTTGTCCTGAAGGGTAAGATCTTGGAAAATAGGGCTTCATGTTCAGCTGTTGCACATCATGAGGGACAACGTATGGAACACAAAACAGAAAACAAAAATGGTCAATAAGTCTTCTTACCAAGCTTTCCTGTACTTGCAATACCAGCAGGGATCCAGATTCTACAATTGTGACCACAATTGCTGCTTTATTGCCACTTGACTCAAATACCTGCTGAAGAGAAGAGAGTGTTAGCCAGTGTAAAGTTACAGTGAAGAATTCCTTTTCCTGAACATCTCATGATGGATCTATCTATACATTTTAAAGGCTGTTTGGTTAAAACACGTGTCATTTGTTTCAAATGAAGGTAATGAGGCAGTCCATGAGCCTTGATGGATACAGTTCTATCTGTTCTATGAGACTTTGAGCACACGATTTGGGAGCTTATTTGGTAAAGCACTGTGTACTTGATTTCATTTTCTTAAATTGCTTTAATGTGTTATTGAAACAGTTGCACTAATCCAAGCAGATCCTGATGCTCACGAATTGCCATGAACTGTATATTACACCCTCCAAACTACACTTGCTCTTTAATAGCTTTCACACACTGGAACACTCAACATGTTTGCAACTCCAGCAAAAGGTGATGAAAGATGTCGGCAGCTTCACCCATGGTGCCAAACAGTCCCACCACTATAAATAACTATAAACATTGTAAACACTATAAACATGAACAACGAACAATAACAGGTAACATTTAACTACATGAAACTCTCTTGTCTGTTTGAAGACTTCAGGTGGATACAATATTATGGGTTGTTTTTGTTGATGCTCTTTCTGGCAGCTGGTCTGGAAATAATAATTAACATAATTTGCTAAACGCTAAATGCTAAAAAAAAGCCTGTCTCTATATGCAATGCAAATTCAAGATCTCCCGCCATTTGAGCCTGCAGTCAAGAGTCTTAGCAGGTACGTCTCAGATAAAACTATATTAACAGTATATGAAGTGAGGTTTAATTCATAATTGTACACTAATGACAAAACACCTGCACATTGCTAACAGCCAATTTCTCCCCCCCATCATAGTCATTTGTTCACGGTGGCGGAGTGATGAGCGTGCGTGCCAATAAGAGGTGTGCACATGCGCAGATTACTTACCCGGAGGTCTCATCTCACTTTCATGACAAAAAACAGCCATTATAAACCTTGGGGCCACTCGCTTACCCCATCTAGTGGTGAAGTTTACCATGGATAGCATGGTCTTGTATGAGCCCCTGCTATAGACTGAACATGGACAGCAAAGGTAAGTATGAGTTTCTCAATTGTAAGCAAATAACTGTTGAAAACTATTTCTCCATATAATATCACTTATTTAGTATTTCAAAAACTATTTGTGTGTCTTACTAACATTATTTATTGTTCTGTTTTCGCTGTGGACAAGAAAAGTATGAGTTTAAGACATGTAAAAAAAAAAAAAGTGATTTTAAGATAGCTTACAATATAACAACAGTTATGTGTTATTGTATTTTAAATTTGTGTATCCATATCTATATATATAATATAATAACCATAATAAGGTTAATCTGTTCATCTAAAATATGTCACTTCTTTTGTAATTCAAAGATTATTTGACAGTCTTACTAATCAATATTTATTGTTCTCTCGAGTGGTGGAGCAGCACCTGAGCTGCACCACCCAAACCTGTGCTCTGCAGGTGGAGTTTACAGTGGATTAAAAAAGTGAGTATGAACTTCTGACGTGGGAACAAAGTGACTTATAAAAAGACAGAAGTAAAGACAGTGAAAGAATTGAATGCTTATCCATCTATCCAGTCTTTTAAAGACTGTTACATTCTTCATAATACTTTTATTTTCCTCCAACTGCTGCTGTTCACTGCAGAAAAAAAAGGTGTCAGCTTTTGACTATAAGTGAATTTGATCTACTACATACACACACTACTCCTCCTTACTATACATCATCACTAGTTGAATAATTCAAGTTTACCAAATATAAATTACTTTGTAATTGAGCATTCATTAAACTAACCATTATTTATGATTCTCTGCGCTTTTCCTACTCCATCAGCTGAGCTGCTGCTGTTCACTATGGATGACAAAGGCAAGTATGAGCCTCTGACCTAGATGAAAGTTATCCAGAAAGAGTTATAATATGAAGACAGTGACAGTAACATATGCTATTGCATAAACTAGCACAACTACACATCTGTTTATTCATATAATTTCTTTAGTCATTCAAGGATTATTTGACTGTCTTACTAACCATTATTTATTATTCTCCCTCTTAATCCACCACCTGAGCTGCTGCAGAGGATGAAATCGGTGATACCGATAACCACTGCTTCACACTCTCCTGCCATTGCAATCCTGAGGCCCCTAAGAATTGATATCAACCAAACCCTCACTTTGTCACCATAATTTCTGTACTTAACTGACTTGGTGTTACGCTCGATTAAACAGTTAGACATCTGAAGTGATCTGAAGGTCTGTGAGCCACCATGCTGCCCTAAGAGTGAAGGGCAATTAACCTCAAAACATCTGAAACATGTCCAAAAGTTTTGTGTGGATTCATTTGTACTCAAAATATACAGAGGTTCACAGTTTTTCATATTTCATCCACCTCCATTTAGACAAAATATTGAAAAGAACTTTCATCAGAATACAGTCCTGTCAACATCCAATTGTCAAAAATGAAATTCATATATTTATTACACAGGGGCAAATTTGGTCTAATTCAAGTGTTTTGAGATTGATTTGCACCCTGTAGTGTAAAAACACTACACGTTAGTGCTCTGCATGTAATGGGATTTGGTGATGAGACTCTCAAGAAATGCATATAGTAGCTAGAATGCATATAGTAGCTACAATTAAACATGTGTACATGATAACAGGCCTAATACTGTGTGTGTGTAATCAAAGATGTGTTCTAATAGTGGACATGTACTGCTTGAAGTAATGGAAAGGTACTGGTCAAGAGAGACAATGATGGAAAAGTACTGAACAGAACGAATCAAAACAAAATGATGGAAAAGTACTGCACAGCTGCGAATCAAAACAATCCCACGTGAAAAGTGTGACCTTTTACTTATCAGTGGTGCAGATAGGTGTATTATCAGTGGTGAAGAATGTGGCCTTTTGTGATATCTGGCAACAGGCTCATCACTGGAAACCGCTTGAGCTACTTGACCAAGAAAGATCATGTCCTCACGTAGAACATTACCAAGATGCTTATATAAGCTGTGTTTTTCCTTTACCTGGCCATACATTCGTGTCTAACTCTTAGAAAACTTGTGCCTCTCTGTTAAAGGATAAATAATATCTTCTTTTTAAAAAATAAGAAGTGCGTTTTTCCAGAAACAATGGTGGATGAAAGTACCTTGAAGATAGAAAAAATAATAAGAACCTCCGGGTAAATACCGAGAGGTCTCCAACATTGGTGTCACGAGGCCAAACATGAGACACGTTTGGACAAGCCCCCAGGGGGTAGAGCTAAGAATTAACAAATTTCTATTGGTGAAAGGTACATAATCTATATTCTTGTAGGTTGGACAATAGGCGTGGAAATCAACCACATATAAACGAATGCAAGTTTCATTTTAGCTCAGAGAGCTCTTGGACTGTGCCCTGTGTACACTCTGTTTGTTCTCTCCTTTGTTGTCGACAATAAAGTATTGCCACTACATCTTGAACTCCTGTTTGAAGATTTTTGAGACCTGTTTGAAAGTGTTTTGGAGCAGTTTTCCAGCAAGATTTTTAACCAAATTATTGAAGATTTTGAAGAAACTTTTGATCAATTGAACACCTTTAAAACTTGATTTTGATCCATTGGCCTGAAACTTGGGTCCAGAAAATTACTCTACAACCCCACCCCATCTTCAGCACAATGACCTGGAGAGAGTTTGAGGTGTTTGATGAATATGGGCCCTGAAAATACTTGGACATACTGCAATGGCAATATGACATAAAATCCAACAGTGTCTTTTCAGTGGCCATCTATCGCCCAGCTCACTTCTGGTATGTCAGAGAACTACAATCCCAAAGAGATACTGATCTGACACTCATATTGACCTAAAGGACAAAGCTGCTCTGTGTACACTCAAGCTACAAACTGTAAATGAGACATCAGCACTTCATTCATCCCAAAGGAAGTTTTGGTGGCAAACATGCTCACAATACATCGGCCACATGTATGACACACTGACACACTGAAATAACTAGTGAATCTACATTTGGCAAATTTTTTCACCAACTATGTGATCCAAATACTGGAGGTTAAAATAGTAATTTGACCAGTTTCAATTATTGTTAAGATACAAATGCAAATGGAACTGGTAGTATGCTATTCCTTGAAAAGACTTCCCACTCTGTTGGTCTTGTTGAACTACAAAAGCACTACAATACACACTATAGTACAGGTGTTGTTACAGAGTGGACTGCAGATGCACACTGTAGTGTGACTATCAAAACTAGGTTAGTCACCGAGAAGAGAAAGCAAGGCTCAGTCTGACACGCTGAGTCCAAGGAGGAAACATGAAGCCATTACTGCAGTTTGAGGGTGCTTATTTTAACCCCCTCAATAAAAACATACATTTGGACATTTATGCAATGATGGACTTGTAGGACTAGACTATGATGGGAAATACCTCTCCATCTCTCTGTACCAAGCAAACAAATTCACAGGTAGGTGCAGGTGATATCTATTAGTCAATCATTCAGCCACAGTGACACACTCACAGACACACAGCTCTGCCCACACACACATCCAAACACACCCACTATCCCCAGTGACCAGTGAGAAAATATATCCCTGCCTCTACACACACAAACCCAAACAAAAGCCAAGTATCATTTTGGACTGTCGTCAAGTTATTTACCGAATTTACATGAAATAGTTCCCAGGTGAGTGTCATTTGAACCACTGAAAGTGACTAGTGACTGGTCAGTGCCAAAGAAAAATGAAAAGCTACATAATTTTTTGTACACTCCTCCTTGTTATTAAGAGAGAGAAGAACAACAGTTTCAATCTGATGGAACATTGGATTTTCCAGAAGGACATTATCCTACACTGTAAAGAATTTCACTGTAAAATAACAGTAAAATACTGGCAGCAGAGACGCCAGCATTTTACTGTTATTTTACAGTGCATCTACTGTAATTTATTTTTACAGTATACTACTGTATTTTGGATTACAGTACATAACTGTAGGATAAATGTGTATTTACGGTAATTTTACAGCATATTACTGTTTTTAGAAAGGGTAATAAAACCTGCTACTTTTGCAATCCATTCCTATAAATCCCACCATATAATAATAAAACACACATACGAGAGGATATATTCAATTAAGTAATGCATTTTATTTTTATTGTTATCCATTTTTACAGCAGTTTGACAGTTTCAAACATTACTACAAAAATGCGTTTTATCTGGTTTTGTTGGTTCTGGGAATAAGGCACTCACATACCTAAATTCTCACATCTGCTGAGACACAGTTTGGTGATTCTGGGTGCCCGCTTCATTTAGACAATCCTCCCGTTCCTTCCTTTGCGACTGTCAGCTCTACAGCTGAAAAAGTAAACAGTTAGCTAGCTGTTAGCTGACGTTATATTTTCACACTGAAACTGGCAATTAACTTTCATAACATCAGTTTTACTGGTTATTTTTCTTGGTATCAATAAGATGACTTCAAACAAACTTTATATTTTGTCATTAAGTTAGCTAATGTTACTAGGGCCAATTCAGCTCGAGCTAACTTTACGTTACAGAGTTTACAGAGTTCGTCAATTTTAGCTAACGTTACGTAACCAAATGACATATACCTAAAGAAACATTATCTGAAATGTCAGCAGTTCAATAACGTTTATCATGCAGACAAAACAATAACGTCACTGGACACTGCTTCGGGAGATAAGCATAAAGGCTTAACGTTACCTCCGAACATGAACTCCATGGACTGCGCTTGTTGGAATGATGACGCACTGCGCATGTGTAGATGACCAAAGCTGTGCTGTCTTGAGGTGACGTCTTGTCACTCAAAACAGTTTGTTAAATAAAAAAAAACGGGTTCTCATCAGAACAAAGATATTATCCCACAGTAATCAGTAAGATGTTGATGGATCAGTGGACTTATAAAGGGATGATCTGTAGACCTATTTCCCCGGCTTGACAGAAAATACTGTTCTGTACTGCAAAATTACAGTTATCCATTGTTATCATTGACTAACTGCAATAATTGTGATTTTACATGCACAGGAGTAATATTTAACAGTATGTTACTGTTATTATGAAATACAGTAAGATACTGTTGTAAATTCGCTGTAAATTTACAGCAATTTGTTACAGTGTATTATTTCAATACTGGATTTACAGATCTAAAGCACTGAAATAATATGTGTTGTTAGTTAATTAATTCTGTTTGTTTTCTTTCACAAATTAAAGTTATATTTACCAAGACAGAAGATCTTCTCCATTTTGCCCAACCCTGGTTATTAAAAATACTTTACGTTCTACTACTTGTCCAGCTGTTAGTTATCAGTAATTTTAATAGCGCTGCTTCTGAGGGGCCAGCAGCACACTTACCAGGAACTAATACTTATTTCAACTACAACTGTAGCTGAAATGTCACGAATACCACTGATGTTCATGTCATTTTAGATTTTTATGTTTTTACATATGTTTGCTTCTGCTTTTAATATTACAAGAACTATTACTGACACTGCTGCCAACAGTAGTAGTATGAGAACTGGTATAATGACAGAAGAAAAGGGCAATAGGAGGGTGTAACGCTCCCTAACCCTAACCCATTGGCAATGTTCTGTGTCAATGTCAATGTCCTCTTGTTCACAATGAAAAGGAAACAAGTATGAAGCTTAAGGTTGATTTCATAATAAGAAAACCACAAGGTATCGCTTGTTGTTTTCCTGTTCGAAAGATGGAGAGGAATTAGGTCAACCTTGTTCAGTTAAATCTCTTTCAGACTGACTTACTTTTTGTGACAAGACCAAGTGAAATTCAAGTTCTACTTTTTCCATTTCATATTATCTATGTGACAAGAGTTTAAAGCCTTATAATTACTTATCTGTAAACTAAACTAACATGTCTTTTGTATACCCTAAACTTAACACTTTTATCTCAAACCCATCACTATATATAAACTAAAGTTATGATTTATCAATAACCTACACGTATCACTGATCTATAGGGTTGCAAATAACTAATTATTTGCATTAAATAATAAATCTGGCAATTATTTCCTTAACTAAATAATTTATCCTTTGCTCTCTAAAATGCCAGATAGTAGTGAAAAATCATAATTACATACATAAACCCCAGTCATCCAAAACTCAAAGATGATCAGTTACAATGAGACAAAACAGAGAATCTGCAGGTTCTCACCACTGATCAGCTGGAACCAGGGAATATTTGGCATTTTTGCTTTAACAACTACTTAATCGATGAATGCCTGGGAATACCAGGTGCTGTAAGCTTTTACGCTACTCTTCACATACACCAGAGGGTGCTGCTGCTGCTCATTCTTCAGTGGAGACACAGCTCTGTAACAGAGAGCAAACTGGTTCACCTCTGACTGCTTTCACCTCCTATTTCCATGTACACCATTTTGCTCCTTTTCTGTACACCGTGGTGGTACAGCTAGTACAGTATCTTATAATTTTAATATTGAAATTTAATCAATTTACAGAATTTGCCAAAAGTCAGCATTCCCATCTGGATATTTTGTTTCATAATTTCAAATTATATTTACCAAGACAAAAGAACTTCTCTATATTGCCCAACCCTGGTTCTTACCAATAGTTACCAGCCAAAGTTTTACTACTAATCCAGCTAGCTATGAAATGAAATGTCACTAATAATACTTAATGCTAATAGCATAATAATATAAATGCTCATATCATTACTCTTAATACTTCCTGCATTCATTTTCAATATCCTTTACTCATCATATAGTACATTATATAATAACTAAATAACATTATTTTATTTTGTTAAAACATTTCATATTTTGATTTTTTTTATTAAAAAAAAACATTTTTAAAAATATATTTGTTTCAGCCTTTAATATTACAAAAACTATTACTGGCACTGCTGCTAGCAGTAGTAGTACAAGAACTGCTATAATGACTCACTGGAGAAATGAAAGAAAATGGCTTTAAGAGGGGCTAACCCTCCCTAACCTGAACCCTTTGGCAAAATTCCAAATATATGTTTCCTGTTGTTCACAATGAAAAGGAAACAGGTATGGATCAAAAAGTTGATCTGATTCAGCTCTTCCTATAGCATACTTGTGAACCAGTGAATAAATTGCTGGGAGCAGAGCAGTGAAATCAAAGTGTGTTTTACAAGTTTCAACCACAAGAGGTCAAGACTGCATAGTTTTTGATGCACTCATACAAGCAGGAACCCTGTGGAGGTTTGGATCACTGTGGAGTAATGTTTTGATGACTGGCATCCTGTTTTGCTTGTTTGTGTCTTGTGCTCTTCAAGCATATGCACCAGGAGACACATGTATGTGCATGAGCATGTGAGTCACATGATCCACTTTCAAAGTATTCCACCAATGAACACACCAAAAAAATTTACTGTTACTGACCTTACAGAAACAAATGTAAAAAATGCATGTTTCAAAATATTTTAAAAATCTGCTTTTAAAAAGGGAGAAAATGCTCAGAACACATTTGTTAGGCCTTAAGGAAGTGTATCATTGAGGTCGAAAAAAACCCAATAAAAAATACCAAATGTGAATGTTATTTGCTTACTTACTTACAAAATCACAATGTATTTGTAAGATTATTACACTGTCTTAACTGCTGTCTATCAATTATTCCCTAAATGGAACTTTATATCCAAATGAGCATTCTCACTGATGACCAGTTATAATAGCTGGGCTCAATGCTTGGACCTCCTTGTTGAGCCTCTTATTCTGTTCTGGAAATCAAATCAATTAGACTTTATTAATAATATTGGAGAAAGATTAACCCTACCCCAATAATACTCATTCAAAGGATTTGAATAGAACATTCCCTGAAAGCTCTCTTGAATTTATATTACAGTTTTTAAACTTACTGAAGCTACGAAAAAAAAGTTTACAAGGAAACACAAGTTGCTGGACCTACTATCATAATCTAAATCCAAGCATATATACTACACGTATCAATACTTCAACTACACACTCGCATTTGAAATTACAAGAGTTTAAAGCCTTAAATGCATCACTTATCGATAACTAAAACTTATCATGTATCTATAACTTAAACTTATCACTTATCTATAGGATTGCAACTAATTAATTCAATTAAATAATAACTCTGCCAATAATTTCTTTGATCAAACAATTGAACCTTTGCTCTACAAAATGCCAGAAAATAGTGAAAAATCCTCATGACATTTTGGTCCAAAGCAACGTTTTCAGATATCTTTTTTTTGTCCATCCAACAGTCCAAAACTCAAAGATACTCAGTTTACAATGGTACAAAACAGAGAAAAGATGCAAATCCTTACCACTGATAAGCTGGAAACAAGGAAGGTTTTGAATTTTTGATTTACAAATTATTCAGTTGATGAATCTCTCATAAAAACAGTTGCCAAATAATTTTCAGGCCATTGAGTCAATGATTAAACAATGAAACCATGCAGCTCTATCTAGTTAAAGCGTCTGCTAAATGAAATTGTAGAATCATTACTTTTTGTACATACTTGTTTTTTCAGCAAGGAGAACAAGAGAAAGTTAATACTGATCAACATAAAAACTTTTCATTACTTATCTATACCCCAACCTTTTACTATATTAAGATCATTACCTTATTGGTATTTATCACTTATCAATAGACTAAAATTATCATTACTTCTATATTCTTAACTTATCCATATCTTTCAACTAAAGATAAATTACTTAAAACTTTAAGTTTTCACTTAAAGTTTTTTCAAAGGAGGAAAAAATGTGTTGGAGAGAAACACGAAGAACATGTGTGAGCGGTGGTGAAATTGTCACCAACTGTACTGTACCTCCTAGTACAACTCGGCCCAGCCCTCTTACATCTCCCAAGGAGGCACGCGCACAGAAGGTCTGGGGCTGCTGAACACAACTTCTATGTCAAGCACCCCTCAATTAATCTGTGACATCTCTCTTGCCACAGGAGGACCTCCTTTCCTGAGACTGTTGGACAGAGGACAAAAAGGAAGAAACAGGTCAAACTAGTTCAGAAGGAAGAATGAGACTAGTAATTTGGGTCGGGGGAGATAGTTAACATTCATTGTTTTATTGTTAAATTAAATACAGACCACTCACTCACTATTTGCAGGCTCCTCAAGGGCTGAGTGGCTGTTCTCCTGCCTCTTCTATTTGTTATTTTCCTGTTCAAGACATGGAGAGAGGGAAAGAAAGAAAGAATTACATCAACCTTGTTCAGTTAAAACTCTTTTAAGTTGGATAAATCTACATTTGGCATCAAACTGAACATATAATCAACACTGGACAGAGCAGTAATTAATATCATTGATTTGTAATGTTGAAAGCATTCCAGAAGTTACTTTTTGGTGTACCCATTCTCCCTCAGTTTGTCTCGTCAGATTCCTCAGATATGGATTTCCTACATTTCTCAGAACCACTTAAACAACCTCCAGAGAAGGAAATTCTCTGTGCAGTATACATCTAGCATCCTGTTAGGGGTAAACTGCATTTACTTACTTCTTGTGACAACACCAAGTCAACATCAAGCTGTGCTTTTTTCCAATTAATTTTCTTTAGATATTTTGAACATAAATGCTTTCAGGACTTGAGACTTTCAAAGGCTCTGCTCTTGACAACTATCTTTGGTCCTCACCATTACCAGAGACTACGAGGCAAATATCCTCTAAATACATGGTAACATAACAATTACTTGTATCTATTAACATTCACAACTCCTCTCTGATAAAAATGAAATGTGAGGAGTTCATTAATTTGCCATTTCATGCTGCACAGATAAGGAAGTTACTGAAGGTGTTGAATTATGCTAAAGACATGATTATGCAGTAAGTTGTGCAGTATTTTATTTGTCCCAAACAGTGTTTAAAAAAATAAAACACTGTCAGTTTGCTTGTTCAGTTCATTATTTTGCAAGGTTACCTTTGACTTTGTCAAATTTTAATTAATTAATCTGCACTGAACTCATAGTTATTAAGCTAACTTTGCTAACTCAAGCAAAGCTTGAGTTTCAAAGACACACATGGCATCTGATACAAAGGTTTGTAAACATGTTAAAAGGGTTTTAAAGAATGGGGTTTTTTTTGTGATTTTAATTATTTACACTGAAATCTGCTAAGTTATTAACAGTAAAATATAAATTTCAATTTTTGATTTTGGGCTAATGTTAGCTAACAAGCTAACGTTAATTTCAAACAAAGAAGACAATAAAAAGTTTTAAATTATTTGAAAGGATTCACATTCTTAACCTTTTCCATGGCAAGCTGTAAAACAGTTAGTCCTCCTTCCGCTGGTCGTCTCATGGTCCTCCTGCTCTCTTCATTTTTCTTTGCACATGGTGATTTAAAGTAGCCTGGGGTGTATTTTTCAAGCAGAACTAAACTGTGACAATGACACATGGCAACAAATTGTATAAATAACAGATCATTCTTACCTTAAATAACAATATCACAGAGGTCCTTCATTCTTTGACAAGTCTCTCTCTCAGCCAGCCGGCAACAGGGTTCCCAAACCTCAGACACCCAAACATTTGGCTTTCTTCTAGGCCTCAACAAAAGCAAAGCAGCTCTAACTCCCAGGGCCTGCCATTTTAAGTTGAAAAAAACAAACAAACAAAAACACACACACACACACACACACAATAACAGTAAAAGCAAATAATCAAAATGTATATAGCAACTTTTTTTTACCCTCAACTGTATGAAAACAATAAAAGCAACCTTACCTACATATAACTTTATGAGAGGTGGTCGCATTTTGGTGGGTATGGAACTAGCTGTCCTGCTTCTAATCAAACCTTGCCATTTCTTTGAGCCTCAACTTATGTGGCTGCTCAGCTTTGCATGTCTTGCGGGTTTTGCTGGCTACATTTAGTTGTGTGTGGCAGACCACACACTTTCTAGCCTGGCCTGGCATTTCTATCAGAGATAGAATGAGAGAGAGACACACACACACTGATTATGATAAGTACCTCTGTCACTCAAACAAATCATGTTCAGAGAGAGAACAAGACTAAACATTAAAAACAGTGATACTTACTTACTTGAAGACAGTAGGCCTTCTCTGGGAAAGAGAGAGAGAGCGAGAGAGACAGAGATAAAAAATCTGTTGGCTTTTTATAGAGCTGTTGGACAAAGGTAAATACAACATGGTTGTTTGTCTTGCAGCATGCTGCCCTGGATTTCTCACATAAAAGTAGAACTGTAACAAAATAAAGAAGATAACTGTCATGCTGTTACTGCATAAAACAATGAACTGGCTAAAGACTGTATTTAGTCATATTCAACACATAAACTGCATTCATCCAACAACTCCAACAACAATCTATGTTGCCAACTAGAATAACTGTTTATCAACCTATTACCATTAATATGCAGTCACTGCAGCCTGCTGGGATTCATTAATTTGAAGTACAGGTACAAGTAAAGATACAGGTACACTGCAACACCTATGACAAACTGTTTCTTGCACTGACACAGTCGAGAGTCCAAATGTCAATGAGCCCCAAGTCTGTATGTGAATATCAAAATTAAGTGATGTACAACACAAGCCTGCTCCACCAATTTGAAAGTGATGATTTCTCTGTATTCATGAGAATAGAGTCTATTTTGAAGGAGACTGTATTTTCGTTTTTGTCAACATTTGAGTAACATTTGCTTGTGATATTTTGAGCCACAAGCTTCACATATTTGATATGCAATAACAGCAGGGATCCAGATTCCACAATTGTGACAACAATTTCCGCTTTATTGCCATTTACCTCAAATACTACTGACGAGATTAGCCAGTGCAAAGTTACAGTGAAGAATTCCTTTTCCTGAAAAACTCATGCTGGATCTAGCTATACAATTTAAAGGCTGTTTGGTTAAAACAAATGTCATTTGTTTCAAATGAAGGCAAATGAGGCAGTACATGGTATGTGGTAAAGTTCATTGTGACTTTACATATGATTTGAGGCTTATCATTTTCCTGATAATTTTGCTTAAATGTGTTATTGAAACAGTTGCACTACTCAATGTAGATCCTGAGTGATGCTCACAAATTGCCAGGAACTATGTATTACACCCTCCAATGTGGTTGACTCCTATGAGTGGAGTGTAACTGTGCAGAATGGTTGCTTGTAGGTTGAAAGACAACACTCACACCAGGGTTCAGGATCTGCACATTTAATCTATAAAAAGTAGCACAGGGCACAGTTAAAAGGCACACAGTGGCAGGCCCTCTCTCAGTCCTCAGTACAAAAGCCATCCATGCTTTTTTGGGGGGGATTTTACATATAAGCAAATAATACATTGAATAAAATATATCCACATAAAAAAATGCATGCCCTTACAGGGGTTACAAGTATACTTTAAATTAGAAATTATCATATAAGGAAAAAAGAAATTAATCAATGAATAGCATTGATCTAGGTGTCTCACCCTCCTGATTGCATGTAAACATAACTATCTCTTTGAAAAAAAAGGAAATATACATAAAATAATAAGTTCACTTTTATGCAGTCAAGCCACTCAACTAATGCAGTCCTTCCTTAAATTGCACAAAGGAACATTACAAACAATCTTTTTAAACATCATTACATACCTATAAAAAGTAGCACAGGGCACAGTTAAAACGCACACAGTGGCAGGCCCTCTCTCAGTCCTCTGCAGCAAGTCGGAAAATACGCAAATGAGGAAAAACTCCGACAGATTTAGCAGCAATAAAACACATTCTTTACCATGCAAAGGCAATAAAACAAACTCAGGAACACATTAACAATGACATCACATTTTCATGCAATTTAAGCCGTTAAGAATTACTACTAAATGTGCTAGCTTAAATAGAGGAGGGAGAGGATCGTGACATGTCTTACCAGTACAAAAGCCATCCATGGTTTGCCTGGATTTTGCCGCAACGCTGCCAATGGCTGTTTTGTGCGTCGCTAATTAGAGCCCCACCCGCTACAACAGGTAATACGGAACTATAAAAACATTTAAATTATTAAATCAATGCAAAGATAATACAAAAGTAAAATTAAAGTTACAACACATGCTTTGACAAAAATTTTTTATGACAGGATATAACAAACAGGTTTTGAGAATGTTCACTAAAATAAATGTATATTGAAATGTCATATTGACTCAGCTACATACACCCCCCTGAACTTCTCAAAACCATTCAAGCATAGAGCAATAGCTAAATCCGGGGTAATACTGGCTTAGCTTGTTACTACTTCACAACATACATCTTTATGTGCAGAAAAAGTGTTTCCCAGTTAAAAAGGAAAGTGATATAAGGAAGTTGGCCAGACTCCTAATATCTACACGCTGAAGAAAGTGCCTTATACACAATCTCATACAGATGATTACATAACTGTTACCCCAATTTTGATCATACTCAAAGGAAAACACACTCACTGTGACCTGAGGACTATCCTAACATAAAACCAGGTGTTGTCTATGTAAATAAGGTTTTGACAAACCCACTAACCAGATTGCTTGCTTGTGTATTTCTCTGAGTCATGTTTTGAATCAGTCTGTTAACTGGCTTCACCATCCTGCCAACTCTTGTTCTGATGTGACCCACTGAACTACTTGGTGGTAGTCCCACAGGTTTTAAAGCCACCTCATCGGTTTCCTCCTTGGCCGCTTGACTCTCCTGATGACCATCTCCTGATTCTGCCTGCTCTCCACTGTGCTCAGTCCCTGCTTCACTGCAGATGTCCCTGTCTGTTTCAGAGCAGAGTTCTGTCTCATCTGTTGCACTCTCTCCAACACAAACATTTGGTTCAGTATTGACACTTGCATCTGCCCTAATGCTGTCACTTGTCTGTCTCATGAGTGGCTGGTTCCAGAGGTACATGCTCGCTCTCTTGAAAACCCCTTAGAGAAGTAGTCTCTGCTACCCAGCTGGCAGTGCGCTCTGGCCGGTCAAACTCAGAATCAGTCACCAGGAGACTTCCATCTGCTTTACTGTGTTCTTGACTTGGTTCAGAACCACTGTCAAAGGATGACTCACTTCCTTGCTCAACCTCCACTGGCAAGAAGTTAGCTTGCAAAAGCAGGTTCCTGTGGACAACTCTCTCTTTTGCCTGGTGCTGTGGTGTCTGATGCGGTAAGTATGACACTTTGAGTCTTTGGAGACTACAGTGTAGAGGGCAGACTCCCACCTGTCAGCTAGTTTTCTGCGTCCACGTCCACCCCTGTTTGCCAAGAGGACTTGGTCTCCCTCCTCTATGTCTGTGCCCTTTGTCCCCTTGTTGTATAGGTCTGCCTGTCGCTGTTGGCTAGAGCTAGCATTGACTTGAGCCAGCGTGAGAGCTTCCCTGAGGTCATCCCTCATTTTCTTCACATAACTGTCATAGTCTGTAATGTCATTGTCTCTCTCCACATTGTGGAACATTACATCCACTGGCAGCCTGGGGATCCGTCCGTACATTAGATAAAATGGGGCATATCCAGTCGACTCATGAGCTGTGCAGTTATAGGCAAATGTCAATGTTTGTAGCATCTGTGGCCATTTCTGTTTATCCCTGGGGGCAGTGCCCTGATCATATTGCCTAAAGTTCTGTTGAACCTCTCGGTGTGGCCGTTCCCCATGGGGTGATAAGGGGTTGTTCTTGACTTTTTTACACCGGCAATCTGCAACAGCTCCTGGATCAACTGACTTTCAAAACTTGCACCCTGGTCTGAATGGATCCTTTGTGGGAATCCATAGACACAAAAGTATCTATCCCACAGCTGACGTGCAACTTGTTTTGCTGACTGGTCAAAGCATCTGAAGGCATGGGCCATTTTAGTGAAATGGTCTGTCACAACCAACACATCCACACTCTTCCCGCTGGAGTCTTCAGCAGACCAGAAGTCCAGGCAGACCAGCTCTAAGGGGCTTGTGGTCTTGATACTTTCAAGCGGGGCCCTTCCCTCAGGTTCCAGTGTCTTGCTGACAACACAGGGCTTTGCAGCACTTCACATATTCCCTGACATCACGCTCCATATCCGCCCAAAAGAATCTTTGTCTTATCAGGTGCAAAGTCCGGCTCTGACCCTGATGACCAGCATCATCATGGACACCGCGCAGAACATGGCTGACCAAGGAGGAGGGTACCATGTACTGATGCCATTTTTTCCCAGATACTGAGTCCTTACATACCCTGTACAGAATGTCGTCAAGCATTTTCAGTTTCTGCCACTGCTTCAGGGCTTTAAGGGCCTTTAAAGACAGCCCAGCTCTCTCTCTTCTTGATGGTCACCTCCGACGGGTGACAAATGAGATAACCTGTGACAGTGTGGCATCCCTTCTCTGTTCATCTTGGAGCTCTTGGAACGAGAAAACAGACAGAGCATCTTGACCTGGTGGGATTAGCCTTTCTAGGTCTTGAGTGAGCCAAGATACCACCCTTTCTTGGTGCCCTGATCCCACTCAACATGGCCTGCCAAGACAGCAGATACTTCGCCATCAGTCAGAGAGTGGCACTCCAGGTTCTCTGGTGAAAGCGGGCATTCAACACTTTGGTGGTTGGCACTGACCCTGAACACGTCCTGGACTAAACCCTCTTGAACTTGCTGTGACTCTTCCAACAACACTGCATATGGTTCCTTCATAAGCCTCTGGCAGACACGACTTTGGACAAAGGGCCGTCTACTCAAAGCATCAGCGACAATGTTCTTACTACCAGGTATGTACTTGATGCTGAAGTTGTATGGTGACAGCTTGGCTACCCATCTTTGCTCACACGCATCAAGTTTGGGTTTTGTGAGGATGTAGGTTAGCGGATTATTGTCCGTCCAAACTGTAAAGGTGTGTCCCTTTAGCCAGTGGCTAAACTTGTCACAAACAGCCCACTTCAGTGCCAAAAACTCTAGACGATGGGCAGGGTAGTTGCTCTGAGCACGAGTGAGCGCCTTGCTGGCAAAGGCGATGGGGCGTGCTTTACTTTCACCGTCTTGGACCTGAGATAACACGGCGCCTAAGCCATCTTGAGAGGCATCTGTAGAAAGGATGAATGGTTGGCTGAAATCGGGATGTGCAAGTACAGCCGACTCCATGAGTGCAGTTTTCAACTGTTGGAATGAGTTGCGTTGTTCTTCTCTCCAATCATTTGAATGTAACTTCCTGAATGTAGCAGCCCCTCGTGCAATTCCTTTCTTTCCCTTGGGTGCAGCAGTCAGTGCAAACAGTGCCTTGGCTATGCGGGAGCAGTCGGGTATGAACTGCTGGTAGTACATGACCATGCCTAAGAAAGATCTGATCTTCTTCTGAGAGGGTGTAACACCATCCTCCATTATAAGATCACACTCTGTTATGGAAGCAATAGCCTTGACTTTGTCAGGGTCTGTTGACACGCCGGTTCCATCCACTACATGCCCCAAAAATCTCACACTTCTCCGGAGCAGCTGGCATTTTTTGGGGGCCAGCTTCAGCCCATGAGTGCGTAGCCTGCTGAAGACCATTTCAAGCCTCCTAAGGGCTTCGGCTTCATTGGGGGCATACACAAGCACGTCGTCGAGATAGCAAAGAAGGGTTAAGAAGTTCTGGTCACCAAATATACCCATCATGAGGCGCATGAAGCTTGCAGGGCTATTACACAAACCCTGAGGGAGTCTGTTGAACTCATAGAGCCCCATTGGTGTGGTGAAGGCTGTCAGCTTCTTGTCCTCCTCTGCCATGGCGATGTTATAGAAGCCAGAGGTAAGATCCATGGCACTGAATATGCCATTACCTCCCAGAGCCGCCAGACAGTCTGACTGGTGATGATGCGCGTCCTTGACTGTGCGCGCATTCAACCAGCGGTAGTCCACACATATCCTGAGGTCCCCATTCCTCTTCCATACAAGCACTAGTGGGGACGCCCACTCACTGTTGCTCTTCCATCTCTCTGAGAACTTGTCGGAGTTTGTGGTACTGCCCTGGTGGGACACGGCGGTATGGGAGTCTGAAAGGCCGCTCATCAGTCAAATGGATGCGGTGGACGAAATCCTTAGCCTGCCCACAATCAAGCTTGCTCCTTGAAAGGACATCCTCATACTTGTGAATCAATTGGAGTAGTTGGGATTTCCAATGGTCTGACACCTGACATGAGTCAATGTCCAGATCATCCAATCCAAGGTTATGTAGACTGTCACAAAAGGTGGAGCAAGGAGAGGGACCAGGGCTGTTGGTTGTTTCACCACGTACTGTCTGGTTCTGCACTTTGACTTCTGCAGCTGGCATTTGGTCTGGAGTTAAATCCAGATCCTCAATGGCTATACAGCTGGACACATCTGCCACCTTGGTGTAACGCTTTAAAGTGACAGTCTTGTCGGAGGTGTTCAAAATCCTGACTGGAATCCATCTATCTCCATTCATGGAGGCCACAGACCTGCAAACGATGATGTCTTTCTTGTGGATTTGTGCCTTTGATGGTTCAATCAGAATTGCACTGCCTTCAGAAATGGGTGAGGCTGCAGGTAACTTGCCCCAGACCAGGTGTTCTTGTTTCGGAAGGAGAGTTACCGCTTGCGCCAGTTTGACAGTCCCAATAAAATCTGGCATTGTGTCACCCCTCCATCTGTTGATACCAGCCAACATGTTGAGGAACTGCACTATCTCAGGTGCGTTTGTGGACTCAGGTTTTCTCAAAACGTGCCAGAAGTGAGGAGACTGCTTGAACTGCCTTAAAAGATGTTTAATGACATTTGTACCCAGGATCAACTGGTCTTTCTGGCCAGAAACCACCAAGGCAGGCACACTGAACGTGTATCCGTAAACTTCCATTTTCAAGTTGTGTATGCATTTAGGTGTGACTCGAACTCCACCACAGCCAACAGAATAATATCAGTGGGGACACAGTTGGGTCCTGATGCTAGTCCAGCATCCTTAAGCATCTGCTCAGCCTCTTCACTAATGGTACAAGCCATTGAGCCAGTATCTAGTAGAGCTTGCAGCGAAACCTTATCATCCACCTGTGCATTGGTGTAAAACAAATTGTCGGCTTTATCAAGCCTAGTTATGTTCTGGAACAGCACAACAGCACCAGGTGGGGCGGATTTTAGGCTTTCTTCATACATGGATTGTGGATCTTCACTGAAGTTGAGGGTTTCACCACTGTCACTCACACCATCCCCTCCCAAGTGTGAGTGAGTTAGTTTCCCTGATCAGGTGAGGTCATATCTCGCTGGAGGGCAGTATTTTTTTTGCAGTCTTTTCACTGATGTCCTAACTCTAAGCAGGCTAGACATCTCCTTTCCCTCATGCAGTGTGTTCGGGTTGAGTGAGAGCTGTTACCGCAGACTTGGCATGGGGTGAAACGAGCTGAGGGGGAAAACTGAGGCCTAACAGGCTGAACAGGCTGGCTGGTACGCTCTAACACTCTCTCTAGCATACTTAGCACACGCTCCAGGGCACTTGGATCTGAAGAGGCTGCTTCGCCTGACTTGGTTGTGGTAGCCGGGGTGCACCTGGCTGTGTTCACTTGGGCATAATCACTTCCAGGTTCAGGAGAGCTAATAGCAGTTACAGCAGTAGTTACTTGGAGAGCATGTGACTTGACCGTGTTTGTGTTTGATTTCTTGAGACTCTCTTTGGTGCTCATCAATAGCCTCCTGCACCTCTGCGAGTGACCACTTGCTTATTGGTCTACACTTAAAGACATAGGCGAGGCTGGGATCTGGGCAGTTTCTGATAAACATCATAGCTATTTCTGCATCCATATTGTCCATTTTGCTACCCTGAAGCTTCAAATGTCTGTCAGCAGCCTCGGCAGCTGTATTCAGCCTAACCCAGTAATCTACTGGTGTTTCCTTTGCTGTTGGCTGGGTGGCATAAAAATCTGCCAGTGGTAAACAGGAGGCAGGGGTTTCGCTGAAATAGCGTCTCAGTATACTATAAATTGTCTCAGGATTGACAACTGTTCCAGATGTTGCACTGCTTTTCAACCCTACTTTGACAATACTTTTTGCTCTGCCAAGAAGATGGCTCAGAATCTCATCTCTCTGTTCATGGGCTGAGAAGCCTCTCTTTTGCAAATAGGCCTCCATCATATCAATCCACTCTTGAATGGAGTATTTTTCATCCCCATCACCTCGATACATGGGAGGCTCCTTGACATCAGATCTGGCTACCAGGCTCACTTTTGAGAGGTCAATGGTCATGTCTGGCGCTTCAGCTTTGACTGACTTAGCTGGTGGAGTCTGTGTTGGGGTGAGTAAAGGCTGACTAGCCAGCAAGCGGCTAGCTATTGATTCACCTATCTGACTCCCTAACTCACCAATGAGGTCACGTAACTGTTGGGTGGTGCCCTCATTGCTAACAACAGGGGTGGAAAACTGAGGCTCAAGTGGAGGGGTGCCAGTGATATCATCTGTGTCTAATGACTCCTCACTAGTTAGCACTGTAGCCATACTCCGGACTACTCGATCTGTGTTCAAAAACCCCTGCCTCTCCCAATAACTGGTGTGAAAACACTGAAAGTATCCTGACCTCTACCTGTCATATCCTACACAATGCATAGACATATAAGGGTGTACACAGACAACTAAATTTAAACAGTGTTACAAGTCTCACAGAAAATTGTTACTTGTGCTAATATGAATCTTTCTGTAAATCAATTAAGTACTTTAAATGCTGGTGTTTAAACAGAATATTAGCAATCACTTCAGCAGCTGATAGGCTCCATAAGTTCACCAACTTGGAATCCCAGGTGTCGCATGCACACAGCTGAACCTCTGCGATCGGCAGTGGCTGACCAATGGATCCGGGTCACGGCACCAGTTTTATGTAGCAGCTGCAGAATGGTTGCTTGTAGGTTGAAAAACAACACTCACACCAGGGTTCAGGATCTGCACATTTAATCTATAAAAAGTAGCACAGGGCACAGTTAAAAGGCACACAGTGGCAGGCCCTCTCTCAGTCCTCAGTACAAAAGCCATCCATGCTTTTTTTGGGGGGATTTTACATATAAGCAAATAATACATTGAATAAAATATATCCACATAAAAAAATGCATGCCCTTACAGGGGTTACAAGTATACTTTAAATTAGAAATTATCATATAAGGAAAAAAGAAATTAATCAATGAATAACATTAATCTAGGTGTCTCACCCTCCTGATTGCATGTAAACATTGCATGTAAACATAAAATAATAAGTTCACTTTTATGCAGTCAAGCCACTCAACTAATGCAGTCCTTCCTTAAATTGCACAAAGGAACATTACAAACAATCTTTTTAAACATCATTACATACCTATAAAAAGTAGCACAGGGCACAGTTAAAACGCACACAGTGGCAGGTCCTCTCTCAGTCCTCTGCAGCAAGTCGGAAAATACGCAAATGAGGAAAAACTCCGACAGATTTAGCAGCAATAAAACACATTCTTTACCATGCAAAGGCAATAAAATAAACTCAGGAACACATTAACAATGACTTATCATATTTTCATGAAATTTAAGCCGTTAAGAATTACTACTAAATGTGCTAGCTTAAATAGAGGAGGGAGAGGATCGCGACACGTCTTACCAGTACAAAAGCCATCCATGGTTTGCCTGGATTTTGCCGCAACGCTGCCAATGGCTGTTTTGTGCGTCGCTAATTAGAGCCCCACCCGCTACAACAGGTAATACGGAACTATAAAAACATTTAAATTATTAAATCAATGCAAAGATAATACAAAAGTAAAATTAAAGTTACAACACATGCTTTGACAAAAATTTTTTATGACAGAGGATATAACAAACAGGTTTTGAGAATGTTCACTAAAATAAATGTATATTGAAATGTCATATTGACTCAGCTACAACTGCACCTAAACTCACTTGAAATTAATCTGCACTCCAATAAGAAATGCAAGTAAAATAAAGTTAAGAGCAAAAAATTATGATTGTAGCTCCCCTCCAGTTTAGTCGCGGACGACAAGGTGTTCTTTTTCATACAAATAAGTAAGTCTGAGCACAAATTCAGAAAATGACAATTAATACAAAAGTATAATAAACATAAACAACAGCACAATGTAAAAATAGGCACACGTTTCATACCTCATTGGCTGCATAAACTTTGGGAGAGAAAACATCCAAAAGAAAACATTGAGATCTTCTTCAGTCCTCTCATGCACTCATAGCATTAGCAGGTGCGCTGCTCCACGTGGCGATTGTTATAGTGCATCTAAATAAATTACCTGACACCAACAAGGTAACATTTGTTCCGCAGAAAGATTCCCTTTTAAACAATACACACCATTGTGAGTTTCAATCTTTTAAGCTTATTTACATAAAACAACAAAAATACAATTTTATTAACTAAGTTATTCCTGTTTTTAACTCTTTTAATAATTGAATGAACTTAAATTGCACAGCTGACTTCGATGGCAGCTACAATGATATTTTCTAAAACATCACAAGTAATGACCATCATAATTCGAAATGAAAAGAGTTTGATGAGTTTGACAGAAACATTTTTAAGACTTTGCATACACACATAATGCAGATAATACTTTATGCTCTCTTGTCTGTTTGAAGACTTCAGGCTGACACGACATTATGGTTTTTTTGCTGATGCTCTTTCCAGAAGCTGGTCTTGAAATAATTAACAACGTAATTCGCTAAAAGACGAAAAGCACAAGTCTTTCTCCATATGACCGTTCATGTGTCAACAGCATAGACTGTTTAAAATAACAGTTAAAAAAAAAGGCAAATCCAAGATCTTCCACCATTTGAGGCTCCAGTCTAGAGTCTTAGCAGGTAGCTAAGCTAAATTCTATTGACAGTATATGAAGTGAGGTTTAATTCATATTTGTACACACTGTAATGACATAGTAATTCAATACACATGCAATGATTGTCGCGTTTATTGGCCACATTACGGTTTATTGGGACTAACGGCAGCTAATGTCAGACTAAACAATACTAAATAGCCACTAACATTAGATGCACAGGAAAACAAATCCAGCCAGCAGAATGCAGTTCAGTATTAAGTAAACGCCAGTTACCTTCCAAGGCTTCCCCCCATTTCTCCAGAGCCTGGAACAGTTCAGAAGGCAGCTAATAACTTTCCAGGAGTTTAAAAATGTGTTTCAGAGAGAAAAAAATAAATCCAAGATCCTCCGCAGTTTGAACCTGCAGTCAAGTGTCTTATTAAATTGCAGGTGGACATAACTTAGTTTCATGAGTTCAGTTCTTTGTTTATTTCTTCATTCATATTCTATGACACTAAACTTGACTGAGACGTGTCGCTGTTTCGGTTGGATCATAGATACACAAAGACTTATTACCACTTTTGCTAAGAGCTATTTTTTTCACCCACCACAGTCGTTTGTTCACAGTGGCCGAGTGACCTGTGTGCCAGTAAGAGATGTGTGAGCATGCGCAGATCACTTGAGACCCAGAGGTCTCGTCTTACTTTCATGACAAAAAACGTTCGATATAAACCTTGGGGCCAGTGATACATTAGGCCATATCGTAAGCCTATCATTGGATTAATATCATTTCAGCATTACTATGCCAGCAGCATCTTCATGTTGTAGCTGGTGACTGAAGTTTATCTAATATAATATAAATTGCTTTGTAATTGAGTATTCATCAAACTAACCATTATTTATGATTCTCTGCTCTTTTCATACTCCATCAGCTGAGCTGCTGGTGTTCACTATGCATGACAAAGGTAAGTATGAGCCTCTGGCCTAGATGAAAGTCGAATGAATGAGCTATAATATGAAGACAGGGACATTTGTCATTTTTCCAATCCCTGGCCCCTGCAGTCTATGTGTCCTTGGGCAAGATACTGAAACCCAAATTGCCCCTGATGTTTCATCGGCATGTGAATGTACATCGCTTTGCATAAAAGCGTGTGCTAAATGAAATTGTAGAATTGTAGGTTGACATCAACAGTCTCACTGACTGTGTCACAGACTATATAAACTTTTATTTTCTATCTTCTGCTGTGTGTTCATAAAGTGTTCATAAAGCCACTCGTTGTTTTAACCACACCCTCGACCTTGTTCTGGCTTATGGCATTGAAATTGAAGACTTAATAGTCTTTCCTCCTCAGAATCCTCTTTTATCAGATCATTATCTGATAACTTTTGAATTCTTTTTACAGAACCAAGGATCCAACAATGATTTGTCCTCAAATATGGGATCCATACAAACAGATGTAAAAGCTGATGTATGTTTAGACTGCTTCTCTCTAATTGATCTTAAGTGGCTGACTTCAATGATTTCTTCGTCAAAGCCGTCAATCTGCCTTCTAGATCCCATCCCAACCAGGCTACTTAAAAAAGTAGTTATTAGCACTTCTTTAGTCGACACGATCAATCTGTCTGTATTAACAGGCTATGTACCACATACATACATACAGCACCTCTGATGGACATTTTCTAAAGATATCAGTACTCTCAATGGTATTGCATTGGCCTCCAGCACTACTGTAAGGAATCTAGGAGTTATCTTTGATGAGGATATGTCCTTTAACGCACATATAAAGCAAATTTCTCAGACTGCCTTTTTTCACCTCACATACATAGCAAAAATCAGGCATATCCTGTCTCAAGAAGAAGCAGATAAACTAGTCCATGTATTTGTTACTTCTAGGCTGAACTACTGAAATTCTCTATTATCAGGCTGCTCCAACAAGTCATTAAAGACTCTCCAGTTGATCCAGAATGCTGCTGCACGTGTATTGACAAGAACAAGAAAAAGAGATCACATTTCACCCATTTTGGCTTCTTTGCACTGGCTCCCTGTCAAATCAAGAATTGAATTTAAAATCCTTTTACTAACCTATAAAGCTCTTAATGGTCAAACACCATCATATCTTCAAGAGCTCATTGTAGTTTATTTTCCCAGTAGAGCACTACACTCCCAGAATGCAGGGTTTCTTTTGGTTCCCAGAGTCTCCAAAAGTAGATTTGGAGCCAGAGCCTTCAGTTATCAAGCTCCTCTCCTATGGAATCAGATCCCAGTCTGGGTTCGGGAGGCAGACACCCTTTCCACATTTAAGAGTAGGCTTAAAACCTTCCTCTTTGACAAAGCTTACAGTTAGGGTTAGTCCAGGTGAGCCCTGTGCCATCCCTTAGTTATGCTGCTCTAGGCCTAGACTGCCGGGGGACTTCCCATGATACACTGAACTTCTCTCTCCTTGTCTCTCTCCTCCTCCTATATCCATTCATAACCCATCAATGTATCTTACTAATGCAACTTCTTCCCTCTCTCGTAGTTTTGTGCTCTTCTCTCCTGTCGCTCTCTGCAGGTACGTGTGTCACTGGATCTGCAGAGTCTGGACCCGTGTTTACAAGTGTAGGGTAATTTTCTGGACCCAAGTTTCAGGCCAATGGACCAAAATCAGGTTTTAAATGTATTCAGTTGATCAAAAACTTCTTCAAAATCTTCGGCAAATTAGTTAAAAATCTTGTTGGAAAACTGCTCCGAAACACCTTCAAACAGGTCTCAAAAGATCTTCAAACAGGAGTCCAAGATGTTGTGACAATCCTTTATTATTAATAATAAAGTGAGAGAACAAATAGCATGTACACAAGGCACAGTCCAAGAGCTCTCTGAGCTAAAATGAAACTTACATTTGCTTTTATAGTGTTTGATGGGTGGATTTCCACGCCTATTGTCCAACCCACAAACCTATAGCATTATGGACTTTACACCAATAAAAACTTGTTGATTCTTAGTTTTGCCCCCTAGAGGCTGGTCCAAATGTACTTTTTCTTTACACTATTATAATTTGTTGAGTTCGTATCCGCCCCCTAGGGGTAGGTAAATTATCTCATCTTTGGCTCCGTGACACCAATATGTCCGGGTTTTTTGGTACTTTCCACAGACCTTTTTGGTCTTCCCGGTATTTTTCATGGCCCTTATTATTATTTTTTGTATTTTCATAGTACTTTCAGCCACCATTATTTCCGGCTTGATTCACTTCTTATTTTTTAAAAAGAAATACCAAATGGTATAACAAATCATGTTGTCATGCTCTTAATTAAAAGAAACATCAAATATTATAGCAAATCAAGCTGATATGTTCTTAATTAAAAGGAACATCAAATAGTACAACAAATCAAGAAACAAGCCTGCTAGTCAGAGAAACGAGTCAGCTAGAACGTTCAGAGAGCACAGTGTAGAGCACAGTGCTTTCTTGAAACTTCCAGCCCGGAACTTCAGATAACATGAACTTTCAGCCCGGAACTTCAGATAACATAAACGCAGGTGGCGGATACTGGATGATACAGTCCTCAAATGACCTCCGGATGATACAGTCCTCAAATGACCTCCGAATGATACAGTCCTCAAATGACCTCCGAATGATACAGTCCTCAAATGACCTCCGACTAGCATGTATTTTTATGATCATAACATGTCTTGGATTAAACACACAACATTATGATTATGCTCACATGTTTGGTTTTAGCTGCTATATTCATTGCTACGCAATCCATGAGAGTTTTTATCATCTCCTTCATTACATTCAGAGCCTTCTTATGTAGTGTTTTTACACTACACAAGCCTCTGACTGTACACGTGTCTCTGTTTAACACTGTTATTATCATTATCGTCACACCTGTGGATTGTAGTATTGCATGTTCCCCCCCTCCCCTCTCTGTCTCTCTCTCAGTCTGTCTCTCTGTCTCTCACTAAACCCAACCAGTCGTGGCAGATGGCTGTCCATCACTGAGCTTGGTTCTGTCTGAGGTTTCTGCCTGTTAGAAGGAAGTTTTTCCTCGCCACTGTCGCATGAAGTGCTTGCTCATGATGGGAACTGTTGGGTCTCTATAAGTATTATTATAAAGAGCATTGTCTAGACCTGCTCTGTATGTAAAGTGCCTTGAGATAACTTTTGTTGTGATTTGGCACTATATAAATAACATTGAATTGAATTGAATTCTTTGACTTGTCCAGTGCTTTCAACACCATCCAGCCAGCACCCCTTGGGGACAAGTTGGAGAACACAGGGGTGGACATGCACCTCACATCCTGGATTCTGGACTACCTCACCAACCGTCCACAGTATGTGAGGACACGGGACTGTGTGTCCGACATGGTTGTCTGCAGTATGGGGGGGCTCTGTTCCTTTTCATCCGCTACACTGCAGACTTTTCACACAACACACCACCCTGTCACCTGCAGAAGTTCTCTGACGACTCTGCAATTGTCGGCCTCATCACAGATGGGGACAACAGGGAATACAGAGGACTGACACAAGACTTTGTGGACTGGTGCCAGTAGAAACGCCTTGAGATTAACACGGGGAAAACCAAAGAACTGGTGGTGGATTTACGCAGGTGCATTCACTCCCCTCCAACACCAGTGAACATCCAGGGAATGGACATCGAGATGGTGACATCTTATAAGTACCTGGGTGTGCACCTCAACAACAAACTGGACTGGACTCATAATACCACTGCACTTTACGAGAAAGGTCAGAGCAGACTCTATCTGGTCAGGTGACTGAGGTCTTTTGGAGTGCACTCCTGAAGACCTTCTACCTTCTAGAGTGGCTGATGCCACTCTGTTGTGGCATCAGCCATTTTTTATGGAGTAGCTTGCTGGGGCAGCAGCATTCTCTGCCCTGGGTTGCCCTCTTGACCCAGTGGAGATGGTGGGAGAGAGGAGGATGATGGCTCAGCTGTCATCCATGTTGGAGAATGACTCCTACCCCCTGCAGGACACATTAATAACTCTGGAGAGCTCCTTCAGCGGTAGACTGCTTCACCCAAAGTGTGTAAAGCAGCGATATTGCAGGTCTTTTCTTCCTGCAGCTGTCAACAACCAGCACTGCTCCCAATAAACTATACACCACTATGCCTGTACATCTGTGCAATACTCTTTTTTCATGCCTGTATATTTATTCCAGATTCCATTTGCTGTGCAATATTTCACTTTGTTAAATTCAAGTGCAATGTTTCATATTTGATATTCAATATTTCATATTTAATTCTTCTATGCAAGATCTAATTTCTCATCTCAATTCAATGTCCTGTTTATAGTGTATATACTGGTCATATATCTCATGAGTATATTATCATGTATATCTCATTTATATCTGTAAATAATCTTGTGTAAATTTGTTATATTTGTAAATACTTGTTTTTAGCTTGTTTTGATGTTCATTTTTACTATTTAACTTCATTCTATCGTCTTTACTGCTGTGCAATGAAAATTTCCCTAATGAGGGACGAATAAAGGTTTATCTATCTTATCTTCCCACCAAATAAAAATCACATGGAGCCACAAAACTTGTTTGACCCCTAAAATGAAGATAACACAGCATATAAAGTTTTATATATAGTTATGCCATATATAAGAGAACTATAAGCTATTTAATTGCATTAATGAAATATGTATTTAAATAAAATAATGAAATAATATTTTTCAGCAAAGGCTGCGTGTTTGTTCTGGAAACATCTTGTCAACATTACATTTTTTGTTGTTAGCTATTTTTTCTTTATTTTTATGTTACTGTTTAGCTTCATTAACCAAATCTAGCTTAACCAATAACAACATCTTGGTTAAACTTATTTCTGGAAACATTCAGAAATGAGATGTTAATATTTTGAAGTTACAAAAACTTTATTGTATTTGTACACAGTTCAGTTTAAGACTACAAACATTAACATAACGTTAAAACATGGAGGGTCTTTATTTTCCAACCTTACACAGACGTCTTTTATTCAAAAGTATTAACACCATAAATCATAACACTGGTTGTTACGTTTCAACTTTTGACAAGGTTTAATAACTGAACCTACCAGACGCTCCTGTTAGCATCATTAACTTAGCTCAACCTCCACTGTCTCCAACAGAGGGATTTCTCTCGGGTGTCTCCGGTTACAGTCAACATGACAGCACAGTCAAACTCCAGCTAACTAGCAGCTCCACAAACACCAGAACAAACACACCGAGAAAACTGCGCAGACATGCCAGACAAAGACACCACACAGCCAGCGGCATCTAACTGAAGCCTGATGCAAATTCATTAGCTGGCTACTTACTAGCAAACAAAAAAACGTGAGCGCCAACTTTTTGGGGGGTAGCTTAACACCTCCGTAGTTTGGGGGTTGATGTTTTCTAAACATGTCATAAAATCTGGATGTCCCTCCTCTAAGCTGGCCTGATTGCCATAGCTCTTGAATACAAGAGACAGGTGCAAATTTGACCTTTCTGTCTGCTGTTGTAATACAGCTCCTTAACTGAAGGAACTTCCAAAAATCTTTGCTGGGGATATCATATTTAGATATACATTGTTCAAAGGAGATTAAGTGTTTCCCGTCAAATAGATCTTCCAGTAACGTTACCCCTGCCTTCACCCATTTTTCTTGTTAATTTTCAATGATTTATTATACCATATTGATGATCCCATAGTGTGGTAATAGTTCAAATGGCACACCTGGTGGGCCCATCTACAACTTTCTCTAGAAAATGCCAACACAGGGTTTCTGTAGGGTACATCACCTCCTGTCTGGGTGAGGAAAGCTTGCACTGAGAAGGGCTCTATCAACTCTTTCTCTATCACCATCCAGGCAGGAGCACAGACCTCCGACATATTTAACTTAGACAGTTGACTGAGACTGAAGGCACGGTGATACCAATCTATTCTGGGGCATCCCAGACCACCCTCCTCCACTGATGCATATAGTTTCTTTTTATTAAAAGCAGGCTTCTTCCCTATCCAAAAGAAGTCACTTATGGCCCTATTAAATCTAGACAGAAGGGGGAGTGGGAAGTCCAGAGGAAGCATGCTTGTTATATAATTAATCTGTGGTATTGTAATCATCTTCACTAAATCTATCTTTCCAATTGATGATAAACTTAATCTTGACCAGTTCTGTAAATTACGTTCAGTTTTTTGGATAAGGGGCAGTAGGTTTAAATTCATTACATCTTTTAACCCTGGGGTAATCATGATCCCTAAATAGACCAAACCAGATGGGATCCATTTAAATGGCCAATTATTGTGAATACTGGGAGGGCATATTTTAGACAAAGGCATGATACGAGGTATGGGGATAAACTCAAACGCAACACACAGGAATTGGTGGTTGAATAAGTTCTTTAATAAAGGCAAAATAATTCTTAACTAACAAAAACTCACTGCAGGGTTGTGGCCAGGATAGTCCATAAAATCTCACCAGAGCAGATCCAAAAATGACGAGAGCACAGACAGTCATGAAGGAACAACAAAAGAGGAACAATCCGGCAAGGGCTGAAAGAAATGGAGTGGCTTATATAGTGTCCAGATGGTGATTAGCTGCTGCTGGGAACACAGGTGAATAGATGAGGTGGGAGTGGCTGCGGGGTGAGTAGAAAAGTACTGGGACCTGAGGTGAGAAGCTATGGCAGGTGAATAGTGACAGACTGACAGAACTTAGACATGACATGAATTTAATTTAATTTTATATATATATAATATCAACATGGTTCTTAATTGCTGAGCCTAAGGGTTCCAAGGCCAAGGCAAAGATTAAGGGAGAAAGGGGGCAACCCTGTCGGGTCCCATGTGATAGTCTAAAAGGGTTAGAAATATTCCCATTTGTGAGGACAGCTGCCTTTGGACTTCTATACAACAATTTCACCCATTTAATATATACATCACCCACATCAATCCTCTCAAGAATTGCAAATAGATACTCCCATTCTACTCTATCAAAAGCTTTCTCTCTCTCCGGAGAGAAAGCCACCACTGGTTCCATGTTGTTCCTTGTTTGCCATACCAGATGTAGCAGTCTGTGCAAGTTATTTGCTGAGGACCGCCCCTTAACAAATTCCACCTGATCAGGATGGATCAAGGTAGGGAGGCACACTTCTAGTCTTAATGCCAATATCTTAGCCAAAATCTTGGCGTCCACATTAATTAAGGATACTGGTCTATAGCTCCCACAATGCTGTGGGTCTTTGCCCTTCTTATGTATCAATGTTTTTATTGCATTCTGCATATTCTCCGGCAGGCTTCCTCTCCGGAACACATCCTGAAAGACAGTGAGAAGTCTCGGGGCCAACAGGTCAGAAAATGACTTATAAAAGTCTGTGGGAAATCCGTCCCCCCGAGGTGACCTCCCAGCACTAAGACATCTAATTGCTTGTTGAACCTCTCCCAGTGTGATGCATGCCCCCAGCCTCTCTCTAGCCAATTCAGTTAGTGCTGGTAAAGTAGTCCTAGACAGAAAATTTTGAAATTCACTCCTATCCCAAGAATACTGTGATGTGTATAATTTTTGATAAAATAATTGGAAAGCGTTATTTATTTCTATAGTATCTGTTAAAATTTCCCCTTTCTCATTCTGTATTGCCGAAATCAAAGTTTGAGCTTGTTGTTGTTTCACCCTTGGAGCCAATAATTTCTCTGCCCTTTCACCCTTTTCATACTATTTTTGCCTACTCCTAAACAATGAAAATTCTGCTTTTCTCTGCATAATTGTGTTTAATTCAAATTTTGCCTTACTTAAATTAGCCAATAAGCTCTCTATCTCTATCTGCATATTCCCTCTCTAGGTCTTTGATTTCTCTTTCTAATTTACAGAGTTGATCAGATGCCTGTTTTTAAGAAATGATGAATGTTGTATTAACCTGCCCCTTAGTATGCCTTAAAAGCATCCCATACCACGCCTGGATCATCCACCGTGCCCTCATTTATTTCCCAATAATCCAATATTTGTTGTCGTATAAACTGACATGAATTTTCATTTTGGGGCTGAGATGTATTCAATCTCCAACGGGTCATGTCTACAGGACCATGATCAGTAATAACAGTATTACCAAGAGAAGTATACTCCACTATTGGTACAAGTTGCTTGATATCAAAAAGTAACTGATCCTAGAGTATGATGCATGGGGATTGGAAAATAGTATATTCCCTCTCCTGAGGATGCATGAGCCTCCATACATCAACAAGACCAAAGTCCTCTGAAATAGTATTGATAGCTATCTGGGATTTCTGAATATTCCTAGATCTACCCGTGTTGCCTGATCTATCTAATGTATAATGCCTTACTTGATTGAAATCACCTCCAATTATAATATCAGTATTTCCCATACTCTGTATTACTGCATGTAGGTTATAGAAAAACTCTGGAGAGTCTGTGCTAGGGGCGTATATATTTACTAATGAGCATCTCCTGCCCACTAGGTCCACATTAATTGCAACCCATCTTCTCTCTGTATCCGATTTCTGATCATACACTTTAATTCCATGTTGGCTTCATTTTTCAGCGCCAGAGGTTGCCATTTGATTAGGATATTTGCCCCCTGTGAGAGGCTGAAATAACAGCTGACAGCAGCAGAATGGAGAACAGATTAAACGTTTGACAGCAACTATGTGACTGGCTGATGGAGATTGTGGTGGGCTGGTTTACCTGAATGCCCAAAGTAGGCTGAGTAGGAAGAAAGTGGGAGAGGGAAAGAGAGAGGGAAAGAGAGGGACAGAAATGTGAATGAATGAGTAACATAAAAATAGACTCCCTGATTAAACCGACATTAAGCATGTACTATAAATGGTAAATAAGATTTCCTATTTGTTGGACACATTGTCAGTGTTTATCACCTTTGTCACCTACACTATGCCAAATTCAGAAGGGGAAGATAGGCTGGAAATATTGAGAAGCTAACACATGTTTGTTTTGGGCTTTTCATGGGATTTGATAACAATAAGGAAAAATATAGACTATGGAATAATGAAATGAGGGGGTCCGGACCCAATCCTGGTAAATCGCAGAATTGTCCCCCCAGTACTCATTTCATTGTAAACTTATAATTTTGCATCATAAGATAAGATAAGATAAACCTTTATTTGTCCCACAGTGGGGAAATTCACAAATAATAATAATAATGTAATGTGCATTGAATACATGCTGTGCCAACTGTAGATGCAAAATAATGTGTGAGTTTTTAAAGAGCCAACCCCCCTGCATATCCACTGCCGACCAACCCGCTAGTTACAATTTATAATTTAGGTTTAGAAAATATTGTGCATATTTCACTTGCCTTACATGGCATATATGTCCAAATGCTATTTTTCAGAGCACTCCAGTTAATAGATACTTTTGAAGAAAATTTTTGTTTCATTTATATGGATTATTCATTTCTTTTGCTTTTTTAACTTATTTTGAGATTTATGTCTATGTAGCCTGTTGAAGTTGGAATGACACCGGACACAAAACTACAATCAGGGATCTTTATCTCTCGACTACTCTCAATTAAAGGAGTAGCATTAATTTAATTTGGAGTGTATAAACAATACAATGCATAAACAATTAAAGACTGGAACAATATAGTTCATAAAAGATATAGTATATAAACACTAAGGTACATAAACGACACCATGCATAAACCTTACAGTGCATGAACAATATCGTTCATAAACAACACTGGGCATAAACAACTGTAGTGGCAGCTTTCTTAAAGGAAAACAAAAATACGTACAGTCAGTTACCAACAGAACATGTAATACCTAGCACCCTAATATATTGAAATATAATTTGAATTCAGTGAACTCACCACACTACACCTGTATGACAGCTTAGGTGCACATGTGGCAGTAGGCCATAAACCCTGCACAGTGAAACTACACAACAAAAATAAACATTATTTTCACGACAGTGTAAATGCCTCAAACTTTCTCAAGCATGAACAATAACAATATACGTTTCTCTAAATATATTTCTGCACTGAAATGCACTTCTACTTCTACTTTACTACTTTACTTCCATGAAATATTCGACCCAATACATCGCCATCAGCGGCAACCAGTACATTTGCTATTTCAGTAAAATATTATGAACATACATCTTTCAACAAACAGAGAAACAGGTGGAAAATCAGAAAGGCTAGCTACGCCCTGTTTCTTTGGCGCATCTACCATGGCAACAAGGGGATACGCAAAAAGCACAGTGCCATCTAGTGGCGTTATTGTGCACCAGGGTCTGAGAGAAACAGCATTTCAATCCCTATAATTCCATGTCCTTCACATATGGCCGAATTGACAATAAAGTTGACTTTGACTTTGAATTGAGGCTTGTAATGTATTTTGGAGTCTACGACGTTATATTTTATTTTGTATTTCATCCTGTTTTGGGTTGTCCTGTAACTATGCTTCATCCTAATATACAGAAATTGCAAAAATGACCCATTTTCCCACAGTGATCAATTAAGTCTTTTAATGTAATGTTGTATTGTTGTATCTATTAAAGTGCATTCAGTGAGATTGCTGCTGCCATCTTCCTTATCCTGCTGCTGATCGGCCTCATCTTTGCTGCAACAGTGGTCTGCTGGAAGCACTGGAAAATAGCTCTGAAATGCTGCAAAGGACTGCCACTCCAGTATTTATAATATGTGTCTTCCATCTCACACACACACCACATCACACCACAGCTGAACTGGACTGTGGCCTGTAAGGAGAGCAGGAGGGCAGATGTAGTTCAACATTACACCTGTCAAACCCAAAATCAGTCCTTCCTGCCTCTGAATATGTTAGACATATTTGATTATTGTTTCATTAAGCAGAAAAAGAGACTTTAGGAAAACACTGTTTGAACACTCCTACTGCACACACTAGTTATATTGCTGAAGCTCATATTCCATTCCTTGTCTTTTATATTTGCTGAGTATTACCTCTAATGATTATAGCCAAAGACGACCAATTGATTTTATATATTTCATTGTATTGTGAACTTTCTCACTTGAAATGACAGTCATAATGAGGATTTTTGGAAGACTGGCAAAAGTAACTCTAAGGCAGCACTCTAGAATACATTATTTTTGTATCTGATGCTTAATTTTGGATTGGATGTCAATAACAAGGAAAAACGTGTAACATAGTGTAAATACTTTGCTTCACAGTGTAAATACTTTTTTTACTGCCACTTTATTTTTTTATTGCCACCTTATTTTTAATGACACTTTATTTGTATTGTATTTGAGTACGCATTTCAATTTGCCTGTTCTGCGAGCTGCTGTAACAAGTGAATTTCCCCTGAGGGGGATCAATAAAAGCTATCTTAATTTATTGTGTTTAAATGAAAATAACATATTTGTAAATAATGCTGTTTTTTGCTATTTTAAACTTTAGATTGCTAGATAATAATAGAGAATTGTATTATGTGCTGAAATGTTGAAAAAGTAATAAGTGAGAAGCACAATGGATTTGCTCAAAATGTTCCTGACTATGACAATATAAAATTTGAAGTAGTTTTACCATACATTACTGTAGAGGGAAGTCACCTCTCAGGGCAAACCTCGGAAGTAAACATGTTTATGATATGAATAAACTCATTTCAGTTATGAATAACTATTGTATATGTTAAAACACATTTTTAATTTGCTTTTGACTTTTGGTTTTATCAAAAGTAAAATAACTAGAACATTTACATGGTCATAGTCAGTGTCACTCTGAACAGGACCCTATTGAGGCTTTCAAACAAATCTCTCAAGAAAATGAGTTTTTTAAATAAAATATGAAAATGTGAAAAAATTGTCAGTTTTTTACAATATCAACTTGTACCTGTACATGGAAACACGTTAAGACTTGTCTGGTGGCGCCACATGTTCAACAAGAAATATTATATATATGATGTGTAAAATAATGTCCTTTCTTATTTGGTATATCAAATGTGGGAAATTATGCTAATGCAAAAAAGGAGTCTTTCTGTGTCATCTTTGGCTGCTCCACACGCTGGTACCATAACTGCAAGAATTGACACACATAAAAATACAAAAGGCGGCTTGTTTGACCGGGTCCTTACCAAGTGGCAACTTAGGGGTCTGAAAAATGAAGTCAACATAGATGTGCCAAAGACCACAGTTGCTCGAATGGCCACCTGAGCCTGGCTCCAAAAGGGAGTCAATTGCATTTGACCCCCATATTAAAAAGCCCAACTTTACAGCAGAAATACAATTTTGGTTTCTAATTTAAGAAACATTCCTGTTTGAAATACACCTCTTTAAACGTTAAAAGTCCAGTACTAGCAGTGTAAGAAACATATTTTGGATTTGTATGAAGTCCAAGTTCCTAAAATCACAAACAATAAACTGACACACATTGTTATCCATTAGGGAAGCCTCATCTTGATAACACTTTGACACAATCGATCATTGACTCAGTTCTTATCTCACTCACACCCACACACACAGAGAAAGAAAAAAGACCTCACTGAAATTTAATGATTCCGACAGTTTATTTTCTTAACACAGAGTGAGATCATAACAGCATTATTATACATAGAAAACCATGGATATTGCTGAGGCTCCTTTATGTTTTCCAATCGAAGTTACAGTAAATTAGTGTGACAAAGCAGAGAGGTGCTGAGTAATGGCAGAGGGACTGGGGAAGGATCTGCATATTCATGTACCAGGGATCAACTGACAGAGGCCATCATTGCACTTTAGATCCAGTCCCCTGCTTCACAGAATCAGTTATCAACATAATCATCCAAACTTCAAAAACAATTTTTAATCCCACCACCCAAGGAATATATATTAAATTTTAACAGAATTTCAGAAGTGAAAATTATTAATAATAAGATTATAATAGGAAAAATGTCTAAATCTAGTAATTCTTTGCTATTGCATATGGATGCCTTGTCTTCAAATTTCAGGTAACATTATCCACATCGACAAGAAGTTGAATGCAGCTGAACAACCAGTAAATATTATACACGGATGGACAACAATCATGTAACTGGAGCTGGAACTTTTATAACCTAAACAGTGAATCAGATTTCATTGTGTTGTTTCCTTACTCTGTTTGATGCTGATGTTCCATAAACTAATGATGTTCCATGAACTTTGGAAATTTCCTGTTTTGGGACGAATAAAAGAATATCTTAACTACAGCTCAACCCCAAGGGCAAAATGAATGAAAAAGTTCCTGAAAGGGATTTTTTTTTAAAGCGACTGCTCCTTTTTGAGTGACTGCAGATCCTGCTGTATCAGTATATTTTGGAGCAAGGTTATATAACGATGGCGCAGCTCTAGTGGCTGCCTGCTACAGCAGCTCTCGCTCACCGTTGAGCTTTTTCCTTTCTAGTTTTAGTCTTTTATATGTTTTTTTGACATTTTTCTGCACAGGATTTGCAAATTTCCCTAATGAGGGATGAATAAAGGTTTATCTTATCTTAAAACTGGATCAAGCAACAGAGTTAAAATGATACCTTCCTACTTTTTGTCTGCTCTGCCATTTGGTTCTCATGAAAGTCAGTGCTTCTTCTGTAGCCAATGGTGCCAATTCATAAAGTTTATCAAAGATGAATTTTAGGAGAAATTTCCCTTCTTTGCGAATCCCCTGATCACAGGGAATTAAAATGAAGTGATTTTGTTCAAAGATATTATCATTTCAGTGCTGGCGGGACCAGGTCTCAAGTCCATCGCACAGGTAGACCTGATACATAACAGTCATACTTTAGGATGGAAATCACACCATCATTTTAGGCATTCATAGAATTTGTTACATAAGAAACGTTCACAATACAAAACCACTGGAGCTGAAGGCTTCCAGCAGTGGCAGAGGTCTGTCGTGCAACAGACAGTGTCCCTACAACATATTTCGGTCATATTTTTTTTTTTTATGGGTCTCTTGGGAGACACCCTTCCCTCTAGTGAATTCATATTTCCAACACTCTTCTGAATGCCATGAGTCATGAATGACTGATATGTTCTCTTATAGCCACAGAGGACAGTGTTATGTAGGTAGGATGATCATGGATTATGGCTACTTTGCAGAACCCTCAATCACACGATCACGGTTTGTCCTATAGCTCTCTGTAGCTACAGAGGTAGGGAGCAGCTGTGGTTGACTAATTTTACTAGGTCCCTTATCACAGCTTAATTATGCCATGATTTTGAGAATCCAGATACTGATTCAAATGAATTCTAGAGATATCAAAATTGTTTTCTGGTTATAATGATTTCCATTTCTCATTACATTAGGACAACTGTTTTCCTTACTTCATGGAATATACAAGTGGCTTTTATCATCGTTTGGCCTCAAGAAAAACAGCCTGGAATGAACAGAGCAAAAATGACAGAGAGGGAAGCAAGTAGGCCTACATGACATCGTTTAAATGGAATTTATCCTCAGATAACTATTGGTGTAATCATATGATTACAGCTTGATACTTCAAGGTGACAAGATAATTAACAGTTTTATTGAAAATAACACTCACAAAAAATAAGCTGAAGCTTATTGTTTTACTGTATTACTCTTGTTTTTTTTTAAAAAGATATCAATGATTGACAGCCTCAGCTGCAGTCAATCTGTCAGCAGTGGAGCGTTTAACTTTACTGAGAACGTACAATGCAGTCAAGACCATCAATTCTGCGAGTGTACATCTGGGAAGCAACACAGTTAACTGTGAGGCATGATGTCTGAAGGATCAGTGGTATATAGCACATCTCTACAGGTTAACCTCTGTTACTGTTATGAGCTACGTGTGCAGAGATAATTGAAACAGTATAGTATACTTTTACCGTCACTCAAACATCTCTTACATGTGCAAAACACAACCTAGAAATTGGTAATTGTAATATAAATTACATGTTTCTTATAATCACACTGGGCAAATGAATGATTAGATGTTAATTAACAGAAAACAAGGTTGAAAGTTACAGATGATTAAAAACATTATTTTCTAGTTTTAGCTATAACTCCTGTTTTGAGTGCAAAGAATTAATGGACTGGTTTTATCAGAGCAGTGAAATTGTGACTCAAGTCAGTAGTCAGTTATGAGCCAAATTCCACAGTTTCCTCTGTGATGGGCTTGAACTCGTAGTTCCCTCTCCCATCCATGTGGAGATAGTACTTCATAACAGAGACGAAAACATAAAAACACTAAGTCAGTAAATAACAAAGAAAGAAGACATCAAAAGTACAAACTAACTGAAAAAGATCCGTCAATGCATACAAATCTGTCAGGCTATATTACTTACAAACGCAAGAAGAATTTGTCACATACACATTATATCATACAGTGAAATGCTTGGTCAAGTTTGTGAAAGTAGATAATATGTTAAATATAAAAGAACTTTATAAAGAAGAAAAAAATAAATGTACAGGACAGGTAAAACTACTCTTTAAACTAAAAGTAAAATCTGCTTTAGAAGGAAACTTTTGCGACAAAAACAAGAGACTACAGTGAAAGAACACTAAAGGTGGCTGTGGAAATCTGAGGATTTCATTTGAAGCTATAAGAAACAGATGACATTCAGTCCTTACCTCATGGTGCTTCCACAAAGACTTTCTGTGGGACACTGTGAACAAGGTGATACCCACCTGTGGATCAAAGAAAACAGAAGTAGCACTAGACATTCCAATTCAACAAGGTAAAAACCTAAAAGCCTATCCACACATATTATTGCATTAATCTTGGGACATATACATCATCATAAACAAAGACTCTTAGTAAACTGTGGCAGCTTCAACTGGTTTCTAACATGAACTTAATTGTGTACCACCAAGTTGTACTGTGCACAATAACCACTGACGGACTGCTTAATATCCCTAATCCCAAACAGCAAGCTTGCAGTTACAAATGATAAAGTGCTGAAAGACTGGAAGGAGATTTATATTCTTCGGTGACAGATGGAGGGATGAAGGGTTTAAGAAGGGCAACAGGGTTAAAGAAAAAAAAAAGAACTTTTAAAGAACAACTTGTTAGCATGTTTTTGCTCATCTCCTGCATTCCCTAAATGTTTCACGACAATGTAGATTTAAAGGGCTTCCAAATAGGAATTTGTGTGTTAGTCAAGGAGTCAATTAAATGTTGCTATCGACGCTAGTCGGCACTAGAAATACTAGTAACTTATTTTCATTTTATTAATATACTAGTTACTCCCACTTGAGAATATGGTTGAAAATTTAAATCATCTTTCAGTGATTCAGTCACTTCAGTTGTTTTAATTTTTGTTTCAATGTATGAACTGTAGCTGCCAGAAGCATTTTGCTTTGGTTTGTCTGTTAGCTTCACTGAACAATAATGCCATGTCCTTATGCCACAGCACAAAATAAGTAAAAACAATAGGTAATAAGTAATCCGCTGGAAGTTAACATGTCAGTCATTTCTTATTGCTCACTGGCTAAGATGTTGTGTTTGAAGATGGTATGTTTAAGAGCTTCTTCCCAACTCAGACCAGATATAAACACTTGTTTCTCACACATATACGGTATTTGTGTGTATGATGTGTGGTTGGGTCGTACCGTCCTGCAGTGGCTGTAGATGTAATCCTCCACATCTACACTCACTGCGCTGGTGCACTCATCCAGAATGGCAAACTGGGGCTTGTGGTAGAACAGCCTGGCCATCTACATACATAAACAGAAACAGAGACACTCATCATTGATAACACCAGAATCATTACCAAATAGAGAGTGGAAAATACTATGTATAAAGCCAAACCATAGTTCAAGTTCATTTCCAGGAATGCAAACAGGTTAGGGGTAAAATAGGTGAGAAAATTGTGTAGATAGAGAAAACCAAGTACAACTAGGGGGTATAACCCCGGAAGAAAATTTAATCAATTTTAACAATTCAACGTCAACAACAATTTCAACAATTCAACAGGTATATAGAAATTGTACAAAAAAAACTCATCCCTAAAGCCTGTACAAGACGAAATAAGACAACAAAAAGTATGTTGGAAAATCACCTAACAGTAGTGTATTTATTATTATTACAGTTAGTGGTGTCATGGAACATAGTTGATCTTAGGTAGGTGATCATATGGATACCTCCACCAGGGTTCAGAGTAAACATGTGAACCCTGAATTAATTGTTAATTTGACCATCATAAAGTGAAATACAATTTTAGTGCCACTGTCATGTCTTATGGTAATAACTCCCTAAATCTTATCTTATCTAAATTTTTACTCCAAAGCACAATTATTGGTTTAGGGAAGAGAAACTGATTTAAAAGCCATCATTTTTGCCTCCATCCAGTGAGATGTTGTAGACTTCTGGTTGTGTAACTGGAAAATTCAGCATGCTTGTTATCATAGAAACAGATTTTAAGATTTTGATGCTTATCACAACTTTGGCGTGTGCAGTGTTGCATTGATTGAACCACAGAATTCGAATTCCATTCCATTCCAGTGGACTGAACACAAACCCATGACCGGACTTAATGGGTCAGATCAAAAAGCCTATAGGCTGACTTTATTCCTATTAAACTCATCGCAACTCATCACATCTACAAAGACTTTAGTAAACTGGATGATATGCCATAAGTATTGTGGCATAATGACTTTAGACTGTTTAATTCAGTTTAAATGATGGTCCAGATTTTACACGTTCTCTGCATGACTGTGTAGATTAGCTCAAACAATCTTTAGACATAAAGATTAAGTAAATCAGCAGCACCATTTTAGCTGTAGGTTTGAGTGTGAGCTGGAATAGGCCTCCCTATTAACCCTGAGCAGGATAATCTGTTTAGAAAATGGATTGATTGATGATCTCATTTATATTACTAAAAATATATAGACAAACGCTGTGTCATGCACAGGGAGGGAGTGAGTCCTTACAGCCATCCTCTGCTTCTCTCCTCCACTGAGGACATCCATCCAGTCCTGGACTGAGTCCCAACTGCCCTCCCTATCCAGGATGTGACCCAACTGTACATTGTCCAGGTACTCCTTTAACACCTGGAGACAAGACAAAGTAAGACAAGGCATACAATTAGAAACACACACAGATAATGGTAGTGAAAGTGAGGTGTGTGGGAGTATGTTGTCCCACCTGATCAGAGATGCATTTCCTCCTCTGTTCTTCATAGGTATCAGGGTAAATGACTTGGTCCCTCAGGGAACCTAGAGTCATGTAGGGTCTCTGGACAAGCACAAGAGGTTTGCATGTATTCCTTCAAGTTTAATATTGCAGTTGTTTTTTAATTTCGTCGGGAGTCATTAAACAGAATTGTGATTGATACTATCCTGAAAAATTCAGTACAAGTACGGAAATTGCAGTTCAAAAACAGTGTATCACATCCAGTTAAGTTTACAGTTCAAAAATTTACAGTTTCTGTGATCTTGTTTATTTTTGTATTAGTAAATGTTCTGTCAAAGTACATATATTTGTCACAACTATGATTTCTGTTCCGTTTGATTTCTTTGTTAACTGACTTTAAAAATAGACATCTCGACTTTATAAATCCGAGATCGCTCTGCCTCAATCAAATTTGGCTTTGTCTAGCTAAGTGGAACGGAAGACATGGCCTACATAGGATTTTTACCTGTGGAACATAAAAGAGCTTCCCCCTCTCAGGTTTTGTCAGGTGTCCACCAAACAGAGGCCACAGCTTAAAAAAATGTATAATTGTTTTATAAACCAAAGAAAAAAAATCATACATTATTTTACAGACCAAATTGATTAACTGTGTTTTCCATTTAGCCACTCTTCTCACCTCTCCAAGCACTCTAAACAGAGAGCTCTTTCCACAGCCGTTTGGTCCACAAACAAGAACATTGGTGCCAGACCTCACCTTTATAAGACAGAGAAACAAGGACATGTTGGAATATAATACGACAGACAAACACTTGTGGTCTCACTCAATTAACTCTTGCGAGCAAAATCATGCATATGTTCATATGATTAAAAAACAAAACCAAAATTTAACAAATTAATTCCGATGGTTAATTCAGTCAATCATAATTAGCCTGTCTGGCCAAAATATGGCCATGGACGTTGAGAGCTTTACCTCAAATGTGAGGTCTCTGATCAAGATGTCTCCATTAGGTGTTGCTAATGGGGTATGGTCAAATCTGCAAAATAAATAAAATGTTGCTTTAAAGTTGAGCTCATAAGAACAACATAAATAAATAAATAAACAATGAATAAAATTTTTTGCCAATATACTGTATTTTTCAAGTATGGAATAAAAGACCTACTTGATGATGTTATCTTTGTTGCTAATTTGACCACTTCCAGGCACCAATATGAGTTTCTCGGCAGCGTCTGATTCTAAGGCGAAGTGGCATAGACCAAAAATCAGTTAAGGTGTTTGGCTGCACAGCTCAAGTTATCTGAGAGGAGAACTCATCTCTGTGACAGATTTTTTGGCAATTAAGAGTCACGTGTACCCTTCTCCTGCTGGGAGACCATTGTGCGTTCATATTTGCCAGCATTCAGCTCTTTCAGGACTTTCATCAGTTCAGTGATACGAGCTGTGAATCTGTGGGGGACATACACGTGAATAAAAAAAATCTGAAACATTTGAAATAATCAGACCAAATCCTAGCTGTCTCTCAATTGGAAGGGAGTTTATTGTTATTGTCCCTTACTGTTTGCTGCATGTTTGGCTCCCCCCATTCTAGCACTATTGCGGCTGCAAGAAACTATTATATTATATATTATGATGAATATAAATGCCTGCATTTATTGCCAGTTGGCTTAAAATGAATCTTTAATTATGGCATTAATTCATTTTTATTGAGTTCTTATCTTCGCACATACACAGAAAGACTAGCTTTTTTTTTTTAGTGTGTCAGAGAGAACATTTGTAATGTGACATGAACACATTTCAAGTTCTGAGTGTCATCTGGGCCAATAAAGTTGTTCTTTATGCTACAATGAGTTTTGACCACCAATGATAGTGGCAAACACACAGCCCACAGATCCGCATCAATACAACAGGACTCTATCCAGCCCAGATTACGCCGAAAATAAGTTGGATCTGACATGACTTCGGTCCTGGGTGAGGTCTAGATCACTAGGACACAAGAGTAAAGAACTAATTTTGCAGCAATTCACTATTGTCACAGTTTAGGCAGCATAAGAAACCCCCCTGAAGTTTAAGAGAGTCATGGCATTCAACTCATTTATTGGCCAAGATTCTAATTCATCACACTCTGTAGCCAAGAGTTAAGAATGCAAGCAAGTCATACTGAAAACAAGAAACTCAAGTCAAAACTGAATGAAAAAGCTAAACAAGTCAACAATGTGAATCAGATATTTGCATCTCAGAGCTGTAACAATAATAATAATAATAACTTTATATAGCACCTTTTAAAAAGTTAAATAAGATCAATTAACAGCGCTTCATCAATTTAACAGTGAAATTTAAAGGATGATCCATTTTAGAGACTCAAGAGCAAGGAAGTGACCTGCCAAAACCTTTTAAAAAGCTTGCAAAGAGGCTTAAATAAAATGTATTTATCCCATTGAACTGGCTACTCCTCGAGGTCACTTTTTAAGTTGACCTTATGACACTCACCCTGAGAGGCGGGTCATCTCTCGGCCAGCTAGTACAATCCTGCCCAGGGCCTGGGACATTCTCAGGAGCATCCTCCCACTCTGGTAGTAATCCTACAGACCACACAGGTCCAATCATATCATTTACACCTCATAGACCCAAAACATTACTACAAAGCAGTTTCAAAGACAGCTGTACTGTTTTATATCTTTTCTAACAGGTCAGTTTCATAACTGGTATGAGCTATGTTAATTACTGTTAACATAGTTAGTTAGTTACTTATTGCTGTGTGGATGTGCAGCTTATGCCCTTATACAAGGCCAGGCTTCCATGCATTTCCATTCTTTTCATTCATCAGTTTAAATACAGTACAAAAAGTCAAAACTGCTTAAGCATCATTTAAAACTCAAAATGAACAAAAACTGTAATGTTCTCCAGAAAAGATATATTTTTACTTTTAAGCTGCAAGTTTTAATAACCATGTGACAAAGCAGGTGAATCTATCTTACTTGGGTGGACTGTGCGTGTGTGTGTGTGTGTGTGTGTGTTTTCTCTCTGACCTCCAGCAGCTCAGAGTGTGAGCTGTGCAGATGTCTGGGGTGTGACAGGTTTAGGAATGGCCGGCTAACCACCAGGTAGCCCACCACAGTGGCCAAGTCTGCACAGGAACAGCATGTGGACACACAAGGAACAGGTATAAACACACATAACAGCTCTTGTTTTTGAAGTAAATTCATTCATCTGGTTCTCACTTACATTCTGCTGTTTGCATTTACACAAATTCTACAGAATTCCGTGTCATATGGCCAGAGACTGGTCAGATATTGTCTCTAACCACTTTTACTTGATGTAGCTTATAGAGCCCCTTGCTCTCCTGGTTAAAGCACAGTCAGTATCAGTGTTGATCAGGGGTGAAAGCAGTTTTAAATTCTTGCCGGTACTATTACCAAAACCCTCATCTCTCTCTCACTACATGTATTTTAAAATTGCAAAGTCAAATGGAAAGGATAAGCAGGAGGCGTAGCATCATCATCAACTGTGCTTTTGCTTTTCTGGGGGTCCTGCAGCTGCTTGTTTTACCTGGCATGGTGCCTCCTCACCCTGACTCTCAGCTTGCTCAAAATCACTGGGTGTTTTTCTGATTTTCTGTGGTAACCCATCTTCAGTGTCCCTGTCTTTTCTTTTGAACAAAGAAGTTATTTTTCTCTGCATTATTATTTTGACAAAAGAAAATTGACTGTTTTGTAGTGTTTCTCTCCTTTTTTATTTCAAATGTCTGTAGATGATAACTGACAGATATTTAAATCATGTTGAAAGTGTTTCAGCCAACCACAAGAATGTGTGGAATTTCGTTGGTGTAATTTATTGTTTGTCCTGTCCCGGCGCAAGCGGTGGTTCTTGACGTCTGTGGACCAGTTGTGGAAAACATCCCAGTGCATTAAATCAAACGCACCAATCCCCACTGCAACCGCTGTGTTTCGGAAGTAGGCGCGCATGTGCACTGCGTACTACCACTGATTCTTTTACCGGTACGCAGTACCGGACCGTACCGGCTTACTTTCACCCCTGGTGTTGATACAGTGCTGACTCCTGCGTTCATATAGAAACATTATGTATAATTTAAGGAAAGCTCCACATTAGCTATACAACTTGAATTGCAAGGGAAATCTAGTCAAGGCAAATAAATATCAGGGTTATGAACTAAATATTGTCAATTAAAGGAAGTAATATATTTACTTACACTTGGCAATTATGCTGTCCACAAATCCCATAGAGAAGCGAAAACATATGAAGTTATGCAAGTGGTCCACCTGGAAGATGAAATAAATATGTTCACATTCTAAAACTGGAAAAACACACAAATCTTTGTGTCCAATAAGTAGAATTCATTTGGGCAATCCATCCAAATATATTTCAGCCCTATTGCTATTTTAAAAAAAAATCTGTTCCTTTCAAAAAGAAACAGTTGGTGTTTCTCTGTACAACACACACCTGTCTCTTTCCTCTTGCAGCTGGTGTACCCAGAGTGAGTTCAGAAGTAGGGGATAATAACAGTGACTGTGTTACAGGTGCAACAAAACACATTACTGAGCCCACCCATCCACACCAATCAGAGATGCTGGTTGTGGTCAAAGGTGACACAGGACCTTTTCATTCTAGTCCCTTTGTGGACTTACATTATTATTATTAACACACATTCTCATCTTTTAGGAAACACTGACAAACTGTTACCCACCAGTTTCTTAAATGTAGTGTGAATAGTCTGCTTTTCCCTCACGTTCCCGTTGTAGAAGGCAATCTCCTCACTAAAGAGAAAGAAAAAAATATCAGTGCAGGGTTGTAGTAAACTGCTGTACAGTAACAGGGTTTGAGTAGTTGCTGGTGTGTTAACCTATTGGTGATTAGGCGAGAGTTGACAAAGCGGTACTCTCCCTCGTAGCGCTGCTCAGTGACTGTCATCTTGCCTATGGGCCTCCTTAGTCTGGTCAGGAACAGACCTGAGATCAGCAGGTAGGCCATCATGATGGCCGGACCCTAGGTAGGGGAGGAGAGGTGGACATAATGAAGACATTGTTTAGCACTTATACTGTGGGATGTGTGTAGTAAAGGCCATGGTGACATACAATGCATTTCTCTCCACTTCACAGCTACCGTAAAGGTTTAAAAAATTAAATTGAAAAATCTTCTTGAAAATATAGATTTGCTTATACTATGGGTCGGCAACCCGCGGCTCCAGAGCCGCATGCTGCTCCAGAGCCGCATGCTGCTCTTTCATCCCTCTGCTGCGGCTCCCTGTGGCTTTGGAAAATAAATAAAGACTATTTAATTAAAATGTGTTTTATTTTAGTTTGTTAGTTTTTAAAATGTAATTCTAAATTTAAAGATTACGGTGATCTTGTAAAATCAAAATAAAACGTGTTCAAATTTTTGTTGGTCACAATATGCGTCAGAACCGCCAATGTGCGACACCCGCCGGCGCGGCGAGAAATAGTGACTGTGAATGAATGACTGTACGCTCCAGTAAAAGGATGACGGCACACAGAAGAGGATGGCATTTTTGGTTTGCTGCCAGTGGATAATTTAAGCTCTAGCTATTTTTCATAAACACAAGAAGGAGACATTGCATATTGTATTTGAAAGTAACCTTCAACCCAACGTCTTCAACGAGTTCAAAATGTTTTTGTTGCATGCAGAAATATGATTTCGTTTTCTCTGTAGCAGTTCATTGATTTCATGAATGCTACACACTGTGGTTTGTTTATACATAACATAAAGGTAAAAAACGATATATGCAGTGCTATCTTCATTTTAAATGTCAAAAGGGTTTGTGGGTCCCGATGTTTTCTTTTCTCTGGGAAAATGGGGCCAAATGGCTCTTTGAGTGGTTAAGGTTGCCGACCCCTGGTATAGAGGATGTAGTTTGATGTAGCCTGCTGCTGTTGTTTCGAAGCTCAACTGTAAACTTGGTGGAGTTTTAAAACAAGAACCGGGAGAGGTGTTTGCACTGTCACAAAGGCAATGTTCCTTTCACCACCAGGAAAATATGCTCCTCTGTTACATGGTTTATTACAGGGGCAAAGCAAAATGTAATGTCAAAGAGATGCACAACTGCTACCAAGAAATGACTGATCACTGCACTAACATCTCATGGAACAGCACCTGAACACTGAGTTTATCATAAAAGATTATAATAAACACAGCAAAGAATCTAAGTATTTCCCCCCAAAAAAGTAGATTAATAAATACACAAACAGTAATATCAGTAAGAAATATAGCCACAAGCTGCAATTCCAGGGTTCAAATCAATACAGACCATTTCAAGTTAAACGCTTTTCATCTGGACCTGTTCCAATGTGGTCTAGACATGAAAAAAACAAAAAGTGAAATCTCCCTTTTTTGCATGTTCACAAATATAGTGAAGGATTAATAATCCTGAAAATGTGTTTTCAACAACATTTTGCTTCTCTGGAATAATCCAGTCCTGATTTGAGCATTGTAAGTATAGTTGTTTTTGCTCTGGACAAGGTCTAATGTGGTCTGGATGGAGAAAAATCAGTGAGATCGTTACCTCCTTTATTAATCAAACATCATTCCATTGGTGAAATCATCACTGGATCCTCTGCAGTTTGCCTACCAACCTCATGTGGGAGTAGGTGATGCTGTCATCTACCTACTGCAGAGTGCTCACTCTTATCTGGATGGAAGCGGAGGTACTGTGATAATCACATTCTTTAATTTTTCTATTGCTTTCAACACCATCCAGCCACATGCGATGAGTGTGGACACACCCACCATCTCCTGGATTACTGACTACCTGACAGCCAGACCACAGTTTGTCTGATTGGGCAGCACTCTGTCTGATATGCTGGTGAGTAGCACAGGAGCTCCACAGGGGACTGTGCTGTCTCCATTTCTGTTCACCCTGTACACCTCTAACTTCCAGTACAACACTGGGTTGTGCCACTCGCAGAAGTTCTCTGATGCCTCTGCAGTAGTTGGGTGTATTAAGGATGGGCAGGGGAATGACTGAATGCTAGGTTATCAATGCAACTTATAAGACTTTAAATCTCAATCTGGAGAAGCTAGAGTTGGATAGTAATTTTACTGTGCTTATGTTATGCTTGCATAAATACAACTGAAAATAGTTTTTGCCAGTCCACACTATTTCAGTTATTATCAATACAAGATTTACTGGAGCAAAAAAAGGTAAAATGAAAAGAGGGTAGACTTGCTATTACTGACTGAGAGACAATCAGACACAATGAAAAACTCTACATGGATCCCTGCAGACTTGGGATGTGAATTGGTTTGGCAGGACAATATTGCAACACAACTTTCATGTGAATGCAATGGAAAAAAAAATAATGATACATGTTTTGCATTTAATTATGATACAGTATATGTAAAAACCATGTAAAAATGTATGAAAAGCAGTCATGTCTTAGTGTGATTCCTAATTAAGCAGGTAGTTTATATGTCCTGATTTTATTTCCATAGACTGAAGAAGATATCCAGAAGATAACCTGCTTACCTGAGCACCAATGGCACTTGTCAGCTTGAAGATGTACAGACCAATATCCAATAGTGGCTGCAGGACAGAGGACAGAACATTTACAAATAATACTGCAAGATTGTCAGAAAAGGTCTTGAGGATGGATGTGTTCAAACTCAGTTTGGTACATATTACTTGTAATATAAATTATGTGACAATAACGCAGGACACTTGTTTCAATCAGAGGAGCGCTTTGAAGCTCAGATTAAAGGAAAGGCTAAATGGACTGCATTTATGTATCACTTTTCTAGTCTTAACTACTACTCAAAGCATTCAACCATTCACACCATTTTGCTTGGCCCTGCACTCATGTCATCATGATATATGTGCAGTCTATTGTTTCCGGGGCTCAAAAACATTCAAGGAAATCTGGTTTCAGATTTGGAGTTGCTGGGCAGGCAAGGTACAATATTCCAGGAACAGGTCAGTGTGGGCAATGGCCCGATATACCTTACCATATACCACATATATGAGGATGTGTACACATCCAACGTTCAAATACAACACACCTTGACTGCACCGTGTGAGTGGAATTTGTCAGTGATGGAAATAAAGGTCAGCCTCCAGTGTACAATACTGAGGCATACGATGCTGTCATACATGAAACAGTTGGAATTTGTCATACATAAAGGCAATCTGCCTGGCACACAGAGCGTGGTGATGAGACTTGCACTTGCAACAAAGGTTGGTACCTTGCTGAGGTTGGAGTAAAGGTCCACCACACTGTTGCAGAATTTCTCCACATCCTGTGTCAGTAGCTGGTCTGCATTGGCTATCCGGTTATCCAGGTTTCCCATTTTGTAGTAGGTAAAACCTCTGAAGAACCAGAACATAGGGTGAAGACTCAACGAAGCCAGTAAACACACACAACACATGCTTCTACTTATCACTGAACAATGAGAGAACCAGATTATCCCAGGTGTGTATCACAGCTTCTGAATCGGTCAAAAACATGAGGCTTCTTATGACTATTTGTTCCTTCTTTTTCCCACCCACATAATCAGTGAGTATGTTGTAATTTGCTGCTTTGCATTGGACTATGAAGCATTCAGGTTTATGGCCCCTGGGTTGAATCTGGGGTTAATGGTGGTGTTAGCAGATTTTTGGTTTGTAGCTGACATGGCTGACACATGGATTGTTTTGCATTTCCTCTAAAATATGCCCTATGATGTTACATCACTAGGACCATCAGTTCAGAGCTAAAAAAACTGATGAGGTGCAACTAAATCCGGGTGCATTGACTGAATATATCAGCCTTATACATCCATGTGTCATGTCATGTGGGAAGACCTACTCTGGCTTACAGCTGAGCTTACCAGTGAGCTCAAATTCAACTTAATGAGTTCAAAATGTTTTTATATAGAAGAGGTCATTAATTTGCCAATTGCTTTTTTTATGGATTTGAAAGTTATGTTTTCTTTCTATGTGCTGGTTTATTGAGCGAATACGAATGTCTAGTCTCAATTCCACGTGAATAGCTGCATTGGAAATGTTTAATGAAAAAAATGTTGGGAACCTATTTCCCCCATTGTTGATGTCCATGGTAACAACAGGAATTAAGGCAGCAAACCTAAATGAGTATGATTTAAACCCATCTTGGATAAGGTGGGTGTCTCCTTCTTCTCTCTTCTTGCTCATTTGATCCAACCAAAACTATTAGATTTACTGATATGAAACTGAGAAAAGCAGCAAACCATCATGTTTGAAAAGTTAGAACCAGATCAAGTTAGGGTGTTTCATTTGATAAATGACATGAAAGATTAAATGATAATCAGGAGATCCAATGACTGGAAAGCAGCTGTAATACGGCTGTAGTACTTACTGCAGGTACTGGTCGTACAAGTTCTTTGTGAGCCTCTCACGGAACCTCAGCTTCAGCTCGTTTAGACCCAACTTCAGGAAGTTGTTTACCAAGGCTATCTGGAATGATCCAGTCAGACATAACATACATGCATCATCTCTCACTATGAACTCATTGCTTAAGTACAGCTGTACAAGTGACAGTTTTAGAATGATTATTCATGCTTATTGTTTTTTGTTTTGCTTTGCTTTGATAAGAGCAATGAAATCTCACAACTTAAAGAATTAGACTGGAGATAATCCATGTTTTTTTATTGTCAACAAATGAGATAATTCTTTATTGATCCCCCATAGGGGGATTCAATAACAATGAATCCAAAGCCTGATATATCTTATTCCCCTGTACCATAGAGCTGCAATGTTGCCCAAAAACTATTACAAACACATCATTGAGCCACATTGTTGCTCTGGGTGACATGTTCCACTCACACTCACTTTGGTTTTAGTCATTTTGACTCAATCCCACATACATCGTCCTGATGCTGGAAATGTAAATTAATCTGCAGCTAAAAATGGTCCTCAACAATTCCTCGTTTGTGCAATGTTTGACAAAATATAAAGATTTCTTTAAAAAAAAAAGATTTAGGTCTTTTCATGGGATTTGCTGACAATAAAAAAAACCAAGAATATAGCCAGCATTATCATTTAACAATGAGGCATATAAAGGTACATTGATTGGTATAGTGATAGACAGCTTATGGTTATATAGGTTTTTTTAAGCACATGAAATGAAATTAGTAATTATAAAGGAGAAGACAGAAATGTCACTGTTTTTCATGTCTCCTCTGTACACTTTTCAGAAGGTGAATCTGCCCAGAACTTATGTGCAGGAGTATGAATTGACACTGAACTACAAATCTGTTACAGAATAATATATAGCAATTATGATTTCACACAAGTGTCGCAAAAATAAAAAAGAACAAATAAACACACTTACAATTGGCATGAATTTGATAAAGCTGAACAAGTAGGTCTTGAAATCTTTTGTCGAGCGACCGATAATTGCACTGCAAACCACAACATGCACAAAGATGAGCAAACATTGCCAAGGGAGTAAGAGGGACAAACATTGAGGTTGATAAAGTGTAATTTTCCTTTTCCTTTGGAACCAAACTGCCAAAAAAAACCCCAATATTTCTGCTTGAACTTGGAGTAGAGTATAAATCATTTTACTGACATGAAACAGTAACAGTAAGTCCTGACTTAGATTAACACACAATAACATTCAATTTATGCATTTACATGTCATTCTCAGAGTGCACATATGACTTTTGGAAAAATGTTGGATGGCTGTGGAGCCATACACTATGGTGCCTTGAAAATGTTTTCCTGTTAAGCCTCACAAATACTGTCAAATCAGTTGCAGGGACCGGGCCTTTATTTTCCACACATAAAGACAGAATACGGTATATTGTGAATTTGTGTTTGGTATTTGTGTATTTTGTGAATTTCCCCACTGTGGGACGAATAAAGGTTTATCTTATCTTGTTTATCTTATTGTTTAGCACTTTATGAAAAATTCTCTCTGTTCCCTCAACCGGTCATGTTTATCTGTTTATTTGCTGCTTCCAAGACCTTTATTACAAAACCTCTGCAAGAAGTGTTGAGTTTCATTAACAGTAGCTTAACAATGAGAAGAACCGACTGGTACACATCAGTGATTAAGAGAATTTCTTTTACAAAGATAAACTCAGACAACTGAGTATCAGGTATGTGGGGATGAAAATAATTCACACATAACTTAATTTCAAGGATTTACACTGGGTGCTTTACTTGCGTAGCTTATACTTGACTACATTTTAACTGTTAACACTACTGTATGCTGTGAAGGTTTTGTTTGTCACTCTTTCTCTCTCATTCACAATTCACCACTTCAAGTACAAAAACATCTACTAACAAATACTTTTTGTTATTAACGTTGATTATATACAAGCTGAAGCTTGACCTTTTTCAGGCAAGTGATTATTAGACATTAAATGAAAGGGTCTTTGAATAATGTGTCTATTTTTTTAATCTCATGTGTTCCTGTGTATAAATTGATGAATAGAATTAATAGATTTTAAGTTACATTTATTAAAACAAACTGATACTTATTAAAGCCACTGCAACTGTTTTAGTAGCCTGACATTGCATTCATCCATGACTTATAAGTCAATAACTGCTTACTTCTTTTAAAGTGCTTTTGAGTAGGGGAGACCGGGTATGGTTGTAACACTTTTTGCTTCAGCACCTTTAACTCACTGAATTTTTGAGTTAGAGTTCTCAAACTTTAATACAAAGTACCCACATTTGTTTACTACAAATGGCACCAATTCAAACCTCTGCAAGAATATCACAGACCTTGTGAGGTGATGTCAAATACATGGTGATCCTTTGTTACAACCCACCCCACTACCGGGGTAGGTTGTAACACATTCTGGGGTAAGTTGTAACAATTAGACATAAAAAGCAAAAACAGAGCCCACATCATGTGATATGCTTCAAAAAGAGGTTTATAGGAGGTAGAGGTTAGAGATAGAGGTTTAAGAAATAAAAGAACAATCCAGAACAATGTCTCTCTCTCTCTCTGTGACTGACCATAACTCAAATCCACTTTCTGTTTGACTCAGGAGTGTGTGTGTGTGTATGCTTAATGAACATTACAATGTAGCTGTGTAAAGAATATGCAGGTCTGACAAAAAACAATGTCTGTGTGTGTTTGTGTCTCTGTGTGTATATTTTTAATCAGAGTCACAATGGTGACAAATGAATGTTTGCATCTCTCAATGACCTGTCCAAGGCTGTTGAAGAAATGTTTCACATTTGTGCAGTTAAAACCCATGATAGATCCCATGTGCCTTTGCGACTGATCTGACTGACTTGACCTTCTTTGTGACCTCATCAGATGCTTTTTTAAAAACATTTGCAGGCACACCTCTGTCTTTCTTTTCCACTGCCTAGGCATTCTGTAACATTATTAAAATCAAGAAAGTGTTCTCAGTTGTATGTAAGGGGATGGTTGTAACACTTTTTAAAGATGTGTTACAACCATCCCCACCCCTGTCAGCCTTTGTTTAGCTAGCTGTACTGGCATAGTGGTTTGAAATTAACAGGGGAAAAATGCATCACATTTTGCCTGAGAAACTACAATTTATTCTAATATAAGTCACATGGTTTTATCTGCAATAGTATAAGTACTAAACAAAATATAGTCTTGGTCAAAAAATTTACTTTCTTACCTCAAAATCAGTTTTTTCTCTATAGAATCTGCATGCACCTGTTTCCAGCCTTGACAATCACCATGTGTGATCAGGGAGGAAGTGGCTAAATACTGAAATGATCATATGACTCCTATCTTATCCCTGTTTGGTGGAATTGGTGGTGTTACAACTCTCCCCGTGTTATAACCATACCCGGTCTCCCCTACTGATGTAAAGCAGTCGTACATCAACAACAACATGAAGGTCTCTCTGACAGGTTCAAAGTAGACTCATTGAGCCGCATGCGAGGACAATCCTGTATTCTTGTTCTAAATCTCTTGCCTACCTTCTCTGAGGCTTGTTTGTCTTGACTAAACAAATAATTGTAAATCACTTATTTACGAGGAGCACGTTTATGAGATTCTGTTCTGTAATATGGCAATAAAAATCATAAAATATAAAATATTTCTCAGTTACCTGGCAGGCATGATAGTGATAAAATAGTGAACAGAATATTAATTGTGTATTAACTTTGTCTCAGTTATATATTTTAGTCATATTTAAACTTCTAATTCATTCAGATTAAGGGGTTACGATTTACTAAGGATGAAACATTTTTTGAATGCCACAAATTCCCTTAAATCATTTGTACGTGCCACTTCAGGAATAGCCTGTTCATATGAGTTTTTCTTGGATATCCAATATCTGTTCAAACTGCTGTTTGTGATCAGGACCCCATAACATCTGGAATAATATGCGTGATAAATTTTCTGTTAAAAACAGAAACAGCTAGGAAGGCCTACGTAATGGACAGAAGGGTTTCTCCCATTACTAAAGTACGCTTAATAATTGTTATATTGGCATAAATTTCAGTGAAATCATAAACACATAAATTGAATGGAAGTCCATGTGAAAAGGTTTTCTAGTTGTATGGCAACAATATCAATTTCACCACTGGATAAAACCCACAGGTCAATGTTTGGCTTGAACGGCAATGCAGACCGCAGACAATAAGTGATAAAAAAGGACAACACAACAGTATTACGGTGCAAGATGTTGAAGTTGACATTGTGACACTGTGTTAGTGGTTATAAGCTTAGTTTTCCACTTCTATGAGAACCATGTGTTGAACAGTTACCCCTGGTATGACTGATATGTAGGAATAAAAGTGCCTCTTGAATAGACTGATGTCTCTGCTTATAATACCACTGTGGAAAATCAAAACAAAATCATCAGTTCCTGCAAAGAATCAAACAGCAATGGATAAAGGACACCCCATCCATTTACATTACAATCTTACATATAATAATCTGTTGAACTTAGACAGATATGTCACAATGTTGATTTTTTTCTTCTTAATTTTCAATTGACAAAAACATCCTTTTCTAAAAACCCTTTCTAAAATTCAGACACCTGGAAACTGGGCCAGGTTCTTGCATCTGTATCACCACTAAGCATTGTAGTTAGTGTAATGGCAATTAAAATCGACCAATGACTAACATGCAGGTTTGTTTTTGGTTGAACTGATGCTTTAAAATCAGTTACTGGTAATAAGACAATATTGTGCATCTCTCCACTCCTGACACTAAAGAAAACTCACAAAAGCAGCCTATTTCTGATTGAGCAAAGCTGAACCCATTCAGTACATTAAAATTGTGATTGAATGTAGATCACCTTTCTACATGTGCCTCAACTAATATATGAAATATGTAGATTAAGATGACTAGGCAGAGACAGTAGCACAGTGACACATTTTCTGTTTCGGACAGTTTTCATTGGAGCTACTTTACTACCGCATAAATATTTCCTATTTCAAAGGCCACATGTAAAAAAAAAAATGTCTTTTTTATTTTAGAAATATGCCCAGAGAAAGAGACTTGTTGACTAGAGCTGAAACATAAAAATGTGTACGTGCATTTATTTACTGTCTGCCTGAAAGACTAGATCAACCACAGCTAATACAAAATACTGCCTCCAGAGTCCTAATAAGAAGGATCAGTTTGATCATATTAGACCTGTTCTTAGATCTTTGCACTGGTTTCAAATGAGTTTCAGAATTGATTACAAAATTTTGCTCAGAAATTTTTTCTCTCTAGCCTCCTTAGCCTCCTCTGGCCTTACATGTCTCAAGGTTAAATTTAAAGTTGGTTAAGCTGCTTTTGGTTTTTATGGGCTTGGAATGACAAGAAGATGTGCTGTGCTGTTGTGAAAAATACTGTTAGTGAACTACCCCTTATCCTGTGGAACAAGTGCATCGTTTATTTTTGCACTTGTTCGCTATTTTTTTTTAACTTTCTATAGTTTTTCATGTCTTTGTTTAAATGTGTTGAGAAGCACAGAATAAAATTCTATTCAACTCTATTATATTAGGGTAGAGGCACAACCTTCAGAGGTGGAAAAATCAAAAACGTTTGCTCGGCCATATTCTAGTAGTTTTGTTTCTTTTTAGTTGAATTGGTGCTTTAAAATCCAATGTGCTAGAGTATCAAAACCAAAAAAAAAATGTCACTGTTCTATACTCACAGACATGCAGACTGCATTGTACTATGTATACTGAATGACTCTTGTCAGTCAGTTGAGGATTTATTCAATTGTGACAACATGAAACCCAAAATATACTTTTAAAGTCATGAATTACAAAACCTTTATTTTAAACATTAAATAATGATATAAGCGCAAAGCCAGACTCTGACCTTTCAATCATGGTGCCATTCTGGATCATCCATACATCACAGTAGGTCCTGGTCACCAACATGGCGGCGATTAGGATTAGGTACCCAGTCTATAGTGAAGACAAAAACCACAGAGAAAAGTTTGTAGAGCCTGTAAAACACTGCAGATCATAAAAGTCCTTTATCACCCTGCCCTTCACTCTGCTCCGCTGCATATCTACTGAACTGATCGGATAAGACTGAATGGAACGAGAGGAACCATGTGGCTGTGACCTTGGCTTATGGAGCTGATGTATCTGTGTCAAAGGGCTCTGCCGTCTGGTGATTTTCTATGCTATCAAAAGCACACTCTCAGTGTATCTTTAACAGCACAACCCGTCAAGTGAGTTGATATTAATGAATGGTATCTGCTAATCACAGATATATCAGAACAGTTCCACTATGGAAATACGAAAGGATCAAATTTTACAGGATGAATTTTTACATAGTTGAGTATTTTTTTAAAATATATTTATTATATTATATTTAGTAATTTTGTTTTATGTATATCTTTAAACCAGTGTAACTTCAAATTAAGTTTACCTTGTACTTTTTTGACACCTTTCTTTAACAGCACAATGTAAAGATTGTATCAGAAAGTCTTGTTCATGTCATGTGTTCACTAGTCCACTATCACACAAGCTTTAACATAACAAAGTATAGAGGGAGAAAGAGGCAACCTAAAAAAAACCTTCTTTCAAGGTGTAGCATGAAATGAGACATAAAATGTACAGTACACTAAGAAAATTACACACTTGTCTGTCCCATGCATGTCTGACAGAACTAATACATTTCTATTTTAATCAGTCCAGCATCTACCCAGGGCACTTAACAACTTACGTAACTCACGCCATATATGCTTAAATGTTACCAATCATTTATGTCACTTAGCCAGTTGGGTTGTAAGTAAGCTGTTGATGGAGTGTGAAAATGTTGAAAGAACAAAACAACATTTTAGCGCTCCTGAGATTGCTGCAACTTGTCTAACTTTCCTACTTTTCAATTGGAATTAAATTACTGCTGTAAACATATGGGTAACGTTTGGAAATACAAACAACATGGTAAAAAAACAGTTGAACAGCAGTTGGATGTCATACCTCCATGCAGAAAAATCGAGGTACCATGATCCGCACGATCTGGAGGATTCGGAGGAAGAAAACCTTGTCCACTGCTGCACGGTCTTTCCTGCCATCTTTCTTTATGAACAGATATAAAAAAGGTGGGCTGTGATACAGCTACAGCTAATTATTTATGAAAACTTTATAGGCTACAGAAAAAGACTGACATACCTCGGTGTTCAGCACCAGATCTGAGGCTCGTTTTCTACTGCAAAGAAAGAACAATAAATTAGACAGATTATATTGTTGAACTAAAGTCATTGGCTGTGAAAAAGTTCATACACCAGATGATCCCTTCCCTTCTTTCATGTTAGAGTGAGAAAAATGTCCTTTTGATTACCAGCATTAGAATATAACTTAACAAAATATCTATGTTTGTGTTGGAATATTGTGGCCAATGTTGCAAATCAGTTAACTTAATGGTAATATTGGATTCTTGCATGATTTTTGCATCAATGTGATGAAGTCCCTTGATTTGTCAGATATTAATGTGCTGAATTCATTAAAAACAGGCCTTCCGTTGTGTTTAAACACTTTTAATCATCTAAAGATTTTCTAGAAAGCTGTATTATGAATTCCATCAATATCGTGACATAAAATCATACATCATATATAACAGAGGATTTTATGCATATCATCCAGTCTTAATGAAATAATAAAATGCAACAGTGTGTATCACATATAGTGGATTTAAAATAAGATATTTCTTTATTCTTCGCACAATGGGGAAATTTACAGTGTACAGCAGCAAAGAGGATAGAGTAGATAAATAGTAAATACGTTTGCATATTAGTTACAGTGTTAATACAGCTGTTATCATTACATGTGTTTATGCTCTTTTCTAGATCTTGCCAAAATACAGATAATATAGAGAAGCACATTTGGGTCGGTATAATAGTACCTCTTGAATTCATTTTTGAACGCCGGGTTTACAAGTTTCTTCTAAGGTTTTGAGTGTTTTTTTTAAAGTTACATATATTTTTGGTAATGAGAAAGATACATTTCAACAAGCACTTTTAAATGTATTTGATATTTGATATGTGATATTCTATCCAAGCGAGACAATTTTTTTTTTTTAACAATACCACATATTAAATAAAGACATGACAATGAAGTTATTACCAAGTTAGGCAAAGTTACACAAATCGACCGTCCATGGGTGTGCATGAAGTAATCTGTTGAGTTCAGTGCTTTTTTAAATTGAGCACAAAGACCTTCATTGTTTGTGCTTTGTGACGTTTGACGTGACATTTAAGCTGGTCGGATCAGTAAGCAAGGCGGCCGAACTGCGCAGAATAGGAAGACGACAAGAGTGTGGCAGCAGCAGGTCGCTGTCTGCAGTCAGTATTGGGAGCAGAATTGGTTAGCAGCTGCTAATTAGCATCCTAACAGCCACTACAAACTTACCTGAAAGCCGTATTTTCTGCACTCCAAAGCAAACCTCACCATTCTATACTGCCGCCAACTTACCCGTTCTGTTTGGGCGTTCGTCTTCTGTGTTTCAGCAGGTAGAAAACGAACAAAACACCGCCTGCTATGGAGGCGTTTTTCGCCGTCAGATATCTACTGAAAGCCGCCATGTTTCCAACACAACGACCGGTTTGGTTTGCTCGAGTTCTACAATGGCATTCTGGGAGTCGCGCTCCATTTCTTCTTCTCCTTCTTTTTATTCATAACAGATCATATCTGCCCCTAGTGGACCAGATGCAGTATTCTCCAGTTACACCAAATGATGTCCGTGAATACTTCTCTGTAATCAGATTGTGAGCGCAATGTAGCTACACTTTTGGTTGCAGTTTATAATGAATACTGTAGCCCATAAGAGATAAAAGATAAAGATAAAGATAAAAGTTTTCTCTTAGCATGTAGCGACAATGTAGAAGGTCTGCAACTGTTTAGTTTGATCAAGTACTCTTCCACCTTTATCAATAAACTAATAAAGCTGAAGTTCAAACTCACACTATTTCAGTTCAGATTCAGTGTGCTTGGGTACACAGCCAAAACAACAAAAAATAAGTGTAATGATGAAGGGGGAAGATAAACTGTTGGTCAATGTTCCAGTCGAACACCTAGTGGAAACTTACGTTGTCCCAGGTGACAACGTACCACTGTGTGTGTCAGGCTCTGTGGGGTGTCCTGTGTTTTTTGATTGTTTTGAACTATTTTAGTATAGTTTAAGTAAATTAAAACTGAGGACATTTTAGTCTTTTTTAATTATCTAATCATATTGAACATTTTGGTCATTCTTGTCTAGCACAATTCATTCTTGTCATTTTAGTCAAACTTATTTATGTTTGATATACTCACAAAGTTGGTACTTAAAATAAAAAAGAAGACAAAAAGAGATATTGGGGAAAAAGTGAAATAAAAATGAAATGAAATATAAGAAATGTAATTTGTGTACTTAAATAATTCTAAAGAAGTTTCTAATGAAGTTTTAGTTATTTAAAGGTGTTATAATACATGGTTGTATATTATATTTATTTTTTATCTTCTTGTTTGTAGAGATGAGGTTTCATGAAGAAATGCATAGAGCATACAGAGAAGGTGTGTCACTTCCTGGACTATGATGGCTTTGAGAAAGGAAATGACCCATTCAGGAACTTTGCTGGACCAGGTAAACAAACTTGTCAGGGGCAACAGTAACTAATGTATCACCATACTTTTTTCTAGTTTGACAATAACAAGCCAAAATAAAAAGGTGAACACAGCAATCATGACTGCATTTGCAATGTCGAATACAACCTTCCAGAGCCACTTGTGTGACTATATACCCTTAAGGATCCACACAGATAACACTGTCCATCTCACAGAGTGCTTTCATGTATCAAATGATTACACAGACTCTGTGACACATGTGTGACTATGGGAATCCACATGTTTATTTATGCAGTCAATTTCCCTCTGGCAAACTTAAATGTGCCCTGTGAAGCCTTTTTGTGAAACAAAAGTTAGGTTTCCATGTAGTGTTATTCTCCAGAATGCACTTTGTGTCCTTGAAGTTTGACAAATGTGTTCAATGCATTTCCTTCCTCATAAAATTTGCAAATTACATTACATGGTTTTCATTCATGTTTACTTGCTAGCAGTGCTCTTCTGGTTTTCTCAGTGCATTACCACCACCTGTAGATCTGTAGAACACTGTGAAACCAGGAATATGTATGACATCACCCACATGAAGCATGTTGTCTGCAGGCTCAAAGGTCTACTTGTGGAGAGAACTAGTCAGTCAGAATGACACAATCCAGATTTGTTGTGGAGAGAAACCAGAGACTGTCCTTATCTGTGGGCTCATATGAAGAAATACGCAGAGATTACAGTCAAGGTCTTCTCTGGAGTATGCATGGTCAACTGCCTGTCCATTTATTTGGGAAATCAGGCTGCGCTTGTACTAGAGCCTTGTAATTTGAATTAAATGCCCACACAACTGGCACAACGTCAGTATACAAGTTTGTTTTGTAAAAACAGTCAAACACACAAGTTGTTTTTTTTTTTTCTATTTTTCAGTATGAACTCTTTAACCAGCAGCTACATGTTGGATGTTCAGTAAAATATAAAACACAGTAACTGGAATGATGAGGATCACGTGCCAGAGACAATACATGCCAATATAATTGACAATAACGATAATAGTAATCATCATGGTTGTCAAATTGGTGTCTTGCCATTGTCACTTAGATATTAATTAACCTGACTTGAAATTATGGTGCAGATGTGTGGTGTGGGTCACAGTTGGGCACTATGCACAATCTCTCCTTACCTTAAAAATGTCTCGTACCACCACAATGAAGTCACTAACCAGGAGGAACAGTGTTATATGTCACTGGCAGCAGGTGTGTGCTTTCACTTTCTCTTTCTCATTTCATTCAATAAGAAAAGATGAGATAAGATAAAATTAGGTTAGAAAGGTGTCAATATACAGTATGTACACATTAAATACTACATATACTAAATGCTATTATATTACTATACATGTATTGTAAAATATTAACATACATACTTAACATACTAAAATAAAGTAAAGTAAAATTCAAATAAAAGTTAAAGTACAAGGAAAATGCGCAAATGATTTTCCAATGCTGGAAATTCAACTAAAGAATTAAATGTACGGAAGACACTGTGCTATCTATATTGCTATGTAATAAATATTTAAACTGACTTGAGATTTACAGACAGTAAACATACAGTGTAGTTAATTTTGACCCAACACCACATACACCACTGCGCTACCAGAAATACTCAATAAAGCACCAAATGTGGATTAACCGCTGAAAATAGTCCCCAACAAATGCACTTCTTCCTATTTTTTTGCCTTTTTCGTCAAAAAATTAAACTGTATATTTACACCAACACTCAGGGTCAAAAAATATTTTAAAGGACCTTGTAAATGTAACAGTTATATAAAGGTATTCTTACTTAATAAAACTGCTGAATGTCATAATGATGTGTATTTGGGTTGACGATTTTGAAATTCATAAGTAAAATTAAAAGGTAAATATTTGATTTAAATTTACACATATTAAGTAAGTCTGTTTCATAGAAATAAATGATGACTTGACTGACAGATTAAATTGTTAAAATATATGTAAATAATTTCTGTATGTTTCAACAATATATTTGAGAATATACTATGAATGGAAATCATTTTTAAGAAGAGAACTTATTAGTCAATTCAACTTAAAATTATTGGAGACTTGACTGGACTACTCAAAATAAACGAGTAAGTGGGGCGGAAGTTACGAAGCGACGTCATTTCTAACGGCTCTCACTCAGACTGGCGGGCCCAGCTCCTCATCAGCCCGTCTGACCTTACTGACCGTCACGAAAGGCTATGGTCTCGACAACGAAGACAAAGCGAAGTAAGTACATTTAAAAATATATTTTTAGATACACCTCGGTTACAGAAGTAACATTCCAGCATGGAATATCGATCGGCTAACATTACTATCGCACCAAAGCTCTTTGCACCTGAAGCTAAATTTCCCCGTCTGCAAAATTAGCTTGTTGACATCGAGGCTGCAGAGGGCTAACGTACAACTGCACTATTTTATGTTACACATAGCCTCCTCGGGTGTAATGTTCATGAGGCTCTTCGTTTTTATAGTTACAACTCGTTTTTGCGCCGTTTTGGCGTTGAAAATTACATCGTTACTCTGTCACGTAAATGCGCTTTCCTGTCGATATTCAGGCACCTCGACTGCTTTCAAGGCCCAGCTTTGCTTTAGATACGACACCGCGTTATCGGACAGCTATGACAATGTATGACAACTAAATATGGTACTTAAATTAGAGCTGAGTATTTGTTTCCAGTAAATTTAAACAGAATAAACGGGTCGCTAACAGAGTTAAGGTCGTTGTGGTATTAACGGTTAATGCTGTAATATTTTTGGATTAACTGTCCGCGCTCGGGCTGAAATTATGCTATGACTCTCAGCCCTGAATGTGGTAGAGTCGGGTATTTAGCTGTTCAAGTCCGTTTCACTCCGACACGAGGTCTGCAAACGGCTGTTTTTCTCCAAGCGGTTTCAAAGGGTAACGTGTTGAGCTCTAGCTCTCTCCATAAGCTGTGTCACAGGCTGCTACCACACAGAACCCCTCCCTGCTAAACACTGCAAGGGTCTCTGTGTCTTACTTTTTCCTCAGTTTTTATTCGATATACTTTTTTGGCATTTGGCTAGGTGAACAACATTTTCAGAGTATCAAGAATATAATAAAAATCGATGACTTCAGTAAAAAAAAAAAAAAAAAAAAAAAAAAAAAAAAAAAAAGAGCTATGAAATGGCAGAGAACAGTCAACACATGTGCTGGTGCATGTAGGTTGTCATTCTCTCTGGCCTGTATTAATTTCCTGGCTCTGCCTATCTTGAGTCTCACTGATGCATGCATAGCTTGGGCAGATGGGAGGGGCTCAGGTTTACATTTGGAGCAGCACTATTAATACTTAAGGAATATCAAGACAATCTATAATGATTTGTGTGTTAAGTTGCATTTAGAAGATCATAATCCTTGTTGAAGCATTTTTGTCACACATGCTAAATCTTATAAAACTTTCCTTGTCAGAATGGAAAACAACTGATAACTGGGAGAGCCCAGGTAAGTTGTTGCTAAATGTTTATAATAGCATCACATAGTACAGGTCTTTATTCTCAAATATTTTGTGGTGACATTGACTCTTGTCTTTCAACTTTTTATAGCAACAAAGTTGACAAAGAGACTGAGAGAGGGACAAGAAGGCACGTGAAAAGGCCAGGGGTGGACACGCAGAGAAGGACAGCGGGCTCAACCCAGGTCTCAGGGAAGGACAGCAGGCTCAACCCAGGTCTCAGGGAAGGACAGAGCCCCGTTGGACAGTCGCCACTTTGCAAGCCACCAGGTGCTCCCTGGCTTTAATCCCTCCTTAAGGTAACTGTTCATGGGATGGCAATGTAAGCTTTGCACATTTGTGGCATCATCAAAGGGGGGACTTCTTAAACACTATCGACTGAAACATGGACATTTTGGTCGTGGACATCTTCTGCCTTGTATTCATTTGAACTGTCCCTGTTCCTTTAAAACTTGGGCTGGCTTGCGCACGCACTTATACAGAGCTCACAAAACAGAGGAAACTGAAAATCAACAAGATCTGAAAGCTTTCAAATGTAGAATTTGTGACTCATGTTTTCCAAATACAAAGGATTATTTTCAACACATTAACTTTCATCTGAAAAGACTAGAAACAATAGAGTGTGTGTTTGATGGTTGTGAGTTTAAAACTAACATATATGGAACTTATGCTACTCACAGAAGCAGAAAGCACCAATCCTACTCATGCAATGACTTAAAAGCTGATCTAATTGTAAACCTTCCATTTTCTACCAGTGTTCAACAGAGTGACAGCCAATTTGCTTTACAGGAAACAGTTGATGATGTGGAGTTGGGATCTACTGTGGATTTGGCTTGTGAAGGAGATACAGATTCTTTAGTGAAAGTGATTGGTTCTCTTTTGCTGAAGTTAGAAAGTATTTATAATGTCTCTGGTAAATGTATCGATGACTTGGTGGAACAGCTTCAGTTCATCTGCACGTCATCATTTCAGTATCTTCCAAATTTAGTGAGAGACATTTTGACACAAAATAACTGCACTGTTGATGAAAGGGTCATCAATAACTTGGTTGAAAAATTGTGTCTCTGTAATCCTCTAAGTGAAGCTTTTGACCCTGATGGTCCCTTCATTTCTAAATTTAAGAGAGGAAAGTATTTCAAAGAAAACTTTAATTTTATTGAGCCAGTTGAATACGTACTAGATTCATCTGACAATTGCACTTTTCAATATGTACCCATTCTAAAATCGTTACAGCAATTGTTAAATAACAAAGACATAACGAGTAGATTACTGACAAGACATTCAGGCACTGAATCACACCTTTTCTCCTTTCATGATGGCAACTATTACAAGTTAAATGAGTTTCTTGCTAGTGGAGAGCGAAGGATTTCCCTAATTCTTTACGTGGATGATTTAGAAATCTGTAATCCACTTGGAACCTCACGGAAAAAACATAAAGTGACAGCAGTGTATTGGGTACTTGCTGATGTCCCATCAGAATTGAGATCACAGTTGACATCAATTAATTTGGCACTCATTTGTAAAGCTAAAGACGTCAAGAAATTTGGTTATGCAACTGTTCTGGAGCCTCTTTTGACAGATCTCGTTACATTAGAGGAGGAAGGCATTTTTTTTCCTGCTATTGGTAAAAATATCAGAGGAACTGTTTTTTGTGTTTCAGCTGACAATCTTGGAGCTCATTCTTTGAGTGGCCTTGTAGAGAGCTTTACTGGGCATTACATATGTAGATTTTGTATTGGTGACCATTCAGACTATCAGCAAAAAGGAGGTGCGTTCAGGGTTTTTTCCACCAAGGACAAAGGAAAATTACACCTCACATGTTCAGACTGTAAAGGAAAACCCTGCTCTGGTACATTGTTTTGGTGTAAAGAAAGTTTGTACCCTAACAGAAAAACTGAAACATTTTCATTTTGTGACAGGGTACCCACCAGACCTGCTCCACGATCTCTTTGAAGGGATAATTCCTTTGGAGTTGGCATTATGTCTTAACGTGTTTATAAAAAGCAATATTTCACCCTTGTACAACTGAACGAGTCAATAACTCAGTTTCCATTTGGTTGGACAGATAAAACTGACCGCCCCCAACCCATCCCACAAAATTTTTCCTCCCACAAATCCGTTGGAGGGAATGCACATGAGAATTGGGCTTTACTGAGATTACTACCATTCATAATTGGTGTGAAGATACCATTCAGTGAGCCAGCATGGCAAGTTCTCATGACATTAAAAGATATAACTGAACTTGTGGTATCCCCTACTCATACAGAGGAAACAATTTGCTACCTAGATACATTAATATCAGAACATCGCCATAGACTGCTGGAAGTTTTTCCTGATCAAAAGTTAACTCCAAAGCACCATTTCTTGGAGCATTATCCTGCTATGATAAAATGCTTTGGTCCTTTGGTTTGTGTCTGGACTATGCGCTTTGAGGCAAAGCATTCTTTTTTTTAAACGAGTTGCTCGACACACAAACTGCTTCAGAAACATACTACTGTCTCTTGCCTCAAAGCATCAAATGATGATGGCATATTATTCACATACTGATGCTTTGAAACCTGCATTATATGTGAGTAAAGTAACCAGTGTTCAATTGGCATTGCTTCATGAGGAAATACAGGAGAGTTTTAAAAAAGCATATCCAACACAAACCACAGTGGAACTGACCAATGTAGTGTCATATCATGGAACAAAATATGCCAATGGGATGATTTTGCCTTGTGGGTGTACCGGTGGTCTTCCTGACTTTGTGGAGATTTCACAGATTGTAATTGTAGGCAGTGAGCTTAATTTCATTGTTAAGTTAATGAACAGCTGGTATTATGAACATTTTAGGGGTTTGTTCTGGAACACTCTGGAAAAGTGACCCTGCTGCAGGTACAGCAACTTAGTGATACATACCCCTTGTCCCCCTATTCTGTTGGAGGAAAACGCATGGTCACTTTAAAAAGACACATTATTGTACAGTATTAGGGGGGAAGACAAAACCACTTGAGCATATTTCTCCCACCCTGATTTGTAGTTGTGATTTGTTTTCATACAGATGGACCCTATTGTTGTGAAGGTGGTTATAGATCACCGTAGTGAGAAGCTCACACTGTCCTCAGGGATGCTGGACACAGTGGAGCAGTTGCATAAGACTGTGAAGGACACTTTTGAACTTTGTGAGGAATTCACCCTACATTACTTTGATGAGGACTTTGGTGATTTCTTTACACTTCATTCCGCTGACCAAGTTAAGCCAAAGGGGACAATCAAAGTTGTCATTATTCCATCAGTAGTGCTTTCATTTGCAGCACCTGAGACAGAAAGTCTGGCCAGTGGGGACAAATTTTTTGACACTAGTGGGACGTCATCACAGCTCTCTTCCTCTAGCTCCGTGGATTTCCACTCAGATGACACATCATCATTGTCATCACAAGACACTATCATATTAAGCCCTCAAAGGGCATCATGGCCAAAGGAAATTGTCATTCCATTTTTTTCAGTTGCAACAGAAGCTGTGCTAAGGAATGGCGATGAAGAGTTTCTGAAAGATGGCACTGTTCTTAACAACAACCGTGTCAGGTCTGAAATTATGGAAAGACTGGCAGATTACATGTACAGTTACACTGCCTATCCCACAGGCCTTCAAGTTGGACAGGTTGCAGAGGCCTTAGTCAAAAGACATCCATGTCTAACAGAGCCTGGGAGTCGCAATGGATGGATAGGATGGATGTATAGCCTGAAATATAAGATGGGAAATTACAGGTCAAAGCTCAGAAATCTTGGATTCCCTGAAGTGGCATGCAACTCTCTTAAAAACAAGCGCCCTGGTGAGAGGAAACCAGCCCAAAATGTCAAAAAGGCACGAAAAGGGGAAGTGATTTATCTCCCACACTATCCCTCAGGAGAAAGCAATGAACACCAAGAGCAACTGCGGTTCCAAATTCTGGCTGAATTAAAGAAGAGGGAGAGCATGATGATCAAGGAGCTAATGTCCAAGACCTTTGTCCATAGAAGACATGATGTCGTCAGTCTTCAGTTGAGCATCACAGAGATAAAGGAGAGGTGGCCTGCCTTATTTGACGAGTCACAGGTTAGGAAGTCACATTTCTCCAACACAAAGTTTAACATAAAGATATCTGGGGCAAAATCAGGATGCTTGTAATGCTCAAATCTAAGTTTGAAAATTGAACTCTTGTCCTTCTTTTTTCAAGGTCAGAGCTGAGTTTCAGCGACTCACCACCATTAATCTTGAGGCCAAATTCATGTCCATGTTGGATCGTTATTCCTCTAAACTGCTTTCCATCTTCCAAGCCAAGAAAGGTGCAACTGGAGAGAGACATCGTGCAGAAATGAACACTCTACTCCAGGTATTTCAGTCGACTCGTCTTTAGCTGCGGCTGTTCTCCACCCATTTTAGCCTAATATGCATTAATATATCTCAAGGAGAGAATGTGCAGGAGAGTGAGAAGTGTATGTTGTCTGCTGTAAAAATGTATTTTCTCCTTAAGGGTGGAACCCGCATCCAGACAACCAGAGAAGTTGTCATCCGATGTCTTGTTGATCACCTCGGTGAAGATGTGACTGCCTTAATCAAGGAGTTTGAGGTGAGTGCAATTACAGACTTTTAGGGTTCTCCTTAGAACAAATCTGTAAAGTTGAAATTGGTGTTGCTGCTGATGATATTTTCGAAAATATGTATAACCTAACATAAACTAAATACAGTACACAACCAAATGAACCATAACTTTCTGGTTTTATTTGTAGTGCGAGCCTTTTTACAATTGCTGATTTGACATACCTGGCGTATTTGACATATCTGATATGTTAAGTGAATTGTATATGCTCATCTCTGACAATTGCATGTCCCTTTTTAGCACCATTGTGGATGAGAAGTGAATTTCGTTGTCCTATCATACAAAAGTGTGACTGTACAATAACAATAAAGACTTATCTTTTACTCAACTGCTCTGCAAAGTGCTAGTCACTTGTTTATTCAAGCTTTACTTATATTAAGTCTGATTTCAAAGAAGGATCCATTAACTTCTGTTGGGGATTTTTGCTGAGCCAAAACAGCATGCATACAGAAATTAAGGTTAAATAAATAAGAAACCGCAAGTTTAAATTAAAGATAAGTCTCTTTGGCAACACTTTGGCAAGGAAACCTAACCGCCATAAGTGGTTGCTGCTAGCCTGTCCTCTTTTCTATAATGCAGACAGCCAGTAAACTATTATCTATTTTGGTTGGTCATTTTAGGTTGTTTTACAACAGAAAAAGCCTAAACCTTATCTAGTGAGTGCCAAACCAGATTTAATATTAAAGCCACAAACACAGTCAATGTTGTCACTTAAATCACTTAATTTGTTTATTTGTCATACTTACTACTGCAGGTGCAGGGTTAACTTGGATATTATTATTTGCATATTTATTTGTTGAGAAACATTCATATTTGTTGTATATCAGAAATAATAATTCTAAGCTAGTATACACAGCGTACTATCCGATTTTTGTACAAATGGTTGATAGAAGTTGATTTGGTTATAGATTTTCTTTCTGTTTTGTTGACATTCTACCTGAATGCCATCACTAATTGCCTTTCCAATGTTTGTTGGAGGTCGAGGATTCAGCTGTCAATGTGGAAGAAGAGCTGGCAGGAGAGGTGATGGCTGTGTACCTGGTCCGAAATAAAAGTGGACAAGTTGATGATGTTGGGATCGTCATTGAAGGTACCACTGTTCTCCATCATCTTGGAGATATCAGCAGAGCCTGCTGCTACCTGCTAGGACTGACGTATGCCTTGGATCTGAAATACCCCAAAGCTCTAAAGTACATTTTTGAGGTATTTCAAAAGATGCTTCTGGAAGTGGATGCTGGAAACCTTTCAACAAAAGTGCAAAGACTGAAAAACAATGTGGTCACATAGTTGCTGTTGGGCAGCTGCCCTATTGAACCCTGTGAAGAATGCAGTAATGGACGCTGTTATTAGTGAGGTTCTGAACAGAAACTTGGACAATCATTTCAGGTCATTTCAGTCTGGCCATCTTCAGGTGTGGTCTGACTCAAAGTGCCAATCCAATTTCAGAATATTCACGCTACTGCTACTTGTTTCGGTCGCCACTTAGCTGTTGTTTGGTCGAGTACGGCCTCTAGCCATACAATGCGAATCACACACAATGCATTGATGAATCGATCTTTATACCCACCTCTAGTTATTGGTATTTTTGAGTAAAAAATATTGATAGGAACAAGAATCTCTTCAGTCTTCAGAAAGAATGTCACCAAACAGGACAGCCATGGCCATCAAAGTGTGTCCATTAAAAGTTCTTGTTTTTGCCACTGACAGGTTCAGATTATTACAAACCTTGTGAGTTGAGTTCCTACAGAGATGGATTTTTTTGCTGTTAAAGAGTAAACTTTTGAAATTACTTCTGTCAATGGAGTTTGGTGGCGTTGGACAGTGATTTAAAAGCTATTTCATTGCATCGAAGCAGCTGTTTAGTAGTTGCCAGTTACTGTTCTTTCTCTGCAGTTGAACATTTGTGATGGTACAAGATGATTAAGCACAATTGATGTGTTATTGCATGTTTGGTTGGCAGTTCTTTTAGAAAGTTGGCCAAATTCTGAGGTATTTACAAAAATTCCCTATTTCAAAGCATTTTTTAGTTATTACTTAGACTATACTGTGACAGTATTTTTTCTGTTATTTTATAAAAGAATGTTCATGCTTTTAATTGGATAATTTTATATCTCATCTGATGCAGCAAAAAAAATGTTATGTGGAAAAAACACATTTTCTTTTAGGGAATAAACGTTCATGTTTTGTGAGATATTGGTTGTCATTTATTAATATGAGGTTATGATTAACATTAAACATATTTCCCATATTCAAGTAAAATAATCCAATAGCAATAAGTAAATAAAGTTGAGAAAAAAAGTCAGTACAATAGATTTTTTAAATAAGTAATTTTAAAGTTTTCAGTTACATTCTTCAAATGTTTTCAATTATATCTACTCAATTTTTTCAATGCTTTCTACACACGTTTTCTATACAATTTACCCAATATTTCAGTTACATTTATTCAACTTATTTAGTAAATCTACTGAATCTGTTCATTCAGACATAATTAGAAGTATTACTTACTTCTACTCATTATTGAAGGTTTGTGTTACTTAATTTCAAAGCTTTAAATTCTACTTAATATTTTTAAGTGTAAAAATGTTTCATTAATTAAATTAAGTAATGGGCAGTAATACTTTTTTGAGTGTAGAAACGAAACACCGCACAGTATGTAGGTAGGGTCTATTCAACGCTTGGTCTGTAACATGAAGCTTATCATATGGTATTAAATAGAGGATACATACCCAGACCAACTATTGCTCTGAGATAACAGTTTGTGGATAGAGATAAAAATAGTAGTTTGTACTTCAGGTACTTCCTCACTTCGGTGGTAGCATGTTGTTGTTGCTCTAACTTATCCCAGCTGATTTGCAGTACTCTTCATTACAGCAGCTAATTACCTACTACACATTTAAACATACAATAGTTCTCTTCAAGCACTCATAGTGTTCTCTCTTTTAAGTAACTTTCTTTGTAATCCCACAGTTGTCTACATGCTGTTCAGTTCTGCTAGTTACTTTAGCTTGCAGTCCTACACGATTCTCTGCACTTCCAACAGAGTAGTTACTCACTCAAAACCCCATAGAGACTGTCTGCCCCTGATCACTTAAATTAATTAAATCAAAAGAAGTAAACAGAAGAGGAGTTGTACTTGAAAAAAATGTAATACAAATGAACATCTCTACAGCAATAGTACAACAAAATAAAGAATTAAATGAAACTTTAAATCCCTTTCTTTCTACTGAAAGTGTCAGTTGTGTGACTTCCTACATAACAATTGTTTATTTTAGGATTTTCAGTCAGGATTTAAAGTGCATTATAGCATATACGCAGCACTGACAAACATTACAAATTACCTTCTAATTGCATCAGACAGAGGACTTAGTACCTGCTCTCCAGCTTATCCAGAATGCTTCTGCATGTGTATAGACAGGAACTAGGAAAATAGATAATATTTCTCCTACACTGGATTCTCTGCACTGTGTCCCTGTCAAATCTGGAAAGGAATTTTAAATCCTCCTCACTTACAAAGCTCTTAATGGACAGGCACCATCATATCTTAAAGAGCTCATAGTACCCTATTACCCTAGTAAAACACTGTGCTCCTGGAATGCAGGGTTTCCTTTGGTTTCTAGAATCTCAAAATGTAGAATGGGAGCCAGAGCCTTCAGTTATCAAGCTCCTCTCCTGTGGAACCAGATCCCAGTTTGGGTTCGGGAGGCAGACACCCTTTCTACATTTAAGAGTAGGCTTAAAACCTTCCTGTTTGATAAAGCTTATAGTAAGGACTGGCTCAAGGGAACCCTGAGCCATCCCTTAGTTATGCATAGAGTTTTTCTCTCCTCCTTTCCCACTCCATCTGTATGCATGCTTATCCCATCAATGCACATTAATAGCCCAACATGAATACATGATTCACCCCCCTTCAGTTAAGTCTCCCTCTCATTGCTTAATATCAGTGTTTGAATGTGCAGATCAACCCAGGTGACTGACTTATCAGGGGAGATTTCTTAACGCTGTAATAGGGGAGAGCCTTTCGCTTTGCATGTGGTATTTTGATTATTTGGGATATTTGGTTAGTTATTTTGCATGATTATTTGATTTGTGTGGTTGTAGTGTGTTTAGTTTGAAAATTGTTTGACTTTCTTTTGTTTTAATTTGATCAATTCAGTTATTTACCCCCCTGTACAAGTTAAGTGTGACGTATACCATCCTGTGTTCATAAACCCTTGATTTAACCAAAAGGACTGCAACAGATGAATCTGGTGATTTCGGTTTCCTCTATATTTGGTAGCAGAAGACGCCATGTGCTGCCAGAGGACAGAGCCCCTCCTCCCCCGGGATGTAAGACAAAGCCAAGGATAGGACTGTTCATTGCTGGAGAAGTATTGGACTTTTAATTCTTGGACTCTCCTGGACTGGCTTTCAAATTGTTTTATTGTTTTTTTCTGAAGTTTTTATTGCTTTAATCTGTTTTATTAATAAACCCATTTAATTGCACCTGCCATCTGTATGCTGTTTTGAGTCAGCAAAACTCCCCAGTAGATTTTAACATTTAACATAGTGGACTTCAGTAGATTTTACTGAGATTTTGACATAAAGTCACCTCACACCGGTGACATATGTCTGTACGTAAATACTTACCTTAATGTAATTCATTTGTACTGGTTATCTGGAAAAGTGGTTATTTTGCATGTAAATCTTAAAAACGATTAGTGATGCTAATGCATTAGTGTGTTTATGGGATTGTCAATGTTAAGTTAGCATTATGCTAATCGCCAGTTCATCATAGTTGCTAAGCGATACTTTTAGCAAATGTTGTCATATATAATTAATGACTGTGTGTCTTACTAAGAAAGCAAGAAGCAAATGCATTATTAATTGCATCATATATTTTCATCTCTGTATTTCAGTTTCACAGTGCTTCAATCGGTAAATGTCTCAAACTTACCTGCTGGCTCCTGGAAGTTTATTGAAGAACCTGTGAGCTATCTGCCAAGCTAGAAGCATCCCTACATCCTAGTGAGGGCAGAATATAACAATAATTACTTTTAATATAGTTATTTTAAAGTTTTTAACATGCTGGTACAACCCTTAAGTTATCTGCCTTTCAATTGCTCAGTAGAGTTTAAAAGTAGAAATCAGCATTTCCTGTATATAATTAAATACCAGTTTGTTGCAATTTTCTAGCAAAGTATGTTTGATTGCTCTTCAGAATGAAGACATGTGGGTGGGGGTGGGGGTTAGGAGTGGAGGAGCTGGAAAGCCCTGGGAACACAGTTACCATCCTCCTCTGTGTCCTGCAGCTGGGGCAGCGAAGCCGGCATTTGGAGTGTGTGAGGGTCCTGAATAATACGGCCTGCTAGTCTGCGTATTTACTGCTCATAGGTGGTTGAAAGAATTCTGACAGGTAGTCCAATAATCTTGAAGCAGACTGAGACAGTGCTCTGCAGATGGTTTCTGTTTTGAAGGCTGGTGGAACCACCAGGTTATAGAGAACATGATGACGCTGTCTATAAAGGAATAGTAAGAAGTAAGCAGGATGTCCCTACAGACTCCATAGGAATTCAACTTCCTTAACAGATATTGTCGCTGCTGACATTTCCTGAGAATCTCCTGTCTTGGAGGAGAATTTCAGCAAGCTGTCAGAGATGGTGCCCAGATATGTGTATTCTTCAACGAGCTCTACCGGCTTGTGCACCATGTCCATAATGAATGTTTTTGCATCATCGATGCTTCTGCCTGTGCAATAAGCAAATTGGAGTCGGCCCATCTGGGAGTCAGTTGCTCTGATGATGTGTTTTATGACCCTCTCCATGGCCTTGTATATGTGTAATGTAGTGACATCAGTAAAAAGACATCTAATGGGTCTAGAAACACAGTCACAATGCAAGAGAAAAAAGGTAAACTGTAAAATTATTATTGATAATAACTAAAGCCTGTGGTTTCCATTCTGTTTCATTTGCAATAACTGTGACATTAGCATACAGATGAAGCAGTTTTTGAGAAGAGAGTAAGACTAATCTAGGTGTGCAAGATAAACATCATTGGAACTTTTTTTTTGCTATTTAATCATTCCAGTTTTTCAACTCATTCTGCCTTGCATCTACAAGTTCATCTGTGGTGGGGCTGTATAGTCTGTGTGAAAGTGCAGCTCATCTTTTTCTTTATCTTTCATTTGCTTACATGTATACATACATGAGTGCAAGTGCCAGATAGTGCTTCCTAATAATGTAGCTCCTCTCACTCACGTTGACTCATAATTTCTGGTTGTCATTGTCTGGGGCTGTCAGTGAAATATCAGCTGTTCTCATCAGCTTGCAACATCTATCCAATAGCACAGTGTCATAGCCCCATTGTTAGCCTATTATCTTACAACTCTTTTTAAATGCTTCTCTCTCTGTCTGTAGGACATTCATGCTACTGCACCACCCAGTCTTGGCAAATTCACTCTTCATTCCTCATTATATCATCAGCCTCATCAGCCTACCAGACACCGCTCAATTACAAAAACATCTCACTGTTGAGAAAGCACCAAAGACTTTTGTCAAGAATTAATTATCACATATCATCTGTATAATAAACAATTATCACTTGTCTCTCCTGATTGAAATGCTACCTCAGTGTCTTTAGTGTGTTGGACTAGCATTTCATCATCTTTTTTTGACTTGTAAACCACACACTTCCCATGTTCCAGCTGACTCACACTCCAGTGGTTCTTCTGGAATCCAAGTAAAAGCCTATCCGGACCTCTTGCAGCCACAACAGTGAGACCCTTGCTACCATTGTTGCTGGTTCAGACAAGACACAAACACACCATGGCTGCCTGTGCAGAAATTGTAATGTGGGTGTTTAGTTCCGGTTTTTGTTCAATCAATCTGAGTTGAGCGGTCCAGTAGAGCAGTGGGAATGAGACAGCAAGGCACCTGGACTAGATGGGAGCAAGCGGTCGAGAAAAAGATCAAGTGGACAGACCTCTGGCGGGCTGAGCCACACTGCATCAAGTTCCTAGTCCAGGCTGTCTACGATGTCCTTCCCAGCCCATCCAACCTGCACTGCTGGGACTTGGCCGACTCACCAGCATGCCCGCTTTGCGAGAAGAAAGGGACCCTTGAGCACATACTGAATTGCTGCCCAAAAGCTCTGGGAGAAGGCCGACACAGATGGTGACATGACCAGGTGCCCAAGACCATCGCAGAGAACATCTGTAGTGCCATCACCATCTGTCAGAAGTCAAGACCCATGAAGTATAACATCAACTTCATCAGTGCTGGGGAGAAGCCGAGAACAACATCAAGAGCAGAGCAGCACCAGGACTGGCAGTTGTCAGTGGATCAGGGCAGCACTAAGACCACCCTCAGACCTGACATTGTCCTGGTGTCAGAGGCAACAAAAAGCATCATCATGCTGGAGCTCACTGTGCCATGGGAAGAGCGCATGGAGGAGGCCTTTGAGCGAAAGAGGGAGAAGTATGACAGCCTGGTGAACGACTGCCACAGCCAAGGCTGGAAGGCAAGGTGCATGCCTGTGGAGGTCGGGTGCAGAGGTTTTGCAGGGCAGTCCCTCTGCACAGCGTACACTGCACTCGGCATTACAGGTGAGAGGAGAAGAAGGGCCATCTACAGCAGCACAGAGGCAGCAGAGAAAGCCTCTAGATGGCTCTGGATAAAGAGAGCAGATCTGTGGCCAAACGCTTCTGGGGCACAAGCTGAGGCCTGATCAACCTCAGCTGGGTCGCCTGATTGAGGGTGTCTGATGTTCGAGAGACCCGAAACACCCAATGATCTCAGGATACATCACTGATGATGTGCCCCAGCTAGCATCAGAAGATGTTTCACTACAACAATTTGGTTTCACTCTCAGCCATGGCTAGAATATAACAGCATACATGCATTTGCTTCCCCTGTCAAAAATGTGAGGTCAACAAGGATTTACCAAGTGTCTACTTTGTGATTAGATTAAGGGAGATTAAGAAGAGATAGGCAAGTGATGCATGAGAGGAAAAGGATTGATTGCCTCATGAGAAGGCAAAAACCAGTAATGTACCCATGGAGTTTGTCTCATAAGTTTGATGAGTTAGCTCAACTCAAACTGTTTGAGGACACGGATTGCCTTGAATCTTTTAAGTTTATTAACGCAAACAATTAAAGTATTTATATATTTTTTTAATTGTGTAAAAGTAACTTGAGTATTTATAAGCAACTTAGATAAAAAAAAGTTAAGTGTCAACTCCATTAAGTTAATTTATATGAATTGAGTTGCAAATACTTAAATGCTTCTTGAACTTCTCTCTCCTTCTCTCTCTCCTCCACCTGTATCCATTCATAACCTATCAATGCATCTTACTAATGCAACTTCTTCCCTCTCTCGTAGTTTTGTGCTCTTCTCTCCTGTCGCTTTCTGCAGGTACGTGTGTCACTGGAGCTGCAGAGTCTGGACCCGTGTTTACAAGCCTCCCACTGCACACGTGTCTCTGTTCAATACAGTTATTATCACTATCATCACACCTGTGGATTGTGGCATTGCATGGTCTAGACCTGCTCTGTATGTAAAGTGCCTTGAGATAACTTTTGTTTTTTTTGTTGTGATTTGGTGCTATACAAATAAATTTGAATTGAAAAATTATTTTTTTTATACAAATTCTTATGTTTTACCTACTAGGTTTTCGTCCATTAAGATCTATCAAGAGATTCTAGTTGTAACAACTTCAAACTTAGTTGTGGCTACTCAGTTTAATGAAAGAAACTGATTGCCTTAAACCTTTTAAGTTACATTAATACAACCATGTCTGAAACAACTTAAACAATTTATTTTTTTGCATGCTGAGCATATTTAACGTCATACAAAACATACAAAAACAATTAACTGCATAACATTTCAATGTTCAAACATGCATGTTCACAACTCCACTCTCCACTTATTAATATTAATATTAAATCCAATATTAAACTTCTGTGTTCATGAAAAACATAAATTCTCTACAAATGCTTAACTAAAAGACTGTAGGAAACTCTTTTTTTTCTTTCACCTATGAGGTTTTCAGAGAAATATCCCATCAAACTTGGACTTCTGATGTTTACAGTCAGGTCCATAAGTATTTGGACATTGACACAGTTTTCAGCTTTTCAGCTTTGTACACTACCACAATGGATTTGAAATTGAACAATCTTTGGTCTTCTTTCAGCTTTAATTTGAGGGTATTTACATCCAAATCAGGTGAACGGTGTAGGAATTACAACACATTTTATATGTGCCCTCCACCTTTTGAAGGGACAAAAAGTAATTGGACAATTGGCTGCTCAGTTGTTGCCAGGTGTGTGTCATTCCCTCATAATTCCATTTACAAGGAGCAGATAAAAGGTCTAGAGTTCATTTCAAGTGTGGTATTTGCATTTGGAATCGGGTGAGGTCAACTCTCAATGTGAAGTCCAAAGAGCTGTCACTATCAGTGAAGCAAGTCATCATTTGGCTGAAAAATCAAAACAAACCCATCAGAGAGACAGCAAAAAACATTAGGTGTGGCCAAATCAACTGTTTGGTACATTCTTAAAAAGAAAAAATCTTGTTCAATCGCATTTGCAATGTCCATAATTTTGAAAAAATGAAGCCCATGAATAAAATGGCATTGTAAAGAATACATGTTAATACATGAAAAAACTATGAAAATGAAACTCGTATAAATAGCTAAAATTAAAAGTCTGTGTTATTTTCATGTGGAAGTGGTAGTGAAGAACAATGTGAAAGAACTGCATTACAGTAAAAACTACAAATTCAAACAACAACTAACAACTCCCACTTAAGTAAATCACACAGTACCTGGTTAAACACAAAAATCTGTGATCTCTGCAAATGAGTGTGGGGCCATAGTTCACTGTCGAGGCAACTTGCTGTACTTGCACTTGAGATTATTTCGGCTGATCATTGCACTCAATGTGTCAATGGGTCTTTTGTTAACAGTGTTTGGCACAGAATATAAGATAAGGTGAGCTCTTTAGTGATTCTACAATTCTACACTTTCATTTAGCAGACACTTTTATCCAAAGTGAGGTACATCTGAGAGTAAATACAACACAAGCAAGGATCTAGTCAGGAGAAAACAACAAAAAGCAAACAAAAAAGTGCCATAAAACAAAGTTCAAGTGAGATAGGGCCTTTGCCAACAGGCCTACAGGCAGGGAAGAGAGAATAATATAATTTTTTTTTTGCTTTTTGCAGTTTGTCAAGTGCCAAGGTGTGTTCAGTGAAGAGCTGAGTCTTTGGTCTTCTCTTAAAGACTGAGAGGGACTCTGGAGATCAACAGAGTTTGGTAATCGTTCCACCACCGGGGAACCACAGAGGAGAAGAGTCTGGCTATCGACCTCGGGCCCTTTTGAGGTGGTTGTATCAAGGCGCCTTTCGTTGGCCGAGCATAGTGGGTGGGAGGGAGTGTAGACCCGAATGAGGGAGTTCAGGTAGGAGGGAGCTGTTGTAATTATAGTTTTGTAGGCAAGTGTAAGAGTTTTGAATTTGATGCAAGCAGCAACTGGAAGCCAGTGGAGTGATCAGCGGGGTGACATGTGCTGTTTTTGGCTGGTTGAAAACCAGATGTGCTGCTGCATTCTGAATCATTTGCAGAGGTTTGACCGTGCATGCGGGGAGGCCTGCCAGTAAGGAGTTGCAATAGTCGATGCGCGATATTATGAGAGCCTGTACCAGGAGTTGTGCTGCACGTTCAGACAGGAAGGGTCTGATCTTCCTGATGTTGTACAGAGCGAATTGACACGACCAAGCAACAGAGGCCACATGAGTCTTGAAGATGATATGGCTCCTCTTTTGTTACTGCTTAAAGGCACAATCAGGACCACCCAAATTAAGTTTCAAACACCATTTGATAGTTGTAAGGATCTGGACTTGTAGGTGCTTTCTGAGTTGACTCGAGTGAAATAAAGCAAATATAAAAATGCTACAGTAATAAATCAAATACATGGACAGAGAGGGGAGAAAACAATCAGACTCAATAATAGAGAGAGCACAAGAGATGAGTAGATAGGTAACAAGACATGTTAATATTGTTTATATTTTTAAGATAAGATAAACCTTTATTCGTCCCTCAGTGGGGAAATTTGCAAATTTTTACTTCAAGATGTACTCACATGGTGGCCACTGAGCAGTCCTGTAGTTATTCAGAAATCCTTTCATGATTAAGCAGCTATCAGTGATTTGTCTTTGGATAGATCCCCTAAATTCTCTTAAATTCAAGTGCAATATTTCATATTTGATATTTAATATCTGTTCATTCTGTTAAATTCAAGTGCAATATTTCATATTTGATATTTAATATCTGTTCATTCTGTTAAATTCAAATGCAGTATTTCATATTTGATATTTAATATCTGTTCATTCCGTTAAATTCAGGCGCAATATTTGATATTTAATATTTCATATTTAATTCTGCTATTCTGGTCATATATATCATATTCATCCCATATTCTCATGTATATCTGTAAAGAATCCCGTGTAAATTTGTTACATTTGTAAATACTTTTTTCAGCTTGTTTATATTCATTTTGACTATTTAACTTGTCTATCTCCTTGCTGCTGTACAATGCAAATTTCCCCACTGTGGGACGAATAAAGGTTTATCTTATCTTATCTTATCTTGGGAAATATGGAAAGTATGGGAAAAGAAACACGCAAAATACATTGCAAGTTCTGAAGACTCCTGATGAATCCTCCTTTAAGTACAGTGGAAGGCCGAAGCAAAGAAGGAAAAGGAAAGATTTTGATTGGTGATCTGATGGAATTCACAATAGAACTGCGTGAAAAACAAATGCAGGTCATAAAGACCAAGTAAAATCATCTGTGTTCATACCAACAAAATTGTAAGAGGAAAGAATAATTTCTCAGACAGTGCCAAAAACATGCATTTTAAGTTAAACTACTCAATTCTAAACTCTATATCCAGATCAAGTAGTGCGTGTCCCTATTTAGGTGCCCATTTTAAGCTTTTATTTACCTGGGCTTCACAAAAGAGTGCAGACCATCTGTGTTTGATTTCGGCAATGGGAGGAGCTGAATTCACACATTGAAAAAATGTGCTGCATATGTTGATGAATGAGAATCATGTCTCTCTCTATGGATATCTTCCTGAACTGCTTCACCATCTCGAGCCTCTAAATTCTCTAAATTTTCTCAATATGCAGTAGGCCTATAACATTACAATATTTCATGGATGCAAGCCAAGACAGTCAGTCTATAGCCTACATGACAACACACACACTCAAACTTAATTTTTGATAATCTGATAGTATTCATAAAGCAACACTGACATAGGAGGCTGCATTGGCTAAAGTTGTATGGATGCACATTGTTTTAAAACAAGGTGAGGCAAAGTTGTGCATTACAATGCAGACACGACAATAACTTGCACAAATCTGGCACACTTACAAGAGCAATAGACTGAATAAAGCCAAAACATCACCACGGCGGGTGCACTCTCTCTCTCTCTCTCTCTCTCTCTCTCTTTCACAAACACACACACACACACGCACGCACACAAATCTCCAACAATAACATATTTTTGTTTTTATTTTTTTTGACAAAATTTGAGACCCCCTTCAAATTTTGCTTTTGATGCTTTCAGGGGGCCTCATGGCTTAATTGGGGGGGTCGGACCCCCCTGTATTTCGCACACTGGTCCTTAGTCTCTCCATGGGCATAATTGGGAAGAAAGCTGACTTTTCCTCTTCTGGGTCTTTTTATGTTGGACCTAGATGCTGCCCCCTCTGGATTGGTCCTGCTGTGTTTTCCTGAATTTACGGTATCTATGTATCTTCAGGAAATTAAAAGTGCTAAATATACACATGCAGTTGTTATACAGGCAAGGTAAAGGTGAAACTGTGGAATACTGGCCGTGGTCGAATCTGTAATATTTTAATAACTGTACTTTTAAGGCACCAGAAAAGCCACACAATCCACATGATTTGTCATGGTCCCAAAATGACGGACAATTTCAACTGTTTAGTTTAACTTTAGTAATGAAACTAAAAGTTAGTCAACGTTTAGTTGGTATCCTTGGTTTCTGGTTTCTGTTCATGACTTGAGTTAACATTATCTTTTCCCCAACAAAGTGAAGAGAGCTCATGGAATTTTTGAGAAGGTGTCCGAAACCGGCAAATCAGCCTAGCCTAATGGTAGCTTGAATTTTTTTTAATTAGCATGTAATGCTATGAGTTAACACATTTTCATCGACATTCATGTTTTCAACTAAACAAAGCCAGTCACATCACTGCCTAATTGTGTATTAACCCTAACCCTTAGTTTCCCATTTTCTTTCTAATTTGAAAAGCATGACCAAATTAGCTAGCGCTAACGTTAGCACGCTAACAGTTAATGTAAAACTGTAAAACACTAGCAAATGACAATTTTACACAATTTTACCTGAGGAATGAGTTTCACCTCGGCTGTCAAAGAACCGTTAATAAACGTGTTTCTGAAGCATTAAAGAGGAATTTGACCTGCACAAACTAATGTCTGAACAACCAAAGCAGCATGTTTCAGTGGCAGCACAGAGTGGTTGAGCTAATTGAGTAGACTGGTTTCAAGCCTACAAAGACATTAGGGGGAAAAAAACACACACAACAACGTTACCTTGCATTGAAGACAAACCTGTGTCATTGCTGCTGGGTCCTGGGTTGGTGGATGAATTATTTCAGCAACAGAAACAGACTGTGTTCTGTGCACAGTTGTCTCTCTGTTATGACCGTGGCGGCTCTCCCTATCTCTGTGTAATGTTATCGTGTCCGTGTTGTGACAGTGGGTACATGTGGGGAGTTCCTTTAGGGGTGCCAGCCAGGTCTCTCTCCTGACATATAAGATGTGTTTTTTTTCGTCAGTCAATTAAGTCTGTACCTTTTTCTTTTTATTATTATTTTTTTCTTTATATAACCCGACACAATTTTTTTGTTTTTCCCACAACAAAACACACAAAGGTGATACATTTAACCATGCACACCTGCACTCATGAGAACAACTTAAGTAACGAATATCACAAAAGCACAGAAGATGATATTTAGTTCAAAATATTGTATTTGTCTATCAAAATCAAGAGTCCCAACACAAGTTCAGTTCATTTGAGGAAAAAAGGCATTCAAAATAGAACATAGAAAAATAGAAATGCAAAAGGCTGTATTTGTATATCAAAATTAAGTCACAACACAATGTTCAGTTTATATAGTTCATTTGAGGAAAAAATTCAAAATAGAAAATAGAAATGCAAAAGGCTGTATTCGTATATCAAAATTAAGTCACAACACAATGTTCAGTTTATAGTTCATTTGAGAAAAAAGAAACTCTTCCCAACGAAAAAAGAGGAGAAAAAAAAAACTCTTCACGAGCAAAAGGGAAACCGTTCAGAAACAACAATTTATAAAGAACAAAAAGAGCCTCAGTCCGAGTAATAAAAAAAACAACTCGGTACCTGAATAGATCTGTCAGTCACGTCACAGTCAGTCAGTGTCCTGGAGTGTTTCCAAGGGGGGCGGATGCTGAGAGTTACGGCAGGATGGGCGGAGATGTGGGAGATGTAGACGGAGATGGATGGTGGAAATGCCGTTTGGAGTCCGGGTCGAAGCAGAGGAAATACGTTGTGTAGCGGTACAAATGGTGAGGATTGAACGACTCACTTTCAATACTGAGCATAGGAGCTCCGACGCTTCCGTGTTTCACTCTCTCCAGCAGCCGCACTGACAGCTGAGACGGAGGTTTACAAAAACGGCGCCATCAACGCCGTGGCTAATCGGTGCCGCGCGGCGCACCAGGGGGTGATTACGGGGCGTGGACAGGCTGGCTGTCACAGTGTGCACAGGGAAGTGGACTTGGCTCACATTCTGGCCACGGAGCTACAAACTGCTGTATTCAATATATTCTTCTTTATTAAACCTTTGGTTTATAAAACACAATAAAATAGTCCGCCACAGTAGAGCCTGCAGCAGTTTCAAGTAGGCTAAATGTAACTGTCATTTTAAATAAACATAAACATATTTGGACAGATTCATTGGTTTGAATGGGCACAACCTTATGTTTTTACAAGCTGAAATAAAAACCAAAATGTCAGCAACCAGTAATTCTAGCAGCCATACTGAAGTCAACTCAGAGGAAATGAGTTAATGCAACAAACTGGAACTATACTACCAATACCCCAAAAATGAAAGTACACTCACAACTCAGGTGTACTGAGTTAGTACTTCAACGTTTCATTTTTAAGTACTGTTAAATTTGTGGAAATAAGTTGCTGAAGTGCTGTTAGTGTACATATGTAACAGTGTCAATTGTTAACTGTGTTTAATGTTAAATTCCTGTTAAACTTGGGACTGCAACCACAGTTTTAACTATATTTGTTTTATTATATATGTGTGTGTGTGTGTCAGGTTTTACAACACAAATAAGCCAGTATAAGGAAGGGGGTCGGAAAGCCAGGAGATAGATCGGGGTATGGACTCACCCTGCTGAAGGACGCCAACAGCCACAAGGACAGGCAAACATACAGAGGAACACTAACACAATTTACGCTGCATCTCTAAACTGCTCGGAGCAGTTTATGTTCATGGTTAACTCAATAGTTACCCTGTGTAAGCCCGCCCCTCCACTACAACCGGTTGAGAAAAATGATTTGACATTTGGAAGAGCCAGTCGACATCGGCACGCCGGTTATGAGCGGCTCATCTGCAGGGTGACGGTGTTTAGAGACCGGAGTTCACCCCGATGATGTTCTCTATGAAAGATATGGATTTCAGTATCTCTGGGCTCCGACTTCTGGGTCCAGATGTCTCCGCAGCCAGTGGCCGGAGTAAAGCCTCACTGTTGATGTTGCTTGTATAAGCGTAGGCTACACAACACATCTGTCCTCAGTGTTAAAGATAAGAACTATTAATACACACCTTGATAGAATATTTGTATATTTCATCCTGACTTGTTGCAACTGAAATGATTGTTAGAATGGAGTTATTGTTAACACAGCAGCTTTACATTCATACAGGTCAGTCTACAGCCGAGGAGCTTTAGGGAGCAGATCTTCATTCATTAACACAGAGTAATGGCTCAGTTTCACAGATGGAGCCATGTGGAGGCTGGAACTGAATTATCCTCATTGGTTTCACATATTCAGATTATTTTGATTTAGACTATTTTACATGTCCTTACATCTCAATCATATTATAAATAAAATAAGAGTCCTTAAGACAAATAGAGACAAGAACACTGAACTAATGAATTTAATCTGTCTGCAGTCAACAAGCCTCCCTGACTCTGTTTCTTTAAACTCTTCATATCCGTTATCATTCAGACATTATCAAAGTGCTTTCTTCCAGTGAAAATCACGGCGCACAAATCATCATACAAAAACTGTGTCTGCGCTGCTAAACACGCCCCTTTTACACGAACGCGCACAGACAAGATAAGATAAGATAAGATAAATCTTTATTCGTCCCTCAGTGGGGAAATTTGCAACTCAACTTAAGTTAACACAGACTCAACAAACCAACATCTTAATCACCGTTGTAGTACCGATTAACTCCAGCTGAGACGACCAGAATTTGTCAACCCCGACTTGCCTTGATAACCCTGAGTTAAATTGGAGTAGGTTAAACTTGCTTCCTAGTACAGCCCTCAGGTCATAAAAGAAGATAGATTACTCTATTGAACATATCAATTGAACAATTACTATGAACCTTACTGCTATGTGATTTAATTAAGAAAATGGCGACAGAGCTACATTTTCCCTCTGTCGTCGGCCCATTTATCTCACATTTCTCTGGTTCATATATAATAAAACAACATTTTTCACAACACATGTACATTTACAATGAATAAATCAAATCAAATAAACAGAAAATACTAGCTACAAAATTGCTTGTATGTTTGCACGTTACTAGCCTGTTAGCATTTTCAAGTGCAACGCTACAAGAAAACTTTCCGGAGAACCAAGTTAAAAATTCAGCAAAACCGTTGTGGTTAATCTCAGTCATTAACTGGGTAGGTAGATTTTTAGGTTTAAATATACTCTTTTTAAAAGTATTTTTATTGACTTTCCTCTGCTTCTCCCTACATTTTTCTCTGCTTTAAATTTTGTTTCTTCCTAGCACTGTGTCACTAATGAGCAGGGATTTCTTTAAGGGTAAGTGTCATTGAAGATTTTTTTTTTATCAGCACACTTCTAATCGTTAACATGAAATTATTGCTTTCTAATTTTAACCGGCTCTTGATGAACTGTAAACATTTTAACTCACTTTTTATGAAGTAACATGAATTTCAATTAATTTATTAATGAATTATATTCATTACATTTTAACGTGGGTTACACTAAATATAACAGAGGACTCATATGCTAACTTCAGTCCCTCAAAAATTGATCATCTTGTTGATAATGCTGTAGGCTGTGAATGACACTGAACTCTATTATCCCTGTAAAAAAGAAGATAATAAAGCAAAGGAGGTTAGCTCCATGGTATGACTCCCAAAGCAGAAATTAAAGCAAACATGAAGAAACTTGAAAGGAAATGACGTTCTGTCCGACTGGAAGAGTCTTGTTTAATCTGGTAGAATAGTAGAATAGCCTTAAACACATGGGAATGCCAAGAGTGACAGAGCAGCCTATTACTCATTATAGGAAAATAAGAACAACCCCAGGTTTTTTTTCAGCACTGTACAGCTCATCAAGGTTGGCAGAGAGTCAGTTTGTTTTTTTATTAACAAAAATCAAAAGATACATTGTTACTTTGTAGGTCAGACAAGCAAGGGGGAAAAACAGAAAGAGCAGTCCAAACAGGCAAACTAATCCAAATGGTAGCGAGCAAAACCAGTAGTCCAAAAAACAAGTAAGTTTCAGGGAAACTGGAAAGGGCTGGAACGTTAATTAACGATCCTCAGATGGAAACAGGAAGTAAAGAAACTTCAGTAAACAATCTTCAAAATAAAATAGGAAATAAATAACAGGAGCAGGAGGCTGCATCCTCTGACATCCAGACGTTTCTTGACTGACGAGGTGTCTGTGTTTTGAGGACCTGATGACACGATACCAAATTCATTCTACAATGATCTGATGGAACAACTTTATTCATGTCATCTAACATTGAACTGCTATACTGAAATACCTTTGCATCTAAATTAAACGATTTTTTTTTTCAAAAGTATTTATTCTGCCCTCACTAGGGTGTAGGGATGCTTCTAGCTTGGCAGATAGCTAACAGGTTCTTCAATAAACATCCAGGAGACAGCAGGTAAGTTGAGACGTTTACTGATTGAAGTGAACTGTGAAACTGAAATACAGAAATAAAAAAATATATGGTTGGAATTTACAATGTGTTTGCCTCCTGTGTTCATATTAATAAATACAAAGTCATTAATTATGTATGACAACATTTGCTAAAATTATCACTTAGCAACTCTGCAAACAATGCAGCACAGTCAACGTTCATGTGGCTTTCTTAAAGGGGCAGCACAGCATTTATCAACTGGAGTGCTCTGAAAAACAACTTTCAACATATATGCCATTTAAGGTAAGTGAAATATGCAAAATATTTTATAAGATATTTGTGTGGAGGCAAGAATAAACTGGAACCCACATGTCTAAAGACTGGTAGGGTCATTTAAGATGTGTTTTATCCTTGACAAAAGGCATGACTCACAAAAAATGTCCAGTGATTGCCACTCTTGAGATAAGAGCCAAACACCTCTGCTGACCTTTCCAAAGACATTATTCTGGAATTAAGAGAAAAAGAAAAGAAAATTCAAAGAAATAAAACAAACGAGTGCATTGTCACAATGCCTAATGTTTAATGAAGTTCACTGAAACCTAGCAGTTATTCATTAACACAATGCCTAGTGAAAAGGATGCAGGTCAGTGGCAGATTCAGAACCAGAAAGAACCATTGATAAATTAGTGTCTTTTTGGTCTTTTGGACCCATCCAATATTTTTGTGAATGCCTGAAAATTGATATGCACAACACCAAGGTGATATTCAGGTAGAAGACAAACAATATATTTTGTTGTTCATTTCAACAAAGAGGTGAAGCGGTAAAAATGTTACTAATGAAGCCTAGTGCTACATTTCTGTATACATTATTTATCTATCTTAGTCAAAATATTGCCCATGAAATTACACTTATGTAGTGTCTGGTCTTCTTCTTACTAATGTGGTTTGCAGCTATTTAGTGGAATGTTCTCTCTAGTTTTACTAATTTGTCCTTCAGTTATTCTGTGGAATGTGAACTTTTGTTTTGTCTTAAATTGAGGGTTAAAGGTCAAGATAGGAGATAAGATAAGTAGACTTCCGTAGACTAGGTGTTACTTTTACAACTTTAGCAGATGTTCAACAAATGGTCTGGTTGTAAAAGGTGGGGTTTTGAGGGGTAAAGAAACCACATATAAGGATAGCAGTTTGGGCTGAAGGAGAGAGATCTCACAATTGGCACCAGAGACTCTCAGATTCGGCCGGTTTTTGACATTGTTCTTTTCTGTGTAATAGTCTTTTTATGCACAAGTAAAGACGTGTCATCGGTGGTCACTTCTTTTCATCACACACATCAAGAAACAACACTTACCATGCTAAGAACATGACATATGGAATCCATGACCTGCAAATTTCAAGGAAAATTGCCAGGTAAGATTTTGACTGCTTATTGTTGTCAGTCACACAACAAAATTGTGAACCATTTACCACCAGTTCTTTGCTAGTCTGGACCTTTAGGATCCTGCAAATGAACATGAACATTAAATAAATAAATTATAAAATATGATCTTGCTTGGAGAGCAAGAGGTGAAGTGATTTACCCCTGAAACAGACTGGAAGAGAAGACTGGAAGAAGAAGACTGGAGAAAACACACCAAGCACGTTATTTTTTATTTATTCTGGGGTTTATATATGTATTTCTTATCAATGTGGATTTCATCACTACCACTTTGCAAACCATATGCAGAACTTTTAAATTTGAAGCCTAATTACTACACAGAGGCCATGGGAGTTTACTTTGGGGATAGGGCATTTGGATAGGATGGAATATTGCAAGTGCTCAAAGAATTTACATAGCCATATGTCACGGTTTCAGTTCTTTCTCAGGACCCAAGAATGAGACACAGATGAGGGTGGATGAGTAAAAAGGATTTATTAAACAAAAGAACTCCAGGACTTACACAAAAACCGAAAAGGTGACCAAAACCAAGAAGTCCAGGTGGTGTGGAGTTGCTCCAGTGGCTGAAGGCTGGGCGGTGGTTGCTGGGGCTGGATGGCTGGGACCACAGGGAAACACTGGAAACACTAGAGAGACAGAGGCAAAGACTGGGAGCATCGAAAGGGGCCGAACAAAGGGGAAACAAAGGGGCTACTAAGGGGACAATCTAAAGGGGACGATCTGGCAGCTTGCAGGTGAAGGAGAGGGGTATTTAAGCTGCCAGTTGTTAAGCGAGATAGGGGACAGATGTCTTCACATCTCCAAAAAAATATTAACAACAATATATTCTAAAATAGTTTAAGGTCATCAACACAGCAGAGGGGAAGTCATCATCAACATCCACCAGATTTGATCAAAATGCCATGCCAAATGCCGTGTCAACAGTTTGGAGTAAGTTTGTAAGACTGTGGAGGCACCCCATCAGGGAAAAACGCATCATATAAAACATCAATCAAGCTGGAAATAAGGGAATGTTAACTTGAGAGACTTGAGACAACATTATATCACAGAAAAAAAACAATGATGACTTGAAGGCAACGCTCAAATGATGATTGAAAGACAAGAAGAGATGGACCGAAATGCAGAGATCAGAGGCAGGACTGGAGCAGTTCAATGATATTTATTCACAAATCAAAAGACTTACTGGTTGGTCAGACAGGCAAGGGTCAAAAACACATAAGGCAGTCCAAATAGGCAAACAAATCCAAATAGGGGCAGGCAAAGAATCTGATTATATAACATTATATAACAGAGAATAAAGTAATGATGACTTGAGGTCAACATTCATATCAAAGTGAGTTATTGGGAAAATATATACCATATATCTGTGCAAAAAGAAATGGCCATATAAGAAATGCTCAAGTATTGAGACATCTGTTCGCCCAGAAATTGTCAAGGTGGTGACAGACAAAGCAGTAATATATGCAGCTTCAAACATTCAATAGTACCGTAGAAGTTGCCTCAGCATATTGGATAGATTTTTAACCCTAGTTGTCACTGTTGTTGCCTGCAACTCTGCCATTAAAAATGCTGAATGTATTATTACTCTAAGCTCCACCAGCATCAATAATGGAGGGAAGTTTATACTTTGTTAACTAAAGCTTGATGTTTTGCTAGTGCATTTTAAATGTAAAAATATCCAACTTTTTTGGTCAGATATCATTTATATTTATGATACACATTAAAAGTTTAGTTAGCATTGGCTTTGTGGCTTGCTAGCTTGCCCTTGTTTTTTCAATTGTGCAGGCATTAGCAGCAGGCATTAGCAGCAGGCCTGTCTGTGATGGAAACATTGATTGGTTGAGGCAGTTGTTGTCCCAGGGCAAACAAACAAAATGTTGGTCTCAGGACAAGAACCACTTTTCAAAATCAGTGCCTCAGGGGCTCACAGTATCAGACTTTGAAAACCCAGCCGTTTTTCTAACTTTATCTAAGTACTTATTTAACCTGAACCATGATTTTTCCTTTACCTGAACCATACTGCCACATCATAAAACTATGTTATTTTTTGACAAAGTGATTTGCAGCGGTTTCAGAAGGCACAGACTAATTATGTTGTCCGGCTGATTAGGGCATCAGATGAGGAAATGAAATGTCTTGTCCTTGAGGGCCATTACAAATGATGACTTGTTGAAAACAACCGGTAAAACAGGTCTTAAGGATGTAAAAACCTGAATGGCCTGCAGTTGTCTGCTGTTAAACTCAAACCAAAACTGAAGTTATTGTACATGGTCCCAAGGACCTCCGAAGCACATTATCTAAAGATATACTGCAGTTACTCTTGATAGCATTGCCTTGGCCTCCAGCACCACCATAAGGAATCTTGGAGTTATCTTAGATGAGGATATGTTCTTTAACTTGCACATGCAACAAACTTGAAGGACTGCTTTTTTCACCTACGTAACATTGTGAAGATCAGGCATGTCCTGTCACAAAATGATGCAGAAACCCTAGTCTATGCATTTATTACTTCAGGGCTGGATTATTGCAATTCGGCTGGATGTACTTAAAAGAAATGGGGCAGGGTGGCTGTAACACAGCAAGGCATTGCATATCTGCTCTTAAAATGTGAATTTGTGTTGTCATTGCCTTTGTCATCCTGGGAATAAACAAGCAGGAAAAGCCTAGCAACAGAAGAGACTCACACACACATACGTGCTCTCTCTGTCTCTCACTCTCTCTCTTTTTCTCTCACACACACAAACACACACACACACGTTTGTATCACTATCCTTGTAGGGATATCAACATTCCATTGACATAACGCATTCCCTAGCCCCTTGCCCTAAACTTCAGCATTACAACTGAATGTCCAACTCTAACCCTAACTGAATTCTAATTATAACCCTAACCCTTAAACCAAGTCTTAATCATCAGAGTCTAGGGCAGTCTGGACCAGTGGCCACAATTCGGTCCCCACAGTGATAGGAGGTCCCCCAATGCAGTCAGTTTAAAGTCCCCACCAGGATATAAAAATAAACACACACACACAGATAACCATTCTCTGTCTCCCCTGTTAGTATCAGCAGGGAACTAGTTACAATAAACAGAGCAGGTGTACACCTGTGGCCTCCTCCCTTCCTTCCTCCTCCTAGTCATTATTTCAACAGACTACACCTGAGCTACTCTCAGTTGAATAGCAGCATTGAATTACTCATGGTATCTCTTTTTTACCAGCTGTATTTATGAGTAGAGTGGAAACTCATCACTTCATGCAATGAGCCATGTTATGCTGCTGCTGTTGTGTCTTGCTCCAGTGGTTTGGTGCTATAGCTCAGGTCAAGTAATGGGCAGCTGTGAAGACATGCAACCCCGACACTCTGGACTGAGCCCACAGACGGAACCTGCGCCATTCACGGTCACTACGGACCATAGCAGCTACAGACTTGGAGAGGAGGTGAAAGGTTAAAAAATTAATTTGTTCTCTTAACCAGTCAGTCCGCTGAAATGACTAAAAAACAGATTTTCTCTCTTCCCTCTTGTAGTATCTCTGTGCACTGCAATGCTGTTTTAATTCACAGTTTGCTTTCTGCCAGAAAGCCTGCTTAACACATGGTTAACCAAGAGTTGCAGTCTGGTTAGGTTTACACACCTACTTGGTTAGGTTTAGGAAAAGATCATGGTTTGGGTTAAAATAAGTACATTTACATGTATGACGTCAGTTAAGTAAATTGCATATGTGACTTTACATACATGATGTAAGTTAACTTACGTACTTTAGTTAAAAATTAGACATTATACTATGTCACCTTGTTCTGAGCGTCTAATATTGCAGCAGATGGGTTGATATTTAAGTTTGCTGAGGGGGGCATGACAAAGCGTCAATATTTGACAACCTGGGCTGCTCAATGCAGATAATTTTGGATTTATTTGTCCAGGTTTTGAGATATCTGTCTCTGAGATTTTTGCCATCTATGCAACATAATAGAGGTGAATGAAATTTATTTGGTGGTGCTGACAGCACTGAGAATTGCCCAAATTACTCTGTAACAACTGTAACAGTTTTCATCTCAACTGTGGTTTTAAGGAAATAGTCTCAGTAGAAACTTGCTCAGATCTTTAGAGAGCCATTTCCATTTGCATTCCATCTACATGGCTAAAGAATCAACTGCAAAAATGTATTCACTACGACAGATCACTTCCCTTAAGTAGTGCAGAAATGATTAGCTGATGAATTGTTTAGTTAAGCATATAATCACCAACAATCTAGTTCTGTGTTTGCATATTATTTTTAGAATTAGCCCTGATCTAAAGGTTTACAGTGTACTGAAAAAGAATGAGAACGTGATTTGCTGAATGTTTTGCTAATGTATGTGTCCTGCAACACTGGAATTTGTTTGTTTATATGGCTGGCTGTGAACACTGAAATGGAATGTTTTGTTTTTTTTCCTAGTTCATCTCCAGGGTGCAGCCTCCACGCCATTTATTGGTTTCCTGTTACAGGCTAGAGAGGTGGGAGGGCAATCTCCAATTGGCTCCTTTGTCCTGACAGCAGAGGCCAGTCAGCACCTCAACTGCATCCAGAGACCTGTGAGTTTACTCCCATACAGCAGACTTTAATGTGAACAACATGTAGTTTGTGTGTGTGTTTGGCTTGTTGTCTTTAATAACGAAATGATATGTTTTTCATCAATATGAATATTCCATGACACATTAAAATCAAATCACAACACAAAACACAAAGGTGGATTGAATTTCAGTATTGCCCAGCAGAGAGCAGCATTGGCCTGCCAATACTAAATACAAAGCACTGCCATTAGTTTTCTGAGGAAGTGCATTTATTTTTCATTTCTGAGATTGAAACATGTTTGCCGACAAAAGAATCAACTGGGATATACAAATCACAATGTGTTTCATTTAGGCATTCTCCATATACACAACATCAATATGTGCTTACACCATGCCTGCACAGCCCGCATAGTAAAAGCAGCATGTTAGTGGAGAAGCAGCACCTTCAGTGCTCCTGCGCAAAGTAATTTGGCAAATCACAGAGCCCAATACATAGTCAATGTAGTTACATGTGTAAAACAGTTGAAATCTGGCTTGAAGTGTAAAAACGTCAACAATAAGGTGATAAACCTTCAGATAGAACATATGATGACCTGCTTTTCTTGCTCTGTTTCTGTGTGCATGTGTGCATCTAGAACTCAGCAGTATCCCATAGATCAGATTCTGTTAAGACCTCCATTCAGGTGACATGGAAATCAGAAGCATCAGTAGACGCAAAACCCTTTCAGTTCCAGTAAGTTTCATTCACACTACAACCCAGATTCCCAAAAAGTTGGGAGAGTTTTACAAATTTACAAGTTTAATATCCTGTGTGTGATCATGTGTTTCACAAAGTGCTGAACCTTGCCCTTACATACCCAATTATGATACTATCAAATTACAAATTAACCTGTTAACCTGATTCCAAACTTAGAATAATCATATATTTACAAAACTCAATGAAGTTGGTGAGCTAAAACATTAAATGTAATGTCTTTGTACAGTTTTCAATTTATTATTATATCAAAATGGATTAGCAAACGATCACATTCTGTTTTATTTTAATGTTTTATTTCATTAAATTGTATTTTGTTCCCTTCAATTCCGTCCTTTTCTACTGTCAATGCTAAAGGAGGTCAACAAAATGAGGCATCACTTAATAGCATATTCCCCATGTGTTTCTACCTTGATTAATTAAAACTGGTTTTGGTGTATCTGCAGTGCATCCTTCGTGCAGAATTACAGGACATTTTGGGTTAATGTTACAAGCCCTCCTCTGACCTTCAGTAATGGTGGATCTGCAAGTCTGTCCACTATACTAACAACAAGCAGCCCTTCCACTACACGAACAACCAGTTCCATCACTACATCAACGGCGGCAACTTCTATACAACCTGCTGTAAGTAATAATGATGATTGGGAACGGGGTATGACCCCAACCGGGTTCAGGCTCAAGCCATGCTAGCAGAGAGCACAGCTGGAGGAGATCCTGATGGATGGATAGGTGGCAGTTCAATTTTAAGCTCACATCTCCTGCTGACGGGGCCATCAGTGGAAATGTGAAAAAGTGGTCACAGCCAGCATACAACTAAAAGGACTGACAGAAGCTGTACTGAACTGGGCACCTGCTTTCACCTTTTCAGCTGTAAAATACAGAAGAAATATTTATTATCACGATCAGGCTGACCAAAAGTCACCACACTTCAGAAGATTATTACATCAAGCTTAGTTCCTGAGAGACAGAAAAGCAACTTCATTACAAGATTACATACAGGATTTGCTAAATAAAGAATGCAAGATTCCAATCAGCAAAAGTACTGTCAAAATAAAGCTATCTTGTAGTGGTCTCACACATAGCTCACTTTCTCAGAGACAGTTAGGTGTAAGGTGAATGCCAATCATAAGGACCAGAATTGAATTGTGTTTCTCTGATTATATTAACATGATTGTACAGTTTTGGTCTTTTTCCTGCAGAAACGTATCTCCAGTGCAGACTGTGGTGTCACCAAGGTGTGTTTCAGCCAGCCTTCAAACTGTGACCCTACAGTTATTACAGACTGTTATTTCATGTCAGCCATGATGTTGTCTCCCAGTGATGCAGTCGTCCACTATGAGATGATAGGCCCTTCTGATGGATACATCTCATTTGGATTCTCAGATGATCAGATGATGGTAACGTGGCAACAAATTCTTGATTCTATGAAATGTTTTATGCTTTGAAACAATTAAATTAATTAAATAAATAAAAAAAACGAATTAAAGAATTAAATAAACAATAAAGCTCATAATGTTATTTTTAACAACAATAGGTTGGGGGCTAAATCATCTATCATCTATCATCTATCTTGAGAATCTCAGACTTTGCACCGTGTAATCATAATTATACATTGCAACTTTCATTATTGTACTGCTCTAGTCTTTCAACTATATTATTGTTGTTTGTCTGTTGTAGACTTTACCACACATCCTGATACACTCCTCTCACAGTTCATGTACTTAATTCCATCTTATCAGTGCATAGTATATGCTAATTGTATATCATGAGCTTTACATGGTTAATGAGCTCTGTAAGACTGTAAATGGTGCCTTTAGTTACACCAAGATCCACTGAAGAACAGCAGGTTTTTCCAAGCCAAGATACTTTATCTCGAAAGCTGATTTCAGATTTCTTTGGATTTCATGGAGTCATTCTTTGTGATTGTTTTGACTCACTGACTTTTCTTGTGCCAACAAACAAAAATAAAAATTTAATTTGGACCTAAGCAATAACAAAACCAAATGCTATGACATTTACCGTGCACATTCATGCTTTCCAGATAATAAAGCACTCTAAGGATGACATTTGTCATTCCTAAAGCTCTGCGTGACAAAAATCACAAATTTTTATTTGTATCTCTGTCTTCTCTCAGGGAAACGATGACATTTATATTTGTGGCATAGGCAGGAATGGCCTGGTGCAGTTGCAGCATGCCTTTTCAACAGGACGAACAGCTCCACAAGCTGTTCCTCTGGTACTCAAGTTCTTCTGTTACCACACATTTATAACATAACAAGGTGTAAGGCCAGAAATTTGCTTGTCAGAATGTGAAATGTTCTCTCACTGCATTTGCAATGAAGTGTGTCTTCAACTTGATGTTTAAATGACTTCTTACTGTCCTCCAGGGTAATGTTTCTGATGTAAGAGCATCAGTGCATGACAGGGTGATCAGCTGTTCTTTCACCTCTATGAACCCTTTTTCTACTCAGAGGACCACTGACTTCAACAAAACCTACCATCTCATGTTTGCTCATGGACCCAGCAGCAATGGTACATTGTGTAATTAATGGTGGAGTATATATACATATATAAAACCCATATATATATATATATATATATATATATATATATATATATATATATATATATAACCCAGCCCACTAAACCCAGTTCACAGCCCACTTGTTTTACTGAAGATTCAACTCTTTAAAAACAAATCACAAATATATAGTTTTAAGTGTAAAAAACACTTGAATGCAATAGTTTTTTAGTAAACATTATTCTAACCCTAACCCATCCTCCAAAGTATGTAAAATGGTTATTAAAAAGCAAACATTAATGGCAGGTCTGTGACGGGATGCAAACTCTGGTCTCCTACATGAAAGTCTGAACTCTACATGTCCATGCACCACCCTGAACTCAACATGCTTTCTTTCCACCTCAACATGAAGGACATACTGCTTAATACATTTACACTGAATGTTGGCACCAGATAAAATTGTAACGATGTAATTATCAGGATACTGGGCTGGTGAGACTAAAAGACAGGTTGGAAACAAGCAAATATTTATTTTGGCCTGGCTAACTTTCAGTTTATCATGCAAATAAAGTTGTTTAGGTAACAAGCCAGAGATCATCTGCTCTGCTCTTTTTTTCTGAAAGAAATGCAAGTGTCTGATTCTCTCTGTCTGACATCTTTTCAGTAATGTCTCCTTGTTCCCAGATCTCAGCTATTAAAATTTGATCATAACTGATTCATAACCTATCACACTGGGGCATGTCCTAAGTTTTGCAATGGCTGATTGTAATTTCATCATCTTTGCTGTATTGTGGCTATCATTCCAATTACCACTTGTTGCAGCAAAGGGAAACAATGTGCAGAAAATAACATGTTTCAGCTTGAGCTAAGCTAATGATGGGAGGAGGCTAAGAGGGAAGCATCCACCCATTGTAATCACCTAAGCAAACAACAAGCATCATTCTGAAGTTCAACAAAGAACTGTCTATTATTCGTGTGTCTCCTACAGGACGAATCCAGTTACATACGGCTACTTTCATCAGCACTGACAAGGTAGATATTACCAGACCTCAGATTGTCAGAAAAATTGGATGGCCTCATATCATCAAAGCACATGGTAAGATCCTGCATGTCCACTGTAGCTCTAACTGAAACCATAGTGATGGTTCTTGACCTTTCTTTTAAAACTTCCATTCATTGCCAAGAAATTGACTGAGCACATTCATGCTCAGACACTGTACTGAAACTGGATCAACTGTATTCAGTGTGAAATCAGACAGACAAAAATGACCCACACCATCAGAAGATCAGATCAGATAAGATAAGATAAGATAAACCTTTATTCATCCCTCAGTTGAGAAATTCACATTGCACAGCAGCAAAGAGGATAGAGCAAGTTAAATAGTAAAAAATGTAAATAATAAAAAATATTAACAAACTAAAAAAGTATTTACAAATTTAACAAATGTACATGAGAATTTGAATATGAGATATATGAGCAGTGTATACACTATGGATAGGACATTGAATTGAGATGAGAAATGAGATCTTGCAAATATTGCACTTAAATTGAATGAAATTAAATATTGCACAACAAATAGAATCTGGAATAAATATACAGACATGAAAAAGAGTATTGCACAGATGTAATGACATAGAGGCGTATGGTCTACTGGGAGCAGTACTGGTTGTACAGTCTGACAGCTGCAGGAAGGAAAGACCTGCAATATCGCTCCTTCACACACTTTGGGTGAAGCAGTCTATCACTGAAGAAGCTCTCCAGAGCTGTTAAAGTGTCCTGCAGGGGGTGGGAGTCATTCTCCAACATGGATGACAGCTTAGTCATCGTCCTCCTCTCTCCCACCACCTCCACTGGGTAAAGGGTGCAACCCAGGGAAGAGCTGGCCTTCTTGATCAGTTTGTCCAGTCTCTTCCTGTCCACAGCCGATATGCTGCTGCCCCAGCAGACTACTCCATGGAAAATGGTTGATGCCACAACAGAGTTGTGAGGGTCGGGTTGGAGCAGGGGGGCTGTGTGTTGGTGGGTGTGGGTGGGTTGAGTTGATGAGGTGAGCAGTGGGAGGTGACTGTGAGCAGAGAGTTGCAGGAGGGGAGATGAGGGTGGACTGGTTTAAATATGTGCGCTCAGAGGGCCCATTGTGTCATGTATTTATTTTTTCAGTACATGTCGGAGAGCATAAACACAATGTAGAGGTATTGTCATTGTCATATTGTTCTGTTGACTGCTCCAGTTACATAGGGGTTTGTGAAGTTTTGGGAGTTCTGAAATGCTGTTGGATTTGGCAGTGTAATTGGATGCCATGAGGTACTACTTCACAGGAACACCTCTTATGTGAAGACAAGTATTACAGTTACAAAGTAAGGTAAAACACCTGCAAAGTTTTGCTTATGGTTCCCTCACAGAGAGAAGTTTTGTGTTGCAAAATGGAGAAGAAATGGATTTTGAATCAAACTGTTTGCTGTGTGGTGAGAAATGGGCTGCATTCCAACATTAAATTGTGTTTCAGGGGCACTGATGCTGATAGCTTGGATGACAACAGGATCACTGGGAATGATGGTAGCCCGATATCTGAAAGGAATTGCCAAAGGAGAAAACCTGTGGGGCAAAGATGTCTGGTTTCTGGTAAGACTTCACGGATACAACAATGTATCACTGAATTTGTTTTTGAATGTATCCCATATTAGATCTAGTGGTCTTTTTCATAGAGACACAAGAACAAAACCATTTTGGAAAGAAATGATGAAAATATCTAATAATAAAATTAAAATTAGCATTATGTGAAGATACACATATGCACACCCCTGGAAAATATTAAATATCATATCTTTTGTAACTGTGGGGTAGAAGACATATTTGAAAGTGTACTTCTTTCACCATAGTTGCACACTACCAATAAACAAATTAAATAAATACAAACAAGTCAGCCCACTTTCAGGTGTAGTTGATTCTGTACATATCTCCTGAACTTTGTGTGTTTTCGTCTTGTACAGTATCATGTTCTACTGTTCATGTTCCATCCAGGTCCATGTTGCAGTGATGTGTGTGACAGTAGCAGGCACAACCATTGCCTTTATTCTCTCCTTCTCCTTCATCAAGACCTGGTCTGGGGTCAGTACACCACTTATAATCATTTTTTAACCTCCTGTGGTGTAATTTGAGGCCTTATGTTTTGTTTTGTATTCTCTGTGTTCTGCTTCTCATTGAAAGACACTTATTATTAGAATACACAGGAACTGGCCTTTTCATGCACTTTATTAAAAGTACTTATGTGATTTTGTCATCAACTATTAAGTTGAGAGGCTACAAAAGGCTTATGTTGATATTTCATAAAAAAAATATGACATGAGTGTTGCGGTGGTTTTGTATTTTGGACCCAATGAGGCAGAGGCAGACACAGGTGTGGAAATTCAAACAGTCTTTAATGAAACTTAGGCAAGGTGTAGCACAGGTGGTGGTGGCCAGAAGCAGGCTGGCTCGAGGGTGGAGGTGGCTCGGACTGGCGATGGTGGTGGTTGAATGTGGGAAGGCAGCTTGGTAGACACGGGGATGATGGACACAGGAGATGACAAGGGTGACATGGGGACACTGGAGACTGGACACAGGGAACAACACAGAAGATGTGGAGACACTGGAGATCACGGAGGTGATGAGGCACACACTGGGGGATAGTCTGACAAGAGAGACAGGTTGAGTAAACGATTATACAGGGCAGAATTAAATCTATAGGAGAAACACTGGAGAAATCAGAGATCAGTGCATGTGGGGCTCAAGACTACTGATTAGACGGAATAATCTGGCACAGGAGTGGAGTCAGAGCCCGGGCTTATATAGGAAGTGGGTTGATGATGATTGAAATCAGGTGTGCCTCATCAGCTGGATCTCAGGGGAGGGGAGAGATTGAAAACCAGCCACACCTCTAGTCACACACCGAAAAGAAAAGAGATGGTAAATGAACTGCTTTTCTAGTCTTCTTAGACCACTCAAAGCTCTTCACAAAGCAAGCCAGCATTCCCCCTTCCACACACATTCATACATGGTGGCTGATTGGATTCCGGCCACCACCACTAACCATGCACACACATTCACACGCCAATGGAACAGCCATCGGGAGCAATTTGGGGTTCAGTATCTTGCCCAAGGACACGTTGACACATAGACTGCAGAGGTCAGGGATCAAACCACTAACCTTCCAATTGGTGGACTTTCACTCTACCTCCTGAGCTACAGCCGTCCCAAAAGAGAGAAAAAACAAAACACATCGAAAAAATACACAAAGTAAACCCCAGACCATGACACTGAGCAGTGAGCTGAACTAACTAATTGCAAACTGAGATTCAAAGTACAGTTCTATTTTGTACATAAATGACATAACACTTTGTTTTCATTGTGTGTGACAATGTGTCACACACAATGCCTGGAATAGATAAATATTTTGCGATGTACATTTATTTGCTTTCTTTCTCATAGTGAAGATAGTGAAATGGATAATGGTCTTGCCTCATTTGGGACAGAGACAAGGAAATCTCAGGGAAGCAGACATACCCTTATTCTTTAATGGAAGTGTTTTGACACATTGTTTTTTTTTGTTTTTTTTTGTGGTTTTATAAGCCAAACTAAATAGAACAGCACACAGCCATTTCCCTGAGCTTTTCTATGGGACCTTAAGGGACTGTCTTTCACACAGCACAGTAAATGAGACAACCCAAACAGGACTACATAATATAATAAATGACCTATGGCACTGCTATATGTATATGTCAACATTGTAATAAATAAGTTTCTGATGCAAACATAGTAATCGATGGATATAGTGCTTTCAGGTGTGATAGAGAAGGTAAAGGTGGTGGAGTAGTCATCTACGTTAAAAGTTTTCTTAACGTCTCTGAAGTTGCATCTTCCTCTGTAAGCTATCCTAATGACTACTTTGTCTTGGATTTATATTTCACTGGTGATGGCTATCGTATAATAGGAATTAATAAGAGAGAGAGAGAGAGAGAGTAGAGGGTGGCAGTAGACTAGTGGTCAGAGAAGAGGGGCATTGACTGGAAGGTCACTAGTTCGAGGCCACGGACTGGCAACAGGATACCTGGACCAGAGGACGGACCAGACAATGGATCTGTTTGTCGCCCAAGAGGAGCGACAGATGGACACTCCTTTCCTTATCCCACCGTGTCCAGATAAGTGCCCCTGAGAAAGGCACCTTACTCCCCTCTAAGATCTGCTCCCCGGGTGCTTCCAATATATAGCTGCCCACTACTCTGTGTGGTCACTGCCCAGTGTTGTTGTGTTTTGTGTGCTGTGCACCTACGGATGGGTTGAAAGCACAGGTCAAATTCCCCAATTGCATGTAGCACGATTGTGTGTACATGACTGATGTGGGGCGAATAAAGGATCTTAATAAAATAAAATTATATCAATATGATTTTATAAAACATAATCGACATTTAAACAGTAATTGGCTGCCCAAGCAGTGATCTCCCTTGGTCCTTCAATCCCTAAATTCCCCTATCCCTCTCATTTCATTTTTTCTTGATGGTACAAATGGTACAATGGTAAAAAAGCCAAATTGAAGCAAAATTAAAATGCATACCAAACAGATTTCACATTTGGACAATCCCACATTAAATAAAGAATTCAATTCATTTCAATTCAATTTTATTTGTATAGCGCCAAATCACAACAAAAGTTATCTCAAGGCACTTTACATACGAGAGCAGGTCTAGACCACACTCTTTATAATATTACTTATAGAGACCCAACAGTTCCCATCATGAGCAAGCACTTGATGTGATAGTGGTGAGGAAAAACTTCCTTTTAACAGGCAGAAACCTCGGACAGAACCAAGCTCAGTGATGGACAATTCTGTGCTGCAAGAGCTTTATTTGCATAATCAGTTGATATGTATTGTAGCAGCACCAAAAGCTAATGACCATCACATTTCACAAAATTGTTGGTGACTCAAGACACTACTCAAAATTGGTGACCATTTCCCCATCACTTAGCGCTGCACTTAAGCAAGCTTAAGTCACTCTACTACTCAAAAAACCTACATTCGACCCAGCCCAGGTCGAAAACTACAGACCAGTTTCACTCCTGCCCTTCCTGTCTAAAATACTTGAGCAAACTGTCTTCAACCAAGTCTCTGCTTTCCTCTCTGCCTGTATGACCCGAATCAGTCTGGTTTTAAACAAGGTCACTCTACCGAGACTGCACTCCTATCAGTAACAGAATCACTGTGTTCGGCTAGAGCTGCTGGACAGTCTGCAGCTCATCTGCTGTTAGATATGTCAGCTGCCTTTGACACGGTTAACCACCAACTCCTCCTCTCCACGCTCACTGAGCTTGGCATCTCAGGATCTGCCCTCCACTGGTTCATGTTCTACTTCTAGGGAGATATTTCAGAGTATCTTGGAGGGAAGAAAGGTCTGAACCACACAGCCTATCCACTGGGGTTCCTCAAGGGTCAGTGCTCAGTCCCCTCCTCTCCTCTTCTGGTCATCTGGGTGGAAGCGGGAGGAGAGCTTGTTGGCCAGGATGTGCGGTTGCAGGGTGTTGAATGCACAGGAGAAGTCTGCAAACAGGAGTCTGGCTGAGGTGTTGGGGTGCTCCAGATCTTTATGAACAGTGTCTATGATGAATGTTTTTCATCATCAACGCCTCTGCCTGCATGATAAGCAAACTGGAATGGGTTCATCTGGGAGTCAGTTGCTCTGATGTTTTATGACCCTCTCCATGGCCTTCATCACAAGGGAGGTGAGAGCCATGGGCCTGAGGTCATTCAGAGCTTTGGTGGTGCTTTTCTTGGGGATGGGAATGACTGTGGAGTGTTTCCACAATTGGGGGACTGTGCTGCTGTCCATGGAGCTCTGAAACAGGGTCTGAAAAATGCCCCCTAGCTGTTCGGCACAGTACCTCAGGATGTACTGCTGATGTTGTCTGGGCCAGGTGGGCTGTTCTCTCTGGTCCTTCCGAGGGCTCTCACCACGTCCTCTGTCCCAAAGGTGAGTGCAGAGTCACTGGGTTTGAGTTGTTGATATTGTTTCCTCAAGCTGGGCTCAGCTCAGGTCGTTGGGGAGAGATGTAGGACTGCTGCCTACAACCTGGATGGTTTTGTGGTTGGTGGCAGCAGTGTTCACAGAGGCCATGTTTTTGAGTGCCTACCAAACAGAGCAGAGGTTCCCCTGTGTGAATTTTTCCTCCACTTTGTTTTTATACTTCTGTTTGGCAGGTGGGTATAAACACTTCTCAGTGTGACAGGTGTATGTCAGTGACTGTCAGTGTTACTGTATGCTGTTTGCAGGGAGTCCATCCTGTATTAGGCTGCCTGGTTATGATCCTCTCATTCCTCCAGCCTATTCTGGCTCTGCTGCGCTGTGGACCACTTCATCCACTGTAGGTACCCTGTTGAATGGGTGTGATTTCATAAGTCCTCAAATCTAAATAACAAAATACAGTAGGTCTTTTGTTTGTGAAATCCAACACAACATTTGTCAATACTCTGCTGACCTGGCCTGACATCACATGTGAAAGCTGTGTCCCCACAGCTCTCACTTGTGTTGTCATGCACCACATTACATAACTGAAACAGTAAGGAGCCTGGATAAAAGACTGAATGAATACCAGAAACATCAGACATCAGCTGTCATTGAGCAGGAGTCAAGGAGTCAGAGAAAGATGAAGGGGGGAATTCACATCTGACACCAGAGACCATCTTTGAACAGAGACAGTAGTCTGTCATTTGCTGATTATGACCATAAGATGTTGTTGAAGGCTCTGGAAAAAGCAAGTGGAACCTGAGCTCACATGTTTTTTTGTCAAACTACAGTTTTGAAGGTCAAGAATTATGTTTAAACACAGGCAATTTAAGCAACAAATAACCAGTGCTGTTGTTCTTCTTGTGCAGAAGTCTTGTTTAAGCAGCTGATCATTTAAAATGTCTTTGTTTTGTCTTTAATAGGAGGTTTCTGTTTAACTGGTCACATGCTTTAACTGGAGTGGCAATAAAAGCTTTATCTGGTAAGCTCTTGTCTTTCATAATGCAAATATTTAAAAATTCTATTACAAACATACGGTCAACCCTTGCCCCTCTCCCCAAGTCTCTTAAAAAGGTGTTTTTTATGTGATGTAATACAGTGGCAGCCATACTAACAGGCATGAAGTTAATTGACAGTACTCTGGACCAATGGCTGATAAAAGTGATGAGTGGTTTTGTTGGCTGGGAAGCTTTGTTCTACATCCTGTTGGATATCCATTTAAAATGGAGGGTCAACAGTACAGGTAAATACACATTTTTATCCTGTTCATTATCGTTATTATTATTATTATTATTATTACTAACCCATACCCTGACCTTAATTAACTGTAAAATATTAAACGTAGTATCCTGCAACGGCTTTAACATTCCTATTTTCATTGGATTACAGATACTCTGGAATCAAAAATGGTGAGACAAAAAAGGCTAAATGTAAATTTAAAAAATCAAACAAACATACCACTGTTTTGTAATGTAAATTGTATTGTTTTGTCAGATAACAGTTGAAGTATTGCTGATGGCGCTGTTCTTCCTGGGAAACATTACCTTTTTGGTGACGCTATTGGTGGGAATTGGAAAGTTATAAGAAGAGACATCAGAGAGCAAAAACAACTGATTATAGCATTTCTGTTTTTTATATTTCATTGTTTTACAAGATTGCAAATCTTTTGAGTTCTAAAGGCACATTTCTTTTTAAATGTAACGGTACAGTAAAGTACATGTAATAGTTGTATAAAAACATGATAGTTAACTCACAACTGATGAGAGACAATGAGAAACATCTCTACTATTTTTTGAAGTTATAGGCTGTGCCTTTATTAACACTTACAGTAGTTATTATACTCAACACTCATTTTCAAATAATGCTGTCTCTTGTTTTTCAAGTTAGTCCTTAGTGACCAAATATTTTCTGTACCAGGGTTTCATAATGTCAAATGTCACTGACTTCAAGCTGATCACTTTTTGTCTGTACACAATCTTTTTTCACTATAATGTTACAAGCCAGGTTAATGAACCAACAGAACCAAAATGCCTTTGTAACTAGTTTTCAACTTTTTCTTTTTTACCATGTTTTGAAGACTTTGGAAGTTTTGTGTCATGTGACCAAAGCCAAGTCATTCCAAAGTTGTCTAGCAAATGTAAATAATAGCTAAGTAGTGAGTTAATTTGCCATCGACCAGCAAGAGACTACACAGAATAAGAGTCTGTCCAAGATTGCTTACACGAATGCTGTTACTGCTCATCCCCCGAAAGAAGTCTGGCCGACCTACCCTTGTCAAACAGCCGAGTGAGACATTGGTAAAACCGTTGTCAAATAATTACAGTCTTGGCGAGAAACACCCAGGGGCCCAGTGCGAGGTAGTTCTCAGCTCCAATATCCACTACTGTGTTCCAATACTGCTGTGTCTACACTGGATATAGTATCTGATCCATAGTGCATACAACATACTCATTTCACACTTCCAGCTGATCAGGGTACAAGGCATCAGCTGTTTTTGTGCTTGGCACAGGAAGGTGTGGTGGTGGCTGTCTCTGCCAATCAGGACTCTTCCTTCTCCTCCTTTTGTTTCAACCAGAGGAGAGGATAATTACTTTATAAAACTTTAATCTAAAGTTCACATGCAGTCACATGTCATCCACCATGACCCATTATAAAATACAATAATATTGAAGCTATTTCTGAACCTAACAGTACAGACAGACATGGTTTTCATGAGATGACAGGACATATTGTGAATAATGTTAGCTATGCATGAACAATAAATGGTGGTATGGTTACATGGTAGAAAAACATATTTATTTCAATGTGCTCATAGTCCATACTCTGAATTTTTATCTGAATTCCCAGAGTTTTTATCGAGATCGTGATTTAAAAAATTATGTCAACATTGCAAATACTTTTATTTCATTATTAGATTTAATTGGCTTCAGTCTATGTGTACATAAACCCACTCACTGTTTTAACCACACCCTCGACCTTGTTCTGGCATATGCCTTTGAAATTGAAGACTGTGCAGTTTTTCCACAAAATCCCCTTCTATTGGACCATTATTTAATAACTTTTGAATTCCTATTGCTGAATTATGGGCCATTAGGCTACATTAGATGTCTATTATAGTACTGTAGTTAATTTTTTCATTTTCAGACTGACACAGTTTTTGGTCAATATAGTAAGTTGCGACCTGACTATCATACTATACTACTAAACTTCCATCATGCCATTGATAACAGCTGATTTCATTCTATACAAGACATGAGTAGTTTTTCAACCAACAGCAGGACACAGTAAAAGGAATTGTTTTCTTTGCTGAGGCGTTAAAAGTGTGCAGCCTGTTGCCTGTGAAACCAAGCTCCTATTATTCCATCTCCAGCTGAAATTCTACATCAGTGTGATCCATCTACCTTTAATGCAAACTTCAGTAATGTTCAGCCTCACCCCATCTGCAGCTAGGAAGTAGAAATAGGAAGTTTAGTTGATTTGGTCCAATTTATGCTGTAGACAGTTGTTAGACATTGTTTATGAGATTAATTACTTCCTGCATAGTTTTATGGATCTTGAAAGTAAAGTAAGATATATTCTGCATATAGATTAATTTTGTTTAAGTTTCCAGAGTCTTTTTTTTTTCATTTTACAGTTGGAATGGCATTAGCCATGGGTTCAATAAAAATGACAAAAAGCAAGGGAGAAAGCGTTTTTTTTCTGGTGCCCCTGTGAAGTGTGAATCTTTGTGATACAGTATAATCCTGTTAGCAGTAACAGTGACTGTACAAGTCTACAAATGGAATGTAAATTTAAACTTAAAGAGTCTTCTGATGTTGTTAATGGGGTTTGCAATAAAGCCATCACTGTAGATTGAAGATGGAAGTATTGTTTCTAACTGGGATGCCAATACCTTGATGAATTATTATCAGTATTGAGTAACAATACAATATGGGGCAAAGAGTGAGGGAAGAGTCTTGTCTTTGTCCAGTTTTAAGAAAACTTTTTTTTGCTGCAGTGTTCATCTGAGAGGGAAGTTCTTTGTCCTTAATTTCCAGGACCATTCTATGGAAAAACAGGTCCTCCTCATTTCCTTCATTTGTTACCTATCCATGTCAGATCAGACTTTAATCTGCTTCTGATGACTTATAAAGTTCTATATGGGCATGCCCCTTCATACCTGTCTGATCTCCTTAAAACCTATATTTTATGCCATTATTCTGGTCTTAGACTACAGGACTCCTGTCTGTCCTCAGAGTTAAAATTAAGTCAGCAAGCTGCAGAACCTTTTCCTATTGTACCCCTATCCTGAAATTGCCTTCCTGCTTCCTGCTGACATCAGACAATCTGTCTCTGTTGAGGCCTCTAAATCCACTTAAAATGTATGTTCAGATAGTTGCTTAGTCTTTGATAACTTCAGGCCTATCACATCTTACCATTATCTTTCTAACAAGTTGTCTCAGTCTCAGTTAATCAGTTAAACCTAGTACTTATAGTCCATGTGTGTCCTGCTGACAAGAATACAATGAACTTTCTGAAAATCACTCTATCTCTCTAAATGTCTGTTTATTTGCCTACAGACACAAGAGCGTCCAACTGTATGCCTATCTCTCTTCCTCTCTTTCTCTTTCCCCCCGTTTTCTCCTCCTCCAGGCTGCCATATCAGTGTTAACGATCAAATTTTGATTTAAGTCTTTGAGTTCAGATAAATACAGTATTGAATTTGAATCTACCCAACTTTCAATAAATTCATGATAAGCAATAAAGCTTATCTGAAATGACTAATATTGAAATAGATTGTTTAGTTTGCCTCAAAGTTACCCATTAACATTATTATTAATTGATAGATTAAGGCATTTTGCACCAAAAATCACACCTCTTCCTTTTAGTGTCTTAGTTAAACCAGAAAACGTTTCAGTCATAAATGTTCATAATTAAGTAGATATATATTTTTAAAAAGGCTCCAAACTTCATATTAACTTCTCATATTAATCAAATATTGACTTTCTCTTAAGCATCAACAGTAATCCATTTGAATGTCTAATGGTAAAAAACACTAAAAAATAATAATAAAGACTAAATTAAATTATTAGTTTGTCATAAATATTGACAAATATAGATCACTGAGTGGATTTGCAAAATACTTAAAAAAGGCATCAAGATATTGCTTGTACTGTCTTCATATGAAACTCCATCTTACAGCGAATTTATCTTTTGCCTTAACGATGGAAGTTTCTTCTATGTCTTATCTTTATTTCAAAGACAGCTTATAAGTACTTGGTTGGCACACTCCAGAGACTATACTATATATCCATTTCAGATTCAGGACCAGTTCATTTGGGATGCTGGTACAATTGGGGACAAACAGCTGATTTTTGGGTTAGTGGTTAAGGTTAGGGTAAGGGTTAGCAAGTAGTGGTTATGCTAAGTCTCCAAGAAATTAATGTAAGTCTATGTATTTTTCCCAAAAGTGACCTAAGTATGCGTATGTGTGTGTGTGTGTGTGTGTGTGTGTGTGTGTAAGTGCATGCATGCTTTCTTGTACTTGTCCCTCCTTCAAATAGCAACCTGTGTTTGCAGGGAAAATGCAAAGCATGAGTCACTGCTTTTAACTGAAGAGAGGTGATTGTCTCCTTTATTCCGTCAACTTTATATCATCCTTCGTTCCTTCCTTCTCCCTTATTTGATTCACTGGTACATGGTGGTAAGTAAAATATCTGTTTGGTTCAGAGCACATCTGTTGTCGGCTAGTTACTTTATAGTGAGAGGAATAGAATGAGTGTATGAATGTAAAGAGTTCTGGTCAAGTTAGGACTGGTAGAGCCTACTCAGCTGGCTAAAACTGGAGCTGAAGATGAATGCTTAGGCTGCATGTGTTAAGTCACAGAGGTCATTAGTGAGTAAGAGAAAATGCAGTATGCATGATAGCTGCTGTACAGTAAAATACACAGTTACATAGCAGTCTGGTTAACAGAATCTCAGTGTTATTACTTCATATCAGTTGCACTAGCAACTGATATTATTGGTTGAGGAGTGTTTTACATTTTCACATTTACTTTCCATAACACTGAATTCAAAATTGAATTGAATTAACAAGACTGAAAATGAAACTGGCAGTGTGAAATCAAAGGGCACACTTTGATGAATATATGCTGGTTGTTGAGCAGTATGCTTACACATGTCCCCCACCACACCCTGAGGTCAGCCCATTCAAACAGCATGCAAATGGTGGTTGAGAAAACCATGGGAACAGCAAATTGCTTCTTATGCCTCTGACCACACCTCTCCCCTCAACTTCAAGTTAAGCATCACCGTTTGACTGTTTGTCTCTCAGGCTCAGACCATGTTTGTCTACTGTACTGGTTGTTTGAGGCCAAAATGGAGCTTTCGATAATTCTGTGTTTTACTGTAGAGAGTCAGACAGACCACAGTGATGGTAGGTTGTAGGAAAGACAATATCAATGACTTGGCTACAATGCCTAAAAATTGCCTAAATGCCCAAAAGATTTAAAGGCAATGCAGTCTAACAAGGTTGAAAAGGACTTTAATAGGGAACATGGGTGTTGCAGTTTGTGCAAGTGGGATAGCAGAAACACAAGGGATGGGCCCAAATGCAGACACCAGAGGCAGGACTGGAGCAATTCAACAATGCTTATTCACAAAATGAAAAGACTTGCTGGTTGGTCAGACAGGCAAGAGTCAAAAACAGAAAAAGCCCTCCAAACAGGCCAACAAATCCAAATGAGAGCAGGCACCAACCAAAATTAAAAAACAAGCAAGGTCTGTGGAAATACAAGGCAAAATCCAAAACACTCGGAGAACACCAGGAATGACACAAGAAGGGGACGGAACACATGACATTAAGTGCAAGGACAAACTGGCAAAGAGAGCGGGGGACACAGACTAAATCCACCTGGAGTGGAGGAATACTGGTGAAAACTATCAACAATTCTAAAGGTAGGAAAATCACAAAGAGAGCAAGTAAAGTAACTAAACACACAAGAACAATTACTCTTTCAAAATACAACAGGAAATAACTAAACTAAAACAAACAAACAAAAAAAACATGACACAACAATCAATCAGGAATAAGATAAGTTATAGGCACTGAATCAAATGTTACTCTTCTGTGCTTAAATCACTTAATAATATATATGCGGAGAGCATGTTTGTTTCACCATTAACTAAATGACAATGATGTGTGCATTGCTTTGAGCTAAAGGCTAAACAGGGAGTACAGCTGAGGTTGACAGAAATGTCAGTTTTTCAGGTATTCATTCATAAACACAAGTGGCGGACCCATCAAAGTGATTGCTATTCATGACAAAAACATGTATTTCTGTACCACATTTAATGGCAGTCCATCCAATAGGGGCCAAAACATTTCACTCAAACGCAAATGTGAACTTCATAGTGGCACTAGAGGAAAGGTCTGGGGATCCCCTGATCACCAATGTGCACATGAAATAAATCTGCTGTGAAAGTATTAATCTCTTTCCCTGTCTTCTCCTTTGAGAACAAACAGAAATCAAAACAAAGAAATTTAGTTTTTTATGAATTCATTGGAGATGCACACCTTATGCAGCCAGTCAAAACTTGCACAAAGTGGTAACAATAGCATTCTGGTACTGGCGGAGGCAGACGGCAGCCTGCTACACAAAACACAAGAGCGGAGTCTGAACACATAGTCTGAACAACTCTTCACTGCCACAAAAAATACACTGTCTCAGGATTAAACTTCTCCATCTCTGCTGATAAAGCCACCCGTATGTTGAAAGCAGCTCAGAGTGAAGGGCACGAGCTCAGTGGTGTGTTTAGGGCCTGGATATTTGTGCTACAGCCACAGGTTGTTTTTCTTTAGCAACAGGTTTTTATTCAGACATGAATAAGAATTATGAGCTCATAATACCACTGAATCTTTTATGGCAAACATAACTATCCCCACATACACATTATTGCCACCTTAGGAACTTTTCAAACCCTCTAAGCGACTTTATCTCTAAGAAGCAGCTAGTGACAAATCTTGCAAGTTTTCAGACCATCGGGGGGAAAATGAGAATATTGTATCATATTGTAATTTATTCCCATGCATGCTGCTCAGAGTAATCTCAGTCAGTGGCTCCTCTGGCAACACAGCGACTCTCCTTTTCCTTTTGCACCCTCCACATGCAGGCAGGAGTGAAAGTGAGTTACTATGGTTACGGGGATGGTGCCATGACACTTTTCCAATAGCCCATTGTTCCAAAACACCAGTAGTCCAGAAAATGTCCCATTGGACTGAAAGACCATTTCTCTGACAGCAAGATATCCTGAAAACAAATGCCCATTGCTCCGAAAATACGTACTGTCCCTGCAATTGTCAGTTCGGTGACTGGCGGCCCTGTCCATGATGCTGAATCAGCAGGGGGTTTGACCTTAATGGACTATCTTTGTGGCCCTACCCCAAAGAACCAAGTCCAGCACTAACCCAACACTAATGCTACATTTGCATGGATTCAGACAAACAGTAGATGGCAGAATAAAAACCTCTTTTGGTTGGCATGAAAAAAAAAAAAAAAAAAAAATCTGACAGAAAGGCAGGAGTTGTTTTAAAAGAATGGAATAAAAGTATTAAATACAATTATTCTATTAATGCATGTAGCTATAACATGTTAAAATAAGTTTTCTGTTAATATTCTATTGCAAGCTTGAAATAATGAAGTGTGATTTCCTCTAACAGTTCAGTGGGATTCAAGCAATAGCTGATCCTATACAATGGGTAGTCATCAAAAGGACACTCTGCTTCTCAGTTGTTCAGACATTTTCTCGCAATTCCGACCCTCCTTTCACTTATTAGCACAAAAATAGTTTTTAGCTCATCTTTATGTCTATGGTAAATGTCAGTGTAATATGTATTTGCTATACATTTGAATAAGGTTGATTTAATTTCTCATTGAGAGGAAAAAAAGAGGAAAAGGGGCTGAAAATATAGGTAGTTGGTATACCATTAAGGAAATTGTTGCTCTGGTGATTGTGTAACTGGATAGGATGAGAAGGATGTGATACAGGCTGACGGTCACAGTCAGATGACCGGTGCACATAAAGACAGAGACACTGAGGTTGCAGGTGTAGGCGGGTGCAGGTTTAATGAAGGCAATAGCAATTATCAGCTGTTGAGCAGTAGTTGTAGCAGCATGCTGTAGAAAGGGATGAACAGAAAGCCAATACCAGACAAGGCATGTTGGTTATATGGGTAATATAAAATAAACTGCCAATAGGAAATGAATGATAAGATGTTAAACAGATTATATAAGGAGGGAATTTATTAACTAATAATTTTACCGCAAGACTCCCAATTGTGTGTAGGTGTAGATATATAGGCACAATTCCATACAGTATATTCAGTTGAAAATAGCACAAAGACAATATATTTAATGTTTTCCAAAAACAATTTGGTGCTTCTGGATGTTGTTGATCTATGGCTTTCATACCCCCCCAAAAAATGCACTATATGGGCCATATAGTATTTTTTTGTAGCTTGTGATTTTAAACAAACAGACCTCAAAGACCTCAGTCTGGTGGCAAAAGTACATACAACAACACCAGAGCAAGGCTGAAAGCTGGCATCAAAGAGGCCAAGCAAAGACATCAGCAGTGACTGGAGAGAGACCTCAACACCAACAACACCAAAAACATGTGGCTAGTGATCCAGACTGTCACAGGCTACAAAAACAGATGCACCCCCATCACACACATGATGGAGAGTGAAAATGAATTTACCTCCAGCTTGTGGTAACATCTTTGGCCATGTACTAAGTCATGTACTACGTGCCAAGCATCTAGTTGATGTCATTACTGACATTTTAACATATCACTGTCGTAGGGGACCATTGTTACCTCCTTCAAGACAGCCATCATCATGCCTCTATCAAAAAGGTCTGCATTATCTACTCTAAACAACTTCTGCCCTTTAACACTCACCCTGATTCTGATGAAGTGCCTTGAGAAACTGGACCTCCAGCACATTAAAGACAACATTCCAGTCCTCCGGGACCATCACCAGTTTTGCATTCAGAACCAAATATCGACAGAGGATGCCATCTCCACCACCCTTCACTCAGTTTTCGCACACCTTAAAAATAACAACACTTTGTACACTGGACTTGAGTACCACACTCTGCAACTGAATATTGAACTTCCTCACAAACAGACCCCAGACAGTTGTTGGCAGACTGGTGGTCACACCTTGCCCACTCAAGTGCTCAACACCGTCACAAATTTCCTGTCTTAGTTGATATAGTTGATATAAAGAAGCTGATATGACTTTTTTTTTTTTTTTAATTTTATTTATTTTGCTTTTGAAACCCATTTTGCTGAATTTGAGGCTACCAAGGGATTGGGTGGTTCAAGGTTTTTCACAGCTCATTCTCTAGTAAAAAGAAACATGGTGTAGCAATGTTGATAGTTGAATGTCATGATAAAGCAGCATAAGGACAGGGAAGAGCTAAAATCAATAGGGTAAATTTTAATTTATGTAATATTTACACCCCTAAAAAGGAAGAGCTAGGCTTTTTCCACAAGATAAACAAAATGATGGGGGAATTTGTTAGTCTTAGATAGCTTGCAGGTGATTTTAATCAGGTTCAAAACTGGCTACAGCAATCAGGGCAGAGGCAGACAAGCAACAGACAAAGATGTAATGGGAGGGAGTAAGGAACATGCAGTTGTATAACATATTATTGAAAATGAACGAGCAAGACACTGGGCTCATTATGACTCTGGCCTTGGATGGACAAGGATAGAAAGGTTGCTTGTGGCTCATAGAGGGGAGGAAGATGGGATAATCAAAACGGGATGTGTGACTGTAAATAGATTGATATGGCTAAATGGATTTAGACAGTGAAATTGAGGAAGAAAAATGGTATGCTGTTGAAAAATGGCATGTTTCTAACGTAGACTGGGCAATGAGGAGGGATACAAGGAATTCAGTCACAGTAAGATTCTACATGGATATTATTTGACTCTGCATGATATATAATGGGTTTAACACAGAATAGTAAGTGTTGGAAGCAAGGATGTTGGTAGTAATATTGGGTATTGGTAATTGGTTGATTGGTAATGTTAGTAGTGATATGTCCCTACCAATATTTTCGGAGGACACGATTGTCCCTGCCAATATTTACCTAACTTATTTGCATTGTCCTTGGAATGATGTCATATTAGATCATTCTGATGTCCCCACATAGATGCTATATAACTTAGCTGTTGTTTTAGAACAATGGTTTTGAGTCCACTGATGTAATAATATAATAAATATATTCTTTGATGTGAAACAGAAGCCTTAGGGCTTGTGTCCATTTAACGTTTTTCTCTCTCACTCCATGAGCCATTTGCCCTACCAGCATTCCCTTTTTTAATTCTACAGTTCAAATTCAACTTGTAAGAGATCAGTTTACACAAATGCCTGCATTGTCTTCATAGTTAGATGAGAGCCTCTCCCTTTGTGTCCTCCACCCTACCTTTACATTTGCATCAGCTCTTACATAAAAGCAAATGACAAGACGTTTCAGAATACTGTGGACACCAGAGCAGGACAGATACCAGCAAATTACCATTTTCCCCATTTTTTTTGTTTGATTTTGGCCTTTAAAGGAAACTCAAAATCTCTCACCTAAATGCCTGCAGGTTAAGTGGATGTTGGAGACATTCTTGATGAAATAGTTGTGTATGTCTACAAACAAAAAAAAACCCCAAAACACAATTATGGCAGTACAGAGGGATAAAGACTACTTTGTTCTTGACACCATGCCAATATCAAATGGAGTACTAGTCTGGGAGAGGGAGGTAGAGGTGACTGCCAAAATTCAAACACCCTCTGGAGGAAAAAAGACAAAAGGGAGGGAGGGTGAGAGACGGAGACAGAGACTTTCTTAATACAGCTCAAGGACCCTTAACACTAGACCTGGACATGATGTACTGACCAGCAGAAAATCAAGATGTTTCCTTGTCTTCCTCCTTTCCTGATGTTTATGGCTCTACATGTCCTGTTTGCTTCCCCATCCAGATAACATGACTTTTGTTTTCCTGCAGTGGCTTTATATGGCAACCAGGGAGTGAGGACGGTCCAGCAGTTTCTGTGGTAAGAACGCCTCTCCTCTTTTTATTGTGTGTACTGTGAGGCAGAACTCTTTTACACAGTATGGTGCTTGAATTCATCCCAACACAACAGTGAGATATGCATTGTAGGAAATACTATTATGTGTAGATATTTTTATACAGGTGACTGAGAGTGAATATGATCTGACTTCAAAAGGATTTCCAAACTGTACACCTTGATTCAAAATGACTGTAGCAGTCATTTTGAATCAAGGTGTACTTTTTTATGATCTTGAAAGAATGGGAAAAAATTTAAAGACTGCTACAGAATTGTGGTTGTATTTTAATCATTTGAACAGGTTTTAGCAAAGATGGCAGAGGCCTGTGAAACATTTTCTCCATCCAACACATAACCTACTTGAATATACAATTAAATATACAATATACAAATCTTGGATCAGCAAATCAATATTATTCCAAATCTCAGTTTAATGCTTCATTGTTGTTGCAACCATCCTAAAACATAGAGCTGCAGGGTTTAGCACAAGGTTATATTATAACATAAAGAAGCTTCTTAGAGACCAATGTCTGCTGTGTTTTTTCTCTCATTGCTGCTGTTTATTCATTCTATGCAAACCACAGGCAGTTCTTTCAAAACACCATCAAGTTTGGAGGCTTCTACATTTCTGTGACTGTAACATGGCTTAAAAGCCCGTTGTGCTGTGATGGTCTCTGGAAACCCCTGAAAGCTATTGGCAACACCTTTTTATGAATTCCAGATGTTGTATAACATTCAGCATAACTTCATAACACACTATGGTTGCTATTAAAATGTATTGTAAAATCTCAAGGTAGTCTTGATTATGCTGTCATTTTCATTAACATGTTTTGTATGAAAGTTTTTTTTTTATGAACATCAGACTCACTGTGCATTCAACAGACTTTATCAAACTCCTAGCAAATATAAGCAATTCAAACATCGTAGTCTGCTCATTTATTTCATTTAATTTTGTTAACAAAAAATTCACAATATCTTGTACCTTGAAAATGGAGCATATAACCAGGTCAATCCAGCAAAACCAGTGAGAACAGTTCATAGGTACATTACATCAGTGATGAACAGTACCTTACTGTCAGTCATTATATTAATTGTCCTGTTCCTTATGAGCAAAATGAGCTTGACTTCGCTGACTGTGATCCTTCCTTGCATGTCGTTTTGGTGATCCAAGTAGTTGATCCAAGTTTTGGTTGCATTCCACTTTTGGTCCTGTCTATGCTTTACTATTACTATTGTAATAGCAATTTTGTATCTAATTCCAACTGTCCTTATTTAAAACACTTTGAGAGGCAGATACATGGAAGTATTACAAAAATGCATAAACTATTTTCCCAAGAGCGAGAAAGCATGAGACACATATTACATAACATTCACTTGAAACAGACAGTGAGGTGTCATAAAGGCATTAACTGTAATCAGGTTACAGAAAGCACCATTATGTTGAAAGACCTGATAACCCTATACAAAATAGACAGAGTGATTAGAATAAAGTTTTGAAGTTTTTTTTAAATCATCTTTGACCTTATTTTTTTCCATCCACTATTACAGTGTGTCTTTTTTACTGACCGTTGGTTCAGGCTGTGATAACAGCCTCTGGACCTGGACAGATAGTTCAACACGTAACTACAAGTCATATTTACCAGGCAAATAAGCCTTACCTCCTCCCTCTGCACAGCACACCTTTTGCATAGACAATGAAAGGATCAGAGGAAAGTTATGACAGTGCGTGACAGCTGCACAGAAAATAGGAATCAGCTAAGAACAGAGGGGATAAATATAAAAGATAAAAGACAGCAGGATAGACAGAGTTCTGATTGACAAAGACCAGGAATAAGATGTGAGTATACAACTATATGTATGATTTTTTTCTGTAATGTATTGAAGATCTATCCTAATTCAAATCTCACAGTATTGAAATGTGACCAATTCAATTCCAGTGTGCAATAGCCATGAGTTGATTTAACCAGTGATGGTTATTATGATTATTGTGAGTTTGGGTGCCCAACAATCAGCTACAAGACTGCATTCTGACAGAGACAGTGTTATGCAGAAAATGTTTGTGGTAAGCAAGTGAATAGCTAAGACACTTTGTGGAGAGAGCCTTGTTACCATGGTGGAGGTTATAGCACCAGACAAAGTAAAATTGTCCCAAAGTGTCAGTTTGTCTTGAAGAATTCAAGAAGATGATGGGAAAACCTGTTGTGGAACTCAGGTTGAATTGACAAAAAGTGGCTGTGTGATTTGGCCTTTATGGTGGACATTACCAAGTACTCTCAGAGGTGAACGTCAAGCTCTAAGATCCTAACCAGCTTGTGATGCATGTGAAATAATTTGAAGCAAAATTAAAGCTGTTGCAACTGTGCAACTGGAACAACAAGCTCCTAGCCACGTACAACAACCTAACTCGACTCGAGTTCTATACACTCTATGTACGTTCTTAGGATTTTCCCATTCTGAGGACACATGCACTGAAGTTTGCATCTTAACCTACTACTGTGAGCAGTCCTTTTCCAAACTGACTAGTGCAAAGACTAATTTCTGCTAAAGACTTACTGACTGACCCAAACCTGGAAAACCAACTGTGAGTAGTATCAAAAAAAGAAAAGAAAAAAAGAGTGTGACTGGAACCATGAACTCTTTGTTGTGTTTTGTACCTGTTTAGGTGGAGCAGGCAAAGTCCATCTCTCAGCAGGTGGAACAGTTTCAGCTCAGCAACTTCAGGTCACACTGGCCTACTCAGGTTAGACACTGACTCACACACACACAGATACACATCAGAGTATTCATTATTCATTATTGTGTAGCAGAGACACAAGCTCAGTTATGCGTATTTTTTTATTGGTCCTTCTCCTGTTGACAGTGTGATGGATATATTCAGCCTGAGAAATGATGACCCTGAGGAGCTTCTCTTGGACCTGGGCTTTGGCTGTGATGAACCTGACCTCTCTGGACGCATCCCAGCTCGATTCATTAATCATCAGTCTCAGGCAAGGGGAATAAACCTACGGGTGTTTCTGGAGGCCCAAAAGAACCGGATAGACCTTGAGAACCCAGATGTCAGCAGTAAGTCTGACTTGTAGCACTATTATCAGTTGTATATGTGTGAAGAAAATAATTTACAACAAGTGATACATGTATGATGATGGTTATTTGTATCATGCTCATCCTAATATTTTTTTTTATCATACATGTTGTTTATTCTTTCATGTTCTACAAAGTTTTCAAAGCTGGCTGCAGGGATTTGCTTCCAATCAGCCACAAGAGCATTTGTTAGGTTCGACACTGATGTTAAGAAAAAGAAAAAAATAAACTGACGCAGATCAAAATTACACCAAAGTATGTGGAGCCAGGTGCAAGTACAATGATCTCAGCACACACAAGGAATGTCCATCTCAAATGAATTCATGTAAGAAGTCATGATTACAATTACAAAGATGATTTGGGGAATTGATATAGTTAATTAGAGATAATGTGGGAAAAATATCCACATTTGTAGTGCATTGAAATCTAATATATAAAATGCAAATCATATACAGCAATTAAAAGTACAACAGATTAATTATGAGACCAGAAATAATAAATAAATAAATAAATAAATAAATAAAATTTTAAAAAGTGTATATTGTAGCCACACATTAGAGGAAGAAGAAAAGGAAATGTTTGGCCTTCATATTTTTCAAATAATGTGTAAAAAAAAAATATATATATATTTGTACTTGTAAAGTTTGTAATGTTTGGAATCGCCTACCACAAAATCTTGATTTGGAACCATAAGATAGCTTGAGGGCCATTCTATATTTTTTAATGGTCTTTCAAGCTTTCAGGTTGTTGAAAGTCCTCTTTACAAATCGATGTTACAACCCTGATCTCAAAAATGTTGCAACACTGTGTCAACATAAATAAAATAGAATGTGTTAATTTTCTAATCCTAATTGATATATACAAACAGTATGAAGGCAATATATCTTTCATTGTTTTTTGTAAATATATGCATATTCTGCCACATGTTTCAAAGTTGAGACAGGAGCAACTTAAGACTGGGAAAGTCTCAAAAAAACACCTATTTGGAACATTCCACAGGTAAACAGATTAATTGGTAACATGTAATATGATTGGGTATGGAATGGGCATTCTAAAAACACTGAGTCATTCACAAGCAAGGAGGAGCAATGTTCACAACTTTCTGACACACAATTGTATAAATTATATTACTATATGTACTTGGGAACAAACACAGCTTGTTTACGATTGCTTTTTGTTTTTATTTACATTTTACACAGTGTCCCAAATTCTTTGGAATCAGACTTCAAGAACAAAACACTGTATAAGATAAAATAAGATATTCCTTATATTAATACCTGAATAGGTTTCTTTCTCAGTGTCAAGGGACAATGATGACTATAACAAGCTGGAATTAAGAGGCATGTTGCTTTGACAAAGCTATTCTTGAAACTTCTAAATAGAAATAAAAGTCACCACTACTGGAATTAGATTAAGGGAATATTAGCTGAAGATACTATTCAATTCAATTCAAAGATCTTTATTTACCCCCGAGGGGCAAATTAATACTATGTTTAATGACTAGAGACTGTAGGACTCAAAGGCGCAACACACACAAGGCAGAGTTCAAAGTCAAAAAAGGTTTGACTGAAACAAAGTTTGGTACACAGGTGATTGATTCAAATACAGGTGAACAAAACCAACAAGTGACAGGCAGATGGTCACAAAAACACAAGAGACTTACACAAGGAAAACAATGCTGGAATGCTCGACACTAGGGACAAAGATGATCTGGAATGGGAGACAGAGACCAAATACACACAAGGAACATGGAACTGGACTGTTTGAAAGGGAAATTGGGGTCAAACAGGTGGAACAGAGCATCAGGTTTTATTAGAACTGGGTCTGCAGGAAAGTTGAATCAGTTATAAAAACTGCCCACCTGGCTTGTCTGGACTTGAGTCTCTGTCTCTGTTTTCCAGATTTTTATGCTCGATCAAAACTAAGAAGGGCTGCTCCGCTCCTCCCAGCCAGTGTCGCCACTCCTCCAGAGTGCCTCTCGGTTTCCATCATAGTTTCATTCCTCCAGGGAGAGTTTCCTGGAGAATCCCAGAATGGAAACAGTCGAAACATGAATATCACATTTTTCTGCCTTGATGAAGAGTTGGCAGTCTAGGAGGCACTGGAAGACTTGGCAAACATGTTAAACATGTGATGATTCATCAGGAGAAAAGATCAGGATATCATCCAGATATACAAACACAAATTGGTTAAGCATATCCCTGAGGACGTCATTAGCTGGAGCCTGGAAGACAGCTGGAGCATTAGTTAGTCCAAATGACTAAATTATCATGATGTCCACTAGGGGTATTGAAGAATATCCTCTACTCGTATCCCTTCTTGTCGTCACCAAATAATATGCATTCCTTAGATCTAACTTGAAAAATACTTGCGGTAACTCAAAAGCAGAGAAGTGGGAGATGGTAGTTGTTTTTGATCTTGTTGGCATTGAGGCCTCTGTATACAATGCAAGGGCAGACAGTGTTGTCGTCAAATCAGCCTCTGCACTATGTGGTGGAGAGGGGAACACAGCAGTTTTGGGAGCCTCAGAAATGACAGCAGGACCTCAAGACTGGATTGTTAGGGTAGACAACACCTGGGTAGACTGAGAGGAAAAACAGAACTTATGCTTGGCAGTGCTGATTTTCTCAGTGACATTAGGTGTTGGAGGAAAATCATTGTTTTAGAAATGTCTGTTCTGGTGTAATATCAGTGGATAATGCTGTACTTGTTCCTTGTCTTCTCTCTTCTCCTCTCTCTCTTTCAGATCGCTTTAAACAGCTTGAGGTTCTCCAGCAGGTAACTACAGCATTCTCCTCCATGGTGGGGTCTTCCTCCTCTGCTTCCAGAGCACAAGAGGGGAAAGACATGTCTCCCGAGGTGCGGGAAAGGAGGAGGCGCATGGGCACGCTTTTCAGACGAGCATTAAAGAAGTCAGTCAGCCAAATCCATTACAATAAAACCCAAGATCTAATCACACCTGCTGCCACCTCTACTCCCTGTGACAAACCTGGACTTCAGGAGAATGTGTATCCTCTGGCAGAGGAGCAAGGAGGTGGTCCAGACCCTCAGGCCCAGCCTCACGTGGCTTTGACAGTCAAGGAAGTAGCACACAGACCCTGGGCTCTGATGGAAGGTCACCCCCTGACAGCCAATGCTTTTTTACAGAGGAGAAGGAGCCCAGGGCAGGTCAGGGAATCATTTGAAATGGAAGAGGCAAGTCAAACTGCAAATGCAACAGTTCATCTTCAGCAACACTGTTATAGCTGGGTGGATTGTCTGTAAAACATGAGGCCCATGCACATTTGAGGATCACTCTTGTAGTAATACAGTACCATTGCATATGTATGTAATACCCCAAATCTAGCTTTTGAAAATCAAAAACTCAAAAAATCAAAAGTCTCTGTAGACTTGAAAACATTTGTACTTACTCCCTCAAGATAAGAGATAAGATAAACCTTTATTCGTCCCTCAGTGGGGAAATTTGCAATGCACAGCAGCAAAGACAATAGGACGGTTAAATAGTAAAAAATCAAAAATATAACAAGCTAAAAAGTATTTACAAATTTAACAAATATACACGAGATTATATACAGATATACATGAGATATGCATGAGAATATGGGTATGAGAAATATGACCACTAAAGAAATATGACCAGCAGAATTAGATATTGCATAGATGAATTAGATCTGAAATATTAAGTATCAAATATGAAATATTGCACTTGAATGAAATATTGCACTTGAATTTAACAAAATGAGATATTCCATGGCAAATGGAATCTGGAATAAATATAAGTATGCAGGTATGAAAATATACAGGCATGAGAAAAGAGTATTGCACAGATGGTGATGTATAGTCTATTGGGAGCAGTGCTGGTTGTACAGAATGACAGCTGCAGGAAGAAAAGACCTGAGATATTTCTCCTTCACACCCTTTGGGTGAAGCAGTCTATTGCTGAAGGAGCTCTCTAGTGCTGTTAACGTGTCCTGCAGGGGATGGGAGTCATTCTCCAACATGGATGACAGCTTAGCCATCATCCTCCTCTCTCCCACCACCTCCACTGGGTCCAGGGGGCAACCCAGTGCAGAGCTGGCCTTCTTGATGATTTTGTCCAGTCTATTCCTGTCCGCAGCTGAAATGCTGCTGCCCCAGAGTCGTAGAGGGTCTTCAGGAGCGCCCCTTGCACTCCAAAAGACCTCGGTTTCCTGAGCAGATAGAGTCTGCTCTGACCTTTTCTGCAAAGTGCAGCAGTGTTATGAGTCCAGTCCAGTTTATTGTTGAGGTGAACACCCAGGTACTTATAAGATGCCACCATCTCAATGTCCATTCCCTGGATGTTCAATGGTGTTGGAGGGGAGTGAGCGTGCCTGCGGAAATCCACCACCAGTTCTTTGATTTTCCCCGCATTGATCTGGAGGTGGTTCCGCTGGCACCAGTCCATAAAGTCCTGTGTCAGTTCTCTGTATTCCCTGTCATCCCCATCCGTGATAAGGCCGACGATGGCAGAGTCATCAGAGAACTTCTGCAGGTGACAGATTGGTGAGTTGTATGAAAAGTCTGCAGTGTAGAGGGTGAAGAGAAACGGAGCCAGGACCGTTCCCTGCGGGGCCCCCATACTGCAGACAACTGTGCCAGACACACAGTCCCATGTCCTCACATACTGTGAACGGTTGGTGAGGTAGTCCAGAACCCAGGATGTGAGGTGGAGGTCCACCCCTGTGTTCTCGAGCTTGTCCCCCTGGAGTGCTGGCTGGATGGTGTTGAATGCACTGGAGAAATCAAAGAATATGATTCTCACAGTGTTCCCAGGTTTCTCCAGGTGAGAGAGGGCTCTGTGCTGGAGGAAGATGACGGCGTCATCCACCCCGATGCCAGGCTGGTAGGCGAACTGAAGTGGGTCCATCGATGGACCCACCAGGGGCGGAGATGATGATGTCCTTGGGGTGCTGAGTCTTGGGGACAGGTACCACGCAGGATGTCTTCCACAGCTGTGGCACCCTCCCCAGCTTCAGGCTCAGGTTGAAGACATGCTCAACAACCTCTGATCTTCCTCCTCAGCTCCCTCTGCACAGCCTTCAGCTCCTCCTTATTTCCTGACTTAAAGGCCCTATTCTTCTCCTTAAGGAGAGCCTTTATGTCTGGATTGATCCAGGGTTTGTTGTTGGAAAAGCACCGTACAGTCCTAATAGAGCCTCATCAGCCTTGTCGGACCCTCTCTTCACTGTGCGGGACACAGCTGGCTGCCTGTGTTCCAGAGGTTTGTACACAGGCTGGAGATGCACCAGGTTGTGGTCAGATCTTCCCAGACGAGGAAGGGGTAATGAGGTGTATGCCTCCTTGGTGTTGGCATAACACAAGTCCAATATTTTATTGTCTCTGGTGTGGCATGTGATGTATTGAGTGAAGGTGGGCAGAGTGGAGGATGGAGAGGCATGGTTGAAGTCCCCAGAGAGAAGAAGGAGGGCCTGTGGATGTTGGGTCTGCAGCCAGCCCGTGACAGAGTGGATGATGTCACAGGCCGCATCGGCGTTAGCAGAGGGGGGAATATACGCAGCTATCGCAATAACATGCGAGAACTCCCGAGGCAGATAGTATGGCCTCATGCTAACGGCTAACAGTTCAATGTCCTTATAGCAGAGTTGCTCCTTAATAGTGATGTGCCCAGAGTTACACCATCTATCATTCACAAACACTGCCAGCCCTCCTCCATTCCTCTTACCACTCTCCTTCGTCCTGTCCACCTGCAGTAGCTTAAATCCTTGTAACGTGAGAATCACATCCGGGGTCCGCAGGGTCAGCCATGTTTCCGTGAACACCATGATGCTGCACTCCCGGTACTCCCTTTGGTGTCGGGGCTAACTCGTCCATCTTGTTGGGGAGAGATCTTACATTCCCCATGGTGATGGACGGTAGGACCGGTCGCTATCTTCTCCTCCTGTCGCTGGGCTCTGGCATGGCTCCCCCGTCTTCTCCTCTTTACCTCTCGGGGAACCTTGGGCCTCTCATCCGGCAGCACCGCTGTGTTATGGAGCGCCAACAGCTGATCCCGACTGTAAACAATAGGGCCTCGGACGGGCCCCCAGACGCGGACGTAAACATTGTAGGAAATTAATGAAAAATACCACCTCAAACACAGTCACTTTCGTGGACATGTTGAGCTGGGCATTCAGAAGCATAATCCCATGCAGAAAAATGTCAAAAAAAAAATATAAAAGACTAAAACTAGAAAGGAAAAAGCTCAACGGTGAGCAAGAGCTGCTGTAGCAGGCAGCCACTAGAGCAGTGCCATTTAAGGAGAACAAAGGCTGTGGTCAGATGTTCAGTTAGATTCCAATGGTTACCAAAATGCTCAAACCACTCGTTTTAACAAACAACTAATGCACTGTGCAAATATTTTATTTCCTATATGATTATGCAGAAAAATACTTTATTGCTACGAGTTTAATCCAGATTGTGGCAAAAAGTGCAAGTTTCTGCAACCCCTTTTAAGTACATATGCAAAAAAGTGATGACGATGATTTATATTTTTAGGATTCTGTTTAAGCAACTCCAAACACTTATTTAAGTCTAGGAAAGCATTGTGGTGTTTATTAATGATGCAAAACCCAGTTCTTGGTTGAGTTCAGTGTTAAGTCATGTGCTTCGTTGATCTCACAATTACTTTTCATTGTGGTATAAGACCATTACACTACTTACTGTATTTGTACATTATGTTGCCAATGAACATTGTGTGTCCATTCAAAGTAGGAATATGTTCAATATTTTCCATGCTGTAATCATAATACTTTTGTGTTTACTGATGTTGTCTCATTTCATATCTCATTCCAGATCCACAGTTTTGATGAAAACTGTGTCACAAGGAGCTATGCAGAAGAAGCAGTAAATTTAGGTGGGCCATAAATTATATATATTTATAAATGATTATTTATAAAGTTTTAACTCTCTTACTCACTCTCTGTCATCACTGCTTTAAAGTACAAGCAAGCATTTTCATTACAAAACTGTTTATCTGCAAGTTGAATGAAACTTTAAAAAAAAAAAAACAAGCAATTTATCTGGTTTTAGACATTCTTGGTTTTACAACCTCAATCCCAAAAAGGATTGGAAAACTTTGTAATATGTAAATAAAACTGACAGCTGTTTTATGAATGTCATTTATACAATAATGTATGTATAATGACATAATAATGGCTGAACATTTCAAGGATGCCCCTTTCATACCCAATCATTACACTCATTACACATCACTTGTTACCAACCTATTTACCTGTGAAATGTTCCAAACAAGTGTTTGAGAACTCCACAACTTTCCCAGTATTTTGTTGTCCCAACTTGTTTGAAACATGCTACTGGCATCATATTCACAATTTAATCATATTTACAAAGATTTGTGAAGTTGATGAGGTAAAACATTAAATATATTATCAGATTCTGTGTTATTTTGTCCTTTATCTCTCTTTTAGAAGGAATACAACCACAGTTTTCAAAATACTGGATTGTTGCTTTAAAACCTGTCTCTCCTTCCTGTTGTTTTCCCTTTCCTCCGTGTGTAAGCAGTGCAGGGTGTAATACGGACCAACAGCTGCCAGTCAGACAGCAGTGGTTTTCTAGAGGAGCTCTTCATCTCCTCCCTCTCTCAGCAGGTGTCACCAGGATCTGATCTCATCAAGGTCTCCTCACTTACCAATGTATACTCACTATTCTCACAGGCCACAATAGTGACTAAAATTGCCATACCCTTTAAATCACTCACTCACTCACTCTGACTAGATGGCAGAATGTGTTAAATTACTAAAATGTGACATATAGCATATACAGTAATTGGTATATAGAACAGTTAAGGTGTCTGGCTGTTTGACTGTCTGTATTGTCTGTTTGATTACAGGCTCCATCAGGCCTGTCAGAAGGAATAACTGACAGCCAGAGCAGTGGAAGGCCAGGCTCCCAATTTTTTCACACCTCCCCATCTCTCCTGCTCTCCTCATTTCTGACCTCTCCTGGTGCTGACAAATCTCTCCTTTCATTAGCCTTTGACCCTTCCCCATCCTCTGTCTCAAAATCTGACCTGCAAAGCAGCAAACCAGATCACGATCAGTGTCCACCTGCTTCATTGCGTGCATTGGCATGCGAAAACCTTTCGCCTTGCTCTTCATTAACTGAATTACAGAACATAACTTACTTCCAGTCTCTGACTCTACCTTCTCCTGCCTCCTTTACTTCTGTCTCCTCTACATCTTCCCCCATGCAACCTGCCTCCTTGATTACAGGGTCAAAGAAGATCAAAACTGAGGATAAAGATGCTCCATCTCCCCACCTGTCTACTCTTTCTCATTGCTCTAATGGCACGGCATGTTCTACCTTTTCAAGTGCCCCTCCTGCCTCACCTCCTTCTCTCTCCCCAAATTTGGATTATCCATTTTCTGCCTCCATTGCTATGTCTTCTACACAGTCTCACTCCTCCTCTGGGAGTGCAGGGAACACCCAGTCAGAATGGACTGAGGCGGCTTTGCATGAAAATTCCTTCTCTGCTTATGGTGTCTCATCATTTCTGCTTCCCTCTTCCCTCTATTTACCTCCCTATACCACTCCTGATTTTCATTGTCCATCCTCTTTACCGTCTCCCCCATTAATCGAGTCCTTCTCACAGAGTCCAGAAAACAATCAAGAAAACAATCAAACGGATTTCTTTTTCCCAGGCCCGGGTGGAATAGGCCCTCTCGAATCACCTACAAATACACACAAGAAAGAGGAAGAAATACCCTCTTCTCTCTCCTTTCAGCTGGACAAGGACAATCCCTTAGCTCAACCCTCTCTTATTCTGGACTCCTCTAAGTTTAAGAAGGGCTGTTCCACAATGCTATGGCTGTCTCCTAACACCTCCATTCCACTTTGTCAGTCTGCCTTGTCATCACAGTTGCATGATCCAGATGGTCTTATAGATCCAGCTGTTGGAGGAATTTCAGACTTGACAGAGCAGTCCATCTCCCAGCAGGACAGATCTTGTTCTCATAATAATAACACATACCCTGCACAAGCCTCCCCTGTCCAAGATGTTATTCGTGTAAAGATGGATCACCTCTCTTTGGACACAGAGGATACCCTTCACATGAATGGAAAGGGAGAGGTAGAGGTTGAAAAATGTACTGACACTGTGAAGACTCAAGAGTCTGTTGTTTACAACTCAGATACCAAGAGTTCTGCCAGTATGACAGAAGGTTCTGGATTAGTGTCTAAGGAAGTATGTAACCAAACAGAAATCCTCTCCTGTACTTTGCCTAAGGTTTCACCTGAAACCAAACTGAAAGATTTAAGAAAAGTCTGTCAAATGGAAATTAATGGCATGGAAAGTGAACCTGGAAGTTATTTATTTTTACATGATGACATTCCAGAGACCCTGGGCAGAGCTGATGTTGAGCCAAAGGATCTAATTGAAATCGACAGCTTAGATCTTGTATTGGTAACCTCAGTGGATAGCTCTGAAGGTGAAAATGGAGACGTGGATACCTTTTTTCAGCAGCTTGATACTGAAGGGCAAATCTATTGGGCAGAACCCGTCCAGGTTTCCAATCCAACCCCTGTGCTTGAAGACCCAGGTCTGGATTCATTTTCATCTGCAGGCATGGATATGCCTTTATCTCTTTCATGCTCAACAGTGGTCACTGACCAGACCTCAAGAAATGCAACTGCCTCCACGGATACACCCTCCTCCTTGACTCTAGCCCCCTTCCCATCCCCATCTGCAATCCCAGACCTCAAGCCATCAAGCTGCTCTGTTTCCGTACAGATGTCTTCACCCCTAACTTCTCATATTGTCCACAGGAAGGATATTCCCTACATGACTGACTCAAAACGCATCCTTCTCCCAGGCGTTCTCCCTTTGGACACTTCTACCCCTTTCCGTGCTGTCCAGTCATGGACAGACCTGCAGATTGAACGAAACACTCTCAACAAGAAGTTATCATATGAGGCTCTCCATACCGGCCCAAACAAATTGACTTTTTACATGAGTGCCTCAGAAATGATACAAAGGCCTACGCTGAACTCTTCTTCCCCATCTTTCCCTCTGCCCTCTAATGATGAACAATCACATGACTGTCTCCCTGGGATGGCTAGAAATTACCGCACTGTGTCAGTCTATGTGGATAAAGGATTGCAGCTTGATGAGGAGGAAGAGGTGGACAGGAATAGAAATGAGGGTGAGGAAAAGATTTGGGAGGGCAACCAGAGAGTCACCATGACATGCCACTGCACTTCTGACCATCAGTGTACCTACTGTACTCAGAAGAGTAACAACAAGCAACATGCTCTGGGAAACATTCCTGTGAGTATCAATCAAACACAGAAATCACATCAAACATTGATTCCCAGTGTGTCACATTCCAACTGCAATCAGCTTCAATCATGGGTCTGCCAGGTCTTAATGTCCACTGTAAATGGTTGATGCTGAGATAACTAATTAACTGTTTTTAACTTTTGCTAGATAAATTTGGAAAGACTTGCTGAAAGATTGCATTGACCAGATGAGACAAAACTTCCAAAACCTCCAGTAGTCTTCGAAATGAAGCTGCAGTGAGAAAGAAAAAGGTTCTAACTTTCCTTCCTACTGTAACATCATCTGATCTAACTCATTTATCATTCACATTTAGTATGTGGAATCTGGGGTGGAGAGGGATATATGCTACCAGGAATGATACAAGACCTGTCACTGCTGGATCAATGCCGAACCCTGAAATGTCAGCCCTGAACCCAGCCAGGAGACACACACCTGATTGGCACTGATGTCACAGCTCATTGCTATTAACAAGTTAATATTCCTTTACAAGTTGTCAAAAGAAAACTTTACCTAATGATTAGCATGGCTAATCCATGTCACAATGACAGATGAATACATTTACATGCACTTTGACAAATACATTTAGAATGACTGTTGCAGTTTTGTTGCATATAGCATAGTAAAGATACCTTTGGTGTTTGCCCAATTGAAGTATAGTAATGACTGCTTGTTTGTTACTATGGCTGCTGTCATCTGCTCTCTGAGAGGGGTCTGACCTCTGCTCTCTGACCCTTCACTTTCTGGGCAGGGGCCCTTGCTTACACATGTCATTTGGTATCACCTTCTGGCCATAGATAAGATAAGATAAACCTTTATTCGTCCCACAGTGGGGAAATTTGCAATTTTTTTTTTTTTTTTTTTTTTTTTTTTTAAAGATGCACTTAGCAGTTTGCTTGCACAGTTGAGTATTCTCTGATCCACTCACGTTTTACACATAATGTTAGACAGATCTGGGACCTGCAGTGATAGAATGGGACCCGACCCCAATTTGACTGACCATATAAAATGTGGATCTGAACTTGTACGAGTCCTGGGTCAGGTCTCAGGTTTGGGTGGACTCATGAAGACCTCTAGGAGAGGCAGAAATACCTGCAGAAAGCGACAAAAGGAGAGAGCAAAGAAATGAGAAAGCTCAAAATTAGGAGAGAGAGAAGATGTTGAGTTATTGATTGAACTAGCATAATCGAAAATTGTGTAAACAACTGTGGGAACGAGTGTAAGTCTAAATTAATCATGGGTAATTAGCCGCTGTAAGCATGTAAGCAACACACTTTCATATAACATTAAATTTGTTGTCATGTTACCATAGTTTTTGAGATGGAGGCCTTTCAAAGCCAGAATCATATTAGCATATGAATGTCTTATTTGCATGTGGAGCCTGTGGAGCTCTCTCTTCATTCGGTCTTCTACTCTCCATTCTTGTGTTTTCTCAGTTTAATTCAATGTATTTCATTAACATCCATAAATGAAACCCAAATTAACTTTATTGTGAATTTATATTGAAATACATGAAAGACAAAGACTTATTTTATCTACCTTGTATCAAAGTGCCTCCTGTGTGGTGTAAATTGTTACATATTACAAATGAATGCTAATGCCCCAGATTTTAACATTACTTCAACATTCATCCTGTGTTACTGATAGGTCTTGAACCAAGTCACAGTATAAATATACAGTATAAATGGATTTGTACAAAACAGTGAGTTCTCTAGGACCAAGTATACAGTCCATGAAAGTACAGTAATGTTGTTACTGAATAGGAAAATAATTGCTTATAATAAGATGAATAAGCTAAAATTAAATGAAACAAAATAAACAGAAAAATAAAAAAAAGTTACAGTGCTGCTTGTATATAGCGGCAGATAGAGATTCTATAAATAGCCACAAATTGAAAACAGGACAATTTGAAGACTTTATTTAGAATAACTGAGTGCTGGACAGAGGTTTGGTTTATTCTATGTACAGAATGTGGTGCACAGAAGTTGAAAAGAAGGTTTAGTTTTGACCTGTGGACAGTAAGCAAACATGTCCTAGACCATCTGAGAGGTCTGGATGGTCCATAATGTAGAAGCAGATCAGGGAAGCAAATGAAAACATAACCAATATAAACCAGTAGTAGTATTTTTAAAAAATCTGGACTGGTGCAGTCCACTTTGTAGCATTGTGTGTGCATGCTAAGCAGTATGTAAAAACTGGGCAGCTCTCTTTGCTTTAATATGCAGGCACAGTGGAGGTTATGTTGTTTATGTTAAAGTGACAGTTAAGATAAGATGAAGGTTATGTTGTTTATGTTAAAGCAGGGCCGTTTCTAGCTTCGTAGGGGCCCTATGCAAGATGCTGTTTGGGGGCCCCTAGTTTGTCAAACTATGATAGAGAGATTCCTAACCCTTTTGATGGTTCACTAAGATGCCACAATCTATTACACTTCACGAGCAAAACAGGCTACAGTCATAATAGCCTCTCATATTAAAATTAAACATCTTAAGTTGAGTCACTCAGGCAAGTTAAACTGATAAAAAATGATAATACAAGGAAAACAATCCTCTATATGTCAATAAATGAAACAGATATTGAGTGTTTTTAAAAAATGTTTACTCTAAATAAAAAAATACAATAAACCAACATCTATTTTAAAGTGCAAAAATGAAAACAAACCAACACTAAAAATAATACTTATATAACACCACAGTCTCACATTTATCAACATCACACTTAATATATTTAATATTACAGTAACAGTCACAGTGTATTGTCCTCAAAATGTCTGCTTCCTGGCTTTTTTACTAGCAAAGTCATCAATGATGTCCTCATATGACAGCTGCTTGCCCATCTCATGGTTGATGCTGATTATTGCAAGACCAGTGAAGCAATCCTGTTCTTCAGCTTTGAGGAGCTCCTCTCTGCTGAGGCCATAACCACAGGCAGAGTGCAGGCAATTCTCAATATTTTAGAATTGCTCCTGCAAAGACAAAGCTCCTTAGGTTACCAAGCAAAATAGATCATAAGCACATATTCCTGTTTTATAATTGCAGTGATGTTGCACTATAAAATACACACTAAACTTAATAAATTAATCATAAGTAATCCTAAAGTAATGTGAAGTGTCAAATATCTGAGAGTCAACTTCCACTGGACGATGACAGAGCAGACAGCAACAACACTCCCTCCCTCCCAGCTAGAATCTGAATAAACGGCTCTGGGCTCAGTCAGTCAGTCCCATGGCAGGACAGCACTGTCACATTCATATGACGTGTTCATTTTATCTTAGACAACTTTCATGATTCTCGCCAGCTAACTAGCTAGCTAGCAGGACAAATAAAAACCTCCCCCATCCACCCACATCACGAACTAATGCCTTACCTTTATCCTTTGTACGTTTTTCTTCCTCCGTTTTCTTCTTCTTCCATTTTTCTGCTCCACTAGGATAATTTCTTTTAGATGCCATTATGGTGTTTGCCTTGTTTAATATGCTCACTAATGGGAATGATGGGCAGCTGTCAATCATTCCCATCGTACCTGTCAGCGGCCCGCATGTCACTCACTGGGTGACAGTGCAGTTCAACAATTGTGACTTAATTATGCCACAAAAACACCAGCTACAGCTTATCATTGCATTTTATTTTATTTATATCCCACATTTATTTTTAAAGCATATAAGGGATGTAATAAACACATGAGATCGCTACAGATAAAGACAGGTCATTTAAATTTTCCTCAGATGAGGCTGAACATGCAGCTTTGGGGCCCCCTGGTGGCTTGGGGACCCCTATGCATTTGTGTAGTATAGCAAGAAATGGCTCTGTGTTAAAGTGACAGTTAAGATAAGGCAAGATAAGATAAGATTTTCCTTTATTCGTCCCACAATGGGGAAATTTACAGCATCACAGCTGCAAGATAAATAGAAGGTAAACCATATAAACAAAAGAAGTACAAAAAGTATTAACAATTTAACTTGTCTAAAATCAACAATTTAACTAGAATATAAAGTATCAACAATTTAACTAGTGTAAAATGTATCAACAATTTAAGTATAATAAAAGTATTGACAAGAAATACAATAAAAGAAATACAAGTATTAACAGTGCAAACCAGGCTAGTAATTCTATTATTATTATTATTATTATTATTATTATATTTGCATTAATATATTAACAAGAGAATATGCAATATATACACTATAGACAGGATGAAAAGAATGACTTGAGATGAAATGAGATGCCATACAATGAAATGAAATGAACTATTGCACAGAATGAAATATTGCACGGAATGTTCTAAAAATAGCATAGTGACCTAATCAGGAGTGTGGTCTACTGGGAGCAATGCTGGTTGTACAGTCTGACAGCTGCAGGAAGGAAAGACCTGTGATATTGCTCCTTCACACACTTTGGGTGAAGCAGTCCATTGCTGAAGGAGCTCTCCAGAGTTGTTAAAGTGTCCTGCAGGGAGTGGGAGTCATTCTCCAATATGGATGACAGCTTAGCCATCTCCTGGGCAGGGCCAATGGGAGCAACACTAATGGGCATGTGCAGTGCAATGCAGAAGCTAGGAAGCTTTTTTGCCTTATGCAGCAGGAAAGCAACTTTACCTGGGTTTCTGAAGTCAATTTTAAATCTAGTTTCTGTAATACATCTATGGTAAACGGCCAGGTCCGTAAGCCAAGGGGAAAACATTCTTTTTACAATTTTTCTTTTTATCAGAATTGAGATTGGTCACATTTCCATTTCTCTAATTCAAACTTTAGGTAGTGTTAGCCTAACATTTATTGTCAGGTAAAAGAAAAAGAGCAAAATATTATTTCATGTTTAATGTTAAATGTGAAAGAAAAACTTCCCTAAATTACTCAAAAAATACAACCTGGTTATACCATAACTTGCAGGAGATGTTGGTGAAGGTACCATTTATGTTGGCCTTATGATGTGACCAGAGTATAACTGTCCTCTGGAATCAAGCTGAAAACATAGCATCTTGTGTCAGAGTCGGGGTGTGATTTTAGTGAATTATGTTTTGCCTTCAAAAGGTATAAGTATAGAAATAGAAAAAAACAACATAATGTTAAATATTTTAAGTCTTTCCTGCTAGGATAAATAGATAACAGTATGGATATTTCAAAAATCCTTCAAAATACAAACAAAATCACAACAAGCCAATTTACAACAGCACATTAGCAATGCCAGCATAAAATTATATCCTTCTTCTATCCACATTTTGCTAATGTTAAAATGCTAATGTTATACAAATGTCCTTATAAAAGGCGGAGGATATAATTATATCTGCCCAGTAACACCTGAGCATTTCATTCTTTGTTTGTTTGTAAAACACTGAATACATTTTCAGCATCAGAGACCCATTTGAAACGACTCTATTATCAGAATTTGATGCATTCATTCCAATAACATTTGAAATGTCTGAAATAGCGATATGATTAATCATTTTATTCCATTTATGGGAAGCTAACAGATAGTCAGATAGCTAGGCCAGTGGAAGTCTTGGACAAGCTTAGCTGCTCTCAAATAGCTTGATGGGATAATTGGCAAATGCTTCCAATGAGCAAATTTTTTGGAAATGAATTAGGCAGAAATCCTGAATGCAAAGTTGAGAGAACAAATTTGAATCTCTGAAAAGAGAGTATTGAAATTCTGAGAAAAGTGAATTGAATGTCTGCAAAGCAAGTTTCAAAACTCAGAAGACATAGATTTGTAACACTGAAAACGTGTTACACCTTGTAAGAGAAGAAATTATTTCAGACATGCAGACTTTATTCAGAGATGTTTGTCCCAAATTTTCTGCTTTAAAGCTATAGCATTCAGTCTTAAATCTTATTTTTCACTTTTAAAATTTTAGTTTTAATGTTTTGATATGATAATCTAACATCATTCATGTGGTAGTAAGGATGGGAAAGTATGAATTATTTTTACTATCCCATTTGATCATCTTTTGTCCCTGTAAAAAAAATAAAGTTGACTCCCTGCTAAATCTGCCAGTAATTGCAATTCTGTGGGCTGACATTCTATGGTGATGTACTGTGTTTTTAGTGTCAATGTAATTTCAAACTCTGAGGTTTATACTGTAAGGCTGTCGGGGTTGGGGTGGTGGATAGGCTAAAAAAAATCTGACTCAAATGATCTGATCATGTCAGTAATCAGCAGTGATATGTTTCTTAACCGCAATCACCAATTTCTCTCACCATTTGTTTAAGATCTTAAACTTAACAGTAACTTATCTGTTTACCTGTCATGGACATGGTCTTTCTTTATCCTTAACAAAGTGGTTTGATTTGTCAAAATGTTGGTATATTCTAACAATTGTCCTACAAGACAAAGGCAGTGGATTTATTCCATGTTTTTATGAGCTGCAAGTAACACATTTTTTTCCTGTAATTTTACTTAACTTTACTTCAATTTAAACATTCATTACAAAAAAAATCGAAACATATTTAAAAGTTTTCTTTTTTACAGTGCAGGTCAACACCTTGATCATGTTTTCTTGTATTTCTGGGCCCATGCTGCATCAATGTAACAAAGAAGAAGAAGCGGAAGAAGAAAAAGAAGAATTACTTTATTAATAGCCCTTGGAAAATATTGCATTTTTAGCATGAAAGTCTTCTGATATTATTGAGTTTTCATATTTTCCATTATTTGGGTATGTAGTTGAAAGGTTATTGTTGTACTTCCACACTTGTACTTCTCCACAGTACTCTCTGGATGAGTTGGAGGAGATGATGCTATGTCTGCAGCAGTTTTGCACTGTGCTCGGCAACATGGAGGAGCAGCTCTCTGAAGAACAGGCTGCAGTTTACAGTGTTCTCTCTGACCAGGACAGGTACACACTTGAGTTTATAAAGCTCTGTTGGACCGTGACATGTACAGGCTGCAGCTTCCACTGAGTGTCAGTTTTAAAGTTACAACATTACAACAGTTTATACAGCTGTATTTGACTATGGTTTACACTTGGACAGCATTGTCCTTCAGTTTATCAAGATTCCTTGACATGTATACAGGTATTAGTTCATCACAGGTATTAGAGCAGGATGATGATCACTCATTCAATAGTGAACATCAGCAGGGAGCTGAAAGATACTGTAAGTGAGATTTGAGATTTGGTGGGTATGGGACACTATCAGGTAAAGTATAATGTGTTTTATATTGTAAGAGTATTTCAATTTCAATTTAGTTTTATTTAGAGAGCACCAAATCTCAACAGCCCGGGCACATTAAGAGTGATATGCCCATAGGCCATAAAACAATGTTAAAACAATTGTAAAAACAACAATAATAAAATGTTATTAAAGAAATTATTCATCCTTTTTGGTGTCCAAGAACTAAACTTGATCAACAACAGTCTGTTCTCTCTTTTACTGAACCAAATAATCTGCACACTTTGTGCAGCTGTCATGACAACAAATACTTAAAATACTTAAAAATACTAAAATCAAGGCAGACAATAAGTGTGTGTGTGTGTGTGTGTGTGTGTGTGTGTGTGTGTGTGTGTGTGTGTGTGTGTGTGTGTGTAGAGAGAAGTTTCGGGACATAGAGGAGCTGAGGCAAGCAGTGAAACAGCAGGCTGGAGAGCTGGAGATGCAGTTGAATGAACTGGCCCATCACTATGATGATAGCTTGAAAATGGTAACACAGTCACACCAACACCAGGCCCTATAGAAAGGATGTGTGAAATTAAACTAAATGTTATCAGCACAATATGCACCAATGATAACTGATTACTCCTGTAAACTATAACAATTAAAAGAAAGATAGAATGCTGAATCATTATTCTGATAGTACAGTACAGTACTGACAGTAATAGGCTCTTGAGTCATAATGCACATGACATCCCACAAATACAAAGTGTTGAACAGAACATACAGAAGAAGGAAATGTAAAGTTTATGGATGTCCTGGTGTCCTGACATTTTGTCATGAGGGTGGCACTAGAGGAAAGCCAATGAGATGAAATGTGTTCATCTTCTGGGGAACAGGAATGAACTCATTTATCAGTTGCATGTCAATTTGCCCCTTTATATTCTAATATTTTGTGTGTAATGTAAAATCTTTCTAATAGTGACATTTGTATGTTAGGTACAGAGGTCACCAAATATAAGATAAGATAAGATAAGATAAAATAAGATTTTCCTTTATTATTCCCACAATGGGGAAATTTAAAGCATTACAGCAAGATATATAGGTAGAAAAACAGTATAAAGAAGAGAAGTATAAAAAAGTATTATTAATTTGCCTCGGTAAAAAAAGTATCAACAATTTAACTAGATTAAAAATTAACACTTTAGCTATTTCAAAGTATTGACAAGAATAAAAGTATTGACAAGAATAAAAGTATTGACAAAAAAAAACCTCATTCAAAATGCCATTCATACAGACTGAGTCAGCCATTTTTGATGAATTGTTTTTCAGTTTTGTGTAAGGACACAGGTACTGGTAGTACAAATGCAGTCACTGTATTTTCAACTTCTTATTGCAAACACAAGCACAGAGCGCAGATTTGGTGGCTGCAGAAAATGTGTTTGCACAAATCAAGACACAAATCACAAATAAACCTTTCATGTATGTTTATTAGCGTCTCCTTTAGTTTGGTATACATTTTGTCATCAGGTTGAAATGGATTTTGAAATAACACATACAGCAAAAAGGTTGTGTAGGTTTTCTCTAGGTGCTCCAGTGTCCTCCCACAGTCCAAAGACCTGCAGGTTAGGTTGACTGTAGATTTTAAATTGCCCATAGGTATGCATGTGTGCTTGACTGGTTGTCTTTCTATAAGTATCAACCCGGTGAATGACTGCCGACCTGTTTGAGTTGTTCCAACTCTCACCTAATGTCAGCCCCTAAAGGATAAGAAGGTATAGGAAGACAGTTGACAAATCCTCTGTGACATGATAAGAGTCTTAATCACTTGACCACTAGAACATCCCAGCATTACATTTTTATAACATATTTGCTAAAGAAAATTTGGGTTTTAATGTTGTATTATATCTATTTTCAGTTTTTCTGTTCTGTATACGTAATGTTTACTCATTTCTCTTTTTACTGTTTTCTGATTATATTTTTTTGCTTCTGAGTAGAAAATGCACAGACTGTTGGATGAGCAGTCTCTGCTCTGCTCTCAACTCAGAGTTTTTCTACCTGGAAGGGTGCCGACTTCATTGAGCGCCACCCCCAATAGGACAGTAGCGACTCAGTGCTGTCTGCTGCCCTGGATACCTTTGGCTGATGTGCAGAGTGGCCATGTCTCCTCATGGAGCACCTGGGATGTGGATTCCCCCAGACATTCACCTCCTGGATCAGAGAGCATCCGTGAGGGCCCGAGCTATTCTACCAATAAGGCAGACAAGCTGGACATAGTGAGCTTTCTCCAGAGAGTAAGAACATCACATTATGATCTGTAGGGAAACAATTACAGACTAAGGAATCATCTACTATTGCCTGTTACCCTTAAGACTCAATTGTTCTAATATAATATAACTGGGCAGATGACATCTAAAGTTGAATTCACAGTACTGGAGATATTTAAACGTAGAATGTAATCCTGATACAGTACCCTTTAGGGATCATATGGATTAATAGGAGCAACAACAGGACATCTTCTTTTGTTTCATTTGTGCTTGGAATGCCATGTTTCACTGTAAACAAAACAGTGGTGCCTGGTTATCCAGGTCGGGAGAAGTAGTACCAAAAGTAGCTCTGCAACACAAAGTCAGTCATAAGGAATTATAGGGTTAATAGTTTTGATAATCATATATTTTTGTATTTCTTTGACCTCACTGGTGTCAGTGTATAGCTGTGTACAGCAGAACTATAATGTCCACTGTCACTTTCCCAAGAATATAAAAAACTCATTTCATTTAAGTGGCTAACAAGTTTGTGACAGTGATCTGTGTAGTTTTTTAAAAACCTTTTGCTGTCAGCTATCCCACTGTGCCTGCAAACATTGCATATAACACTGCGATACACAATAACCGCAACAGTTACTTTTCATGTAGTCAGGAAGAGTCAGGCCAAACAATGCACATGCCTGTATTTAGCTGCTGGTTTCACATACTGTACCTTTCCCTATAATCCTGTCTATTATTCAGTTCATAGCAGAAAATACGATACTGTATACCCTGTATACTGTATACTCATATACAAGCATAACAGAATTGTATCTGTGGTCAATGGTCCCCTTTTTTCAAAGTCAAAAGGGGGTGTTCATTAAAATATGCAGATGAGTTGCACAACAGAGTGAACATGTTTCAAATGCAAATTTCCTCACTGGGGGACGAATAAAGGTTTGTCTTATCTTATCTTTCACTGTTGAGTGCAGTATATGCAGAATATCATGCTAGATGGCAACTACTAATTGATATAATCATTTTACATGAGATCAGATGTATCTGAAGTCATACTACTTTCTAATTACCGAATGTTGTGTGTCGTGTTTTCCAGCTGAAGGAGTCTTTGCGTCATTCTGTGAACACGGACTCACTGGGAAAAAAGGTGAGTTAGCAACAACTGCTCTATTCAGCCTGTGACCTTTTGACTGTGGGGGTTTCACATCAACAATTTAATTAACATTAACAGTGTTTTGTGTGAACAGTCCACTCTTGATTCAGAGTTCATCAATTTTCTCCATAAAAAGGACATGACAAAAGGCTTTATACTTTACCTGACGCAATACATATTAAAACATTTAGTCCACACATGTATATGACAGATGTCAAGACAGTGTACACCCAAGTTCACTCTCTTGGGGTCACAATAGATTCCCCACTATAAAAAAATAATGAAATAATTATTTTATGTAATAATAAAACTCAACTCTCTATATAAATATATTCAGCTTGTACAGCATAATAAGCAACATAAATTGGTATGATAAAGTTAAGATAACCCAAAAATGTAATGTGTAGAGAAGTTTACACTAATAATGATTGCAATTATGACCTCAACGAACCTATAATTGTAGATAATTTGCTTTTGTGTTATGCATTAATTTTTTGGACTTGCGCTTCTAACACAACTTTTATATCATTGTGTGTTCCAGGTGTCAGGTGTGCAGCATGAGACTGCATCTGACTGATGAAAACCTGAAAAAGTTTTCCATTCACTGAAAGATATTAACTTTTCAGATTCATAGTTTTCGATTTCAATGGGTGTTCATCCCATTTTGTGATAAATGTTTCACATTTGACTCGACAGTAAAACTTGTTAGTGATGCTGGGACTAGAACCACCACAAGCTGCTTGAGATACAAACTTCTGAGAGATCTTTTTTGTGAAAGAAAGCTGTATAATCTTAGGACATGAAATGAGACAAGACACAAAAAGAAAGCAATTTTAGCAGCATAGAATAGCTGTTTTTAAATTATTTAAATACTTATTTGCCTTGTAAGCTAAAATATGTCTATATAAATCTAAATATGAATTATTTAATCAAGATCTTATCACACCCATGGCCTCTGCTCAGTGAAGGCACAATAATTCCAATGAATAATACCACTAAAATAAACCCTAGAGCAGAGAAATGTGTGTTTGTTGTTTGTATGTTCGTGTTCTCAATGATTTTCTGTTTCTGTTTCCCTGTTGTGGGACTAATAAAGTAATATTTTATCTTTATTTTATTGTCTAAAAACACCTCACATCATCGTGCAGAGGAGGTTTGGAACATTGCCAGCTGAACAGAGAGTTGGGTGGTGTTGTTCACTGAGGGTGCGCCTTCCTCTTGTAGTGTAGTGTGCAGAGTGTGTCCATGAAGGGTAGGTCAAAGCAGTTTTGATGACTGACTGCAGTTTTGATGAATTTTTGAGGAACAATTTCCTTTCAGGCTGGGTGGTGTTCCAAACCACACAGTGACGCTGCTGATGAGAATGCTTTAAATGAGTCCTCCGTAGGCCTGCGTGAGGGACTGATGGCAGCCTGATGAAGTAAAGCTGCTGCTGTGCTTTCTTTACTGTTGTCACAGTGTTTTTGGCCAAGCCCAGGTTTTTTATCATGTGAAGGCCTAGAAACTTATGATCGTCAGCAAGGAGAATTAGTTTTTTGTTTTTTCTCTTGTTAAGAACAAGGTTGTTGTCGTCTCCATAGATATGATTTTCCCAGTTGTTCTTCCCCATGTTCCCAGTATGATGACTCATCCACACCCTCAGGGATGACCATTAGTGGCCATGCCATCTGCAAATTTAATTCCAATATTGTCCTAGGTGGAAATTGTGCTGAAAGCAGAGCTGTAATCTAGAAAGAGCATGCATACATATCTTCTGTTAATGTTCAAGTGTTCCAGTGTGAAATGAAGTGCCAGGGCCATCGTATTGTCCACTGACCCCTTGGGGCGGTAGGCAAACTGTGAGTTTATGGATTGAAAAACCAGCTTTTCTAGGCACTTCATGGTGACAGATGTAAATGCCACAAGCCCGGAGCAGTTCATTGTGGATGTGGTTGTTTTTTTTCCAGAAAGGTACTGTAACAGTGGACTTGAAGGGCCATTGGACTGTTGCCTGTGTGAGAGAGGAGTTAAATGCACCTGCTGAAACCGTTGAGATTGTTCGGGTGGATGGTGTTTCAGGTCTCAGTCCTGTTCGTGTTTCTCCTGTAGTTAGTGACAGATTGGATTCCCTGCCACAAACTATGTGTTTTATTATCCATATAGCACCTCTCAAGTCTTTGGGAGTTGCCCTTTTGGCATCTCTGATGAAGTTTTGTAGCTCACATTGGGCTCACTTATGCTGACATCTCCTAATTGGAAGGCTGCATACCATTTTCTGATAATCATACATTTATCCACATTGGACCAGGGCATTTTAACATTCAAGCATTCATGTAAAATAGACTTGTGTCTTGTTTTGAAGATTAAAATAGATATACAAGGTACAGATACCATATACCTTAAAAACTACTTACGTAATTCGTACGAGTCATGTATGAGTCATGTACAAAGCAAACATATAAGTTTGTTACATAATTTAAAGGAAGCTAGCACATTGCATGTTAAATAGCCACTCCCTCTCACTCTTAGTCAAAATTGTAATTCTAGCTTCAGCAGCTTGTCCTGGGGAGGGGGGTGTCTGTGGCAGATAAAGGATGGAGGAGGAGGCGAGGAGAGAGGATGCTCCTCCTCCGAGTTTCATAAACCAGAGTCACACTGCTCCAGTCTGTCTGTGTAACACGCTGCTGACGCTGAGGTAAGAATACACGTTGCTTCTTTATTTGTTATTTGTTATTAGTTTTTGCCATTTCATTTTTGTTTGATTATATTATTTAATCCTCCTTTAGCTAAATCTTTATATGTTGTTTCTCTGTTGCTTTTCTTTTGTTTATTTGCAGCCGAATTCTTTATCACTTTTGTTTTCTTTGGTTTCCCTTTCATATGCCACACTGGCTGCCATCCTTGTCCATTTGGACAATAAGATTAGCATCAAAACTCTTGCACTTACTCAACAAAATGTTAAAATAGATGTGTGATTACTTGGACAAGTTAAAAGTTTAAAGGTATATATGATATAGAAGACTAAAAGACAAGTAGCTTTTGGTTGAATGTGATGGTTAGATCAAAACTTGTATTGTCAATATTGTCTAATTGTGAAGCAGATGTGTCAGCAAGGCAGTCACACACACACACACACACACACACACACACACACACACACACACACACACACACACACACACGGCCCTGAAGTGCTTTATCCTTTGTGCTGTGTGTCATAGGTCCACTTATGAATAATGAATTGTGAATCTCTCTCTCTCTCTCTCTCTCTCTCTCTCTCTCTCTCTCTCCCTCCCTCTCTCTCTCTCTCTCTCTCTCCCTCTCTCTCTCTCTCTGTGTACCCGGAGGGCCTCGGAGATGACTGTATGAGGATGACCCTTGAGCCTGAACATAAACTGATGTCACAGGAGAGTACAAACTGTAAGCACAGAAATTTTGTTTGAAGCATTAATGCATTAATATTGTTACAGAGACAGATATGGTGAAGTTGGTTGACAATGTAACAGTTTGTCTGGCTGTGTGACAGACCAGGAGGTGCTGGACAGCCTGGTGGAGGGGAAGTCAGAGATGAAGGATGATGAAAATGAGGAGGAAGAGGCTCTCTCTGGAGAGAATCCGCAGGAAGACCAGCTGAAGAAACCTCGCAGAAAAGACACACCTGTCCTTAACTCTCTTCCACATATACCAGGTCAGCACACACACATACAATTTGGCACAGTTATTGTTGTCAGGACATTGGATTGACTTCCTTTCATTGTGGACACCCTAACCCAAACCCTCTGCCTAACCTTAACCTGACCTCAATTTATGCCTTACTTCAACCTTAGCCAGGACCTTGGATATGATGTTTTGCCTCGGGCTTACATGATGCATACATAAAATCACAGACAATTAAACAAACAAACTTCATGTAAAATGCATTGCAGATGCTGAGTGGGATAATATGGATGGGATGCCTCAGCCATTTTGTGACTTCAGCTGTTCCACTCTGTGGTTAAACTTGTATGATACATAACTGATAACTGGCTTTGGCCACACATTGAATAATACTGAATAACTTTGTCATCAAAGAACTTACAAAGACCATACAACTATTTTAAGATTCCCAGTTTGATATTTACTGTTATTCAGTCCAAATCAATTTTCACTCTTGACGCCTTGATAGGTCATGCTTGGTCCACTTGTTGGCATCTTTTGGGGCACCAGCAGAAGTATCTATGGAAGAGACAAACAAATTATTATACACTGAGATTTTTAAAGAAAAAGGAAAGGAGTAAAATATTACTGCACACCTTCAAAATCAGAATGGTCACACAGAAATTGATGTGTTGTCTTCTCTGTCCAGGGACATTCTCCTCTTTGATTCCATGTTTCACAATCTTCAGGTCAGCAACAGTATCCAGCTGTTTCCCTGATAAACTGTCAGTTGTCCCAAATTCCCAACCACCACTATCCTCTGCACTGTTGCCACTTTCACTGTCAACAGTGAGATTATCCACATCCACATCTTCTAATTGAACTAATTCAGTTATGTGCTGTACATTGTATTTTTTTAAAGGCATTTTTCTCTATTTATCCTCTGATCCAATTTGTGAGATCCCAGCAGATCGGTAGATTAAGATGTTAATAAAATGGACAAGCCAGACATAACAAGAGCCACTTCAAAGGCCTAACGGTTGGTTTATGCAAGTTTCTGTTTGTGTGAGAGCGTGTGTGGTTGTATCTCAGAAATTACAAGGAGCACAATGAAGTATTTGGTATCTATATATACTTAACAAGTTCAAAGATATATATATATACATTTAATAAACAAATAATAATAAACACTAATTTTTCAAAAATCCTGACTGATTTTTAAATATAATGTAAAAATTTCAATGTTGTACTGTTAAATAGCTTTTCTAGTCTTATTAAATCACTCAAAAGAACAAGATCTGAGCTCTAAAGGAAGCAAGGAGACATGCTTTCTGAAAATGCATTGAAACCCATTGAAGCTATGGACAAAGATGTCCACTAACTAAATATAGTATAATAAGAGAAATGATATAAATGTTTCTGTTGTAAGGTCATCCAAATCGTGTGTAACCTCTGGATGGAATTTGGCGGTATTTGAGGGGTACTCTGGTGTCAGATATAAATGTCCTTCTTGATCTTTCTGGTGACACCCACTGACTCCTGATTGATGACCTCTGATCTCATCCCAGTGGTTTCCCTGAGTGGTGTGTTTCCGGTGTTTCACTGATGTAGTGTTCCCCACAGTTGTCACATGTCATGATGATGCCATACTCCACAGACTCCACAGTCTTCCTCACAGGGGGATTAGTTGACACTGATAATAATAACACTGTATCCACCAAGCTAATTGCTGAGACCTAGGAACACAACATCACTTTAACAAAGTCCCACAGATCAAGAAACACAGGCAGTCAAATGATCAGACAGGTTGGAGACAAAAGAATGGTTTATCCACATATTCTAAACCACTTTCTTTCTAAGTTGAAAGTGAGTGCAGCCAATATTTTGATAAGAATCTCTGATTGCACAGGAAAATTGTACTACAGTACTGTAGGTCAGTTGGAGGAGGAAGTGGCTTTATAAACTGTAATGAAGGTTTTCAACAGACAGCTTTGGCAATAGTTGTACCATTCACCCTCCTTTTCTCTTTCAAATAAGTTGAATTAACTTGGGGATTTGTTTCCAACTTATCTGATTGTCTGAACTCTCTTGTTTCTTGACCTGTCACACTTTTTATAGTGATGATGCCACATTCCCAGATCCCAGCTCTTTACCTTGTGAGTTGGAGTTATTATAACTGTTGTCCTGTCCTCAGCCACCTCTCTCCTGCTGTGTTCTTTCAAGATGGTGCCACTCTAGTGGCTGCCTGCTACAGCAGCTCTCGCTCACCGTTGAGCTTTTTCCGTTCTAGTTTTGTCTTTTTTTTTTTTTTATTTTATTTTTTTTTTTTGGACGGGATTATGCTTCTGAATTCCCAGTTCAACATGTCCACCAAAGTGACTGTGTTTGATCTGGCATTTTTCATTCAACTTCTACTATCATTACGTCCATGCCTGGGGGCCCCGTGCACAGCCGAGACCCTATTGTTTACAGTTGGGATCAGCTGTTGACGCTTTATAACACTGTGGTGCTGCCCCACGAGAGGCCCGAGGTTCCCCATGAGGTAAAGAGGAGAAGACGGGGGAGCCATGCCGGAGCCCAGTGCCACGACAGGAAGAGAAGATACAGACCTGTCCCGACACCAGAGTGAGTACCGGGAGTGCAGCATCATGGTGTTTACGGAGACATGGCTGACTATGCGGACTCCAGACACAACCACTGGACAGATTTAAGCTACTGCGGGCGGACAGGATGAAGGAGATCGGTAAGAGGAAAGGAGGGGGGTTGGCAGTGTTTGTAAACGATAGATGGTGTAACTCTGGGCACATCACTATTAAGGAGCAACCCTGCTGTAAGGACATTGAAGGACATCGTGATAGCTGCGTATACTCTCCCCTCTGCTATCGTCGATGCAGCCTGTAATGTCCTCCACTCTGTCACGGCCTGGCTGCAGACCCGACATCCACATTTCAACCATGCCTTTCCATCCTCCACTCTGCCCACCCTCACTCAGTACGTCACATGCTGCACCAGAGACAATAAAATATTGGACTTGTATTATGCCAACACCAAGGAGGCATACACCCCTTCCTCCCCTGGGAAGGTCAGACCACAACCTGGTTCGTCTCCAGCCTGTGTACAAACCTCTGGTACACAGGCAGCCAGCTGTGTCCCGCACAGTGAAGAGATGGTCCAATGAGACTGATGAGGCTCTGAAGGACTGTTTCAACACGATGATGTGGGAGGAACTCTGCAACAGGGACGACATCAATAGTCTCACTGATTGCATCACAGACTATATAAACTTTTGTGTGGAGAACACACCCACCAGGACTGTACGGTGTTTTTCCAACAATAAACCCTGGATTAATCCGGACATAAAGACTCTCCTTAAGGAGAAGAAGAGGGTCTTTAAGTCAGGAAATAAGGAGGTGCTGAGGGCTGTGCAGAGGGAGCTGAGGAAGAAGATCAGAGAGGGGAAGAACAGCCACAGGAGGAAGATGGAGAAACAGCTGCAGCAAAACGTCAGCGGAGTCTGGAGAGGCCTTAAAACATTTCTGGCTACAAGGGGCCTGATTCCCAGGCTGCAGGGGACCAGAAGTGGGCGAATAATTTAAACATATTCTTCAACAGATTTGATCATTCATCTGCCCTTCCCCCGGCCCAGCCCTTCCTGCTGCAACCCCCTTGTCCGTACCTCAAGTGGACTGCTCCACCCCCACCTCCCCTCCTGCAACTGTCTGCTCACAGCCACCCCCCACTGCTCACCCTTCAGCTCAATCCTCCCACCCACACCATCCAGCACACAGCCCCCCTGCTCCAACCTGACCCTCACAACATCCCAGGAAGGCGGCAGGTCCGGACGGCATCAGCTCCAGGCTCCTGAAGTCCGGCACAGACCAGCTGTGCAGGATTATTGAGCACATCTTCAGCCTGAGCCTGAAGCTGGGGAAAGTGCCACAGCTGTGGAAGGTATCCTGCGTGGTACCTGTCCCCAAGACTCCACACCCCAAGGACCTCAGCAGCAACAGCCTAACATCCCACCTGATGAACATCCTGGAGTGGCTGGTCCTTGCTCATCTCCGCCCCCTGGTGGGTCCATCGATGGACCCACTTCAGTTCGCCTATCAACTTGGCATCGGGGTGGACGACGCCATCATCTTCCTTCAGCACAGAGCCCTCTCTCGCCTGGAGAAACCTGGGAGCACTGTGAGAATCATGTTCTTTGATCCAGTGCGTTCAACACCATCCAGCCAGCACTTCTGAGGGACAAGCTGGAGAACACAGGGGTGGACCTGCACCTCACATCCTGGATTCTGGACTACCTCACCAACCATCCACAGTACGTGAGGACACACGATTGTGTGTTCAACATGATTGTCTGCAGTACGAGGGCCCCCCAGGGGACGGTCCTAGTTCTTTTCACCCTCTACGCTGCATGCTTTTCATACAACACACCAACCTGTCACCTGCAGAAGTTCTAAATAATAAAGTAAATACTTTATTTTTTAGCTTGTTTATATTGTTCATTTTTTACTATTTAACTTGCTTGTATCCCCTTTGCTACTGTGCAATGTGAATTTCCCCACTGAGGGATGAATAAAGGTTTATCTTATCTTATTCATCTGGAAAAACAGGAAGCCTCTTCAAACAAACATCACAATGTACTGGTTGCTTGGTTTAAAGCTGATAACTCATTTTCCTTCTCTTTAGGAGTAAGGCTGCTAAAGATGGAGAAGCAGATGGTCCACTTAGAGGATGAGGAAAAGGATGTGAAGGATTAAAGCCATTATTTTTTATTTTATTTTTTTTGTCAATAAATGCTTTTATGTGTACAATCACGCTAAATGTTGCTTTGACCAAACGTTTCATTTTCACAATGTCTCCGCTGCGCTTTTTCTATTCCCCTCACTGCAAAGGAACAACTACATAAAACAGATTTAATGTTTTTCACTTTCACTGACCACACACACATCTCATTAGTCCACTGAATTGACAATTAGGACAATAGCACAAAATTGCACAATTAGCACAAATACTGAAATGTGCAGATTTCTTGACAGACAAAAATGAAGACATATTTTAGGCACAAAGCATATCCTGCATATTATGTCATTTTCACAAACTTCTAAAGAAAGGACCCCTTTCAGTGTTGAAATATGAAAGTAGTCATATTTTAGTCATTGGCATGACAACAATATACCACATCCAAGACCAAGACTAAAAATAAGCATCTTCAAAATGGTTATTAAAACAGCTATTTCTATGGAGGAAGAAGTAAGTTTAAGGATTTAAGGCTGAATAGAAGGCATACAGGCAGAACAGTCAATAACATCATACACATAAAGTTTGGGAAGGAGATCACTCAGTACTTCAATTTTTGCTTTGATTTGATCAACATGGTGATGCTTTGCTCTGACTGTGATTGTGAAATGCTGGGAAAACACAATGGACTGGCAGCAGGACTGAAAGCCACACTGTGGGGCCTGGACACCCACAGTCCACATACATAAGTGTACTTTTGGTCTGCCTGTTTATATTTCCTGGTTTGGGCCCCAAAGTTCCAATGAAGGGAATTTTTCATACTCAGTGATATTTTGTGTTCAGCCCTTATTTATTTTAAAAAATAAATTGCCCATTTTAATCTACCATCCCCCTACACTCAGCTCTGGTTTGAGTATTTTCTGACTTTCTTTCAATCAATATGGTACATTATGAAAGAGTTCTTATTCTTGGTGATTTTAATATTCATGTGTGTTGCCCCTCCTCCTCTTTTACGTCTGATTTTATCAAACTTTTAGATACTTTTGACCTCACCCAATTTGTGAAGCAGCCCAGCCATGACAAAGAGCACATGTACTCTCTCATGGTTTCTGTGTGGATGATGTGAACTTGGCTGATTTTGCTGTCTCTGATCACAAAGCAGTGCTCTTCCAGGTTCCTCTCCCTTCTACTGAGCCCAAAGCCCCCACCCAAATTCACTCCCGCCCCCTAAATTCACTCTCCATTCCTTGTTGAGCACCTGCATGAACATTTTAGACTCTATAACTCCAATTAGATTTAAAAAATTAAAACATTCCGCTCTGCCTTGGGAATTGGAAAAAGGATAAATGCACTGACTCCCTTGCTTCTCTTAAAGATTTGATGTTTGTCTATCAGCATTCAGTCAAAAAAGCAAGGAATACATACTTTTCTGACCTTATCACTAAAGGGGGGCACAATCCTAGAATCCTTTTTAAGATCATTAATTCTGTGATCGGCCCCCCACCTAGCCATCCTGTTGAATCCACACCAGTGTTACAAGGAATGTCTTACTTATTTCTACAATAAAATAGTGGAGATAGTGAGATTTCTTTCTCAACCTTGGAATGCACTGTGTTATGGCAGTTCAACAGTTGGACCCAAAAACAGACACAACAAGGAGACCGAGTGGTGTTGACAATTTATTTTAGTTGCAGGAGAAAAAACAGGCTGGTGGCTTGGCTGGGGGTGGTCTGGCTGGGGTGGACGGGTCCGGTTGAGCGTGGCAGGCAGAGGGGACGAAGGTGGAGACCAAACAGACTGCTGAGACCGAGGCGAGGCGGGTTGAAGCTGGAGTGGTGGTGGAGCAGGCGTAGAGGATCTGTGGTGCGGAGCAGAAGGTTAACTGGAGATCAGGAACAGACACAAAAAGTACGAACGAACAGGTATTCTCAGGAGAAGTAGCCTAGATGTCTGGTTACCGCAGTAGTGACTGAACAATCTGGCGGAGTCTGGATGTTTGAGCCGGAGTGATATACTGCTGGGGCTTGATGAGGAGATTAGGTGCAGGTGAGGTGAGACAGCAGCTGTAGAGAGTCAGATGAGCAGGTAGGAGGAGGAACCCAGAAGTCCCCGCCCAGCCACACGGAGACAGACAGACATACATGACACAGTAGGAGGGGAAAACAACAGGAAACACAAGAAGAGAGAGAGGCCAAGGTCCAAACCCTAACACACTGTTGCTCTTGCAAGATCATCCACCCGCCTCTCAGACTGTGTTCCCGTTTGGTTTTTAAAAGCTGTATTTCAGACAGTTCAGGGGTCTATTTTGGGCCCTCTTTGGTTTACTATTTACATGCTACCGTTGGGGGAAATGTTGCGCCGATTTTATATTGATCTCCACTTTTATGCAGATGACATCCAGTTATATTTTCCTATAAAGCCTGGCTCCACAGACATTTCTTGCATTTTGTCCTGCCTTGCTGAAAAAAACTTCCTGCAATTAAATGAATCAAAATCAGACATCATCTTGATGATGAAAAAGGTCATACATGCTTTCATCTCCTCGAGACTTGACGACTGCAATGCACTTTATTCCGGCATCAGCAGGTGCAACATTCAAAGACTGCAGCTAGTACACAATGCTGCTGCCAGGTTTTTAACACGCACCAAGAGGAGTGAGCACCTCACACCTATCCTTTCTGCCTTCACTGATTGCCTGTGAGAAGAATTGATTTAAAGATTCTACTGCTTGTTTTCAAAGCCTTGAACGGTCTGGCTCTTGCCTATATCTGTGATTTGTTGACTCCCTATGAGCTAGACCGATGCTTGAGATCCTCTGACAGGGGCCTACTACTGGTTCCAAAATCACCAAGGCGACAGGGCCTTTGTTGTCCGGGCCCCTCAGCTGTGGAACTCCCTGCCTGCCTGAGTATCTTAGACAAGTAAACTCAGTATCCTATTTTAAATCTCTTCTTAAAACTCACTTTTATCATTTGGCTTTTCTTAGCTGATTTTCTGATTTTTATTCTTTTTATTTATTTATCGTATCTGTTTATATATATTTTCTTTATTTTTTATGCTCTGTATTTTATCTGCCATTAATTATTGTTGTTTTTAATGTAAAGCACTTCGTAACTCGGTTTTGAAAAGTGCTATACAAATAAAGTTATGATAATAACATTAATAATAATAATAATAATAATCTTATAGTCCTTGCGACCTTATCCTAACCCTTTTGTATGTCTTCTAACATAAATATGTCATATATGTATTTGTAGATTATTTTTATGTGTGAATTGTCTATGTGAACTTCTGTTGCTTGTCTTGAATTGCCCCTTGAGGGACAAAAAAAGTATTTTGATTTCAATTGAACTGATCTTAATTGAATCAGTACTTTTGTGGGTGATTGGGAGCAAATTGCATTTTAAGGTAGCCACATACTTTGGAATGTAGTGTATTATCCTTTCCAGTTTTAGTAAAGTGACCTGCAGCTTTTCTATGGAATATGAACCTATGTTTTTTCTTAGATTGAGGGTCAAAGGTCAGGTTAGGACAAAAGTCAAGTCAGGAGATGAAATAGACTTCCTTAGATTAGATGTTGCTTTTACAACTTCAGCAGATGTTTGACTGACTATCTGGTTGTAAAAGGTGGGGTTTTGAGGGGTAAAGAGTACTAATATGTGGTCACCTAGGGCAGAGGGACTGTGAGAGAAATTCCTGTCTAGATTGAATGATTGAAATTTTAAGTAAGATGGCTGCCTGACAGGTTTTCGCTCTCACACTCCATAAATTTGTTGTATTGTTAAAGGTTGTGCTGTGGCAAGCACATATTGGAGGAATTGATATTTTTTGTCACAATGGTATACATGAATGTGTTATCTTTTTATCTTTCGAGACTCAACGAGCCTCGAAGGGGGGAAATATGTAGTGTATTATCCTTTCCAGTTTTAGTAAAGTGACCTGCAGCTATTCTGTGGAATATGAACCTATGTTTTTTCTTAGATTGAAGGTCAAAGGTCAGGTTAAAGGTCAGGACAAAAGTCAAGTCAGGAGATGAAATAAATAGACTTCCTTAGATTAGATGTCGCTTTTACAACGTCAGCAGATGTTTGACTGACTATCTGGTTGTAAAAGGTGGGGTTTTGAGGGGTAAAGAAACCATATATAAGGATAGCAGTTGGGGCTGAAGAGGGAGAGACCTCACAATTGGCACCAGAGACTCTCAGATTCGGCCGGTTCTTGACATTGTTCTCTTTTGTGTAATAAAGTCATTTTATGCACAAGTGAAGACGTGTCATCGGTGGTCACTTCTTTTCATCACACACATCAAGAAACAACAGGAACATTGTCTCAGTCATGTGCAATCTGGAGAGTAATGAGGGCTAGAAAAAGCTGCCTCACAGCAGCTGATTCAACAACAAATTGTTATATATATACAGTACAGGTACAGTACTTCACCTTATATTTATTTTTTAATCATCTCATAAACTTACAGCCAGTCATTCCACTTTAATATCAGTCTGCACCTACAGTTCAGCTGTCTCTGTGTCTCTGTGCTGCTCAGGGTGTTGGGACAAGCTGTGGGTTGTTTACCCTATCGCATTAATAAAATAATGGTCTATGAAAAAATAAATATTAAACATTGTCAATGTCAAAGATAAGTGTTAAGAACAATTATGGAATTGCGAAGCTGTCAGAAACATTAAAAGTAAAATACTAACTGTTTCAAACACTGTTCATTTATTGCCCCTCACATGCTACTACTACTGACAGTGTTACAGCTAGCTGTCAATATACAGTACAGCAGATCAACCGGTCATCAGGTCCGGTGCCCACCATATCTCACTCTTTCACTTTTCATTATAGCCTGCTACAATAGCCTGCTTTTTGCAGAAAGTACACAAATCTGGCAACTCTACATAGGTCTTAACAGTAACACTGTTTGACATCAGTAAAAATACTAATAGACAATTCAGTCATGACTTGACATTGTTAGTCTTGTCAAACATAACAAATGGGCAAAAGCACATAATGAAAATGAGCTGTAAAAACGTCAATACATTAAAAACACATAAATGTACCTAGCAGGACAAGGGGGACAAGCAGTGGAAACAATGTGGAAGCCTATAAATGTAGTATAATCATACAACTACTAATCATTTTTATCAATGGGCCTTTAAATAATAATAAAAATGCAATTAAAAAGTATTTTTAAGTGAGAACAAGGGAGGCAGTGGTAAAAGGGGGGAGAGGCATCACCAATTAAAGGCAGTGATGAGGCAGAAACAGTGACTATACCAGATAAAATTAAGCAGAAGTTCAGCTGGAATGCAATAATGCTGTAATATACAAATATGAAACAAAGACAGATTATCATGTGACAGTGTCATCACACTGATGTTTAACTCTATAATATAAGTTTACTTTCGGCGACGCAGGGAGATGCGCTGCAGTCTCCTGGCTTTTCCCCTGACATCAAAGGGACACACCTCAGTGATCTTTGACCTGACCAGTCGGTAGGAGCTGGCACAGTAGCTGGGTCTCTTGTTGTAATGGATCAGAGGGCAGTCAGGCAGAGGGTCTGTAAAGTAGAAAATGTAAGTTACCATTAAATCACATTCTAGTCTTTGAGTTTTGAGCTTTGTGTCTGTGAATATGTCTGTCTTATCAAATCTTATTTTGTTTTTTTAACTGTGAAAACTTCTTGTAACTTCTGGAGCATTCTAAAAATCAAAAAAATCTCAAAAAGTCAACAGTATAGGCCATTGGTGGGATTTCCAGTGTCATGGGAGAAGACAACAGTGAATGTGCACCTTATTTACTTAGCCTATTGTCCAAGTAGATATGAAGAACAAGGCCAACAACAATGCTAATCAAGACATGATGGCTCAGTTAAGCAAAAAGATTGAGTAAATTATATAGATTCCATCATCAACAAATATAGTGGCTGAACAGTTCATTACGTCCCTGGAAAAAGTGACTGTAAATAAACTCCAGAAATGGTAAGACTGAACTTGGACTGAGCTATTTTTTTCACTCTTCAAACCCTCCAAACAGGAACTATGAGCCATGATCTGCTGGTCAAAGTCGAGTGTGGCACTACTTTGTGTTTGGTGTTGGGGATGGAGGGATTTGGGAGGGGGTGCACTGGCACAGGTGTATCTGTATCTTCCCAAAAAAATATTTTCCTCTGCAGCTATATGTCATACTCAAATTTAAAAGGTTATGAATTATTTTACAGTTTTATCATGGAATTCACAGGGCCTTAATTCCCCTCAGAAGCATACAAGCAGTCTGGAGTTTTATTTTGCATTTATGCATGAATCACATTATCTAGAGGCTAATGTACATATATTTCAGAATCAAAATTATCTTGTGATCACTTGTTATGCCAAAAAGAGAAAAGGGGTCTCATATTTGCAAAACCTTACTGAAGTTATACAAATTTAGGTGGGTGGTTTTACTTTTTGTAAAATAGCTTACAATGGTGTCAAAATTGCTTTGAGATGTGCTTCAAATTCTTTTGACCAACATTTTTATTACTCTCCATATTATTAGATCTTCCAGAATATCTGCTTTTGACAGGAGGTGATTTCAGTGCTGTATGGCTTCAAGATATTGATCGAAAGGTGTTACAGAGAGTAGAGATCAACGACTGGTGTCCAGTGCACTACAGAAATTAGCCAATGATTATGGAGTAACTGACATCTGGCGTATGATGAATCTTTCTTCTAGGCATGGTTCGTATTTTTTCTGCTCAGAATAAGAGCTTTTCAAGAGTTGATTATATTTTTGTCTCCAAAACTCTTTTCAGTGACATCTGTAACACTAATATGATTCCAGAGTCACTGTCTGATCATTTGGCTACCTTGTGTACTTTTTCACTAAGAGCTGATCAACTATTACTTGAGAATGACACTTTCAAACAAGAACTTGAGGTTGAGCTTGAGAATCAATTCATTAATATGGCAACTCCAAAGTGTTATGGAATGCAATAAAAGGTTGCATCAAAAATAAAACAACATCCTTAAAGTTAGAAAACATTGTTTTGAGTTTCTGGAAAGCGAAATTACAGTGCTACAAAAAAGCATGCTAAATAATTTATTAACAGACAACATTTGCATGCATGAACTTAGTGACCTGTTAAGACAGAAAGCAGAATTCATTATTCATTGCAATACACAGAACCACTACATAAACAATGCAGAACCCAGCCACCTGCTTGCCTTTTAAGTTAAGGATGAAAGATCAGTTAGCAGACATATGAGCAATCAGGACCAAAGAGGAGAATTTAACCTGTGATCCTATAAAAATTCATTGCAAAAAAATAGCAACAAAAAATTGTATAAATCAGAGATGATTCATGAAGAAAAGGTCTGTACAGATTTGTTAGTATCATTACACTTGCCTAAATTGCCCTCAGAGGCCATGTGTTCATTAGAGGCACCTATTACTCTACAGGAAAAGCCATCAAAACAATGAATAAAAGTAGACCACTAGGCCTGGATTGAGTTACCTCCAGAAGTATTTAGTTTGGCCCCAGCTTGGCCCTCTGCTGTTGAATATGCGTAATTAGTAGAGGCTCCTTTCCCACTAACTCAAATATTGCTACTATTTATCATTTGCTTAAGCCTCCAAATGACAGTTCTTTTTATAGGCAATTGAGTCTCCTAAACTGTAAAAATAAACTCTATGCTAATGTAGTGGGAATGTGTGTGTAGGCAAACTTAGAGAATTAGGTTGACTCCTATGGCCCAGACCCTGACTGAGAGTATTTAAAGCACCTGTGGCAGCATGGCTGCCCTTTGTCTTTGCTTGATTACCACATGGTCTACTTTGTGACTCTGAGTTAGGTGATGTAGTCTGGATGGTTTTAAGGGTTTTAGCTGTTTTTAAAGGACTTAATTATTCACATTCACATGCACATGATGATCGGGTTGCATTTATTTCACAGCCCCCTGTTTGCCTGTATTGGTGTCTGTTGGTTGAGGATTGTCATGCCAAGTTTGTCGGCCCTGCTGATGCCCCTCAGGCCTGTGTAACCAAGACACTGTTGCATTAAGGTAGAGCTTATTTTGGCTAGCAGTTAAGAGTGCCATGGTTAAAATAATTTGCTCTTACATGTTATAACAACGTTATAAGCTGTTATTAACTTGCAATGTGTTTTTATCGGCTGCCGTTTTGCCTTAACTGTGTTTTGCCTTTATTGTAATGTTTTTGCCTACATGATTTTGTGTTGCCTTCATTGTTTTGCCTTTCGTTAAATTTATTTTGCCTTAGCTTTGTTTTGCCTTAGCTTTGTTTGTCCTTTGGTTAAATTAGTTTTGCCTTCATAGCTTTGTTTTGTCTTGTTTTTCTTGCCTGTCTTAGCCCTTATGTATTTTAGCTTGAGCCAACTGGGTTTTTACTAATCCTCCCCCCTTTAGTGGAACTGGTGGCCAGCTGGTGGCGGAGGTCAGGCCTTGTAGTGTGGTTTTGTCGTCCCCTTCAGACTATAGTGTAAGAGCACTGGGGCACCTTATCTTACAGTTTGCAGTGTTTGTGATTTGTCGTGGGCTTACGAGTGGTTGGTGGTTTGTGGCACACTGGGGACACTTAAGTAATTGTCCACCTCCCCTCTTGCTGGCCTCTGTCCATTTTCCTCCCATTGTGTCAATTCTATCACTCTGGAAGTGTTCGGGAATTTATTTTGTATTTTTTTTCCAGTTTACTCTCTCCGCAGGCACTTCCAGAAATCCAGCCAATAATGATTCAATAAATGTAATTCCCTAATTTGAACCATGTCTCTGTCTTCCCTCAATTAACGAACTTGTGTGACCTGTGACTAGGGTGGTAGTTAGTTTAACATACTTCCTGGGGTGAGAGTCCCCAGGTGGCATTGTCGGGCTTCTCTTCTCCTTTCTCCACCTCCCTTTGTAGGCCACCCCACCACACTAAGGTCTTTGCAACCAATACCCAATGTTTTTATTTATTTATTTATTTTAAAACTAAAAATCCTTCTAAATCACTTTGACATCTCTTTAAAATCTTTGATGTTTTTGGTCATTTTAAAGTTACTGGGTAAAATCAGCATTAAAGCCACAGGGTGAATTACGTGGGTAGACAGCTTCTTTTAGTATTTCCATCGTTTTCAATTTCAAATACTTAGGGGTTGCAATCAGTCCCTCCCTTGACACATTAACCATTAATAACAGCACAAAACTAATAAGTTTGTAAATGACAGACTGTAATCTATAGAGACAGTCCATACCTTCTATCAAGTGTAGACTTACATTCATTAAGATGAGTGTGTTGCCTTGAATCAGTTTTATCAGCTCAGTCATACCTCTAGCCTCATTGGATAGTTACTGGAAGAAATTGTATTCTGTTATTAACACTTTTCGGCAGAACAAGAAAAACTCAGAATCAAACCTTCTACTTTGCGAGGGCAAAGATTCAGGTGTTAACCTGCCTAATTTGTATGCATGGTGTTTTGTGCTGTGTCATTTACTGGTTTAATCCAGAGACTCGTGTGACATGGCGCCACATTGAAGATCAATTAACATATCCATATAATCCACCGAATTTGATACATTCCAACATACCCCATCGGATAGTGAAACAGGACTTTGGACTGGTTATATTATACCTTTTCACTGTGTGGCACAAAATCCAGCAATTTGCCAAAATTTTCCATAAATTCTTTCATCAAACGCCAATTTTCCATAATCATTCTCTCTTGACAGATGGGCGGCAAGGCAGTTTAGGGTAACAAGGTCTCAGTGAATTCTAAGACAAAGGTCCAGTAACCTCCCGAGCATTCTTTTTTTTAATCTACAGTTGTGCACAGCAATGTGTGCTCAAGGTGTCACATGGGGCACTGATTTGGAAACTCACTCCCTTCATTTGATACGTATTGTATTATATTGTATTGTTTCTGACAGATGTATATACATTTATAACTGAGCCCTCATATAAACCTTTGCCACATACAAAACCCTGGAAGACAGATAATGCATACATAGTTCACCATATACTCTCAAATATATCCCTGTCATCCAGAAATCCAATCCATCTAATGATACACTATACATTTATTCACAGGTCTTATCTCACACCTCAGATTACAAAAAACACATAACCCAAAGGTAATCCACATTGTGACTTTTGTCCAGACAATACTACTGGCACTTTTCTTTATGTGGTTAGAGCTTTCTACAGCACAATTACATTATGCCAAGATACAAAAGATTATTTGCTGGCCAATGCTACTGGAGTGTTTTATCAGGGTTTTATTAAATGTTTATGGTTAACTGTTTTTTCAGCTATATTTTTATGTATTTGCTTGCTTGTTTACTTGCTGAAGAATATTATACATGCATAAAGTATATACTTTATGTACATTCTCAGGTTATGTCATAGAGGGTGGGAGTAGAGTGGCTTGGCAAGAAAAAACAAAGACAATACCACATTAGTACAGATTATCATCAATATGTGAAATCTTAATCTGCACAGTGAGTTGTAAGTGTATCTGTCAAATATATTTAGTGAAATGCCTCTTAAATGTAGTGGAGTATCGTCATATAAAATGAAAAATATTCATAAAGTACCTTAAAATTGTACCTAATTACCGTACTAAAGTAAATGTACTTACTTAGTATTACTTGCACCGTTTAATGGTTCTCACAACAGGTTTCCAAGCGGAACTGTAATTGGGGTACGTACCATTCTGACATTGCTGCTGCTGCGTCTCTGTGTGGTTGGCGGGCTTCATCTTGTCTGTGTAATTTGGACCTGTTTCCAGCTGAGAGCCTGCAGCCCCTCCTGGATTACTGTCTCCTTCCTCCTCTTTAGGCTGTTGCTCCTCCTGCTGCTTCCTATCCTCCACCTCCTCCTGTCCCTCCACATCTGTTTTCATTTCCTCCTGTCCTGTATTGGGTCTGTCAACAGTTCTCTTTAAATCTTTCTCCTCTTCTGTGGCTTCCTGGCCACCCTCTTCTGCCTCCTTCTTGGCATTATCCTCCAGGTCTACCAGCACACACAGACATGCACATGCACACACACACACATACACACACACCATTTAAAAACACATACACTAATAGACACAAATATTCTGTATAATGTTGATTAATTTGACGTATATGACTTGGTGTAGCACACACTAAATGAGAGAAAGCGCCAATGTGTTATTAATCAAAGAAATATCCCATTGACATATCCTGATTCCTATTATAGATAGATAGATACTGGCACATGGTGCCTCAATTTATACCTCTATGTTTGGGCATACTGATAACATTCCAATGGAGCCTATGTATATTGCCTTCTATGCCATAGGTAATGTAAACTTTCTCAAAAAATTAAAATACTATAGTGGCTGTGGAAATACCCAAATAACTTTCTCATTGGCATGAGCCACTTGGTGTCATGGCACTTCATAATAAGCTGGATCGAAATTGCATATCATTACTGTGTTGTAAAATGGCATGCAATACATGTAGAGTAATACAGAAATACTGCTTTTTCACCATTAGTGAGTATAATTATGCGATATTTTATGATTTAAACCTACCCTAGGGGAGTGTGTAACTATTTTGTTGTAACTTTTCTCCGTGCCAATACTGGTGTGGTAACGTGGTGGTGGCGTGAGGACATGGTGGCACCAAAGCCAAGTCTCACCTAGGGCACCAAAATGGCTGAACAAGCGCTGAGGTAGTACACAGCGCCTAATTTTATATCACCTTGTGAACCTGTTTGATCTAATTGCAAATTAATCAAGCACACAAATAACTTTCAAACTGGCGGCTTTTACCAGTATAACACACCCTGTGCATTAAAAGCCAGAACTTTGAAAGAAATTGATATCTTGTTATATAAAAAGGACACAGGTAGAAGCTGTAAAGACTTGCAGTGATCTGTAAGCAAGATCAGCCAATCTACACCAATGGCGAGTGAGCTTCTGGTGTCTCTGGGTTGACTTTGCTTTGTAGTTACTTGAATTACTTTGTCATTTGTTTGAATCAGAGATTTTCAAAGTGAGAGTCGGGCCTCCCGACTGGGGTGCCAAACAGTTTAAGGGGAGGCTCAGTGAATGTAAGTAAAAAAATACTTTTTAGTTATTAAAAGGAGATAGATTAGCATAGGTAGAAACTAACAAATGCCCTAGGACAGACCTTTTATGTATTTGGTGTAGTCTGAAGTTGTGTCAAACAACAATATGAGACCATCTTTGCTTAAGCGTTGAGTGTCTGTTTGATCAAATAACATAATCATGAGCCCACAGGCATCCATGAATTGAGTGAAACTGAGCAAGTAAGTAAAATGTAACAAGGCAAGACTTTTTTTCCTTTATCATTGCTTTCAGTCATGAGGGTCTGTGGAATTAAATACATTTTAAATATTTTATTTGAAAGCAATGCAATAAATGTGTGGTTATTTTAGATGATTATAATTTTTATTTCTTATTATTTTGATAAATAAATAAATCAGCAGGGTGTATTCAAAGTGCAGCGTTATCTCAGATTGCTTTAAAAAATAGACTGCATTTGAGGTAACATTTTATCTGTAAATGCACTTTATTACCTAAAGCTTTTTCTTTGTTCAATTGTAGTATGCACTCTCTGTTGCTACTATTATGACCTTGTGACCTTATTTACCCTTTAACTACAACATCCTCAGCAGACCTCTATTTGTTCATTTTAATATCACAAAATTAATAATTTTGTCATTATCTACCATATTACATTATTTCTTGTGGTAATTGTGGTGTATGTGTGGTGAGCTACTATAGAAAAAGAACCAGCACTTCCTACATTTGATGCAGGTCACAGGATGTCTACTCAGAGCTATTCAAGTTGGAGCAGTCTCTCAGATCTGCATTTGAAGATATGGATCCCAGGCAAAGATTGGAAAGAGCCTTGTAAAGATCTGATTTAATCTGAGTGTGAAGTAATAAGATGTCAGTGTGGCTACCTTTGGCTGCCTGGGCCTTCCATTTCTCCTTGTTGTGATGAATCTCTTGGTTCCATGTGACCTTGAAGCTCTTGAAGTCCACTGTAGTCAATGAACAGCTGCCGTCTGAGGCTGTACTCTTCACACTGGAATGCTTTCCATCACTGCCATTAATACTGTTGACACTATGGACAGTGTAGACATGCATGTGCATATCACAAACACATATACACACAGTCATTCAGTCACACTAATGCACATGTAAACCAACTGTTAAAACTGTGGAACAGTGTGGGAATCAAATTTTGATTGAAGTGACTTAATTTCACATAAGGAGCTTGGTGCTTTGATGATCCTCTCCACTATGATGCTGTTTATTGGCTAGGGAATGGTTATTCAGGTATAAACTTCATATCCATAGTGTAGAACTTTGATATAAATCTCTACTCATTCAACCATACAGTGAATGTTTGGGCTATAAAACCAAAGTGATAGGGCTAAAAGAAAGCACTGCAGAGCTGCAGAACTGGTGTCTCTTGAGAGTCTGAGTAACATCTTGAATCAGCATTCTTCTAAAACAATATGACAATACTGTCATACCACAGTGGGGTCAGAACTGTTATTGAAATTACCTATGCCAAGTGGGCATGGGGTTAATATAATTGACAAAATAAACAAAAAGAAATTCCTCATTAATTTTAAAAAGATATTTCTTGAAAGCTGCACCAATAAATATTTTAACAGGGTCAAATGACTTTGTGTTGTGTTAAATAGGTCACTCATACATATTTTTTCTTTCTATGCCATGTTGATGATGTTGATGTGTTTCTGAAATCCTCCCATTTTTTTCTGATTAATGGGTTCTAAGAACTGTCTTGGTGGTCTTTTTGGGCCACAGTTCCTTTCAGTCCTGAAATCTGGCTTCTCAACCCTCAAGCTATAAATGTGTCAAGGAACAATTTGATCACAAAAGCAAGGGTCTGTTTACATTGGGAGTTTGAGACTAACATAAGTTCCTTAATGAAATGAGGTGTATCCTATTTCTTTCCCTATTATATACATTATATTATATATACTATGTGTGCAGTATGTGTTTGATGACTTCTAGAGGCAGTATTAAAAATACACTGTAGCAGATCACATAGTAAGTTGGGGCAGGGCATTTTGACAAGGAAGAGGCTTTAAAAAAAAAGGAAGAGGAGGAAGAAAAATGAGCTCAGCAGAACTGGCCGGAACAAATTTATCAATAAACCTTAAAATCATTTGTCTCTAATTCATAATCTTCGGCACCAATGGTACATGACACAGAGAAATTGGAAAATGAGCTGACACAGTGGATATAGTGTGGTAAATTTCCTGTAACAGAATTTTTGACAGTATTTTGAATTCTATCCTCATGTAAACTACTGCAGTCAATGGAGCACCCCTAAACATCAGTTTGCCAATGGAGCAATCAAACTTTGTAAAAATAAATTACAGACATTTCTATGTTGTCTAGATTAAATACACAAATTCTCAGATTTTGTCTTGATAAATGAATTTTTGACACTAGTTTGAAATCTTCCTTTACATGCATTCCTGGTAATTGCCTAAATCACAGTGTAATGTCATCCATGGCTATATGTTTTCTTCAACTTATTCTTTGTGAGTTCAAGACCCAGGTGGTGCAAAGGAACATTTTATACCTACTCAGGCATTGTGCTGTATAAATCAGAAATACATGACTTCAAGGTTTAATAATAACTTTGGTCTGGACAGTTCTCCTGATAGACTCTCCTGTCTCTCTCATTTGCCTTCCTCTTCTCCTTCCTCAAAATGCCAGGCACCAACAGTGATGATCTAAAGGGCTCTAACCCTGAACCATAGTGTTTCATCAACAATAGTGGCAGTATTTATTTACTGGCTTAAATACAAAGAGTCTGCTGTATATACATTTACACTAAATTGTCATTATTTTCTTGATTTTGCAGTTCACAAATTTTATCAAAGTAATGGTAGCTGGTTTGTTGTAAAGAGCCAGTCATGTTGTTCACTCCTCATCTCATGGCACCACACTGACATCTAGTGTAAAAATTATATATGGACGTTTTATGTTTTTTATGTCAGAGAAATCACACAGACCTCTTTCTAATTTTTAAGTCTAATATGTGTCATGATCATAAATGTTAGTCACAGAAACTGTTAAAAATACTTCTATCAGTCTACAAGTATTTTTGACGTGTTGTATTACCATGCTACATACTATGAACTAGTACTATTAGTATGAACTACAACCCCAATTCCAAAAAAAGTTGGGATGCTGTGTAAAATGTTGGTAAAATCAGATTTCATTCAAATCATTTAAACCCTGTATCTAATTAAAAATAGTGCAAAGACAACACATCAAATATTGAAACTGAACTATTCACACAGTCTCTCACAGAACCTCTTCCCATCTTCTCTGGAATGCTCTTTTTATACCCAGTCATGTTATTAACCTGTTACAAATTAACTTTTTCAAGTGTTTTTTGTCCCTGTCCAAACTTTTTTGAAACGTGTTGCTGGCATCAAATTCAAAATGAGCATATATTTTTCATAAAACAATAACATGTTTCAGCTTCAACATCTGATATGTTGTCTTTGTACTATTTTCAATTAAATATAGGGTTTAAATGATTTGCAAACCATTAATTTTATCAACATTTTACACAGCGTCCCAACTTTTTTGGACTTGGGGTTGTATATACTAACCTTCATATTAAAATGTCAAGCCAAACTCAATGTTCCATTAAACATGTTATAGGTGGAATTATTCCCACACTAACAGCTGCAACAAGGGAGACATCAAAACATTATGTACACACACAGTCCACAGAAGAGCTTTAGTCAGCCAAGTAGTTAATAATTTATTAAATATATTATAATTTATAATTTATTTTTAGTTAATAATGGAACTGTGTCACCCGACTTCTCCATGCAGGAAAAAATTCTATTGCTAAGGTTTAGAGTGGCAGGGCATGATAATATGGCACTACAAGTTTTGCAGGCATGCTGCTGTGTTTTGACTAATAATGCAGTTCCATAACATACATTAGCACAATGACATAGTGACTTTGTGACTGAGTTGTAGACATCATCATCATAGAAACATCTAAGAAAACAAATGTATCAGGTGGGACTTTTTTTTCAAGATGATGTCAGTATTACATAACATTTGTGTCAAGTGTTTCACAGAGGACATGAGGGTCTTGTGTGTATCACCTAGAGCGTCTGAAGCCAGCTAGTCCGGAGCAAGATGCCTCCTCCATAAGTGGTGTCACAATCTTCTCAGTCATTTCTGTCAGCACGCTAAATGTTGGTTCCACAATGAAATCAATGAATCCTACAGGAAACAGTAAACATGCCAGACAAACATTAGCTCTGTGCTTTCTGTTTGTTCTTGTTCTTCTCATTATATATATATTAAAAGTAGTACTAGTAGTAGTCTTCGTTTTTTTGATCCTCTACTACTCCTAAATCCTTTCAGCCACAGAAACCATTCAATGTCAATGTTCATCCCTTCAGTGACATTTATATATACATATAAGTAGACTTCAGCTTTCAAAAGGCCATGAACCATGAACTATTAAACTTGTATTCAGCTTTTCGATTTTTTTTTCAGCTTTTGAATGATCACTGATTGTGCTTCTTCTGCCTCTGTTTCTGATTGTTCCTCTTCTTCTACTAGACTTGACAAGAGACTTCCAGGCAACAAGGAATCTTTGTAATGACTAACAAACTAAAGATCATATAGACACACTAAATGAAGAATCTAATAATAAAACACACATTTCTACTTAAGAATGTCAAAAATATCTTAAAATACTGCATTTTCCACCACTAAGAATAAAGGGAATGGCAGCCATTTTTTTTGGTCACAGAAGAACCTTAACATTCATGTGATGTGGATGCAAGTCAATAGAAAAGAATAGGTCAAAAATACTCAGGTATCTCTCTAAACACTAATATGTTTTGTGATGTGGACCAATGTGGATTCCTTAGCAATTTGCTTAAAATATGCTGAGGTGAAATTCTAGTGAATCTCATAATGAGCGGCATTAGTTGTATTTGTGTGATTTACCAATCTGGGACTGGGCCACCATGGTGGATTTGCGATCACAAAGAGGGGAGAAAGGTAGCCCCAGCTCTGCTTCTTTATCTCCCTGAAAACAAATTCAACATCACAAGGTACTGTCAGCATAGGTGCACTTAGACAGGTAACTATCTTCATTTTCTTCTTTTATTTTTTCCTTTGTTCTATATAAAAGTGTAAATGTGTAATTGCTTATTAACCTGTGGTTTTGAATACGATAAGTTTTCAACCAACCCAATGTAATGCTTAGTTGCTTTTGAACAACAGAATAAGACATGATTGGACAAGATCTACCAAGGAATGTGCCAATAACAGCCAGTTGAGACTGCAAATCATGCCAGTTTGGCATGTGAAATACATATTCCTCAAAGGCATTTAGCACCATTAATATGCAACTTTGAATGTTATTATGTGTACTCTTGACTCTGTTGCTGATGTCAGAAACTGCCATGTGTGCTTGTTATTACATGTCACTTGACCATAAATAGGACTTTTGTTGATACTGTAGAAATAATGACACAATTTCTTCTGTAAATTGAGTAGTCAGCAGCTTACATGTTTGATCTAACTCTTGGTGCAGACTCTATAGCATAAATCAGCCAGCTCATGGGTTAAAAGTGAGCCAGAGATGTGATAATAGGAAACCGTAATGCCAAACACAGTTACCGTGGCTTGCTAACCTACTCATTTCCCGTATAAACAGGGTCTGTAAAGCAGAAAGTATGTGATGACTATTTTGGGAATTACCTGTCTGAAAAACTCCTCCAGTAGAGATGTTGTCCAGCGGTGATGGAGTTCCCAGTGTTTGGCAGGGTGGCTGATGTCAGCAGTGTGCAGCAGCAGGGATAAAGCCTTTGGCTTGTCAATCCTGCAAGTACAGACCAGTGAGTCACTGATGGGATCCTGTCAATGGCAAATCTGCTGTCTGACTACTAAAGAAAAATATTTGCTTGTATCCAAAAATTTGGTAGCGCATGTGATAGTCTGCACTCATTAAAGTAAGGAAGGAACAACACTAATTCTCTGGAGAGGAACAAAATAAACAAAGAAATAAGCAGCAAAATAAGTTTGCAATTAATTGATGATCAGTTATAAATATAAAATTGCCTTCCCTTGTAAGGCCTTACTAGAATTGACATGAAAACATGGAAATACTCAGACAATTAATGACTAAGAGTAGATGCAACATTTTTAAAGTATGCTGAGGTACAATAATGCTAACCTTAACCACTTGCGAGTCAAATTTCCTCTCGAACAGTCCCCACCTGTACAGGGAGCCTATTCAGTTGGATCCAAGCAGCAACTTTCTACTTGGCACCACGCTGTCCCATATGTTCACTCCCCAAATCCTCTCAGCCTCCAGAGCCCAGTCAGAGGTGTCACCAGCTAGCTATAACGTAGATTTGCTGCATGGATCTTGGTATGTCTTGGTTGGTATGTAACACTCGCTGAATTAATAATTTACAGATGGCAAGCTAGCCAATTTACCAGATCAGCCCCAGAAATCTGGAGGAATTAGCTGATGTTATCCACTCAAGACAGTATTTTGCTACATTAGCTAGCTAGCAATTTGTCTCTGTTGGCAAACAAGCTAACCTTAGCTAATATTAGCCAGTTAAAACCACAATATCACAATATATTTCACATGCTTTGCAGAAATGTTAGCTTTTACTTTAGACTTCATGTTGGACTTGTGTGTATTGGTCAGGTAGCCTCCAGCCCGCTTGCCTCCAGCCTGCTAGCCTCTAACCAGCATCCCTCTCGGCTAGCCTCCAGTGTGTTAACCACTCGCCTGCCTGGCTGACTCCAGTCCTCTGTCTCTGTCTTAACTCTCCAGTCCCTCTCAGATGTAGGTCTACTAAATGAAATTCTAGAATTGTAGAATTGCCCCTGAGCTGCAGCAATCTCCTGTTTCTGTGTTGCAGTGATCCACTGAGCTGGAACTGCAGCAGTGTTCTGTTCCTAAGTCTCCAGTCCATTGGTTGCAGTGGTCTCCAGTCCCTGTGTTGCAGCAGTCTCCTGTTCCTGAGCTGCAGTGACTATAAGCGACTAGAAACTATTAAACTACTCCTACTGAATCACAAAGCAAAATTTAAAAAGCATATTACATTCTAATACTAATCCATGCTCATATGGCTGTCTCCATAAAAAGCTCATTCATTAGTTGTCTGTCCAAAACTGCTTAAATTGTTTCATATTTACTTCTAATTAATTACATTAATTGCATTGGAAGAATGCTATTATAGTTACTGTATGCTGCATATGAAAATTTCCCTTCTTTGGAACTAAGTCATCTAGTACGGTAAAGGCACAGTTACGTGGCCATAAAATGTATTACAGAGCAGTAAAATTTGGTGGGCCCCAGTATATACATACAAACTCATTTGATAAGCAAGTTGTGTTTCATGGAATGGTTTTTGGGCTGCTTTAGGCTATCCTCTGCAAACTGCATACAAACGGCATACAGTTCTGTTTTTCCCCATTTAGTCAACAAGGAACCCCAGGGCAGGGACAACTTTCCCCCAGCTAGTAAAAAAAAATCAATGCAAATCAAATCAGGCTGCATTCAGCTAAAATAACATCGCTAGAAAATTCTTAACTTGCTACACTACAAAACCTTTTTACTGTAGTAATATGTGAAATAATTACAAAGTTGCTTAAACCCAACTTTGCCTCATGATTTGACAGTGTCAGCATGCCCACTAAAGTGTTGAGATTTGTGAAGGACCTGAGGCCCGTTTACAACTTGGGTACATGTCAACAAAACTGGTTTAGAAGTGAAATCCACTACTCACGCCTCAGGCTGCAGCAGGAGGCTTTTCATGGCTTTGATCTGTTGGAAGTGGCAGGACATGTCAGTGGCCAACACCATCTCCACTACCAGAGTCCGCAGTTCTCTTGAAGAGTGAATTAGAGTGAAAAATCTCAACAACTATTAGATGGATCACCATGAACATTAAGGTTCCGTTTAGAATATACTGAAAGAACTGAAATAACATTTCATCTAGCACCATTATAAGGCCAAAATTCTTTGTTGTATATGGTGCCCATGTCACTGAGAAAAAAAAGAGTGTGACGTGTTCAAATTGGTAATTTGTAGTTTCCATTTAATAATTTGTGTGCACAGATTACTTAATTCATTTTTTGTTTTATTTTAATATTGTTTTTGGCATCAGACTCTCAGTCTCTTGCTCTCACCATGCAAACAAAGCCCCAAACCCTCTCCATCATGAAAATATACAGTAGCAGTATAGGTTCACGGTTCCCTCTGTACACAATACAGTGTCTCAACATCAGACTTTTTCCCCCTCACATTCTGTGTCCAAGAGCCACAATTTGTGGCTCAAGTTGCCAGAGGCACACACACCTTTCAGTTTTCTCCACAATTGCAGAGTCTGTAATGCATTCAATTAATAAATCTGATCTATTATGTTCACATGACTGAATAATCAGTTTATTTTATTTTATTAATAAAATACCTGTACATAAAAATCACACAGTACCAGAAATGATTGGTCAGGACCCATTTGGCATTTTGAACTTTTCTACACATTAGACAGATATGCTGTAACAAAGAGATTGAAAGTCTATCTAGTCAAACCTTTTGGAATAAAGCAGCCATTGTAAAACTCCAAACTCTGCATATCACCTGTGGCCTATTCCACCAATCAGTGAAATAAAACACACTGATTGTAGCTAATAAGTTGAAACATTAGTAATATGATCAGTTCTGCAAGTGCCTTTTCTTCAGTCAGTGGGCCATCCCACACACACACACACACACACACACACACACACTTAATTATCAGTTCTTCCACAGTTAGCCAAACTGCAATGAAAATACTGAGAGCTTAGTTTACATATATCACTTTGTGCATAAAAGCAAATCACCTTGTGCGTAAAACCTGGATTAATAGTGGCCAGTTTGAGAATGCATGCCATACAATGAGCCAAACAATGTAGCCTAATTGTTTAAGACAGCCAGACATCTAACCTGAGGCAACACCATCAGATATGATTCATCTTAATTTTTACAATATGGAGTCCATGTTTGGGGCAGTATTACAGGGTTCAAGCCCCTCAGAAGCCACTGCTGGTGACTGTACCCTGTTGTCAATTAACACACAGGAGAGCCTCGCTTGTGGTGAATGACTATGTGCAATTTGTGTGTCCTGTCCTGATGATGTTATGAGGAAATGCTCTCAATACCGTGATGCAAGTCCATTTTAAATTTTGAAATTAATATACCCAAAAGACCTCAACCGAAACACATCCTTTTCATCAGCAGCAGCACTCACAGATTGGACTGTGACTGTAAATTAACTTATAATTCAGACCTGCACACATTGCATGCCTGGCACTTTCCTAGCACAAAATTGATGGACTGTTTATGAATCGTAAAATTAAGTTTAAGACTTACAGGGGGAAATGGGGAAAAAATGGCTAATTTAAAATTGTTAGAAAGCTATATGCTATTTTCAAGACAATATCGACTGACTTATCTCCATTCTGTTTTTATTTTCCACTTTAGGTTAATGTGACTTAATGTTGAATAATGACTACCAGAGACTACTGGAAGATTAGTAGTCTTCTGCTTTACAGGAGGATCATTTATTTTGCAGTGTGGCATGATCACTGACCAAGGTGCTGACCTGGGACCAAATGCAGGAAATTGCTGGCCACCTGCGAGTCGCACTGATTGACATGGTTCCTGTTGATACTTGGAGGGGATGTGGTATTGGTTGACAAGATGGCGCTACGCATGGCCGCCTCTGTACTGCGCTCTCATCAAACAATAACCTACACTCCCAGCCACCCCCTCACCCCTCCCTACGACCCCTCACCTGCACTAAGGATCTGTGAAGAGAGTGTGCCATCAGCTCTTTCAGAGACAGAAGATCAGGAAGGCACCAGGACCAGATGACGTGTCTCCCTCCTGTCTGAAAGTCTGAAAGTCTCCCCTGTTGATTCAAACGCTCCACCATCATCCCAGTCCCCAAGAAACCCTCCATCACAGGATTAAATGACTACAGGGCTGTTGGTCTGATGTCTGTGGTCATGAAAACCTTTGAAAGACTAGTGTTACCCATCTCAAGGACATCACAGGCCCCCTACTGGACCCCCTGCTGTTTTCCAACCGGGCAAACAGGTCGGTGGATGATGCAGTCAACATGGGACTACACTACATCCTGCAACACCTCGACCTGTTTGTGGACTGCAGTTCGGCGTTCAACAAAATCGTCCCAGACATCATGTACTCCAAACTCAGCCAACCAGCAGAGGATGTACTTCCTGCGCCAGCTCAGGAAGTTCAACCTACCTAAGGAGCTGCTAATGAAATTTTACACTGACACTATTCAGTCTGTTCACTGCACATCTATCACTGTGTGGTTTGGATCAGCCACCAAACAGGACAGAGACAGACTACAACAGACAGTCAGGACTGCAGAAAGAATCATCTGTGCAGATCTGCCCTCCATTCAAGACCTATACAGGTCCAGAGTCAGGAACCGGGCAGGATCACTGCAGATCCAACACACCCTGGACATAACATATTCCAACTTCTCCCCTCTGGTAGGCGCTACAGAGCTTTGCACACCAAAACAACCAGACACATGAACAGTTTCTTCCCTCAGGCTGTCACTTTGATGAACACTTATCCTGTGCAATAACCCAGTAACAGAACATTCACCTGTAATAATGTATTTTCATATTATTACACACCTTCATTGTTTATATACACACCATGGTTATAATGTAAATATCATCTGCTAGCACAAACCATGCATACTATGTATACTGTGTATACTGCCATATCCACCTACCTCTTGTCTGTATATACTGTATATTGTATATTTCTGCACATATTTCTGAATACTTTGCACTCGGCTATATATACTGTGTATCTATATATATATTTTTGTTACAGCCACTACACTTTTCTATCTTTTGTTATGTATGTATGTGTGCGCTCCTAATGGCATCTCTCTGCAAAGCTGCCTGCAAAGTCCCAGGATCCAGTGCTCCACCTCCTGTGTGTTGATGGCAGCTCGCCTCTGTATCGACAATTTCTGTGAAACTTGTTAGAAAGCCGAATGATAGTTTTGTTTGTACTTTGTGGTCCCTTTTGTTTCCCTGGTAAGGATGTATTTGATCAAAACCCTGAAGTGTGGCCAGGCTTCAGAGCTTAGTTAGTGACTGACACTGTTAACCTTCCTTTCTCACGCAGATTTTGGTCTCTGTATTAGATTCACTAGGTGCAGGGGTGCTGTTTCTGTTGTTGTTTGTTTTTTAGCGCTCAGGACCTTAGAATTTGTTTACTTTTATTTTGGTTAAGGAATGCATTAGCTCGTAAAGAGTCCTCTTTTGGTTATATTTTGTTTTTGATTTTAAACAGCACCCTCCGGCCCTCTTCCTTGGTTTGTTTTGAATTGCTATCCGCTACTTTAAGTTACAATAAACTACTTTACCCTTTTACCACCTTGGGTTTTGTGTTGCTTCCCTATCCCCTAGTGAGCTGGGTTGTAACAATATTGCACTAAGTTTAGAAAAAAATGCCTATGTTCACCTAGTCTTGTTAGTCTATTTATATGTTTTAGTCTACTTATATGTAAGTACAGAGATCAAAGTGAAACCAGAGTAAAATTCCTTGTATGTGTACACATACCTGGCCAATAAAACTGATTCTGATTCTGTAGCTCTGTCACTCATTTGTCACTTTGAATGTCAGTTGGGCAAAGAGACAATGCTGCATTACACATTAATATTACCTCTTAATATACACTCAGTGTGTGCCCTAACTATGCCTTAACTTCAAGTCTTCAACAAGCCTGGCCATGCAATTCAGGCATCATGTAAATGGTTTATGATGGACATTCAGATATCTGATGTCATACTGTGTCAAGCTACATTATCATCTAATATAATTTTTTATTGATTTTTATTATTTGGAATCTGAGGTGAGGCATACAGGGCTCAAGGAGTGTTTGTGTCTATTTTGCTCACTCAGTTACAGTGGTAACAACTCTTCATGTCACTGTGCATAAATATTAACAAACAGATTATTGATAGACATGTGATTACAGACTCAGCAAAGTGAAACAGGTTAAACTCAACATAAGTGCAGGTGTTTGTCAATTTTGAAGAGGTCTGTGTTTGCACATGCCTCCACACGAATTCAGGCTTTGACACACAGATGGACTGTGGAAAAAAAGCCTAACTTTCAGACAGTCATCTGTGTGGAGGCAGGAGATAACCATGCACTGTAGAAAACATGGATGTAGTTTCTGTGTCACCCCTAGGTTACACTACTTTGCACAATTCCTCCTGAAATACAGGTGTTAAATTATTTGTCTATGTTTCAGTCTACAGTCAATCATAACCAGTCATGTTTCTGGAGTGTTATAATTTTAAAATGCCTGTTTTAGTAATAATACTAATAAAAATAACAAAGACCTTCATTTTCCAAACTTACACAGATGTTCAAAAGTATCACAAAAGTAATACTTCTCTATTATGTTCTGACTTTGCTGCATACTGTTTAATAATTGTGGCTAACATCTGCTCCTGTTAGCTATGTTAGCACAGCTGGATGTCTTGCTTTACAGCTAACCTAAGACTAGTTAATTAACTGACTAATTAACTAGTGAACAAGCTAAGCTAACAACCCAAGTTTGGTGAGTGCATACACCAATGTCTGCTAATTAGTTCTAATATAAAAATAAAACAATACTAGAATTTCACTCACTGAAATAATGGGAGCACTGACTTCTTGGATGGTCTGTTAATACAATTAACTGCATAGCAAGCAATATTTATCTGTTATTTGCATGAAAAATTTTGACATGGCCAAAAGGTAAAGTTCAGTTCTAATTAGCTGAGTTGACATCTAGCAGACAGCTAGTGGCTGTCACTCAAAGCAGTCACACCTTTAATTATGCATAACTTTAAGCCTAATATAATTTAAATTAGTTTATATAATATTATATAATTATATATATATATATTTATATAAAAAGTAACTCCCCCATACACTTGTCATGAATGTTGCTGAAATGAGTTAAGTAGACCAAACCCATTTTTTGTACCAGGCTGTAAACATGTTTATTACTGCTGTAACATTGGGGATTTTGATATGGGGGTCAATAGGAATTAATTCGCTTTTGAAGCCGGCCTCAAGTGGCCATTCAAGGAACTGCAGTTTTAGGCACTTCTGCGTTGGTTTCTTTTTTCAACCCCTGAGAATGCTGCTTGCAGTTAACCTATACACCTTGTTACGTTGTCCTGGTAACATGTCTGTGTTATGTTGTCATGGTAACCTCTGTGTTTTGTTTTCGTCAATGCAGGTATGTAGGAGTGGCTCCGGGTCGGTGCTGATTGGCTGGAGAGCTTAAAAGACTTGGATTGATGCTGCTCTCGTTCTCTCTTTCTTACCGCTTGGCTCCACCTGCTGCTACCACCCAGTCAACCAGGACAGAGCCGGCTTCCGCAACTTCCTGCTGCTGCTCCATGGCATGCCATGCTACAATCAAAGCTTCATGCTTATTTCATGCCTTAGTTTAGTTCTGGAGTGATGAGCAGTAGTCCTGTTTTCGGTCTATTCTTTTTTTGTTATGGACAGGTTTTGTTAGGCAGGGATAGGGTTGACAGGCGAGGTCCTATGGGACAGCCAGCCTCATCTGTCATTTTATTTTGTTTTATTTTGGCCACCTCATCACTATCCTTAATTAAAAGTTGTGTTATGAGTTGTTGTTAGTTACCACTGAGTCTGAGAAATGTTACGTTGTCCCTTACTAAGTGAATAAATCTCAAATTGGTTGTGTTAAAACTCTTGGTTGTGGGGAATTTCTTTGTTCCATGTGCTACGGCTATTCCCACTCGTAACACACCTGCTGTATATTTTTCATGAGGAGTGGCTTTGTGGCTTTGTTTTGGGTGATGAGAGAGCAAGAGACAGAGCCTGAAAGCAGCTGTATAATGCCAACAACAATTAAGTACTTAAGAATGTTCACAAATTATTAAATTGAGAGTACAAATTCAAAAGCATAAATTTGTTTTTCTTTTTCCTCTGGGCTCCATAGGTTTATGACCAAATACCTGTGAAAATAATGACACATAACCTCAGCTGTACTTTATGATATTTGGCACACTAAACTATGATGATGAACATAACAAAAATCCTAAACATCAGCATGTTACTGAGCTGCCATTGTGACTGTCCAGTCTTGCTCATTAATAGCCAGTGAAAATAGGCAAAATAAGGAAATTGTCTCCTCTCACCTCCAGTCATCTTTAGAAAGATTAGAGAGGATGTTCATTTCATCATCATATTGTAGAAGACGATAGGCAGCACTGACATGGTGGTTCTCCAGAACAGCTCTGTCATTGTACAACATTGCTGTGTCTGACCTGCAAATCCCACACAGTTAAATTCATCATAAGGCTCAGCTCTTTTAAAAACATTTGGTTTAAAATTGAAATCTTAATAATAAAACTAAAAATGATACAAGAAGATTACAAAAATATCAAACAACCTCAAGTTTAATCATTTTCTCAGCAACTGCAGTGCTTCAAATGACTTCAAATGATGCTGGGTGGAAATTACCTGGTCTGAATATGGAAGTTATTGGTGGTGCCTGTATGTTCGTAGTCATGGATGGCAGCTGCAAAAATGATGGCAAAGATCTCCAACTCAGTGAGCCAGTGCTGAGGGAAAGAGAGGGAGAAATGTGAAATTTTTAAGAACACCCCCCCCAAAGACAAAAACCAAAACAAAACACAAAGACAAAACATAAAGATGGGGGTTCATCCCATAATCAGGAGTTAGCCAAGATACAGAATATGCTGAAATCTATCCCAGCCGGCATTTCAACATTGATTGAATCAACATTATGGATCAATGGTCGCATGACTTTCCATTTGATTTTGCAAAGGGAGCCAATGTTGATATTTTGGCGTCATCCTACTTATAAGATTATCAGATTTATAAAAATCAAAATAGCATCTGTCAACATCAACATTGAATAAGCTATAGATTAAATTTTCTTTTAATTCTACGCTGTACACAATAGTGCATCATCATATCCTAATTTGGAAATCAGTTTTGAGTTGTTATTGAATCAGTGATTTACATACCCAGTGTTTTCAATGCAATTGTTATGTTATGTCTGCAATTTGCTGTACGTAAGTTGTTACTACTACCCTTATACCATATACACAAAAAGAAACATCTACAACATCTACAAAAGTCAGTGGTAAAGCTCGAATGTGATCAAAGTGTTACAGACACTGGAGGCACCCAAACACAGGACACAGACAGGATGGTGTTAATAAGAAAATAGTAGTTTTATTGTAAATTATTGTATTGTTTCTGGAAGAAGGGCTGATGGCAGGGAATGGGATCCAGCAGCAGCAGGGGAGAGGAAGGATGATGGAGGAGCGTGCATGGGCTTGAGCGTGAAGGGAATGATTTGAAGCCTGGCTGGCAGGAGAACCTTGGAGGCTCAGTGGTTGCTGGCAGACAGACTGACGAGCAAGAAGATAGACTGCTGGGTGATGATCCTCTCACAGTAGGAGACAGCAGGCTAATGGAGACCGTTTCAACTGAGACAGAAAATGTGGGATGAATCTCCACATTCACATTCTTCTGTGGGACAAAATGCATGGTCAACCAAGAGGTCAGCCATTTCCAGGGCTTTGAGGAGCTTAGAGATAGCTAAAGTACACAGATTTTGAAAAAAAATATCCACAATAGTGAGTATAGTGATGTTACCTTGGGAGGGAGCAAGTCCAGTGACAAAATTGAGAATTATGTGAGACCACAGGAGACCAGGAATTGGCAGTAAGCCAATGGGTTGTTGAGCAGGTACACACAGTACAAGTGGGCAGCAGAAACACTGCTTCAAGAGTATGACTTACATCTAGATCAGAGGGGAACCAAGAGGTATGTGTACTGCCCTTGGAGCCGGAAACACTAACAGACTGGACAGAAACCGGTTAAAAAGGCTGGTTCAGTTATCTGGATAACCCCGACCACCCTCTCCACCAGCTGCTGGACAGACAGCAGAGCTCGTTCTCCAACAGACTGATTCAGCTTCGCTGTCACAAGGACTGATACAGGAAAGACTGTTTAACTCTGAAGCTCATTCTGGCAAAGAACACTCTGGACTCTCAATGTTGTAGTTTATTGATAGTTTGTTTTGTTATGTTGTTTTGTTGCATTGTATGTTGTTTTTTGATTGCACTGTATGTTGTCCTGTTGCACTGTATGCTGATTTTTGCACTGTATGTTGTTTTATGTCATGTTGTAACCTCGTAGTTTAGTGTGTTATGTGTTATGCTGGGTTGTGTTGTTTTGTTTCAACTGTAGCTGCTCCAACAAAAGAATTTTCTAGTTTGGGACAAATAAAGTACATCTATCTATCTATCTATCTATCTATCTATCTGTCTATCTATCTAGCTATTTACTGTGGATACTATCTCTGCAGCTGTGCACATAGAGATTTGGCCCGGTCACTTCCACCCCACTGTCCCTATGACTGTGCTATAGACATCCTCCCTGGTGCCACCTTGCCTTGCCTGTTTGTACAACCTTTCACATCCTGAGAGAGAGGCCATGGAAAACTACATTTCAGACTCTTTAGCTGCAGGTTTCATATGCCCTTCCTCCTCTCCTCTCGGAGCAGATTTCTTCTTCGTGGGCAAAAAAGATCAGACTCTCCGCCCATGCATAGATTACCTTGGACTCAACATCACCATCAAGAACAAACACCCCCTCCCTCTCATCAACCCCTCCTTTGAGCCTACCACCTAATCCGGATTAAGGAGGGCAATGAGAGGAAAACAGCATTCAACATCCCCCTCGATTTTGAATATCTGGTGATGCCTTTTGGCCTGACTAATGCCCCAGCTGCCTCGCAAAACTTCATTAATGATGACATGCTCAAGCAGTTTGTTTTTGTCTACCTAGACAATATCCTGATTTTCTCCCAGTCCCTTGAGGAACACCAACAATATGTTAGACTGGTTCTACAGAGACTCCAAGAGAACGAGTTGTTCATCAGTGAAATGTGAGTTCCACACCTTTTCTGTCACTGTTATGGGTCCATTGCCAGTGGACAGTTACAACCAGATCCTGCCAAAATTAAGTCAGTAGCTGAATGGCCTAGGCCATCTTCTAGAAAACAGTTACAGCAGTTCCTAGGATTTACCGATTTTTACCGTAGGTTTATTCAAGACTAGAGCAAAGTTGCTGCTCCTCTCACTCGTTTAATCTCAACCAACTCACCTTTCCAGTGGACTCCCAATGCTGAGAAGGTGTTCCTCTTAGTGAAGGAGAAATTTACTAATGCGCCAGTGCTACGGCATCCCAACTCCTCTCGCCAATTTGTTGTAGAGGTGGACGCCTCAGAGGTAGGAGTGACCCCAAGACTCAAAAGCTACATCCTTGTGCTTTCTTCTCATGCCATCTTTCCCCTGCAGAGCAAAATTATGACATGGGCAATCAGGAGTTGCTGGCGGTGGTTCTGGCACTGCAGGAGTGGAGGCACTGGGTGGAGGGGGCTGAGACATCTTTTTTAATCCGGACTGACCATAACAAAATGGCTTACCCGCACTCTGCCAAGAGACTGAACTCGCTCGTCTCTCTTCCACAACTGCAGTTAGGGAGACTCAGAAGGACCAGCCAGACCCTGGCATGAAACCACCTGATCGCCTCTTCGTCCCTGATGCTGCCCGCTCTCAAGTCCTACAGTGGGGGAATTTGTGCAAACTCTCCTGTCTTCTGGGCGTGAACCAGACCCTCCTATTCCTGAAACAGTTCAACATGTGTTCAGACTCCATGGTATTCCTGTTGATATTGTTTCTGATCGTGGCCCTCAGTTTTCATCACAGGTTTGGCAGGATTTTTGTAAAGCGTGGGGTACAGCAGTCTCTCCTCAGGCTATCATGCTCAGACCAATGGCCAGACAGAGCAGGCCAACCAGAACTTGGAAGCAGTGCTTTGTTGTGTCACCGCCCATCACTCTGCATCCTGGAGTTCCCACCTCCCGTGGATTGAATATGCCCACAACTCCCTCACCTGCTCGTCCATGGTTCATGGCTGCATATGGTTTCCAACCCTCCCTGTTCCCTGCCTAGGAAGAGGAGGTGGCTGTCCGTACTATAGAGGAGCACCTCCAGTGCATCAGGGAGATCTGGAGGTGCCTGTGCTGCCCTCAACCGTTCTGCTGAGCGGAATCAACGTCTGGCCAATCAACATCGCTCTCTAACTCCAGAGTATCGGCCAGGACAGCAGGTCTGGCTCTCCTCCAAGGATCCCAAGCAAAATTTGAGACCCCCTTCAAATTTTTGCTTTTGATGCTTTCAGGGGGTCTCATGGGTTAATCGGGGGGGACCCCCCCGGACCCCCCCGTATTTCACACACTGGCTGTCAGGTTAAAGTTGCCTTCCTCACAAAAGATCCATCCCACTTTTCATGTGTCTCCAATCAACCTGCTATTGTTTACACCAAACTAAGTCTTGTGATTATCCTTTGTGCTTATCTCAAGTTTTTTCTCCTTTGTCTCCAGTGTCTCCAGCCAGGTGCCCCAGCACCTCCACTGCCCAGCCTCCAACCTCAAACCTGCAAACCTCTCTCTACTCAAACCAACTGGACAGGCAAACTCTCCTCACTCATCTCCCTGGTCATTCTACAGAGCCCCACAACAGCACCACCAGCACCCATGTGCCAGCAAGTTTTCAGTTTATTTCTGGAGTTCTACAATAAATCCCTTTAACCCACTCCCTTGTCTGCATCTTGCTCCTGGGTCCTATTAAAAGTATTAACTGTCACAAACAGACAACCAGCTGATATAGTGTGCTTTTTCCATACTACATGTCAAAATAGAACCATATTCTAAAATGATTTTTCTATCTTATTTGACTGCATGCATTAATTATAGAGTTTGTGTTTCATCACAATCTGTAGTTTTAATAGGTTTCAAGACATTTTCATCAACTTGAAATTAAAAAAGGCACAATAATGAATTGAAAGACACCCATTAAGTTATATTGACATTACATCGCTGATTACAAATTACAATTTGGGGATACTTGGTGAAATTTCATGTCATTTCAATAACCGGAGCCTGAATTATCTTCAATTTAAAAAATGACAGAAATGTCCTGCTTGGATCATTCCACAGGTAAATGAATTACTTGGTAATGGGTAATTACTGCATCTTCAAAAGGCTCATTTGTTCACATGCAAAGATGGGGAGAGGTTCACCACTTTGTGAAGCACGTGGTAGTATAAAGGATATTAGTACATGGGCTTCGTAAACCTGTTTTCGGTAAACAGCTAATTTGTAAATGATTGCATTCTCTTTGTATTCACACTTTACGCAGCGTCCAGCGTCCTTCCAACTTTCTGGAATCAGGGTTTGTACAACCAGTTTCTTTTATTTTAAGTAATCATACTTGACCACTTGGGGCTCTGGCTTTATGTGAAATTTGTTCATTGTAAAGATTTTAAAGTGGCCAACAGTTTAACAGAGGATATTATACATATTTGCTGGTATCCCACTGGCTTGGTACATGTCAAGGGAATGCAAGTTGTCAGAGAGTGGAAATAGTACATTGTGGCCTTTGGCTATTTTCCCTGCCATCAAAATGGCCTAATAATGTTTAATGACATTTTAATGTCATGTCCAAATTGTACCACTGTAGTTGAGGTCAATAAAATTATTCGTGACACCATTACTGAAGCATTCAAAATGGCATAACTGACAGAATGACAACTGTCATAAACATTCATAAAGACTCTCTCAATCCTTCATTGTTTAAAATAGGTCATGGTCTCAGAATTGAAAGGTGCCTATTGTTTAAAAGTTAATTGAATTAATGGTTTAGCTTCTGTGTGCTATTTACTGTTCTATAGTGACACACTGTTTCACAAAGTTGCCAACAAATCTGTACTTACATCTGGCTTGGCATATGCTTCCACATGTGCATGCTATGGATCCATACTTAAAAATTCAGCAAGATTTTTGTCATATGTCAACGTAGTGTTCCTAGAGACAGACTCACATCTTACTGCAATTTCTATATTCAACATCAGAGTCCAATTTGGATGGTCTGCTTTTGCTGCATGAATGGGAGTCTGAGGAACTCCACTGTCTACCTAAAAGAACTCAGAGGGACTCCAGTTGCTGTCTGAGAGTGACTAGTGAAAAACTACTCCTCCGGCTACATGAGGGAGACTCAGTGGACCTCTGGCCTTATGAGAGGGACTGCAATTGTAGCAGAACTTGTCCATCTACTGTACTTAATCTGAAAGCAGTTTATATTTTGTAGCATGCAATTCTAGCACACTAAATAGGTCTGAAGGCCTTTTATATTCTGTTACAACAATGGATTCATGAAGAAAACATGATAGATCAAATACCAAAATGTTTTTTTGCAATATGCAAGACAAAGAAAGTGAACAAATCTGCACCAACTTTCATGAACAACACTACAACACTAGTCTATAATTAATTCAAGAATTATATTCTCATTCAGCAGCGAAAACTGGTTGAACAACAACCAGACTGTTCATTCTTCTGAACCTTTTTGGGTAGACAGGGAAGAAGAGGGTGATCATCTACAATGGAACAGGCAACAGTCAGTATTGATACAATAATAACTACTTTTTTAACAAGTGACACAGGTCAACATAAAGTGCTTTTCAGTAAGGCAATGGGCCACCAGGAGCTGCCAGGACAGCTTTAATGCACCTTGGCATAGATGTCTCACATCTCTGTGGTTCTACTGGAAGGATGAAACACCATGCTTCCAATAAATAAATAAATCCTGCTTAAGTTTTCTGTTAAAGAAAGCATCATCTCTAAATAGCAATATTATATACTATATAAAGCTTCCTTATAGAGTACACCATTGATGCCTTGTCTAGCAGGCCAAACAAATATTGCATGCTCTTAATCTTGATTTTTGAGTTTCAGAAGCTGAACTTGTAGAAGGGGATCATGATGAATTTGAGGACAGCGACAGTGTGGAGAAGATACACAGATTCACCATGGCAACCAACAACACCAGAGCTTCATATTACTATACACCATTAATATTATACATGTAGCTCCATATTCAAAGCCATGAGGGCTCTGATCTTGTTGGTCACAATTCTACTGCCAAGGGTACTTCAAAGATAGTGGCAAGTGTGTTCCTTATAGAACTATACCCAATATCTTTCTAATAATGAGAAGCAATGCCACTGAAGTGCTGTCTTTAAAACGATCCAAACCCAGAAAGGAGACTCCTTTCCTATCTCTTTGAATGGGACATTGTCTATATCCGATGTTCATAGGGTTAAGGTTAGGGTGTTCATTTATATTGAAAGACATGCAGTGTTGTTAAGCTGTTGCTCCCAGCACATTTCAACTGTCACAAATTTCAATGTTGTGGTCTGCGCAAAATCTGAACAAAATCTGGCTGATGTGTTATGCATGACAGTGTTGCCATATTGTAAAATTGTTCTCATTATTAGAAATACTTTGCTATAGCCATCACTGTCCATAAGATCCATTCTGTTCATATTCATCAGCACAGGTTTTTGGGCATATGACCAATAATTAACTGATGATTTTATGAGAAAATATTTTTTTTTAAATGTGCACCCTTGTTACACACCTGTATCCTCATTTGTTTGGAGGTCAGCAACAGCCACTGTTTCATCTCTATCAGCATTGTTTTGGTGATATTCTATTATTCTTCAGCTATCGCAAATTGTGTTTCATCTACACAAAAAGGTTTGCAGACCTGTATGGTTAGTACACTATAAGACTGAAAAGAAAATCCAATCTTACAAATGACCAAATACAGTACCCTTTTTAAGATCCACTGCACTTAAAATCATGTTTTTTTTTCTGTTTTCAATGTGTTTTACCACCTCATCCACCACAATACTGATGTACTCTGATCGACACATACTAAATGAGGAAAGATTCTGCATTAAATATAAGCCATTTTAAGTTGTTCATGCATCTATATAATGATAATAATAAATAATAATAATAATATAATCTGTCATTTGGACAGAGATGAGTTTTTAAGGGTTTAACCAGTGCTGGGAGTGGGTTCTTAATAGTATACTCTCTTCCCATTTGGAAGTCTGGGTAGATCTTCTCTGGCCTCGTCCTTTCGTAAAACTTTAGGGTCTCCTCCTCTGAGCAGCTCAATTCAGTAGTGGTTGTCAATTCATAGTTTCACATTATTTTCTGTTATCTCACAGCCATTCTAAACAGGTGCTATAGAATTAATCATTTAAGTACAAATTTCATGGGATTGAGATAGTCCAGGATCATCTGGAGGAAGTCAAAAAATAGGTCAATGACACACTGACTCCATGAATGGCACTGTGTCAACCCCAAATACCAGATGGATTCTGATTATAAGTGTGCAATTTACAGCATGTAAACAAAATATGATAATTACATACCTGATGCAATTTTTACTTTTATCAGAGCAGGTTTTCATGGCCTTTTTCACTCCTTGATCAGGTCAAGACCAAAGACAAAACAATCCTTAACCCAACAGGATGGCATGACTTCCAGAATCTCTGCATTGCCTTCTCTCCATACAGCTCTTCCCTACATTATTCTGGACTTTCACAATACAACAGACAAACATAAATACAGAAACAATGTGAGAGCTACTATCAGTATGCAGCAAATGTTGCTCTTGTGTGTAGATGTGGGATTTTCAGTATTTCAGTATGCAAAGATCATGGTGTATTTCCATGTCATTTTGTTGATGTGCGAAGGTGTGTAAATGATTAAATAGATAACAGGATAAAATATGTTATTGTAGTAATAACAGATGTAGGCTAATAGCAGAAAGTTGTTACAGTTGTACACACACCTTCATAGTATAAATGCCTCCACAGTGAGGTGTGTGTGTTTGAAATGACATGCTTGATGTTATAGTCCAACACTAATAGTTACACATCGTTGAAACAATGAAAATTTGTCTTAAAAAATAATAAAAAATAATAATTACCTTGTCTTTAACACCTTTTAAGTCTGGCATATCCAGTAACCAGGGACAAGTCTTAATACCTTTCACTGCCATGAATCATTCATATTAGAACAAAGTAATCTCCATAGAAAGACAGCTTTTTTCCTCACATTCTTCTTCTCAGTGAAAATTTGCCTTCCATTTCTTCTTTCATCTCATAAAAGTAATATGTTGATAAGTTTAGAGTTACATGGAACAAGTGACAAGGTGGTGCACATCACACTTAGTCCTATTTTAGTTCACAAATCCATAGCAACAAGACACAGTGACAAGATCTCCAAAAAGAAAACAGCAGTCCTTCTTATTGGTAGACACAAATATCTGATTTAGTGCTGGTGTAATGCAAATTATGGCATTATCCATTTCAGCTATCTATTTGTTAGATATTTGTGGAACGGGGCATTTTGCATTCCTGACACTTTTCTTCAGTTGGTTCTTGAACTGAAATGCACAGATTTCATTTAAAGAAGTTCAGAAATTCCTAGCATCTACTGCTAAGTGGGTAAGCTGTGGAGCTTAGAAGAATTTTTATTAAAAAAATAAATCAGTGTTAGCGTAGGCAGCATGCACATTTCTTGTGTTACTGACAGTATGGTCTTGGCATATGTACGTGGTTGTAGAAGCTCTGAGGCAGTACCACACGAACATCAACAGGTCTAATGTACAGTAAAAGTTGTTGAAATTTAGTTTCATTACCATCTTTCCAGAATAGCAAGAGTCTGAGGTTGTCTGGCAAATTCCCATGGCAATTGAAAGACAAAGCTTGGATTAAATTACACCAATTTGACTATGAGACAGCCTGCACTCTTTTGGACCCCCTGGAAGGTCAGTAAGCATCTCCCCACTCCTAGGCAGACCAAATGCATGTAGTCCAACACAAATGACTTTACGCACTACAAGCCTGCATTTACCAGGGCTGCACTTTGATGAGCAGAGAAGGTATTAATGATGAATTACTCTTCTTGAAGAGAAGATGGGATGGTAAATCTTCTCTTGTGATTGATAACTATACACAAGCCTGTGGGTCACATATTGTCCTTCAGTATTGGATCGCTTGCAACTGTAGTACGTATTATAGTGTCCCTTTATGCATTTCAAACAAGCTCTCACTGGAGCATCACAAATTACTTCATCTTGGAATGTTTCCATTTTGTTGAAGAATTGGCCAAAAATTGACATTTGATGACTTGAACAATGGCAAACTATGTTGAAATATAGGTCTACATAATTTTCTCTGGAGAACTCATCTGGATACTGTGAACATATTTTCCAATTTCCAGGTTCAGGGCCAAAATACACCACATATTTCCCATGCCTCTACTTGGCGAGGACTTGAGGCAGCTGATGCTCCATGCTTTCTCAACACAGAGAGGAGCTTGTCAACAGATGTGGGTGTTGCTTTATTCAGAACAGCCCATTTTGCCAAATTGTTCCTTAAATCATTTAATTAATTTGAGTAGGTGTTTGTTTCCGTACCATCACTTCAGATCAGAGCAGATCAGAGTTTGTGAGATGAGGTACGGACCAAGAAAGAATTCCAATAAACCTTCCTCTTCCATTTTCAAGCTACCATCATCCTGTCCATCAAGTCACCTCCCTCCATACTGCCTTCACAGGCTGCAAAACAAGCAAGCAGGCTGTTGTTGTTGTTGAAGGGGGCAAGCCAACCTACACAATCATTACCGAGCAATCAGAAGCATTGCCAGATTATATTGCCAGTTTTCCCCCAATTCTATTTAAAACTCACCAATTATGTTATTAAATATTACTGATTAATTCATGCACAATCTAACTGTTAAGCCAGTGTAAAGTACATGTTCTATTCTAAAAAAAATACTGCCATAGAAAGGCTATAAATCTCAAATCATATTTTACATGCACAGTCACATTTTAACTGGAGGAGAGGAGGAGCTGGTTCATAGTAACATATCCTTTCATGTTTTTTTGCCACCACCAAAGTGGAGCAAAATGATGCCCAAATTATCAGCAGCTACTCAAAGCCCTTTTTAGGTGCTCAACAAAAGTAGTCCAACTTCTGCATGATCTGCCCTATGTAGAACTCCCCAACTTAGCAGCTAACTTCAGCTCCCTATGGGAAATTACACTCTAACTAATTAAAAAAGAAAATCAAGAAAAATAACTTCAGGTGCAAAGATAACTTAGCACCCTAGTTACAGTTACACATGAACACCCACTGCCAATGGAAACCCTATGAAATTGTTAATTGTGTAAGCTAAATGTAGCTAATTAAAAGTTAAATTAGCAGCCTATCATTACACTTGATACACTTTGGCTCCCTGGAAATCACACCAGCAACTGTTAAAGGACAAGTTGACATTAAAATGCCAAAAGTAAGTGACAGAAAAGTCAAGAATCACATTGTTTGTTTCCTGACCACAATGCTGACTAATTTTGCTAGCTAACTATGGTATCATGCATTTTAGTCAAAACACTTATATATATATATATATATATATATATATATATATATATATATATATGTATATATAATATGACCCTAACCCCCTAACCCTAGCCCTAGCCCCTCCTTTTGGAGGGGGAATTCATTCCCCTACCTTAACCCTAACCCCTAACCCTATGAAATAATGTTATGCTTTTCAAATATTGACTTAAATTACCTTTAAAAGTAGTGACATAAAATCTAATCTTATTTCTCTGCTGCTCTCATTGTTTCTACCATGGATCCATGATCTAATTAGAATAAGGTACAATGGTGCTACACAGAGCCACGGACATGCAGAGAGCCATTACAGTGTCTACAGTCTAATGTAATCTCACGTGACTATCTCACCACCTGGGTCTGGATGAAACAGAAGAATGAAAAATGGGCTTGATAATGTTATATAACATATATTTCTATATGAGATATCTCAAGGTCAAGGTCAAAGCGTTTATTGTCATGTGCACAGTTAAAAGAAACAAGTTTCCCTGTACAATGAAATTCTTCCTTTGCCTTCCACTATGAACACCGTTTTCAAAGGATAAAAATAAGAATAGAAATTCCAAAAAAATAGAGAATAAAATTGAATTAAAAAAATATGTACAGGAAAGAATATTTACAAGCTCCTTCCTCATGTTCACTATCATTTCCTTGGTCTTGTCTGTGTTGAGGGAGAGGTTGTCACCAGACTTGCCACCTCTCTCCTGTACACTGTTTCATCACCACCAGTAATAAATCCAATTACTGTGGTGTCATCAGCAAATTTGAGGCTGGTGTTGTCCTTGTGAGAGGCAACGCAATCATGTGTGAATAGTGCGTAGAGCATGGGGCTGAGAACACATCCCTGTGGGGTGCCAGTGTTCATCACAATGTTGTCTGAAGTTATATTCCCAATCCTGACTGACTGCGGCCTACCAGTGAGGAAATCTAATAACCTGTCACAGAGTGTGGGATTGAGTCAAAGGTTGTACAGTTTGTTAGTGAGCTTGTGGAGGATAACTGTGTTGAAGGCGAAGCTGTGATCGATGAAAAGCATTCTGATGTATGCATCTCGGTTTTCCAGGTGGGAGAGGGCAGTTTGTAGGGCTGCAGAGATGGTATCCAAGGTAGATCTGTTGGGCCGGTAATGCATACTGCAGGGGGTCCAGTGTCTCAGGTGTATTTGACTGAATGGGCCAGAACCACTCTCTCAAAACACTTCATGATGATTGGACAGCTTTGTATGCATCCTGGATGTTACTGTAAACATAGTCCAATGTATTCTGGTCTCGTGTGGGGATGTTCATGAGCTGGTGGTATTTTGGTAGCACAGTCTGTAGGTTGCAGTGGTGAAGTCTCCAGCCATAATGGCAACAGTCTCGGGATAAGCTGTTTCCAGTGCGCTGATGGTGTCATGGAGTATGCCAAGTGCTGCTGACGAGTTGGCCCGTGGCGGGATGTAAACAGCAGCCAAAAACACAGCACTGAATTCCCTAGGTAGATAGTAGGGTCAGCACTTCAACAGCAGCAGCTCCACATCTGGCGAACAGTGTTTACGGACAGTCTGTACGTCTCCACACCACAAGTTGAAACACACACACTCAAACACACTCACACCTCCTCCTTTAGCCTTACTGGAGGCAGCTGTGCGGTCTCCTCGGTGGACGGAGTGAGTCTGTAGCTGCACAGCTGATTCCGGCACTTTGGCTGAAAGCCATGTCTCCGTGAAAATGAAGGTACAGCAGTCCCTGATTTCCTGGTGTGTTGTTAACCTGGCTCTCAGCTCGTCCAGCTTGTTTTCCAGCAACTGCATGTTGACTAGCAGGAGGCTAGGTAGAGGTGGACAGCTAGCACGAGCTTTTAGCTGAGTGTGGAGCCCTCCTTTCTTGCCTTGCTTGCATCACTGCAGGGGTCTCCTCACCTGAGTGCGGTGATGGAAAGCCTTCTCAGAGGTGGCGGTGGTTTCGTGTGGAGTGGACAATGTGGTGTAGGTCTGTAGGTATAAAGCCAGTGAATACCGAGTCGTGTTGCAGCCTGGCAATATCCAACAGTGCCTGCCTGTCATAAGTTAGCAGTCCTTGCCACTTGTGCAGGTTCAGCAAAACAAAATACAAAAAGATAAAAACAAAAACACGGCGTTCAATAGCAGAGCTAGCAAACACATCAGCCACGGTGGGCGCCATCTTGCATCTACAGTATATTATATAAAAACAAATATAGGAACATATATACATAAAGTAATTCTTCCTGTTATTATTCTACTACTACTACTACTACTAATAATAATGATAATGATATACATTATTATTGTTGCTGTTTTATCTTTTTAACACATAAATTCAGATTTTTGAAGTGGTTTGATGATCAAAAATAAAATGCTAATAAAATAATAATAATGATAGAAACGGTAAGTTGTTGAAGACTGTAAAGATCTAACAGAACAGATTTAATTTAATATTTCAACATTTTGTCAATGTTGAAATAGCAACTGACATTATTTCAACATTTTAATGTTGAAGGCCCGTCATGAGCCAGCTGGGAGGTTTTATTAACAATTTATATCCATGATTTTGTCTTATTTTACTTAGCTCTTTTCTGTTTCTTTTTTGGTGTTTGGAGTCATGACAAGACTTGTATGACTCACTGAGAAATTTCTATTTTTTTCTCTTCTGAAAAATGTTTTCTAGTTTCCATTTTGCATTAACCCAACACAAGACTTACCACCATGCCAGTCTTGATGAGCAAGTAATGGATGGTCTGTGTGACATCAGCAGCATGCATCAGGTTGTGGTATGGGTTCTTGTGTTTGCTGTAGCCCACCTCCAATGAATCCAGAAATGATATGAGAGTAGAAATAGGGACCTGAAATAGAGGGAACACAACAAAGAAGCACAATAAATACTGCTCTGTTCATATAAGATAACAATGGTTACATCACCTTAATAACTCAAAATTATTGAAATTTGTTATACTGTTTTTATAGTTTTGTAGGCTAAAATTATGAATTTATGAACTTGAGTTTCCCATTCAGACTTTTTTTTTTACAAGTTCACAAAACGTGCAATACAACAAGTCTCGAAATTATTTCTAAATATTATTTAATTACTTAAAGGATACTTCATGCATTCTTCTCCCTTGTCAAAAACCTGCATCCACATTATCCACAATGCAACTCGCCCACTGATAATTTAGGATAACCATCTAGTTTCCCTCATGACACATGTGAATCAGGTACTAGAAACTGTATTTGGAAATGAACTATTACATACATGATGACACACAATAACACATTATCTGAAGTGACTGATAAAGGCAATCGGCGTTTGTTGGCATACCTTGAAACGATTGATCAAGTCATATCTGGTGAGCAGCTCATAGAAGACAAATTTCAGAGCGTGGTCTCCACTAGCATCATTCAGTGCAAACACATCAAAGGACCACATGTCCACATGCTAGAATACAAACAATTTTCATTAACACAAGAATATCAACATACCCCTTCTGTTCATTGTAGTTATACGCAGGACATGGGTCAGTTTGGGTAAGCTTACTTGAAAATGTAATAATAATAATAATAATAATAATAATAATAATTAAAAAAATTTTTTTGAAGCACTTTACATTTCGAAACAAAATCTCAAAGTGCTACAGATTCAAGACATACCAAAGCCGTATCACAGCTTTGGACTCTGTATAATCTGTGTATATGCATGATTTAATAGAATGTGACTTTGAAGTTTAGGTGCAAGCGTGTTGTGTGCAGTGTTGGGCAAGTTACTTCAAAAATGTAATGCATTATGCATTACTTGTTACTGTCATTTCAAAGGAATTAGTTACCTTACAATATTACTGTCTCTAAATTGTAATGCATTACACTACTACTGCATTACTTTCAAGTTACTTTCACCAAAATAACTGGAAGTATGGATTTGGCGTTATAAATTTAGCTTATTGCAGCTCATTACACATCCAGTGGAGGGCGATAACTGAGACTGAGAATGACTGAGCTAGACTTAAGGCTAGCAACAGTAGAATATATTGCCTGATTGGCACAATAATGGTTCATGGTGCAATACAAGGAACAATCATAGCCAGAATCTCAAAAACAGACAAAAGGTCAAAGTCTGGGAAATTGTGATAGAGATACTGTAACTGTAACCTAAAGCCTAATGACATGATAAGATACAGTCTTTTATTTCTATTCGTTTATTCTCCATCACCAAGACAGTTGCGTTTTGGGGCGAGCACAAGACTCCCGAGACTGACAAGTCTTTCTACTGGTGCCTGGATGGTGTTGGTGCATTATAACATAGCGCGATTTTTTAAATTCTTGGAAACAGGTGGAGGCTTTTCATCACAGGGGCAGAATTCAAGTAAGACGTTACTTCTGTTTCCACTGACATGGGCGCATCAGCTGAGACATTGACCTGTTCGTCAAGGGAGTTTAGCTTGAAACTAAACAGTAACATTTGACGTTGTATTATCAAACGTTATTATTTATATTTATATTATTGCTAAAACAGAAATTTTAAGTTTATTATACTCCAGAAACTGACTGACTGTGATCGGCTGGAGGCTGACATGTTGACATATCGCGTTACGCCAGCTTATTAAAGTACCGTAACGAAGCCGGCCCGTACCACCGGGTTAGCCGGCTAGCTTGGTGAGCATGTTTCATTAAGTTAGGCGGAGTTAGGCGACGTCCCCACTGCCAAGATGGCTGCCCACTACGATTAGCTTCATTTTTGCTCTTCAGAAATTTACAGGTGACATCACGGGGGCTACATCCATGTTTTATACAGTCTATGATTGTAACGCGTGTTACTGAAGTTTGTACCAAGTAAAATATTGCCCAATTTTTTTTTAGTAATGCCTTACATTACTGCGTTACAGCAAACAGCAATACATTACAGTAATCACATTACTTTGGTAACGCGTTACTCCCAACATTGGTTGTGTGTAAACTATCCCCCCGTATTCTGTCTGTGTCTGCTAAAATGGGGAAAAAGTACAAGTCAGGAGCGCTAAATTGTTGGTTTCACAGGCATTGGAAGCAAGCAGGCCATCTGACCACATTTAAACCAGGTCCCAATTGTGATTCTTACTGTTCATTGATAGAGGGTGCTCCCTCCAAATGCAAGAGGGCTGTTGCCAATCAATTGCTTGCACATAGTCTCATTTTTGTCTCCCCAGGCTTCTTCCGCCACGACACGTAACGAAGAGAGACATGAGTGGCCAAAAAGGAAAACTGAACCAAGAGAACAATGTCTTCCAAGATGGAAAACAGATGATCTTTTATGGAATTCAAAGGCCAACCTATGTGTTTAGTGTTCCTGGAAAGATCAGACATGAAAGATTTCAACTTGAGTCGCTACTATAACACCACATGCAAGGACAAATATGATAAGTACATCACAGCTGCCAGAGCCACTATCATAAATGCAGTTGAAACATGATTATTAGCTGCTCATTTATTGTCTCGTATGAATACTGAATGATGATAGAGAGGGCCACAAAAATTGTCCTGTGACATTTCAGTCGAAATCTTATCATATCCATGTAGAATTAAAGAAAAACAAGAAACAAGATAGCAGTGTGTGGGTATTTTTTGATTGCGATGAGCAATTATATACATTACATTACCCTACACATGCAGAAAACGTATGGATGTGACGGATGCCTTTTAATGGTTGCCTCATTAACAATATTAGAAAAGAAATAAAATATACTAGAGTCACCCATGATATCAGGATTTTATAAATCTAACATATAATGACACAGTAAATGAAATAATCACTTTAGGGATCGACCGATAATCGGTCGGGTTGATTATCGGTGCCGATATTTGGCATTTTGACACATATTGGCATCTGCCTTTTTTAAAAATCCAACAGCTGATAAGGCCCTGCGATGGACTGGCGACCTGTCCAGGGTGTCCCCTGCCTTCGCCCTAAGTCGGCTGGGATAGGCTCCAGCCCCCCCTCGACCCTGCAGAGGATTAAGCGGTGTACAGATGTACAGATGTACAGTACATCCGATAAGAGATCAATTTAAAATTGGGTTATTTTGGCTCCGCTGCAGCCGTGCCTCTCTGTCTGCAGTCACGACTCTGTCTCCAGCATTGTCCCACCCACAGCACCATCTGATTGGTTACACACTGAGCCATGGCATGAGTAACAGCCAATCAGCAGTGAAAGCTGTGCATGCACAGTGCTCATGCACAGTGCTCACACGCAGTGGAGAGGAGAAAAAGTTTTACGAGTGAAGAAGCTCTGGTGAGCAGATATATGTTTCGAAGGTAAGTTAAGGCAGCAGACTCTCTTAAAATTGTCCTCACAGTCCTCTACAACTCACAACTACTAGAGCGGCAGCTCTGCTCACTTGCAGTCCCTCCAGAAGTGTCTGTAAATCACTTAAAACAAGATTGCTGATAATATTGATATGTAAATAGTCCGTGATAGTAGACGTATGTGTGTGTGAGTGAGAGGGAGAGAGTAAAAACCTAATGAACTCAATTCAGTCCGGTTTTATTGCAGGGAAGCATATTGAGGTGAAGGCTGATTTGCTTTTAGCTAACGTTAGCCCACTGGTCTGCTACGCTATGCTAAGATACTTTTGACGCCAATATTTTCACTTTTACTGCATATGAATATCGGCTCCAAATATCGGTTATCGGCCTCCTTGACTACAAACAATCGATATCGGTATCGGCCCTGAAAAAACCATATCGGTCGATCTCTAAATCACTTATTATTAATTATTAATTAAACTGTTTTAGTGGACATTCAGAGTGCCCCATCTGTGGCAAGCCTCCTTTATCCCTAGTGACAAGTCACTTCATTTCCTGTTAACCTGCACTCTCCCCCTCCTTGTTCAACACTTACTCATCACCCCAGCACATTTTAATGCCCTGTAGCACCTTCTGCTGCCTGCCCCCATCCCTTTCCATAGCAACTGCTAAGCTCAAGCTCTTTTACCTTAAACTCTATCGTTCCCCACTTTTGCCTCTATCAGCTACACTTCATTCTCCTCATCCACCCTTCCTCAGGCTGCAAAAAAAAAAATTAAGGTAAGTTCATCAGTCTCACTTTGCTCCTACGGCCCTCTATCTGTAATACCCAGAGTGTATCCTAACCTAAGTGTCAAGGGTTCCATTTCCCACATGTACCAGGAAACTCACTCTGGTGGAATTGTCCTTTTCTGAGATGTCACATGGGCACCACCCTGTCGCAGCATGCATCATTGCTGCTATGTTCTTTGACATCAGATCATACACCCTTTCTGTATTTTCTCATCTACAGAGAGGAAGATGACAATATGATGCTCCATCAAGGTTTTGCTCAAGATTAACTTGCACGTACAAGTGGTGTGGTCCTCTTAGTAAAATGCAGTTATTGCGATTGAGCTTTCCTGGGATCAGTGTCACTACACCCTTTGGTCATTAGCCATTCATAATCTCCATTCAACCCTTGGTTCATCCATTTATTATCAAATGTCATTTATTTCCACCAGTTCTCCCATGAAACCACTGTCTCCAAGTGCCCTGTAAGGGGTGCCTTCTGAAGTTTGAGCATCTACATGTGTAGGCTATCCCAGAGAATTACTGGTATCTGTGAATGTGAAATGTGATATAGAGCCTTTATACATAATTGCCTATGTTGCTATTAAACCTTGCTACCATCTACTGGATTTTAAGATGTAGGGCATCTGCCATGGCCAAATGCCCTATCTTGCAATGTTAACAAAAGAAAAAAAATATTTGTGCATCCACCCCATAATTTGGACCCAAAATTTTGCTCCAAATTGTATTGGATTCTTCCTTGGCCCATGATTCGCCCTTCCATCAAGTTTCATCATACACAAACAAACATACACACACATAAATACCTTGAGTGCAGTGATGACATTTGGGGGATAATTGAGACCAGCCATGTTGGAAGTTCGCCTGTACATCCTGTTGCAGAGATACAAAACACATATACACACATACCACAACACAACGTCACACAGACAGAATACTACACTGGCTACTATGTTACAAATTAGAATTTATTTTTTTTTACCTGTATAAAAATATTTCCTTACCTATGTAGCAATGCAAGATGGCCTATGTTTATGTTGAACTGACTAGCGACCTCTTGCATCCATGCGAGTTATGACTCTTGTTTGTTAAAACTTAATGGGGCTGAGGCCAGGTTGTATGGATGGGTTACAAAAGGGTTCAAATTTAACACAGTAATACCAGTATATATGTATACTATTTTGAGAGTTATGCACTAAACCTAAACCTCAGGATTAATAATAATATCATGTTCTGGTGCAGTTGTGATTGCTTATATTATCAATTTATTTGGTATGTGTCTGCATGCACACCTGAATGGGCCCATAAAGAAATCTTTTACTGAGGCCCATCATTACTAGCTGACGGCACTGAGACCAGTGATTTGTAATCTTTTTGGAAGGCAGTCTTCCTACCTATTGCAGTGTGAAATTAGAAAACAGCAATATGGGTAATTTTAAATGGTAATGACAATATATTTTGTCAGTTAGTTTGGAGGACTTACTGGGCAATGGAGAGAAAGGAAGAGGACAACTATGCATAGGATATATCAGTATCACTGCTGATACTGATGATTAGCTGCAAGTATGTGGCAATATCAGCTTGTCACTTGTATATCTTGCATTGAGATTCTGTTACCATACTGAGACCCTTGTTTAAATGACTATTTTTATTTTTGTACAGTCAGTACAGTACTGATAACAGAAGAAAATACAAATGACAATGAATGAATGAAACATCTGTATTGTATGATCAGCTGCTACGATGTTTATTGCTACCAGCCATTAACCTGAGTACAATAAAGGAAAATTATTGTAATTGGTTTGCTGTTACTGCATTCCAGTGTGGATGGTAATGAATTTGAACATTGGATGTGGATGGAACCCTGTCATATGCACTTTCAACTGTATTGGAAATATTAAACTAATATGTCAAAACTCATTAGGGTATAATTAATAATTATACAGTAAGTTAATATGAAAACTAGATTATTGTAATAATAATTACAATAATAATATAATAATTTATGATTAAATCATTATTAAGGACCAGTGATCCCTCAGGACTGTTACATCAAGTAAATTAAACCACACCAGACCGAACAAAGCCAAAGTAAAGTAAACCAAACAAACCAAACCTCTCCACAAAGATGCCAGCCTGCACTGCATGGACAATGCTACGAAAACGTGGCTTGTCTTCGCTACGGCACAGCATCAGGCCCCTCTGACGGGTAAAAGTGGAAGCCAGCCAGTCACGAACCTCTGATGGCACTGAGTCTGACTGGATGTCACTCAGCTCATCCTCTGGATCCATCAGCCGCCTGCAGGGAGAGGAACATTCACAAAAAAACAAAAAATCATATAATGCACAATTCTTTACGTATGAGCATAAAAATGATCATCTGACTTATCAGTGTTGCCCAGTTTCTTCACTTGCACAGTTTATTTACTTTCTCTCCACAGCTGGTCATGACTGATTTAACTTTATCAGGAAAGTAAATGCTTTCTGTCTTGATCTGTGAAATCTTTAAAAAGCAGTGAAAAACAAAATTGTCATTAACTAAATGCTGTGGTAGCAAATACACACATTTCTACCATATATACAAAGGATTGATTGAGTTTCCTACTCATTCAATTAGATTAACAATCAAGCATATTTCAAAGCAGATACAATTTATTAGATTAAACAACATTTTTTTTTTGGCTTGGAGAAATTTCACATGGCTTATCAGAGGTATGGAATTGTCTTGGAATGAATGCGACATTCACTACATACATGACACTGATTTTGTGTTTTTCAATGGGGAGTAGAGTACACAGTATTTTGGTGGGTAAAACTCTGAGAGCATGTGACAGAGTAAGATTTGGTCTTGTAACTTTAAAAAAAAATTGTGAATGATTTTGTTTTTATACATTTGTGTGCTATAATGAGAAACAACAAATGAACAAAAGACAGAAGTGACTAACTTTCATGGACTCTGAACTTTGAGTAACTCACAATACAATACTCACAAGAGCAGAGGGGCTTAAAACTTTAGGTTAGCCATGGTTTTAAGTGTTTAATATGTCCTAGTCTTTATTTACTCATAATTTGATCACATTTGATCGCATAATTAAACACAGTTCCAATTCCAATCTCAATTGCAGACTAGTTTTGACTACTTTGACTACAGACTAGTCAAATATCCACGTGCATATAGGGTTATGGTGTTGAAATTCTGCAAGTATGTCCTGAGTATTGCCACTGTCCCTTAATGTATGAAGCCTGCATTATTGTAGGTTTTACAGCAATCTGTTACTCAAGAACAGTGGTGGACTTGTCAAGCAATGTACGGATCTACAGTTTTACCATTTCATGCATCATTGTACTTCTACTGTACTACAATTGGAGGTTGTACAATGTGGAGATTTTCCACACAAATATAACACATCAGTATTAATAAACCAATATTCTAATAGTAAATACAACAGGATAACGTTATGAAAGGGGCCATCCCGCATGATGAGTACTAATACTTTGAAATGCAGGACTTTTACTAATCTGAATACTTCTTCTAAAACTGCTTTAAAGTCTATGTGAAGGCTAATCCTGACAGGACCAAGCAGCATTCAAGAGTCGACTTTTAAAATTCTTTAATCTTTGTGAAAAAATGTCAACGTTTGGCATCACACAGTACATATGTATAGTAGTTTGATAATAGCAGAACCAAGCTGAAAGCTCCTTGCCTGGTTTCCTCAATGTATAGAGATTCAAGGACTGAGGCGGCATACTCCAGGTTTTTCTTCAGGTCCACCACAGATGCCTCCCCCCTCTCCAGCTGCTTTACAAGACATCGCAACCTGCAACACATAACAATCAAACCAACTTCACCACTTCATCTAAACAATGCTAGACACTTGTTTTTATTATCCCTTAAAATGGAACTGATTGCTCTGGAAACATATTTCTAAAATCTGTATTCCAAGGCCACTTCCCACACATAATTTGGGATTAATTAAAACTAACTTGGCTATAGAACGTGTGCACCTCGAGGGAGGGTGTCAGTTCAGACAGTTTAAACTGGCTATGTTGATGCCAAAGCAGTGAAACGAAGCCAAATGTTCTAATGATGTGTCTAACACAGTTCATTTCACTGCAGAGCAAAATACAAAGCTGTTATATAATTGCATCACTTGCCAGAAGTGCAAACCCAAATAGCCACATTGCCAATGTCAGTCCATTACAGATTTACATGATTGCTGTGGATATGTTTGGAATCAAGAGGATGAATCATGTTTTGTTGACCTCCCAACCTTTTATGTAGTGCCACATCAACTGAATGGTGAGCTCATTCACTCACTGAGCACATCCCCTCTTTTCATTTTGGACTGTCCATGAATTCTATATTGCCACCACCAATGCATAATGTCAACTTTGCAACTTTGTGTCTCATACTCTAATAAGCAGATATTCACAAAATTGCTGAGCACTTTTATGCTCCCAAAGTGATGGCCTTGGTCTTTTCTCTATCGCCACTCTCAGGAAAAACTGTAATTCTTTAAACAAGACTTATGAAATTTGACATATGCATGTAATGTTATTTAGCACTGCACTGTAGCAGCACTGTAGCAGACATGCTCCTCCTAGGTGGCTACAAGTTGAGGCTACAATAGCAACGGACATACTGTTGAGAATGCTTGTTTTTTTTTCTCCTATAAATTTCTAATGCCAGTAGAGCTTATTGAGAGTGAGGATAACATTGAAGAAGATGAAGAAGACTTAGTGATGTGCTGCCTTCCATTAAACATACATTTAAGAAAGACATCTCCACTGTAGCTGCAACTGTGGATGATATACTGTACTTACATAGCAGATATAAGTAACGTTAAGAAGAAACAAAGGACAGTATATGTTTATACTTTGTGTTTCTTTAATAGTTTCAGTATGTCTGTGTTGTTTCTTTTTGCATGTGTGACCTGATAGCGGTCTTCTCCATGGCATCAGGTTCATCAAGGACTGGCAGCTCATCAGCCAGGATCTCCTCTGTGCTGCGTGCGTCGATTGGAATTCCTTTGTGGTCAGTGATGCCAGCGCAGGCTGTGACAGCAGTGCACAGTGCATTCTGGGACCGTGAGCCTGAACAATTTTCATACAAACAAACATCCTTTGATTGATTTTACATGTATCTTCAACCACACTACCACATCATACCCACCTCAATTACACACTTCATGATAAAAGAGTTGAACTTGGTGAAAATAGTAAACTTTGGTGAACTCACGTGCAAAGCAGGCCAGTGGACGGCGTTTGCTCTCCCCTGTCTCATTGGCAACTGCAAAGAGTAGAATCTGAATTTCTTATTTTCTTATTTTATATTCTCATTGGTAATAAAAATCAGATGTTTAAATCTATCTAGCAGTCATAGTTCAGCCCCACAGGTGTTTCCCCTTACTTGGCCTGATCAGATCTCTTCTCAGGACTGTGTTGGAGTATACATACTATGTTTGATTGAAATGTCCCATACTCTTATGATGCACTAGTAAAGGTAGAATAACCTGAAACATTATTATTCTTACTAGTTCATTCAGTTTGGTGGCCTCAAGTAACTCCCCTGCCCAGCTTCAACAAAACAAATCAATCAAAGCAGCTAGGCTTTCTGAAAACACCTGTGTGACATGCAGGACTAAAGCTGCACTCTGTAGCTTTATTTGTTGGCAACTCCAAACTGTAACTGTATAAATTAACGGATTTCATCCAGCTAATTCTCTCTCTCTCTCTCTCTCTCTCTCTCTCTCTCTCTCTATGTGTGTGTGAGAGAGCGAAAGTGATCGGGGGATGGGGAGTACGGCTGGAATCAGGCAAGAGTGACAGAGGCCACTTCATTAGTAATAATGACTCCCTGAGCTCAGCACCATAACAACTGACACAGCAACACACACACGCACATGTACTTGCGCCAATCAAAATGATGTCATAGTCATTTCCCATCTCTTCTGGTTCCCATAGAGACAGCAATCAGTAAACAAGCACACAGGGTAAAAGTACACAGATGTCTATTTTACTAATGGGACACAGACGTGTACATGATTCCCATGTACCTGATTTACAATAATATTTTCTGTGACAAAAATTCTTGTTATTATTCCCAGTGACAAATACAACTGCCAGGTTAACTTGAAGACTTTGTCTTAGACCCTAAAGGTAGTAGATAAAGTATATCCTCCCCATTAGCCACCAAGATGGCGCCGTATGCATGGGGGCATGAAGAGGAGTCAACAGCAGAGGGGGCTGTTGGGGGGACACCTCTCACACCTGCCCAGTCATTAGGTCCCTCACGCTGCAGTCGAAATAGCACTCCAAATAAATCCAGTGAGCTATGTCTGCAGAAACAATATGGTGACCAGTTTGTGAGATACCTGAGAAAGGATTACAGTTACCACCCTGACCCTACAGTATGATCTATGACCAGGAAGCTGCATTTCCTCACCAACCAAGCTACCAACATCCTCTGCAGACAGCATTCAGAACTCCAATGGCTCCAGACTAAACCTACAGTATTCTGTGTAGGTCTAAACTATCTATCATAGGCCCCAACTCACTGACTGTTTCCTTCTTAGTTCACAAGGACCCAGGTAAATTCTCACAACTAAAGATAGTTTTAGAGAATGTCCACCCACTGACATAACACAACTATATATATATCAGATACTAGTGGACACCGTGGCTGATTTAACAGAGAAGTTTGGCCAGCCACCCCAGGTAGCTCTCAGCCAGAAACTACCCAAGGAAGCAATGTCTGACAGCATCAAGTTATGATTGTCTCAGAACTATGCAGCTCCTCAACAGTCTACCCCGGGTCTGTGGTTGCAATGTTCTTAAGACATCCTGGTCTACAAGCATCTCTTTGTTGACTATGCAACACCAACACTTGAATGTACTCGCAATGTTTACAAAGTCCATGCCTAACAGGATGATCCCCTAGGGTTCATCCTACCCTACATGACCAGGGTAAAGGTCCTTGCATTGATGCAGGGTACAAGAAGAGAGAAAACCATGAGGATACACCTCAAAAGGTTTTAGTCTGCCATGGAAGATGCGAAGAGTTTCTGCTGTCCTGATGTTAATGGGGAGCTCATTCCACCATTGAGCCAGGGAGCAGTGGGCCTCCCTCATAGTGAGAGAGTAGCAAGCCGATTTGCAGTCCATGCCAGGGACACCACAGAGTTCTCAATGGTAATGAAGAGGTTGTGGATAGGAGACGCCTTCCCTGGAAGGGACCCACAATCAATCATCCCAAAGGCTGTATAGTCCAAATATTCCCTGGAGTGGATGGTACAGTACGATCAGCAGAGGGGAACACACAGACTAAATATACTAGGAGGGGAGGATAACAGGGGAAACTAAACAGTAACCCCAAAGGCGGGAAACACAAGGGCAGGAAGTAAAGAAACTCAACACACCTGAGGACATACTCTTTCAAAATAACATTTGAAATAACTAAAAAACAAAACCATGACAGGTCTGACATTGTGTTTCAGCCTTTCAAAGACATTCTGCCATGACTTGATGGCAGAACGATGACATAACTTCCATCACTAAATCCTTAGACAGGATCATGTATGAGGAACTGCAGGTGGCGGTGGAGCCATCCCTAGATGGGTATCACAAGACAGAAGTGCAGCATTGTTAATGCCATTTCAACCATACTGCCAACCATAAGTGCTCTGAAAATTTTGTTACACATGCCATACCCTTTACCCACAGATCTAGTCACCCACACATCTTGTTTAAATAGTAGTCCAACAGATGAAGAATCTCTTTTAAGATGCTTTTTATCAGCCATAATGACAGCATGCAATGTCAATGCCAATCTAATCAACACACTGACATTAGACACCACAAGGCTGAGATCTACATGTTTGTGGACTGGTGTGATGACCATCATCTGTACATCATGTCATCATGTCCATCAAACTGTTGGATCCCAAGCAAACTGGAAATCATAGCCTTATTGTCGTACACAGTTATGAAATGCAACAGGTCATGACTTACAAATATTTAGGGGTCCACATCGACGGTGTTCTTTGCTGGCATACTGTTGTTGCAAATGTTTGTGTACATATCACTGCATCCATTTGTATGCTTATTGACAGTGAATATATTTTATGAATAGTCTCTTGGTTACTTCAGTTCACACCAGCATTTGCAATGAACTTTACACTGTGAGACCCGTTTTCAATTTTTACTAAAAGAAAAATGATACAATGAATTATTTTTTCAACCTGAGATTCATTGCCCTTGGCTCATTTTCTGTGAAGAACATGTCAAAGAACACATTTTCATTGGGGGCACACTGTGCGCCTCCCCTACACATTTACATTACATACGTGGTGTTTGGGTCTGTGGAACCCGTGGGTAATAAAAGTGTGGGAATTGTAGGTGAAAACAAGTTAACCTGGTAAAAATGAAAGAAAAAGGTTTGCTGTGTACCTCCACTCTGTCTTCCTCCTACCTGGGCCTGCTGTTAGGATGTGATTGATTGATTGATAGATTGATAAATAGATAGATGTACTTTATTTGTTGTTGTTGTTATTCTATGTGTGTTTTTTCCTTTAGATTTGCAGCATGTTTCATCGGTTGAACACAACCATTTTATCGGCATTATGGCCCCATCAGTGTGGGACAAGTGGGTTGACTGCCTTCAACTCTGGGCTCAATGTTACTGTTGATGAGCAGCTCATCAGTCATTTAGGGGCCGCTGCCCCTTTAGGCAGTACAGAGTGTCTAAACTGCCCGTGATGCTGCGTCATCATATGCATGAAACTTACAAGTGTCTCCAGAGAAGCCAGATGGACGAGCCCCTGAGAAGAACCAAGGGATGTGAGTGGTCCTGGACATGACACAGGGACCCTGTGGCCACAACATCACATGTGATAACTTTTTTACTTCGCACAAGCTGGGACAGGAGCTCCTGAAGAGCAAGCTGACGGTGGTAGGAACAGTATGAAAAAACAAGCCAGAGCTCCCACCTCAGCTGCTGACTACACAGAACAGACTTGTCAATTCATCTAAGTTTGCGTTCACGTTTGCAGCCAGCACGTCCCTGGTGTCCTACATGCCAAAGAAAGGCAAAAATGTGGTGCTCATGAGTACACTGCATAGGGATGGGAGAATCTGTGGCCAGGAGCATCAAAAACCTGAAATCATAATGAATTTCAATGCCATTGAAATGCCAATTTGGACAAGCTGGTGACTGGCTACAGCTGCAAAAGAAGAAGCCTACGCTGGCCACTCGTGATCTTCAACATCTTGGACATCTCGCTGTTGTGTAGACTTGTACGAATATGCGTTCAATAGGCTCATTTATAATTTCCATAAGAAACCATACGTAATTTTTTTCTGTTCATTTTTTTCTGTTCAAAGTAATTAACATCAATAGTGATGAAAACCTTGTTTCATCACCATGTCTTCATTATAACTGTTTTTAGAAAAATCACATTTTATCACAAAAACTGAACCGCATTTTTTTTTTTTGATAAATGTGATCTAGCAGAGGTAAATGGCAAATATTGACCATATATATTGTTTACATTGCTTGTAATTGAGATAAGGTCAACATCTACTAGACCCGCTAACATTGGCTGAGTAACAGAAATACAAACACCACACAAGGGTTAAGAATGTTTTCATTGTGACATGTATGATTTTTTATTCAACAAGTCATACAAGTTCTAGTTGAAAAAGGTGAACCCTCTACACCATGCTATAATAATACAAAAGCCTTAAGTAAAGAACACCATCATTTCAGCAACACAATAGACCCGAGCAACCCCCCCTCTCTCTCACAGACACACACACACACAAAGAGTCCCTTACCGATGGTGAAGCTGAAGCCATCAATGCTGAAAGTGGCACTGCGACACTTTTTAAATGCCTGTTTTTTAGATGTCATTTCTGTCATTGTGGCTCCTGAAGTGCACTCCTCTGCTCTCTGTCAGTCAGTGAATGAGAGCAGTTCACAGGAGAGAAACGAACCCAGAGGTTGTTCCCCCCTGAGTGGTTGTAACCCTGGCAGCGCTTTCAGTCCCACTGGAGGCTGGAGGCACTGCAGAGCTTCTAGCAGTCATGCTCAGGAGGAATGCTGGCATCCACTCTTCCACCCTGCTCTTCATCCCTCAAGGCCACTTTGATTCTGCAGAAGCACTCACAATAGCAGCTCCCTCTCTCTGACTCTCTTCCGCTTCTTTCTTACCTCCATCATTCACATCTGACTAAGCAGCAGATATGCATGTCTTTCTCTCTGTGGTCTGCTTATGTCCATTCTTACTTCTATGCTAAAGCCACTTGATGAGTCTCCTCCTCCTCATGCTCATTGTCCATCCTCCCTCTATTTCTCCCTCCCTCCCTCCCTTTATCTCTCGGTAGAACTTATTACCACTTATCTTTTTCCTTTCATTTTCACGTTTTTCCTAAGGCCAACCTGATCTATTTATGTGCAAATATGCAGTGTTGGGCAAGCTACTTGGTAAATGTAGTGAGCTAAGCTACCAGTTACCCTGTGTTAAATCAAGCTTCACTACACTGAAGCTATCACCCGCAGAAATGTAGTAAGCTAAGCTACAGCAATATGGCCAAAGTAGCTCAATACATTCAAGTTACTTTTTTCTCCACACTGAACTGACTTAATTCCCAATAAATTTCAGGGACTAATGAAACTGTCAGTAAAACGGAGACAAGAAAATGTTAACTTGTTTATTATTAAACAATATTTGCCCTCAGTGCTCTAAACCAATGTGGCAACTAAACCATGTAAACAAGTGTCTTTGCACTAACTCTTTGTAACTGTATGTAAATTAGGCTGAGGCAAATTTACAGGACAAAATATCTGGCATAAAGTTATCACAAAACTCAAACACTACAAGGTCGAGAACAAGTATATTATTTCAAACAGGAATATTGCAACTTAAAAAAAATCCAATGCCCTTGAATGTTTGTAAGAGATGTGTCTCTATTAATGGAAAGACATTTCTGTAACTGTCAAATTTCCTTCCTCTAAACACATAATTTTTTTCCGTTGTTTTATATAAACTCATGTAAGTGTTTAGGTAGGCCCACAGCGACTCCTTCGCTGAAAGCTCCTCTTCACCTTCCTCCTCTGCCATCTCTCAGTGAAGTGAACATTTGGGTGTATGTTAGAGGTGGGCGGATCGATCCAAATATCGATAGTATCGATACCAAGTCGGTATCGGTATCGGATCGATACTAGCGTCGTGAGATCGATACTCAGTCAGTTTCACTCTTGTATGCGCTGGTGCGGTTTCATCCCCCCCCCAAGTGACTAATACAAACACCAAACACAAATGCATTCATAGCTTTTTACACACCATGAATACATACATCTGTTCTTGTACTGTTGTGATGGTTTATAGTCCAGAGGGCTGTACTACGAAGCAAGGTAACTGGCCTATCGGGGTAACATAAACTGCTCGGAGCAGCACTGTTGGACACACAGTGTGTAAGTGTAGGCTACACAACACATCTGTCCTCAGTGTTAATGATAAGGACGATTAATACACACCTCGATAGAATATTTGTATATTTCATCCTGACTTGTTGCAGCTGAAGTTATTGTTAACAGCAGCTTTACATTCATTCAGGTCGGTCTACAGCCGAGGAGCTTTAGGAGCAGATCTTCATTCATTAACACAGTGGAATGGCTCAGTTTCACAGATTGAGCCATGTGGAGGCTGGAACTGAATTATCCTCATTGGTTTCACATATTCACTTTATTTAGATTTAGACTATTTTACATGTCCTTACATCTCAATCATATTACAAATAAAAGAAGAGTCCGTAAGACAAATAGAGACAAGAACACTGAACTAATGAATTTGTGTCTGCAGTCAACAAGCCTCCCTGACCCTGTTTCTTTAAGTTTCTTTAAACTCTTCATATCCTGACATTATCAAAGTGCTTTCTTCCGGTGAAAATCACGGAGCACGAATCATCAAACAGAAACTGTGTCTGCGCTGCAGAACACACCCCTTTTACACGGACGCGCACAGACTCAGATGAAGTAAACACAGACTCAACAAACATCTTCATCACTGCTGTAGTACTGATTAACTCCAGCTGAGACAACCAGAGTTTCTCAACTCCGACTTGCCTTGATAACCCCGAGTTAAATCGGAGTAGGTTAAACTCGCTTCGTAGTACAGCCCAGATTGGTTTCACCTGTTTTCCTCCCCTCCTAGTGTATTTAATTTGTGCGTGTTCCCTTCACTCTGTGCCAGTTTGTCCTTGTGCCTTTCAAATTCAAATTCAAACATTCATAAAAACTCATGTTCTTCTTTCTTCTTCTTCTTTTTTTGGATTCATATCTGCTCTCATTTGGAGCTGTTTGCTTATTTGGACTGCCATGCCTGGTTTTGACCAGCCCATTGTAGACCACTGCCATCTTGTGTGTGATGTGCAGTGGGGGATCCCTATCACAATTAGTCAGTTTCTGGAGTGTAATAAACTTGTTTGTTTTAGCAATAATAATAAAAATAATAATGTTTGAGTTCGTGGACAGTCACATTTTACATTACTGTTTAGCTTCAATAACAAACTCAGCTTAACAAATAATAACATCTAGGTTAACGTTATTTCTGGGAACTTGCTGAAATTTGACATTAATATTTTGAAGTTACACACACATTATTGTTTTGCACGCAATTTGTCACTTTTTTATTTACCTTAACAAGTTGAGCATAACGTTACATTAACGCTACATTGCCCATATGCCAAGTTTAAGATTGCATAACACAAGTTAACTAACCTTTATTTTCCAACCTCACAACCTTTATTTTCCAACCTCACACGGACGCCTTCTGTTCAAAGTACTATCATTTAAATTATAATACTTATATACTTATAATACTTGTGTAGCCAAGTGGAAAAGTGTTCACAACAATTCACAATAAAGCCACTAGATGACATTGTGTCTTTTGCATATCCCCTTGTTGCCATGGTAGACACGCAAAAAAACAGGAAGGTAAATATGCATCAAATGTAATTTCTGTACAAAATGAGTGAAAGATGTATGTTCATAATATTGTATTGAAGTAGCAAATGTACTGGTTGCTGCCGATGGTGATGTATTGGGTCGAATATTTCATAGATACTGAATGAATGAATCTGAGTAATCTTTTATGCGCTATATTGTTTCCATCTTTAATTGTTTATGCATTGTATTGTTTATACACTGAAAATTAAATTAATGCTACTCCTTCAATTGAGAGTAGTTGTGAGATGAAGATCCCTGATTGTATTTTTGTGTCCGGTGTCACTCCAACTTTAACAGGCTACACTTGTTATAATGTTTTTACTTTGGTGCAGCCGGTTTAATAACTGGATACCAGATGCTCTAGCTAGCATTGTTAGCTTAGATCAACCTCCACCGTCTCCCCACGGAGAAACTCGTCGTGGACACTGGAGAGAAACACAGTTACACAATCAAACTCAGTTGTAAGCAGCTGTAACTAAAAATAAGTTTATTTTACATAACTAAAGAGGAACCTATGGTAAAGACAAACAAATTACAACAAAACCAAACAGCGTGGAAGCCAGAGGAGAATGAACATCTGACTGACTGCCACCAGCTTATTTATCTTGCTGCCAGACCAGGTGAGCTGCATCTCCTCAACGATCCAACTCCACCCACCAGGTACCTGGAGGGACAGGCCTGCTCAGAGGGTCGTCAAGAAAGTAATTAAGAAATTCTTCTCTCTGGTGTGGATTCAACTGGCTGGCTAGGCTGGCTGGCTGGCTAAAATTCAAGGGCCACTGGCTACCCTTATGAGATCTTTTTTTTAATAGTTCCAATTGATTTATGTATGAGTATGAGTAATATATGACTCATATATTTTTTTGTTGTTTGTTGCTGACATCCAGCCTCTCCCCTTTTTAATTTATCAGTGTATCTGTTACTGAATTATAAGGCCACTATCTTGCACTCATCCATCTGTACCCTACCGATGCTGCAGCATATATGCTGAAGCATGAAGCTGTATGGCTTATGAGAGGTGATTGTACAGAAACCACACACCATCTGGCAACTGCTCATTCTTATCATTCTGGGTTCGCTGAAACGCCAGAAGAAATCAAAGAATGTTCATTGTTTCATCCAGAGCATTGAACATTAAGGTGACACTTTTGGCCTGAATTTATTTGAACCTATTTGTGTCTTTGAATATTACGTAAAATAACTTTTTTTTCAGTCTGAGACATGAATGAGATCTGTCTGTATTCTCCCCTCATTGACAACTTTGTATCACTGCCTTACTGTTGTGTGTCACTTTATTTACTTAGGTAGTTCTGTCTTGAGAATGAAACATTGATATCGTGAAGCCATATTTTCCAGTAGTCTATCATCTCTTATAGTGTATCAGCATTATCACACAGGCTGTTAGTAACAGCAGGGAGTTTGATGTGTTCAATAAGACTTTGCAAGCAACTCTGAAAGCAACATCGCATACGCATTATCAATGTCTGTATTCAAGATGAGAAGAGAGAGTCAATCTCCAGATTTTTTTAAATCGTTTTTTTGTCTTTATTAGTCTATAATGTGAATAGCAAAACATAAAGAACAGCCCTTCTCTGAGTAGGTATGTCCAAACAGTTGACTCAAACTTTTTATATATTAGGCACACCTGTACAATCTCATGCAATCAATACAAATACATTGAATCATATTCTGTCTTTCTAATACTGCTCCCCTCATGTATGTGAAAATATATGTATGCAAAAAACTTTGTAAAGATAGACGTTATGGCATAATTGTTGTGTTGAAATGCATTAAATAGTCCAGATGTACCTAATAAAGTGGCCACTGAATTTATGTCATGTATAATTCATGTCTATCTTCAAGATGAGAAAGAATGTTACTATCCAGAAGAAAAAAAATGTGCATGTGCCATGTACATATAAAAATAATGTATATATAATATATTGATAGCAGCCTCCTCTCAGCTCTCGATCTTCATCACCCTCACTGTATGCTTGATGATGTACCGAATCACTGAAGAATTAAACAACTGTCATCTTCATTATTAATGTTAGACAAACTACTACTCTCATAGGGGGAAGCATATAAAGTATTAGTCTAAATAGAAACTACTATACATTAACTTCTTTTTGCATCACAGTACAAATCAAGAATGTTTAATATTGTAACACAACTCTGTATGGACTGCCAGTGAAAACTGCTATTTAAGCTACTCTCACAAGCCTTTTCTCTCCTTCCATTTAAGAGTCACATCTTCCAGCTACATACTTGGGGCAGAATCGGTAAAGTTCCTTGACTGAAGTGTTGGTGCCAGTTGGCTCAAATATTGACTTAAGTTCAGTTATGTGTCTAGACTCAAAGGGCAATCAAATTCAGCAACAACAATCCTTGCATCCTTCTCCATTGTATTCTGCAGCTATTTTGCAGGCATCATCCAGTTCCTAAGAATCATAATAGAGGCTTTAAACAAGTTCTATGAGCACTTAAATAAATGATAAATGTGTGTCTTATTTGTGACTTTGATGAATGGCAAATGCCCAGAAAATGGATGTTCCAGGTTTTGCTTAACGAGTAAGATAGATAGATTACATAGAAGTACTTACATCCTGGATTCTGGACTACCTCACCAGCCGTCCACAGTATGTGAGGACACAGGACTGTGTGTTCAACACAGTTGTCTGCAGTACGGGGGCCCCCGCAAGGAAAGGTCCTGGCTCTGTTTCTTTTTACCCTCTACACTGCAGACTTTTCATACAACTCACCAACCTGTCACCTGCAGAAGTTCTCTGATGACTCTGCAATTGTCGGCCTCATCACAGATGGGGACGACAGGGAATACAGAGAACTGACACAGGACTTTATGGACTGGTGCCAGCGGAACCAGCACCCGGTTCAACACCAGTGAACATCCACACTGTAAATAATGGCTGTGAAATCTACAGTTATTTACTGTATCAAACACAGTAACATCACTGTGTATGATTTTTACAGTAGAATGTTGTAAAGTTTACAATAAAACCTTGTCCACATGACAAAATCACAGCAGTCTAAGTATTACAGTAGAAAATCACAGTAGTCCAAGCGTTACTGTAAAAAAAAAATCGCCAGGATAGTACTGTAAATAGTAAATTAAAATACTATATTTTTCCTTTTTTTTTTATCTTACACACACACACACACAAACACACATATACATATGTAAATATGTATATGTATATGTGTGTGTGTGTGTATAGTATAATATCTCATAATGGAAACATCTCATATTTTTTTTTTACTTTTGATCTAATTTTTTTCAACTTTTTATCATAATTTTGACCTTTTATATCACATTTATGACTTCTTATCTCATAATTACGACAAGTTTTATCTTTTTTTTTTCTTTCACTGGCGGAAATGGGCTTCATAAATTTATCCAATGAGGATCAAGAGAGTTCAACGGTCACGCTTCGAATGGGCCAGTCATGTAATCGCAAACAGGACAAACCGCGAACACAGCACTCGGAATTCTGACTTGTTAGTGACAGGAAAGCTCCGTGAATAATTAGTAGTACTTAAATTTCGGTTCCTTACACAAGACTTTGTCTTGTGCTTGTGTGTATTTGCGTCGTCTATGTTGATTTCTTTCACTTTTTGCCTGAGAGGAATTTAGCAAAAACGTATCCGTGAGAGCTTTTACGGAGACGTCTCCACAGCCATTAACGTTACAGGTAACATTAGCTAGCTTATGTAGTGATAGCACTAACTGACCAGATTGCCTTTTTTTTTTTAACTTACTGAAACATTAGCCAAGACAGAGACCCGTTTAAAGCTTGCTCCTGGAGAGTTGTGCTGTTTTTTTATTGCATTGTTTGGCTGCCACGGGGGAAGATAGTTTTTTTTCCCATCCTTGGTCTCTGCGGGAGTTTCCATCCTGGAATCGCAGATCCTCCACCAAATAGTTGTCGGGACTTCCAGAAAATCGGTAAGTAACGTTACTATCACTAGGAGCAAAAGAATCGTTTTACACTCTGTGCCTCCCTTGTCAGGCTGTGGTGAACCACAGGTATCCAGCTAGGAGTATTAACCAGTCAGCTTGCCATCAAAAGGAATTACTCATGCAAGCACTGTAATTTCACCACAGCTTCAGTTCCTGCATTTGTTCGTCATTTGAGGATACACAGAAATCCAGCTAACTTTAGATTTCCATGTGGCATAGCAGAATGCTTTGCCACTTTTGTGACACATGGCGCAGTTCAAAGCCACATGTAGCGCTTTCACAAGAAGACCGCTAAACCAGGACTTGAAAGGCAAATTGATGGAGTTGATTTGGCTTGCACTGTTGAAGGTTGTAGCTTTGTGTCAGCAAATTTTTCAGCCTTACGTGAACATCTTCATTGGCATATTAAAGATGGCAAAAGAGTGTCATGCCCCTATACTAACTGTTCAAAATATTTTCGTATCCATTCATCCTTTGCCTCACACTTGAACCGGAAGCACAAAAAGATCTCTAGTTCTCTACTTGTAGTTTATGTTTGTTAATAGTTTGACGCAATGAGTTTCAAGCCAGGTATATTGTTTGAGTGCACCTTTATGTTATTGGTGATTGAGCACTTTTTCATTGATAGACCTCATCTCACACTATAACCCACATGGTGTAAGCTTCTATCTCAATTCTTTTGTAGAGCATGCTGGGTAAGGTCGCTGTTGTCCACTGTGTGCACAATATTTTAATTATTAAGAGAAAATTGATGTAGCCTGGCATAAGGTTAGTGTGGTACTTAGTTCATTTTTTTATTTCCAAGGGGCGTAAACATGCACAAACCATTGGAGCAACAAAAAATATGGCACATTGCTTCCTTATCAACACATTTCAAAAGCTTTGTCTTTCCTAGAGATAATATACTGTCTAGTTCATTTCAAGTAACTCTTATCTTTACTGGCATTCATAAGTGACTACCACACCCTCAGACGCAGAGGCCCAGCTGTCTCTCCCCATCACTCCAAGGATCATCATGCTTGATAAGTTTTACATTCAATGTTAACGAATCCTTTGAATATAGAGGGCACAAGCAAAGAAAATCTAGTCTGGAAACACTAGTGAATGCAGTTTGTGTCGTGTCATTCACTGCCTCTGCACCAGTCAGGATTTCCAGCTTGTAATACAGGAACAGCACAGTCACTTCAAAAACTGAAGAAAGTTATGTGGAGTACGAAAACTCTAGTTCATGCATTTTACTTCATACCTCTTAATCCTGCATGTGTTTATTCATTCACTGAATGACTCACTGGTTTCTAAAAACATTTTCCTGTAAATAGTTCTCTTATTTTTTTCTTATCGTGTTTTTTCCTCTCCTGTTTCTGTCCTCTGAGCGGCCAGTTGCAGTGTGCTTTTTTTTATGTGTTGCTGCTTCCATTGGCTGAGCTGATGTGCAGACCAGCGTTGCCATTAGTGATTTTTCAGACGCTTTTAGCGACATTTTTCCTAAAAAGCGACTAGCGACATATCTGCTTTTTGGACAGACCATAACTACTTTCCTTGAAGTCAGTTGCCAGTATTTCTCCGTGAATGAGAGCTAATGTGTCTCTGACTGACTGTTCAGTGGGTGAGACAGAGCAGCAGAATGTTCAGTGGATCAAACGTCAGCCAGACAGCTGTATACAGTCAGCAGGAAACGGATTTTAGTGACACATAAGTCATGTCATATTGATTGAGGGGAGGGTCGTAATCCCACCTGCTGCTCACCTGGCTGACTTCACCACTGCCTTGCAGCTCTTTTCACCTGTTACTATTTATTCAACCTAGAGTATCAGGTGGAACCCAGCACAACACTGGAGTTTGTTCAGAGGTATTTATTATCTTAAATAGTTTGATTGAAAGATAGATTAAAATGTAAAAGCATATTGACAATTGAAAAGCTGTTCAAAATCACCTTCTTCCTTTAAAATGTTATTGGTCTTGAGTATCTAAATAGTGTAGGTTGAAGCCTCCTTACAACTTGAATGCTTTATTAGAGAACAGAAGGGCTGTTGGGCTAAGGGCATGTACACACTATGTTCCTTTTTACATAAAAATCTTTGGAATATTATTCGTTAATATTTTTTTTTCATAAATCTTTGAATCAACTCCAGTCCTAATCATAACTACCAAATATTCAATTATTTTCAGAATGTTAACCCCTTAAATGCCAGTGTTTATGATGGCATCGCAATTTTTTGTAAAAAAAAAAAAAAAAATGCAAATATTTTCAGTATTTCAAATGTTAAGTGGAATTTTCTTGGGGGGATTATTACAGGCTAGGATATGTCAATGATCAGTAGCAACACTGATTTTGTTGGATTTTTAGTTTTTTTGCTATGTCAGATTTAAAAAAAAAAAAACCTCACTCTTCCTATTGGGAGACAAATGTGTTCTCTTCAAAAATATTATATTTTGATATTTTTTTCCACTTTTTTTTCCATAAATCTTTGAAGCAACTTCAGTCCTGATCATAACTACCAAATATTCAGAAATTCTTAACCCTTGTTGAAAAAAGGTGGACAAAAATATTAACATATGATATTTTTATGGCGTTTTGGAAGAGGACACTTTTGTCCCTTAACAGGAAGAGTGTGACTATTTTTGCTACACAGTGTAGAAAAGTGGAATGTAGGGTTTGTCTTTGAAATTCTAAAATAAGTCAAAAAATACACACCTTTGCCAAATATCATGGCTAAAAACATAACCACTGCAAAGATATCAAGAAAATAAATCTTGCAAAGGACACTTTTGTCCCTAACAGGGCACAAGGGTTAAATAAACCATCTTGAACTTTCAATGCAAAAGCTATTATCAGAACCTCACCTGCATCTAGTCAGTTAGTCAATTGAACTCAGTGAAGTCCCCAATGAAGGAGATTACATGCATCATGTATGAAGACTTCCGCTTCACCACTCTCCCAGCCCTCCGGCTCGTCTGCTCCTTGGCACTGCACTTGGTGGAGTCAGGATTAATCCTGACTCAAAACCTATGAACATGAGTATAGGAGTTAGGGGGTGGGACAATATGTACATGTTAACAAATAACTGTTAGCAAATCACAACTGTTTACAAGACATAAACCACTCTCCTTGGGCAACCATTTGCAGAACATCTGCCGTGCAGTGTTAATTTTGACAGCCATTTTAATTTTAGTCTTAGTCCTAGTCTTCTTGACCAAAATGCTTATTAGTAACATTTAGTCATTGCTATCCTTAATAGTTTTAGTCTAGTCTTAGTCGACAAAAATTAAAAATATTTTAGTCCAGTTTTAGTCATACACGCACATATGTCTTTAAAGTTTAAACGAATTGAATCATGCCAATACAGGTAGACTGAGATGGAGATGAAATGCTAACATGTAGTACTTATGCATGCATGCTACCGTGACCGGTGTGAGCTTGTACATCAGCTATGTTCGCCGTGCGTATCCAGTGTACGGCACAGTATAAATGAGGCTAGAGGCGTGGTGGCATAGTACGCTGTGGCTGCCTGCACCAGATGCATACATTCTCAACCAAACAAGCCATCGCTCGCCGGCCTTTTTTGTCATGAGGAAGTATGTTGAATAGAATCCCCTGGAGTGCGACAGTGGGTCTATATCCTCGATGGCGCCCTTGTCCAGGAGGTAGTAGAATAATTTGATTAGTGAGAAATCAAGCTAAACGGCTGCACCCAAACTGGGTTATGTGATCTGCTAGTCGTGTGATTACTGCGAAGGCATGGCCTCATGAACTTAATGGGCCGTAAGTCTTTTGTAAATATTGTACATACAGCCACAATGCATAAGTGTGTTGTATTTGATCCATTTCTGCAGGCAGGGGGCGCTATAGTAACAATATAACCTGAACTTTCTACATTACTGTTGTTTTTAATATGATGAAACTTGGTACATAGTTTCTTCATTAGCAAGTGAATGACGTATTTAAGCAAGGCATCAATAGTGCAGACATGTGGCCATTAACAAAACACCACCGTATCTCTTGAACGCATGATTCAATTACCACCAATTTCGAGTGCCATCTTCAGATGTGAATGAATCATCAACAAAGCATGCTACAACTTTCTGAAGCTAGGCCGCCAAACAGTAGCAGCAAATGCAACAATCACATGCATTTTCTTCAGGAAATGCAAATATTCTAGTATCCAATCAATATTCTGTAAATAGAGTGCCTAACATCATATTTGTACTAAAATAGTTAAAATCCACCCTCAGAGGTTATCATGCAAGAGATGCAAATTAAGCACAGATTAAAGGAGAAAAAACATCTGTTGATAGGATTGTTTGTTTTTTCAAGGCAAATCATTTCCCCCAACCATCTACGCATTGCGTCCCCTCAATTTCTCCCGAAGATTTTTATGTAAAAAGGAACATAGTGTGTACATGCCCTTAGCCCAACAGCCCTTCTGTTCTCTAATAAAGCATTCAAGTTGTAAGGAGGCTTCAACCTACACTATTTAGATACTCAAGATCAATAACATTTTAAAGGAAGAAGGTGATTTAATAGTGTTTTGGAAGAGGACACTTTTGTCCCTTAACAGGAAGAACGCAACTTTTTTAAAAGGGTATATGAGGGTTAAAGATCCACCCATTCTTATCCGCTTATCCGGAATCGGGTTGCGGGGGGCAGCAGCTTCAGCATTGGGCCCCAAACTTCTCTTTCCCGGGCCACATTGACCAACTCTGACTTGGGGATCCCGAGGCGTTCCCAGGCCAATGTGGAAATGTAATCCCTCCACCTAGTCCTGGGTCTTCTCCCAGCTGGACATGCCTGAAACACCTCCCTAGGGAGGTGCCCAGGGGGCATCCTTACCAGATGCCCAAACCACCTCAACTGGCTCATTTTGATGCAAAGAAGCAGCAGTTCTACTCTGAATTCCTCGCAGATCACTGAACTCCTCACCCTATCCCTAAGGGAGGTGCCAGCCACCCTCCTGAGAAAACCCATTTCAGCCGCTTGTACCCGCAATTTCATTCTTTCAGTCACTACCCAGTTTTCATGAAAATAGGTGAGGGTAGGAACAAAGATTGACCGGTAGATTGAGAGCTTTGCCTTCTGGCTCAACTCTCTTTTCAAAACAATGGTGTGATACAGCGAATCCAAGAACTTGAGGCCAGAGCTCCAGCAATAGAAGTTTTGAACATCAACCACTTGGGTTCAATGTCCTCAACCTCCACAGGAATGTGAGAGAAGCTCCTCTGGCAGAGAGAGCTGACAGCTAAAAGTCTCTCGAACATGGGCTTCCTCCAGACATTCCCAGTTCACCTGCACTACATACTTGGGTTTACCAGGTCTGTCCAGAGTCTTCCCCCATCCTCTGATCCAACTCATCAGATGGTGATCAGTTGACAGCTCTGCCCCTCTCTTCACTCGAATGTCAAAGACATAAGGCCTCAGGTCTGACAACACAATCACAAAATTGATCATCGACTTTCGGACTAGGGTGCTCTGGTACATTTATGAGCCTCCTTATGCTCAAACATGGTGTTATAGGCAATCCATGACTCGCACAGAAGTCCAATAACAAACAACAACTCAGGTTCAGGTCAGGGAGGCACAAGTTCCAGTTCAATTTAATTCAATTCAATTTTATTTGTATAGCGCCAAATCACAACAAAAGTTATCTCAAGGCACTTAACATACAGAGCAGGTCTAGACCATACTCTTTATAATATTACTTACAGAGACCCAACAGTTCCCATCATGAGCAAGCACTTGATGCGACAGTGGCGAGGAAAAACTTCCTTTTAACAGGCAGAAACCTCGGACAGAACCAAGCTCAGTGATGGACAGCCATCTGCCGCGACCGGTTGGGTTGAGAGAGAGACAGAGAGACAGACAGAGAGAGACAGAGGGGGGGGACAAGCAACACTACAATCCACAGGTGTGACGATAATGATCAGAACAGTATTAAACAGAGACACGTGTGCAATCGGAGGCTTGTAAACACGGGTCCAGACTCACAGCTCCAGTGACACACAAACCTGCAGAGAGTGACAGGAGAGAAGAGCACAAAACTACGAGAGAGGGAAGAAGTTGTATTAGTAAGATACATTGATGGGTTATGAATGGATATAGGAGGAGGAGAGAGAGAAGGAGAGAGAAGTTTGGTGCATCATGGGAAGTCCCCTGACAGTCTAGGCCTATAGCAGCATAACTGAGGGATGGCACAGGGCTCAACTGGACCAACCCTAACTAAACCTTCCTCTTTGACAAAGCTAAGCTTTTAGGAAGATAGGGTACAATGAGCTCTTGAAGATATGATGGTGCTTGATCATTAAGAGCTTTATAGGTTAGTAGTAGGATTTTAAATTGTGCAAAGAAGCCAAAATGGGTGAAATATGATCTCTTTTCCTTGTTCTTGTCAATACACGTGCAGCAGCATTCTGGATCAACTCGAGAGTCTTTAACGACTTATTGGTGCAGCCTGATAATAGAGAATTGCAGTAGTCCAGCCTAGAAGTAACAAATGCATGGACTAGTTTTTCTGCATCTTTTTGGGACAGGATATGCCTGATTTTTGCTATATTCCGGAGGTGAAAAAAGGCAGTCCGGGAAATTTGCTTTATATGTGCGTTAAAGGACAAATCCTCATCAAAGATAACTCCTAGATTCCTTACAGTAGTGCTGGAGGCCAATGCAATGCCATCGAGAGTACTGATATCTTTAGAAAATGTGCGTCGGAGGTGCTTGGGACCAAGTACAATAACTTCAGTTTTGTCTGAGTTTAACAGTAAGAAATTGCAGGTCATCCAGGTTTTTACTTTGTTGAGGGATGCCTGAAGTTTAGCTAATTGGTTGTTTTCATCTGGCTTAATTGACAGGTATAATTGGGTATCGTCTGCATAGCAATGAAAGTTGATGGAGTGTTTCCTGATAATGTTCCCTAAGGGAAGCATACTGTATATAAGGTGAACAGGATTGGTCCAAGCACAGCGCCTTGTGGAACACCGTAGTTAACTTTAGAGTGTATCGATGATTCATCATTGACAAATACAAACTGAGATCGGTCTGAAAAATATGACTTGATGACTGATATAACAGCTTAGCGCAGTTCCTTTAATGCCAATTAAATTTTCCAGTCTCTGCAACAGGATTTGATGATCAACGGTGTCAAATGCGGCACTAAGATCTTCCCCGACAGAGAGGTGACATTCCATGTCCCCAGAGCCAGCTTCTGCCGCCCAGGTCTGGTCCGTCAAGGCTCCTGGCCTTCGCTACCGCCCACATGGCAGCACACCTGACATGTTGGTTTGTTTACATCTAGCTACCAGAAGTCCTTGCACTCAGTTTGGCCTAACTTTGCCTCGAATGCTATAAAGTCATAAGTCGTGACTTGAACTTGTGATTTATGGGCTCAAAGTCCTGCCTGGAACGTGGCATAAGTACCTTGACAGAACTCTGACATCACCATCTTAGACCCTCCTCATATGTATGGTGCAATACAAAGTAATTGTAATAAAATTTAATTTCAGACCTTGGAGACCCAGAATCCCAGTTGCTCCAACAGGGCATGTAAGAGGCCATAGACCTTTATGTCAAGTGGCATGGGAATGAGAGGATTTCTCTCTCTAAGATGTTTCTTATCATTTCTGGCTAAGCTGTCATCCATGTTGGAGAATGATTCCCACCCCCTGCAGGACACTTTAACAGCTCTGGAGAGCTTGTAGTGTAAAAACACTACACGTTAGTGCTCTGCATGTAATGGGATTTGGTGATGAGACTCTCAAGAAATGCATATAGTAGCTACAGTTAAAGGTGTACATGATAACAGGCCTAATACTGTGTGTGTGTAATCAAAGATGTGTTCTAATAGTGGACATGCGCTGCTTGAAGTAGTGGAAAGGTACTGGTCAAGAGAGACAATGATGGAAAAATACTGAACCGAATGAATCAAAACAAAATGATGGAAAAGTACTGCACAGCTGCGAATCAAAACAAAACAACAAAACAATCAGTGGTGCAGATAGGTGTATTATCAGTGGTAAAGAATGTGGCCTTTTGTGATATCTGGCAACAGGCTCATCACTGGAAATCGCTTGAGCTACTAGACCAAGAAAGACCATGTCCTCACTTAGAACATACCAAGATGCTTATATAAGTTGTGTTTTTCCTTTACCTGGCCATACATTCGTGTCTAACTCTTAGAAAACTTGTGCCTCTCTATTAAAGGATAAATAATATCTTCTTTTTTAAAAAAATAAGAAGTGCGTTTTTCCAGAAATAATGGTGGCTGAAAGTACCCTGAAGATAGAAAAAATAATAAGAACCTCCGGGTAAATACCGAGAGGTCTCCAACATTGGTGTCACGAGGCCAAACATGAGACACGTTTGGACAAGCCCCCAGGGGGTAGAGCTAAGAATTAACAAATTTCTATTGGTGAAAGGTATATAATCTATATTCTTGTAGGTTGGACAATAGGCGTGGAAATCTACCACATATAAACGAATGCAAGTTTCATTTTAGCTCAGAGAGCTCTTGGACTGTGCCCTGTGTACACTCTGTTTGTTCTCTCCTTTGTTGTCGACAATAAAGTATTGCCACTACATCTTGAACTCCTGTTTGAAGATTTTTGAGACCTGTTTGAAAGTGTTTTGGAGCAGTTTTCCAGCAAGATTTTTAACCAAATTATTGAAGATTTTGAAGAAACTTTTGATCAATTGAACACCTTTAAAACTTGATTTTGGTCCATTGGCCTGAAAACTTGGGTCCAGAAAATTACTCTACAAGCTCCTTCAGCAGTAGACTGCTTCATCCAAAGTGTGTGAAGGAGCGATATCGCAGGTCTTTCCTTCCTGCAGCTGTCAGACTGTACAACCAGCACGGCTCCCAATAGACTATACACCTCGATGCCATTGCACCTGCGCCACACCCAGTTTTTTATGTCAGTGTACTATTTATCTTTTATTCTATACTCCATTCCTGGATATTCACTGGTGTTGGAGGGGAGTGAGTGCGCCTGCGGAAATCCACCACCAATTCTTTAGTTTTCCCCGTGTAGATCTGGAGGCAGTTCCTCCTGGGACCAGTCCATTAAGTCCTGTGTCAATTCTCTGTATTCCCTGTCGTCCCCATCTGTGATGAGGCCGACGATGGCAGAGTCATCAGAGAAATTCTGCAGGTGACAAGTTGCTGTGTTGTATGAAAAGTCTGCAGTGTAGAGGGTGAAAAGGAATGGAGCCAGTACTGTTCCCTCCAGGGCCCCCATACTGTAGACAACTGTGCCAGACACACAGTCCTGTGTCCTCACATACTGTGGACGGTTGGTGAGGTAGTCCAGAACCCAGGATGTGAGGTGCAGGTCCACCCCTCTGTTCTCCAACTTGTCCCCCAAGAGTGCAGGCTGGATGGTGTTGAATGCACTGGAGAAATCAAAAAACATGACTCTCACAGTGCTCCCAGGTTTCTCCAGGTGAGAGAAGGCTCTGTGCTGGAGGAAGATGACGGCGTCATCCACCCCGATGCCAGGCTGGTAGGCGAACTGGAGTGGATCCATTGATGGACCCGCCCCCTGGTGGGTCCATCGATGAGCAAGGACGAGCCACTCCAGGGTCTTCATCAGGTGGGATGTTAATGCCACCAGCCTGTAGCTGAGGTCCTTGGGGTGCGGAGTCTTGGGGACAGGTACCACACAGGATGTCTTCCACAGCTGTGGCACCCTCCCCAGCTTCGGGCTCAGGTTGAAGATGTGCTCAACAACCCCGCACAGCTGGTCTGCTCAGGACTTCAGGAGCCTGGCGCTGATGCCATCTGGGCCCGCCGCCTTCCTCGCCTTAGTCTCCTTATCTTATTTGTCCCAAACTAGGAAATTCTAAGACTCACAGGATAGGATGTTTTATTTTGACAATGCATATTGCACAAATTAAAGAATGTTTTAAAAATTACTAACTTCAGTGTCAAGCCAATAAAACAAACTCAGGTTGAAGTCTGGGAAGAATTAGCTGAGATATCCAGCAGTCCATCCTTCTCCAGAGAATGCAATAACTTAAAGATTCAAGATTCAAGATTCAAGTCACGTTATTGTCAATTTCTCAACATGTTATAAACATAAAGAAAAAATGAAATGCCGTTTCTCTTCGTCCCACAGTGTCAAATAGGAAAAAAGGTAAAGAAAAAGGTTTAAACAAAAATAGAATAAGATTTAAGCATATTATCCACAGCATAAAAACAATACAAGAAAAACAATAAGTCAAAACCTTATCATTAACATAAAAACACCACAATGATCAGTGGACTGATCCAGCAGAATGGCTGTGCAATGGAATGAAAGTAAAGTACTTGTTGGTGTGACTCCGACATTGTGCCAGAGATACACAATCCTATGGATGAGAATATAGTGTTAGGAGAAAAAACAATACTAAGCAGTCCAAATCACAGACAGGTTATGGTTGTCTATGCGTGTGTGTGTGTGTGTGTGTGTGTGTGTGTGTGTGTATGAGCCCCAACAAGTGAGTGCAGCACAAGAAATGTTTTACTTTACCTCTGATTATGAACATTTTTACAAGAGATGCATCTTAACATTATATTAAAGTTTGTATCATTAAAAAAGCAGAGATTAAAGAGGTCCTATTGGATTAAAAATAAGCAATATTGACAGGCAATACTTGTGCAGCAAAAATAGGCAGTGCAATGCAATGCTAACCCTAACCCCCTAACCCTAACCCTTGACATAAAAAATCCTGTATTAGTTGCAGAACACCATATTGGCCACAAGATGGCAAGACTATTAACCCTTATCCCTTATTGCCTGGTAAAGTGAACAGGAGATGGCATAAATCAAACATAATTAAGTCTGACTCATTTCATGCCCAGATACTGTCTGGAGTAGTCTGTCTGGAGAGTCTGTTGCAAGTGAAAACTGAACCAAGGTTTGGACGTGGGATTATTTTCAGGAGTCAAGAAGAGGGGGGCCATAGGGTGGGAGGGAGGCCTGACTTTTAGATATTTACACATGGAGGAGAAAGGACAGAATTCAGAATTAACTCGAGCAACGATTATGGCGCATGCTCGACCTGATTTAGAATGTTTCGGAAACAGGCTGAAAAAATTCAAGGCTTGAAGCTGAGAAAGTTCGCAGAGAAGTCCACGAAACTTGGCCAGCAACCACTGGCTTGGAAATACCCACTGCAACCTGTTGAGGGCGTCACAATTGTGAAAAACTTGGAGTCAGGGGAAAAGACCAGATAGTCAAAGAAAAAGGTAACACCTATCCACTGAGACAGCTGGCTGCACCACAATCAAAGATCGGAGCCAGCCCGCTTTGGCCAGTATGACGTCACACAGTTGTTGTTTTTTTGTTGTTGTTGTTTTTTTTTTTCTTTTCCAATGCCTGGGGAACCAAAACAGCCGGGAATGAAAAATGGCCTATTAAGAAACCTTTAACCAGTTCCCTTTACGAAGTTGAGACACTAATTCTGGATCCAAAAGGGATGATTGAGGGCTTTTGCACTCCAAACAAGAGGACAACGATGATAGACACTGCCAGCGGGATCCCTGAGAGAGACCGGTTAGTAAATGAAAACAGATGCTGAATGAGGATGAGAGACAGTTCGGATCCAGGAGCCTGAATATTATAGGGTAGAGAAATGGATTAAGTCTCTGAACCGCAGCGGTTCTGTATGAGCGGTATGTGCGCCGGCTCACGGACATCAGGTGTGCCTCTTTGCACAGTCTGCGGATCTGAAGAAACGCAAACGGGGTAAATGCGTGTCTTTTCTGTAAAGTTATTGCAAATAGGCAGATTGATGAATAAAAACACTTGCGGCTGTAACGGTCTCTTTCCAGTACTGAAGGAAGAGGGAGTTGGGAGCTTGGGAAGTTAGGCTGGGCTCTCGACTCATGCTTTTTTTTTTTTTTTTTTTTTTTTTTTTTTAAATATGTAGCAATGTGGCTTTGCTGGAGAGGCTTGTGGTATTGGTAGCAGATGTTACCTCCTATCTGAATCTGAGGTTGAGGACACCGATCAGAGCCAGATACCTGTCTGAATTGTGACTTTGCACAGGAAATAGGCAGCAAATCGCGTCTCTGAAGAAGCTAAATGCTATGAGGACGTTGCCGATTGACAATCAGGAGACAGTCTGGGTCGGCGGGCTTAAGTACCGCGGTTAAGATATCCCCGGTAAACAGTTAATTCCTCAAAGCAGGGCCAATCAGGTTCATGTCTTTGCCTTGCCATATAATGATCTTGGGCAGGAGATATGTTTGCACCAGGAGGAACGTATGTCCTACCTGACCTGGGCGCAGAGACAGCGGGGGCCGGTGCTGAGGCCTGACTGCGGAGCTTGAGGAGGAGTTAGATGCCGGGGAGTGGATGTCGGAGCCGGAGCATTGGTCGGTAATGCTGAGATGCTGGCATCCCTGAAGAGGATGTGGAAGCTGTGGAGGCTTGCTGGTTCTCCGGTAACGGGAGGCGATCATTAATTGACTGGACAGAGTGAACTGGGGACTGGCGATCTCTGATGACTGCCGGATAGTGTTTGCTGATCAGACTGCGAGCCGGCAGAAACATGCTTACTGGAGCTTGGCTGGAGGAGCTGAACAGTTGATTTACCTTGTGCATTTTCGACCGGGAGCGGCGGAGGGCCGGTGTTTGAGGGATTTTTTCGAGGATCACGTCTTTTACCGAGGCTTGCGACTGAGAGAGCTCCAAACCAGGTGCTGGGTTAATGCCTTGAGCTCTGAGGATCTCCAGGATCTCGGGTCCTGTGTCCTCTGGATGAGCAGCATGCGCAGTAGGAGAGACGAGAAATAGTTTGTGAATGAGAAGCATTGATGTCTTCCTGGCTGAACTTGCGCTAGAGCTTCATTTTATTTGTAATATGATTTAGAAATAAGAACACGCAAAATAGTCTAAATCTAAATAATCTGAATATGTGAAACCAATGAGGATAATTCAGTAACAGCCTCCACATGACTCCATCTGTGAAACCGAGCCGTTACTCTGTGTTAATGAATGAAGATCTGCTCCTAAAGCTCCTCGGCTGTAGACCGACCTGTATGAATGTAAAGCTGCTGTTAACAATAACTCCATTCTAAGAGTTCTTTCAGCTGCAACAAGTCAGGATGAAATATACAAATATTCTATCAAGGTGTGTATTAATCGTCCTGATCATTAACACTGAGGACAGATGTGTTGTGTAGCCTACACTTATACACTGTGTGTTCAACAGTGAGGCTTTACTCTGGCCATTGGCTATGGAGACATCTGGACCAAGAAGCCGACAGAGATACTGAAATCCATATCCTTCATAGAGAACATCATCGGGGTGAGCTTCAGTGTCTAGACACCATCAACCTGCGGACTGAGCTGCTCATAACCTGTGCACTGATGTCGACTGGCTCTTCCAAATGTCAAATCATTTTTCTCAACCAATTGTGAGTGGAGGGGTGGAGCTTACACAGGCTAACATACAGTTAACCACCTGTTTTATACAGTCTATGGTTAACCACGAACATAAACTGCTCGGAGCAGTTTAGAGTTGCAGTGTAAATGCCTCGAGTAAAACCTATCACCTTTCGTAGTCCAGGTTAATCAGGAAGTTACCCCCGACGTCACAAAGTTACTCCTGAGCTTACCCCGATAAGCTAGTTACCTCGCTTCCTAGTACAGCCCTCAGATCTCTATCATCTAAAGCTGTACCAGTAAACAATTTAATATCAGTTCATCATATTGATTTATTTTGTCTAACTGAAACCTGGCTGTGTCATGAAGTGTATGTTTATTTATTTCAGTGACATGTTGCAATATAACTGAGGACTCCTGTGCTTTAGTCCCTTCCATTGATCATCTCGTTGATAGATAGGTCAATGCGAATGACTCTTGACTCTATTGCCCGTTTAATAAAGAAGACAATAAAGCAATAAAGCAAAGGAGGTATAACACCTAACACTCAAACCCAGAAATTAAAGTGTTATGGGTCCTGTAATGTACCACAGCAAAAAAATAGAAAATCCTTAAAATACAGAAAAGTCCAGCAGCAACAAGACACGTGTTCACCGTTCTTCATCCAGATCGCATCTGGTATGTTTATTTAATAAAAACATAGCATTCACATTTAATAATTAACAACATATTTACTTGCTTGGAACTACTATATGTACAGGAATGCTAACATAACTTACTGTGCAAAATAAATACCAGACACAAAGCGGCCCGCCTGTGAGACTATCCGTAGGTAAAATAATCACATAAGCCACTATGCCGCAGCTGCCCACTGAGCACCTTCAAAATCTGCTGCCGCAGCCAGTGGCGGGATTTTAAAGTTCTTTAAGTCCAAGAAAAGTGCTCAGACATCAAAACACCTTCATAACTCTCGTCCACTTAGAGTGGGGTTTTCAGAAATTCGGTTTGGTAATAAGTCCAGCAGCAATGAAGACACGTGTTCCGGCCGGAAGTTCCCCCTGAAACAACCCAGGGTGCTGCTGTTCCTGTGTTAAAGGTTCCACCTGAGAAGGTGCTGGAGGATCGCGAGGAGATGCTGGAGGATCGCGAGATGCTGTAGTTTCGCGAGAACGGGTGACGCGCGGAATTCAGACAAGCGGACTGTATAGCTCAAAAACAAATACACTTTACTTAAAAACCGCAAAATCTACGAGGCATACAAAGCAAGATCAAGAAAGAGATAAGTATAAACCTGGAGGGGCTTGAAGATCTGGAGGATTACATCGAGGAGACCTTCAGCCGTTTCGTCATGGGGAAATCCTCCAGGACGCCGAAGAGGACCCGGACCGAGGATTCCCCTGGAGCCGTCTCTCCGCCAGATAACGACATAAGAGACATCCTAGAATCAATCGACCAAAGGTTGCTTGGTTTCGATGGCCGTCTCGCCCTGGTGGAGGTCCTGCACAAGGAGTTCCAGGCCTTACGGGAGTCCCTTGAGTTTAGCCAGCAACAAGTTGCCAGTCTCGCCTCCGAAAACGCTGAGCTCCGGGAGTTGGTGAAAACACTCACCGAAGGAGTCTCACAGCTCTCCCAGGAAAACAAAAAAATGAAGGAGTCGATTTTGGACCTCCAGGCTCGGAGCATGCGGGACAACCTGGTGTTCGCCGGGATTCCGGAGCGGGCGGAGGAAGACCCGGAGGAGACGGTGAGGAGTTTTCTGCGGCAGCAGCTCAAGCTTCCTCTGGAGACGGTGAGGGACATCACCTTCCACCGCGTCCACCGTATGGGAGGCAAGAAGCAGGACAGTCGGCGGCCAAGACCCATCGTGGCAAAATTTGAACACTTCAAGCAGAAGGAGCAGGTGCGGAGTCGGGGCAGAGAGCTCAAGGGAACCGACTTCAGCATGAACGACCAGTTCCCGAAGGAGATCCTGGACCGGCGCAGGGTCCTCTTCCCTCTGCGCAAAAAGTTCATAGGCGAAGGATGCCGAGCTGTCATCACGGTCGACAAACTGTACGTTAACGGCCAGCTACACCGCGATCGGGAAACCACCCCCTGGTTGTATTAATGTACGGTAACTAACTAACTCACTCTCTCCCCATCTCTCTCCACAAACACTCTTTCTCCATCACCATGTAAGTCACAGTAAGTTTGCCTAATGAATTGCTGTGTTATGTAGCGCGCGTTGCTAGTTCAAAACAAGTAATTCTGTTGTAGATGTTTGTTTACATGTTTACATGTCACTTCTTTTCTTTTCTGTGCACCGATTCCCCCTTTGTGATCCTGTCTGCACTGTATGGTCATGGTTATGTCAGTTTACTACCTGGGTTAGGCCACCATTCACAGTACATATACATACAAATACATACTCACACACACTCACACACACACTGTTCAGGCTTATTCACACACACACACATACACACACACTCTATATAGGCTTAGACACACACACACTGTTGAGGCTTATTCACACACACGCACATACACACACACTCTATATAGGCTTAGACACACACACTGTTAAGGTTTACACAAACACACACACACACACACACACACACTCACACACACACGCACGCACTCACGCACTCCAAACACAGTAGTTAGTTTAGCTTAGTATGACCATGTTAAAGTTTGTCACCTGGAATGTCCGTGGAATGGGTTCAAGGGAAAAAAGACAAAAAAATTTTAACTATTTGAATAACATACAAGCAGACATTGTCTTATTACAGGAGACACACACTTCAAAGACAGTAGACCAAAAACTTAATTCTCCACAATTTCCACACACATATTTAGCTAGTTTCAACTCCAAACAGAGAGGAGTTGCTATCCTGATTAACAGAAAAGTTAATTTCAAATTCAATTATGCTGATGTAGATTCAGATGGTAGATATATAATAATTAACATATCTGTTGCCAATGCAAATTTCTGCATTGCCAGCATATATGGCCTAAATGTTGATGACCCCTCCTTTTTTCACACCTTCTTCACCTCACTCTCTGCTCACTCTAACACAACTTTGATCATTGGAGGAGACTTCAACCTAACATATTGTCCAGAACTTGACAGATCCAGCTCGGCAGGTATTCAGCGTGACACACAGGCAGCAGGGATACTCAAACAATACATGACTGATTTTGGTCTTTGTGATGCTTGGCGCTCTTATCACCCCACACTCAGGGAATATACCTATTTCTCACCAGTGCACCACTCCTACTCCCGAATTGACTACTTCTTAACCAGTAGCTCAATCTTAGCTGATATCTCAGGCACCCAGATTCATCCTATCACTATCAGTGACCATGCACCTGTCTCTCTTTCCCTCACTAATAAAAAAGCCACACCTCCGACTAGAACTTGGAAATTTAATACATCATTACTCAAAGATCCTGATTTCCTTAAATACTTTGAGAGAGAGTGGACATTATTTTTGGATATTAATGATTTACCAGGAACCTCTTTGTGTATTCTTTGGGAGACAGCAAAGGCAGTAATGCGAGGTAAAATAATTTCATACTCATCATACAAGAAAAGAGAGAGAGAGCACTGGAATCTGAATTGGAACAGAAAATTAAAGTTCTAGAAGCTGAATATGCTGACTCACAGGAGGAGCACATCCTGTGTAACTTAAGACAACTTAAGCTTGAACTTAAAAAAATTACTGATAAAAAGACCCAGTTCCAGTTGCAGAGATTACGCTTGAAGAATTTTGAACATGGCAACAAATCTGGCAGATTTCTGGCTAATCAGTTAAAACTCAATAAAGAAAAAAGTATTATTTCCTCCATCAAGGACTCAGCTGGTAATATAACTCATGTCCCTGAGGAAATAAATGAGGCCTTTAAAGACTTTTATAAAAACTTATATACACCACAGATTGATCCACCTATTTCTAACATCGAGGCATTTCTCGAAACCTTAAATCTACCTAAACTAACCAAGGACCAAATTCTGAATTTGGATTCTCCTATCTCAGTGGCTGAGCTACAAGAAGCCCTAAAGCATATGCCAAACAATAAAGCCCCAGGTCCAGATGGATTCCCGGCTGAATTCTACAAAGAATTTTGGTCACTGCTAGCTCCGGTATTCTACAGAATGGTTTTGGAAATGAAAGAAAATTGCTTTCTCCCCACAAACCTGAACACTGCTACAATCAGTCTCCTTCTCAAACCCGATAAAGACCCAACTCTCCCATCCAGCTACCGCCCAATTTCACTCATAAATGCAGATCTTAAAATAATCTGCAAAGTCTTAGCAACTCGATTGGAAAAAATCACTCCACATATAATACATCCTGATCAAACAGGATTTATTAAGGGTAGACATTCTGCTAATAACGTACGTAGACTACTTAATATAATTGACTACTCCACCATTCACAATTTGGAAACCACAATCGTCTCACTAGATGCTGAAAAAGCATTTGATAGAGTAAACTGGAAATTTCTCTTTGCTACGCTACATAAATTTGGATTTGGAAATTCATTTATTACATGTATCAAGATTTTGTACAGCTCACCAAGAGCTTCAGTTAGAACCAATGATCAAATCTCTTCAAGTTTTTCTCTCCAGAGGGGCACTAGGCAGGGTTGTCCACTCTCTCCCTCACTATTCGCCATATTTATTGAACCGCTAGCAGCAGCAATTCGACAACATTTAAACATCAAAGGTATTAACATAGCAGCCTCCCATCATAAGTCTTTATGCTGATGATGTATTACTTTTCCTTAAGAACTCATCAACCTCTCTTTCTGAAACAATCACAATAATAGATAAATTCCGCTCAATCTCAGACTATTCCATTAATTGGTCCAAATCCATTGTTCTACCCAGCAATTTTGAGTTCCAGAGCACCTCTTCCATCCCTCTAAACTCAGGGAACATTAAATATCTGGGCATTAATATTTCCGCCAAGCTGTCAGATCTGACCCATCTGAATTATACACCACTGCTTAAGTCAATCGAGGATGACCTTACCCGCTGGAAGGCGTTACCTATATCACTTATGGGGAGAATCGCAACAGTAAAGATGATAATCTTGCCAAAAATTAACTATCTTTTTTCAATGATTCCCATTAAACCTTCTCGTATCTGGTTCAAGTCATTAGACTCCTTCATCAATAAGTTTCTGTGGAAAAACAAACCACCACGTATAAGTTTAAAAACTTTACAAAAAGCAAAAGAATGTGGTGGTCTAGAACTGCCAAATTTCTACCATTATTTTCTCGCAAATAGGCTGCTGTACATTCTAAAGTGGATTAATCCGAGCCCACTGGATCATTCATGGTTAATTATTGAGCAAACCTTCAGTCAAGAAATACCCATCTCTAACCTTCCTTTCATCGGCCTGACTCTCAGAAAACACATCTGCTTTAAAAGCATCAGTATTAGCAGCTCTCTGACAGCTTGGTGGGAATTTCTAAAAATAACCAGGTCTTTGATTACTCCTTGCAGATTGACACCCATCTGGAACAATCCTGACTTCTTAATTAATAAAAGAGTACTGGACTTTTCTACATGGTATGACAAAGGAGTTAGATGCTTGGAAAATGTCATGAAAGGAAACAACTTCATTCCATTTGAGGATGTGGTAAGACAGTACGGAATCAATAGTAACAAGTTTCTTGAATATATACAACTGGCGCCCCCCTCCTCTCCTCCCCCCCCCTCCCTTGGTGGGGTGGGGCCGGCCGCCCCTGGGCTCCCTGTTGCTGCTGCTGCTTGGGGTGGTCCTGTAGTGTAAAAACACTACATAAGAAGGCTCTAAATGTAATGTAGGAGATGATAAAACTCTCATGGACTGTGTAGCAATGAATATAGCAGCAAAAAACCAACATATAAGCATAATGATCTGAATAATATTGTGTGTTTAATCAAAGACATGTTATGATCATAAAAAAGTATGTTAGTCAGAGGTTATTTGAGGACTGTATCATCCAGTGTCAGCCACCTGTGCTATCTGAAGTTTCGAGCTGAAAGTTTCAAGGAAAGCACTGTGCTATCTGAACGTTCTAGCTGGCTCGGTTCTCTGACTAGCAGGCTTGTTTCTTGATTTGTTATACTATTTGATGTTCCTTTTAATTAAGAACATGTCAGCATGATTTGTTATATTTGATGTTTCTTTTTAATCAAGAGCATGACAACATGATTTGTTATACCATTTGATATTTCTTTTTAAAAAAATAAGAAGTGAGTCAAGCCAGACATAATGGTGGCTGAAAGTACTATGAAAATAAAAAATAATAATAAGGGCCATGAAAAAAATACCGGGAAGACCAAAAGGCCCGTGGAAAGTACCAAGAAACCCGAACATATTGGTGTCACGGAGCCAAAGATGAGATCATTTACCTGCCCCTAGGGGGCGGATACGAACTCAACAAAATTATAATGGTGTAAAGAAAAAGTACATTTGGACCAGCCTCTAGGGGGCAAAACTAAGAGTCAACAAATTTTTATTGGTGTAAAGTCCATAATTCTATAGGTTTGTGGGTTGGACAAAAGGCGTGGAAATCCACCCATCAAACACTATAAAAGCAAATGTAAGTTTCATTTTAGCTCAGAGAGCTCTTGGACTGTGCCTTGTGTACATGCTATTTGTTCTCTCACTTTATTATTGATAATAAAGGATTGTCACAACATTTTGGACTCCTGTTTGAAGATTTTTTGAGACCTGTTTGAAGGTGTTTTGGAGCAGTTTTCCAACAAGATTTTTAACCAATTTACTGAAGGTTCTGAAGAAGTTTTTTTAAACAATTGAATACTTTTAAAACCTGATTTTGGTCCATTGGCCTGAGACTTGGGTCCAGAAAATTACCCTACAGTCCGGTGCCTGGTCGCTGGGGGACGTCACCTCCGTGCGGCCTGGACAGCGTCCCCAGTGCTGCCTCCACGGAGCCGAATGTCTCTGGGGAGGGCGGGGAGCTGGTGGGGTATTTATGTTTTTATTTATTCTTTTTTTTTTTTTTTTTTTTTTAATGTTTACTATTTTTATTTATTTATTTACTTATTTTCCTTCTTTCCTTCTTTCTTTCTTCAGTTCGGGGAGGGAGGATTGGATGATCCCCCCTGCTCTTGCTCTGGGTCGTGGGGCTGTGGTCTGGCTGGCTCGCCGCGTCCTTGCCCCCCCCCGCCTCCCCTGGGGGGGGTCGGTCTCTGCCCTGGTGCTCTGGCGGGGTCCTGGGGTGTGTCGGTGCGGTCGCTGGGCCGTATGATCCTGTCCCTCCGCCATTTGGGAATCTGCAATGGGGGTTCCACCTCAGGAGCCAGTCAGGGACCTGGCTACCTTGGGGGAGACAACATCCCCTACCCCTCCCACTGGGTCTCAGTACATACACCATTAGGGTCTTGGGGGGTGGCTGTGGTGCCGAGTGGGTGGGGGATGGGGCTGCTTCCTGGTGGCCCCATCCTTTACACCTGCTTTATTGCCTGGCCGCCCTCCAATTTTATCTGCACCTTAGTCACATAGGGCCTTTGGGGGAGGGGGCATGTTGAGACCCACTGTCTGCAAGCAGTGTGGAATCCATGCCCCAATTTTCTCCCAAATTTTAACTTCACCAATAGTCACGCATCCCTCATACTCCCACCTCATTACACTTGCTCGCACTACCACATACACTCCAACCTACACAGTCCTACAGATGGGATGTGGGTAGTGCCCCCCCTCCCCGATCTCCCTACGCGGCTGGGGCGGGGCCTGCGGTTTGGGGGCTGGCCCGCCGCACCTTGGGCTTTGTCAGCGGCGCTGGGTGGTGGCCTGCCTTCCCTGGGGTGGGGGGCGGGGGCGGGGGGTGCTGGTCGGATTGTGGCCTTGCGGTCCGGGTGAGGCGGGGGGGGTCTCCAGGGTGGTCTTATTTACTTATTTTACTTCTCTTTTAAAGTAGGACGGGTGGGGGGAGTTAGGAGGGTATTGGGGGGTCGGCGCCGATGGCAGGGGGACGGGGACGTGTCTGGGCTGGTACCAGGGACGCCTCACTGCGTTTGGGTGCTGGGCGGTCCCGGGATGGCGGGCAATGGGGGGCAGCGGGAGGTGGGCCGTGCTCTGCTCGCCTGGGGGTGGGGGCGGGTGGGGTGGGGGAGGGGGGGGCGTTGTGGGGGGGCTGGGCCTTCTGGTGCGCGGGTGGGTCTCTCGCCTGGGGGCCGGGGGGGTGGGGGTCCGCGGGGGGTGGGGCCCTTGTCTTTGCTTGCTCCTGGGGGGGGGGCTCTGGCCTGGCCTCGGGGTTGGTCGTCGCCTTGTCTCTCTCTCGGTCTGTCCTCGGTTGGGGCCTCTTCCTCGTGGCTTCCTGCTGGGCTCCCCGGCGGGGGTTGCTTGGGCGGACTTGGGGTCTCTACCCGGGCCTATCCCCTTCCATGGGCTGGTGGGCTCCCCAGTGCTGGGGGTTCATGCCTGCTGGCTGGGGTGGGTTCACGGGTGAGGGGGGTGCATGCGGTGGTCTCACACTAACCCTCGGCTTTAGGGACAAACACAAAACACACGCGCACACATACACACACACGCACACACACATACATACATGCACACACACACACATACACACCCTTGGCACCATTGGCTTTAGTGATGTGGTAATTCTGTCTTTTCTTATATTTGCTTGCTTGTTTGAGTTCTTTCTACTACACTTTCGTTACACTAATTATATATTATATATTATATTGCATATCGGTTTGTTCCACGACCTTTTACTTCGGTAGGTATTAGGAATGTTGAAGTTTGCCATACTCTGGTTGTCATTGTTGTTGTTGTTGTTGTAGTTGTGATTGTTGTTGTTGTTATGTTCTCTCTTGTCTCTTGTCTGTTGTCCCCACATCCCCCTCTCTCTATCTCTATCCTTTTCCCTCCTGTTCTGGTCCGGTCGTCACGCAAACAAAAAAAAAAAAAAAAAAAATAAAAATCACACTATGGGAGAAGTATCTCAGACCTCTCTCTAGCAGAGAAAATCTGTGTGGCACGACTGGGCATCTGGAACATCACACTATTTGCCCAAGTTGCTGTACAGAACAGGTTAAAAAAAAAAAAGGTTCCACCTGAGTGCCACTTATGTTCACCCTTTTTTTCTTAACTCAATATACGTGGAAAACAAAATAATGTTTCTGACATCTACACTATCAGTAATATTTTTAAGCCCGAAAAATAAACAGAATATACAGTTCAATTCCTTAAATAAAATACCCAAAAAATGATTGCACAGTTTTAGGGTGCACCACGAAAGCAAACATGGAAACTTGACAGGAAATGGAATTCTACCAATCTGGGTAGGCTTAAGAGTAGGCTTCAAACTTTACTCTTTGATAAAGCTGATAGGGTTGGCCCAGCCCTTAATTGTGCTTGGTTATGCTGCTATAGGCCTGGACCATAGACTGTATAAAACAACTAGACTACCAAGGGAATTTTCCATGATGCACTGAGCTTCCCTCTCCTTCTCTTTCTACTCCATCTGTCTTCATTCATAACCCATCAATGCATGTTGCTATTGTAGCATCTTCCCTCTCTTGTAGTTTTGTGCTCTCTCATTTCTCTCCTCTCTGTCCTCCTGCCGCTCTCTGGAGCTGGATCCATGACTGCAAGTCACCCACATGTTGCTGCTCAACACTGCTATAATAATAATAATAATAATAATAATAATAATAATATTGTGGATTGTACTACTTCATGCTCTCTCTTCACCTGCCCCTCTCTGTTGTGATTTGGGACTGTACAAATAAAATGAATTAAATGCATGTATTTCATATCACCTGTTTTTATCACAGTTAAATTACATAAAACCTTTACAAACAAACAAAAAGGTAAGCAGGTCACTGTTATGGCAGTTCAACAGTTGGACCCAAAACCAGACACAACAAGGAGACCGAGTGGTGTTGACAATTTATTTTAGTTGCAGGAGAAAAAACAGGCTGGCTTGGCTGGGGGTGGTCTGGCTGGGGTGGACGGGTCCAGTTGAGCGTGGCAGGCAGAGGGGATGAAGGTGGAGACCAAACAGACTGCTGAGACTGAGGCGAGGCGGGTTGAAGCTGGAGTGGTAGTGGAGCAGGCGTAGAGGATCTGTGGCGTGGAGCAGAAGGTTAACCGGAGATCAGGAACAGGCACAAAAAGTAAGAACGAACAGGTATTCTCAGGAGAAGTAGCCTAGATGTCTGGTTACCACAGTAGTGACTGAACAATCTGGCGGAGTCTGGATGTTTGAGCCGGGGTGATATACTGCAGGGGTTGATGAGGAGATTAGGTGCAGGTGAGGTGAGACAGCAGCTGTAGAGAGTCAGATGAGCAGGTAGGAGGAGGAAACCAGAAGTCCACGCCCAGCCACACGGAGACAGACAGACATACATGACACAGTAGGAGGGGAAAACAATGGGAAACACAAGGAGAGAGAGAGGCCAAGGTCCAAACCCTAACAGTCACCACCTAGCACAGGTACAGGTAACAGAGTATGTACCTCACAAGATGGCACCGTCTTGATGACACCCATACCAACATGCAACACAGCATGACATACCTTCACATTCCCTGTCATAAAAGATGAGAACTATAACCAAATATATTTAGGGATGCAATGGTAACTAGGTCCACCCACTTACTGCTCGAAAAATTATATATGAGCTAGCAGGTGAAAATTTTGGAGGAGAGCCTTGATAGTAATTGTGCACTCAGGGATATCAGTCACACGCTCCTTTTGATTCTGCGCATGCAGACTTCTCCTTGCAGGCTACAATGCTTATGGCACCTGTGTGCAAGGGCTGTAAAAGCGCTCACAAAAATAATGTGTGTGAATGGTTTGAATTGCGCAGGCAGCTGTTACGACAGCGTGGCTTTGTAGTAAAAGAGTGCAAGTACGAGAATGGCCTGCCTGCAGTCCAGACCTGTCTCCCATTGATCCCAAATGTGTGGCACATTATGAAGCACAAAATACAACAACAGAGACTGCTGAGCAACTGAAGTGTTATAACAAGCAAGAATGGGAAAGAATTTCACTTGGCCAGGAATGTTTCCTTCTGAAAAGCTCTGCAGAGCATTACAGGACATCATCTGCTTTAGTAACTGCTCACTTTAATTGTGGCTGACATCTGTTTACACAGGAACAGACTTTTTTATTGGTTGTTGTTACTTAAGTAGAATATTTCATGTAAATATACAGTACATACGAGACATGAGCTGCTAGTATCACTTCACAAATGTAGAACAATGCATTTTGCAACACAGGGTTCTGCCCTGCTCTAAAAGAGTGGAGTGAATTGGAAATATTTAAATGAGAAAGCATGCTGAAATGAAAAAGATCTTCAACAGGGCCGATTGGAACTGATGCTGAGGGCTGTTGTCAAAGATGAATGATTCCAGGAAACAAACTATGCCTGATTGAGTCACAATTGAGTCACACTAGATGACTCACGGGCATTGTAGCCTTTAGCGGGGTCAAATTATAGAGAGCCACAAGGTTACATTAGAGGATTTGATAGGGTAGAAAAAAATATTAGATGCCTAAGAAGTGCTTGCAACAGAAGACGAGTGTAGCCCTTATTGAGGTCAAAGAAGCTATAAATATTTAGACAATGAAGAGGTGGAAGTGAGAGTGAGGAGGGGTCCTCCAATGAGAGGAGAGAAAGGCAGAAAACAAATACATTAATAGTCTTCTGTCAGATTTCTGACCATGGCCTACAGTATGTGAGTAAGCAGCCATTGTGAGACACTAAATTGGGAACAGAACATGCCATGACTTTAAAGATAGGAAAAAAAATTAGCTTTTACAAATTATTTTGAAATGATAGTCAGTCAAAAAGTAACCAGAATAAGGATTAGCTGCTGACTTCTACATCTTCATTTTCTCTTCCTCACCCTAACACATACAGCCATTCAAGTCCAATAGCATGCATGGAGAGATACATTCACTATATAGGGCCCTGGGACAAAATGATGCAGTTCTGTTTATACTACTACTGTATGTACTGCGTGTACTGACTGCAAGGTCTGAAGTCAGGAGGTCGTCACACACAGAGGACAGACATGGGTGGATGACTAGATCAATGTCACAAAGTAGCACAGAAAGTATAATTATATTATATATAATATATATACTAATGTTTGTAGGTATGATTGGAAAAGTGACATAGATTTAGCCATCTAGTAGAGTATTTGTGAACTTTTTAATATACATTCTTTACAACTCCCTGATGAAGGGAGTGTGCTGATTCAATTCAAGATGCTGGTTCAATGTTGAAAGTGAAGTTTCAATGTAGAAAGTGTAGACTTCTTAGTAGGTCAGTTAGTATGGCAGACCTGCTTGGAGCTGATGTGACTATGAACCCTTGAAAAATATTCCTAACCCTAAACCTACTAGAAGAGAGGTTGTCCGTTTTTCACTTTTGCCCTTGCCAGATACAGTGTACACTTTCTCCTGCATACCTACTGTACATTCATAAATAAATGGCAGCATCCAGCAGGAAGTAACAGTGTGCAGCCAGTAACAAATAATGAGGAGGAGAGCAATAAGTAAGTAAATTCTTACATAATCTCACTGTTTAGATTAACAGTGTGATTGGGTAATGTTTACCATGGTAAGGTGTTAAAAAAGCAGACTGGAAGCAGGAAGAAGACACTGTGACAGATAAGACCCATAAAGATCATGTAGGTATGAAATTGTACATTTTGTAACAGGTGTCTGTCCAGAGCTGACAGGTTAACTCTGAGTTGATCACTCTGCTTCATTATTTCTGTGTTACTTCTTCCAGTTGCTGAGGTATACATGTGAGATGGAATGTGACATAATGTCTGTTGTCAAGATATGACTGTCAAGCAAGCTGAGCAACCGAGCAGCGATGAAGCTTGATGCTCCTTGGGAGCATAGCCAGTGGAACAGGCTAAATTATTGTTGCATAAATGTTGCTTACACTTCCTAATTTCTTTGACAAGTACAATGTTTTTTTTCAAAGTTGTTAGCATTGAAACTGGACCCACCCACTGGACATACTGTCAGTGCTGGTTACTTTAGTAATAGTTGCAGTAGCAGCAGTGAAGGAACAGACCGAGGCAGAGGGCTATGTGTGCATCTTCTGCTCTATCACATACTGCCTCTAGGTGTCTCTCTAAACCACATATCTTTTCAGCTTATTTTTGTTGTTTTTTCCTCAGAAGTAAATTGAATTTTTGCCTGTTTCCTTTTCAGAAAAGCACATGATGATCCTGTGATTTTGCCTCACTCCACCTTTTATGTCTCTCAGTCACTGGAGCTGTTGTCAGTGTGAGTATAAAGTCAATACTGAATTTTGCTGAGGCAGTTTGGAGCGGAATGCATCCAGTTGGTTGGTTCCTTGCAGTTCTCCTGGCAGTTGGCACCTCTGAGCTTTGTGGCGCCAGCTTTCTCCATGCCCAGTGCAAAGTAGAATGGTATGGTTAATTTTTTTGTACATACTTTTTCAGAAGATGTTTTTTTTTCCTAAAAAAACTCGGATCATTTTCTTTACTCTTTATTTTACCGCATAATTCTACACAAAATGTAAAACCTTAGGGATTACCACAGTCATAATAATACTAAAAGCCCTGTGTTTAAAGGAAAGTCAAATTTTTTGGCTCAAGATAATTATTCGTCATATGTTGTTATGTATAACATAATAATTTATTAAATGTACTAATTTATGAATATTCGCTTAGTATTTGACCCATGTGTGGTAGAGGTTTTGGTTTAGGTTCTAATGATGTTTAGCAAATATTCTGTTATGCATGTGTTACATTGGTGATGGTCTATGTGATCATTGCATTTTAGTTGATGTTGACAAAATTCACAGTGAATTGCCAAATGATTGTCAGACCTCTGTGGCAACTTGCCAACTATCAGCTAAATTCAGTATGACTTATCACATGGCTACTTTTGTGTATACTACTTTTGTGACTGCAGTTGTGACGAGGTGGACAAAATAACACAAGGGCAAGAAAAAGAAGAATAAAGCCCAGCAGGAGACCTTACAGAGGTCATCTAATCACATGCTGACTATTGCTGTATGCTGCTATTCTTACAACTAGTTTGTGCAGAGGGTGGTACTACAGGAGAGGCCATGAAGTCATTTAAATCACGGATGTATGCCAGCAAATGTCATGGTAATCTGCCCATTAGACTTTGGTATTTCCTGTGTTCAACTGGAAGAAAAAGGCACTTGAGGCAATGAATAGACCACAAATATTGTCAGAAAAGCTCCTCTCAAGAGCAAAATGAACCAGTTTATGTACAAGCGTTTTGTTTAATTTGTCAGTAATCAGTTACAAAAGTAACTACACAAATGGATTAGAGAAATTATATTCCTCACAGGCAAAAAACAAACAGGCAAACAAACAAGAAAACAACATTCAAATGAAAAAAAAGGACATTGATTGGCGCCACATTAGAGTAAAATCAACTCAACTTCTCAACATAAACATAACATTCTAAACTTCAAAAAGGTTGAATTTGCTATTGTATTAGATGACATTATAGTTTGCATTTGTTCATTTATTTCAATATAAACTATAAATATTTAAACAAAATTTCTGAATATTTAGACATTTTGTGTTTTTCCCGTCAAAACAAAAGTGTATGCATGTGGGAATACATTTGGAAAGAACATGTTATGATATGATAATCTTATTAGCTTTAATGAATTTAACTGGTTATTCTAATCATAGTACAGGCCACTGAGATGTCATTACTAGCATTCAGTCAAAGAACAGCACAGCTCTCACAGCTAATGTCCACTAGATTCCCTCTTGAGTTGTTTCAAGACAACCAGGGTACTCATATGGACCTCACATGGAGCACATTCAGTGACTATGTTTGTTTTTCCCACGCAGGTACTTTGGGATACCATGTCAAGTGGTTTACGAATCCCTGGTCTCGCAGATTAAGAAGTGGAGAACCATGGCTGGCTGTACCATGGGAGGGCAGAGGTGCTTATACAAGGTGTTTGATTTCCCCTTGCACTTCATCAAACTGTCACAAACTGTTAGACTTTAATCCAGTAGAGTAGGGGACAGATGACTAAAGAATTTTGAATTCAGCAGGTATGAACCTGCTGTTTATTGCCCCATTTGTGGCATGGTTCTATGGATTACAATATCAGTCAGTTTGGAAATTAAACTGTGAGGCTGCTGTAAAGGCTAGTTATATTGTGGCAGCAGAGATCGCAAAAAAAAAAAAAATATTTTTAATTTTATCATTAGCCTGTGGAAAAGGTTACTGTTGAAATTTAAATCAGAAGGCTGCAAAAAAAAAAAAAGAGGCATACGATTTTTATTTAAATTTTGTTAAGAAATGAGTGCCATTGCTGTGTTTTTTTAATTTGAAATTCGATTTTGCATGTGTGCAATAATAAGTTATATATTGCATATTCTTAAGCTTTGCTTGTTCCATATTCAATTTTTAAGCAAAACTTGTTTTGGTCCATATGAAAATGTCCATTGTTGTATCTGGAGGAAGATTTTTTCAATAAATTTCAATGCTGGCCCACGACTTTGTCCAAGTTTTAAATTTTGGCCCACTGTGCATTTGAGTTTGACACCCCTGGTTTAGGGAATGAATGATTAACAACTGTCATGATGTATGTCTTGTTACTGTCCTGTTGTTACCTGACAGTATATAAGTCAGGACATTTTGGAAGACTACAGAGAACACTGTGGGTCCTCTCTCCATGTTGCATGTATTAAAGCAGGGGTGTCAAACTCAATTTTATCCTGGGCCTTGTCAGCGTTCGTCTGCATTTGATTAATATTGATTTTATAACAATTATAATAAGCTCCAATAGCAAAAATCTTGCTAGTAGACATTCAATCGTGCAACAATTATGTATTAAAAAATGAAACAAAGTTGTGTCTGTGAACAAACTTTAAAACTGTTTAAAATATTAGTATTCTTGCAGTAAGATGATCTGCTGCTCTTTCATTTGAAGAGTGTTGTGGTTCTGATTGGTGTGGAGGAACAGTGATGCTCCGTGTTACCTGCTTTCACAGTGGCATGACGTCTCTGTGGGTCAGACTCGTGGCTCTGTACTCTGCTGTCAGACACGTTTTACGTAAATGATTTGCAGCAGTGTTTCTCATCTTTCAAAAAAAAAAAAAAAACTCCAAACTTATTCTACACTTATGAAAGTGTTGTGAAAGTTTGGTGGTGCGACGCGGTACAACGCTGCCTCTGTCGCTGTTTTCATCGCGGTCTGCTCTGCTGAAATGACGAGGAGACGCAGGAGAGGGAGGAGGGAGCGCTTGTTTTGTGTGAGCGTGGCAGCAGGCGTCCAGGAAGAGCGGTGCGGACAGAGACAGGAAGAGAGAGAAAACGGAGGACATTTACAGTGGCAGCTCCTTGATGCCAAAAATGAAACATATCCGCGTCCTAATGAGATGTATCGATACGCTAGTGCTGCATTGATTTGTTTCCAATTCATGTTCAGCTTTTTACCGATACAGGCCGTCTGAACTGATGCACTCGTATCTTACACATTAAAGTCCGATGCATCGGATACACCCCTAATGATGCATTTAGCTACTAAATGACTTCAGTGTGTGTGTAAAGGGGATGCATTGTCGAACATGTAGTTATTGGACACCATACTTCTGTAATGCAGTTTAGGCTTGTATGACGCAAATTATATTTTTTGCAACTTCTGGCGGGCCACATAAAATGAGATGGCGGGCCGGATTTGGCCTGCGGGCCTTGAATTTGACACGTATTAAAGAGACTGATTCATCATGCCTAGTTTCTAATCCTTCAGAAATTTCCCTTACAGTCAGTCCACCACTTTGGTACACACTGAAATAACTCAAAAAATATAGGATGGATTGCCATGGAATTTTGTACAGACATTCATGTTTCCTGGAGAATTAATCCATAATGATTTGGGTGATCCACTGACCTTTCCTGTACTTCCACCAGCAGGTTGACATTTTTGGCTCAGCCTTAAATATTTTTGTATCTACTGAACGGATTGTCATGAAATTTAATACACATATATTTGGCCACTAAAGGATGAATTCTAATAGCTTTGGTGATCCTCTAACTTTTCCTGTCCAGGTCATAATTTCACATTTTACCTGTTCATCCAACTGATGGATTGACAGAATTTTTTACAGACCTTCACGGTTCCCATATGATGCATGCTACTGAAATTGGTAATCCTCTGACTTTTTCCCTAGTGCCACCAGCAGGTTGACATTTTGGTTGTCTTATTGAAATATCTCCACAACTGGATGCCATGAAATTTGATGCAAATGTTACTTGTAAATGGCTGCATTTATATAGTGCCCCTCCACCCACCCATTCATTCACACACACACACACACACACACCACACACCAATGGCGGCAAGCTACCATGCCAGGTGCTGGTCTGACTATTGTGGACACTTTAGGAGCTTGACACTGAACTACCAAACCTGTGATTAGTTATCAACCTACACTTGTGAGCAACAGCAGCCCCACTTTTATGGTCACTAGGGGATTTGCAATAACTTTGACCTGACCTTTAATCTGGGCCGTCATCAGGTCACGATTTCAATTTGTCCAGAGCCAGTAGCATGGCTATAAACTCTAAGCTCTATTTTCCTGCCAGTGCAAGAAAAAGTACCAGGAAATGAGCCTGTTTGCTCATTTCCTGGAACTAAGTGGAAGAGAAGGTGTAGTCTCAGCTGTGTTTATGTTGATTAGCTGGCACAGAGCAATTCTAGTTCTCATTTTGGCATGAAATTGCATTGCATTCAAACCTGCTCATACCACCTCTTATCGCAGAGACAGAGAAATGTATATCTTAGTGTGGCAAAGGAACACAAAGAGACTGCGCCAAAACCACAAAACACCTTTCATTTAATTTAATTCAAGTTTGCTTCAATCTATTCATGTGTAACTATGTGAATGACCAGTCTTACCAATAATACATGGTGTAATCCAATGACCCAGTGTTGATGAGTAAGCTTCCCAAAACAGCTTCTAGAATGTTGGATCTCTTCTGTGCAGATGATAAAACAAACATCAAACAGTAGTAGGAATGATATGTTTGTTACATCTACAGTCTTTAATCTTAGAAAGGGACTGTGCGTAATTTTACACATAGATGGCAAAGCAGTGGTCACTTCATTAATTATTTAAATTTACAGACATGAGACAGAATTGATCAGTCTGACCATATAGACTCACTATTAATGACAGATTCCAAGTACAGCTGTGAAATTATTTGGACTAACGCAGCTGTCCTCAGGTCCTGAGCTTCTTCAAATCTGTCAAGGCATTTTGATTATAGTCCAAGACTCTTCTTAAAGAACCTTTTTTTCTGTTATGTCAGGATGATTATTTTAGTCAGTTTTCTGTTTTACCACTTGCCCTCAAGTCTCAAAATATTTCCTGCACACAATAATCCATCCTATATGCCGTGAACAAATACAGCATGTGAGTGAAAACATTGTAAGTGTCTAGCAAAGGTCCAGTTTGCAAACCTGTATCTGCCCTGCACCTGTAAAGCTCAGCAAAAACTGATTTGGTACCCTCATTTATCTCTAAATAAATTCCGATCTGACCCATTAATATTGTAGTTTCCCAAAGCGTCTGGAAATGGGTTACAGAAACACTATGTGGTTAAATAGTGCATTTCACTGAGAGAAGGCCAAAAACAACTTTTTGTGTCCAATTCCTAAATCTGAGAAGAAACTCAAATCAAATTATGTTATCCTTCATATTTATCCTAGATTACATGTTTCTGAGTAAGAAACTTGTTTCCCAAGTTTCCACCTCCCCTTCTGGAGGTGGCCTGAACTGGCCTGTAATCAACGACCCAAAAATGACAAGGGAAAAATACTGTACTACTGAGTTGTATATCACATTGGCATGGTATGCAATGTTTGAGTCAGTATTATAAATGCAGTGCAAGAACAATACTCACATCTTCAGATGTTTGATTTGAAAGAGAACTTATTCAAATTATGAATGTAACTATTCTAATGATCTATGAACTTTCCATGGTCGTTCATTCATTTCTATCTGCAAATGTGTTTTGTCAGAGTGATTGCCGTTTGGGGTACTATAACTGTGTCCTCTCCCTCATGCCTCTCGGCACATAGAGAGCTGTTTTCTCTCCTTCTTTGCTCTATGCTGGACTGTTATGATGCTTAACCATTTTCTCTGCTTCTCTCAGCAGTAGGTTTTATGTTGTTTTCCAATTTCAAAACATCATGGTGATTATCAGATACTGCACAGTCTCTATGCCATCTGTGAGCATATGATGTAGTGTGATGAGCTATTGCACTTTGACACGTTGGCGAGGTATGGCCTAGTTATTGATTTCTCGTGAAGTGGATGAGTGTTGTCTGTGCAGACACAGTGGGTCATGGACCATATCCTACGTTGCCCTTATCCTACTGCTTTAGCTATAGCTTAGCTTTAGAGGGTGAAGCCTATATGAAACAGAACATTTGTTAAGTACCATAAATCCAGATTGTTTGACTAAAGGCACCACCTTCTAAGCTGTGGGCCCACCAGTTCATTTAACTCACTGATGAACAAGATGTTTTCTGGAGCTGATTATTAAGTCTCAGCTCAACTTACGCACAAGGTGAGACTGGGATGGGGCCCATGTGGGCATAGACTAAAAGTCTTCAGTGATGCACCAGCGAGGGATGACCCACTAGTGACAGCTTTAGAGGTCTGTGCCTATACCCATGGAATCTGGAGCTATGTTACATAACTCACAGCCACGTCAATTTTTTTTTTGAAAGCACAATGGCCAGTGTGGAAACTCAACACTCAACCAACCAACCAACCAATGGTGTAACTTCATCACTCACACACCCATGTAATAATTACATATACATATATATATGTACATATAATAAAGCCAGCTGCGTAAAAAAAAAAAAAGACATAAAAAAAACAGGAATAGTGCGATGGGCAGCATAATGTTACAAACAGAAGTAGGTGTGTGTCTGTCTATGGTCTATCTGCAGTGCTTGGCAGGGGGAGTAAAGAGTTCAGTAAACTTATAGCCTATGGGAAAAATCTGTTAGACAGTCTTTTGGTTCTTGGTCCTGAACGCTGCTGAACATTTTTCCAGATGGTCCTTGGAGGAGGGGCTCAGAGGAGTCTTTGTTAATGCTGATGACCCTGGTGCAGTACTGGAACAATATGCAAATTGATGATGGTCCGCTGATGTAGGATGTCCAGCCTCTCGAAGCACTTCATGATGAACAGACGTTTTTACAGGCACATTGTTTTGTACCTCAAAACTTCCCTAACCATTCCATACACTGGTTATGCAGTTTATCACTTTCACAGGTTGATGGTGTGGGTTTGTAGTCATCAATGTTCTGAATGCCATTCCGCCGATGGCAGGGGTCATCACTGTCTTGAAAGTGGCCCCAAATTTTCTGTACTTGTGCTTTGACTCTTGCTTTTTATGTCCAAATGTGATGCATGTGGACTTCACTTGTCAGCCAGTGCTGGTTGCAGCATGTTGTAATCAGCTTGGAAACAGTTACATCATCAATGCATTTACTGACATATCCTGCATACTCCTCAAAATAAGACAGAACCTTATATATCCTGAGGGAAATTGTTGTGCAGCAGAGTGCAAATATAAATAAAATGTAAAAAACATATAAATAATATACAAATAATAGTAATTGAATTTGATTTGACGGCAGAACGTATGGTTTGAAGTGATGGGATGAATTAGTTTGTTTGGATGAAGGTTTCACCAAAACCAAATAAAAGTTAAAAATCTCTGTGTTCGTTCTGACTTTGAGTTTGATAAATAAAAAACAACAAAATAAATACATAAATATAGATAGTTTTATGTCACTGGCATTGAATCAAATATGGTTTGTTCTCTCTGCAGCTGCAGTCTGCCTCTGTCCACTTCATAGCAGCCAAACACACCACTCCCTTTAAGAGGTATGTGGACGACATCAACTTCCGGCTGGTCTCCTATCACTTCTTCACTTGCTGTCACGTTTCGGTAGGTTTTCACTCTACTCTAATTCATTATCTGACAGATTCGGAAAGACCTAACTAGTTAAATATCCGTCATTATCCAACCACTGACTACAAATGAAGATAGACAGTCTGCTCTGTACTACTTTCTCTCCTCTCAGCTCATACCTGTATCCTTTCTTTCTGTCATAGTTCTGCCAGCCAGGCCTCTGTTTAGCCTTTAGTTTTTGTTCAGTTTTAGTTTTGCCATGTCACTTTCTTACCTGCCACAGTTCTGTCCAGTGTTTCAGTCTCTCTGCCTTAGTTTCAGTCTCTGTTTTAATTCTGTCAGTCTTGTCTTAGTTCTGTCAGTTCTATCGGTCTCGTCGTAGTCTTGTCATGTTGTAGTCCTGTCATGTCGTAGTCCTGTCATGTCGTAGTCCAGTCTTGTCTTAATTCTTTGTTTTGGTATTAGTTCCTTGTCTCTGCTGTCATGTCGTGTCCTAGTTCTATGTCTTAGTTTTCTGACTGTGTTCTATGTCATAGTTCCATCTCAGTTTCTGTTCGGCCTTTAGTCTCAGTTAAGATCTGTCTTAGTTCTCAGTCTCTGTTCTGTCAAATTCTCTGTTCTGTCATAGTCTGTTATGCTGTAGTCCTGTCAGCCTCATTCATGTAATGTATTGTTCTGTCTGTTTTAGTTCTGGTCTCTGTTCTGTCCGCTGTATTCTGTATTCAGTGTTTTTCCTCTCATCCATCCTCACCTTCCAGCCACTCCCACCTCATCTAGTCACCTGTGTTCCCAGCTGCAGCCAACAACTATCAGGACTCTATATAAGCCATTTCACTTCACTCAGCCTTTGCCGGATTGTTCTCTTCTTTGACTCCTCGTCTTTTTGTTGTTCCTGCATGACTGTCTGCTCTTGTCATTTTTGGATCTGTTCTGATGAGATTTCAGGACTATGCTGGATATAACCCTGCAGTGAGTTTTTGTTAATTAAGATTTCGTTTGCCTTTATTAAAAGACTGCTTCAATCATTCCATACACACTTCCCGTAACACTTTCTCTCTATTTCTGTTACCATCGGTTCCCTCCTCCACTGTAAAGTTTTTCTTTTATGGTATCTGTCCTTATTCTTGTTGCTGTCTGTGATATACAGTTGTAACTTCATCTGCAGGCCATGTCCATCTCTGAGACCTGGTATGCCATCAAAGACCATGGCACCAACTATTGCAACCTCTACAACCTCATGGAAGGTAAGATAAAACAACAGTATGGTGATAAAATCATTGACACACTTCTATTAATTATTATTATTATTATTATTACTACTACTAGTAGTAGTAGTAGTATTAGTGTTATCTGCTAATTGAAAAATAACTACATTTTTTTTGTTAAGATTCCTAATTGTTACCCCCTTATACCAAAATAGAGAAAAAAGAGAACATTGTAAGTCCAGAGTAATTACGGTAACTACATTGCAGATTGTAATTTAAAGCATAACTTTATTATTTTATTTTATTCCTTTATGAGTCCCACAATGGGGAAATTTCCATACAGGCTGCCCCTTGTGATGCACCAACACTGAATCCTAACCACTGGACCACCACCAGGGCATTTTGCTCACAGTGGTGCACAATCTTTAAGATTCCTGTCTGGGTATTGATTAAGCCCAAAAAAATTCATTTCTGTTCATCAGGATTGCATATTTATATCTTTTTCCAACAGAAAATTCTCTTCTTGCCTTAAATGGCTTAGATGTAACTCTACATGTTACTGTTTCTGTCAGAATTATAATAATGACTTTAGCTATCTGACAAACAATTTCAGTAAGTTTTAAGTAACGTTTGCCCTAACGTTCTTTGTCAACATCCCCCAAGTCATTTAAATTGCCCTGTCAGCATTTGACATGGAAATGCTCAACCATGACGTTGACACCATATGGACATGTTAACTGGGTTTTCATTGTCTTTAATTGTACTGTGTCATCATCAGAGTAACACAAACATAGTGATGATGTAGCTAGTTTGTCCTACAGTAACTTTTTGCTTAATAAAAACACCTAAACACCTAGAAACACCTTTAGCACTCTAACTTGTGCTCAATCAGACCAGCCTTATATATATATTTTTAGCTCCCATCTGTACCAACTGCTCAAATTGGACAAATAAATTAATATCAGGCAAAATGCTTTAGATACAGTATGCAGGAAAATAAGAATTAAACAGGATTCCCATCTTAATGTCTTGTCATTACTATGTTCAACAGTGCACTCTATTAGTGCACTGCTGAACATTTCAATGTCTGAAAAGGGTTTTTCACAATATTTACTCCCATTGAAACATGCAGTATAATGCTCATTCTTGTACAGTTCTGCTTTTTCATGTCTTAATTTATACAGATGCTATGCATACCTTTGTCTCCTGTCATTTCTTGAACAGGAAGTGGTCTAACTGAAGCCAGAGGTTATAAAGAGGTCACCAGTGACTTCCTGTGTACCCAACGTTCCTCTGCTAACTGCACAGTCTACTGACCTGTCTACAGACTGAATATTTAGGATGCCCAGAGACCATCACCATATATTCAGTGTATTCATTGGACAGTTAGGAAGTTTTGATTTTCTTCTTTTATTGAATGGCTAGAAAAGCATGTAGTTGCAGATTGTAATAAACTCAAAATAGCATGACATTGCCTGCTTGCTTCTTGTTTCACCTGCACTGTAAACCCGGACTTCATATCTAATTAAACAATGTAATTACAATATACTTAAATGATTTAAGTGTGGCTGCATTACTATCCAAATGTAAGTACATTCTCCTAATACCTAGACATATTTGAATTTACGAATAACTTTAAGTTTAATGACTTAAAATTAGTAAGTTTTACTGCGCCGTCAGACAGCAGAAGCTCGTGATTGGCTATTTCCTGATGCTTTGAATGTGAACTCTCCGTGACGTTGCAGTTGTCCGTGCACCGCCATTTTCTGGAGCTGTTGAGAAGACGTGAAAAAGTTTAAGTTAACCAATTCGACGGACATTTTTTATACTTTTGGTCGGATTTTCTGTCATTCGAGAGGCTGTGAGCACAGAAGGTACCGCAGAAAACGGCACTGCACTACACTCGACGGGCGGGTATTTTAGCTGGTTAGCTAACTCTGCTAAGTTAGCTAAAAGCTACGTTTCTCACTCGAAGGGCTGTTTGAGCAGAGATGAACATTGTTCAGTGCAGTTTAACATGACATTTTCACCTGTTGGCTGTCAGCGCCTTCCACACTGTGGCAGACACCGCACCGAGTTGAGCCCCCCCAACACAGGAGGCACCGTGAACGACTGCACCCAGCTCCCAGCGGGGGACAGAGCAGTAACGTTAGCTGTAACGGTACAGCGGTCTACTGAACCTGGTGAGTGAACAAGTTAACGTTATCAACCTTGTTGTATTATGAAAAGACTGCTAATTGAAATAGATTAAGTTTAGTCATTGAACAATGCTGGGGAAATGGCTATTTTTATGCATGTGACAAAGCGATGAGGTCCAGGAGGTGACTCAACTGTATTAGCTACCAACATAACATTACTTCGTTAACTGAACAGAATCAGGGCTCCAGACTGTTTTTTCCACCAGGTGCACTGGTGTTTGCTATTGAGGAGTAACGTTACCAGCACAAAACGTAGGAACACAAATTAAAACGACAGGCAAAGCAACACATTCATATTTTTTTCCATCTTATTTGTATCACTGATAGATGTTTTGCTAATAACCAGACAATATACAGCAACAAAATTGTACAGTTTCTTTTAGAGACAAACAAAGTGGGCTGATGTGTTAAGAGAAAAAATCATTAAGATAAATTGTAATTTTTTCAATCACAAGACACCATTTTTAAAGCGAAAACATAAAGTATTTGATCAGCACATCACTGTCATTATAGTACAACAACTACAACTAAACAAATAGTCACAGTCTGGAGCCCTGAGAAGGGAACACAAATTAAACATACAGGTTTATGGCCTTAATGTAACTCAATCGGAAGTAACAGTCCCAATTACAGATTAATTAATAAATACAGATACATTGTTGTGATAAGCTAACTAAGTTCCTTGTCTATGTGTTCTTCTATTGCAGGTCACAGGGCAAGATACTGTGGAGGTGTAAGTATTGCCCTTTTAACTGTGAAAAAAGAGCACAGCTATTTAAACATTATAGACTAAAACATGGAAGTTATGCAAGAACGGAGCCATTTCCCTGTTTACATCAGGAATGTCTGTGTACATTTAAATCACTAATTCCACTAAAAGTACACTTGTCCCACCTTCATAACAAAACTCTGGAACAGCAACCAAGTGCAGATGTACCAGTTAAATTTTGCTGTCTGTCATGTGGGTTTGCTCAGTCTTGTTCTGAGACTGACTACTTAGCTCATCTACATACTGCACACTTTAAAGTGAACCATAAAGTCAGATGCCCTTATAAAGATTGTAACTTTGAAAGCAGTGTGTACTCCACTTTCAAAACGCACAAGAGTAGAGTACACAAGGAACAGAACTGGAAGAAGTTCAAGTCAGAAATCATTGGTTGTAATTATGAAAGCCATGACTGCGATGCTGCACAAGAGCAAATGTCACAAGTTGATCATGTGGAGGAGTTTGAAGAGGTGAGTGAAGAAGCCAGTGAGAATGATCTTGGTGATTTAGAAAAACAGCTTGAGCACAACCTAGCATCCCTTCTGTTAATGATGCAAAGTGTTCTGCACATACCAGAGAGTACTGTGCAAGAAGTAATACAACAGCTTTGTGAAATCGATAGGCTGTCAAAGCCACTTCTGCATAACAGAGGTGAGGGCCGTACTGAAGAAATACTATGCTGACATGGATGAAGCAGTTGTGAGAGAAGTTACCAGTGCCATGTCAGAAAGTAACATGATGACATTTTGTGCCAAAGATGGAACGTTAGGAACTGCTAAAAGAAGAGCAGCATATATACGCAGAGAGTTTCCACTGGTAAACCCCATAGAATATGTGGTGGAAAAGGGCAAAAAAACACTTGCATATGTCCCCATTGGTCCCATGCTCCAGAAGTTGCTTAACAGACCTGACGTGTTAGACAAAGCCATGTCAGAAAAAGTCCATGCCCTGCAGGAATACAGATCATATGTAAATGGGCAGTACTTTAATAAAAACTCTCTTCTTGCAAGGGATGAGTTCACGATTGCTCTTGGCCTTTACATTGATGACTTTGAAGTAGCCAATCCTCTTGGAACATCAAAGCTTAAACATAAAATGTGTGCAGTATACTGGGTCATTGCAAACATACCAACAAAATATAGGTCTACCCTCAACTCAATCCAACTTGCTTTACTATGCAATACTTACACAGTCAAAGAGTGTGGTTATGCAAAGGTTCTGCAACCTCTTATCTATGATCTCAAGTTATTGGAGCAAAATGGTGTTTACTTGGAGCAACTAGGTGCAAGTGTGAAAGGCACAGTCTTGTATGTTGCCGCTGATAACCTTGGTACCCACTCCCTTGCAGGATTCCTGGAGATCTTCACTGTTGACAAGTTCTGCGGATTCTGTTTGGCAAGCAGTAGGGACACTCAACAACAAGAGGTACGTTCTGGATTCTTTCAGCTCAGAGACAGAGACTTGCATGATCGGCAGGTGCAGGAGGTGAAAGAAGACCCAGGATTGAGTCAGACTTATGGTGTGAAAAGGGCATGTCCTTTAACTGAGAATCTCAAACACTTTCATGCAGTCACCGGTTACCCTCCTGACATCTTACATGACATCCTGGAAGGCATTGTTCCAACTGAGTTGTCCCTGTGTCTTACAGACCTAAAAAGTTTTTCACACTAGGTATGCTAAATCAGTCCATCAAGTACTTCAACTACACATTCACTGACAAAACAGAGCAACCTCAGATTATTGGAAAGGGATTTTACACTAAAGGGACCATTGGAGGAAATGCCCATGAGAATTGGTGTCTCATAAGGCTCCTTCCTTTTCTTATCGGTCACTGTGTCCCTGAGGGTGACAACACGTGGGAAATTCCTAATGCTTCTCAAAGACATTGTTGAGCTAACTGTGGCACCAAGGCATACTGAAGAGACACTACATTTCCTGGACTGTAAGATAGCAGAGCACAGACAGCTGCTGCAGTCAACATTTCCACATTTTCATTTAAGGCCAAAGCATCACTATGTGGAACATTACCCTCACCTTGTAAGGAAATTTGGTCTGCTGTCAGAGGTTTGGACGATGCGCTTCGAGGGCAAGCATAAGTTCTTTAAAAAGGCAATTCGCAATGCACAAAATTTCAAGAATGTTGCCATGACACTTGCTACAAAACATCAAGAAGCAGCCAGTTACCATCTTGACTGTAGCTCATTTTTCAGACCATCAGTTGAGATGACAAAAGTTACCCCAGTTTTGCTTGCCTCTTTCCCTTTGAATGTTCAGAGAGCAATCGCTCAAAACATTTCAAAGGCAGGATCAGTTCTTGAGGCATCAACTGTTTGTGTAGATGGAATCAAGTACCATACTAGCATGATACTCTCTACTGGCTCACGCTCAGGTCTCCCTGAATTTGCCCAGATTGAAAAGATTGTTGCCGCTAACACTGAAATTCTATTTGTCTGCCACAAAATGACAGCATGGTATTGTGAGCATTTGAGATCTTACCAACTTCTCTATAGTGATGTCCCCTCTATGTGTGTGCTTAAGATGTCAGAGCTGAATGATGTCCTTCCATTATCAGCATACAGGGTGCAAGGAGAACTTATGGTAACATTGAGGCGATACGTTATTTGCTAAATGCCTATTATTTTTTTCCTCAGATGGCTGTGCAACCGAAATTAACCATGAGGGTTATTGTCTCTGAGGGAGATATAAGAAAGATGACAATGACAACACGACCTGACACACTTGAAGATTTGATTGGCTGGCTCAAAGGCGCACTCAAAGCAAACTACAGCTTCGCCTTACAATACGAAGATCCTGAATTTGACAACGCGCTGTGCAACCTTACAGATCTCACTGAGCTCCCAGAGAAGCCAACCATCAAAATCATTCCAATGATTGAGCTTACACCAGTCACTGCAGAAAATGAATCATTTAGTGATACAAACAGCCAGGCAGACACCGAGATCCTGTCCAACTCCTCATTGGATAGAAGTTTGCAGTGGCCAGAGGTATTCGACATTCCTAAGTTTTCTGTTGATGTTGAGTATAGACTCCGTCAAGGTAACCTGTTGTATCTCAGGGATGGAACCCATCTCAATGTGACAAAAGAACTGAAACATGATATCCTTGAGAAACTGGCTGAGACCATATATGCATTTACAGCATACCCAGAGAAGGAACATTTTGAAGCTGTTGCAAAAGCCTTAGTACAAACTCACCCGTGTCTTAAAGAATCAGGGTCATCCTCTGGCTGGGATGGATGGAAGAACAGTGTGAAGTTCAAGATGGGAAATTATGGAACAAAAATGCGCCAGCTGGGTCGAGTTGATGTCGCTGTTAACAGTGGTAAACGTGGAAGGTACACTACAAATGGCGATCCTCCCAACAAAAACATAAAGAAGGCAAGGAAAGGGGAAATAAATTTCCTACCCGAATATCCAGAGGGGATGGATGACCACAACCTGGAAGGAGCTTGCCAAGTCCTGATCAATGAAATGATGAAGACAAAGCCAAATGGACCCCTCATTAAGAAGGAGATGGATGTGACGTTTGCTCTTTGGAGAAAAGAAGTTGTCATAGACAAGCCCGCCATCAGCCAGATAATACATCGATGGCCAGCTCTTTTCACAGAAAGCCAGGTTTGTGTGACTGTTTTGAGCATTTACAAAAAATTATGATGGCTTTCTGTGGTATAAATGTAATGTTGAATAAAATTGTACATTGTTTGTTATGCTTTATGTTTCAGGTTTGTTATGAGTTCAATAGAGTGGTTGGGAAAAATCTCAGAGAGAACTTCTTTGATGCACTTGACCATTTCTCCCCAAGCCTGATGGACTTCTTCAGGAAGAAGAAGGGCCTCACTGGCCAGCTTTTGGCTGAGCTTTTACATCAGACAAAGGTGCGTTGACCTCTGCTCTCCTTTTCCCTCTCCTCTCCTCTCCTCTCCTCTTCCCTTTTCTCACCTCTTCCCTTTCCTCTCCATTCTCAAATCTCCTCATTTCCTCTAATCTCCTGACCTCTCTGCTTTGCTCTCCTTGATTCATCTTTCCTCTTCTATCCCTCACCCTTCTGTTCTCTGTCTTTCCTGTCATGTGATGTTGCAAAACTGTGTGCTCTATGCCCGCTATCCTCCAGACCACTGAACCAACAGACGTCGGGTGCCTCTGTCTTCGGGGATTGCCGGTCATCTTGGGGGATGATCCATCTGCTTTCTTCAAGACCTCCTCTGTAAGTAACTTTATTTTATGTTAATCCTGCAGGTGCATATTTTGTTTTTCAATTTCAACCATTAATGAAGACTTGTCTGCCACTGATTTTCAGAATCATTTGGTCAGTATTCAATGTCTCACAGAACTTTAATTTTATAGCCACATTTTGAACTAAAAACATTTTTTGAATACATCCATCATTGATTTATGACACAGCAATGAACTGAAAAAATTTGATGTTCTCTTCTTGTCAATCTGTTTTTTCGCTGTTAGGATGTGACTGACAACGACTCCTACAGTCAGACTCCAGTGGGAATCCTCTGCATTGGTCAAGAAAGTCCTCAGCTCAACCCATCCAGAGTGGGAATCATCTTGGAGGGGAGTGTGGTAATGGATGAAGTGGCAAACCTGCCTCGGGCCTTCTATGTCCTTTTCGGCCTGATTTATGCCCTGCACCTTGACTACCCCAAGTGTATGAAAAATACTTTCCACTTTGTTCAGCAGGTAATGTTCAACCTGGGTAAAAGTGAGCTGGCACCCAAAATACAAACTTTGAAAAATCAGCTCTCAGTGTAAAACAGGGTTCCGAATAGGTAAACTACTGCTCCAGATATTCAGTACACTTTTATACTAACATGTTTGCTGGTGCACTGTTTGCAGTGCATGTTCTATGGTGTTAGCACTGATTTTACAGTTCTGTTTTACAAGGTCCCTGTTTGATACAGACTTTGCAGCAAATAGGGCAAAAGGTATAATTCACTTTTTTTTGATTTGGGGTTATATGAGGTACTTATGACCTCTGCAGCTGCAGATTCATCCAAGCAGCAGTCAAGCATACAAAAAATTGCTTCAGGACACTTTTAGGAAAGTGCTGAAAAGGTTGGGTTTGAGCCCTGTAAGTGTTAAAACTCTGATGTACCTGCCATAAGTTAAATGTTTGCGTAAATGTTCTCAATCACTGGCTTTTAAAAAGCTTCACTGGGGCCAGGGAAAAGTTAACATTCCTACTGTGTGCACTACATTACACCATCATCGTTTAATTGTGTATTCACACATTTTCGGTCTCTCAGAAACAAGCAGATGCTTTCAGTTGCTGATTGTCTTCTGACAATGCTCATTTTCAAATATTTTTCTGTGTTCAAGTGAGTAATTGTTAAATGTTCATTGGGACCAAACACAGAGATGCTACTAGGTGCTACTGTGTTCACTAACAATGTATATTTTGCATTTCTTAATGGAAATTTACAAAAGTTATTGTCTCTGAGAAACAAAATGCTCAGTACCCTGTGAGCCTTTGCACTCTATTTATTTTTTATTTATTTTTCGTTAGTAATTTGTTTTAGATTTGGGTTTTTTGTTTGTTTGTTTTTACAAAGTTTAGTTTTTTTGATTTTTTGATTGATATTTAACTGATACTTTTTTTAAATAAGTGCACTGCATGATGATGATTTTGTCTCATTTGTTGAACACTTCTGAAATAAAACAGAAAAAGAATATACTTCTGTTTTGCTTTACTTTAACTTAAGATACTGAGTGGGGTAAACGGGTAAAACAATTGATATTACAAATGATTTTAAGTAAAATCAATGTGGAATATAGTGTATTGAACTTAAGGATAGTAAGTGGAATAATTGGGTAAAGCAGTTGATATTATAAATGATTTTAAGTTAAATCAACTTGGCACTTAGTGAACAGAACTTAAAAATTTTAGTTAAATGCACTCAAGTTTTTATTACACATTACTTAATTATTTTAACGTAACCGGTTTCCTCAAATTTTTCAAGTAGATTCAACTTATCCGGGCTTACAGTGTGTACAATTAATGCATAATGAATACATTGAAAGATTATTCAGTTTAGTCTCACATTCAGTACATATGTATACAAATAATATACCTGCACCAGGGGCACAATACATCAAACACATACCTGCTTGAAAAAATGCCTGCTCGAATTTGTGAAGCAAATTAAACATCTGCCTACCAAGATGCAGCTCCTGTCCTCTGGGTCCTGATTCCACCTGCGGTACTCACTCTTGTAAAAACAAGCTACCATTTCTGTAATTTCTCGGACTGTACACAGGAGACCTCAGCAAGCTTGATCATCAGTGGAGAGTGCTGGACATGTTTCAGTTTGAAAATATAGAAGACTGCAAAACCAGACACTTCTGGATTGAAGTGAAAAACCACATGTATTCTACTGGTGACAAGGACATTTCTGAATTTGGGTCATTTGCTTGGTCACTTTTGGCATTGACATTCAGCAATACAGCAGTGGAATGTGAATGAACATTCTTAGAGTTGAATTTGATAAAAGTGAATGAAAGCCAGCCTTCAGGAGAACATCCTTTGCATTCAGGCCTTCATGTAGAGGCATGGAATCTGCTGCCAACAGTTTGATTCAACCAGAGAGATGCTGGCCTTTTTCAATACAGATATGTATGGCAAGGAATTTCAAAGCATCCGAAAATAGATGTTGTAAATTTATTGTAAATTGTTCCATATTTTCTCTTTTTTATTCTTTTTTAATGTAAGACAGTCAATCGTCTACAAGTGTTGGTACAACAGGCAAAGTGAAATGATTTTAATTCAGCAAATGCATAGTCTATTTACACATATACAGTATATATAGTGAGTATATTAAAATGTTGTGAATTACCCAGATAAGGTGTATGAACTGGTCTACTGTTCACAGAGCTGTATTTTATTTGTGACAATATACTGTATCTCATAAAACAAGTCCATTTTAAGGCTCTTGGTCAGTGCTACTCAACAGGCGGCATGAGGGCCGCATCCGGCCCGCAGGTGCTTATTTTGTGGCCCCCGACATGCCTGGTTATGAATGTATAATTATTTTTGCGAAGGCTATCAGACGGAGAAAAAACAAGACGGATTTGTAACACACAAGACATTACTCTGAAAACAAAACCTAAGCATTGTTATGCAGATTCCGGGGTGCAACTCTCACACTTTTGTCTCATTATCACGAGAGATCATGTGTCAAGGTGGCACAACATTATGCACCTTAGCTAATGATGGCGACAAGGAAAAGGAAAGTGGATGATGAAAACAGGGTTTTCAACCCTGCATGGGAAATGGAGTTTGTTTTTGCGGAGATACATGGAAAACCAATGTGTCTCATCTGTCAAAAAATTATTGCTGTGTCAAAGCGAGCGAATCTACAACGGCACCATGAACAGCTTCACCCGGAGTTCAAAGATGCCTATCCGCCTGACAGCGATCTCAGGAGAAACAAAATCCAAACATTGCTAGGTGGGTTTCAGGCTCAGCAGTCCATGTTCCGCAGCGTTGTTAAAAGCAGTGACAACATCACAGAGGCCTCGTTCAAAATTGCCTGGAATATTGCCAAAGCCAAGAAGCCGGCTACAGAGGGAGAATTTCTCAAGAATACATTTGTGGAGTGTGCGGAATCACTATTTTCGGAATTTAAGAACAAGGATGACATCATCAGACAGATCTCAAAGCTGCAGTTGTCTGATTCAACGGTGACCAGGAGTAGAGGTGATTTCAGACGATCTCTTAACACAGTTGCTAAAAGACATTGAAAGTGCAGAGTACTTTAGTCTAGCATTGGATGAATCTACTGACAACACAGACATCGTGCAGCTCATAGTCTGGGTGCGCTTTCTGAAAGGGGACAAATTTGCAGAGGAAATGCTGGCCTTGCTACCGCTAAGAGGGCAAACACGGGGAGAGGACATTCACTCTGCGCTGATGAGTTTTTTTCAGGGACCAGGCAAAAACATCAACCTAAAAAAGCTGGTTTCTGTGACTACTGATGGGGCTCCGTCCATGGTAGAAAAGGAGAAAGGATTAATTGCTTTGCTCCGAAATGATCCCAAAATGCCGGACTTCTTCTTATATCACTGCATTTTGCATCAAGAGCAACTGTGCAGCAAGTTGAGAGGCGGAGAGCTCAAAGTGACAATGGACTCTGTGACGCGAACAGTCAATTTTATTCTTGCACACGCATTGAAACACAGACAGTTCCGTTCATTAGTGGAAGAGTTTCAAAGTGCATACACTGACTTGGCAATGCATGCGGCGGTCAGGTGGCTAAGTCGCGGAAAGGTCCTTGAACGCTTTGTGACGGCCCCCTGCTGGTATTGAGGTGGCCTTACTAACATGTGTTTTTTGTTGAGGAGCCGACAGCAGGAGGCGACCGGGGACGGCTAGGGCCCAGCTCGTCTTCCGGGGACTCGCCGATAAAAGCTGGCTTCCGCTGTGGCTTCGCTCTCTCTCACTCTCTCTCTCTCTCCCATACACGCTGCGGCCACTGGGTGCAGCCACCACGCGCGAGCTGCCGCTGCCGGCATGCTGATTTTGTATTTGGATGCACCACAACACTACACTTCATTACACCTGTCACCTTACTGATGACACTCGCAACATGCACCCACAGCACACAATACATTTACACTGATGACATACAGACTTATGATTTTCATTTGAATAAACGCCCCAACGAAGGGCTTAAAACGTGCCCCGTGGTCTGTCTTCCCTCCTTTGTTTGCGGCCTCTCGAGCCGGGTCGTAACATGCTTCATGGAACTGCTACCAGCTGTGCGCATATTTTTGGAAGAGAAGGGCCGACGTGATTTACTGGCACCCCTGGAAGATGACACATTCATGCACAACACAGCTTTTCTGACTGATATAACGCATCACTTGAATTCACTCAATCTTAAGCTTCAAGGGAAACAAAAGGTTCTGCCGATAATGATGAATGACGTGGCTGCATTTGAATCCAAACTGAGCCTGTTTGAGAAGCAGCTTGAGGTAGGAAACTTCACACACTTTCCTGTTCTACAGTCCCAAGTGTCACAGTCAGGTTCATTTTCACCCACCCCTCACTGCGCCTACCTCACAGAATTAAAAGAGGAGTTTTCCTCCCGGTTCACAGACATTAAGTCCTTGAAACCCATGCTGGCATTCACAGAGAATCCATTTGCTTGTGATGTACAGTATACTTCAGTCTCTGTCACACCTGAGCAATTTGGAGTCAAAAGGGCTTTGTTTGAGGAACAACTCATAGAGCTGCAGCACAACAACATCCTCAAAGAAAGCCACAAGGAGGAGAGCATTGACACATTCTGGACATCCTGTGTTCTGAAGAACACATACCCTGCATTAATCCTGTGTGCTCAGAAAATCCTGACCTGCTTTGGATCTACATATTTGTGAATTTCCCCACTGTGGGACGAATAAAGGTTTATCTTATCTTATCTTATCTTATATGTGTGTGAAAGCTCCTTCTCTGTCATGGGACTAATAAAATCAAAGCAGTGTTCCTGTCTAACGGACAGACATTTGGCAGACTATCTCAGAGCAGCTACAACTGAGCAACAACCAGATCTGAAAGTACTTGTGAAAAGAATGCAGACTCAGAGCTCTCACTACGAAAAAGAAACAACTGTTATTGTTATTCATATTTTGTTCCATGTTCAATGATGTTCTGCAAGCTTTATTAATGTAATCATTGTTAAGCTATTCACTCCAGTGCAAATATAACGTCAGCTTGACCGACACTTGACCTCCTTGAAAACTAGTCACTACACTACATTTGTTACGCTAATTGAGAATATTTGTTAAATATTCCATGATGCTTTGGAATGCATTAAAATGACTAGCAAGATAGCATATTAAACAGCAGTAGTAAATACAGTGAATAAAATGTTACAAATATATGTTAACACTAATGTCTGGCCCTTTGCCCCTGTTGTGGTTTAAATCTGGCCCTCCTGGCCTCTAAAGTTGACTACCCCTGCTCTAGGTGAAAGACTGTTTAGGGAAAACTGCAATGCTGGCACACTAAACATTTTAGATGTTTGTAGATATTAAAATACATTTAAAATGATAGCAATGCTGTTTTAATGCTGACTTTAAAATCAGTGTTTATGATTTGGTAGAGGCATTTTTTCTAGTCTACCACCAAACTAACTGTTGAAACATAAATCAGCACAAAATAGCCACTTATCAACTCCAGCAGTGTAAACTGAACAAACATATTGCAGACTAAGAAAACACAACATTTACATTCTAGAACAGCAAATGTATCCAGCTAGTCAGTTAGGTAGATAGATAAAGGATAACATAACATAACATAAAATACCACACTGCAATTTACAAACACTTTTTAGGAAAATAAACTGAAAAACACTGACTCTATAAGTAGTTGTTGTAAGATAAGAGATAAGATAAACCTTTATTCGTCCCACAGTGGGGAAATTTGCAAAATTTAGAGTAGTAGAGGTTGTACAAGATTAGGGCAAAGTGTTAAAATGAACATAAAATGAAAAAACTAAACTTCCAGTCCAATTTGTTGTCAATGTGGATGCCAAGGTATTACCACATCCACATCCTCTCCCAGCATATACAGGGGCTGTGTTGGCATTCTCTTCCTCCTGAAGATGATCACCATCTCCCTGCTCTTGGCCACGATCAGGTGCAGGTGATTTCTCCACAAAATCATCCACCAGTGATCTGTACTGCCTCTCATCAGAGAGCTTCTGCAAGTGGCACGACCCAGTGTTGTACTGGAGTGGTACTGGGTGAACAAAAATGGAGACAGCACAGTCCCGTGTGGAGCTCCTGCGTGTCTCACCACCGTATCAGACACAGTGTTGCCCAATCGGGCAGCTGGTCTCACCAGCTGTCTCTTGATGTGGCCCGTTGTGACAGTCAGGCGAGAGAGTGTGCACTTTGAAGGTCGGGGGCTTTCAGGTCACTGGTAATCCATTTTTTGTTGTTTGGGAAGCACGAGTTTGTAGCCTTGCAACAGTGAGTGGAGTTCAACCCTAAGCATGAGATTTGTTGCTACAATATGCATATGAGCACCATGTATTATTTTCAATGGTATTACTGTGGCTCTGTATGTCTACCAACAGCCAAATAAAGATTGAAATATAATTTTTCTGAAGTCATCAGATGAAAGTTTGATGATGTGTTGTGTCTTTCCTGTTTGTTCTTGGCCCATGATAAAAGCAACTGAGACCGAGAGCCATTTGGTGTGAATATAGCTGTGGATACCGCTCAGAGGTGAGTCGCAGTCTGACGAGGGGCATCATTCTTTCTGACATCTAAACCAGTTTTCGCTCTTAAAAATGATGGTGGAGTGAGGAGGGCAGAGGGAGCCACAGAGAGAGAATACACCCTTAGCCGCATGTGGATAGCAGGGCAGCTTTTATTAAGGGAGCAATATGCTCAGCTGGGCTTTGCCATCCATCACAAAGCCCCCACCCCTTTAGTGTATCTATTCTCAGGGCTGAACAACTGACTGCCAGGCACCTGTAACATCCTAAGACAACCTGTATCATAACAGAATGGCTGCAAGACCACGGGTAAATGTTGCACAACACACAACAATATTAACAATAATAATTGGAAATGTATAGTTAATGCACTAATCCCACTGCAAGGTTCGTATATGACAATGATAGACAATAGCATTTGCATCTTTACTACAAACCTAACATTGTATTTACTGCCTCCTCACTGTTAGTTCCAGCAATATTTAAAACTGATCCACATAGTTTGATGCATGAGTCAACACTTAACTCAGGAAAAAATATGATGCATTTGCTGTGAGCGCTTCACAATAATACGATAAGATAAGGTAAGACATTCTTTTATTCGTCCCACAACAGGGAAATTTCCAATAATTGATATGGCTTTAGAAGAGTGAAAGGTAAACAGTGAGATGAGGTAAAACTAAACTGGATTATATGCTGCACCGTGTTCCGTAAACCCCATGTGCATGTGAGGACATCCAGAATCCAACATGCATGGCAGATCCTGCCACTAACGATGGCACTACACATGACTCTATAGAAGGGCTTGACCAGTTGTTGGCTTGGGCGATTGTCAGATCCAGTACTAAGCATTTTTATCCAATTTATGTTAAATTAATGTGAAAATGCAAGTACTTTGGCTATGATGCAGCTGTATCTTGAACCTTGAAGGTTCTTGAACCTTGAACCTTGAATCTCTCTGTCTGTAATCACCACTGTGTAGTCTCGCTCAGTGTCCTGCCCACAGCACTATCTGATGGGTTGCACGCCGGGACTAATAGTCTATCAACACTGAAAACTACTGTGCCACAGACGGGCAAAGAGACTTGAGTTGCTCCGGTGAGCAAGTGGAACTGCGTACTAAGGTAAGCAATGTCCGAAGTCACAGCCTACAGGATTTCACTCAATGGAGGTGAATTCCGCTCTTTCACCAGAGTCCCTGAATAAAGCACTATGTTGCAGTGATATACAGTTAACTAACTGTAACCTTGTCTGTTCTGAGTGAACACGTTTGAGAGACTCAAATTTCAGTATGAATTTTAGAGTAAAAATACTATAAACCCTGCAAATCTTACCTAATAGCCCATTTCAGAATATTTTATGTTGTATTACTGGTTTGTAACTGTTAATGCATTAATTTGTTCACTTAAGGTGGCAGCTGGTAAAGGTGCAGCACATTTTAATTACTTTATAGCTTGTAACTTACTCTAGTTAATATATATTTAGTTTTAATAATAAATAAATAAATAATAAATTGAGCCTGCAAAGTAACTATAAACTAAAGTTATCAAATAAATGTAAATAATATTTGCCAAAATGAATTGAAGTAGAAGTATAAAGTAGCATGAAATGAAAAAATACCACTCAGAAACTAATAATTATATATTTACTGTCAGGCCAGTCTCCAAAAGTTTTAGCGTAAACTAATGCTTCGATAATGCACTCGTAAGGAATTGCAGGAACAAATGTGCTAACTGACTGAACTGAATTTATTATCAATGTTGCATCGAGTCATCAGATCAGAGTCAAATGCGGGAATCTCTAGAACCAGTAACAGTGGAACACCACAGATACATTTATGACAATGGTCGTTCCATTGCCACATTGCATGCTTGGAAGCATTCAGACAGTAAAGTAAAAGTATCTCAAAATTGTACTTACATACAGTACTTGAGTAAGTACACCACTAGTTATAGTGTTAGTACTAGTCTCTGACACTAAATTTTTCATTTTTTATGCAAAACATGTTGCACAAACTCTCAGTGTGGTGTTGACGGGCATTTAGAATGCAAAGCCCCCAAAAAATGGAAATTGGAATTGGAAAAATCTTGTTTGCGTCCACATTTCTGTAATTTTCACATTGGTAGTGCTGTTTCAGAATGTGTGATTGACCTCTGTTGCCTTGTGTAATTTACTACTAGTATAAAAAATACATTTATTTCTCTACTAATGACAAACTTTACTACATAGTGTATACTTACATTGTGACAGGGTCTGTTTGAAGTGAAGCAAAGGGGCTCACTATGTTGACTATGTATGACTTCCAAAAGGTTCTCTTCCAAAGATTCTCACTTCATTCTTGAAATTTTTTCAGAAGCTGAACATCCGCATTTTTTTTGGCACTGGATCATCCAGGAAATGGTCAGTTCACTGTTCATCAAGGCAGGGAGATGTCCGAGACACACCCAGAATGAGTATGACTGTGGCATTTCACCAGCCTTGTCCCTATCTTGATGAAACCACATTCACATTCAGAAGTCTTCTGGATACTGCTAAAGATGGTCATGTAATTGAGTGCGACTAATTTTCCTATTATGTGCTGTAACTCTATTTTTTTTTAAAAGGTTCCAATGATAAAACAGACAATTTGTGTCTCATAACTAACTCTGCTTATCAGACTTACATTGGGAGAGGGCAGTAGTAGGTCTGACTTCAAAATAGCTTTGGCTTTCAGAGATCATTTTTAATTGACAGTTTTCTGTCTGGCTGACACGTTTTATCTGCCCCTTCTGTGTTCGCATGTGAATGCATTTCACTCCACCCCGATCTGTCCAATTTAAGGGTTACTTTGCATGCGATGTGCATTACTGCGCATGTCAATATTGTTTATTCAAGAGTAAAATGTATACTGTTTTAATATGTCAGTGTTATCACTGCATGTATTTTTGATGTTTTTTTTCCAAGAGTGGAATGAGGAATGAGGACAAAGAACTGTCTCAAAAATACACACCCATCCACACAAACACTGTCTCCACCTCCCCATTTTAGTGCTCTTTCTCTTTCTTTCCATCTCTCTGCCTCACTTTCCACTTTCCTCTTTGTCTCTCTTTAGTTCAAAGGCTGCCAAATCCTTCCCAAACCAATTAGAGTGTATGTAAGGTCCTCAGGGGGGGCCCTGTGGTGACATTACAGGGTACGGAGTGGCAAGGGGTCTGAAGAGGCAATCACAGTCTGCAGTATTCAACGATATCAGAGAGAAACAACAATAGCAGGCCATAAATCAGCACTGGAACAGTGAAAAGACATTGACTTGTTGGATATGGGGAGACAAGAATAGTGGCTGGTTGAAGGAGCAGGAAACATACAAAATCGCCAAAACAGAGGGGAACCCAATAAATGTACACAAGCATGCATGTTCACAAAATCACTGTGATAAGATGACAATCACATACGTAACGACCACAGGGATGCACTAAAAATAAGATAAGATAAACCTTTATTCATTTATCTTATCTTATCTTAAAAAAAAAAGAAAAAAAAAATAGAACAGAAAACAGAATGTTAAAGAAAGCTCCTTTTCAGGCTTGGAGGTGCTGAGCTTTCTAAAGCTTTCTAAATATATTCCTAAATAGGCTATATAAGTAGCTGCAAAGTGGGGCAAGCCACTGGGTCTATAAATATTTCTTCAACATAGTTCCATATTTCAATAAATGACCAAATCACATCTTCCCTGCCATTTAAGGACAGAGAATGGCTCTAAATACTACGATGCAACTCCATTGCCCTCCACTGCTAGACCTTTTAGACGTCTAGACATTTAGCCATCCCATTGCTCAGAGGACTCTGCGATCACTCATCTTCGTCTTACTTTTCTCTGTTATGGCTCCACAGTGGTGGAATGAACTCCCCACTGAACTCAGCACAGTAGAATTGCTGCCAATTTTCCACCACAGACTAAAAACCCACTGTTTCACATTACATCTTCAAATCACTTCTCATTTGTCTCATTTCTTTAGAAAAAAAAATTGAACCTCTTGTAGTATTGTACTGAAGACATTTTTGGTTATTTGTTTAAAAGGGATACACTCCCAGAGTTGGATGATACCTTGCTTTCGACAAAAGTGACTTACAATACAAAGCAAATGAGTGTAATGTAATGTAATGATACCCATAAGTCACAGCTGTCATTTCTCTGGGGAAGAAGCCAAAACTAATTGTGCAAAGTCATAACACACCAATAAGTTCCTCTCAAATCACAGAATCTGAAATTAAACTGATTTAAAATTCTTTTGTCAAGGTTCTTTAGCTACAGCTTTTCACTTGTAGCTCAATGAGAGCAGGTGTTTCTTACCAATTACCAATTTTATGTCCATCGACTTGCAACTATGACTTTGAACCAGACACTTTTTAATACAGCTGTGTATTTTTGTAGGATTCAAAGCACAGGGAGTCTTAGAGTTCAGTCAGATTTAAATGCTGCTGTTGTCTTGACATTGTATCTGTTGGGCAGATAAAGAAATAGAGTTAACATTAGTTACTAACTAATGTTTAGTCTTAATGGAACACACCAAATGACAAATGGCCACAGCATTACATTTGGCAACATTTTCCAACACCCTACAGTACTGTGAGGTAGTTGTGATAACACAAGAAGAGCATCTCTTGAATTAAATTGTCAAAGATTGTATTTCTTGAATAAACAGTTCTTTTGAGGGTGCAGACTTAAGTGAGTGCACTCGTCAGCACAAAGAAAACAACATTGTGAAACAGAGTTGCTGTCCATTATTCAGGAGTCCTTTAGTGGCTGTTAAGCAGTGGAGTTGGATCCAACAGGCTCCCTGCAGCTCTGCTCTGATCCATCACTCAACCCTCAACAAGCTCATTAATCCTGACAGAACATGAGCTCAGCCAAGGAGGGCAGGAAGAGAGTGATGAAGTTCCACTATGACCCAGTGACAGCCTCTGCATTCACAGCAGCATGGTGGATGCCATTAGTGTTTGTGTGTCTTCCAGAATGACAGTAGTGTTGTACTGTATACTGCAATGTCTGAATACCCCTATATCAGTTTGTTCTTTTTGGGAACATTTGATTTTGCATGGAAATGTACACATTTCCTATGATGCTTACATGCTGTGACCGTTTGAAATGATTGAAATGAGTCCCCAGTCCCCCGTTACTCAGCTGTCCAGTGTAGGTGCATCACAGAACCTAATCACTATTACTCCACAGTCACAACATATTGGTAAAAAATAAATGACACAATGCCACACTGTTTAGTTAATCCAGATTAGTTTATTTATACTCCTCTTGCAAGGAAGTTTTGCTGAAGATAAGAGATAAGATATTCCTTTAATAGTCCCACAACGGGGAAATTTGCAAGTGTCATGGTCCTAAAATGTTGTTCTCCTCCACAGCATCAGGGTCTGAAACAGAAGTGATGCTCAGCACTGTCTTATATAGTGGATGAGGAGATTAGGTTCAGGGGTGCTGATGATGGAAGATACCATGTGTAACTAGGTCAGAGGCTATGTTGCTTTATCAATGAAATTGTGGAGGTTTATTAAGTGTATTTGACTGGGAAGTGGTGAATCCCATCATGGATAATATTTGTTTAATATAAGAATGTCAGAAAAGTGGTCTAATGATCTAAAATGGAAGAGAGAGAGAGGGGCTGAACATTTATGCAAGACAGTCAGTCGGAGGGTGGCTGTAAACCAGACAGGTAGCAACAGATGTGATATTTATATCTTTTTTAGATTTTCCTTTTTGCTGTGGACATCCAAGTTTTTGGGGTTTTTTTTTACTATATTTTTGTAAATAAAAGCACCTCAATTTTCTTTGCAACTCAAGCCATCGTGTGTTGATTTTTCTTTAAACAAGTTAACCCACCCTTTTTGTAACACTGTGACTTCTATATTACTGTCCACCTCTGACTATCACAAGGCTACAGGGAGGACTCTGGCAGGCAGTGTACTTGTTGATGTACATTAAATTTAAAAAAGGATGTTATGTTTGTCAGATCACCAGCCTGTGTCTTGAATCAAAAACGAATTAAGGAAGATGGGACATCATTAACTATTGTTATGGCAGTTCAATAGTTAGACCCAAAAACAGACAACCAGGAGACCGAGTAGTGTTGACAGTTTATTTTAGTTGTAAGAGAAAAACAGGCTGGAGGCTTGGCTGGGGGTGGTCTGGCTGGGGTGGACGGGTCCAGTTGAGCGTGGCAGGCAGAGGGGATGAAGGTGGAGACCAAATAGGCTGCTAAGGCTGAGGCGAGGCGGGTTGAAGCTGGAGTGGTGGTGGAGCAGGCATGGAGGATCTGTAGCACAGAGCAGAAGGTTAACTGGAGATCAGGAACAAACACAAAAAGTACAAACAATCAAGTCTTCTCAGGGGAAGTTCCCTAGATGTCTGGTTACTGCAGTAGTAACTGAACAATCTGGCGGAGTCTGGATGTTTGAGCCGGGGTGATATACAGCTTGATGAGGTGATTAGGTGCAGGTGAGGTGAGTCAGCAGCTGTAGAGAGTCAGATGAGCAGGTAGGAGGAGGAACCCAGAAGTCCACGCCCAGCCACATGGATACAGACAGACATACATGACACACTATGGGGGGAAACAACAGGAAACACAAGGAAAGAGAGGCCAAGGCCCAAATCCTAACAACTATAAGTTAACTATAGTCACACAGTTGCCAATGTATTCATTTCACAAGTTATTATATCTTCTTCAAAAAAAAATTGATGTAACAATTTGCATTGACTTTTTTGAGTATTAGTAACTTAATTAATCTAAATCAGAACAAATAACTCACAGCGACTATTTTATGGTCAAATTGTTTATTATAAAACACTTGTTCACACTTGTTGGTCAAATTGTTCTTTATAACATTGAACAATTTTTGCCCCACAACCTGTTCAGAAAATAAACAAGCCAAACAATATTTGGACAAAAATGAAATATAAAAGTAAAGTGTATAAGATTGCAGTAAAGTTGCAGATTTCAACCCACTGAAACCCTGGATCAGCCGTCATGGCAGCTCTGGTGACAACAATCTTCATCACTTCATCAGTATCCAGTAACACAAAAGTAACACAAGTATAGTGTGTGTGTGTGTGTGTGTGTGTGTGTGTGTGTGTAAACTTAAGCGTCTGGATTTACCAAGTGTTCTTAGAAGAGATCCTCCTCCCTTTCTCTGAGATGAACCACCAGGCAACAGATTTCCACTGAATCATGCTGAGAAGATAGAAGATAGATTTCTTAAAACTGGTCCTCCACAAGAAGCAACACAGACACTTGAAAGACTTGAGTTGTCGTGCTTACAGCTTCTTTAACATTTTACCATCCAGTAATGTCTATAACTTCAGATAAATGGCCAGTTTTCAATGTTGAGGCTCAAAACTAAAATGTCCTGCTTGCAGAATTAAAGGTATTTATCTCACTTAAAAGTTTTTACAACTCGCAACAGTAATGGCAAACACCAAAATGAGAAAATGAAATCTTTTTAACCACATTCTTATGTGTGTGATCTCCTATGAAATAAAACATGAATATAAACTAATTTTAGATTGTATTGATATTGTTGTGTTAAGCAGTTTTCTTCTATTTCTATTTAATAATAAAGTTAACATTAGTGTATTACTTTATTAAGCCTTTTCCTACAGTGTTTCTGCAAAGTGCTCTAAACTTTCCAGCCCGCCTAATTTGACGTATCTGACAAAGAAGCTGTAGCAGCAACAATTTTAAGCTCACACAAACATAACTTTAATGTTTGGCCTTGAACATTGCATCTATTTTAAACATAAATTATCTTTCAAAACCTACATATGTCACAAGTCGAGCAGCTCCAGATGCCTTACTGCCCATTGATGCAGCTGTAGCTGTAAACCAAACTTCACTCAGCTGATGCCAACTCAAACTCTGAACTAAATAAAACACCTGTCGTTTACCTGCAGTGTCACAACCAACGCTACATGCACTCTGTACCAATTAACGTCATTCAGCTGCGAAGCACGTAAACAAAACAAAAGAATACAGTGAAGACACTGTTAGCTTAAGGTGCAGCTCTGAAAACGTGTCAGTGCTAATTAAAATTAGCTTACCACACATGTACCATTAACTTCATTTACATTTAGCACTGTGTGAAAACGTTTTACAGTTAATAAGGTTTTCTAATAAAAACCAAATGAAAAAAACTACTTGCCAAGTAATATTGGGTTGCATCTCACTCTCCTTTCTCCACATGTGGACGCGGTGCGGCAGCAGAACAAGGCGGGGCAAACTCAGGTGTGTTCACTTTGAAATGATGCACATAGTTGAAACTCAGTAGATAAATAAGTTGCACAAACTTAATATCATAAAAAAAGAATGTTCAAAATTGCTAAACAAATGAGTTGAGACAATGCTCCTGTATTTCAAGTTTGACATACTCCTTAACATATGTTGTGAACTGACTAAAACTAGTACATGAACCAAACATAATGTTTAATATTGAAAAACGTATTAATTTTAAGCGTTATTTACTAACAGTGTTGGGCAAGTTACTTCAAAAACGTAATGCATTACGGATTACATGTTACTGTCATTTCAAAAGAAATTAGTTACCTTACAATATTACTGTCTCTGAATTGTAATGCATTACACTACTACTGCATTACTTTTAAGTTACTTTCACCAAAATATCTGGAAGTATGGATTTTGTTATAAATTTAGCTTATTGCAGCTCATTACACATCCAGTGGAGGGCGACAACTGAGACTGAGAATGACTGAGCTAGGCTTAAGGCTAACAACAGTAGAATATATAACAGTAGAATATATTGCCTAATAGGCACAATGATGGTTCATGGTGCAATACAAGGAACAATCATAGCCAGAATCTCAAAAACAGACAAAAGGTCAAAGCCTGGTAAATTGTGATAGAGATACTGTAACTGTAGGCCTATTCATATTAAAATCAATAGAGCTAGAGCCCACTATATTGTAACCTAAAACTTAATGACATGACAAGATAGTCTTTTTTATTTCTATTCCTTTATTCTCCATCACCAAGATGGTTGTTCTGGGGTGAGCACAAGACTCCCACGACTGATAAGTCTTTCTACTGGTGCTGGATGGTGTTGGTGCATTATAACCTAATAACTCCCAACATTGTTTACTAACCCCATGAATCATTTCTTAGAGTGCAGATGATTTGTTACACAGATCCATCTGGAAAGTCATCCCTGGAAACTGTCCTTGGAAGGCACTTTCAAAATAATACTTGGCAGGTGACTGGGGGAACCATCTGTCTATCACAGTCTATCACAGGATAACGTCAACCAATCAGATCATGGAACCATTTGACATTGTAGGACCTTTGCTAAAGACAGTCAGGAGAAGAGTGAACAAATCTTTTCCATCAAAAAACCCTCAAGTGCCATTCTTTGCACTTCTTTCAGTTGAGAAATGCTCTTCAGTTCTGATATAACTGATGTTATAGCAGCATCAAGTGAGCAGTTGCTTCTCTTACTGTCATCACACCTGGGCAACCTGGGCACTGCTCAGAACCTCAGGCATTGTGTAATAAAGTCCCATTCCTATTGGTCTGGTGCAGTGACATGCAGTGAGGTTCATGACTGGTGAGGCACTGACTCCTCTGGAGTTCCAAACTGTTCAACAATATGATAGCAAGAAAAACAAAAGAATATTCAATATAAGATCAAATTCGATTTTTTAAAATTTAAATGTTTGTGTTTTTTTGCCTGATTTCTCTTTTTTTAATTAAAATTGGAAAATCGTGTATGTGTGTCCGTCACTCTGTTGTAAAAATCATCCTTGTTTGCTTTCATTTTTAAAAGTCTGGCTGCCGATGTGCACCTGTTCCCCATTGGGCCTATGGGGCTCAATACTGCCCCCTATCAGTGTGGCATGGTACTTTCTGCCTCACCCTGTGCATTTTCACTGTGCATTTATGGCCCATCAGAAAGACTAAATATGTCAAAATAAATAAATAAATTTAGCGATTTTGACCATAGAAATGTTGAAATCTTAACAGAAAACAAATTTATAGAAAGGTCAAGTGGACAAATTGATTTTCTCTTATCATTGTTAGTATTTTTGAGGCACTGCCTCACCTGCCTCCCCTGACTTCACATCACTGGTCTGGTGCTATTTAACAGTTCACAAGTACTGCATTGCAGAGAGAGTTACTAAGACTATTCCGCTACCACCTTCCTTGCTGCTAGGTTGTCAGGTTTGTTCAAGTATTTATGCAATGCTATAGTGCAACAAGGTGAGCAAGAATGAATACCTAACTCCAGTGTCTCTAACTGCCAGATAAACGCCCTCAGTTTTCCTCAGTTGTCCCTTGAAATTAGTATTTCTAACATAGAGAATTTTGGAAACAAGGACCCTTACCAAAGTGTCTTTGAAGATGCCTTGGATAAGAGGATGAAAAAGATCAAAACAGACAAGATATTTGTTTTTCAATAGCTCAAGTGATCTAATGATGCTCTAGTGTAAGTTCAGGCTGGAAGACAACAATGCTTTCTTGCTCACAGGCTATTTCCCATCCTTTCTCCTGCGCATGCTCATGCACATTTCCTGCTGTCAGTGTTTGGGGCTGTCATTGGAAATCAACTGTTTCATCTGCTGATCTCTTCCATCCTATAGCATGGTGTTCCACTCACATCGCTAGCCTGTCATCTTTCTGCTCTACTTTTAGCCATGCAGCCATGCCTCAGCACTGGCCTCTGCCGTCTGTGCTCCCATGTTAGGTAGGCCTCCTAACATTCTCCTCTCCTGAGATCAAAAATATCGCAAGGCAAAGACATTAATCTGATTGGCCACATGCTGCCTTCTCCTGAGTGTGAAAATAAAGTGTCTACCAGGGAAAACTTCACCACGGTAATTAAACCGGCTGACCCCAGACTGTCTCCAGATATGTCAATTGGTGAATTTGTCGTAGCATTTGGCTTCTACAGAGATGTGATTTGCTCAGTTTTTCCTGAACAAAGACATGAACCAGACACATATCTGGCACTGATCAGTGTCCTAAATCCTCAGATATGGGGTAAGATTTTGTACCAATGCCACAAGAATCTCTAGCAAAGCCGTATTTTACATATATCAATCAGACTGCCGCCTAAACTGGTCAGTCCTTGATACAGACCTGTGGTCATGATTGTGGGGTGTTTGCAGCCGTATCATGCTCTACCTGCGGCAGGTAGGTCACTCAGCTCCCGTCTGCCCTCAGATCCCATTCTTTCTGTTCTGTTAAAGGGAACTGGATAAAGGATACTTAATAGGCCCCTTTTACTCCTTGTCGTTTCCAGTATTTCGCACTCCCCTAGGCATGGCAATAAGAAAATACTCCGCGAAGAAAAGATTAATATGTGATCTCTCCGCTCCTCAAGGGTCCTAGTCTTATTCCATCCGTGCCATTTTCTCTTCATTATTTCACGTGGTCAATGCAATTAAACTATTGAACCAGTGGGTCAGGGCGCATATCTCTCCACATTCAGATGCCTTTAAAATAATCCCGTCATCCTTCTCAGTGGCTTTTTTCAACTAAAATGGGAGTCCCAGCTGTATTTCACAGTGCGAAATTTCAGGTGGTTGAGGATTCTGGATTCTTTTAAATGGAGTCCGAGTGTGTAATAGAACAAAAACAACAACCAAACAAACAAAAAAAACATCGGCCCACTCACACTCGCCCCAAGTTTTCTGGACATTACACTCAACACAAAGAGATTAAAGCCACACTTCCAATGGAGAAAAAACATTTTTCCGAGGTAGCAATTCAAATATGGTAACTCTTTCCTTGGTCATCTTAAATTCTCAATGTGTGTTATTCCAAAGGGCGCTCCTTTATTTCAAGACTGTGGTCCATGGCTTCTTCTATGCGCAATTGCATGACGTCATACTGGTCAATGCAGGCTGCCACCCAGATATAAGATTCTGGTGTAGCCTGCTGTCTCGTGGATCTGTGTTACATTTTTCTATGTCCATCTGGCCTATTCCTCTGACTCATTCAAGTTTTTTTTGTTTTTTTTTCAGATGCTGCGCCCTCAGCAGGTTTCGCTAGGTATTTCAAGTTCTAAAAGTTCTAAAGTTCTAAAACACGACTCCTGTTCTACTCTGTATGAGAATTATCCTATTGCTGTAGTGTATCAGTGTGGGGGAATTCCTGGAGTTGCAAATGCTTTGCGACAATGAAGCAGTCATAGGCATCACTAATAAGGTCGCTCTCCTGTACCAAAGTCATGCCATTCACGAGATGCATATCATGGCTAAAACCAACCAAAAAAAAAAAAGTCATAATTACAGCCATTATGTGCCAGGCTATGTCAACCTCAATGCCTATACTCTAACCCATTTTAATTTACAGGTCTTCTCTCAGATATCAGCCTTCTCTGGACTCTTATCTAGATTCAGTCAGGCTCTACATGAGAAAAGATTTAGCTTTTCCACCATTAAGCTACGATTTTGGCTGCAAAATGTTTGCTGTGTTCCGTTGTTCCCTGTATATGTCACAATTAGTACTGTTTGCACCTTCATTTGCCATTGTTCGGATTTCCACCAATTTAACCCACAGTATATATGAGGTCTTGTTGCCAGTATCCAGCTCAGTGCTAGATCTGATCCATTTTTCCCAGCCTATTTCCAACCGGCCTTCAAATTACTCTTCAAAGGTTTTTGAGGTTTACCCTTCCATCAGTGATAACAGACTTCCTATTACACTTTCCATGAGTATAAATGTTCTCAGTATCGAGAAAAGCCTCTGTCAACTCTTTTTTGTATTGTTCATTTTGTTGGCATTTTTATGAGTCTTAAGATAAGATATTCCCATATTCGTCCTACAATGGGGAAATTCACAAGGAGTGGGGAATTTTACCACTCCTTCAAATTCATTCAATCCAGTTAAAGACGTCTTCCTTTTCAGATCTACTTTTCACACGATTTTTTTTAGCCTTTTCTTGAAACACTCCAAGCAGGATACCATTGCCATCATTCTAGCTATCTAGCTGCCAATGCTAGCTATTCTATTCTCAATGATCTTTAAAAAACTTGACAGCACATGGTAAGCAATTACAGCATTGTAGGTGGTTGGTGCTTCACTTACCTCACTGACTGTGTTACTCATCATTCAATTTAATTCCAGATCACAAAGTCTGCTCACAGGTTATGTTAATGCCTATTTAATGGTGCATCATCGTTTAAATACCTGTGGAAATGTATCATTTTAATTTTCTCTGTTGTAAGTGTTTGTTTGTCTGTCTCTTATCTCACAAGCCATAGCATTGGCTTCTCATGTCAGCATTGGGCACGTTCCTAAGCCATAGCATTGGCTTCACTCATCAGCATTGGGTCATGTCCTTAAGGCATAGCATTAGCTATGAATTTTAAAAAAGCAAAGTCATAGCATTGACTATGAATTTTTTTTAAAAGCAAGCCGTAGCATTGGCTACGAATTTAAAAAAAAAAAGAAGAAGCCAACCATATCATTGGCTATGAGTTTCGAAAAAAGCAAAGCCATGGCATTGGCTACATTTTCAAAAAACAAAAACAAATAAAAAATGTATTCCTACTTGTTCATCCTGTGTTTTCTGTCCTTCTAATTTTATCCCTCCTGTCATATTTTGTTGTTAGCAGACTATGTCATCTTCTTTGTTTAACGTCAACGTTCTCACCATTCATATTTTCCTTTGAGGGTAGACTATTTGGCTGTTATTTTTGGGGTTTGCACCCCATTCTTTTGGGGGTTTATCCAGCAATGGCTTGGCCAGTAATTCTTCAATCAAGACGTCTCCCTCCAGAGTCCAAAATGCCAAAGACTCTCTGTCAAGTTTCAATATCATGTCACTTGTTGTAATAAATTATCTTTCTTCATTTACTCGTTTCTCCTGGTTGAAATGAAGCTCTATTGTAAGTTCAGGCAGGGAGACAACAATGCTTTCTTGCTCACAGGCTATTTCTCATCCTTTCTCCTGTGCATGCTCACACACATTTCCCACTGTCAATGTTTGGGCTGTCATTGGTAGTCAGCTGTCTCATCAGCCGATCTCTTCCATCCAATAGCACGGTGTCACACCCTCATTGCTGGCCTACCATCTTTCTGCTCTCCTTTTAAATACGATCTTTCTCTGCCCCTAGCTCTTTCATGCCGTTGATTCACATGCCCCTCCACCTCCCCATCACTGCCTCGCCTTCACAGAATCATCAATCACTTCATCACCCATCTGGCTTCTCAGGCTTCAGTCACCACCACCACAGTGTCAGGACTCCGGGGGGTTTATCCAACAACGGCTCGGACAGTAATTCTTCAATCAAGACATCTTCCTCCAGAGTCCAAAATGCCAAAGACTCTCTGTCAAGTTTCAGTATCATGTCACTTGTTGCAATAAATTATCTTTCTTCATTTACTTGTCTCTCCTGGTTGAACTTTTGAACTTTTTTGGTTTAATTCACCAAAAAGTATAAAGTAGTACAACGTCCCATACAAAGTATAATAATAATAATTAAATAAGCTTGCTATTCCTTTATTTAGCCAGGTTTCCTGTGAAGGGTGCTGTCTCAGTCTCTGTAAACTTTTCCACGTTTTCTCTGCCCACAAAATGTTACTACTCCTTTTATACAGTGGAGCTGAGTGGAGTGGAGTGGAGCACCTGGACCTGGAGGTGACACAATTTCATCTCATGGCTTTTAAGTAAATGATTGTATTTACTATAATTGTTTAAGGATTTTATATTGGGTTTAAAAAAAAAAAAACATATGAGAAAATATCCAGTGAGTGGCAGTTCTCTGGGCAAAAATGCACCTTGTCGATGGCAGAGGACTCCACAACCAAGGTATTAACAGTTCAGGTTGGTGGTGGTGGTGTAATGGTGTGGGGACTATTTTCATGGCACACTTTGGGCACCTTAGTACCAATTGAGCAATTCAGCCTACCTGAGTGTTCTGATGGCTACTTCCAGCAGGAAGCTGGAAGCGCCACGTCACAAAGCTCAAATCATCTCAGACTGGTTTCTTGAACATGACAATGAGTTCACTGTACTCCAATGGCCTCCACAGTCATCAGATCTCCAGATCCAATAAAGCACCTTTGGCATATGGTGGAACGGGAGATCAGCATCATGGATGTGCAGGCAACAAATCTGCAGCAACTGCATGATTCTATCATGTCAATATGGACCAAGATCTCTGAGGAATGTTTCCAGCACCTTGTTGAAGCTATACCACGAAGAATTAAGACAGTTCTGAACGCAAAAGGGGGTCCAAACCAGTACAAGCAAGGTGGACCTAATGAAGTGGCTGGTGAGTGTATATCCAGTATTTGCTTTTGTTTTTACTGTAAAGAACTTTTGTTTGAAAAGTGCTCATGATAAATAAAGTTCTTCTTCTTCTTCTGCTTCTTCTTCTTCTTCTTATTATTATTATGCCTTGTATTTGATCATAAGATAAGATAAACCTTTATTCGTCCCTAAGTGGGGAATTTGCATGATATTTAAAGGTTTATCTTGTCATAAGTGTAGAAATGACTGCAGTTGGTTTTCCTTGTTGCTTTAATGAGATAGAGAACAACAGCTAATTTTACTGCCATTTTAGTGTAACCTTACCTGCTGTTAACACAAGGACAGAGGAGACAGACCATGGATGGATTCTATTGTCTGGAAATCTCCCCTTTGTGGGACTAATAAAGTAATATCTTATCTTATTAAGAAAATCAGTAACACTTTATAATACTTTCCACAATGTACAGCATAGTTTGTTCTAATTTACAGTGCATTTTTTGTACTACTGGTGTACCAGTACAATACATACAATGGGACAAAGTATAAGATAAGGCTAATTGCAGAACAGGCTAATTGAAGTACTGTGTTCAAAATAAATACAAATATAGTGGCTAAGTTAAAAATAAGGCAGCAATAACAAAAAATGAAGTGGCAATAGAAAAAACTAGAAAAAGTAGAAACAGTATTTACACTAAATGAGGTAAAGTATTTACACTGTTACCTGTTTTTTCCTTGTTAATTTACATCCAGAAGTATGAGGAAGTATGACATACTATATTCATATGAAAATAAAGATGCTAAATGCTATTACACAGAAATTGCTATGGTATTGCACAGACAGTGGGGATAATTCCTACATATTGCAGTGAAGCAGAAATGCAGTCATTACCTATAATGAAGTGTTATAGATTCTGATTGCAGTGGGTATGAAAGATCTGCAGTAGTGCTCCTTCTTGCAGGGTGGAAGTCTTAGTCTGTTGCTAAAGGAGCTGCTTAAAGCTCCCACAGTCTCATGCAGAGGGTGAGAGGGGTTGTCCATGATAGATGTCAGCTTGCATCATCCTCCTCTCACCCACCTCCTCAATGGAGTCCAGAGAACAGTCCAGGACAGAACCAGCACTCCTGACCAATTTGTTCAGTCTTTCCTGTCCCTCTCTGTGCTCCTCCCTCCCCAGCAGACCACTGCATAAAACATTGTTAATGCTACCACAGTGTCATAAAAAGTCCTTAGCAGAGTCTTGCATACTCCAAAGGACCTCAGCCTCCTCAGCAGGTGCAGACGGCTTGGTCCTTCTTGTATAATGCGTCAGTGTTGTGTGACCAGTCCAGCTTATTGTTGAGGCGAACACCCAGGTATTTGTAGGTCTCTACCCTCTCGATGTCCAATCCCTGGATGTTCACGGTGCAGTCTGGGGTATCTTCCGTCTGAAGTTGATCACCAGCTCCTTTGTCTTGCTGGCGTTGAGCTGAAGATGATTGCACTCACACCAGTCAACAAGGTTGAAGGTTATAATGAAACAGTTTGAGACTCTCCGAACAACTCACCAACATCACTCTGAGCAACTCCAAAAACAATAATCTGAGGGAAAATAATTTCATATTCATTCTACAAACAGCAAAAGAGACAGCATATGAGCAGACAAATACTCATTTGTAATTACTAAACTATACTACTATATTGTTGTACTATATTGTAGTGTATAATAATAGTGTCCTCCAAATGGAAGGGAAAAAAGAAACCATCTCTCCCCACAGGAACATGTTCTCTCACATTGGATCTGGGAGGATTCAGGATGAGTGGTCAAAATAAATGAATAAATAAATAATGATTGAAAGGGGAAAAAATTAAGAAAATATAATCACATGGCAGATAAAAGCTGGAGCGGGTCACTCACTCTCCACCTCCCCAATTTTGTGGTGCTTTGTTTTCTTATCCTTTCCTTTTTCTTTCTTTCTTTCTTTCTTTCTTTCTTTCTTTCTTTTTCTCCTTCCTTTCTTTCCATTGTCATATTTTGTATTGTTTTTTAAACGGTCCCCAATACTGCGTCTCTACACTTGCATACACACGCACACTTGGAATTCTACACAGCAGACTTCCAGAACCCTCATAATACACACACCACACACACACTTGAGTACTTTGGTCACATCACTTTCTATTCAATCCTAACCATTTTTTTTGCAGTTTATATGTACTCAATACAAATGTGTCCCTTCTGTCAACCTTGTCAAGCCACCCAATATACTAAAATCTGTCTTGTTTCACTTATTATGGATCATTTCACTAAATAAATAATAAAAAGGAGGAAAAAAAGAAGAAAGGAAGTGGAGTCTGAAGGAGGCAGTATCTACTGACTGCAATGGCTGACCTAGTGATAGACTTTAACACTCACTCTGACAATGGCTATGAGACCTGGAGGAAGTCATGATTTGAACAGGTCTGTCCCCAGAAACATCTGCACAGCCTAAGATTAAAAGTTTATGGGTTTCACAGTAAATGTAGATCTTGAAATCCCCTACAATAAGAATTATTATGTACATCATGTCGACACAATGAGGAAATATTTTAATATTTTATGGAGCATGGTCTATGGATTGTCCAAGTCACAATTGTTTTGTTTAAGGTCAAGATCATTAAATATAGTGACCCTAGCTGTTAAGTGTATGTTAAGGCAGACTTTTATGACAAACCAGAAAAATTGCGCGTAACTTTTCAACCATGCCAATTGCTTCACAGATTTAAGAGATTTCTGAGAATGATCACTTCTTGAGAAATTTTCACTTTGTGAACATTTTCATTTGCTTTTAGCTTTGGAAAATGATTGACATGATTGTATAAAATCCAATTCAATCACAAAAAACAATCTTACAGTTATACATTACTTTATGCCTCATTTGATGTTAGCCAAATGATAGCAGACTGGCCAAATGGATTGCAGACAGAGCACCTGCTCAAGATAATGATATTTGTTCTCATTAGGATGCTCAGTGCCTTCTTATCCTCACAGCTCAACATATCCAATCATTCTTTCATTTTGCCAGTAAGTGATGCCATCTCCCTCAGTTCTGTTGAAGCTTTAATGAAATACCTGTGCCTTAGTCAGTCTCTCTCTCTTACACAGGTTATTTCATTTAGTATGGTCAGTAATGGCCAAGGAAGTAATAATTACATTCAAATATTAATCTCTGTTGTTGGGACAGAGTGATGAATCAAAATCCTTCACTTGTTCTCTTTCTGAAGTCCCTCCTCCCATTTGATTGCCTCCCCATATCCCCTGCTCCTCCTTGTGCTACCCAGCAGATTGCGATGACAAATTATTGTAATTCCCCTTCACATGAAAAGGGGTTGGATTCAAGGTGGGGCTTTGTTCAGAGGGTGTGGATATAAGTGAAGAGAGATGATAACTGAAACATACTAACTGGCCAGTGTGTGTGTGTCTGTATTTGTTTTTATATCCCGAGGGCAACTTAAGCCTGACTGCACACCAACATGTGGGGACTTCCTGTGACCGTGGGGACCCCAATTTTGTTCCCACGGGACCAGACTGCTTTTTGAGAATTAAGATTTATATGGTTAGAAATGGGCCAAGTTTTGGGTTAGCGTTAGGGTTAGGCCTTCATTTGTGATTGTTAAAGTTAGGATAAGGTGCAAGGAAATGCATTATATCAATGAGAGAGAGCAAGAGAGAAAGCTTGTATATCTTATTAGTGTCCGTATCCAACCAAGCCATGAAACCACCCAACAATAACTGCAACCTAAAACTATTTTACTTTAGCTTCACTGTATTGCCTGACTTTTAGTTTATGTTTCTTAAATGGGATTTCCAAGTCGTAGTTTTCTTTGCACTTCTCATTGTCTCTGAGCTTTGTTTTTACGCTAATGTATAAAAGTTTTAGGGGCAGGGATTCGGTGTCCCGAGGCTCTGCTGCTCTTCTATTGGTCTGATAAACTGTCATATGTGATGGAATGAATGCAGTGTCTTGGTCATGATCTTTTTGAGGGAGTAGTGGTTAAGGATTTGGCCTTCCTTCCTTCTATTGGGTTAAAGCTGAAAAGCATTCCACCTATGACCAGATAAATCAGGCAATCTCACAGAAAAAACTTCTTGGCAGTGATTCATACAATCCACCATAAAGAAAAATCCTAAAAGCTCAGTGGTTCTGCAGTGTAGAATTGGTGCCTCTTACAGCTTTTACCAGTCTACCTCAGGAGGTGGTAGTGAGGTCTTATTGAAAGTGAAGTTTGGCTGTCGTGTGTTAAACTAAGGGAAATAGTTGAATTAATTTGTGCTTGAAAACATCATCTGAATGAGGTGGCATATCTGAAAGTGTTGCTATAATAATACAGTATGTGTTGCATGTTCTCTGACCACCCTCTCAAACCAAAGCATTACTAATTGTTTCGTTATCCAGACCTTGTACTTAAATTTGGATCACTGATACACTTTTGGAAACAGATTTGAGAGCAATTTTAAGGAATGTGCCAGGAAACAATTTGGTACACTTAAGTGAAACAGCAACTTCTTTAGTTATTGATGTCTTCCATTCAGGTTGCTGGCAAAGCAAATGAAACTGATACACAGTCATACAACAGGAATATGCAGAGTTTGATAAAGACATCTAATAATGATAAACATGAAACTTTTGAGGTTTCAGCAGTGATACGTGAAGGAACCAAGTACACCAAAACCCTTGCTGTTGTTCTAGAGCACACTGGCGACACATTGGTCTTTGGGAAAATATCACTGATACTATTTGAGACTGAGACTATTTGACGATAAACATAGTACAAGAAAATAAAAGATGATGAAAAAAGTATTGAAAGTCAAAAGTATAAATAAAATGTGAAAAAATGTTACAAAAAGAATATTAAGTATAGACTAGAAAGAAAAAACACTAACTGTAGAAGTTCACAGTTTTAGGTTTAAAGAATATTTGCAATGTGCATAATCCAAGAGGTGTGCAGACTGCAGTTGGGGTCTCTGGCAGTATTGATGACGGCAAAATGTTTGTGTCTGGGGTGGGAGGGATCTCCTACAATCTTACCTGCTCACCTCAGGGCCATGGAGGAGTACAGGTCCTTGAGGGATTGCAGATTGCAGCCAATCACCTTCTCAGTGCAATGAATGATGTAGTGCAAAAGTTTACTGTCATAGTCTTTGGTAGGTTGAACTTCCTCAGCCACCGCCAGAAGTATATCCTCTGCTGTGCTTTCTTGGTGAGGCAACTCATGTTCAGCTCCCACTTGAGATCCTGGGTGACGATGCTGCCCAGGAAGCAGGAGGACTCCACAGTGTCAACCAGGGAGTCACATCCGATGATGGGGCAAGTGTGGGGCTGGGTTTTTCCTTAAGTCCACCATCATCTTGACTGTCTTTAGAGCATTGAGCTCCAAATTGCTTTTGCTTCACCAAGTCACCAGATGGTCAATCTCCCACCTGTAAGTGGTCCCATCTCCACCATACATACCATATATACTAATAATGGGCCACAGACAATGGGCCAAAAACAGGCAAAGAGATAGAACACTGTTAGTGCCAAGCTGGGTCAAATGAAGATTGGTCGCTTAAATATGCCCATATGTGTTTCCATAGTTCATATACTACTTTGCATTGCTAGCCTGCTAACCCTGTGGTCTTCTTGCTCCAGGCTGGTACCCAGTTGTCCCAGTTTATGTTACTTGAGGTAACATAAAACAAAAAAAAGGACCTAGCCCACTTTGAGCACTGAGGCCTGTACTGCGAAGCGAGGTAACTGGCATATCGGGGTATGTTCAGGAGAAACTTCGTGACGTTGGGGGGTAACTTCCTGACTAACCTGTACCACAAAAGGTGGAAGGGTTTACTCAAGGCATGTTGTCATGGCAATTTTTACTGCATCTCTAAACTGCTCTGAGCAGTTTATGTTTATGATTAACTTGAGGATAGCCCGTGTAAGCTCCACCCCTCTGCTCACAATTGGTCGAGAAAAATGATTTGACATTTGGAAGAGCCAGTCGACATCGGCGCGCAGGTTATGAGCATCGTCACCTCAGTCCTCCAGGGCAACAGCGTCTAGAGACCAGAGCTCACCCCAATGATGTTCTCTATGAAAGATATGGATTTCAGTATCTCTGTCAGCTTCTGGGTCCAGACGTCTCCGCAGCCAGTGGCCAGAGTAAAGTCTCACTGTTGGACACACAGTGTATAAGTGTAGGCTACACAACACATCTGTCCTCAGTGTTAATGAAAAGGACTATTAATACACACCTTGATAGAATATTTGTATATTTCATCTGGACTTATTGCAGGTGGAGCTGCAGCTAAAATGATTGTTCGGTTAACTGTTAACGTTTCTTTAAACTCTTCGTATCCTGACATAATCAATGTGGAAAAACAAGGAGTCCGAGTCATCATGCAGAAACTGTCTGCGCTGCTGAACACGCCATTTTACAAGAATGCGCACAGACTCAGATTAAGTTAACACAGACTCAACAAACCAACATCTTAATCACCATCGTAATACCAAATAACTCCAGCTGAGACAATCAGAGTTTGTCAACCCCGACTTGCTTTGATAATCCCGAGTTAAATCTGAGTAGGTTAAACTCACTTCGTAGTACAGCCCTCTGGTTATGGTCCTTTTACTTCTGCATTCCTCTTGAAATGCAGGTATATATGTCTGTATTTCAGCTTACAACTGATCACAATTAGTCGGTTTTTGGAGTATAGTAATCTTAAAATGTTTTAATAGTAAACTTGGGTTTATTGGTTTATTTTTGTGTTTTTCTGGTTTATTTTCAGTGCATTGTTTTCAACTCCAGTGTTTTTGGTTTAGGATTTTTCTTAGCACTCATGCGCTGTTTCAGAGGCTGGCATCGTGGTTTCCAGGTGCTGGGCTCTCTACAGACATAGCTGTTCCTCGTTTTACAGAAAGAGACAGAGGTAGAAGTTAATGGCCATTATCTTCTTTTATCTTATGAACAATGAACAACTTCCAAATATTCATACTGTCGAGTGCCTCTTGAGGTAGGTGGAATAAGTCTCATTGACCTGTTAGGAAGTATAGTCAGTGGGCCCTTGGTTTGGTTGATTTTGGTGTTTTTCTGGTTTGTTTTCTGTGCATGTTTGGTTGTATACTCCAGTGTTTGGTTTGGTCTTTTTCTTCATGCATTGCTTCAGTGGCTGGAGGTGTGGTCTTCAGGTGCTGGGGCTCTCTTTAGCTCAGCTGTCCACAATTTCTAGTAACGACTGATCGTCCCCTTTGTACACCTCTTTGTATGTCCCCTTTCCTTGCTCCCTGTCTTTGGCTCTTTCTCTGTGTTTCTTGCCTCTAGTGTTTCCCTGTGTTCCCTGCCATCCAGCCTCAGCACCCACCGCCCAGCCTTCAACCACTGAAGCAACTCCACACTACCTGGACTTCATGGTTTTGGTCACCCTTTTGGTTTTTTGTGTAAGTACTGGAGTTTCTTTTGTTTAATAAATCTTTACCTCTTCACCCACGTCTGTGTCTCACTCCTGGGTCCAATTAAGAAGTGCAACGTGACACATGGTTCCATTTAGGTGTGGAGCATATTGTGCACTTAACCCAGAGTTAAAAAGTCATTAATAGTGTAGGATGGTTAAATAAGCAGTTAAAATACACTTTTAATCAATGTTGAAGAGAAGCAGTGGGGTAAACACCAAAAAAACCCACAGTTTCAACTATTTTGTTTGATTGATTACCGTAGGTATCAGTCAGTGCTGCCTGTGGTAACAAATACAAGGGTAGAGGGGGGGTCCAAAGAAGAACAAGGAGAGGAGAGACATAAGGAAAGGAAGACAGACACAGAGCTAGAGAAATGCTGAGAAACACTAGGGTGGTTCACGTGAATATCTAAGTAAACAGAAGACAATTGGAGCTGTAGACGCTCATCTCTTGTTTCATCACAGCTGATTAGGGTGAATGTTTGTAAAGTTGGTGAGTCACTAGAGAAGAGCAGCCATTGCTGACTGGAAATGACTGTTTGTGTGTTTCCTGTCGAGGATTTTACCTCTGCTGCTGTCTGGTTTGTTCTTTTGGGGCACGGACTGTTTTACCAGGACTGACACCAAAAAGTACAGACCTGCAACTTTTTTATTTTTGCATGTGTGTGTGTGGAACCACTGTTGTTTAGACTTTAGTTAAGTATGTATTTGATCTCTATTTGAGTCTGCTGTGGGGAAATAGTTGTAAATATGGATTTTGCCAAATAAATCTGAGGGGATTTAAACTTTGTGTTGTAAAATGGAAATCGAGGGGTCTAATTTGTGTTATTAGAATGGGACCATGATTAATGTTATTAATTACACCTGTGTTTACCCCGCAATGACGTGTCAAAATGAACAATGTGAAAATGGGCTATGATCTGTTCCACAGTGTTTAACATTTCAAATGAGAAAGCACACAAACAGTTGCTGCTACCTGGGACCTTTGAGCCATCCTCTGTGTCTTCTACAACTTCATCTACACCATCGACTACTAGGGTATTTGAGCTGCTCTGACATCTGCACCCAGTGCAACCCAGGCTGTGGAGACTCCTGTGGAGACTCCTGTCCATCCCAATACCAGCAGAGAGAATGAAAGAGGTCACAAGTAAAGAGCAGAGCAAGGAGCAGAGTTGATGGAGCACCACACAGAACTCCTTGCAGCTGTAAACAAATCTCTTGATGAGGATGAACAGCTTGATCCCTGTTGTGAAAAGCTTGCCACCAAGGAGGAGAGAGGATGTTAAAGTGAAATTTATGCAGATCCTCATTGAAGCAGAGTTTGGTGATAATGACCAGATTTATTTGTTTTGTTTTTATTTCTCATTCTCTCTCTCTCTCTCTCTCTCTCTCTCTCTCACTCACACACACACACACACACACACAATCACATACACATCCACACAGTTGATATACGTAGGCACTTACATGATTACAAATATAACGTTTTTCCTGTAATTTATTTGTCCTAACCAAACGTGGTTCTAAATTTATAGCTGCTTTTACCAGCTCCTTCCAGTGACAGTTACTACTATTTTTATTTGGTCCAGTCATCTATTGCGTACTTTCTTTTCTATACACCAGTTCTGCATTCATTTATTAGTTCAATGTATGTTAATTATTTCCCGAATTATTTCCTGAAGTTAATATTCTGAGGATGAAATTATATTGCTGGCTGAATAATTAAAGTGGGTCCACATAATAATTCTGTTTAACATTACATTTACCCAAACTGAGTATATCTTCCCTACACCAACTACTTCAGCATTGACAACAAGGCTCTCAACCACTGTGCCTGGTAAGGCTGAGTTGTTAACCCCGAGATTCTGTTTTGCCATGGGCCTACACTCATTGCCTATCAGGAACAGGCAAGGACAACTTAGAACCCCTCTCCTGGTGAATGTCAAACTGACCGCCTGTGCGCTATAATGCCCATATAAAAGAGTGTAGCCTTAATTCCAGACATATATAATCACTCTATGTTTTGCACATTAGCCTTATTATGCCTATCAATTATGTTATGTTATGTATGTTATACAATTATTTGGGTGGTGACTGGGTGTACCCTAATATAGAATATTCAGAATCTCAATTCTCAATATTTGGATCCAACAATCGGTTTATCAGAGCTTGTTCACTGTAAAATGTCTGCCTGCTGCTGCTGGAAAAGGGGTTAATGGAGTTATAAGACAAAACCATACACCAATAATGATCACAACAGTGAGCTACAAAAGAGTTAGAAACTACTGACAACATTATGAACGAAAAATATCTGAGATTTTATTCATCTTTATCATTACTATATATAAATATTAATTAGTGGAGCTTTAGGTATGGTACAATAAAATATGTTCATCACTTAAAACTACTGCAACAAAGTCATTCAGGATAAATTGCAGGCAATTAACCATGATTTGTGCTGTGTTTACACTGTACTGTACAAAAATAAGGCATTTGAAAACATATGTAAATGGCAAGTTGACTAGGTGGGCAAACATGGTCCCTGGACTCTCATCAGGAAATAGATGGCATATGAATGGAAGTCTTATCAGTCATGGACTAATTGCTGTGATTTACAGGGGCTTTGATATCACTTTGACCTCTAGTCACTCACGCTGGGCTATGGCTTGCCCATTAATCACACATAAATGATTGTCACAGCTGGATCCTGTGCTCATTCAACATGAGTGCAGAAGCCTCAGCCCCTGTCAACCAGTTGACAGATGGAGTAAGGGGGAAGCAGGGAGACTGGGAAGGTTACTGGGCACCCAAGTGGGTTGCATGGGGGATGCAATGATCAGATTTGATTGTATTGGTCAAGTGGAATATTTACTGTACATGATCATTTACTATGGTGATGGTTGTCCATTACCATCACATCACAGTACTGGATTTGTCACTGACCGTTTATATATTTTCCCATTTAACCCTCCTATTATCCTCAAATATTACTAACACATTTTACCCTTGGGGTCAATGTGACCCCAGGGATATTTGCCTCCAGAAAATGATTTACAGAAAATTGTTGACCAGGTTTTTATGTCAGACACTTGTTTGTTTGTTGAAAACATAAATAACCCCTTGATAATGAAACCTTGACCTGTCCTCTAGCGCCACCATCAGGCCAAACTTTTAAATTAGAATGAATTTATCTTGAAAAGTTTTCATCCAAATCTTCTCAAATTTACTGACAACATTAATGACCACAAGAGCATGAACCCTATTGGTTTTGGTGATGATATGACCTTTCCTGCAGCACCGCCATCAGGTCAAACTTTCAGTTTTAGAGTTAGTGTATCTTGAAAATCTTTCATCCAAATCTTTTCTAATTTGGGGTTGCAAATTCAGGACTCTCACAGAATGAACCAAATTGATTGATGTTGGTGATCCCCCCTTTCCTCTCATAAACATATTTACTTATTTTTATCTCCTTTTTTTGTAACAAATTTGTGGTTAGTCACTATAAAGTCTCACTTATCCCTCCTCTTTTGTTATCCGTGCTTGGGACCGGCAGTGGCAGAGTTAAAGAGGGTTTTTTTGGGGGGTGTGGGGTGTCACCAGTATGGGGTGACTTTCAAGTTAAAAACTCAATAAATACGCTAAAATGTTAAAATCTACTGGGGAGTGGTGCTGGCTCGAAACAACATACGGGTGGCAGGTGCAATTAAACAAGGTTTATTGATAAAACAGATTAAGGCAATAAAAACATCCCAAAAATAGTAAAAAAAATAAAAATTAAAAAATTAAACAGTTTAAAAGTCAGTTCAGGTATCAGTTCAGGGAGAGTCCAAAAGATTAAAAGTCCAATTCTGCTCTAGGAGCAGCAAGTGGCGTCTTCTGCTACCAAATACAGAAGAAAAATGGTCAGGAGATTCATCATTTTCAGTCTTTTTCTAAATCAAGGGGTTCTTGCACACAAAATGGCGCATGTCACATAACTTGTACCAGGGGGTAGACAACTGAATAAACCAAATAATGCAAATACATGTTGGCGCCACCACCCTAGTGGCTGCCTGCTACAGCAGCTCTCGCTCCTCGGTGAGCTTTTTCCTTTCTAGTTTTAGTCTTTTTAACTTTTCTGACATTTTCTGCATGGGATTATACGTCTGAATGCCCAGGTCAACATGTCCACCATTGTGACTGTTTGTACTGGCATTTTCACTCACTTTTTACAATGTTTACGTCCGTGTCTGGGGGGCCCGTCCGAGGCCCTATTGTTTACAGTCGGGATCAGCTGTTGGCGCTCTGCAACACAGCGGTGCGGCCGGACGAGAGCCCCGAGGTTGCCCGAGAAACAAAGAGGAGAAGACGGGGGAGCTGTGCCGGGGTCCAGCGCCGCGACAGGAGGAGAAGATACCGACCGGTCCTCCCATCCATCACCATGGGGAATGTAAGATCTCTCCCCAACAAGATGGACGAGTTAGCGGCACTGACCCGACACCAGAGGGAGTACCGGGAGTGCAGCATCATGGTGTTTACGGAGACACGGCTGACCCCGCGGACCCTGGACACGATCGTCACGTTGCAAGGATTTAAACTACTGCGGGCGGACAGGACAAAGGAGAGCGGTAAGAGGAAAGGAGGAGGGCTGGCAGTGTTTGTGAACGATAGATGGTGTAACTCTGGGCACATCACTATTAAGGAGCAACTCTGCTGTAAGGACATTGAACTGTTAGCCGTTAGCATGAGGCCATACTATCTGCTGCGGGAGTTCTCGCATGCTATCGCGATAGCTGCGTATATTCCCCCCTCTGCTAACGCCGATGCGGCCTGTGACATCATCCACTCTGTCACGGGCCGGCTGCAGACCCAACATCCTCAAGCCCTCCTTCTCCTCTCTTGGGACTTCAACCATGCCTCTCCATCCTCCACTCTGCCCACCTTCAGCCAATACATCACATGCTGCACCAGAGACAATAAAATACTGGACTTGTGTTATGCCAACACCAAGGAGGCATACACCTCATCGCCCCTTCCTCCCCTGGGAAGATCAGATCACAACCTGGTTCATCTCCAGCCTGTGTACAAACCTCTGGTACACAGGCGGCCAGCTGTGTCCCGCACAGTGAAGAGATGATCCGACGAGGCTGACGAGGCTCTCAAGGACTGTTTCAACACGATGGTGTGGGAAGAACTCTGCGATTCTCATGGGGACAACATCAACAGTCTCACTGACTGCATCACGGACTACATAAACTTTTGTGTGGATAACACTGTACCCACCAGGACTGTATGGTGTTTTTCCAACAACAAACCATGGATTATCCCGGACATAAAGGCTCTCCTAAAGGAGAAGAAGAGAGCCTTTAAGTCAGGAGACAAGGAGGAGCTGAAGGCTGTGCAGAGGGAGCTGAGAAGGAAGATCAGAGAGGGGAAGAACAACTACAGGAGGAAGATGGGGGAACAGCTGCAGCAGAACAACGTCAGCGGAGTCTGGAGAGGCCTGAAAACCATCTCTGGCCACAAGGGGCCGGACTCCCAGGCTGCGGGGGACCAGAAGTGGGCGAATGAGCTGAACTTATTCTTCAATAGATTTGATCAGCCATCTGCCCTTCCCCCGGCCCAGCCCTCCCTGCTGCAACCCTCCCCATCGACACCTCAGGTGGACTGCTCCACCCCCACCTCCCCTCCTGCAACTCTCAGCTTACAGCCACTCCCCACTGCTCAGCTCATCAGCTCAACCCACCCTCCTACACCCACCAGCACACAGCCCCCCTGCTCCAACCTGACCCTCACAACAACCCAGGTGAGAAACCAGCTCCAGAAGACCAAGGCGAGGAAGGCGGCGGGTCCAGATGGCATCAGCTCCAGGCTCCTGAAGTCCTGCGCAGACCAGCTGTGCGGGGTTGTGCAGCACATCTTTAACCTGAGCCTGAAGCTGGGGAAGGTGCCACAGCTGTGGAAGACATCCTGCGTGGTACCTGTCCCCAAGACGCCACACCCCAAGGACCTCAGCAGCTACAGGCCGGTGGCTTTAACATCTCACCTGATGAAGACCCTGGAGTGGCTGGTCCTTGCCCATCTCTGCCCCCTGGTGGGTCCTTTGATGGACCCACTTCAGTTCGCCTACCAGCCTGGCATCGGGGTGGATGATGCCATCATCTTCCTCCAGCACAGAGCCCTCTCTCACCTGGAGAAACCTGGGAGCACTGTGAGAGTCATGTTTTTTTATTTCTCCAGTGCATTCAACACCATCCAGCCAGCACTTCTGGGGGACAAGCTGGAGAACACAGGGGTGGACCTGCACCTCACATCCTGGGTCCTGGACTACCTTACCAACCGCCCACAATATGTGAGGACACGGGACTGTATGTCTGACACAGTTGTCTGCAGTACGGGGGCCCCACAGGGAACAGTCCTGGCTCCGTTCCTTTTCACCCTCTACACTGCAGACTTTTCATACAACTCACCAACCTGTCGCCTGCAGAAGTTCTCCGACGACTCTGCCATCGTTGGCCTCATCACAGATGGGGACGACAGGGAATACAGAGAACTGACACAGGACTTAATGGACTGGTGCCAGCGGAACCACCTCCAGATTAACACAGGGAAAACCAAGGAACTGGTGGTGGATTTCCGCAGGCGCACTCACTCCCCTCCAACACCAGTGAACATCCAGGGAATGGACATCGAGATGGTGACATCTTATAAGTACCTGGGTGTTCACCTCAACAACAGAATGGACTGGACTCATTACACTGCTGTCTTTACAAGAAAGGTCAGAGCAGACTCTGTCTGCTCAGGAGACTGAGGTCTTTTGGAGTGCAAGGGGTGCTCCTGAAGACCTTCTATGACACTGTTGTGGCATCAGCCATTTTTTATGGAGTTACTTGCTGGGGCAGCAGCATTTTGGCTGCGGACAGGAATAGACTGGACAAGTTGATCAAGAAGGCCAGCTCTGCACTGGGTTGCCCCCTGGACCCAGTGGAGGTGGTGGGAGAGAGGAGGATGATGGCTAAGCTGTCATCCATGTTGGAGAATGACTCCCACCCCCTACAGGACACTTTAACAGCTCTGGAGAGCTCCTTCAGCGATAGACTGCTTCACCCGAAGTGTGTGAAGGAGCGATATCGCAGGTCTTTTCTTCCTGCAGCTGTCAGGCTGTACAACCAGCACTGCTCCCTATAGACAATACACCACCATGTTCGTATCTGTGCAATATCTGTATATTTATTCCAGATTTCATTTGCTGGGCAATACTCCATTCAAAATTCAAGTGCAATATTTCGTATTGATATTTAATTATTTGTGCATCTGTGCAATACTCTTTTTGCGCAATACTCCACTCCACCAAGTCAAGCCAAGCATTTCATATTTGATATTTCATATTTCATATTTCATCCTTCTATACTGGTCATATATATCATATCATATTCATCTTCTCATGTACATCTGTAAATAATCCCGTTTAAATTTGTAAGTTTGTTAAATTTGTAAATACTTTTTTAGCTTGTTTATATTCATTTTTAACTTGTTCTATCACCTTGCTGCTGTGCTACACAAATTTCCCCACTGTGGGACGAATAAAGGTTTATCTTATCTTATCTTATCTTATCTTAAAAGAAAGCCAAACAAGCATTAATCACACAAATCAAAATACCCATGCAAAAGTAACTAAATATCTCAAAATAATTGAAATACACCTGCAAAATAACGGTCTCTCCCATAGCACGGTGGTAAGCAATTCCCTCCTGATAATGTGGGGACCGGCCCGTCTGCACACCGCATAGACCTAGATATATATAGATATATAGATATATTCAAACACTGCTTGTAGACAATGGGAGGGAGACTTAACTGAGGGAGGGGGGGTAGATCATGTCTCTTGTTGCAGGGGCCTGTTGTGGCAGCATATGGCAATGGTGTCGCCCCTCCAACACGCTCCTAGCTCCTGCGGTTGCTTGTCTCCTGGTCCGGTTGCTCGGTCTTGGCGACCCGGCTGTAGGCTGGCGTCTTCACCAGACCATCAGTCATCCGTCCCAGCTCCATCTTTCCTGTTCCGCAGCGTTACCGCAACCATCCTGCCCTCCGCTCACTTGTCGCCTCCTCCATTCATCTGTCCCGCCCCTCTCCAATTAGCCCCATTTATATAGCGCAGGGCACCAATGAGCATGCGCTGTATCCTGTTGCCTTTGCAGCTGGAGGTGGTTAGTGGCAAATGACCCCCTTGTCCCCATGTTTGAAAATTCACCTATTTGTGAAACAGAAAATCATAATGAGAACATCAGTCAGATAGTCAGAACATGGAACGGTTCTTAATGCCCACAGTCAAGCTTCTAGTCTGCACTACTTTACACAGGATGTGCAGAGAGTGCGTGCATGCTCCTTGCAGACATATTTCTTGCATAGTGAACAGGTCATGCTGATCTTAGAATCATTTCAGGTGGGACAAACCTGCCACCTGCCACGTTTCTTGCCCGCGGTTTGTACCATTGGAGGAGTTGGGGTGTTTGTCTCTGTCTGTATGTCCTTCACAATGGCTGCAGCAGCTGTTGATGCTCTTGGAAGGCACCGTCTTCTCTCAATCTGAGGTTTCACCAGTGCATTACCAAGCTGCTCCAGGAAAATCCTCCTTTGCCTCAGTTTTCCCCTGTTCCAGTCCTTGTTTATTTCACACCATGTCTCAAACGCATTGTATGCACTCACATCAATGATGTGGAAGAAGATGACAAGGGGCCAACTGGCAGTCATGCATCGACAGCTGTATGTAGCTGTGACCTTGTCCAGGTTGTCCACCACTCCCTTTGTCTCATTGTAGTCTAGCACCATTTGTGTTTTTTTGTCTTCTCTGCTGCTCAGGGCAGCATCTTTGTGCATGGTGCTGAGCAGCAGGGCATTTTTCCCTTTCTTGGGGCAATAGGAGACCATATTGCTTTATCAGTGAAGGCAAACACTGAAGATGTCACCTTCCTGTTCTTGACAGCAAGAAGTTCAGAGGGAAGCTCTAGTTTATTCTTTCTCACTGTCCCCAACATCGTAACCTTCCTTTTGAGCAGTTCCTCACCCAGGGTGTAAGATGTGAAAAAATTATCACATATAATATTATGTCCATGCAGTCCTTCAGCCATATCAAGCACAACCCTTGTGCCCTGATTTTTTTCCAGTGCTTTGCCAGGAGATTTGCCTGTGTAAACCTGCATATTCCAGGCAAAGCTGGACTGTGCATCACATATTTGGCAGGTTTGCTTGGCATATATTGTTGGAATGGACAGCGAAACGATTCAGGGTCCTCCTCAACACAATCCTCTGTCTCAGACACATTCTCCTCTATGTCACTTTCACTGTCAAAGAGCTGTTCCAAAACATCATTGACAGTAAACTGAAAATGTCCTCTGGGAAAAGCCCAGAGGACATTTTCAAGAGAGAGAGAGAGAGAGCGTGCAGATTGCAGTATACACAGAGCACAATGAGGAATGATTTGGATAGAGGGCTGCCCTCCACAGTGCAGGAAATATCAGTTCTACTTCGGCAGGTGTGAGTAGTAGGTCACACAGACACACACAGACACACACACACACATTCATGCCAATGGTGTGGGAAAGTTCTCATGAGAATATTGTTTCCCCTCCCCCATATCATGTTTCAACTCAAAAGTATCAACTCTGCACCTGCAGGTGTGGGGATGTTAGGTCACACATGGGTCACACACAAACAGACAAGTTTTATACAGCTAAAACAGCTTGGGGTCAAATTGACCCCAGAAGAACACCAATGCATGCAATATGTGTTCAACACATTGAAAAAATATCATCATGATAATTTTATGCTTAATCAATTGTACCCATCAAATGAGGAAAAGTCATGAAATATGAAGCAAAAAAACCTGTCAACTATTATTTTTTGAATGCTAAACATTGAATGGCATCAAACTGACCCCAAGGATAACAGGAGGGTTAATTTGCAATTTTAGGTTATTCTGTTATTCTCATAGCAACAATGAATAAATCATACACACTAATCACTCACACTCAATGATACAACATACTTTCAAATCTGATTACACTAATATTTGTCAAACTACTGACTGAACCACTGAAGAACAGTTATAGTCACTCCCTTAATTATGAAACGTGCAAGATGAGCCATGCAGGGACACGTCTCAGTTGCCGGTGACTGATGGTAGTTGGGTCAGATCTGGTCTGAGGTTTGGATGGTGATTTAAATGCTTTTGCCCTGAGGTGAATGTGGGGGTATAACAGGATAGTGTTGAAAAAATGTCACTGGATAATCAGGGTTATTATCGGTTGTCTGGGCCAGTCTCACAGCATGCACAGGGCAACAGGAAGAGTATATCTTGGACAGGTCTATAGCGTATCACAGGGCTAAAGCTATCTTCACATATAAAGTAATAGGCAGTCTCTCAGTCATCTCCTGTAGTTGTAGATCTGTATGTGTGTTGTGCTGAAGATGTAATTTACGTAATGCTGCTGCAGCTCCTGCCATACTACCAAGGAGGAAAACCCAAGTACACAATAGCTTTGCTTTTGCTCTTTTTTATAATGCAATACGTATTGTTGAAACTGTTTTAATACAACCATTATGCCTGACCTGGCAAGACTGATCAGCATTGCAGTCCTGTATTTGCTGGAGGTGACCCCCTCTCCACTAGTGGTGCAGAGTCGATAACAATTCTGTGCTTCCATTCTTGTGGCAGTCATAGAAAGCTTGATTGGCTTTCGCCTTGTTGATACTTGCTCTGCATCGTAGGACATTTGCATAAAGTTGAGCATTAGAGGAGAGTAGTTGAGCAACTTTCCTCTGTAGTGTCGATGCTCACACCTTTTAAATCTGTGTAGCTCAATGGGCGACTCTGGGCTGCAATGCCGCATCTTATTCACATTGAATTGTTGCCTGTCATTCTCCCAACTTTTGAATCTGAACATACGAACAGTCATATTGATCTCTGTAGGTAATTTGACAGTCACCAATGAATCTACACACTTTCCTGCCAGAGGACGCCCGAGACCCTGGGTATCCCTTAGACATAGAGAAAACATGCAAAATTTATATAGAATTTGCCACTTGAGATACTCCTAAAAATGTGTTTAAAATCTGCTTCTTCGTGTAAAATGAAAATACTAAAAAACGCATTCTAGTGAGGTCCATCCCCTTTACTGCATTTCATTCATAGACCACTCTGGCTCCAAAAATAACTGTTGTGGCCTTTTTGATTGTGTTTGCATCCTTTATAAGTCACATAATATCTGTGGAACCGCATAAAGATGGCCCTTTCCAATTGTCAGTGATTGTGCAATGCGTAGCTGATGAGCTACATTCAAAGGTCACACCGACTGAAAGCTTGGAAGCTTTGACTTGTAAACTAAAATAATTAAACACTTACCTGATTTGGTACAAGACAACTCAATCAGTTACATATTAATGTTAATCACTAGTTGAATAAATGGTGCAAAGGTTTGTCAGGCTCTATGATCGATGTGCCGCTGTTCAACAGGCTACATAGACAGTTACAGTGCAAAACTTAACACTCTGCAGTGGTAATTCAGGTTTGACAGTAATGGAAAATTGATGGTTTTGGATGGAAAATACAATACAATTGTAGTTTAGCTATTTCTTGTTTTATGTTGAAAGAGTCTGAGGTGTGTTGGTTAACTTTACTTCATGCCCTGTTTGAGATTGCTTATTAGTTTTACCTGTCCCTTGTTATGCTGCTGCCCCTGCTTATCCATCCCTCCTGGTATGGCCACCTAGATACTGCGCTCTCTAGTACTTTTTGTGTTTTCATCTGTTTGTTTAGTTTTCTCCTGCCCCTCTCTGGTCACCTACACCGGAGAGGACTCTTATTGGACATTCAGTTGGTCAAACTTTTTCCCCAGTTTTCATTGAACCGGAGACCTTTTCTGTGGGAGCAGCAGCAGCTTTCTATTGGATATGCCAGAGATGTAGACGAGGGAAGCAAGTGGGAGCACTGAGACAGCAGGGACTGCACTCCCATCAATACACCTGGCAAATGTCCGCTCTCTGACCAACAAGTAGGATGAACTGCTGCTTCTCAACAAAATAAATACGGACGTATTTGGACAGAACTGCCACCCTGTGCCTTACTGAAACCTGGCTTCGTGAGCACATCCTGGACAGCTCACTCCATCTACCTGGCTTCCAACTCCTCCACGGAGACCACACACAGCTATCGGGCAAAACGAGGGGCGGTGGAATCTGTTTCTACTTAAACGAAGGTTGGTGTACAGATGTCACAGTGTTGAAGAAATCATGCAGTCCTCAGTTAGAGACTCTCTTCATAAACTGTAAACCTTTTTGTTCAATGTGGGAGTTTTCTTCATTCATTCTTGTCGGCGTTTACGTCCCACCTCAGGCCTGTGTCAGTGAGGCTCTCTCAACACCTGACTGACCAGATTACTAATGTGGAGCAAAAACATCCAGACTCCCTGCTCATTGTTTTGGGGAATTTTAAGAGAGCAAAGGATGCCTATCGCTCTGTTTCCTCGGCAGCTTTGGGACTCTCCGATCACTGTCTGGTTCACCTCATCCCGACCTACAGGCAGAAACTAAAATCTAAAAATGCATGTCATCAACTCCTCACTTGCTACGGGTGTGTTACCCGCTGCATTTAAGCAAGCTTGAGTCACTCCACTACTCAAAAAACCCAGCCCAGGTTGAAAACTACAGACCAGTTTCGCCCCTGCCCTTCTGGTCTAAAATACTTGAGCAAACTATCTTCAACCAAGTCTCTGCTTTTCTTTCTGACAACAACCTTTATGACCCGAATCAGTCTGGTTTTAAACAGGGTCACTCTACCGAGACCGCACTCCTATGTGTTACAGAATCACTGCATTCTGCCAGAGCTGCTGGACAGTCTTTGGCTCATTTGTTGTTAGATCTCTCAGCTGCCTTTGACATGGTTAACCACCAAATCCTCCTCTCCACACACACTGAGCTTGGCATATCAAGATGAGCCCTCAGCTGGTTCATGTCCTACCTCTCAGGGAGATATTTCAGAGTATCTTGGGGGGGGGAACATGTCCGAACCGTACAGCCTATCCACAGGGGTTCCACAAGGGTCAGTGCTTGGTCCCCTTCTCTTCTCAATATACACAACCACAATAATCCACTCCCATGGCTTCTCAAACCATTGCTATGCTGATGATACACTGAACACCTTGGCACTTGACAAACTGCAAAAACAAAAAAAGCAAAAAAATGAGTCCCTCCTCGCTGCCCTATCTAACTTGATCTTTGGTTTATGGCACTTATCCAGGTTGTTTTCTCCTGACTAGATCCTTGCTTGTGTTGTATTTACTCTCAGATGCTCTTTGGATAAAAGCGTCAGCTAAATGCAATATTAGAATTGTAGAATCTGCCAAGCCTATGGTCAAGTCTGTGAGGAGATGGACTGATGAGGCAAAGCTGGAACTACAGGCCTGCTTTGATTGGAGTGTTTTTGAAGCTGCAGCTACAGACCTGGATGACCTCACAGACACTGTGACATCGTATATCAGTTTTTATGAGGACGTGTGTGCCAACCAAAACTTTCTGTACTTACAACAATAACAAACCCTGGTTTCCTGCAAAACTCAGGCAACTTCGTTGGGCCAAGGAGGAGACCTACAGAAGTAGGGACAGGATAAGATAAGATAATTCTTTATTACAACCAGGCCAGGCACACACTGGAGGAGAACAGAGTAGCAAAAGGAGCGACACTGAAAAGCTGCAAAAGAGCATTTCATCTGACCCAGCATTGGTGTGAAAAGGTGGAAAGACACCAACTACAGGAGTAGTTGGTGTCTTTCATGAAGGGCCATGAAAACCTTTGAGAGACTGGTGTTAGCCCATGTGAAGGATATTACACGCCCCTGCTGGACCCCCTGCAGTTGCAGATGCAGTCAACATGGGACTGCATTACATCCTGCAGCACCTCGACTCTCCAGGGACATATGTGAGGATCCTGTTATGGTCTCCCAGACATCCTGCTGCTTCCTGTGCAGCAGGCGAGGCGTGGGGAGCATTACATGCAACACCTGGACAATCAGCACTGGTGCCCCTCCAGGGGTGTGTGCTCTCACCACTGCTCTTCTCTCTATACCAACAACTGCACCTCAAGGGACCTGTCTGCGAAACTCCCGAAGTTTGCAGATGACACAGCGGTCATCTGCCTCATCTGGGATGGTGACAAATCAGCATATAGACAGGAGGCTGAACAGCTGGCCCTCTGGTGCAGTCAGAACAACCCAGAGCTGAACATGCTCAAAATGGTGTAGATGACAGTGGAGTTCACAGGAGGAGCCCCCGCGCTCTGCACCCCCTCCCCATTCTGAACAGCACGATGTCTACTGGGAGTTTCACGCACAACTAGTGTTGTAGTACTTGAGATCGATCTCAGTCTCAAGACCGATCCCGAGACCACTTTTTGAAGGTCTCGGTCTTGTCTCGGACTCGACCGCATTTATACTCGGTCCTGTTTCAGTCTTGGGCACAGAGGACTCGGTCTCAGACACAGAGGATTTTACTGCAAGACCAGCTGAGACCATGGCTGTAAGGACAGCACTGAACTGCTTCTCAACTGTCTCATTTGTTTAGTAACAGCTTTGTTGTGATTGGATGCAAAACTCCCCGCTTCGAATGTAACCAATAACTTAACTGATTTTTAATTTGGCTTATTTTTACGGGCTGTGGCCTGTCACCCCACCCCACCCCTCCTCACACGCACTCCACTACAGTAAATGCAGGAGACGGAAGAAAGAGTCTGCTCCCTGGGAAAGATGTCAGCTAACTCTGCTGTAATAAAGTTTGTTTTTTCTAACCACAAACAGCTTATCTGTAAATTGACATCAAAAAGAAAACACAGCGCTATATGCAAATTCTGCAATGCAACACTCGCTGAGGTGGCTGGGACCACATCAAACTTTTATCGACACTTGGAGAGGAAGCATAATTCGCTAGTGAAGTAAGCTAGATAAATTTAGCAAACTGTAGTTTGTAATACATACATGCTCCTACGATCTGGCGTCCACATATGTGGACATCACATATTCGGTTGTCTAGACCACAATACTAAATTTTGCTCTACAAGGGCCTGGTGTCCACTTACGAGGACATTATACTGCCAGTCAGTGGTGGAAATAACACATTACATGTCAGATTCAAGATGGTCGACAACACACCCAGAAGTTCAGATGGCAACTCCCAATCCAAACGTCGACCAGGTAAAAAAATTCAATCAAATTTCATGGCTGATTCTTGTTCAGATATATATAAAAGTGTCCAATGTTTGTTATGGAAGTCAAATTTTACAAAAGTTAGTAACTGTAACAATTCACCATGCTGCTAAATATGATGTACACATATGTGGACAGAGGGACTTAGTTTTGTTAGTTTTGTTGAACATGTCCACAAACATGGACAGAGGGAGTTAGTTTTGAAATTATATTTTGGGATGATTTTGGTAGAAAACAGTTTACTACAGTAGAGCAGATATAGCATGTTTTATAAATAAATCTACATAGATTTTTAAAAATTTTTCTCATGATGTTTTTTTGTCCAGAGCGTTATTCTCTGTCAAAAGCAATGGAGTTACTGGGGTTAATTGGTGGAGACAACTCAGAGGTGGAAGATTTGTCAGACATCGATGATCCCGTGGGGGAAGCTGAATATCAACCCCCACGACAGGAGCCAAGCAGCAGTGAGGAGGACAGTAGTGGGTGTGAGGACCCATTCCACAGCCCTCTCAGCCTATCTGGGGACGTAAACGTCTACGTGATGAATATGAAGGATATCGTTCAGATTGTGACATTACCAGATCATGCACTCCCAGACATTGCTCCCGGACACAGCAGGATGAGGCTGATGTCTCAAGCAATGTCCCTGAAGAGACAACACCAGGACCAAGCCATCAAGAACAGTCCAAGAAAGGGCGTGGGATGCGATGGAGGGCTTCTCCGATAACACCAAATCAAGCCCAGTTTGAGCATGCGGAGGAAACTGTGCAGGACAGAGAGGGCTGGACCCCACTGGACTACAGAGAACAGTATATTGATAAAGATTTGATGAAAATGATTGCGGACTGCTCTAATGCTACGTCACTGGCTAGAAATGGGGACCCACTCAACACATCAATTGATGAAATTTATCATGTTTTTGGTGCTTGTATTTTGATGTCTTGTGTACCATATCCTGCAATCAGGATGTACTGGTCCAAAGCCTTGAGATTCCCTGCTGTCACTGAAAAGTTCACACGTGACAGATTCTTCAGACTGAGGCGATCACTCAAAGTGCTCATTGATGATGATGTTCCAGAAGATCCGAGAGAGTGTGATAAATTCTGGAGGGTGAGGCCTTTTCTGAACCGCATTCTGAAAGGCTGCAAATCTCAGGCTCGACCAGAATGCGTTTCGATTTATGAGCAGATGATTCCATTGACTCCCCCGTTGAACTGCTACCTTATCGTGGTGGGGGAGTTTGAGTGCCCGAAGGATCCTGGGAGCTATGTTGTCGGGGGCTTATGCCCCTGGTAGGGTCTCCCAAGGCAAACAGGTCCTAGGTGACGGGTCAGACCAAAAGCAGATCAAAACCCCCTATGGAAGCAGCAAATTCAAGGGCAGTTACGTCGCCCGGTATGGTGGAGCCAGGGCCCAACCCTGGAGCCAGGCCTGGGGTTGGGGCTCGTATGCGAGTGCCTGGTGGCCGGGCCTTTGCCCACGGGGCTCGGCTGGGCTCAGCCCGAACGGACGACGTGGGCCCGACCTCGTGGGCAGACCCACCACCCGCAGAGGGAACCGTAGGGGCCGGGTGCAATGTGGATTGGGTGGCAGTCGACGGCGGGGGCCTCGGCAACCCGATCCCTGGACACAGCTTCTAGCTGTTGGGACTTGGAACGTCACCTCACTGGGGGGGGAAGGAGCCTGAGCTTGTGTGGGAGGTTGAGAGATACCGGCTAGGTATAGTCGGGCTCACCTCCACGCACAGCTTGGGCTCTGGAACCCAGCTCCTCGAGAGGGGCTGGACCCTCCACTTCTCTGGAGTTGCCTGCGGTGAGAGGCGGCGGGCTGGTGTGGGTTTGCTCACAGCCCCACAGCTCAGCCGCCATGTGTTGGAGTTTACCCCGGTGAATGAGAGGGTCGTGTCCCTGCGCCTTCGGGTAGGGGACAGGTCTCTGACTGTTGTTTCAGCCTATGGGCCAAACAGCAGTGCGGAGTACCCAGCCATCTTGGAGTCCCTGGGAGGGGTGCTGGATAGTGCTCCGACTGGGGACTCCATTGTTCTACTGGGGGACTTCAATGCCCACGTGGGCAATGACAGTGAGACCTGGAAGGGGGTGATTGGGATGAACGGCCTCCCCAATCTGAACCCGAGTGGTGTTCTGTTATTGGACTTCTGTGCTAGTCACGGTTTGTCCATAACGAACACCATGTTCGAACACAGGGGTGTCCATAAGTGCACGTGGCACCAGGACACCCTAGGCCGGAGGTCGATGATAGACTTTGTAGTTGTGTCATCTGATCTCCGGCCACATGTTTTGGACACTCGGGTGAAGAGAGGGGCTGAGCTGTCAACCGATCACCACTTGGTGAGTTGGATGTGCTGGGAGAAAGCCAGACAGACTTGGCAGGCCCAAACATGTCGTGAGGGTCTGTTGGGAACGTCTGGCGGAGCCCTCTGTCAGCGCGGTAAGTAAGGGATGCCGTCAAGCTGAAGAAGGAGTCCTATCGGGCATTGTTAGCTCATGGGACTCCTGGGGCAGCTGACGGGTACCAGCAGGCCAAGCGTGCCACAGCCCGGGCTGTTGCGGAGGCAAAAACCCGGGTCTGGGAGGAGTTCGGGGATGCCATGGAGGAGGACTATGGGTCGGCCCAGAGGAAATTCTGGTAAACCGTCCGGCGCCTCAGGAGGGGGAAGCAGTTCTTCACCAACACTGTTTACAGTGGAAGTGGGGAGCTGTCAACCTCAACTGGGGATGTAGTTGGGCGGTGGAAGGAATACTTCGGGGATCTCCTCAACCCCACCGTCACATCTTCCACTGAGGAAGCAGAGGCAGAGTTCTCGGAGGTGGACTTGCCCATCACCCAAGCTGAAGTCACTGAGGTGGTTGGAAAGCTCCTCGGTGGCAGGGCACCGGGGGTGGATGAGATCCGCCCTGAGTATCTTAAGTCTCTGGATGTGCAGGGACTGTCGTGGTTGATACGTCTCTGTAACATCGCGTGGCGGTCGGGGACAGTGCCACTGGACTGGCAGACCGGGGTGGTGGTCCCTCTTTTCAAGAAGGGGGACCGGAGGGTGTGTTCCGACTACAGGGGGATCACACTCCTCAGCCTCCCCGGGAAAGTCTATTCCAGGGTACTGGAGAGGAGGATCCGGCCTATAGTCAAACCTCGGATCCAGGAGGAACAATGCGGTTTTCATCCCGGCCGTGGAACACTGGACCAGCTCTATACTCTCCATCGGGTGCTCGAGGGTTCTTGGGAGTACGCCCAACCAGTCCACATGTGCTTTGTGGATTTGGAGAAGGCGTTCGACTGTGTCCCTCGTGGCATCCTGTGGGGGGTGCTCCGGGAGTATGGGATCGGGGGCCCTTTGCTAAGGGCAATCCGGTCCCTGTACGACTGGAGCAGGAGCTTGGTTCGCATTGCCGGCAGTAAGTCAGCACCTCCAAATCCGAGGCCATGGTACTCGACCGGAAAAAGGTGGCTTGCCCTTAAAAGTTAAATAAAAGTTAAATTTGGTATGGTCTCGGTCTTGACTTGGTCTCGCTTTGTCTTGGTCTCGGTCTTGACTCGGTCTTGGCCCCTCAAAGTCTTGGCCTTGTCTCGGTCTCGATACACTGTGGTCTCGGCCATGTCTTGGTCTCTGTTTAGGTGGTCTCTACTACAACACTATGCACAACCATCTCTAGGGTTTACAGAGAACGGTCCGAAAAAGAGAAAATATCCAGTGAGTGGCAGTTCTCTGGGCAAAAATGCCTTGTTGATGACAGAGGAGAATGGCCAGAGTGGTGCAAGATGATAGAAAGGCAACAGTAACTCAAATAACCACTTGCTACAACCAAGGTATGCAGATCATTCAGATGGTAGGGTCACCAGGCATAAACTGGCATAAACAACATGAAAACATGGATCCATCCTGCCTTGTATCAATGGTTCAGGCTGCTAGTGGTGGTGTAATGGTGTGGGGGATATTTTCTTGGCACACTTTGGGCCCCTTAGTACCAATTGAGCATCATTTAAACACCACAGCTTACCTGAGTATTGTTGCTGACCATGTCCATCCCTTTATGATTGTAGACAGTGTACCCATCTTCTGATGGCTACTTCCAGGCTACCACCATGTCACAAAGCTCAAATCATCTCAAACTGGTTTTCTGAACATGACAATGAGTTCACTTTACTTCAATGGCCTCCACAGTCACCAGATCTCAATCCAATAGAGCACCTTTGGGATGTGGTGGAACGGGCGATTCATATCATGGATGTGCAGCCGACAAATCTGCAGTAACTGTATGATGCTATCGTGTCAATATGGACCGAGATCTCTGAGGAATGTTTCCAGCACCTTTTAAGGTAGTTCTGAACACAAAAGGGGGTCCAACCCAGTACTAGCAAGGTGTACCTAATGTAGTGGCCAATGAGTTTAGAGCAACCTGCTACAGAGACTAATCATATATATTTGTGCACTGTAAGACATTTCAAGCTGGTTCAACTTGCAAATGAAAGTTCACCTGCTGCCTTGAAAATGCAAGGTAACTCAACTTGAGGATAATCTTTGTTTCAACTCAAAAGTTGAAGTTCATGAAGTGTTATGGCCAGCTCGTTTGAGCCATAATATTAAAGGGAGGTCCACACAGAAAACTTGCATTTTGAAATCATAGTTTTATTCAAAACAATGATCAAACCAAACAACCAGGAGGCAGAAGGTCGGCAGTCCAGAGAGAAAGAGAGTGAACAGTCTGAGGAAGCCTGCCTTTATGCCCTTCAACCAGGTGCAGCCCATCAGCAATCCCAGATAGGCCACCTCCAAGCCACTGGCAAACAAGCTGCCACCAGATGGAGCCAAACCTGGGTAACAGAAAGCAAAGACCAGTACCACGGCAAACACAAAATGGCCAGGGCCATCACACAAGTTGATATGACTACAATGTTCCAGTACTCTCAACGTTGTTTTTTAAGATGACCACTAGTTGTTTCAACTTTTTGCTGTAAGTTAAAACAAAGAATTATTTTACATGATCAGTGCATGAAAACTTAATTTACCTAGTCCAACTAACTCACATTTCTGCATTGTTATAACTCATAGTTCAATGTTAAAATAACTTATCGACATTTATACAACTTACCATTTCGAGTGAAGAGGATTTAACTTTAAGTTTGTTGCAACTTAGATGTATAAGTTATCTTGACTGATAATTTCAAGTTTGCTTATTTTAGTAAAAATCACTGAATACTCGCAGCCTCTCTGTTCAGAAATATAACATTTATTTGAAAAACATGTTATACAGCTTAAACATTAGGTTTTGATCTCAAACATGCCTTCACACCTAAATAGGTGGGTTGACGCTGAACAATCAGGCTCATGTAAGACAATCAATGGGTTCATAAAATCCTGAGATGAACAAGAACGATGTTGCATGTTGGTAAATCTTAACCATTCTTTTACAAAACAGCTGACTTTTAACACACCAGTCTCAGTTATGATAACTGCCAGTGCTGGGGTTGAAAGAGACAGCAAACAGTTTTATAAAATTCAAATATAAACAAGAACAATGTTTAAGTTAAAAAAATCTGCTTGCTCCCACATTCTTCCAAAACTTGAAATGAGAATAAGAATGATGAAAAAAGAGAAACAGAGTTTGAGGTATTGTGGGGTTCTGCTGAGGCAAATTAAGGGATACTGAGAGCTTTCTAAAACCATAAAAAAATCTTCCATCTCTAGATAGCAGATCTCTTTAAAACAATACTCAAGTAAAATTGTTCTTTTGTTAACATAGTTAGGACCTCACCAAAGGTTCTTACACATTTTAACAAACCTACAGTTCAGAATAGTGTGTAAGGTCTTCACCTTTTAATTTATGCTCTTTTCTTGACTTGCTTGGTCCATAACTGACTTGTGTTGTACAAACTACACTTTAAAAACGTAAGCAATTTGTAAGAACAATGCAAAAGTCCCCCAAAACAGCTTCTTCTCAGTATGAGCTTGAGATGTGCATTAATGTCTGTAAAGGCGTTATCTTGGCAGCTTTATCTATATCTGGCCTGCACTGTACAAACTACACTGCTGGAAACACAAACAATTTATGAAAAACAATCCCAGAGTCCAAAAACTACGTTTTCTTCTACAAGGAGCTAAAGATGGGCATTCATTTGTTTACAGGCGATATCTGAGCAGTTTATTTCTGAGACCATGGATTCTTGCTGAGCACTGGTCCTGTTTAATGCTCATGATGACCCTCTGAAGGAATTCAAAGGAGTACTTCATGTTGCGGGGGTACTCGAGATTAACACATTGAAGACTTTCAGAGGAAATGCATCATGGAGAGGGCCTTCATGTCCAATAAGCAGTCTGACCTGCATTCCTTTCATTATCACATCGAGGGTTTCTCCATGAGCCTAATGACAAAGACATACACATCTCAACTGACATCTCCTGTTTGTAATTTAAAAAAATGTAAAACAACAATATACAAATTGCTATTATTACATTTTAGATATTAGTAGCCTCAAAACAGACTGGATTTTGTTGTGCCAATGCCAAAATCAAGTCGTTATTTTGTGTTAGTTTATCATTAAAGTAACTTGGTGTTCATTTATCTGTTCTTTTAACCACAAATCAAGCTCACACTGATATTGCATCAAACATAGATCATGTTAGGGGTTAAAGCAGTTTTCTAATGAAAAACTGTCCAACATTTTCTGGGTATTTTTTAATGACTAATCAATAATCGATTGTTAAGGCAGCCAACTATCAATTAAAGAAACTGACTGAAATTTGCATCTCTCCCAATAAATGAAAACCACTCAAAATGTTTTTAATGAATTTTAATTTACCAGTGGTTACTTTTCCCTAAAGAATTTAACGTACAATTTGAAGACTTTAACCTATAAATAAGATTATTTTTTACAATGCTAGAAAAATATGACATTAAGAGGACAATACAAGACAAACAGCACGGTTTGGTGTTCTGTATAATGTTTTAGAGTTGGGGAGGGTGGGTGTCCATGTGAGTATGGGGACTGACATGTTGAAGTATGGTGTAGCTTGACCCACAGTAAGAATTTTTACACAATTTCTATAAAAATGTGTGTTTCTTTGGCAATGGCAATGTCTCAAATAAAGTGAGAGAAAAGTGAGTGTAGTATAAAATGTGTTAATAAAACCAAGTAGGGCAGCTGCTCTCCTGTTTTGGTTTGTGTCCTCCAGGAAAAAAATAAAACAAGAGTTTCAGTGAATCCTAAGCTAGAATCCAAATTTTAGTAAACATTATTAGCAATGTTTTTCTCTATGCTGTACATACCTCTTTTTGAAGACACTCCAGAATTCCACTCAGGGTCAACTTTCTGCTCGATGCGACAGCAGCTTTGTACACGCCCAAAAGACTTGGCACCATGGCATCTAGTCCTTCCAGGAATGACTCCAGCAGGTCTGTAGTGACAATTCTGCGGAACTCAGTACTTAGCTGAAACAGACATAACAAAACAGCAGCGAAAAGGACATGAGTGAGGGAAAATCAGAGCAGCATTGCGCTGTAGCGGTAGGAACAAAGAAATCACAAATATCACTGCAAGAGAGAGAACATGCTTGTTGTGGAAGAAGCATTCAGATACCTCAGTAAAAGTATCAATACTGCACTGCAAGTCAAAGTCCTACATTCAAAACATTACTTGCGTGAAATACACAAGCATTATCGGCAAATGTAAGGCACTAAAAGTAAAATTATTCATGTTGTAGTTAAATCTCCCTCCTGTCAGTGTTTTACTATTATATCTGATGTCTATGGATTAGTATCACTACCGCATTCAAATTAAAAACATCTGGAGATACATGGTTTCACTGGACAGGAAGGGGACGACAAACTGCAATCTGAAAGTAACTACTAACTAAATAAATCAGACAAATGTAGTGCAGCAAAAAGTAAAATATTTGCTGTGAGAGGTAGAGGAGTAAAAGTAAACAATTGTACAAAAAAGAAATACTCCAGTGAGGTACAAGTACCTATAATTTGTACCTAGTAAATTGTAACTGAATAAAGTACTTGAGTAAATGACTTTCACTTCCACTACTGTTTTTGACTACACATAACAAAATACAGGAATTGTATGCAGTACTGAGTTGGCAAAGGATTACCTGTCTTTGACAAAACAGTGCAGGCCATCTGTCCATGACTTGCAATGCACTGATGAATCAATTTTTTACCCAGCCCTGGAATGTACTGACCTTACAGGCTAAACCAAGCACAAAGTCTGTCTCAATGTATCTGTCTTGCCTGCACCACATACACAGAGTGGGGCAAAGGCGACGAGAAAATGTCCGCTCTCAATTTGAGTTGTAACTTATCTCTGCAGCATGCTCAGAACGATTAAGGTCACAAGTAATTATCGGCATATAAATAATTATTAAACAACATTAATAAATTAAATTTTCTACTTACTGGTCAATATAAATGCAAGGAGCAAGCAAAGCCATTGAATGTCAATCTTCCAACCACAGTATTACTTATTTTGCCCTAGACTTAGCTGTCTAACCAGCTAGCTTTACTAAGCTTGTTATGAAAAGTTTGTGGTCTGGACCAACTGAGGCAGAAACAGAAGCAGATAAGTGGTCTAGAAACGTCTTTAACTAAACAAAAAACACCGAAGGAAAAACTCAGAAGGAGGTGACAGGCGGCAGGCTGGCTGGTGAGTGGATGGCAGAGATGAAGGTCTGGCGATGGACGCAGCTGGAGCTCAGGGAACCGGAGACACAGAGGCACAGGAGGACGGCTGGCAGTGAGGCACACACAACTGGAAACTGGAAATGGAAGTGGAGAAAGACACGAAGTGAGTACGAGGAAAAAACACGTGGTAAAACTTCTTTTCAAAAGATAGCATTTAGCTGTCGATCACTGGAGAAAACACGGGGGACTTGATTATACCACATGTGACGGAATAATCTGGCGCCGGAGCCAAGTCCAGACCAGGCTTATGTAGATGAGCTGATTGTGGGAATTGCGGACAGGTGTGCCTCATCTGCCAGGTCTCGGAGAGGAGAGCGGAACCAGCCACGCCTCCTGTCACGCACTGAAAGAAAGAAGCAAACTGCAAGGAAACCAAAACACAAAAACCCAGACAAAGCTAATGTTAATGGCCGCTAGCAAACCATCTTAGTTAGTTGACTAAGCATGACTGATTAATGTTAAGTCAGTCCACCATGAGTCATGTACAAAATTTTTAAGCTAACATCAAGGCCAAGTATTAAGTCTTTCCAGGCTATTAATAAGCACGACGTCAGGTTAACATACATAGTTAACTCTATTGAAGTTACAGCATCCAAACTTAAGTAAGACAACCTAACATTTCAATATAACGTTAATTTAAACTCACCTCCCGGCACTGCCTCACAGCAGAAATAAAATCCACACTGTAACGTTTCCCCGCTCCTCCTTGCAGACAATCGGTTAACCTGTATTGCTCCGCCTCAATTGGAAGGCTGTTACACAGATACAGACTCCCTCCGCCGGTGGCAGTCCTTTTTATTCACCTCAAAGTGACCCTATTTTATTAGGAATTCAAATATGTGACTTGTCTTCAGGATGTAACAATAATTATGTCCATGCTTCAACCATACCATCACTTTAAATTCAAATTCAAATATAGCCACACCCTTTTTTTTCTCTAGCTCCAAACCCCCTTCTCCCACCGTTTTTCTTGTCTCTCTTTTTTCTACAGATAACTTACAAAGGCAAGTTAAGTCAACTTAGTCAGAGCTTACAAAAATTTGAAATAGTCAAGACAATGAATTAATGTAAGTTTAACTTTCAAAAACTAGAACAGCCGAGTTAAAAATCCAAAACTTGTCAGAGCTCTTTGAGTTAAAGAGAAACACTAAGTGAACACAACTAAATGGGGCTGCAATGATTTACAGTGTGCACATAGCTCTGCATATTTTTGCACTCTGCTAAATTTTGGCACTATAGTCTCAAGGTTTAGGAGTCAAATGCCTATGTTAGCTTAGTTATGTTAGCTTATAGAAAACATGTTTATTTCTGCTGTAAAGTTTTAATATGGGGGATCACTTGTGTGTAACTTTGGTCATGTGATGACCTGTGCTTGATTGCTGTGATCTTCTTCATCCTTTGTTGTACGAGACCAGCTCTTGGTGACTTGGACAGGCGAAACAATGTTTCTGACTGGCTAATGGTGGAACAAAAGTCTTGGTAGTGAATCTTTTTGTCCCAACAACCTATGTCTGCTCATACCTACTGCCCTAAAGATTACAAATAAATTTGGTATGGATGCTCATCATCCTACAACATGATCCCATATTATTCTATTATAGAATAAGCCCCTGATTTCCACTTGCACAACAACCCTGATAATGTGTCTGAAAAATAAATGCTTCGTAAATGCTTAATAATTACTTTTAAATTTGTGGTGGATATTTATGGCTTTAAGACATGAGTCTCAAAACATGTGCCATGTAGGGGTCAGAGTGTGCATGGTTTTCCACTGATCAGCTCATTCAGATTGATCTGATCTAGCAACTGCTAAATACCATCATCAGGAGAATATGTGTTTTTAGAACAACTATTCATGAAGATCTAATAGCAAATTGATCATCATTTTGTCCATCATCTTTTCATATTGGCAGCCCCAAGCGGGCTGTAACCGAACACATTTAGTCCTGTTGTTGTTGCTTTTTACAGCCAGCAGAGCAAAATACCAATCAACCTATATGATAGATGGTGATATATGACAGATAACTTCAAAGTCAAAGGCATCCTCATTCATTCCGTAACTGTATTTTTTCACCCTTCCTGGTGAGTCCCACTCACATGCTAGAAATATTACAGGTGTGGACAAAAATGCTGAGAAGGGACACTGCTAGATAACACTAGTCAGTAACATGGAAAAGGAGAAAGAAAAGGGAATGCAGTGGATAGAGAGATCATGATGAAAACAGAGTGCCTACATAGAATGGATGGCCTCTTACAAGCCATGTCTGAGTCATCTGACTTTGGAATTGGCCGCTGGTCAGGGTGAATGATGCAGTGTGACATTTATTGAGCCCAGAGACCTGAATGTTCAGATAGAAAGAAAGCTAAAAGAGAAAGGAGGAGAAAAGAGTAGTGAATGTGTGGGAGAGATGGGAAAAGAAGACACAAAAGAGAGGGAAGAGAAAGATAAGCATGAGTTTTCTGATGTTAATGTGCAAACTCTATCATTACAAAGACAGACCAACTGCTACAGAATATATCCTCCAAATGTTTCCTTCTTTCTTCTAGCCTCATCTTTCTTTTCTCTCTGCCTTTCTATCAGCCATTAGGGATGAGGCAGGCAAAATACTTTTCTTATGAAGGAATAAAGGGAGGGGATAAAGGGAATTGGGCTTGAGTGCCACGTCATCCATTATGTCCCCTTCCCTCTCCTTGCAATCACTCACTTTCTCCTCAAATCCCAGCACAGCGACATTTATTTAGGAATCCCTCGCAGAGCCATAATACTGCACTGAATGTTCCGGCATCTTGGTAAAGGTAAAGTTGGTAAAATTGGTAAAGGAGATAGGGGGTCAAGAAAAACATTTTGCTTTTCCAAGTCATTCTGCCTTTCAGATCAGGATCCACACTAGTATTGAGATCCATCGATGGACCCACTTCAGTTTGCCTATCAACCTGGCATCAGGGTGGACGACACCGTCATCTTCCTCCAGCACAAAGCCCTCTCTCACCTGGAGAAACCCGGGAGCACTGGGAGAATCATGTTCTTTGATTTCTCCAGTGCGTTCAACACCATCCAGCCAGCACTTCTGAGGGATATGCTGAAGAACACAGGGGTGGACCTGCACCTTACATCCTGGATCCTGGAGTACCTCACCAACCATCCAGGACACGGGACTGTGTGTCCAACATGGCTGTCTGCAGTACAGGGGCCCCACGGGGAATTGTCCTGGCTCCATTCCTTTCACCCTCTACACTGCAGACTTTTCATACAACTCATCAACCTGTCACATGTAGAAGTTCAGCCTCATCACAGATGGGGATGACAGGGAATACAGAGAACTGACACAGGACTTTGTGGACTGGTGCCAGCAGAACCGCCAGCAGAGGTGCAATAGTTTCATTTCATTGCATTGTGTTTCATTTTTTTAATAGTGTATATAGTTTTTCATATCCTCATATTTCATATTCTCTTTTAATTTATTGATACTGTCTAGCCTGGTATTTGCACTGCTAATACTGCATACTTGTATATTTCTATAGTTGATTTGTCATTATTATTGCACACATTAGACACTATTATTACAGTTAAGTGTTAATACTTTCTACTCTAGTTAAATTGTTGATTTTTTTTTTCTATTCTATCTTTGCTGCTGTAACATTGCGAATTTCCCTGTTGTGGGACTAATAACGGAATATCTTATCTGAAAATATGAAAATCTTTTTTTCTGGCCTTTAATTATCTAGATACCTTGTGATGGTGTCACAACCTAGCTCTTGGGCCATAACAAATATGAGACCGACCACAATTAAACAAAGTAAATTATTGAACAAAAGTGACTGAAATGTAAGCATAAGAAAAGATCTCAAAGCATGGGATGTGAGTGTCAATACGATCAGTAATGTTGGGTGTGCATGGAGTGTATAAGTGGTGTTTGACTGTTGTACATTCTGATTTTGACAGTAGCCCTGACTACATCATGGAAGAGCTTAATGACTCCATCCGTTAAGGCCTGCACAGCTTGGTCAGCACCTAATTCAGTTAAAGGAAGGTTGTTGTTGGACACAGATACAATGCAAACAAATGAAAATCTCCTGCTTGCCTTTACATCCCACTGATATTGTAGCAAGTGGTTGACTGGACGAGCTTGTGTCACGCTTGTGTGCTCCTTATTCATCGTGTTAAACAAATTAATGTTTGATTGAAATTCTTCGAGCCTGTATAAAGTGCACCAGTTTTGTCTGCTCGATGTGAATGTGAACAATACCATTTTGCAACAGATTTTGGAGCGTTTATCATTGCCTTCAAGCCACAACACATCTTGGAGCTACTGGAGAAGAGTCGTTCCTTCTGCTTGAGTTCGGTTTGACATTTCTGTGTGGATGGAGTAATGCCACTTAATGTCTGTTGTTTTTTGCTCTCATACAGTCCGTTTCTTCATTGGGTCAAATGTGTAAAGTATACTGATGCACATTGACAATTGCTACCTGGTATGTAATGGTGGGTTTTGAAAGAACTGTCGTTACATATTACTGATTTTTGTTGTGCAAGTATAACTAAGTACCTGAAATGTGATACGTTAACGATAATATGTTGGCCACAACATATTTGTTTCTTTTTTCTTTTTTTTTAAAACTCAAAATCAAACATAAAATGAGGCTCTTGTGGCCTGATGCGTCATACTCATTACCAGCGGTCCCAGTCTGGGTTTTCCGACGGATGGCTCCTAGCTGGTAGTGAGGGTGTAAAACTTCCTTTGGACAGCAACTGGTGTGTGGCTGTGGAAGGATCCCTGAAGAGCGGGCCCAGGAGAGAAGGAGAGGAGAAGGACGGTCGAGGGCGAGGGATTGACATCCTTACTAACAACTACCACGACAGACAGCTCCTCACTGTGCACTCCAGATCTGCTACACTACCTTGCCTCCTGCACACGCAGACTGATACCAGCCTGAAACTGCAGCAAATACGTCTCTGTAGGTGTTACAGGCGCAGGTGAACACAGCCATCACACATTCTCGATGTAATAGCCAGAAAATGTTATAAACATTATTGAGGCCAAATATGACATTTTTCATAAACCATCCAACCATAATTTTTTTTATTATTATCATTATCATAGACCACAGCTGCTGCAGAAAGGTAAAATGATGATATAAGTTATGTTACAGAGCAGAGCAAGGCCTGTTTTCCTTGTTTGATTTCATGTATGCCATTTTAGGCCATTTCATCTGTTGTAATGCATGTTAGCTCACTACTCACCACCTGCCTGGCTGAAGCTGACTCTCCAGCAACGTTAGATTACTCACTCAGCAAGGTGGGGGAAATTAAGTTTAACAAAACACACTTTCAACACTGAAGGGAAGTCTGACACAATCCTATGGATTGTGAGAGCTGTTAAAGTGTTGCATTGCCTCCTGTGTTCCATACACTGCACAGGGGAACAAGGGCACCAGGGAACTATGAACCACTCTATTGAGAACTCTGTGAAGGCGGTTGGAGATGAAAGGCTTTCAAGCACAACCCCACTCCTAGGGATTGCGCCCTAACTCATGGTTTGTACTCTATATACAAAGGGACATGGTCTTGCTTTTCAGTGGAGAAATAGCATGAAAATGTTGGAAAATACTCAGCGTGATGTGGCTTTCCTTTTTTAGAGGTTCCAAAGTTATTCTGGAGACAGAGTGTTTACCCTCCTCTTAAACCAGATCCACTGCCCTTGCTCTTTCTGCAGCAATAGAGAGCTTAATGCTGTTGTTGACCATGTATTCCTATGTCATTGAGTAGCCTTGTTGTTGACATGCCTACGAAGTCCCTGCAGCCAGCTTCAAGTGGGAAGACATTAGCTTCCTAGCCATGCTGTTCTTCATCAGCTGCTGGCTCAGAATACTTGAGCTTCTTCCATACATAAGCCTTGTGCACTGTGTCCTTCCAAGGCACTGTCAGTTTGACGATGTATACTGTCCTCAGTGAAGTGGACTAAAAACAAGGTCTGATCTGAGGTTGGTGGTGGCAATCTTGGTTGGAAAGCATAGCCCATGGTCTAGGTCTGCTTTACATTAGAAGACATTCCATGAGTCTGCTGCACTAATACTAAAAACAGTCTCTCCAAGATCAGCCCTGGCTGAAGAACCAGCCTGTCCCTGGAGCGAGTTAAAAATTGATTAGGGTTCCAATGCAAAATAGATGTGATGTATGATGGTAATTTACCAACTATGGCCTTATAGATATAGCGATACCAATGCTTATTGTATCTCTCTATCAGACCAACCAACCTTATCATAGAGGATACAATGGTGAGTATTGTAGCTGTCACCAGTAATAAACCTTACAACATAATCTAAGGGCCAAAGTGTGGAGGCAGCAGCATGTCAGTACACATACCCACAGTTAAACCCCTTAGAACAATCCTTATCCTACAAATCAGAGGAAAGCTGCTTATATTTTTCTATAAAAGGCCATTTTTTGTTGTAGTTTACCAACAGGGTTCCTAATGTGGTATTTAAATGTAAATTTGTCATCAAGCTAGATGCCAAGATAATCATATTATGTAACCCTTTCAATATTTAAACCACTGACAGTGATGATATGCAGTACATGTTTTGGGATCTTGGAACCATGAATTCCATTTTATTTACATTAAGTAATGAGCTTAATATTAAATAAGAAGAAGAGGGGATTTTCAAGATGGCGGCGTGAGAGAGATTTTTCCCATTTAACCCTGCAAAAATAGCACCCCAACCTCTTAATGGTTCAGAAGGAGCAGGTGCGGAGCCGGGGCAGAGAGCTCAAGGGAACCGACTTCAGTGTGAACGACCAGTTCCCGAAGGAGATCCTGGACCGGCGCAGGGCCCTCTTCCCTCTGCGCAAAAAGTTCATAGGCGAAGGGTGCCGAGCTGTCATCACGGTCGACAAACTGTACGTTAACGGCCAGCTTCACCGCGATCGGGAAACCACCCCCTGGTTGTATTAATGTACGGTAACTAACTCACTCTCTCCCCATCCCTCTCCACAAACACTCTTTCTCAATCACCATGTAAGTCACAGTAAGTTTGCCTAATGAATTGCTGTGTTATGTAGCGCGCGTTGCTAGTTCAAAACAAGTAATTCTGTTGTAGATGTTTGTTTACATGTTTACATGTCACTTCTTTTCTTTTCTGTGCACCGATTCCCCCTTTGTGATCCCTGTCTGCACTGTATGGTCACGGTTATGTCAGTTTACTACCTGGGTTAGGCCACCATTCACAGTATATATACATACAAATACATACTCACACACACTCACACACACACACACACACTGTTCAGGCTTATTCACACACACACACACATATACACACACTCTATATAGGCTTAGACACACACACTGTTCAGGCTTATTCACACACACATACACACACGCTCTATATAGACTTATTCACACACACACACATACACACACACTCTATATAGGCTTAGACACACACACTGTTAAGGTTTACACAAACACACACACGCACGCACTCACGCACTCCAAACACAGTAGTTAGTTTAGCTTAGTATGACCACGTTAAAGTTTGTCACCTGGAATGTCCGTGGAATGGGTTCAAGGGAAAAAAGACAAAAAATTTTTAACTATTTGAATAACATACAAGCAGACATTGTCTTATTACAGGAGACACACACTTCAAAGACAGTAGACCAAAAACTTAATTCTCCACAATTTCCACACACATATTTAGCTAGTTTCAACTCCAAACAGAGAGGAGTTGCTATCCTGATCAACAGAAAAGTTAATTTCAAATTCAATTATGCTGATGTAGATTCAGATGGTAGATATATAATAATTAACATATCTGTTGCCAATGCAAATTTCTGCATTGCCAGCATATATGGCCCAAATGTTGATGACCCCTCCTTTTTTCACACCTTCTTCACCTCACTCTCTGCTCATTCTAACACAACTTTGATCATTGGAGGAGACTTCAACCTAACATATTGTCCAGAACTTGACAGATCCAGCTCGGCAGGTATTCAGCGTGACACACAGGCAGCAGGGATACTCAAACAATACATGACTGATTTTGGTCTTTGTGATGCTTGGCGCTCCTATCACCCCACACTCAGGGAATACACCTATTTCTCACCAGTGCACCACTCCTACTCCCGAATTGACTACTTCTTAACCAGTAGCTCAATCTTAGCTGATATCTCAGGCACCCAGATTTATCCTATCACTATCAGTGACCATGCACCTGTCTCTCTTTCCCTCACTAATAAAAAAGCCACACCTTCGACTAGAACTTGGAAATTTAATACATCATTACTCAAAGATCCTGATTTCCTTAAATACTTTGAGAGAGAGTGGACATTATTTTTGGATATTAATGATTTACCAGGAACCTCTTTGTGTATTCTTTGGGAGACAGCAAAGGCAGTAATGCGAGGTAAAATAATTTCATACTCATCATACAAGAAAAAGAGAGAGAGAGCACTGGAATCTGAATTGGAGCAGAAAATTAAAGCTCTAGAAGCTGAATATGCTGACTCACAGGAGGAGCACATCCTGTGTAACTTAAGACAACTTAAGCTTGAATTAAAAAAATTACTGATAAAAAGACCCAGTTCCAGTTGCAGAGATTACGCTTGAAGAACTTTGAACATGGCAACAAATCTGGCAGATTTCTGGCTAATCAGTTAAAACTCAATAAAGAAAAAAGTATTATTTCCTCCATCAAGGACTCAGCTGGTAATATAACTCATGTCCCTGAGGAAATAAATGAGGCCTTTAAAGACTTTTATAAAAACTTATATACACCACAGATTGATCCACCTCTTTCTAATATCGAGGCATTTCTCGAAACCTTAAATCTACCTAAACTAACCAAGGACCAAATTCTGAATTTGGATTCCCCTATCTCAGTGGCTGAGCTACAAGAAGCCCTAAAGCATATGCCAAACAATAAAGCCCCAGGTCCAGATGGATTCCCGGCTGAATTCTACAAAGAATTTTGGTCACTGCTAGCTCCGGTATTCTACAGAATGGTTTTGGAAATGAAAGAAAATTGCTTTCTCCCCACAAACCTGAACACTGCTACAATCAGTCTCCTTCTCAAACCCGATAAAGACCCAACTCTCCCATCCAGCTACCGCCCAATTTCACTCATAAATGCAGATCTTAAAATAATCTGCAAAGTCTTAGCAACTCGACTGGAAAAAATCACTCCACATATAATACATCCTGATCAAACAGGATTTATTAAGGGTAGACATTCTGCTAATAACGTACGTAGACTACTTAATATAATTGACTACTCCACCATTCACAATTTGGAAACCATAATCGTCTCACTAGATGCTGAAAAAGCATTTGATAGAGTAAACTGGAAATTTCTCTTTGCTACGCTACATAAATTTGGATTTGGAAATTCATTTATAACATGGATCAAGATTTTGTACAGCTCACCAAGAGCTTCAGTTAGAACCAATGATCAAATCTCTCCAAGTTTTTCTCTCCAGAGGGGCACTAGGCAGGGTTGTCCACTCTCTCCCTCACTATTCTCCATATTTATTGAACCGCTAGCAGCAGCAATTCGACAACATTTAAACATCAAAGGTATTAACATAGCAGCCTCCCATCATAAGATAAGTCTTTATGCTGATGATGTATTACTTTTCCTTAAGAACTCATCAACCTCTCTTTCTGAAACAATCGCAATAATAGATAAATTCAGCTCAATCTCAGACTACTCCATTAATTGGTCCAAATCCATTGTTCTACCCATCAATTTTGAGTTCCAGAGCACCTCTTCCATCCCTCTACACTCAGGGAACATTAAATATCTGGGCATTAATATTTCCGCCAAGCTGTCAGATCTGACCCATCTGAATTATACACCACTGCTTAAGTCAATCGAGGATGACCTTACCCGCTGGAAGGCGTTACCTATATCACTTATGGGGAGAATCGCAACAGTAAAGATGATAATCTTGCCAAAAATTAACTATCTTTTTTCAATGATTCCCATTAAACCTTCTCGTATCTGGTTCAAGTCATTAGACTCCTTCATCAATAAGTTTCTGTGGAAAAACAAACCACCACGTATAAGTTTAAAAACCTTACAAAAAGCAAAAGAATGTGGTGGTCTAGAACTGCCAAATTTCTACCATTATTTTCTCGCAAATAGGCTGCTGTACATTCTAAAGTGGATTAATCCGAGCCCACTGGATCATTCATGGTTAGTTATTGAGCAAACCTTCAGTCAAGAAATACCTATCTCTAACCTTCCTTTCATCGGCATGACTCTCAGAAAACACATCTGCTTTAAAAGCATCAGTATTAGCAGCTCTCTGACAGCTTGGTGGGAATTTCTAAAAATAACCAGGTCTTCGATTACTCCTTGCAGATTGACACCCATCTGGAACAATCCTGACTTCTTAATTAATAAAAGAGTACTGGACTTTTCTACATGGTATGACAAAGGAGTTAGATGCTTGGAAAATGTCATGAAAGGAAACAACTTCATTCCATTTGAGGATGTGGTAAGACAGTACGGAATCAACAGTAACAAGTTTCTTGAATATTTACAACTCAAATCCATAATCCGGACAAAATACAGCCGAGTAGAGTTAAAACTCCATCCCACTATAGAAAAATTTCTAAAAATCTCTGCCCCCAAAGCACTATCTAAATTGTATGTGTTAATTGCTAGACATGACAACACAATCTCCATTCCCACATCTAAATGGGAGATGGATTTATCCTTCAACCGCAACCAAGATGCTTGGAGGCAAATTTGCCTGAATACTTTTAAAATTTCCAGTCACCCTAATCTACAACTTATACAATTTAAAACTCTTCACAGAACACACTATACGGGACAAAGGATGTTCCAGATGGGTTTATCTGACTCAAATATTTGTGTACACTGTTCTGATAATAGCATAGATAACTATATGCATGCTGTATGGGCTTGTGCACCTGTTAACAACTTCTGGTGGAAGGTATGCGAAGACCTGGCAAGACTTCTAGACTGCTCAGTCCCGGCATCCCCCTCATTATGCATACTGGGTGACCTTTCTGACACTAACATAGAACCAAAAAAAACTGGCCTGCTCCTCACTGCATTAAGCATCGCCAAGAAAACTATCTTCATGAATTGGAAATCAAAAAAGAACTTGAGTATTTCCCAATACAAAAATCTCCTGTTAGATCACATTGCCATGGAGAGAATGTCTGCTTTGTCAAAAAATCGATTGGCTGATTTCCTTCTCAGTTGGGCACCACTAATTAACTCCTTGACCTAATATTGGTGGGGGACCGCAGTCCCGCCTCCCTGTATCGCGCCTCTGCTGTGGGGGGGGGCTCGCCGGTGCCGCGGGGTCCGGCATGCTTGTGGGCGGGGGGGCCGGGGGTGGATGTTCTTGGGGCTGTCCGCGGCCCCGGTTGGGGGGGGTAGTGGGGAGTGACGCTGGGTGGGGTCCTGGTGTCGGGATGGCCGGGGGGGGGGGTGATGGGTGGCCCTGGGCTGGGCCGGGCTTCCCTCGGGGGTGGGCTGGTCCGGCGCCCCCCCCCCCCCCCCCTCCCTTGGTGGGGTGGGGCCGGCTGCCCCTGGGTTCCCTGTTGCTGCTGCTACTTGGGGTGGTCCGGTGCCTGGTCGCTGGGGGACGTCACCTACGTGCGGCCTGGACAGCATCCCCAGTGCTGCCTCCACGGAGCCGAATGTCTCTGGGGAGGGCGGGGAGCTGGTGGGGTATTTATTTTTTTTTTATTTCTTTTTTTTTTTTTTTTTTTTTCTTTTATAATGTTTACTATTTTTATTTATTTATTTATTTATTTCCCTTCTTTCCTTCTTTCTTTCTTCAGTTCGGGAGGGAGGATTGGATGATCCCCCTGCTCTTGCTCTGGGTCGTGGGGCTGTGGTCTGGCTGGCTTGCCGCGTCCTTGCCCCCCTCCCCCCCACCTCCCCTGGGGGGTCGGTCTCTGCCCTGGTGCTCTGGCGGGGTCCTGGGGTGTGTCGGTGCGGTCGCTGGGCCGTATGATCCTGTCCCTCCGCCATTTGGGAATCTGCAATGGGGTTCCACCTCAGGAGCCAGTCAGGGACCTGGCTACCTTGGGGGAGACAACATCCCCTACCCCTCCCACTGGGTCTCAGTTACACCATTAGGGTCTTGGGGGTGGCTGTGGTGCCGAGTGGGTGGGGGATGGGGCTGCTTCCTGGTGGCCCCATCCTTTACACCTGCTTTATTGCCTGGCTGCCCTCCAATTTTATCTGCACCTTAGTCACATAGGGCCTTTGGGGAAGGGGGCATGTTGAGACCCACTGTCTGCAAGCAGTGTGGAATCCATGCCCCAATTTTCTCCCAAATTTTAACTTCACCAATAGTCACCCATCCCTCATACTCCCACCTCATTACACTTGCTCGCACCACCACATACACTCCAACCTACACAGTCCTACAGATGGGATGTGGGTAGTGCCCCCCCCAATCTCTCTACGCGAACCTAACCAGCACAGTGCTGGTTAGGTTCCATAACTATCAAGATAAACAATGGGTTTTATGCCAGATAAACAATGGGTTTTATGCCAATGTTAGGCAAGGTGTGCTTTAGATGCACTGTTTTCTGTTATAACCGTTATAGTGTAAAGTTCTGGTTCCATTTGGCTCACTCTGTTACAGATTACTTTACGGGCGATATGTGTTCAGGCATTATTTTATTTCATAGTCAGTAACTATGTCAGCTTTGAAGCTATGCACTTAGAATGTGAACGGTGTTCACACACCTGTCAAACAGAAAAAGATCCTAACTTATCTTAAAAGGGAATGTGTTGACATAGCAAGAAACACACTCAAATGACAGTGAACACTTGAAATGACAGTGGCTTGCAAAAGTTTTTTTATTTATAAAAAAAATTAAAATCATGTATAATTTTCTTTGTACTTCACAATCGTGTGCCACTTTCTGTTGGTCTTTCACATAAAATTCAAATAAAATATATTTATGTTTGTGGACGTAATGTGACAAAATGTGGAAAAGTTCAAGGGGTATGAATACTTCTGCAAGCCACTGTACATCAAGAAGGTTTTGGACAGGTTTATTTTTCATCTTCAAGGAGTAGAGTAGTGTGGCCAAAAATTTACCATTCAAACTTCTAGACACAGCAGGTTGTTGCGTGATAGTGAGAGGCGTACTTTACAGGGAAGAAATTGCTATAATGAATATTTATAACCCACCTGGATACCAAGTGATTTCCTGACTACTTCTTTAACTAAAGTGATAGATCTTAATATTAGAAACACGTTTATTGGAGGAAATTTTAATTGTCATTTAAATCCCATTATGGATAAATCTCCACCTGGAAAATCATCTCTTTCACCTCAAGCTAAAATCGTCTCAGCACTTTGTGAGGACCTAGACTATATAGATGTATGGAGAGCGTGGCTGAGAAAGAATATACTTTTTTTCCCCAAATGTTTACAAATCCTATACTAGGATTGATTATTTCGTCCTTCCAAGAATTATGCTGCAGTCTGTTATCTCTAGCTCTATAGGAAATATAGTTATCTCTGATCATGCTGCTGTGTCCATACACTATAATTCAAGGAACACAGTCAACCAAACTAGACACTGGAAGTTCAATCCTTCTATCCTAACAGACCATAAATTTATATCTTACTTTAGAGAGGAATTTCAGTCTTTTCCATCTGTTAATTCAGGTTCCACCAATGACCCCTCTTTGCTGTGGGAAACATCAAAAGCTTTTTCAAGTGGTCTTATTATATCTTATATGTGAGACGAGGAGTGGGGAAGGACTCAAGCGCAAAACACCCGAATTGACGATGAATACGTCTTTTAATAGAGGCAAACAAAATCTCAACTCACTGCAAAGAATAGTGTCCAGAATAGTCCAAAATGTATCATAAAAGAAAAGCAGAAACAAATCCAAAAAATGACAAGAGTAATCACAGGCATGAGGGAACAACAGACCAGGAGAAGAAGAGAAGACAATCTGGCAATGGCTGAGTGGGGTGAAATGGCTTATATAGAGTCCTGATTAGTTGTTGGCTGCAGCTGGGATCACAGGTGACTAAATGAGGTGGGAGTGGCTGACAGGTAAGGTGATGCAGAGGCGGGGTGAGTAGGAAAGTACCGGGACCTGAGGTGAGAAGCTATGGCAGGTGAATAATGACAGACTGACAGAACTTAGACAGGTAAACTAAGACAGAACTAAGGCAGACTGAACTAAAACATAACAGGGCTGTAACAGACAGAACTAAGGCATAGAACACAGACAGAAAACCAAGACAGAAAACTACAACATAGAACTAAGAAACAACTAGGACACACAACATGACAGCAGAGGTAAGGAACGAATACAATGAACGAAGACAATGAACTAAGACAAGATTGGACTAAGACAGGACTACGACGTAACAAGACTACGACATGACAAGACTACGACAAGACAAGACTACGACCATAACTAACAGAACTAAGACAAGACTGACAGGATAAGAACAGAGACTGAAACTAAGGCAGAGAGGCTGAAACACTGGACAGAACTGTGGCAGGTAAGAAAGTGATATGGCAAAAAACTAAGGCTGAACAAAAACTAAACAGAGGCCTAGCAGGCAGAACTGTGACAATATGTCCACTAAGAGGCGAAGGCAGGACGAACAAAGAAAAAGTCCAAACTGAAACAAGCTGAGAAAGAATGTTAAAAACTCATCCGTACAGAAGCTTAAAGAGATTTCTGCACTTAGATGCACTTTGAACTTACTACACTCACAGAAATATTTAACCCTAACTTTTAAGATTTATGTAATTTTATTACATGACAAATTCCCATTTACTTTTTTTTAAGATAATTTTAACACAAACCTACCAAATAAACCTTACATGATGCATATTCATTAGTGTAATAAAGCCTATTTATTTGAAATGCATAATCCTCAAGTTTATGTATTTAGTATTAATAAAGTATAATTAGTCTAAATTAATAATAATGAGAGTATTTATTTATAATACATAAAGTATATTGTTTGAATTGCATAATAATCAGGTTACCTATACAAGATAAATAGCATATATTTGTTTGAATTGCATGTTATTTATGAATATGTAATAAACCAAATTAATCAAAATGCATAACATTTATGTAATTCTTTACCATTTAGTACAAACCATCTTAATGATGCATAAGAACGCACCTTGTTGATTCAACAGATTTATTAACTTTAAAGCCTCTCAATAACATAGTCCAAGACATGAAGCCGTTATAGGACAGAACATATCCTTGTGGTCCACTTTGAACTCTGTTTCTTTCTTCAATGTTAATGCACGTACAAAAACTTCCATCTTTCTAATCATCTCACTCCTCTCCATCCTACTTTTTTTCTCCATCCAGAGCTGGGATAAGCACTGTTAACCTTTATAGTCCTTGCTGTTACTACATGCGAGTGACTAAACTGTAAAAAAAAGTAAAAGGCTTGTAGAATTTTCAATTGTAAAAAAAATAAATGTTCATATAAAGCATAACATGAGGCAAAAACACAAACAAGTCCAATAAATCTGTCTAAAATGTCAGAAATAATTCAGCTCAACAGAGCAAAGTGCAAAACTGCCAGTGCAATAACTTAAAAAACTACCTATCCACCTCATACATACTCTCCACTTGTGGTCTTTTGGTCTGTTCGGTTTTGTTTATCTGATGGTTTTGTTAAAGGGAAACTATGGCCAAAATGCAACCTAGGGTCTTGTTGTTAATGTACACTAGTCAAACTTTTATTTAAATACATAATTATGAACGGCACTTTGAAACGAAATTACGCTATATCTTAAAAGTGACGTTTCCGTCATAATTATGTCTTTAAATAAAAGTTTGACTAGTGTACATTCACAACAAGACCCTAGGTTGCATTTTGGCCATAGTTTCTCTTCAATATTAGAAAAAAAACTTAAATTGAGTGACAACAGGCTTTGGCAGGAACTGAAGCACCTTTTTAGAACAAATGTCTTTTAAACACCTAACTAGCTCCCATTGAATCTGGAAACAATTCAAGAAAAGTCTGGTTTGAGCTGAGCCACTACAACACTGCCAGCTAACACACTTTAGAAACTACCCATCTATGAACTCACCTACACAGCCACACTCACACATCACATTACATCACTCCCCTGTTAAATGCTTGGTCACCAAAAGAAAAAAAAAATGTACAGATACACATTTATCAAACAGGTACTTCCCTGAAACACCCTTCAAGAACTAAGGGATCATTTAAACACAAGATCCTGTCTGACTGGGAAAAAAAGAAGAAAAATCAGGTAGGGGCTGTGTAAGTGCATTATTGCAAGCCAAATCACTGGAGCAATTTGAGTTTCAGTGCCTGTACTTTTGGTGAAAGCTTGGTTGAGTCCAGGTCCATCAGGATTTTCTGGTACACCTCGAATGTACGCTTCAGGCTTTTTGGATAGCTCAAGTTGAGTGTGTAGATCAGTCCATAAAGCATCACGCATGCATGGCTCTGCAGGTTATGGAGAACTTCCACGCCTTCCAGCACAACACCGACATCAGCAAAGCGTCCATCACCTGGACCATCAGAACCATGACCCTCTGCTCGGACTGTGTAGATGCCCATGGTCTTCTCTGCTATGTCTGCCTCAGCCTCTCTGGATTCAATGTCCTGGAATATAAAGAGAACAGAATGATGGGCTGTGTGGCCCTAACCTTGACCAGCAAAATCTAAGCAGCTCAGTGTTAATCTGAAGATATTTCTTTAAGTCACTATATATATGCATTCATGAGAATGAGATGGATGCAAGTTCAAGGTAACAACGACCTTAAGACCTTTGATCACCTCCTAAAAGCCTTGGAAAAAAAGGAAAAGTCACAAGGATGCATTTTGTGTTCTTGTTAACATGAGATTATACACAGTCTACTCTCAAATTGTGCACTTTTCTATCAAGGTGACAACAACAATTAAAAATCTGACAATTATCCTTTAAAGTAGAAGTCTCGTTCTGACATGTTTATGGGTTGATTCTCCACTGAGGGTAAGGTTCTGTGCTTTTTTAAGATGGAGGGATTTCCGGGGAGACTGCAGAGACTGCTCTTTTCCCAATGAAGCCTTTGACCTGCCATAAAAAATGCAGTTAACAAAACACCAACTAAAAATACATAGCTATATAAAAATACAGAACCAGGAACCCCCCCACTGATTTTGTTCAGAGATCAGTAGTGTAAATATGTAGCCAGTAGCTGTAAGAGCCAAATAAAGTGTTCTTTGATGCAGGGAAAATGGATTGAAGGAAAGGAGGCAAACCTCTTCAACCCCCTCTCCCTCTCTTCTACCCTCCGCCATCTCTACTCACCTCCTCTCTCTCCTAAGCTCTTGTAGGGGTAAGGTTTACTCCTCTCCTACCCAACCCTCTCCAAACCTTCCCACTCATGCCATCCTCTCTCTCTCTCCTTCTTACCCTCCTCACTGGGATAATAGACTTGATGCACAAGCTCCACTACTTCCTGACAGGAAGATCTTTATTTCCTGTATGTACTAAGTTTAAGTGATTAATCAGGTGTGCAGTACTACTCTTGAATATTGTGCACTGTTCTGCCAAGGTGACAACAGTTAAAAATCTGACAATTATCCTTTAAAGCAGTAGTCTTGTTCTCACATGTTGAGTTGAGCCTGGACACACCCAGCATGCACTTGATAAATCACTTAAAACAATAGTATGGTACAGGAAATAAAGGTGCAGTCTTCTAGTCAGGAAGTAGTGGAGTGTGTGCATCAAGCCTGTTAAGTCTAAAGCTGACTCACATTGTGTTTTGCCCAGTTTTTTGCTACCTAATGACAAAACTTGACCTTGTGATGTAATCAACAGGGGAGGCAGCATTGAAAAGTTGAATCATTTCAACTTTTCAGCGCCTGTAAAAAAGTGAGCTGTCTTGCATCAGCCTAAGAGAGGACAGTAGGAGTAAGAGGAGGGCTGGATGGAGGACGATAGGGAAGAGAAAGGACCAACCTTTCCCTATCTTATCCTTCTCTCTCCCTTTACCCCTCACCTGTTGGAAGCTTCCCCTTCTAGTCAATAGATTCAGCCCCAACAGCAAAAACAATTCATGCTTCCAACTACACTGCTTCATGACTTACCTCTTGACATCTGGCTTTGACTTTACTGACTGCCTCAGATCCTCAGCTGCCTTTTGACAGAGGAAAAACAATAATTATCCCATTGTTTCTCTCCATGGACAGCAATCCTAAATATACTACAAGGTATGCTAATGGAGGAAGACAGAAATGACATTACCTTTGTAAACTACATTGTAGAAAAAAAATTGAGAATAACCCATTAAGACCAAATTTGACACCTTTTTAAAATCCTATGCTCAATGTATGTGTGAAGTTACACTGGTGGGAGATAACAAGTGAGTATGAGAGAAAAAAGAGGGAGAGGACAGTAGGGGACAACAGTGAAAGAGCAGGAGGGAGAGAAAAAGAGAGACCGAGAGGAGAGTAGGTGGAGACAAACAAAGTGTGAGAAGGAGAGAGAGTGAAATGGATTACAGCTGATCAGTCTTGTATTGGTTAGAGTTCCAATTAACATGTCAACATACTTACCATATCTTCAAAGAAGACAAGAAGGCTTTCTTCTGTATGATGTTCTCTAGGCGCTGGAGTTCATAAGCAGACAGTCCACAACATGCATCCTAGTGATACCCCCCTCCACAAACAAACACAGTAGAATCCAGATGATCAAAACCAAGAATCAAAATGACCTGACATTATCTGAAAGGCATTTCTTACTAAACACTTCCAAAACAAATGTAAATGAAGTAAAAACTGCTGGTTCATAAGAACTATGAAGTGTCTGTGTCCTCACCTTGTTGTTTGGGCGAGAATTGTCATCCCTGGCATAGTGGGGGCGTTTAGGTGCCAGGACCCGACCCACTTTATCCTCAGGCTCCTGTGGACCAAGTGGATTTACTTTCTACAAAGTGACAGCACTACCACCATTTGCCCTGTGGTAATTTCTCATTCTCAACAACAACCCATTGGACTCAATGATGAACTATTGGTGGTCAAGGTCAATGTGTCCTCATGTCCATCCCATTCTCATGAACGCCACATGTTATCAGGCAAATCTGAATGGAAATTAATTACATCTGGCACAAAGGACAGTAGGCTGACATACTTACCACGTATTCTTTAACCAGTGTGTCCAGGTCTTCATTGAGGTAGATGCTCAGACAGCTCAGCACACAATCATGCCTCACGTTGATGTCTTCAGTCTGAAAAAAACCCCACATTTTATGATTAAGCCCATTTAGTAAACAGTAATTTTGAAAGGGCCAGAAAAACATTTGAAACATTTAACATATGAGCTTTCCCATACAGCTAAGTCACACACGTATCAGATTAGACAAAAAAAAAAAAAAAAAAAACGTACATTATCCATCTGGGCCATTATGGCAGTGATCTTTCTTCCTGCAGCTCCACCTTTGGCATTAAAAACCTTGATCAGGTTGTCAGTCTGATGGTCCAGTTCTCCAAGGAATTTGGAGGTCAGAGGTGCAGTTGTCAGTCACATAAACTCCAAGTTGATCTGTAAAAGAAAACACAGACAGGATACAGATTTTAACAGTTCGTAAAGAAGGTCATTGATAGACCAAGTTACTACACTTCAGATTCACACTTACCTCACTGATATCAAAGAGTGCTGGCCATCTGTTTTGGAACTCTGGAATCGCTGGCTCCTGGAGAACCTCCTGCCTCCTGACTGAGAAGGTATGCTGCATCATCTTCTTGATCTGAGCCTCATCCTTTTTCTTCTTTTTTACCTCTGTTAGTAGAGCCACCCTTTCCGCCTCCATACTCTCTCTTGTTTCACCTCTGGGCATGTTTGGACAGAAATTAACTTCTGCCTTCCTGGGCTTCTTGATGTTGGCTGCTGGCTTCTCCTGGCCTTTCCGTTTATTCTTCAGTGAGTTGACTACAACTTCAGGATGTCCAGCTCAGCTGAGAAGAATAATAATTTTATTTTTACATTAAATGCAAGTCTATGAATCTGTTGGACTGACATTTAATATCTTGCACCACCTTACGCCGGCACAAATGTGTTAAAGCAAAAGACTTGGTGCTTAGGATGGGAACAAAATAGAGCCCATTAAATAAAACGCATACCTGAGCTTTGATCTGAAGTTCATCATCTTTATTTTTAAGTAGTGCTTCCAACCACAGTAGCCACTGCGAGTGCCTTTCTCCAGTAGACATGGGTGGGACTGTATCAGAGCCTTGGCCACTTCTTCTAACTGCTCATCCTTTGGATATGCTGTATACTTCATGATTTCTTCAGCTAGGCCCTCAAGAATATCAGAACGTGTTTTTGGGGTAGGAGACAGCAAAGTTCCGTGTGCATTGAACTCATTATTTCCGGTGTGGAGCATCATCTCAGCACAGTATGAGAAGCGAGGAACAACAAAGAGTTTGGGCCAAGAACAGGACCGGCTCTCGGGCGATGACAAGATGATGGTATCATTGCTGCTGTAGGAGTCTGAATCATTTGCTTCAAGTGATGAGGAGCTGACACTGGAAAGAGTGCCTGGGATTGTATTGCTGGCATCGGAAAGAGTACTTGGGATTGTGGGGCTGTAATCTCTTGTCAGTGGATGAGAGCTGGTTGTCTCAGAAGGTATGTACACAACTTTCACAGTAGCTTTATCTTCAAGTTCTGAAGTTGACGAGAGGTTCATGAACTGATCATCCATTTCTCTGTCTCTGTACTGAAGTCTGAATGGCTCAGTCACTTGGAAGAAAGTCTTTATTTGAAGAACGAATTCCTCCACAGTCGTTGGTATTCCAGATTCAATGGTGAGTTTTCTTGCATCGTTTTCACCTCCAAAGAGGACTCTGAAAGTTACTCGTCCTGCCATCCTGCTTTGCTAATCTAAGGTGGAGATACAAACAGAGTGGACAGGTATTAGTCTGGTTATTTAAATACTTAACCACCCAAGCCGAATGCACGGACAGGAGACAATATTTAGCCTATAACTGATGAGTTAATGAAGACAGAATGTTAGTAAAGGGAGAACAGCTGGTAGAGACAAGATGGAGTAGGAGAAAGGAGAGAAGGTTAAAAGAAGAGGTTATGAGAGAGGTGGCTTGTAGGGAGGAGAATACTAGACCAAGGTGGGTAATAGAATGGTTTGGAAAGAGAAGAGGCTAGAATAGTGAGGAGAATGGCAAAAGAGGTGGTCAGTAGAGAGGACAGTAGCTAGGACAGCTAGGATGAGGGTAAGAGAGGTTAGCAGAGCAGAGGCTCAGAGAGCAAGGTAGAGGGTGAGAGCAGGGTAAGAGAGGTGGTTAATAGTGAGAAGGCTAGGGGAGACTTGGAGAGTGAGGAAGATCGGTGAGGAGGAAAGCAAAGAGTGGAAGCCAGGAAAGGTGACTAGTGAAGAGTCTACCCTCCACTCTCTTCTACCCTTCCCACAAACTCTCCATTACAGAAGAATTTTCACAGCATTGTAGCATATGAAAATCATACCTTTGATGACGATGTGTCTCTTCAGGGTCACCATACGTCTGGATCCGACTGTGTAGGCCACAAGTGGGTAGCAATCTCTTAGCTCCTCAAACTGGACAAGGGCAACCTTTCTATCTGGTGACAAAGTCAACTGAAAGGCCCTGAAATGATTCTGATACCAAGCAAAATATAAACGAACTATGAAGCTCAACTCATCTCCCACTATACACATATGTAGAATCTCTGCAAATTCAGGCATTCCAGCAGTTGAATCACATACAACCATCATTCCATTTCTGTAGTTGATCCCCCTAGTCGTGACATTCTTTGTGAGATTAACTTGACTAATGTCTGGATATTTCTGTCTGAGAGCCACAACAACCTCCTCATTCAGAACATCAATAGGGACTGTGGAGACATTTGTCACTTCCAGATTTGAAGCACTAAGACTAGATGAGTGCAAGTGATAACTGATTAATTGCTGGTGTTTGGTTGCCAGAGTGAGTGCAATATTCCTGAAATTATTTGTGTGTCGGGCAACTTGTTTAAAAAAACTATGTTTTGCCTCAAATCTTATCATCCATACACCCACAAGAGGCCCAAAGCACATGATCAAGTGTGGATAGTGCTCAAGATAGTGGTGTTTAGGTTTCAGTGTCTCACCTGGGATAAGCTCACGTAGTCTCTGTCTGTGCTCAGATACTTTGACATCAAGGTAGGCGATTGTCTCTTTGGTGTGAACAGGTGCCACAACTAACTCTACGATTTCCTTCAGGTCTAGTATCACTTGCCAAGCAAGCTCACCTTCTGGTATAAGGTCTCCTATCAGAAATGGGAGGAAACGTATAAGGCACCAATTCTCATGGGCGTTGCCACCTACTGTCTTCCTACTGGAATAGGTGTGTGGTATAAGATGAGGCCGATTCTTTTTGTCACTCCACTTGAAAGGAAACTTGAGGATACATGTGTTAAGAGACTCAAGACTAAAATACTGCTTGGAGATCAGAATGCTCAAACACAGTGCTAGTTCAAATGGGACAACCCCCTCAAACAAATCGTGCACTATATCTGGGGGATAGCCTGTGCTGACGTGAAAATGGTTAAGATGGTCAGTTAAAGGGCAAGCTCGTTTCACTCCAAAGCAACTCGTTTCAGTGTCCTGTGCAGTCTTTAGATGTGCTTCATGTATTTCTTTGGTTCTAAGAGAAAAAACACCTGAATAAACATCAGTTGACTGGATCTCTTCTTTCTGAGCAGTACAAAATCGACAAATATAATGCCCAGAAAAGTTCTCTATAAAACCAGCCAAAGAGTGGGCACCCAAATTGTCAGCAATAACACTGTGCACTGTTCCTTTGACAAAAGTCCCAAGCTTTGAAACAAAGACTCCATGCTCTTCTAATGTAACAAGATCGTGCAATAATGGCTCTAATATTTTTCTATATCCATATGTCTTTACATCATTACTCTTGCACAAAACTGCTAAATAAATAGAGGTGAGTGCTGAGTGAGAGCCTGGTCCCAAGTTATTAAGAATCCAGTATATGCTACACAACTTGTGCTTCTTCCGTGATGTGCCCAAAGGATTACACAATTCAAAGTCATCAATGTATAAGGTTAAACAAATTTTTAACTCATCACCTGACAGGAAAGGGTTTTCTTTGAAGTATACACCATCTCTTATGGAGCGATACTGCTGGTTTTCAAGCTGGTCTGTATTATTGCCCTGTGTTCTGTGGCTATCAATAACTGTATTCAACACTTCAGGAGAATCAAGTATCTGCTGCAAAGATCGCAGTAATGGGATATATTGAAAGGACCTGCTTGTTCTTTAATCAAGAACAAACTCTACTGGCTCGACAACCTTAAACACTTCTTTATAGTACTCTTTTCTCTTATAAGCTGTTGCAAGGGGGCCACCTTTTCCCAGTGCATTTGCCAAAGGATTAGATTTGCACAGCAAATCAGATAATTCCTTAATAATCAAGCTATCAACCTCTATGTTTTTGCTTTTGAAAAAATCTGAAATACTGCTACAAGTTATTGACACAGACACAGTCCTCAGCAAGTAGTGTAGCTCATCAACCAATTCATCTATTGCTGTAGATGGAACATCACACAACACAAAAATGTTTTCCAACTTCAATAGAACAGAGCCAAGTTTTTTTTCTACAACTTCAGGAAGGTCCTCTGAATTATCAATATCACTATCTGCATCTGCGTCTGACAGACTACCATCTATGTCCGCAGTAAATGTGGGCCCCTCATCTGCTGGACTAGACTGAAAACTGACTTTAACTACACCTGCTTTAAAATCCTTTAGACTGTGTGGATTATATTTACGATTTTTATGTGAGTTAAAAGTACCATATATGTTTGACTGATATGTACATCCCTCAAACATACAAGTTACATTTTCATACTGCCTAAGGTGTTGATTAATATGACTAAAGTATTCCTTCTCTGTTGAAAGTTCTTCACACCCACATGTCTGACATGAGAACGTAGTGGACTGAGCACCTGCTATTTCTAACTTGCTGTGTGTTCGATATGTGTGATTCAAAAGTTTCTTGCAGCTTGTGAATGTGCAAGGACAGTCTCGATATACACATGGATATTGGCCTGTCCAGCTATGGTGGAAATGTCTCAGCCTAAAATGTTTTAATAACTCATACCTGGTAGATAACGACCTGTCACACAATTTGCAAGGCCACATTCACACAGCACCTGTGAATGAAGACAAAGAACAACAAATCAATTAGGTTATTTGTAAAATGAGCTGCCTTTCAGCTTGAGTTTGTCGTTACGGTTTAACTGCTTTCATGATGTTACAAAAAATGCACTCAAAAAGCCAGCTCCTTTTCAAAGTGCATAATGTACAACACTATCTGAAAAACCCACGCATCCAACCTTGTCCGAGATCAGACATTGTAGGCCTAATGAGTTTTTTGTATTGTAAATCAAATCATTTATGCTTTTAACATGCTTACTCTAAACATTTCAGCTTGATATTGTAAACCATTTTAACATCACATGAACTGTAAATTAATATGAACTACATTTAAACTGTGCTACATTTTAATGTGTACATCTTTTAACTTATACTTACAAAATCTATGTTGCCACATGGAGGTGAGAACACAGGACGTGAGGAGAACGAGAAAAATACTCCAAGAGTTAGGTATCTGAAAAAAAAGAATATAAGTGAGAGGAAAAGCGGCATCTAACATTCAGTTCTGTAATCCAAGCCAGTATTTAAATATAGTACTCTATAAGGCAGTCACCCAGCTAACACTAGCTAACATATTAGAGTCCAGATTCTTGACTCAATGCGATTCTTGTTCAGTTCTTTAGTTTAGTTAATTGCAGTTGAATAGCTCAGTTTACTGTGACCTACACTAATTTTTCCTACAAACGACAACCTTTAGAAAAAATGTCTAGATCATTGATGCAATTCAATGCACTGTAATGAATCCATGCTTCCATGTTTACACACACAAACAGACGAGCACTACAAGAAACGGAGAAATTAAGCGCACTGTAAAAGACAGTATGACCAGCGACGTTTAACGAGCAGGGAAGCGCGCATCACGGAAAAAAAAGGCGGAAAAAAGGCTTACGCGTCGACCAAACTAGTTTGGAAAACGCTGCAACAAAGTGATTTGTATTCATGACTGAGCTCGCGAAGCACATTAACTCTCCCTCCCCCCAAAAAAAGCTTAATTGCAGATTTGCATAAAACACAGAAATGCCATATTTTGCATTCAAAACGCAGAATTTCGCTGAAAGGTAACGACTTTGCACCTACCAAAACAACCCCATGGAGTTCTCAAGTTATCCTTTAAGCAAACTGACGTAAAATAATGCTACAGACAGAGCCTAACTTGTTACAAAATGAACAGGCTAAATGTTGTGGACAAAGTGAATGCTATCCGGCTAGCTTAACTATTGATGTTACTAGTAGTCATTTTAACCGGCATGATAACCGACTGCAAAGGGTTAGTTTAGCCCAGTATCAAACTGTATTACCAAGCTAGCCAAGATGCCGCGAAATAGCTAGCTTGTTAGCTATGATGCTAGCTGGCGTCCGGTACACGCGACGTGACCAAGATAAAACTGCTTAAAATAATCACGAACTACGTAGATTTTATCATAAATGAATTGATATCGATATGTGATATAAACTACACATTTGGAAGTAATTGAACATAGAATGTCTCGGATTGCTTACCATCATAAGGAGGACTGCTTATACCCACAAGGGCCTGAGTTCTCGCGGTCAGCGGAAGTGCAGGACATCGTTTCCGGTTTCCCCATTTCACTTCTCATGAAAACCAATCACATACATTTTAAATAACAGAATCTTGTTTGTTTTACAACTTTGATTATTTAAACTATGTTAGTATGTATTAACTAATTCCATTTAATACATTTTAAAATTGATTAAATTATGCAGATTATAATTAATTTTAATGCATACATTTTAAAAATACGAGTTTTTAAATAAAATCAAATAGATGTAAATGCATAAAAATTAACTCTGCCATGAATCATTTCTGTGAGTGTATCATATATCACATGTGAATGGACTGTGCTGTCCTGCCATAGGACTGACTGACTCACTGACTGAGCCCAGAGCCGTTTATTCAGATTCTAGCAGGGACGGAGTGTTGTTGTCTGCTCTATCATCGTCCAGTGGAAGTTATCTCTCAGATATTTGACACTTACTTACTTTAGGATTACTTATGATTAATTTATTAAATTTAGTGTGTATTTTATAGTCAACAACTAACAACTAGGTGTTAACTCCAGCTAGGACCCATCTCCAAGCCCTCTCAACAACTTATTCTCTTCTCTTCAGTTTGCTGAAGAGGCAAGACCTCTTCTCTTCAGCCATGCAAAGAGGCAGGAGCTCAGCTCTCAGCTCCAACAAGGGAACTCACTCTCAGTGTGGCCTGCTCACAGCAGTCACACCTAACCAAGAACCAAGAAAGGACCTAAAAGGACTGGTAACTACACTGGGCATATAGACAAAGCTAAGCTAAACAGCTAAGCACAGGATTGTTTGACTTTTGTGAACATGTGTTGATTCAACTTGTGGTTGAGCTTCATAGCTTCATGGTTGTGATGATGCTAGGATTAATTAGCTAACCTTCTCTTTACTAACCTGGTACCCTGCATCCTACACACATCACACCTAGACACATTGGCTTTAACAAAGAACACATTCTCCCTCCCCCAGCAGCCATCCTTGGGGTCGGCCATCTTGTGTGTAGCCTACCTTTTGTCTAGGCCATGTGGCCTTACACCTTCCGAACCAGCCATCTTGCTTCACTCACACACATACACACACGCTTGTATAAAGTACGTTAGACTAGTCTGTGTTTTGCTTTGTTATCTTTAATAAATGCTTGGAAATATACATGCTGTGTCTTTAATGTGGTACACTGTAAATAATTTCTCTGTAAAATAACAGTAAAGTGCTGGCAGCAGAGACGCCAGCACTTCACTGTTATTTTACAGTATTCATACTGTGAAATTACTTTACAGCTTATTACTGTATTGGTGACATACAGTATATTTCTGTATTTTTTCTATTTACAGTACTTTTTATTTATTTAAAGTACTGGCAGCAGAGATGCCAGCACATATACTGTAATTTTGTAGTTTCCATACTGTTGACCAATTTCACAGCCTCTTTCAGTAAAAATAAAATGCAGTATATTTCAGTGATTATTTTAATTTACAGTAACATTCTGGAGTTACTTTAAATTTTCATGGTTTATTGTAGACAGGCATAATAGAGTGACTCAGTACTTTAGAATATCTAAAATCTCAATATTCAATGCAATCAAAAGTAAAGTTGTTCTGTGGGCTACAGAGAAGTGCTTAAACCTATGCTAAATAATCAATAAACAGTTTACAAAGGATATAAATCACACAAATGTTTATTTAAATGGGCAATGTCAACATGAATACTGCTACTGTAAAAATAACAATAATAATAAAATACAACAATAATAATAAAAAAAACAACTAAAAACTGTTAGATGTCCCAGAAAAACAAGCCAAAGAGATTCTGAGTAGCAAAATAAAAACAGCCAAATAGGGTCTGCTGGCAATAAACTAAAACTCTTAGATTGCATGTCAGAGACCTTACCAAACATGAAAACACAACAAAAGTTGTAACTGTTTCCATACTATTGTTTTACTTACAGCGTCTTATCTTATCATACTGAACTTTACCTTGGATCAAACAATTGGGCTAAACACTGAGGCGACTAATACAGAGGAAATAAGTGTTTAACCTATAACGAATTATATGAGGAATGCTTATGTGCTCTCAAAAGGCAGTTTAAAGTATCTACAGTATCTAAATTTACCACAATGTATTCTCTGCTATCTGCAAATATGCATCACTAAGAACATTTTGAAACTATGTGTGGCAAGACTACGAGGGTTAGATTTACTTTTTGTTAGTTGACAAGTGTCCGACAACGCCACCTAGGGGAATTTCACCCCCAGCAAATCTATTAGAGGAGACCACCACTCTAATACTGACAAGAAGGTCACACAGGTACGAACAACATAAGAGATGGACGTGATTCCAAGATTAATTAATTAAATTAATTAAAGTTTATTAACAACACTTTAAAATGTCAATCCTTGGATAAAATCTCTTGGTGGTGATGTAAACAAATAATATATAATATATATGATAATATATAATAAATAATGGGCAAAATATCGCACAGTCCTTCAGGTCCCCCTTAATGGTTTGGGTTAAGTTTGCTAATAAAGTGCAGGCACTAGGCACAGGACTGAGGGCTCACCAGGCAGAGATGACTAACTGAGGGGAAGGGGAAGGGTCCTGATGCTACACACCAAACGTGAAGAAAACACACACCGTCAACTGACACCCAAGTGCACTACTGTACAGGAAGTGAAGGGACCGTCACCGCAGGGTTCAGTCAGCCACTCGCCACACTGGCCCAACAGCTGTCCAAAGAAAAGAAGCAAACTGTTTGTCAAGGCAAAGGGGCAAACAAAAATGTAACAAAAATTGCCCAGACACCACACTATGCTGGGCCCAGAAGGTCACCACCAAGATTGATTGTGTTTTTAAGTACCACTCGCACACACACGCACACAGTTAACCCAATAAACCAAAGGGAAAAGAAAAACAAAATCTACAGAAAATAACAATGAATGATCACAAGATTTATAAACAATATCAATGAATATCTAATTACAATATAGAAAAAAACACAATAATTAACCAAAGATTAATAGGTTAGCTGATGAGGATCCGTCTTCCTGGTGCAGCCTTAGAGCCTACACCACACGAGACAGTACCACATGTGGTACAATTAACACTCAAGTCTCGTCCAGGGGGAATTTACTCCAGGTGTGCAAGGCAGCAAGCACACATACACACAATGATTAATTTAAAAGCCAAAACAAGCCAAAAAAAAAAAAAAGAAATCAATAGCAGAAAAACAATGCAGGCGAGCAGCGAGCTTGTCACAGTGAACCCACAGACAGAACAGCAGTAGCGCAGCGGCCCGCTTCAGAGGTGGAGCCACCTGCCATACATGGAGGCACAGCTTCCCAGGCAACAGGGGAGGTAGCTGCAGAGGGATGCAGCTGAATAACTGCCAACAGCAATCAAAAACCAAAGTCACATTTCATGTGCAGCCCAACAAAAGCGCATAAAAACACCAGAAAGAAACGAGCCAGCCTACCTCAGGAATCCAACGCAGCGCGTGGATTATTGAGCACGGCAGAAAGCACATCAGACACAGCACTAATACGAACCAGAGATGCAGCGATAGCGACGGCACATACCTGACAAAAGTGAACGGAGGAAGTTCGACGGCGGACGTCTCAAGACAGCCACGTGGATCCAATTCATCCTAACCCTAACCCTAACATGAGTGGAGACGGGCTGTGCCGTCCTACCGCATCTGCATCAATAAGATTTGCACTCTGTCTAGATAGTTTTACCTCTTAAAATGGTCCTGTGAGGTTCATGTTTTACCTCTTAAAAAGAGGTCTTTGAGGTTTTACTTCATAAAAGAGTTCTATGACATAGTCTCATGTTTTACCTTGTATAATAGTATGGTGAAGCTCGTGTTATTCAAGTTCTGTAAGGTAGGCTTGTGCTTTGCCACAAAAGAGTCCTGGGAGGCTTGTGTTTTACCTCTTAAAAGAGTTCTGCGAGGTAAGTGCATGCTTTTCTTCGACTGAGTAGGTGTGGACAGCCCTGATTCAAAGAGGAATCTTCTCAGTCAGGGAGAGATGATCGTCACCATGCTGGTCGCCATGTTGTTCCTCTTCCTGGCTTTATTCCAGTGTTGCCACTCTAAATCAACAACAAACAAAATAATCAAAAATAACTCAAGGATGTACAATAACATTACATGCTTCTAAAGCTGATAATATCAAAGTCTTTTATGGTTTAATGTGGCAATGTCAGTCTGTCAGAACAACATGAGAAATTAAGAGCAAGCGACAAGAGAGAGCTCACTGACCTATATGAAGTCCCATTCAAACTCCATGAGGTTCTTCAGCAGTGTGGAGACGTGTATTCACTGTGGAAGACTTCTTCTGGACTGTCATACCTGTCTTCCTGGAGACACCCTTTCCTTGAATGGCCTTTGATCCTCTCTCCAGATTGATACCAATGAAGTGCCTGAAATCAGAATAGTCTATGATCAGTGACTGAATGGAAAACTACATTTTGTAGTCTAAAAGAGTTTCAGTTTTCTAACATGAGGTGATATAAGTAATTAACTGGCACTGATATCATGAGGTATTTTGTGTAATTTTGCAGCTTGATTTTCCTGTCAGATCTTTTAATATCTTGGAACTATTTTATCTGCTGAACATTGCACTGGAGCCAAATCACATACACCTCAATTGAAGCTTATAGGCAGTGTGATCTGAGAAAATATTTTTAAGATACAGGACAGGAATATCAAGCTGTAGAATTACTCAATATGTGTTGTATTCTCATTTGAATTGTTCATGTCTTTTTGACTAGTGGTTTGAAATATTTTTGTTACCTGACCTGAGCCCCCGTGTTCTGCTGCTCATTTCTGATCCCAATGTCTGAGTTCATGTCAATACCAATAAATAATAAATACCACCTTATGTTAAAAAATCCAAACTATTCCTGTTAGTGTGCAAAAGAATGGTCTGTGGTTATAGTGAAGCAGATAAGTGAAATAATCATTCAAATGGTGATACAAACATGAAATTTGGTACATGTACTCTTCAAAGCCTACTTTAAAAAAAACAAAAAAAATGCTGGCCATGCAAAAATTCAAGATGGCGACCATTTTCCAAGAAGGCCGACACGTCACACTGAGCTCCATTGTAATGGGTTAAAAAATTGAAGAAAAAAAAACACAATTATTGTTATAAGTCTAGGTTTTTGGACACTAAAATGGCAAGTGAAGGTAATTTTGTCCATGGCAGCTGCATATTAGACTTTAACCAAGATGGCGTCCAGGATGGCTGCCGCAAAAGACAAATTTCGCCATATCTCAGCTACTAATAGAGATAGACAAATGATGTTTTTGTCTAATCCTACCTTTTTCGGGTCAGAGAATCTAATGGACTTGTTCCAATAACCATAAAGTACAAATAAGTACCATGATTAGAAATAAAGATAAAGATTTTTTTTTTAAATGCCAGAGGAGTAAAGAGTCACACCTTACATTTGCAAGTGCACAGAGCTGTACAGGTGATACTTTACTGTGGTACTTTATCTCCTGTGCAATAGCATCTCCACCACTCAATTTAGCAAGAAGTTTGCCATCATTCAGTCTCTGCACACTCTTGTAGCCTCTTGTTCAGGTTCATAGTCATGACTTGCCTGAGATCAGATGCAGGCGCTACTTTCTCACAGAAAAAGTTTGGCCATCATGACTAGTGCGTCACTGCTTTGCTTTAACATCTTCAGGTACACTGCTTTGAACCATCAGATTGGCGTTTCCTTGCCCGATCCAGCTTGGTCTTGTTAAACAACAATCGGCAGCTGACATGGTATTTTGCCTGGTTTCTTCTCGAAGTGGCATCTATACCATCACCCTCTTCCAGCCTTGCTGGATCCAGGATCAATGGCATTTCCTGAATTTCTTGAAACATTGGTATATTGGTAGCCAGCATGGCACCAGTGTACCCTGGTTGTGTGCTGACATTCACTCTATTGCATTTGTAGGAAGAAGACCCTTTATTTGTCCTGTCACGCACAGGACAAATTTGTCATGCACACAAACAAGCATGCTACATGCATTGGGAAATTCAATCTCTGCATTTAACCCATCCGTGGGTGTGCACATGAAACACAACAACACAACACACAGACTGCACAGCTAGCACTCGGGGAGCAGATCTTTGGGGCCTTGCTCAGGGGCACTTAAATGGTGGAAAGGGGAAAATAGTGTCCATGTTGCTCCTCTTGGGCTTGCAAGGGCTGGTCTGGTCCATCTGGTCCCACCTCCGGTCCAGGTATCTTGTTGCCAGTCCATGGCCTCGAACTAGCGACCTTCCCTTCCCTTCCAGTTGATGGCCCGCTTCTCTGACCACTAGTCCACTGCCTCAGTTCTGTACTCACAAATGTGAAAATGGTTCCATTGAATTCTACGACCCAATAAATGTATGTGCACACCAACAAACCACGAATATATGTTCAGTAGTTAGGTATGAATACTTTAAATTAATGGTGGCCATCTTGGATGCCATATTTGTAATCAAATTTTATGTTATGACAATAATTAAAACAAAACTCATGAAGCTGGTTATCAAGAAACATTTTTATCTTAAAAAAATCATTAGGCAACAATTTAAAAAAATGAAATAAAGAAAAAGGCAAGGCAGCCATCTTGAAAAATGACCACCATCTTGGATTTTTGCGTGGCCAGCATTATTTTTGAAAAGAGTAGACCTTGAAGAGTATATGTACCAAATTTCATGCTTGTATCACTATTTGAATGATTCTTGTGAAATATGCAATTATCTGCTTCACTATTATCCAGGTTTCAATTTTCACTAATTAAATACATAAAATTAAAAATCTATAATGATGACAAGGAAATGAAAGGAGTCTTACCTCTGAATGAATTCGAGTACAAGCTGCCTCTTCTTGATATTGAAGGTTGAATATATAGTAGATCGCAAACACAGCAGCCAGTCCCATCAAAAAGGATGGTGTGATGCCCTCAGATTTTTCACGACCCTCCAGAGTGACCATCCAGCGTCCAATAGTGACTTGCCCTGTTCCACTTGAAACTTCAAGTAATAGCAACATCAGCAACATCATTTACTTTATGTAAATAGCTATAAAGTCTCAGAACAATGACCAGTCTGATATATGAAACAATGACAATGAAATGCTTACCAAGCAGCATCAGACGAGGGCTTGCAGGAGGAGTGAGGGTTGTCTCAATGTCAGCTGCGGAGGCAGACACCTGTAAATAACAAAGACTTCCATATTATGAAAAAATAAACAATCACTATGTGACAATAACCTTTTCCTGCTGTAAAAAATAGATATGGCATTCAATATTTAAAACACATACTGCTCCACAGTCTCATTAGTTTCCTCTGGAGGGAGCTCTGGCTGAAATCTTGTACATCCATAACTGTCGCTAGGGCCCCTCTTGTTTGTGGAACTGGATCTAGAGACTTGGTGGTGTGTGTAGCTTCCTGCACGGTTCAAGTTCTCAACGCGGTTTTTCACTTGAATCAAAAGTGACCTGTAACCTCCACCCAAAAGTGACCCATCCGGTGTCATATCAGCAAAAGACTTTGGGTACTGTCTGATGATATTTCGAACCACAGTGAAGCACTATGAACAAGTGGGATTGGCTTAATACCTCCTCATTTCATCTGCAAGTATTCTTAACATCTGGCGTCGTTCCACTGGTTTAGGTCTCTTGCCATCTACAATTGCAGAACGTATGTCCTGCGGCATTTGTTCCCAAGGGACCTGGAATGTTTCTGGCCATGTTTTCAGTACTTGAGATGTGGAAGATCTGCTGCTTGGATCGCTGTTTCCTGCCTCGCTTGAGAATAATGCAGTGGTTGACACGTGTGATGTTCCAGAATGAGGTGGAGTGCCTGATGATGATGAAGACTCAGAGACAGAAGATACACTACTCATTGGTGAAGAAGTTGGAACAGATTGGAGATCCAAAATAACTACCTCGTCTCTGAAACAACAAAATGAACAAAGATTTAGAGTTTATTACTAATATGCTAATCAGTGTCACTGCAGACATCTGGCCAAATGTCAATTCAGAACTTAAATGGTCTTTGTTTTCCTGTCAAATTAGCTCGTCAAGTCTATCCCCAGCAGAAACATGATTGGACATAACATGACAGTCCTTAAAAATGGAAGTGAATAACAACCTGATTGTCATTAGCACTGTGGCACTTCCAGATGTCATCAATCTGCTTTGCTACTGCTATTGGTTAAAATGTTCAGTGAATACTTTCGGTGATATGACATTACTGATCTGATCAATGAAGCAACAACAATAAGTAACAATACAATAATAATAAGGTGAAATCAAATTTAAAGTGCTTATGAAAATGGACAAAATAAACACAGGATGATTTCTGTTATATTACATATGGTCCCTGGTACAAGAATGTTTCTGGGTAAATTATACACCAATTCTCTACATCTGTACTCTATTTTAGAACTAGTACATATGAGTAAAGGAGTATTGATGCATCATCATTTAAATGCCATGCTGAATTAGACAAACATTACCTAATTTGAAGGCATTCAGGAGTTTTCTGAGCTGAATGACAGGTAACAGATCAGCAATGTCTTCCTGCTGTACATATTTTAAATCTTCTTTTGACTCCAAACCAGAGCTCTGAAGCTTAGATATTATCTGCCACTGGAGCTCTTCAGAGAGATTTGGCAAGGTCTTGCAGATGATCTCTTTGATTTCCTCACTTAAGTTGGCCATTATTCTGAAATGAAGGGAGAGAATGGAGAAGATTTATCACTGGGGTGCCATGAACAGTGTACTCAGGCAAGGGGTAGTAATCTAGCAGATTCTCCTGATTAACACAACAATAGCTTCTCTCCATCACTGTAAAGCTATAGACACCCAAGTGAGGGAGGCGTATGGCATGGTATTTTTCAGCAACTAAATACTGAATCCTTGTGAATGAGAACCACTTTGATTTTTCCGATTACCACCCCTTCGTCATCATCATCAATCACAATGAACATGTTCTTTTTGTATTTGGTACCCTTCACAGTCACTTCATGGGCTATTATAGTGTTTACAGCCTCAAAATTATGATGTGCAACTGCTTTTCTCATGTCATCATTGTAGTCACCTGAGAAAAACTGTGCCCCCTTCTCAGCAAAAACAGCTGGAGCGAAGAAGATGCCAGCACTCAGAAAGCCATCAGACAGAGTAACACCATTGAGCTCAAGGTCTTTCAGGTCACTAGGCAGGGAGCCCATAATCAAGTATTGACCAAAATACTTAAAGTCCTGTTCTTTACAGAGAAGAACAAGTTGCATGTGGTCAGCACTTGATCTGTTGTGTGGCAGTAAATCAGGAAGAGTTAAATACCATGCAAGTATCTTGTGTTTTTTCTTTCCAGATCCCAGTGGGTTTACCACTTCAAAGGCATCCTGATATAAAATCAAGCACAATGATGAGCTTATATTGTTCCTGAACTGACTCACAATGAAAGAGAGGCTCAATCGTTTGTTTAATAGGAACATACTGAGCAAAACACTCTTTGCCTGCCTCATTCTGACCTAGACAGAACTGAACTGGTTTAACATAATTGAAGCTGTTCTTGAAAACAGTTTTTCTTTTCTGATCAGTTTTCAATGATTGGGTGTTGCACACTCTAAAGAGATCCTCAGTTTTCAGGACATCAGTTACATTGTTTGAGTCAGCTTCTGAAAGCCCAAGGGTAATCAACTTCTCTTTCAGTTTGAAAAGCATATGGGACTGGCTTATATCATGTATTTCCTGAAAATCTTCAACAATTGTTTCAATGACAGGATGGCAGCAACAACTTTGCTTGCAACTTCAAATAAAACAGGGCTAGATTTCTCAAGAACTGGGGTTCATCTGCCTTTTCCGCATAAATCTCTGATTGCTCTTCACCTGCATCAATGGGGGGATCAATATGCATATCAGACTGATTTTGTTCACTCTCGTGTGAGATGCCAGGATTCACAACTGAATCAACCAGATGTTGCTCAGCACCATTTTTATGCCTCCTACTCATGTGTGAGGTGAATATGGATAAAACTGTAAAGCTCTTGTCACAGTTTCTGTTAGGACAAGAAACTGCTTTCCCTTCACTGATGTGTGTTTTCAGATGAGAGTAAAAGGCCTTCAAGTTCTCACACCTTGCAGTGCAGAAGTCAATATGACATGTTAGTTCAACTAGACCACATAGCCTACGCCTGACCACACATTTGTATTTATGTCTGTAAATGTGACTCTTAAAAGTGGAAACGTTTTGAAAAGTCCGACTGCAATCTGGCAAAACACAATTAACACAGTTAAATTTGGTGTATTTTTATGAATTCTCATGTGCCTCACATAAACCAGTACTGTGGCACAGTTATGACTACAGACCTGACAGGGAAACATTGCTGCCAATGTGGAAAAACATGAAGTAACCTACACTGTCAGACTTTCACTCCATCAACTTTCAAAATTAGTGTTGACTTAACCAAATATATGATCAAACATATTATGCATTGATTTTAATTAGGCTAAAATGTGTCAACAAAAACCCCAGTATAATTGCTGGCTACTTTTCTGTAAGTCAACACCTGTATCACATTTCACACTGAAACTGTTTGACTGTTTTTGTCTTTTTTTTTTTTTTTTTTTTTTTTAAACCTGTTCTGTACAGCAACTTGGGCAAATAGTGTGATGTTCTAGATGCCCAGTCGTGCCACACAGATTTGCTCTGCTAGAGAGAGGTCTGAGATACTTCTCCCATAGTGTGATTTATATTTTATTTTTTGTTTGTGCGACGACCGGACCAGAACAGGAGGGAAAAGAACAGAGATAAAGAGAGGGGGATGTGGGGACAAGAGACAAGAGACAAGAGAGAACATAACAACAACAACAACAACAACAACCACAACAACAACAACAATGACAACAAGAGTATGATGAACTTCCACATTCTCAATACCTACCGAAGTAAAAGGTTGTGGAACAAACCAATATAATATATAATATATAATTAATAATATTATAATTAATTAATGCAACAAAAGTGTGATAGAAAAAACTAAAACAAACAAGCAAATATAAGAAAAGACAGAATTACAACATCACTAAAGCCAATAGTGCCAAGGGTGTGTGTGTGTGTGTGTACATGTATGTATGTCACATACATACATACATACATGCGCCCCCCCCCCCGGAAGTAGGTCGCTATTCAGAATTGAGCCCAAAAGCAGAAACGTTAAAGCAATACAGTAACCCCCTGTATTTTGACTGTATTTTGCCCGGATTATGGATTTGAGTTGTATATATTCAAGAAACTTGTTACTATTGATTCCGTACTGTCTTACCAGATCCTCAAATGGAATGAAGTTGTTTCCTTTCATGATATTTTCCAAGCATCTAAACTCCTTTGTCATACCATGTAGAAAAGTCCAGTACTCTTTTATTAATTAGGAAGTCAGGATTGTTCCAGATGGGTGTCAATCTGCAAGGAGTAATCGAAGACCTGGTTATTTTTAGAAATTCCCACCAAGCTGTCAGAGAGCTGCTTATACTGGTGCTTTTAAAGCAGATGTGTTTTCTGAGAGTCAGGCCAATGAAAGGAAGGTTAGAGATAGGGATTTCTTGACTGAAAGTTTGCTCAATAACTAACCATGAGTGAACCAGTGGACTTGGATTAATCCACTTTAGAATGTACAGCAGCCTATTTGCGAGAAAATAATGGTAGAAATTTGGCAGTTCTAGACCACCATATTCTTTTGCTTTTTGTAAAGTTTTTAAACTTATACGTGGCGGTTTGTTTTTCCACAGAAACTTATTGATGAAAGAGTCTAATGATTTGAACCAGATAAGATAAGATAAGCCTTTATTCATCCCACAGTGGGGAAATTTACAGATAAGAGAAGGTTTAATGGGAATCATTGAAAAAAGATAATTTTTTAATTTTTGGCAAGATTATCATCTTTACTGTTGTGATTCTCCCCATAAGTGATATAGGTAACGCCTTCCAGCGGGTAAGGTCATCCTCAATTGACTTAAGCAGTGGTGTATAATTCAGATGGGTCAGATCTGACAGCTTGGCGGAAATATTAATGCCCAGATATTTAATGTTCCCTGAGTATAGAGGGATGGAAGAGGTGCTCTGGAACTCAAAATTGCTGGGTAGAACAATGGATTTGGACCAATTAATGGAATAGTCTGAGATTGAGCTGAATTTATCTATTATTGCGATTGTTTCAGAAAAAGAGGTTGATGAGTTTTTAAGGAAAAGTAATACATCATCAGCATAAAGACTTATCTTATGATGGGAGGCTGCTATGTTAATACCTTTGATGTTTAAATGTTGTCGAATTGCTGCTGCTAGCGGTTCAATAAATATGGCGAATAGTGAGGGAGAGAGTGGACAACCTTGCCTAGTGCCCCTCTGGAGAGAAAAACTTGGAGAGATTTGATCATTGGTTCTAACCAAAGCTCTTGGTGAGCTGTACAAAATCTTGATCCATGTTATAAATGAATTTCCAAATCCAAATTTATGTAGCGTAGGAAAGAGAAATTTCTAAGAACAAGGCTTTCAAAAGAGTTATAATTGAGTTTAGGTTTAGGTTTAATTAAGAGGCTTGAGTCAAATATAGCAGCTACTCCACCTCCTCGGCCAGAGCCTCGGGGAATGTGAGTATTAATATGACTGAGTGGAGTGGCTTCATTTAAACATATTCTTCATGACTCAGCCAGGTTTCAGTAAGACAAAATAAATCAATACGATGATCTGATATTATATCATTTACTAATACAGCTTTAGAGGGCAGAGATCTGATGTTTAAGAGTCCACATTTAATTCCCCTGCTATGTACTGTTTCTGCAGGAGTTTTAATTTGTATTAGATTTTTGTGCACAACTCCTCTCCTGTTAGTTTTAGATTTAAGAAATTGAAGTGGTCTGGGAGCAGACACTGTCTCTATGCAGTTTTGGGTGAGTAACTGCCCTAATGGAAGCGCAGAGAGGTGTGTAAGACTACAACTCTGCTTCCTGGTCTGAACTCTGATTTGTCACGGATTTGGTCCACTAATAAACTCGGCCGGATTTCTAGATATGAGAACTGCACCATCCAAAGTGGGATGGATGCCGTCTCTCCTAATCAGACCAGGTCTTCCCCAGAAAGTCTGCCAATTGTCTATGAAGCCCACATCGTTGGCTGGACACCACCTCGACACCCAGCGGTTGAATGACGACATGTGGCTATACATGTCATCACTGGTCAGATTTGGCAGGGGTCCAGAGAAAACTACGGAGTCCGACATTGTCTTTGCAAAATTACACACCGACTCAACATTAACTTTAGTGACCTCCGATTGGCGTAATCGGGTGTCATGACCGCCGACGTGAATAACAATCTTACTATATTTACGTTTATCCTTAGCCAGCAGTTTCAAATAGGATTCAACGTCGGCCGCTCTGGCCCCTGGGATGCATTTGACTATGGTTGCCGGGGTCGCTAACTTCACATTTCGCAAAATGGAGCTGCCAATAATCAGAGATGGCTTCTCAGCGGGTGTGTCGCTGAGTGGAGAAAAATTATTTGAAACTTGAAGGGGTTGGTGGTGTACTGTGGGCTTCTGCTTAGGACTATGCTTCCTTCGGACAGTCACCCAGCCGCCCTGGTTTCCCGGCTGCTCGGGAGCAGCCAGGGGACGGCTAGCAGGAACTACACTAGCGGGAGCTACACTTGGTCGGTCCGCACCGGCTACTGAGGGCTGGCTAGCTACCGCAGCTAAAGATTTTGGTTCAGTGGTGCGGAGCCGTGCCTCTAATTCGCTAAGCCTCGCCTCCATCACGGCAAATACACTACACTTATTACAAGTACCATTATCATTAAAGGAGGCAGAGGAATAGCTAAACATGTGACACACCAGGCAAGAGAGAGCAGGAGAGTGACAGGGAGAGAGAGAAGCCATGGCTAACTGCAAGCTAATGAGGCTAACAAAAGCAAAAGCATTTAAACACCTGTGTGAATAACCAGAAGGTTGCTAGAAGAAAGGAGTTGTGAGTGCTCTTTAACAATACTAGTGTACGTTAAGTGAGTAGTGGGTAGTAAATAAGAGTACGAAAGATATTATAAACCAGCTGAGATGTGCTCGGGCAGTGACTACACACTACCAGTGGCACAGAAACCGGAAATGACACAATACACCGCAGTACGTCAGGACGTCAGGACCACATGACTATGAGACTGTACTAACGCACAAAGTACAGCTGATCTTGGCAATAGATTTCACTGTGCTGGAGCCTGCTACGGATGGAAAGGAAAATGTGCTTGTTATGACAGAGAGCCAGCACAGTGCCAGAGATGCTGGTTAAGCATTGGTTCCACCTCTTTGACCCCCATGCCGGATTCACTCAGACCAAGGACAGAACTTTGAGAGCAACGAGTCACACCACCCCATATCTGGGCTGGGTTGTCTACTCCATTTGTCCCATTGATCAGGATGGGCCAGTGTGACAGGTCCATTGCACAGAACTGAGGAAAGTGCCAGCAGGTGCCCTACTCAGTGGCAGGGAGCTGGATGAATTTTTACCAGGGATCAGGTGGCTGAAGAGGATCAGGAATTGGACGAAGAGGCACTGATAAGAGGATCTGATTTGAGTAAAACACTAGGGTTATGTTTTTCTTTCACTAGGTTGCAGTGATGTGTGTAAAGGCTGCCAGTCTGTGGCATGGCGAGTGTGTATCTCACAGAATTTGTGCTGTTGAAATTGAAGCCTGCACCGTTTAAATTGGAGCTTGCCGTGACACAAGGAGTCTTTTACTCCCTTACTAGAATAATCAGAGTGACACTGACTTCCTCTTTCAGTAAGCGCTGAAGTGCTCGCTCAAGCCATTGTCCTGTCCAGAAGACATTTTTTGAAGCTGATTATCTTATGGTGACTCATGAATTGTCTGGTTATTTTACTTAATAAATGTTAGCACATTTTTCATTCTAATTTAGTCTCCGGTATTTATTTGCGGTGTCATTTATTTGACCCTTGCAAGGGGATATCCCAAGGTTCCTGTGAGAGGTTAGTGCCCAGTAGGGCGGGGGTGCTACTTATTGATAGCCAAACCACCCATTAAGTTGATCCCCAGCACCATCATGTTAAACTGTGTGTCCACTGTTCTCTGCAGTCAGATTAGCAAAGGTGGAAGACAACTATGTTTTTCACTGACTTGTCCTCACAGAGATTGACTTTTTGTTTGTTGGAATTTGAAACTTGTTTAATTTGGAATGTGTTGAAAAGATGAATTTTGTGCTTAAAGTTGATCAGAGCATCCTCAAACAAACAGCAATATATAACAATATTTAGCTGACATTATGTTTTGATCTTACTCATCTTAATCTCCTCTCACTAACTCACACACACACAGTTGTGAGCTGAAATAATGTTGTTAAATAATTAACATAGATAATGTGAGTCAGACAGAGAAGACACTTTGTGTAAAGTTTGTCCCCTGTATATTTGATGTCATTATTGTATATAATAATGAGCTATGTTGTATTTCTTATTCTTTCTAATGTGTGTGTTTCTGAAGTCATTAGTAGTCTGAAGGCTCCTCCTCTGGTGGCTTCATGTTACAAGTGTTCAGACACTGAGGGGTTTTTGTTCAAGGCCACTGATGCTTTGTGTTATTGTGGATCTCTGGCACAGTAATACACAGCTGTGTCTTCAGGCTGCACATTCTGTCCGTTCAGAGTCACTGTGTTGCAGGAAGAGTCTAAATTGATACTGAACTTGTTCTTCAGTGACTCTAAAATGTGGTCCATCCAACACATTTGCTTACAATCCACTCCGGATCTCCATCCATCCATTATCTGTACATCTGTACGCCGCTTAATCCTCTGCAGGGTTGCGGGGGGGCTGGAGCCTATCCCAGCCGACTTAGGGCGAAGGCAGGGGACACCCTGGACAGGTCGCCAGTCCATCGCAGGGCCAGGGCAGGGCCACACACAGGACAAACAAACACACACAGTCACTCCGGCCTACGGGCAATTTAGAATTTTCAATGTGTGTGGGAGGAAGCCGGAGTACCCAGTGAAAACCCACGCTGCACAGAGAACATGCAAACTCCACATAGAAGGATCCCAAGCGTCCTAACCGGGACGCAAGCCAGGGCTAACCACTGCGCCACCATGCAGCCTCCTCCGGATCTCCAATTCTTTCCTTTTATTTTCCAAACCAACAGACATCATCAAATTTAAGGAGTAACTGATTTGCAATATGGACAGAGTCTCAGCGCCAGCAGGAAGCACAGATAGGATTACTAGGGAGCAAAGTCACAGTGTATCAGAGCAACAGGAGATGCCAAACAGCCAAGGAAACAGGCAGACAGAAACTAGGAACTCAGAAGCTGAACAGGAACTGAAGGCTGAGACGAACAAGGCAGGTAGAAGAAAAGCAGGTAGGGCCAGCAACATAGAGTGAGACCAAGCGTTGAGCTGGGGAGTACATCATGAACAACAAGAACAATCTGGCAAGGGCTGAATGAAGAGGTGAGGCTGAAATAGAGTCCTGATTGGTAACTGAATACAGCTAGGTGCACAGGTGAGATGATGAAGTGGGAGTGGCTGGCAGGTCAAGTGAGGCAAGGGCGGGGTCAGTGTAAAAGTACTTTGACAAGGGTATAGAACTGTGGAAGGTAAACTGAGACATGGCAGAACTGTGACAGCTAATCATGTGAGACAGTTTGGAGTCTATCAGCCCAGTGAGGATGAGAAAAAACAGTTTTTGGCCAAAAATCACAGAAAATGCTTCTGACTGCAGAATCAGTTAAAGAACACAGAATATTGAATGTAGACAGCACATAAACACAATATGCAAATGAAATTATGAAAGGAAATATTTAATATATAATATAAATACTATCAAAAATACTTCATGCTTTGGCTCAACCAACCTGAAAGATGTGCACTGTAGGATTTTGTACAGCTGCCGAACCAACTCCAGTCACTGTGGCTCTCCAGCACAATAATAAACAGCAGAATATTTAGTCTTCAGACTGTTCATCTGCAGATATCTGCTGATCATCTGCTGTCTGCTGTTGTCTCTGGAGATGGTGTTTCACTCATGCATGTCCATAAACATCTTGTTCTATCAAACTCTCAATCATCAAGAGAAATTCAAATCAAACCATGTTCTCCTTCATGCCAGATTGTTTCTTTCCAAACACAAACTTCTTTCCCCAAAGCTTTTAAAGTGGTGGATGCATCATACTGTCACAGAGGTTGTAAACAGGCTGTTTCACTCAAGTGCCCATAAACATCTTTTTCTGTCAAACTCTCAAATATCAAGAGGAATTCAAATCAAACCATGTTCTCCTTCATATTCATGTAAAATTACAAGTTTGACAAGCACAAACTTCTTTCCCCAAAGCGTTGCAAGTAGTGGACTCATCATACTGTCACAGTGTTATTAAACATGCTGATTCACTCACTCATGCCCACAAACATCTTTTTCTCTAAAATTCCTAAATCTAATAAAAAAATCAAATCAAACAATGTTTTCCTTCATATTCATGCCAGATTACATGTTTCCACGTAGAAACTTCTTTCCCCAACCCTTTGCAAGTGGTGGACACATCACGCTGTCACAGTGTTACTAAATGTGCTGTTTCACTCACACGCACCAACAAACAACTTTTTCTGTCAAACTCTCAATTATGATGAGAAATTCAAATCAAACCATGTTCTCCTTCATATTCATGCCAGATTATATGTTTCTAAGCACAAACATCTTTCCCCAAAGCTTTTTCAATTGGGGGACACATAATACAGTCACAGTGTTGCTAAACAGGCCATTTCACTCAGACAAAGCCAGAGACAACTTTTTTTGTCAAATTCCCCAATCTGATGAGGAAGTTAAGTCAAACCATGTTCTCCTTCATATAGCTCCCAGATTACATGTTTCCAAGCATGGAACTTGTTTCCCAAAGCTTTGTGAAGTCAGGGCCAGACAACAATATAATGGTGATGGTAATGAAAAACAGCACGTTTCACTGAAACAACTTTTTCTTCAAAATTCCTAAATCTGATGAGAAACTCAAATCAAACAATGTTCTCCTTCATATAGATCCCAGATTATATGTTTACAAGTAAGAAACAAAGTGAGCTCAGTGTATTGCTGTGATGATACCTTATTGTGGTTTGGTTGACATTAACTCTGAGGGGCCTCAAATACATTTGACCCCCATGTTAAAATGTCCATATGGCTTTAGTCTCTTTAGCTGATTTTCTACTTCATGACAACTGTACGAGGGGTGAATTTTTGTATAACAGACTCATTTATAATCTCAGATTGTGCATAATGAAGAGTGACATCACTTTGATTGACAGCTGCCTGCTGGCTGTTGGCTCCAAACACAGAGCTCATCTAGTCACTGAACTTTGGCTGTGTTTGTGCTGTTTTTGCATTTCGGATAACTTTTCATGTAAATACTGGATAAATAACGGCTTGCTGGGCTGACCAAAAGACTGTCCAAAAGTCGGTGCTCCCGTTTTTTTGTTAACTAGTAAGTAGCCAGTTAATGAATCAGGCTCCAGCTAGCTGCCGCCGGCTGTGTGGTGTCTTTGTCCAGCTGTTTTCTCGGCATGTTTGTTCTGTTGTTTGATGTCGCTCTTCTTTTTTTAATCCATCTACTCATTTTCCCTCTTATTCCCATTTGAAATAATTTGATCAACAGCCCTTCCCTCCACATCATATCATATTCCTTCTTGACATCAAAGAATACTGCTACTGCAGCGCGCAAATCACCGGCATGAGAGAGCTAGGGCAAAGAAAGACCGTATTTTAAAAAGAGAGCACGAAGATGATTGGCGAGCGACGAGGGTGTGACACCGTGCTATTGGATGAAAGAGATCAGCTGGCAAGCTGATTACCAGTGACAGCCCCAAACACTGACAGCGGGAAATGTACGAGAGCATGCATAGTAGGAGAGATGAGAAATAGTTTGTGAATGAGAAACATTGATGTCTTCCTGGCTGAACTCGCGCTAGAGCTTCATTTTGATAGCTTTGCAGCAGATACTTTGTCTCTAAATAATATATTAATCTTTCATTTATCATCTTTTGCATGGTTTTCCATATATGTGAAGTCAAGGGCGATTGGTCAATAACTTTCTTTTAAACTTGGGTCCTTACCAGGTTTACAAATAGGCACAATAATTGCCTCTTTCCATTGTCTGGGCAATCTTCCCTCTTCCCAGATCTTATCGAACAAATGTGACAATACTATTTTGCTTGTTTCACTTAAATTGCTTAGCATACAATAACTTATTTGATCTGTCTTTTATGTCTTTAACTATAGTAAACACCCGCTTTAATGAATATTGCCACCCACCTCCCTGTCTATTGCTTCTGTCTTTATGTATGGTAGTGTACCCTTGAATAGTGAAATCCAGAGTTGGTTTGAGCCATGTCTCTTGTATGCATATGACATATGCTTGAAGTTCTTCATTTTCATACAGGGGCAGCCGGCTGCTCTTCTAATTCAAACAGACAAGAGAGCATAAAGTATTATCTGCATTATGTGTGTATGCAAAGAAAAAACTCACATTCACTGTGTCCAGGATAGTCCAAAGAATTGTATTAAATGAAGAGCTGATCCAAACAATTACAAAAAGCAGACAAGCAAGAGTCGAAGAAGAACAAGAGGAACAAATCCAAAACTGACGAGAGCACTGAGGAAACAACAAAAGAACAATCCGGCAATGGTGATTAGCTGCAGCTGGGAACACAGGTGACTAGATGAGGTGGGAGTGGCTGACAGATAAGGCGAGGCAGAGGTGGGGTGAGAGGAAAAACACTGAATACAGAATTACAGCAGACAGAACACAGACAGAAAACTAAGACAAAGAACCAAGACAGAAAACTAAGACAGAAAACTACAACACAGAACTAGGACAAGACATGACAGCAAAGACAATGACCTAAGACCAAGACAATGAACTAAGACAAAACAGAACTACGACATGACAAGACTACGACATGACAAGACTACGACGAGACCGACAGAATTGAAAGAACTATGACATGAACGGGACCATAACTGACAGAACTAAAACAAGACTGGCAGAATTAAAACAGACTGAAACACTGGACAGAGAGGGACTGAACACTGGACAGAACTGTGGCAGATAAGAAAGTGATAAGGCAAAAACTAAGGCTGAACAAAAACTAAAGGCTAAACAGAGACCTGGCTGGCAGAACTGTGACAACTACAGGAGACCATCATCCCACACTGTGGAGAACCACAAGGTACGTGAGGATCCTGTTTGTGGACTTCAGTTCCACGTTCAACACCATCATCCCAGACATCCTGTGCACCAAACTCACCCACCTCACTGTGCCGGCCCCCACCTGTCAGTGGATTACTAACTTCCTCACGGACAGGAAGCAGCAGGTGAGACTGGGGAGCATCACATCCAGCAGCCAGACAATCAGCACTGGCGCCCCCCAGGGGTGTGTGCTCTCATCACTGCTCTTCTTTCTTTATACCAATGACTGCACCTCAAGGGACCCATCTGTCAAACTCCTGAAGTTTGCAGATGACACAACTGTCATTGGCCTCATCCGGGATGGAGATGAGTCAGCATACAGATGGGAAGCGGAACATCTGGCCCTCTGGTGCAGTTAGAACAACCTGGAGCTGAAACGGTGGAGATGACAGTGGACTTCAGGAGGAGCCCCCTTTCCATTCTGAACAGCATGGTGTCTACTGTGGAAACCTTCAGGTTTCTGGGATCCACAATCTCCCAGGACTTAAAATGGGAATCCAACATAGACACCATCGGGAAAAAGGCCCAGCAGAGGATGTACTTCCTGTGCCAGCTTAGGAAGTTCAACCTGCCTAAGGACTTGCTGACACAATTTTACACCGCCACTCTGCAGTCTGTTCTCTGCACATCTATCATGGTGTGGTTTGGATCAACCACCAAACAAGATAGAGACAGACTACAACGGACAGTCAGGACTGCAGTAAGAATCATTGGTACAGAACTGCCCTCCATTCAGGACCTATACAGGTCCAGAGTCAGGAATTGGGCAGGAAACATGCAGCTGCAGATCCAACACACCCTGGACACAATATATTCCAACTTCTCCCGTCTGGTAGGCACATGAACAGTTTCTTCCCTCAGGCTGTCACTTGATGAACACTTATCCAGTGAAATAACCCAGTAACAATCATTCATCTGTAATAATGTATTCTCATATTATTACATACCTCATTGTTTATATACACACCATGGTTACAATGTAAATATCATCTGCCAGCAGAAACCATGCATACTATGTATACTGTGTATACTTCCATATCCACCTACCTCTTTTCTTGTATATACTATATATTGTATTTATCTGCACATACCCTGTATACTCTGCAATTTTTCTGCATATTTTGCGCTCGGATATATATATATGCACGACATCTCAGGTTTTTAGGTAAATGCCTATGTTCTCCTAGTCTTGTTAGTCTACTATTTGTTGTCAGTCTACTATATGTAAGTACGGAGATCAAAGTGAAACCAGAGTCAAATCCCTTGTATGTGTACACATACCTGGCGAATAAAGCTGATTCTGATTCTGATTCTGATGTTGACAACAAGCTGGACTGAAAGATGAACATGGAAGCTGTACATAAGAAGGGGATGAGCAGACATTTTTTTCCTGAGGAAGCTGAGATCCTTCAACATGTGCAGCAGAATGTTGGAAGTATTCTACCGGTCAGTCATGACCAGTGCCTTGTACTTTGCTGTAGTCTGCTAGGGAAGTAGTATCAGACTGAACAAACTGATTAATCATCTATCTATCTATCTATCTATCTATCTATCTATCTATCTATCTATCCATCTATCCAGTTCATTATATTATTCAATAGCAGCATGAAAGTTATTTGTTTGTTACAGCTCTACAGCTCTTTTAAGAAACACTCCTGTGCTGCCTTACACGCACACACACCACATCAAAGAATGAAGGACCTCTATGATATTGTTATTCAAGGTAAGAATGATCTGTTATCTTTTTAAAAATGTATGATATATGAAATGTTTTATTTGTTGATGAAAGATTGGAGTTATAGCTAATTGTAGGCCGCGGCCACGCCACTTAATCCAAATATGCACAAAGAGGTGGAGCGAGGGTGGAACTGAATGAAGCCTGTTTGAAGAAACATGGCCACCGAGCTAGCTGGCTAACCCGGTGGTACTGGCTGGTTTTGGCATCAGTTACGGTACTTTAATAAGCCGACGTAATGTTATATGTCAGCATTTCAGCCTCCAGCCGATCACAATCAGTCAGTTTCTGGAGTATAATAAACTTAAAATTTCTCTTTTAGCAATAATATAAATATGAATAATAATGTTTGAGTTTGTGGAAGGTCAAATTTTATGTTACTGTTTATCTTCAATAACCAACTCCAGCTTAACCAATAAACCAACATCTGAGTTAACGTTATCTCTGGAAACATTCAGAACATGGAGGGTTTTTATTTTCCAACCTCACACAGACACCTTTCATTCAAAAGTATTAACACCACAGATTATAACACTTGTGATTACGTTTTGACTTCAGCAGGTTTAATAACTGAGGCTACCAGACGCAACCCGATCAACCTCCACCGTCTCCACCCAGAGAGACTCATCCTTGACACCTGAGAGAAACACAGTCAACATGGCAGCACAGTCAAACTCCAGCCAACAAGCAGCTAATTCATCAGCTGGCTACTTACTAGTAAACAAAAAAACGGGGGCGCCGACTTTAGGACAATTAGTCAGTACAATTAACCGCTCAGCAAGCAGTGTTTACATGAAAAAACATCTGAAAGGCAAAAACCACAAACAGCCGAAGTTCAGTGACTGAATGAGCTCCGAGTTTGGAGCTGACAGCCAGCAGGCAGCTGTCAATCAAAGTGACATGCTCTTCATTATACACAATTTCAGATTGTGTTATAAAAAAAATTCACCCCCCATACAGTTGTCATGAAGTGGAAAATCAGCTAAAGAGACCAAAACCATTTTTTGTACCAGGCTGTAAACATGTTTTCTTCTGCTGTAAAGACATTTTAACATGGAGGTCAAATGTAATTGACTCCCTTTTGGAGCCTGCCCCTAGTGTTCATTTGTGGAACTGCAGCTTTTTGCACTTCCATGTTGGCTTCATTTTTCAGCGCCAGAGGTTGCCGCTTGGTCAGAACCTGTTTTGCACAGTCTATGGTCAGAAGCAGACATATAATCATATTTTGGATTCATTTATGTAGGCATTGGATATGCGTCACTGATCTAATATCCGAGTCTCCGTTAATGGATTTGGACATAAATCCTAAAATCGGTTATAAAAGCACAAGAAATTAATAATCCATCTAAATAAAAAGAAATTTTCTGAAACTGTAGTACTCTGAAAAACAACTTTTGGATATATATGCTATGTAAGGCAAGTGAAATATGCACTATATTTTATAAACTTAAATTAAAAATTGTAACTAGTGGGTTGATTGGCAGTGGACTAACCCACCGTGAGGCATATGGGGGTGGGGTTCGGATCTTTAAAAATGTTGAACCGTATTATTTTCTGTCTACAATTGGCACATATGTATTCAATGCATATGACATTATGATAAGAAATTAAGTTGACAATGAAACAAATATGATTTCCAAACATGACTCCAGGCATTGTTTATTACAGCAACACCTTAGAACAAGAGATAGAAAGATATTACTCAGGCAATCATGGTATATGTAGCAAAAGACATAAGTAATGATAGGTATACAAACCATTTATTATAGTATCCAAATATTAACTTTATTTACATAACTCCTTACAAAACATACAAAAACACTAATACCATGATATAATACCATCACCGCCCAAAAGGTAAAAGATACCGTGATATTAATTTTAGTCCATATCGTCCAGCCCTATTTGTAATATTCAACAGCAAATTCCAGCAAAAATGTACAGCCATGCAGATTCTTTTGAATGCTTTAGCTGGGTGTATAAAGGATTATTTTGGTAGAGTCTGCACTTCCTGGAATTGACTGAAGTCGTGATAGGGAGTGGGTTTGGACCCAAAAGCAACACATGAGAACTGATGGTTGGTAAGGCCTTTATTAAAGGCAAAAGAAATCTTTACAAACAAAAACTCATAGAAGGGGTTGTGTCCAGAGCAGATCCGATGGGAAGTGGTCCGGCTAAGCAGAACTGGAGCAAGAGGCCAACGGCAACAGGAAGGTAGGACTGGAGGCCAGTGGCGACAGGAAGGCAGGACTGGAGGCCGGCGGTGACAAGGAAAAAAGAGCACCCAGAAATGAAGACATGATGTGATGAAGATAGAACTCCCTGGTGGCCCATGGCGATTCCAGAGATGGGACCCCTCTGGGGGGCGTGCAGGAGGCTGGCTCAGACGGGAAGGCAGGACTGGATGAGCAGCAGACTCGGTCTCTGGGGAAACAGGTGACTCAGACCCTGCAGCTTGGGCCCAGGTTCTTATTTATTATGCTGCATTACCTTTCATATTGCACTATGTACATTTGCTTCTGTATTGTCTATACTGGTTTTTTGTCATCTTTATGCTGCATTCCCTTTCATATTACACTATTTACATTTGCTGCTGTATTGAAATGTCACCTTATCCACTAAGTTACTTTAGATTCCACTTTGTACTAGTTGTACATACTTTTTTAAAAACACTTTGTACTAGTTGTATATACCTTCTGTATATACCATTTTTATATTTACATACTTTATACTTTTATCTATTTGTATGCTTGTGCAGCTGCAACACCCAAATTATATTTTTTTCATTATGTATGGATGTATTTAGTGTATTTAAAGACAAATACTAGTTCTTACTGTAACAATTGCCTCTGGAAGATAAACGAGGATTTGCAGACCACTCTTCAGGTCCAGGGTCTTGAACATCAATGTCTCCAATGTGGGTAGGAGTGTGCCATGGAAACAGGCGTCTTCTCCCTGAAGAATGTCTAAGGTTACTGTAAGTGGCTTCATTACCATACAGTACTCCCTGAGGAACTGATGCTCCCGTTCTGTGATGGCTTTCAACCTGAATTTGGAGGAGATGGTGTTCAGCTCAACTATAGGGATCTTACAGATGCGAGCAAGGGCATCATAAAACGAGTTCCATCTCGTAGTGCAAGACTAGCAGCTTCCTTGCGATGACATCATTGACAGTCTCTGCAGCCACAGTTGAATGGCAAGCCTTGTTCCATAAGGCTGTGTACACTTCTGTATATCGCTTTTGTTTCTGGTCTTGACAGTATCCACTTGTCAACATCAGTACATTAAACAAGGTTTAAGGTGTGTGATGCACATCTCTGATGTGGCAGCAAAGTAATTACAACATCATTATCATTATTATCACCAACACTGTTTTGCAAGACATCATTAATGTTCATAAAAGTCACCTCATCCTCGTCATCCCCAGACTCATCCTCCTCGACTGGCTGGTACTTTTTTAAGGCCTTGATGAAATTAGAGCCATTATCCGTAACAGTTGATGTTATTTTGTGGGATATGCCATTGGATGAGTGAATGTTGTCAAGCTCAGTTGCAATACTATCATGAGTATGACGGCCTTTAAATCGTCTGCCAGGGCTGCTTTCCTTCGTTCCATGCTATGTGGATGTATCCAATGGGCAGTTATGCCAAGATATCTTTTATTATGTGCAGTCCAAATGTCTGCAGTAGTAGAGACATATTCTAATTCTTCAAATCCCCTTTTGACCTCAGCATTCATTTTAGCGTACTCGGCATCTTTGTATTTAGAAAATGTCTTTCTGCTTGGCGGACCGGCACCTGCTCTCCCCGGTATTTTGCCAATGAGGGCTCTGAAGGAGTCTGAGTCAACTGTTGATAACGGGAGCATGTTCTCAACAACATACCTGCCTATCATTCCATTCAGTTCAGTCTGTGTCACAAGTCTTTGTGAAGTTGGAGAAAAAAATAGGTCCTTCTTTGTTAGCGGAGCTCACATTAGCCACACCTGGCCTGCTATCATCATCAACAATGTCAACAACGGTGTTTTTGGCCACTAGTTTTGTAGAAGCATGTGCCGTTGAGAGATGCTTCATTAGATTAGAGTTGCTTACAAAGGACGTGGACATACACTTCGCTCTGGGACATAATGTACACATCACATGTACGTTCTTGCCTTTTACCTCAAGGAGAATAAAGTAGTGTCTGTACTTCCACTTTGAAAACGCCAACTTTCCCTCCAGACTTGCCATTGCTGCAGCTTACCTCTGCCAGTTTGGGTGTGTGGGGCTACTGTGTGCATGTGTGGTTTGTGTGTAAACTGAACACTGCCTCTTACTGGCTTACCATGAAAGCTTACTCTACCTTAGCCAATCATCATCACTTATGCAGTTGTCTTGCCCCTCCCTCCTTTCACACCAAAGGAAAAAAATAAACAGCTTTGCAGCTCCTGTGGCTGAGAGCCAAGTCGGATGACAAGAGTTTCAATGAGTAGCTTTAGTTTGTAACGCGTCCCATTTAATTGTCGGTAACGGCGTTGTAATGATGGAAATAGTAATTAGTGAGATTACCCATTACTGAAAAAAAGAATGCCATTAGTAATGCCGTTTATTTTAACGGCATTATTCCTATCACTGACTACAACATAACAGACTACGGTATTACAGAGACTATGACAGAACAGAGACTGAGAACTAAGACAGATAACTAAGACATGACATGACAGCAGAGGCAAGGAACTAAGACGGAGACAATTAACTAAGACAAGACTGGACTAAGACAGAAAGGTACAGGGACTGAACTAAGGCAAAGCTGAACTATGACGAGGAAGAACTAAGACAAGGCAGAATTAGACGAGACAAGGTTGAACAGAAACTAAGGCTGAACAGAAACGTGGCTGACTGAACTGTGACAGGACAAAGACAGACAGGGCTAATACATGAACAGGACAGGACTGAACTAAGATGAGTTTGAAAAGAAACTAAAGCTGAACAGAAATGTGACAGGCAGGAATGTGGCAGGCAGAATGTGACAGAAGTGAAACGTGTTATTTAACTCCAGGAATTTGCACTGGTTGAAATACAATGGGGCAGGCAGAGTTCTATATGATGAATCAAAATTACAGTTCATCTTATTCTCCTAATATACCGGTATCTGCTGACATGAAGAAAATAATGCTTGTTACATACTAATAATTCTTTCAGAATAATCTGTGTCACCAACAAAGTGTATTGAGCGCTTGTTATTCAGCCAAATCTTGTTTTAGATTGAAATTTAGTATTATGCAGTGTTATGACTGTCCAAATAATCCATTATTTTGCCAATGCAGAAACCAAGGTGCTGCAGGTCAGCTAGAAGAATCCTTACCAGCCCCAGTTGAACCCTCAACTGGACCACGAATGGCCCTCCTTGATGCCCCAGCGGTTCCAACTTGAATTCTGGCAGCCTCAACTGGTTCCCTAGCAGCCCTAATTGGATCATCAAAGTCATCAATCATCAAAATATGTTATGTACATCTTGATAAGAGAAAAAAAAAATCACAAGAATGGAAACTGCATGGTTCACACACATCATTCACCTTCTTCTTCAGGTGTTACGTTTGAGTTCTTAACATAATCAAAGGTCGCCATAAACACATGTGTTACGGCCGCTACTCTTTTCCACCTTTTACTGTATGTGTATGTATGCGCTCCTAGTGATATCTTCTGTCTACAAAGCTGCCTGCACAGCCCCAGGATCCAGTTGCTCTACCTCCTTTGTACTGATTGGTGCGGCACTGGAGCAGCGGACCAATCCCAGCCATCCAATTAAGTCCAGCCCTACAAAAGCTCTGCCAGCCTGTCAGTCTGGGCAGCTGACTGTTGGTGGCAGCTCGCCTCTGTGTTGGACAATTTAATAAAATTAGAAAGAGTTGTAGTTTTGCCTCGTGCCCCCCCCGTAAGATCCTGCTCAATTAAAACCCTGAAGTGTGGCCAGGCTTCAGATTTTAGAAACTGATTGATTCTGTTAACCTTCCTTTGATCCTTGTATTAGAATCACTAGGTGCAGGGGTGCCATTTCTGTTGTCGTTTGGTTTTAAGCTGGCTCAGGTATTTAGAATTTGTTTACTTTTATTTTAGTTAGTTAAGGAATGTAGTAGCTCTCAAAGAGTCTTTTGGTTATATTTTGTTTTTGATTTAAACAGCACCCACTGGCCCTCTTCCTTGGTTTGTTTGTACTTAAATTAGTACTTTGCCCTTTTATCACCTTGGGTTTTGTGTTACTTCCCTTTCCCCTGTGACCTGGGTTGTAACATAAGCGGGGACTTGTCCAGGATCTCAAATCCATTAAAGGATACCCAGAGCTAAAGACAGTAGTTGTAGTTGCTTAAATGTTGGATGGATGATGATGGTTGGAAGTGGGTGCAGCTGTGCACCTTAGCAAACAATCACCATGTCCCAGTTTGATTTGGATCATTTCCTAGCTTCCCCCTCCCTTAATTTGATTAATAGCTGTTGAAAGGATGATTTAGCTCAAATAGCAAATCACTTCAGTCTCCTGTATCCCAAACAGATTTTGAAAAAGCAGCTTAAGGCTCTGGTTATAGGGAAACTGGTGGAGTTGAGGCTTATTAAAGCCCTGGCGCAGATTGAGTCAACTGTGGTGGAGGATGGCATCTTGGGTGAAGCGGCTGGTAGCCTCCTGGTAATGGTGGTGTCAAGGGAGCCTCGGGTGAGGAGGGTGAAGTAGAAGAGCATCTGGTAATGCCTCTGGTAACGCTGCCTCGCTATGATCCCCTCTCCTCTACCCTCACCAGTACTGGCTCCAAAGGGGAGGCACGATTAAAGGTCCGCCTTGCTCGCCTCCAAATGGAATCTCAGGAGAAAGCCAAAACTCGACAGGCTGAGTTGCAGTACCAGCTTGAAGTCAAAAGGATGGAGATTGAAGCTGAGAAGGCTGTCCGGCTGCATCAGCTGGAGCTTGAGTCTCAGAGGTTGACCCATACGCTGAGATGTGTCTGCCGGTCTTGTGAATAAGCCCTCTTCTTCCACCACTTCCCCACCAGATGTATTTGATGTTGGTAAAAACATTGTTTTTACGCCGATGTTCCGTGAGACTGAGGTTGATTCCTATTTTGGTGCATTTGAGCATATTGCAAAAGCTTTGCAGTGGCCACCTGAAGTTTGGGCTCTTTTGCTCCAGTGCAAGCTCAGGAAGCTGTAGCTACGCTCCCTGATGAAGACAGTCTGAAGTATGACTCTGTGAAATGTGGCATTCTGTGTGCTTATGAACTTGTTCCGGAAGCCTACAGGCAGAAATTTAGAAATCACAAGAAGGTCCCAACCCAGTTTTATGGTGAGTTCGCCAGGGAAAAGGGAATTCTTTTTGATAAATGGTGTGCTGCTTGTAAGGCCGGTGATTTTGAGTCATTACGGGAGTTAGTTTTAATGGAGGATTTTAAAAAGTGCTTGCCAGAACATATCGTGGTGTACATTAACAAACAAAAGGTGTCAAAGCTCTCCTCTGCTGCTGTGTTGGCGGATGAATTTGTGTTAACACACAAGTCAGTTTTTTCATCCAGTTCTGACGAAAAGCCTCGTCAGCCTCCAGCTCGGCAAAACCTTTCCCCCACAGTTAGTCCTAGAAAAGAGGACCGAGAGTGTTTTTATTGTCATGAGCCTGGACATCTCATCTCCAACTGTCTGACCTTAAAACGCAAACAACAGTTTCCCCCAAGCACATCACAGCCAAAAGGTGTCAGCTTGATTAAGGCTGAGCCACCCACCAGTGCTGATCCTGCCAGTGAGCCTCCTGATGCCTGTTTCAAACCTTTCATTTTCGAGGGGTTAGTTTCACTGACAGCTGAGCCTGATGATCAGCGCCACGTTTCCAGTCGGTGATCCTCGCCAAAGCGTTGCCCTTTTCTGAGCAGTCTGCCTGTAGTTACGGTACCGTTTTACATTGCATTGCATTGCATTGAGATGGGTTATGTTCCTCGCCCAGTACACTGCATACATGTTCAGTCCAAATTGGTTAATGGCTTCTTTCCTGTTGCCTGTTGCTGTCTGTCCTGCGTTACCAATGAGAGGTGTAACATTTTTAATGGGTAACGACATAGCCGGCGGCAAAGTTACTCCTGCACTGGAAGTGTTGGACATCCCGCAGTGCACACTGACAGACAAAGTTCAGCCACCCCTTGATCTGTTTCCTTCTTGTGTGATCACTCATGCACAAGCCCAAAAAACTAATGATATTTCTCTCTGAAAGTGTGCTGATGCCTGCCTTTTCAGGAGAGGCTGAGAGAGAGAACGAGGCAGAAAGCGCTGCTGAGTCTCCTTGTGTAGGGTGCTGCTGAGCAGGTGCATCCCGTCAAGCTCAAAATGAGCACTCCTGACGGATCGTCTCTCCCGGTGTCTCGCGATCACCTGTGCGCTGCGCAAAGGGCTGATCTGACACTACAGAAATGCTTCTCAAATGTGGTGAGTGCCAGCAAAGCAAAGAGTGAAATAGTGGCTTATTTGCTAGACAATGACATTTTGGTGCGTAATGGTCCCCTCCCCGCTTTGATTCTGATTGGAGTGCTGTGTTTCAGATAGTTGTGCCCTCTGTGTACCGCTCGCATGTTTTATCTGTAGCACATGAAAGTCAGTGGTCTGGACATCTAGGTATTACAAAAACATATTAGCTCATTCTGGCTTCAGAACAGTACTGTATCACTTCTTCTGGCCTGGGTTAAAGGCTGATGTAGCAAAGCACTGTCGCTCCTACCACACCTGTCAAATTGCTGGAAAATCTAACCAAACCATTCCTCCCGCTCCTTTGCATCCCATACCTGCAATTGGAGAGCCATTTGAACGTATAATCATAGACTGTCGGACCTCTACCAGAACAAAGCGTGGAAAGCAGTATTTGCTCCCTGTCATGTGCACCACCACCCGTTTTCTTGAAGCCATTCCATTGCGTAAAATCTTGCCAGTTCTGTTGTTCAAGCTCTAACCAGATTCTTTTCCACCTTCGGACTCCCTCGTGTAATCCAGACCAGGGCACAAATTTCAAATCCAATTTGTTTAAACAGGTCTTAAAAGCTTTGAATGTGCAGCACGCCATCTCCAGTCCTTATCATCCCGAGTCCCAGGGCATGTTAGAGCGCTGGCACCAGACATTAAAGTCAATGCTCCGTAAGTATTGTCTGCAAACTGCTAAATGCTGGGATGAGGGAATTCCTTTTGTTGTGTTTGTGTCCCGTGAAGCCGTGCAGGAATCTCTCAGCTTCAGTCCCGCTGCACTCGTTTTCGGTCACATGCCCCGTGGTCCGTTGAAATCCTTGCAGGAAAAGTTTCTGTCCTCTGCCTCGTTTCCTTAGAAAAATGTGTTAAACTATGTCAGTAAATTCCGCGACTGTTTGCACCATGCTCATGCTTTTGCTAAAAAGTCCTTGCTTTCCTCACAGACTGTGATGAAGTGTCGTTTTGACCGCTCCGCTGTTCATCACATTACACAGATATACGCTACTGCGGGCGGACAGGATGAAGGAGAGCGGTAAGAGGAAAGGAGGAGGGCTGTCAGTGCTTGTGAAGGATAGATGGTGTAACTCTGGGCACATCATTATTAAGGAGCAACTCTGCTGTAAGGACATTGAACTGTTAGCTGTTAGCATGAGGCCATATGATCTGCCTCAGGAGTTCTCACGTGTTATCACGATAGCTGCATATATTCCCCCCTCTGCTAACGCCGATGCGGCCTGTGACGTCATCCACTCTGTCACGGACCGGCTGCAGACCCAACATCCACAGGTCCTCCTTCTCCTCTCTGGGGACTTCAACCATGCCTCTCCATCCTCCACTCTGCCCACCTTCACCCAATACATCACTTGCTGCACCAGAGACAATAAAATACTGGACTTGTGTTATGCCAACACCAAGGAGGCATACACTTCATCACCCCTTCCTCCCCTGGGAAGATCAGACCACAAACTGGTTCATCTCCAGCCTGTGTACAAACCTCTGGTACACAGGCAGCCAGCTGTGTCCCACACAGTGAAGAGATGGTCTGACGAGGCTGACAAGGCTCTGCAGGACTGTTTCAACACAACGGTGTGGGAGGATTCTCATGGGGACGACAGTCTCACTGACTGCATCACAGACTATATTAACTTTTGTGTGGATAACACTGTACCCACCAGGACTGTACAGTGTTTTTCCAACAACAAACCATGGATTACTCCTGACATAAAGGCTCTCCTTAAAGGAGAAGAAGAGGGTCTTTAAGTCAGGAGACAAGGAGGAGCTGAAGGCTGTGCAGAGGGAGCTGAGTAGGAAGATAAGGGATGGGAAGAACAGCTACAGGAGGAAGATGGAGGAACAGCTGTCATGGTCTGGTTTTTTGTGTTTGGTTTTTGTTGTCTGTGGTCTTTTTCCTGTTCTTTTTCAGTGTCTTGGCTGGAGGCGTGGCTGGTGTGACTCTCACTTCCGCCCCTAGTCTTGGCAGATGAGGCACACCGGTTCTCAATTGTCATTAACCACCTCCTACATAAGCCTGGCCCTCACTCCACTCCTTTGCCAGATTATTCCATCTCATACGGTGAATCTAGCTCCCATGTTTTCTCCTACGATTGCTAATGCCAGTTTTTGGAAAGTTTTTGCTACGTGTTTTCCTCCCTTCTCACGCTTTTGTTTTTTCCCAGTTCTCCGTGTGCCTCCCTGCCGTCTCTCCTCCCGTGTTCCCATGTCTCCAGTTCCCCCGGTCTCCAACTTCAGCCGCCGTCGCCAATCCACCATCCCATCCATCCACCAGCCAGCCAGCCTCCAGCTACTATCTACCACTATCTGTTTCTGTCCCTGCCTACGTGGTCCACCCCTAACACACAACAACAGCTGCAGCACAACAACATCAATGGAGTCTGGAGAGGCCTTAAAGCCAACCCTAAGCACCAAGCTAACTACTCCACCATTGAACAAGAAACTCTTGCTTTGCTGTAGGCACTCCAGCATTTTGAAGTTTATCTCGGGTCTAGTTCTCTGCCAGCGACAGTATTTACTGATCATAACCCTCTCACTTTTCTCTCCCATATGTACAACCACAACCAGCGGCTCATGAGTTGGGCGCTGATTGTGCAGGACTACAACTTAAAAATTCAGCACAAAAGGGGGTCAGAGAATATGTTGGCTGATGCTCTGTCCAGGCTGTAAGTATAGTGGCCACCATAGTTCTCAGAAGTTAAGTTAAATTGTGTCAAATTGTTAAGTATAGAAACAGTGGATCCTAAACGTTTGAATTTTAAACCTGTGGGTTTAATCTTGAGGGGGGGAGTGTTATGGCCGTTACTCTTTTCCACCTTTTACTGTGTGTGTATGTATGCGCTCCTAGCGATATCTCCTGTCTACAAAGCTGCCTGCACAGCCCCAGGATCCAGTTGCTCCACCTCCTTTGTCCTGATTGGTGCGGCACTGGAGCAGCGGACCAATCCCAGCCATCCAATTAAGTCCAGCCCTACAAAAGCTCTGCCAGCTTGTCAGTCTGGGTGGCTGACTGTTGGTGGCAGCTCACCTCTGTGTTGTTTTTTCAATTTCAGTATACATGTTATTCTTTCACGTGGAAGATTTGTTAACATCTGTCTCAGCCACTGAGTCACAACTGGTCTATGAGTCTTTTTCCATAAAAGTGCAATGCATTTTTTGGCATTAAGCAGGCTGAGGTCTATGAATGTTCTCTCACATTTGTTGAAGTTATATTTTTTCCATTCAAGTAATGGGTTCAATGTGATATGTTTTTAAATTATTTTTTCAATTGTCTCACTTCTTCCCCAAACAATTTTTCTACATTGCCATAAACAATGAAAAAGGGATCCTTCACTTTTCATACATTTTGTGTATGTATCTGGTATATTTTTATTATATCTGTTTTGGTCCACTGGTGTAACATACATCCGCATTAGCCATTTATAATGTATCAGTTTAAGGCATGCATTTATTGATTTGGTTTGAACTCCTGCACGTGCCATTTCCCACTGTTCTTCTGAAATTTCAATTTGCAGGTCTTCAGCCAGGCATTCAGCCTCTTCTGTGAGTTTTCAGATGAGGAAAATGTCAAAAAAAAAACTATACAATTCTGAAATGATACCTTTTCTTATATTGTCCTTAATCAAAATTTTTTCCAATGATGAGTAAGTAGGTTGAGTAAGAACATTGTTTTGATTTGATCTAATGAAATGTCTGAGCTGAAGATATTTTAAAAAGTGTGTTCTATTAAGATTGTAGCGTAGGGGCTCAAAAGAGTTATGCACACTGGTGGTTGGGTGCCAGACAGGTGAGAGACCAATAAAATAAACAAAATTACAACCCTGTCGAATTTTAACTAATTCTTTAATTTTTTTAAGTGTGCATGCAACTCCAGAAAATTAACCAGGCCAGCTATAAATCCTACCTACAAAAGAATATCGGAGAAAAATTTAACATAAGGAGAAATTAGTTTAATTAGAAACCAATCAATAAATCAGATAGCATGAAGTATGAAAATCAGATCTATGTCAATTAAAAAATAGCAACACATTATGTATAACTCACATAAATTAAAAATCAATGTCTTTCCATAAAGTTTTGATAACACCATAAATTCAACAAAATAGATATTAAACAAAAATATCACAATCATTCATGTAACAAAAAAACAGATGATCCAATCCAATGATCCAAAAAAAAGATGAAAGGGTGGAGGGATGAGAGTGTATGAGTGTGAGTGTGTGTGTATGTATGTATGTGAGAGTGTGTGTGGGTTAGTCCAGTTCAAGTCCAGGGATGTAAATGTGTGTGGGTGTATGGGGAAAGCAGGGCTGGGTGGAAGATAGAGGAAAAAAGGATTGAGGAGCAGTTTTGGGGTTAAAGGGGGCTCAGGTGAAGCTTGGAGAGTGGTGGTCAGTACTTAACTGTGTGAGGTATTGTTCTCCAACCCAGGCTAAGATGGGCTCCAAGTCTGAGGGGGGGTGGCTCTCTGGCAACTTTCTTCCTCCAACAGGCTCCTGGGATTATCACCACTTCTTAGGCCAAGGTTTTCAAGGTCCTCCAAGGAATCCAGCGGGTTTTTCTCCTTTCTCCGTTTCTGCACTCTTCTTTTTACAATGTTCATTTACTTTTAAGAATTCGCAGGCGGATTTGAGTAACCTGGATATTTTCTTTGTTCCACTCTCGCTCCTCTCTGGTCGCCTCCTTGCTGCTTTGTGTCTTTTTTCCTCCTTCCCCCGGCTCACAGGTGCCACTCATTTATGCCCTCACCTGGGTTTTTTTTTCCCTCTCACTCCTTCCTCCCCCCTCCCTTTCCTTTCAGGAGGAGAAAGGGTTGGCCTGCGGCCTTACCTTTCTGCCACAAGATTAAATTTAATCCTCAGCTCTTAAAGACATTACAGTATTTGAGTGTGGCAGAAATACATCTTTTAAATATTTTTTAGTATCACACCATATCTTGATCATGTGTTTTACAATTGGATTTTTAACTTTTTTCTGTATTTCTTTTGCCCAGTCTGAATATATGAATAAGGGAAGAGGTAAAGGCAAATTGTGAGGAGGATTGGATGTTGGGAAATAATGCGTCATAGACCTCAGTTGCGCAGACAAGTAATATAACATTACGTTTGGACATTTCAGACCTCCACGATCAAATGGTAAATACAATTCAATATTCAATTCAATTCAATTTTATTTGTATAGTGCCAAATCACAACAAAAGTTATCTTAAGGTACTTTACATACAGAGCAGGCTTACAGAGACCCAACAGTTCTTATCATGAGCAAGCACTTGATGCGACAGTGGCCAGGAAAAACATCCTTTTAACAGGCAGAAACCTCGGACAGAACAAAGCTCAGTGATGGACAGCCATCTTCCATGACTGGTTGGGTTGAGAGAGAGACAGACAGAGAGAGAGAGAGAGAGAGGGGTACACACGTACCTGTAGAAAGCGACAGGAGAGAAGAGCACAAAGCTACAAGAGAGAGAAGAAGTTGCATTAGTAAGATGCATTGATGGGTTATAAATAGATATAGGAGGAGGAGAGGGAGGAGAGAAGTTCAGTGCATCATGGGATGTCCCCCAGCAGTCTAGGCCTATAGCAGCATAACTAAGGGATGGCACAGGGCTCACCTGGACCAACCCTAACTATAAGCTTTGTCAAAGAGGAAGGTTTTAAGCCTAAATGTGGAAAAGGGTGTCTGCCTCCTGAACCCAGACTGGGATCTGATTCCATAGGAGAGGAGCTTGATAACTGAAGGCTCTGGCCCCAAAATCCATATTTGGAGACTCTGGGAACCAAAAGAAACCCTGCATTCTGGGAGCGTAATGCTCTATTGGGAAGATAGGGTACAGTGAGCTCTTGAAGATATGATGGTGCTTGACCATTAAGAGCTTTATAGGTTAGTAGAAGAATTTCAATTCTTGATTTGACAGGGAGCCAGTGCAAAGAAGCCAAAATGGGTGAAATATGATCTCTTTTTCTTGTTCTTGTCAATACACGTGTGGCAGCATTCTGGATCAACTGGAGAGAACGACTTATTGGGGCAGCCTGATAATAGAGAATTGCAGTAGTCCAGCCTGGAAGTAACAAATGCATGGACTAGTTTTTCTGCATCTTTTTGGGATAGGATATGTAAAGTAAGAAATAGATTAACAAAGAAGTTATAATCATCAATACTGGGACCATATACATTCACCAAATTTATATTTTCTGATAGCAAAGAACCTTGGATGATTACATATCTTCCAAATTTGTCTCTAATTGCATTTTTCACTTGGAATGGGACTGTATTGTGTATAAGAATCATAACTCCCCTGGCTCAGGATGAGAATAAAGATGTGAATACGGTACCTTGGCATCTTCTTCTAATTTTTTTCTCATCCTCCTCTAATAGATGAATTTCTTGTAGAAATACAATTTTTGAGCCTATGTCTTATTTTATTCATGACTTTTTTGAGCTTTATAAGCTTTTGTAGACATCTGCAATTCCATGAAGTTAAATTTAGATTAACGGTTTGATCTATGATTAATAAAAGAGTATTAGATTACCTTGCAGCATGAATATAAATATACAGACAAGCACAAACATGGATGATAAAACATTCATCCAACAAACTAAACAAAAACCTTTTCCCCACTTTCATGCTAATCCCCCACAAACTATTCTGTCTCCCATCATAGCTTGTAGTGACTGTTCCACAACAGTGAGGATCAGTCAAACCACTCTCTCTCCACACTGGCACTACTACTGTTCTTATGACAATAACTCTCTTATACATAACAATTTAAAAAGAGTTATTTTGAAATTTTACAAAACTAGTGTTATACATCATCAGGACATGGCATTTTACAGTCTGCAATTTGTAGACATATTTATGTTTCAGATTGTACAGATCCATGTATATATACTCGGATGCTCTGCCTTCTTCATGTTCATCTATTCCTTTTGGATTTTCCTTGACGAACTCTTGTACCTCTTGAGGAATCTTGAAAGTGTGGGTTCTTCATTCACATGTAAGCACCAGCTGTGCTGGATGAATTACCCTGTGACGGATCCCAAGGTTGCGAAGTTCTTTGCGAACCGGGTCAAACAGCTTCCTCAGTTGCAGATTCCTGTCGCCAAATCCGGGTAAAACCGCACTTGTTGTTCCTAGTATTTAATTTCCCCTTTAGCTCGCTTCGCATTGGTGACTGTCAGTTTGTCCCTGTAGTCGAGGAACTTCATGATCAGTGTCCTCTGAGATGACTTACTATTTTTCAATGGGTCGATTCGATGAGCTCTCTCCAAAACAACCAATGATTGCAGATCTGTGTGATTCAGTGCCTCTGGAATCCGCTTCTCTAAGAAAGAGCACAGGTATCATGCCTACACTCCCTCTGGGAGACCCACCGGCCTCAAGTTATTCCATCTCGAACGTGATTCCAAGCCTAGAACATTAGCTTCTAAGATTTTGCATTTCAACTCCAGTAATTGCAGTTTAGTTTGCAACCGGGTGACATCATCTTGCCTCATCCGTCATTCCTACTCCACCGTGAGCTTCCTTCTCTGCCATAGCCTCAGGTTTTTAAAAAAAATTCTCACAAAACTCACATCCACATTAAGGCCCTGACTATTGGCTCTTCTCTTAGGTCTTGACCAGCTGGACATGACATGTAAACAGTACAGCAGGTACATGAATTCTTTGTAGTGGTGCAAATAATATCAAACATCATATTTTGACAGAGGCTGCATAGGACATTGACATGCATGTATTCATCTTTATAAAGTGTTTCATGCCTATGTTATATAGCAACTGACAGCAGATTGTTGAAAATGCACACTTGCTGTCAATTGATGGCTAAACATGCGGCAGAGGCAAGCCTACAAACTGTACAACCTTGGACTCAATCCCACACTCTGTGTGTAGTTATTAGATTTCCTCACTGGCAGGCCACAGTTCATCAGGATTGGGAATATAACCTCAGATAACATTGTGATGAACACTGGCACCCCACAGGAATGTTCTCAGCCCTGTGCTCTACACACCATTCAAGCATGACTCCGTTGCCTCTCATAAGGACACCATCACCAAATTTGCTGACGACACCACAGTTATTGGACTTAATGGTGATGACGAATGATGGTGGACATGAGGAAGGAGCGGAGAACTCATCAACCACTGATCATCCGTGAGCTTGAGGTGGAGAGGGTGAGGAGTTTTTAAATTCCTGGGTGTCCACATCAGCGATGACCTCACCTGGACACTCAACACCACCCAGCTGGTCAAGAAAGCACAACAGCGGCTGTACTTTCTGAGGAGGCTGAGGAAATTTGGCATCAAAGATCCTCTGCAACCTCTACAGCTGCATCATCGAGAGCATCTTGACCAGCTGCATCACTCTGTGGTATGGGAGCACTAAATCCACTGCCCATGCTACCACCCTAACTACCTCAACCACACATGCTTCACCCCACCCCATCCCAGCCCACGCACATATTTGCACTACTGGTGATATTAATGCATTATTTCATCTATTTATGTTCATATTTATATTCATAATAATCATCTCAGGCTGTATTTTGTATCGTATTTGTATTATAAAATACTGCACATTGCTTTTTCTATTGCACTACTGCTTATTCAATACTGCTACATTCATTTATATTCATATTCATCATCTCCGTATCCATAGTGTATAATACTGTCATTGTATTGTATCACTTCAACTGATATTTGCACATCCATGTTATTGTAAATATTTTTTCCTGTACATATCTTTACATTTTATTCTCTATTTTTTTGTAATTTCTATTCTTATTTTAAATTTTTTCAAAATGGTGTTCATAGTGGAAGGCAAAGGAAGAATTTCATTGTAGCTCCTTTAGCAATAGGCTGCTTCGCCCGAAGTGCGTGAAGGACCGATATCGCAGGCCTTTCCCTCCTGCAGCTGTCAGATTTTTACGACCAGCACTGCTCCCAGTAGGCCACACTCCTAATTATGTCACTACTCTATTTCTTAGGTCATTCTGTGCAATGTTCATTCCGTACAATATTTCATTCTGTGCAATAGTTCATTTCATTTCATTGCATTACATTTCATTTCATCTCAATTCGACCTTTTTATTCCATCTATAGTGTATATATTGCTTACATATTCTCATAGTTAATATTTCTCCAGTTAATTTTTTAATACCGGTTAGTCTGGTTTGCACTGTTAATACTTGTATATTTCTTGTCAATGCTTTTTTATAGTAAGCATTAATAATTTCTACTCTAGTTAAATTGTTGATACTTTTCATTCTAGTTAAATTGTTGTTAAATTGTAAATATCTTCTATCTTATCTTATTTGCCTTGCAGTGTCTGGTGAGGACCAAAGGCAGTGGTTAAGAGCAGAGGCTTTGAAAATCTCAAGTCCTGAAGCATTTATGTTCCAAATATCTAAAGCAAAGATATGAATACATCACTTCCAGGTAAATTGTATTGAATCTGGATTTCTGCAGAAGAGACAAACCTACTAGATACTGTATAGATCATTTGTTTAGAGAACTGTCTTGTTTTAGAGTTTAAGTTAAAAGGGGTCAGTGTGGTTCCGGTTATGGCGGCAGAGTGAACGGCAGCTTGCTCTTGAGCTCTCCAGTCATTTCATGATTAACACATAACCTGTAGTGCTTTACAACCGAGTTTTCGACTTCTTATATACTGACGAACATCCAAGACGTTGACATAGACCAAATTGCAAAATGCCACCTGAAATATATGATGAAAAGAAAAATAATGGACAGAGGGAGGCCGCCGTGGCTGGCGCTAACATGGCTAGCGCTAAGTCGTTGCAAGCTAACATCGACCTCGACCTCATCGAGATCTCATGTACGGTAACTCCAAAATAATGATATTCCCTGATCTATCTCCAACCTTACACAAGAAGCGGATGGCTTTCAGCGCACTGAAGGGCCGGCTCTGCCAGGGCAACGTGAAATATGGGATGTTTTATCCTGCAACCTTGAAAGTGGATACCCGCAGCGGGGTGACAAGAGCGTTTGATTCGGTGGATGCTGCAGACAGATTTCTTCACAGAGAGTACCCGGACATGTTTCCAAGATACCAATCTTGGATTAGGAAGACGGCCGAGTGAATACTACCAACGGAAAACGTGCATTTTCACTCTTTTCCCACTTCTCTCCATATTTCCAGCTGGCTTGCTCTGACACAGGAAGGTCGAAATATTAGTGAGTAACTCAACTACAATATTGCAGACTTTGATCTTGATTGATAACCAGACTCATCAGGAACTAGCTCAACTGAGGTGAGGACACTTGAAAATAACTTACAGGACCAAACACACTAGTGAACAAACCCTGATTAATAATGCTTATCTGGTCAATAGGTTCAATCTGAAGGGAGTAGGAGGCATTGTTTAAGCTATAATGCACTGTTATGGGTGAAAGATTTGATGTCAGGGCCCAGTGTACCTTATTTCATTTTTTCTTATATGTTCTTGCTTTTCATTAATAGCAAAGAGTTCACTGATACTGAGTTATGGCAGTCAAAATCTGTGTTTTCTCATATTTATCCCAGTATAGAAATTAGTAAGTAGGTGTAATGGGTTGTGTATACAATTATAACAGAGAGCGGAGCAATTTTTGCATGTTCTATAATGCTACCTCAACATGACGGACACCAGTTAGCTTCAGGGTATACCTCTTTAGTTTGGGAAAAAGAGATTAGGGTCCAGAGTTCGACAGAGGTTTATTTTCTTTTGCGGCTGCTATCCCGGTGTGTGTACCTTGTAATTATACAGAGAAAAGAGGGAAATATTCTGTTTATGCTTTGGATTATTTTATCATTTGTTGCAAGCTATACAATGTACATATAAGCCACCCCAATGAGCTATGGATGTTTGGTTTGGAATGTAAGAGGGGTAAACAATTATGTGAAAAGGAAACGTATTTTAAGTTATCTGAAACAGCACAACATTGAGATAGCCTTACTGCAGGAGACACACTTGACAAAGAACACGTTAAACTGAAACAAGGAGGTTATAGTCACATATTTTTCTCATCATATATATCTCAGGCTAGAGGAGTGGCCATACTACTTCATAGAAATGTCCCATTTCAGGTGAATTCAGTCATTAAGGACCCTTCTGGGAGATTTGTGACAGTACAAGGGTTACTACACTTGGAACCCATAACACTGGTTAATGTTTACGGGCCTAACACAGATAATTCTCAGTTCTTTGAGAAACTGTTCTTTACCTTATCTGACCTACACACAGAGGTCTACATGGGAGGAGACTTCAATTTAGTTTTGGATCCAATCCTTGATAGATCTTCTCAGAAAACCAACTCTCTAACACAGAGTGCTATATATTTAAAAGAAGAGATGCTAGGAATGGGGCTCGTGGACATTTGGTGTACATTAAATAAAGATACCAGAGAATACTCATTTTATTCTCCTGTCCACAATAGTTATACCCATATAGATTTACTATTGATGCCCTCCTCTAAGATACACCAAGTCACTTCTTGTGAATACTTGGCAAGGACCTTATCAGACCATGCTGCTTTGTTAGCAACTATACCTACATCCACAGGCGTAACAGATGGAGGTTTACCTCACATTTACTTAATGATTCAGAATTTGTGAATATGATTAACAGGGAAATTAACTCTTTCTTAAACATAAATCAAAACACTGAAAACCCTAACTGTGCTGTGTCGTCACCCCTGGTTTTGTTCCCTTCACGAGTATGTGTCTCTTTTTGTGTGTATTCACGTGGGGTGACCCTTTTCCCCTTGGGATCCATGGCCCCATTCCTGAACCCCCTCACTGTAGTAAGCTTGCTCTGATTTGGCTCACGCCCCCTCCCCCTTCCATCTTTTATCGAATGAGTGTTTTAGTGATTTTTATTAACATTGACCAATAAGCATTACTTTAACTCACAGAACCACCTCTCACTCTCCCTAGTATAACAAACCAGTGTGCCTCTTAGCATTGTCAGAGGTGGAAATAATTCTTTGGGTGAAAGTCCCAAGGTGGCGTTGTCAGCAATTGCTTAGCTATTGAGTGGCCTGGCCCGACTCTGGCTTAAGCTCCACCAAACCCCCCTATACCGCTGCCTGAGTCGCCACAGGAAGAATGAACATAGGTCCAAAATTCATCAACTCGGTCAAACTGCTTTACAAGCACCCTGCAGCTCAAATACAAACTAACAAAGACATTTTGGCCAGATTTGTTTTTATCACGCAGCACTAGACAAGGCTGTTGCCTCTCACCTCTATTATTTACTATCACGATTGAACTGCTGGCTACAGCTATAAGGTCTAACCCAGCCATTCACGATATACAAATTGGTGATTGCGTTCATACTTTGTCTCTATATGCAGATGATATATTGGCATACCTTTCAAGTCCAGATGAATCTATCCCATCAATATAAATAAAAGTGTTGTCATGCCTCTAAACGCCAAAGCTAAAGCTGACCCTCCTAATACTATGTTTCAATGGAGCCCTAATCACATTACCTATCTTGGACTTAAAATTCCAAGTGAAGAGCATAATACATTTTCCTTAACTATACACCATTACTAAAAAAGACAAAAGAGGATTGTAAGAGATGGAATGAATTACCTTTGTCTTTAATTGGGCGTATTAATTGCATAAAAATGAATGTATTACCAAAACACTTGTATCTTTTCCAGATGTTACCAATCCCTGTCCCAAAGCTATTTTTAAACAACCCAATCTGTGCATCACACAGTTTATCTGGAGAAACAAACCACCCAGGATTAAGATGACGATATTGCAAAACCCTCTAGAAAAAGGTGGATTGAAAGCCCCTAATTTTGAGCTTTTCTATTGGGCAGCACAAACTAGAGCAATGTGGGCCTGGCAAACAGAGCAAGTCCATTCACCTGAGTGGAAACTGAACAGTTTCATTTAACAGAGTTGAAATCAGTTCCATATATCAGCTCGCTAAGCCCAACCCAGTTATTGTCCATACTTATAAGATTTGGCAGCAAATTCGGAAAAAAACGGGCTGTATTCAACCTATTTATGACAGATCCCCTTTCCACTCTAATCCCTCTCTACCTGAAGCCCTTTGGGATGGTATTACAAACCTATGGTTTACAAAAAGTATTACAACCTTTGGGAATTTGTTTAAAGACGGAACCCTTCAGACTTTTGAAGAGCTCTCATCCCAGTATGGGCTACCCCATACCATCCATCCATCCATCGTCAACCGCTTATCCAAGGTCGGGTCGTGGGGGTAGCAGCTTGAGCAGAGAGCCCCAGACTTCCCTCTCCCCGGCAACATTGGCTAGTTCTGACTGGGGGATCCCCAGGCATAGGCCAGTAAGGAGATATAATCTCTCCATCTGGTCCTGGGTCTGCCCTGAGGTCTCCTCCCAGCTGGCCGTGCCAGGAACACCTCCCCAGGAAGGCGCTCTGGTGGCATCCTGCACAGGTGCCCGAACCACCTCAACTGGTTCCTCTCCACACCAAGGAGCAGCGGCTCCACTCCGAGTCTCTCCTGGATGACTGAGCTTCTCACCCTATCTCTAAGGGAGACCCCAGCCACCCTGTGGAGAAAACTCATCTCAGCCGCTTGTATCCGTGATCTCGTTCTTTCGGTGATGACATACCCATTTTTTCAAATACCTCCAGGTTAGGCACTTTGTTATCTCCGAACAGGGTACCCATCTTCAACCATTAAAAGAACAGCCTCTAGATAAATAGTTTGGGAAGAGCTAAAAGTGAAACGTAAATGGGAAGAAGACCTGCAGTGTAATTTTGAAGAAGGGAATTGGGAATCATTGTGTAATAGTAGTCAGTGTTTCTCTTTTAATACTGGACATGAAATTACACAATACAATCTTATTCATAGAACATACCATACCCCTGACAGGTTACATAAAATAAAGCCTCAATACTCCCAGTTTTGCCCAAAATGCAAATCGGGAATAGGAACGTTGGTGCATATGTTTTGGACTTGCCCTTGTCTTAATTCATATTGGACGTCTATACTCAAAGTGCTTACTGATATTACAGGGCTAACCATCCCTGTAGAGCCAAGAGTAACCCTCCTGGGTGACACATCTATGATGAAAGTCAATAAAAGCCAACTCAAATTTATTAGAATAGCTCTTATCACAGCCGACAAATGTATAGCTATACATCGGAAAGATGTATTATCACCTACATTTGCTAGCTGGACGAACGAACTAGCTTCATGCATACCAAATGAAAAGATTATGTACAACTTGAAGGGTAAACCTGGAGAGTTTCAAAAGATTTGGGGTGGATTTCTAACATATGTGGACACGGAATGCCCAATACAGTAATCCCTTTATATTTAAACAAGTATTATTTTCCAATGTCATGTGATTGTTAAGCATGTTTAAGTGGTACTGTTTCTAGCTTTATTTTTATTGATTTAAAATGTACTTTTCTACCTCTCACTGCTATTTATTCCCTCTCCGCAATAGACTTGTATATATTATTTTTGTCGTTGTTTATGATATAATGAAGACTTGCATTTATTCTTATCTTTTCTGAATGGGTACGCACTCTCTAGGAATGTATGGTCGGACCTGTAGGGGTGGGTTTAGTTGGAGGGAGGGAGGGAGGGAGGGGCTGATCTGATACCTATCCATTATATCTTTGTACATTGTCCTATCATTCAGCCCTAGGGTTGTTATGTGAAAAGACCAATAAAGATATTGTTGAAAAAAAAAAGGGGGTTAGTGTCAGGTGATATAACTTAAATCTGTGAGGTTGAAAGTAGAATGTAGTTATAATTATAATTCATTGTAATTATTTATTTATTTATTTATTTGTTATTAATTTATATAATTGTATCTAATTGATTACTATAATTAGAACTATAATTCATTCTAATTCTAATTCTAATTCAGAGAACATGAGCTGGAAAAAGTAGAGCTTGGCGTCAACTTGGTGTTTGTTGTCAAATAAAGTAAGTAAACACTTTTTACCCCTAACATGATGCCATATGTATACTGCACAGAGAATTTCCTGTTGTTTTAAGTGGTCCATATCAGACGAGGAATCAGATGAGACAAACTGAGGGAGTGTAGGTACACCCAAAAAAATAACGTCTGGAATGCTGTCAACATTACAAATCAATAATGTCGCGCGAGCCAAGGTCAAACTACGCACTACAGTACTGGCTCTCTCTTGTGTTTCAGAAGCCTTCCACTTTTCATATGGGGCAGGAAGAACTGTATTCTTTTTTTAACCCGCTACTCTCAGGAGAGTCAAAACTGAGACTTCGCTGGCAGTGATGGTACATTCATAATCAAAAAATACAGGAGACACTCCCTACAGCATGTCCACAAACCTGCCTTTGGTGACTGTCTCAGGAACTCTTTCTACATCATACCCATATAAGGCCATGTTTAACATACCCTTGTTCCTCCTGTCACCTTGACATACTGCAGCTGCAGGATCCTTAACTGCAGCCACCACACTGAAATAACCCTTTTCTTCTCTTAAAACACTCTAAAACAAGGACACATGAATTTAACAATGATTAACATTCATGAAAATCTTATAATCATATCTTCTAAAAAGAATGAAAAAATGAATATATGAGTAAAAGCAATGTGATATTCGTAGGTACAGTAAAAGCAACATGATATTTTGACTAAATAAAACATTTTTAAATGTGGGTGTGCATCTGCAGATGGATGAGGAACACAAGTACTGTGCAAATTGGTGCTGATACACGTACCTACCACCCCACAAATATACACACACCACATAAGCCTCCTATGTCTCTATAGCATGTGAATATATGGCATCCAACATTTCATAGTCGAGAAAGTAATCAAAGAATTACGGGAAAACTTCCAAGACTATGAAATGACAACTACCACAAAGAGTGATGTGTAAAAATGCAAAACAATGTATGTGACTATAACAAGATAGAATAAGATAAAATGGAAAAAATGAACACTTCTCATACTATATGTCTGAAAGTGCAGACAATCCTTCTGTCTAGCTGAGTCCAATCAATGGATCCTTCTGATGTATAGTTCTGACAAAAATATGTCCGCACACTTATGGAGTACAAGTACGAGTTGAATCGAAGGCAACTGGACTCGAAGTAGATTCTTGAAGACGTTCCACTTCTCATCCGAGAAGCTTCTTCAGTTCTGACTGACTGGTACGGAGACCCAGGTACTTATACCTCTGTGGAGTTGTTAACTGCATCATTGATACCACTTAGTATGCGGGTGCTCCTGGGTGTTAAATGACGGTCATTGAGAGTCGTTTGTGAGTCACCTGATGCCAAGTGTGAATGACCATTAACACTGTCACATGAGGTCAAGTGGTTGTTTACTCTCCTGGGAAGAGATGAAAGGACAGCATTGTAGGTGGGAGACAGGTGATATCTGAGGCCTCCTCCTCTGTTGAGTGATGGCTTCTCTACTCTGACATAGATGGCCTCTTTCACTCCTCTTTCAAACAACCTATCTTCCCTGTCCAAAATGTGTACATTGTTGTCGTCGAAAGAGTGTCCCTTTTCCTTGATGTGGAGGAAAACTGCTGAATCTTGGCCTGTGGTGTTGGGCCTCCCGTGTTGAGCCATCCGTTTGTTGAGTGGTTGTTTGGTTTCTCCTATGTATAAATCTGTGCAGTCCTCGCTGCATTGGACTGCATACACCGGGTTGCTTTTCTTGTGTTTAGGCGTAGGGTCTTTGGGGTGGACCAGTTTCTGTCTGAGCGTGTTGCTAGGTTTGAAGAAAACCGGGATGCGATGTTTGTTGAAGATCCTCCGGAGTTTCTTAGATACTCCAGACACGTAAGGTATGACAATGTTGTTGCGTCTGTTCTTCCTCTCCTCTTCCCCTGTGGCATTGATACTCTTCCTGGATTTCGTGGCTGTTTTCACAACGGTCCAGTTGGGGTATCCACAAGCTTTGAGTGCACTCTTCAAGTGCTTCCGCTCCTTCTCTTGGGCCTGTTCACTTGTGGGGATGTTCTCCGCTCGGTGGTGCAGGGTTCTGATGACTCCAAGCTTGTGCTCCAGGGGGTGGTGGGAGTCGAAGAGCAGGTATTGATCTGTGTGCATAGGTTTTCTATACACCTCGATGTGAAGGCTCCTGTCCCCTTCAATCTGTACGTTGCAGTCCAGGAAGGCCAAACTGTTGTGTCTTGTGTCTTCACGTGTGAATTTTATGTTGCTGTCCACAGAGTTGATGTGTTCTGAGAAAGCTTGTACTTCCTCAGTTCTGATGATGACCCAGGTGTCGTCCATGTATCTGAACCAGTGGCTTGGCGCAGTTCCCCTGAAGGAGTTTAGGGCTCTGTTTTTCATTTCTTCCATGTAGAGGTTGGCCACTATGGGAGAGACCGATGAGCCCATGGCGCAGCCATGCTTCTGCCTGTAAAACTTCCTGTTGAACTGGAAGTAGGTGGTGTTGAGACAGAGGTCCAGCAGTTGGCAGATCTGATCCGGACTGAGGCTACTTCTGTTGTCCAGAGTGGTGTCGTGCATCAGTCGTCTCCTTACGGTTTCAACTGCCTCCATGGTGGGGATGCATGTATACAAAGCAGTAACATCATAGGACACCATGGTTTCATCTGGGTCCAGTTTTAGGCCTCGAACTTTGTGGATAAAGTCCACGGAGTTCTGGATGTGGTGAGGAGTGTTGCCAACCAAAGGAGCCAGGAAGGTGGCTATATGTTTGGCAATGTTGTAGGTGACCAAGTTGATGCTGCTGCTGATGGGTCTGATGGGGGCTCCTTCTTTGTGGATCTTGGGGAGTCCATACATGCATGGGATGGCCTCTCCTGGATATAATCTGTAGTATTGTTTACGGGTGAGGGTTCCATTCTTCTGCAGATGTTGTAGACACTCTAGGGCCTTTATGTTGTATCCACTGGTGGGGTCTCTTTTCAGTGACTCGTAGGTGTTCGTGTCGCTGAGCAGTAAACTGACCTTGGTGTGATAGTCTGCTGTGTTCAGGACTACCGTGCATCTTCCTTTGTCTGCTGGTAGGATGGTGATGTTCTGGTCCTTACTCAGTGATGGGGTGCCTTCGCATTGGAAAGGGCTGCCGAAACCTTCAGTCTGAGCTTTTCTGCCTCTGTTGCTGGTAGGTTGTTCTTCCTTATTGCTGATTCTGTTGTCGTGATAAGGTCCACTATAGGTAGCTCCCTTGGTGAGATGGCGAAGTTTAATCCTTTGGCTAGGACTGCCTGCTCATCCTGGGTGAGTTTCCTATCCGATAGGTTCCTTACACATCTCTCTTCTGTTTCAGTGGGTGTGGAGCTGCACTCTTGTTGTCTCCAGGTACACTCCTCTGTTCTGCTGGTTCGTGTCTGCAGGTTCTGGAAATTCCTTGACTGTCTTAGCTTGCTTCTTGTGTGTTGAGAAAGCTGTGGTGAAATGGACTTGTCTAATCCTCTTGTTGAGTAACTGGTTCTGTGCCCTCTCCAGGATCATTTCTGCTCAGTGCCCTTTCACCATGGATCCTAGACGCAGGCTGTTCAGTATCAGTCTTTGTTGTCTGCATCTCAGTTTGAAGTGTGGGTGGTTCCTGTAGTCTGCGATCTTTCTGGCTGTCCTTTCATACTCCCGTACCATTCTGAGGGTGTTCGCCCCAAAATGCTTGGAAATATGTCTGTGAAGCTTCTTCAAGAAGCTTCTCGGATGAGAAGTGTAATGTCTTCAAGAATCTACACCAAGTTGTAGTGTAAAAACACTACATAAGTAGGCTCTGAATGTAATGAAGGTGATGATAAAAAACTCTCACAGACTGTGTAGTAATGAATATAGCAGCTAAGACCAAACATATAAGCATAATAATCTGCATAATACTGTGTATGTAATCAAAGATGTGTTATGATTGTGGAAAGCTACTGGTCAGAGGTTATGTGAGGACAAAGTGGGTCAACACCACGTGTCAGCTCAAGGACACTGATAACGACCGCCTGTGCTCTTTGACTAGTATGCTGATTTCTTAGAACAGATCAGTAAATCTCTGACCAGTAGGCGTATATTTCTTTTGTAGGCGTATATTTCTTTTTAAAAAATAAGAAACGTGTTAACCCAGAAATAATGGTGGCTGAAAGTACTATGAAGATAGAAAAAATAATAAAGCCCATGGTCTGACCAATAGGCATGTATTTCTTTTTAAAATATAAGAAGTGAGTCTTTCCAGAGGTATTGGTGGCTAAAGACATGAAGGAGCTAGAAAAAAATGTAAGGCCCACGGAAAAATACCGGGAAGTCCCCGACATATTGGTGTCACGAGGACAGAGATGAAGCACGTTTGGACCAGCCCCCAGGGGGCAAAACTAAGAGTTAGCAATTTTTATTGGTGAAAAGTTCATGATTCTATATTTTTATGGGTTGGACAATAGGCGTGGAAATCCTCCCACCAAACATTATATAAACAAATGTAAGTTTCATTTGAGCTCAGAGAGCTCTTGGACTGTGCCTTGTGTACATGCTATTTGTTCTCTCACTTTATTGTCGATAATAAAGTATTGTCACAACATCTTGGACTCCTGTTTGAAGATTTTTGAGACCTGTTTGAAAGTGTTTTGGAGCAGCTTTCCAGCAAGATTTTTAACCAATTTGTTGAAGATTTTGAAGAAACTTTTGATCAATTGAACACCTTTAAAACCTGATTTTGGTCCATTGGCCTGAGACTTGGGTCCAGAAAATTACTCTACAAAGTCCAGTTGCCTTCGATTCAACTCACAATTGTATACCATGATCTGGAAGACTGAGAACCTTCACAGACACACTTATGGAGGTATCCTCCTTGAGTTTTTGTTTTGGTGATTTTTGATATACATAACTTGTTTGATACATATATCAGGTCTATGAAAGCCTTAAAGGCCTTCCTATCAACTAATGCAGTGAGCTGAAAACTAGGCCTCCCTCTGCTGCATTAGTTAGGAAACACAAAGTCTACATCCTGATTTGAAATGCACATTATTTCACTTCATTCAACAATATTAATTACTGCTCTGTCCAGTCTTGATTGTATGTTCAGTTTTATGCCAAACATAGATTTATGCAACTAGACTGCATGCATCTGAAAGAGATTTAACTGAACAGGGTTGACCTAATTCCTTCTTTCTTTCCTCTCTCTCCAGCTCTTGAAGAGGAAAACAACAAGCGGCAGAGGGAGCCAGAGAGAGAGCAGGCCCCGAGTACTCAAGGAGCCTGGAGATAAAAGGTCCTGCAACAGGGAGAGGAACTCTTTCTAAAGTGATACCAATGACCAGAACACTCTTAATGTAGACTAGTGAAAATTCCAACATTCACTGAGAGAGACAGGCATAGTATATGTGAAAAGAAAATCAGCTAGCCTTTGGCTTTGATGTGCAATTTGTTCCAACAACTCTGCCTACGGCTGCTGCTGTCACTTTTGTGTGTCTACCCTTTAGAATAAGCAACATTTATTGCCTACTTTAGGTGTCCTTCCCCAATAAGAAAAAAATATTGTTTTGAGAAGGTGTTTTTGAAAATGTCTTTGAGAGCTGGATAACTTTGTTCGTTAAATCAGAGTGAGGAGAAAGATCATAAAGCTATTCTTGTAAGTGTGATAAATGTTGTTAATTGGGTCTGTTGTGAAAGAACATTTACAGATGCTTTTTGTTTATCCAGTCATTAGTTTTTAAGATGAGTGGGCTGGAGTCTCTAGCATGCTGCAAACACCCTGGACAGGTCTCCAGCTAAATACAGCTCTTAAAACAGACAGGCTGTAGACAGATAGATACTATTCTTAAAAGGGAATTAAAAAATAGCTACAGACAAACCAGAACTCCAGCTTGAGAAATAAATTCATGAGTTTAAACAAAGAAAACACGCAGTTGGATTCAGGTTCCCAGAACTAGAAGGCTCTAGGGATGACAGTGTCTATCGGTCAGCTTGTTATCACTATTTATCACATTAGTGGTCCTCTGACTTTCATGTAGCAGCACTAGCAGACTAACGTTTTTGATTTAAAATGGTATGTTGTGTCTGTTGAACTGTATGAATCCCTATAAAATTTAGGACAGACATTCATGTGTTCAGGGACAACCTCACAGGGCCATTGTCTGTAGACTCTTGCTTTTTTTTTGCCAGAGCTCTTAGTGAGCAGCTATTTATGTTCATGCAGTGACATATTGTAATTAACATGAATGAAGATGCAGGATTTTATTTTACGCAATGCTAATATCAGTCTGAACACCATATCACAATCACTGGTCCTGCTAATGCAGATAAGTAAGAAACAATATCTGATTTTGATTTAGAAGAACTTTCCTCAAATCAGAACTATTAAAGCATGCAATGGGAAACTGTGCACATTAGGAAAAATAATACTGCATGTATATAACATGTACAGCAACACATTATGCTGAAGTTTAAACTTTTGTGTGCACATTCATGGTGGGGAGGACCTTTGGATGTCTAGAAACCAGCAGATAGAGCCTTCTCCCTGCCAGAGTCCTGCTCAGTGACTAGTTGCAATGTTAAGTTTATAACTGATCAGAAAATAAGTGATAATCATATACATTCCAACACATCACCATTGAATGAATCTCACAGCAACCTTTAAATCTCATGAGATCCCTGCAAAATGTACCTTTTAGCAGTAGTCTGTAGTCAGTAGTAGACAAAGAGTCCTTGGGAATGACTTCTATTTTAGTATTTTTGTGACCTCTGTGGGTGTGGTGGCTGGATTCCACTGCAAATTCATTGGATTTCAGCTGCACTGCTTTAAAGGTCATCGCTTTTTTTCTACCATTGGCTTCCTCTGTATTTCTCACAGGAAGTGAACACACCACTTTGTGACAGAAAACACAATTTGTGTCTGCACTGTTAGGTAGAGGAGAATTACTATTGTGAGGTTCAAAACATAATCATGTTGGTATACATTTGGAGTGCAGAGCTTTGCAGCATGAATTTTTGTCATCTTCTCCTGTGTATCAACTTCCCCCACAAGACAGTTTTGTCAAACTCAGCTTGCTGTTTCAATGGAGAGAGAGAGTCAAAACACTGAGATCACTCAACATAGGTCACAATGCAAACAGTTCTGGTCAAAGGTCACAGGTAATTAATTTGGATCAACTCTTAGCCAACAGACACCAACCTGGTTATATGAGGCCAAATCAGAATAACAAGCAAAGCAAAGAAGTTACTTAAGCACGACTTTAAGATCATGATTTCCACAGAAACATGGCTCAACAGTGGTGTCCCCATAGCACAATTGAGCTGACGGCGTGCTGCCTCCTCCAATTGAATAGAACAGCTGATGACCAGTGGCAGGGATCGGTGCATTTGTGTGAGCAAAGTTTGGTACACAGACACTGCTACAACTGAGAGTCACTGCTCTGCCAACCTAGACTATCTTATGTTTTGGTGTAGACCCTTCTATTTGCCAAGAGAGTTTACGTCGACTGTTGTGACCGCAGCATACAGCCCCCCAGATGCTAATGCTAAACTTGATATGAAAGAACTGCATGTTGCCATTAGCAAACAACAAACTATGCATCCAGAGGGAGCCTTTATTGCTGTGGGTCACTTTAACCACTCCAACTTAAAAACTGTATTCCCCAAATTACATCTGCATGTCTGCTGCCCCACTTGAGGAGACAAGACTTTGGATCATGTTGTTTGTTGTTCACATTGTTTGTACTCCCCAAATACACACACTCATCAAACATGTAAAAACATCAGTGAAAACAGTTAAAGTGATGGCAGGGGCCAGGGAGCAGACTCTGTACACATGTCCACAGACTGAAGTGTATTTGCCACCCTGGACTTTGTTCTGGACTATAACATTACCAACATCAACAGTGTCACCACTCTCAAAGTGATTAGGCAGCTGTAGCTCGGGAGGTAGAGCGGTTGTCCACCAATGGGAAGGTTGATATTTCAATCCCTGGCCCCTGCTGTCAATGTGTCCTTGAGCAAGACACTGAACCCCCAATTGTTCCCAATGGCTGTTCCATTGGTATATAAAGATGTATTTCGTTTTGGATAAAAGCATCTGCCAAATGAAATTGTAGAATTGTAGGATTACAACATTCAAATCAGAATCAATGGATGAACAGAGAGGTCCACTTACTGCTAAAGGCAGGTGGCATTCTGCAGTTCATCCAGGGGTAAAAAGAAGAGGGGCATCAGGAGGACCAAGAACAGCTACAAGCTAAGGACTGATGAGGACTTCAACAACTCTGACCCCCAACACATGTTGCAAGGCATTCAGCCCATTACAGATTACAAGCCCACCAAAACCGCCCCACCAACCGGTGGTGTCTCCTTCTAGATGAGCTGAAGAGATTTTGTGAACGCTTTGACAGGGAAAACCATGACGCAGCCATCAAGGTTGTGTTCCTTGCAGACCACCAGCTCCTTCCACCTAATGCACATAAGGCTGCTGGCCCTGAATGTATCCACAGACGTGTGCTCAGGGCCTGTGCTAGACATCTGACTGAGGTCTTGAGCGATATCTTCAACCTCTCACTGGCCCAAGCAGCCTTCCCCATGTGAAAAACCAAGATGGCGCCGCGGATGGCCACCTCTGTACTGCACTCTCTAGTACTTTTTGTGTTTTGGTTTTGTTTTGTTTTCTGGTTTACTGCAAAACTCAAGCAGCTTCGTCGGGCCAAGGAGGAGGCCTACAGAAGTGGGGACAGGATCCTACAACCAGGACAGGAACACACTGATGAGGGAGATCAGAGTAGCAAAGAGGAGTTATGCTACACTGAAAAGCTGCGAAAGAGCTTTTCAGCTGACGACATCGATGTGGAAGGGCCTGAGAGACATTACCAACTACAGGAGACCATCCCCCCACACTGTGGAGAACCATCAACTGGCTGACGACCTGAATGTGTCCTTTTGCAGATTTGACAACCCCTCCTCACCAACCCCTCTGTGAAGAGGGTGTGTGTCAGCTTTCAGAGACAGAAGATTAGGAAGGCACCAGGACACTTCTGTCTGAAAGTCTGTGCTGACCAGCTGGCGCCCATCTTCACACAGACCTTCAACAGATCTCTGGAGCTATGTGAAGTCTCCTCTTGCTTCAAATGCTCCACCATCATCCCAGTCCCCAAGAAACCCTCCATCACAGGAGTAAATGACTACAGGCCCGTCGCTCTGATATCTGTGGTCATGAAAACCTTTGACAGACCAGTGTTAGCCCATCTCAAGGACATCACAGGCCCCCTACTGGACCCCCTGCAGTTTGCCTACCGGGCAAACAGGTCGGTGGATAATGCAGTCAACATGGGACTGCACTACATTCTGCAACACCTCAACTCTCCAGGGACATATGTGATGATCTTGTTTATGGACTTCAGTTTGGTGTTCAACACCATAATCTCAGACATCCTGTGTTCCAGAGTCACCCAGCTCACTGTGCCAGCCCCCACCTGTCACTGTCAGTGGATTACAAACTTCCTGACAGAGAGGAAGCAGCAAGTGAGGCTGGGGAGTATCACATCCAACACCCGAGCAGCACTGGTGCCATGGGGTTTGTGCTCTCACCGCTGCTCTTCTCTCTCTACAACAACAACTGCACCTCAAGGGACCCATCTGTCAAACTCCTCAAGTTGATGAGTCAGCATATAGACGGGAGGCAGAACATCTGGTCCTCTGGTGCAGTCAGAGCAACCTGGAGGAGCCCCCTGGCTCTGCACCCCCTCTCTATTCTAAACAACACAGTATCTACTGTGGAAACCTTCAGGTTTCTGGGATCCACAATCTTCCAGGACTTAAAGTGGGAGTCCAACATAGACACCATCAGGAAAAAGGCCCAGCAGAGCACCAGCTCAGGAAGTTCAACCTGCCTAAGGACTTGCTGACGCAATTTTACAGTGCCACTATTCAGTCTGTTCTCTGCACATTTATCACAGTGTGATTTGGATCAGCCACTAAACAGGACAGAGACAGACTACAACGGACAGTCAGGACTGCAGTAAGAATCATTGGTGCAGAACTGCCCTCCATTCAGGACCTATACAGGTCCAGAGTTGGGCAGGAAATATTTTTGCAGATCCAACCCACCCTGGACATAACATATTCCAACTTCTCCCCTCTGGTAGGCGCAGAGCACTGCACACCAAAACAACCAGACACATGAACAGTTACTTCCCTCAGGCTGTCACTTTGATGAACAGTTATCCAGTGCAATAACCCAGTAAAGTAAAAAAATTCACCTGTAATAATGTATTTTAGATTATTACATACTCCCATTGTTTATACACACACCATGTTTACAATGTAAATATCATCTGCCAGCACAAACCATGCATACTATGTATCGATTATAAACAACAGAGACTAACAGTATGTATTTCTGCGTATATTTCCGCATACTCTGCAGATATTTCTGCATACAATAAAACTGATTGTGATTCTGACTCTGATTCAAACTACCTCTACGGTGTCAGTACCTAAACACTCCACTGCAGCAAGCTTTAATGACCTCCACCATGTTGCACTTCACCATCATGAAGTGCTTTGAGAGGCTGGTTCTGGCTCATCTGACAACCTGTCTACCACCCACAATGGACCCCATTCATTGGCAGAGTACTTGTACTCTGTACAATGACAATAAAGTTCAATCAAATCTAATCTCAATTTTGTCAAGATCAAGTCCAAAAAATAAAGAACAACACAGTATCAATTCGATATTTTTCATACTTTTTTGCATAGCAAGCTATAATATAACTTCAATCGCCCAGTGCAGTCATTTGGATTTAGAAAAGTGAAACTATTGCGGTGGGTTTTTGGCTTGGACCAACAATGGCAGAAACTGAAAAATGGAATGGTGGTTTGAAAAATGTCTTTCATGCAAATAGTGGCAAAACTCAGGTGGAGGTGACTGGAGGCAGGTTGGCTGGTCAACGGCAAAGGTGGTTAGACTGGCAATGTTTGCGGTTGGAAACTCAGGAAGCTGGAAACATGGAGGCACTTGGAGGATAGCTGGCAGTAAGGCACACGGCATATACACCGGAGAACTCACTAGAACAAAGAAATTAGGTGAGCAACACATGGCAAAAACCTTTCCAAGGAAAAATCACAAGAGAGATCACAGGGAAAAATGCAAAGCATGAGACTCATGCAGACTGCATGAGATGGAATGAGGAGTGGAGTCAGGGCCAGGCTTATGTAGGAAGTGGGTTGATGACAATGGGAAACAGGTGTGTCTCATCTGCCAGGTCTTGGGAGAGGAAGTGAGAGTCACACCAGCCACGCCTCCAGCCAGAAACACTGAAAAGAAAGGGGGAAGAAAAAACACAAAACAACAAAACACCAAACACAAAAACCCCAGACCATAACAGAAATGTAGGAACAGGAAATGCACAATGTTACACAGCTAGCAACAAGCAAGCAAATTATAAAAAGTATATTTTAAATCACATTTGTGCATAAAACTACATATGTTATGGATTGGGTCTCTCTGTTTATTGTTGTGTTTTTTGTAGTTTATTTTCTGTGCATTTTTAGTTTTATCTCCAAGTTTTTTAGTTTAAGATTGTTTCTTTGAGTTTTTGTTTAGGCATTGCTTCAGTGGCTGGGAGCGTGGTTTCAGGTGCTGGGGCCTTCTCCCTCACAGCTGCATCCAATTCCACCTCATCACTTGCAGCTTAAATACTCCACTCATTCTCCTCTCAAGCTGCCAGATTGTTCCCTGTCTTTGTCCCCGTTTACCAGTGTTTCCCTGTTCTCTAGTGCTTCGCCTTTTTATACGTTCCCAGTGTTTCCCTGCCTACCAGTATCTCCAGTGTTTGTTCAGTGTTTTCCGATTCTCCAGTCTTTGCTTGGCTTTTTCTCCACTGTGTTCATCCCTACCCGCTCCACCTGCACGTCTCCTGCCATCCTGCCTCAGCAGCTACCACCCAACGCCCAGCCTCCAACCACTGAAGCTTCTACGTTCCACCTGTGCCTCATCTTTTGTTTTCCTGTAAGTCCAGGAGTCCTGTTGTTCAATAAATCCCTTTTTACCCTGTCGCCCTTGTCTGTGTCTCACTCCTGGGTCCAGTAACCTAAACCTCAACAACATAACTAAAATGACCAATGCCTCGTTGTTACATGGTAAATTCACGCTATAAAAAGTATTATCTTGATTGTAAATGATAGAACAATGCAGGTATTACATTTCTAAGTCTCTTTGGTGAACTGATGATTGACTTTCAGCAGAGGATTCTCTCTAGCTTGCAATGACAGTAGCCACCATAATGGCCAAATGGAGATGAGTAGCATGATCCATGGGATACAGACAGTTCTGAGGTAAAAGAATAAAATGTCTAAAGACAACATTACAGCTCTGTTTCAGATGACCTATGTAAATAGGATATTACAATTCACTTCACAGTGTAATAAGGGCAGTATCAAACAGTGGTAAGGTCACTACTCTCGCCAGGATCAACTTTCAGGTCAACACTGGCCAATAGAACAGCTTCTAAATCCTCAGAGCTTCCTCCTTAGGTACTTTCCAGTTTTCCTAGGTTTAATCTTCATGCATCCTGTCTGGTATAGTTGGTGTGTGTTGCTCACTGAATTTTCAAAGTTTAATGCTGTATCCTCATGTACAAACTTTGATGTTTTGTCTGTTATTTGTATTTCTTGTTTGCTTCTGTTATATATAACATCAACCTGGCCAGGAATGGAAATTAGCTTTGTGGCTACATCTGACATATTTACATTATATTTATGTTAATTAATTATGTTTTTTTGTCCTCCACTACATCAGAGTGGAGGAGGTATCAGAGGCAGCAGAGGGTGGAGGAGGGGTCTTTGATATGCAGATTATCTTTTCCTATTGACAACAGCTTAATGGATATCAAATACACTGGAGTCATGAGTACTGTAGGATTTTATAACATTATAACATAGTGTAAAACCCTTTAGTTCTTGATCTGAGATGAACGAAGTCCCTTTGGGGGGAGGAGTTTAGTCTTATCTACAGCACGCACAGCTAAACAGGTCAGTTTACAGTAGGAGTCATAGCAATATAAAAGCTCAAAGGCTCTTAATAGACCAGAACACCCTGGAGTTCCAAGACCCCCACAGTCATCCTTTGTTTGTGTTTTAACTGTCCACTAGAGAGAAATTAAGGATACATTGGGCGCAGATAAGCACTGTCTGATTAAATCTGGATAAGTTTGTCTGGATAAGCACTCTGACATACATATACCCCCAAACACAGACAGTGACATACACACAGCCATTTGGATGGCTTATTTTATCTTCCAGATTCTATATTTAATTTGTTAATTTCCGCTCTGAGACTGGGGATGAGCACAGAGACAGCTCTACTCTTACTACAGTAACTTCACACAGAAACCAGCTGTGAGCTGGCTGCAGGAGCTAAATGTCACCCAAAAAAGAGAAAACATGAGGAGAGAGAAATTGCATCTGCTATATTTAGTTGGTTTAAGTACACCATTGTGGTGCGATGTCCTCAAATTCTGCTGGAAAACAATGTAACATGAGAACAGATAGAAATAGAAATCTTTACAAAGTATTAAGTGTTAGGCAAATGGCTTCTCAGCGCTGTGCATAAATGTATCACATATGTGCTGCTTCTTTAACAGATCCTGGGAAGAACATATTTGGAGGGGAAACAGTTCAAATCTGACCTTTGGGTGGCAAAGAAGTTGTGGTCAAACCCAGACATTTTATTATGCTGTCGACAATTCCTCCTCCTGCCAAATAAGTATATATGTAAAAAAAAAAAAAATAGAGACAATGACCAAGAAAGTGTTTTGTAAATGCAACTACCATTAGCTCTCAAAGAGGAATTTGACTGTATTTCAATTTATGCAAACAATATGTGCAAATCACCATCCAAACTGTCATCTTGAGCAAAGTTGCATGAGACAATGTTACACATTTATTACAATATACATTTGATGCTCTAGTAGTAGAAGTAGAGTATTTTGGGCGACAAGATGTGTATGTAGGATTGAGTCTACAATGATATGATACTCATCATATGTAGAGTATTATAAAGTGATGGAATGCTGTAGCCAGTGTATTTAACATCAATGTCATGTCAACGTCAATGAAAAGTTTAAACCTGGAACAGGGTGATATAGAACACGTCATAAATAATACATGAAATACATGAATAATAATTACATGAAATTTAGTGGGAAATGATAGATAGAATAGTTCACTCATGGCCACATAGAATGGCACTGTCCACTTTGATAGTTAAAATAAAAAAATAAAAATAAATTGCATGTGTACTTTGCACATGCATTTTATATTTTAGTTCTGATTTAATTTTAGTTTATAAAAACATGCTAAAACATATCTACTTTGAACATACAGGGCAAAAATACTTGGAGGCAAAGTTGCTGGACATTTCATTCCAAATGACTCAGCTGTTGGCCAGCTGCTGCTTTGCAGTTTGGCCAAGAAGTACTTCCTGTCTCCTTCAGCTTTTTGTGTCTACCCCCATTGCCTCTTTACATTCACTGTAGAGGGTAGAACTGTCACTGTAAACAATGTGCAACAGACAATGAAATTATATTTAGAAAGGTATGCTAGTTTGGCTGACCAGAGCTGACCACACAACAATTAGCTATTAGTCATTTTTATGATAAGTCCAAGATCTGTAATGCAACATAATGAGGTTGATAATCAGGTGATGTTGTAGACATGAGCATGAACACCTGTAAATAATTAACTAAATAACTAATACAAGATTTTGCATGAACAAAATTAAAAACAAAATGGTCATGCAGTATGACTACAGTTCAAGGCAAACCAACCATAACTGGATAACTGGCTTTGCATAACTATATACAAACAATATGTGCCAATAATAATAGTATTTTACAGTTAATATTGCAGCGTACTGTATTACACAGTTAAATTGACTGCACAAACTCATACTGCAGTTGCACACCTGAATTGGGAGTTAAGAAGTTTTTCCTTGCCACTGTCACCAAGTGCTTGTTCGTGATGAGAACTGGGTCTCTCTAAATAATATTATAGAGTATGGTCTGGAACTGCTCTATATGAAAAGTGCCCCTGAGATAACTTTTGTTGTAATTTGGCACCATAGAAATAAACTGAATTGCATTATGGTACAAATATTATATGTTGGGGTATAATTTTATTTTAACCCTTTCATTTAGTATTTATAAGCAGTGTATAAAGAGTTATTAAATGTTTACAATGCATGTAGTTGCAAGGAGGTGTAAGCAGATATCCAGCGATTTTTAACTCTTTAATGCACAGTAGTTGCGAACAATTATATGCTTCTGTTATGACAACAACAGCAGCAACAACAATGTATGTATCTATTTGGTCTAGAAGGGTACTTCAGGCACTTTGGGCACATCACGTGTCTCTGTGGGACAAAGTTATACAGGTGAGAAAATTACTGCAGGGCATTAAGTTGCTTTTGCAGTGCTACAGGACCGTGGGAACAGTCCCCCATGTTAGGCACTTTGTTCTTTGTGTCTGTTGTTTTGTGTAATTGATCTCATTCCATGTCCATGGCCGAGTGGTTCAAAGCCCCACACTTTTTATGGCTGCACTGCTCCACACCATCTTTGAAAACTTTGGGATCTCCACTTTAACATAAAGTTCTATGGGTTTGAACAATGCAAGATGAGTACAGAATTCTATTTAGAAAATAAGCTATACTATACAACATCTGTATGATGAGGAGGTGGGAAAAGACATGCTTAGTGAATGTTACAAAAAATATTAACAGACAGGAATCTGAGGGGAATGTTATAGAGATGTCACATGCTTGCTGGGTATATGCTGCTGTCTTCCTTCAAGGACATGTCAGAGAGAATTCACCGCTAGAGTTTAATTTTAAAATCTTCATGTTTACATTGAACTGTTGTTTTAAACAGAGAGAAAACATTCAAAGTCTAACTGCATTCATGTGCATTGATAGTGAATGATAGTAATGTTTGTATACATGGTTTTAGACAGAAAAGAACTGATTAAAAATTGTAGAAAAGGGCAACGATTTCTATGGAAACCTAAAATTTTTAGCTTTTCGTATGAAAAGTAAACTTTCACCTGAAGGGTTTGGAAATCTTTGTGTGGAAGACATTTCAGATTTTAGAATGCAAATTCACAACTTGTGATTTTTAATTTCACATATAGAAATGTTTAAATGTCATATTTCAATCCCTATGTTATTCCTTATCCACATTTGAATTGTTTTGAAATGCTACAATCCAAAAGAAATTAAGTTAGGCCTATTTGTTGTTACACCAACAAGCAGGCTGAGTAATGCATAAAAAATGAATATCTGCGCAAATCTGAGCAACTGCAACATGACTACACGTTATAAAGTCCTTGATGATTAGCAGCCTAACAGCAGCCTTATTTGTGGCAGCAGCTATGCTAGCCTAGCCTACTGCTTGTATTCATTCTCCCCAATAATAAACAAGCACTTCCTAGGCTGTTTCACACAGGTGAGCTCTGAATGGCTGTTCAGCGTCTGATAGCTACGGATTGCATTCAGTCTTAGAAAATGTGAATTCAATTCATAAATGCGGCCTGCCATGTCTGGGCCACAGCCAGGATCCCGTCTCCTCTCTGTTTTCTCTGGCTCCCATCCAGAAGCCCCCCCTCCCGTGTTATCCACTCAGGGGAGAGATTTCTTTCCCTTTTTTCTTCTATTTTCAAGCTCATCCTCATTCAGTGGAGCCCCGTTTTGGAGTGGGCTGTGGATGCGGTTATTATGCCTACACTTCTCACGAACCGTGCCCAGTTGTCACGCCTCGCTCCTGCACGGTAGTGCCCGATGCCAGCGGTGTGTTGTAGCCGAGTTTGAGTTGGGGCTGCGTCGTGTCTCAGACTCCGCTGTTCGTGGTGTTCTGTCTTCTTATGCACACTCAGCCAAACCTTCCAACTTCTCACTGGTTTGTTTTATCAGTTTTAAAGCCTCCAGCCCTTCTGCCTGCGGAAGTCTTACAAGTGGACAGCAGACCCGTTAAAGTGCCATCGAAAATATCCTCAACGGCTCCCTCTGTTTCTTTTTTCCCTTATATCTTTTCTGTTTACCGAGAGAACGGAGGAGCTATAGCGCTATGAGCGGACGCAGGGACAAGGTCGGAGAAGGCTCTGGCACCCAGGAGACCGCGGAGACCAAGAAGAGGAGACCTGGGAGACCGAAGAAGCCTCAAAAAGTAAGTCAAGTGTGTGTGTCGCTACTGTATAGAAGGCGCTCTACGGACAGGCAGATGTCCTGTTGCCTCTTGTAATCCAGATTGCATCTGCACATTGTGTGACCTAGATGTGGAGGTTTTATTGAACAGTGTATAGGCTTGGCTAGACACGTTACTATGGTCGAAGAGTTGAGGTGGCTCTTTGAACGCGTTTGTGTGAGCCTGATTATAGATGTGATTACTTGAGTGACCAAATGCTGTCCATTGACACCACAGGCTGCAGTCTTACTGCAGCTGATAGAAACCATGACAGGGTGGTTTTATTCAAGGGATTTACTTTCAGAAACACACTTGAATAAAATATATGGTAACCTACATCTTGAAACATTATGAATTGGCACTACCAGGCTGTATTTAAGATATTAAGATAATATAAATTGATGGGAAATTTGCAAAGTTCATTTTGGAATTGTAGTGTAGAGTCAGACTGAATAATAAATCCCTCTCATTCATTCCTTCTATAGTGAGTTCACCTACACACAATTAAAAAATGGGGGTTCAACCTTTTGTTGCCTGTCATGGTCCCCCTCCCATTCAGGAGCTGCGTGGAGAACCCGTCCCCAAGCGACCGAGGGGGCGCCCGAAAGGAAGTAAGAACAAGGGCCCCTCCAAAGCAGTGCAGAAGGTGAGGAGCCTCACAACCTGAATGACACAGACATTTGCTAATGTCACTTTTGGGGACATTCATCAACTTACATTTCGTAACTAATACATGACTTAAGAAGTTGACGTGTGCAATCAATGGCAGTCTAGTTCTAATTGTTCTGATAGTTCTCGTTAAGAGTATTTAAAAACATGTTTGTTTTTTCATCTTTATCTTTATCACACGTGTAACAGAATTAAAATAACACTTAAAAAGGCAGAGATGTCTTGGTGTCCCATGAGTAAGAGTGCATTTTGTAATCCAGGTCATTCAGGTTTCAGTGCAGAACCAGAGCTCAGCTCTCCACAGTTCTTGTTGCTCATATTTCTCGAGCCACAATTTCATTAAAATTTGACTTTTTTCTTAATTTCTTTGGCTTTTAGTGCCAAGGCAGCATCGTTTTTAAGGTAAACTGTTTTTAATGATTCTTGCTGCATCATGCTTAGTTATACTTACATTTTCTTTGATTGTTGGACAAAGTTGTTGTTGTGCTGCTTGTGTTTAAATATGTTCTGAATTTAGAAAGTTTGGCTTCTTTTGTTTAATGAAATACAGTTGTTGATAAAATATTTATATTCTTCTGAAAAAACTATTATTTCTAATATCCGCACCAAAACTCACATATCTTATAGGCACTGGTATGAAAAAAAATCAAACAGTACTGAGCCCTACTCCTGACCTTTTGACTGATAATGTTGGGCACTCTTCAGGTAGAGTATAAGGCTGGGATTATACATGGGGGTTTATGGGTAACACAAAAAATAGTATGTTCATGTTCTGTACAAGTGTAAAAGAAACAGCTGCATGAATATCATGTTCAGTCTTCAGAGCAACACACCTCATTAAACAAGATCATTAGGAACCCAGTTACAGGAACAGACAAAAATATGTGTGCATCCTTGTTTATAGAAACATGCAGCGATAACACAACAGCACTCTCACACACTTGTGTGCATATTTCCCCAAAGAGAAAGAGACAGTGTGCATGGAAGATAAAGTTGATGAAAGATAAAAGTGGTTAAGAAAAACTGATCTGGGGAACAGCTTTGGAATTTTTGGGCTGTGATACTGTACATCTCAGAGAGGCTGGGGCAAGTCCCTGTGTCTTCATTCATTAGTTAGATGAAGCTCTGTTAATTTGTTCTCTTATGATGACAGCACTGTGAACATTCCCAGCACTTTGAAAAGTGAATCACTCTGCTCTCACCATAATACAGTCTGTTCTCATTTGGCATTGTTATGATGAGCAGTGAGGATATCAATCTCTCCAGATGAAACAATTTATGTTACATTTTTGGGCACACTTTATAATAGACTGGACTATTACTTACCTTACTACAAAATACAGACTTTTTACAAAATGCAGAGTTTTTATGCCATTCCAAAAAAAAGAAGCATTATTTATAGGCAATGTTGTTTTTAGGGTTGAACACAGGGAAATGAGAAATTAATTCTCTGTCATCACAGACTGTCATCACTGGAAAATCAGCAGGATTGGTCATTTGTTCAAACACCAACCTTGGTTCCAAACTTCTGACAAGGCTTTGTGAATAATGACAGCTTTGTCATTATTTCCATCAGGGTGTCGAGGTGGATGGATTGATGAAGTCTGTGAATGCTTCAGTATGTTTCAAACAAACAAGGTCCTATGATGTGGCATCTGACCTCTTCTAAATGGTGACACTTAAAGGCAGGTCAAAAAGCCTGCAGTGCTGTAGCAGTCTTGATGTGATGAATCGTACAAATGGGAATAACACTTACACTTTCAGCCAGTTTTTTTTCTTTTTGTTCAAATGAAAAGTGTCTTAAAGGGTAATTCTGGTATTTTTAAATATGGGCCCTACTTTTACATATTTTGAGGTCTAAATAACTAATAAGTACCAAAAGTTTTGGTGTTGGTCAAGTAGATTGCCTCTGCCGGCAGCTGTGAAACAGGCTGCAATGGCCAAATCCTTGAGGGCAGGTGCACCCATCAAAGTATGTCCTTTAAAAGCCTTTGTTTTTGCCACTGACAGGCTCTGTTTGGTGTAGTAAGTTCCTGTCAACATTATGGTTCTCCACTTGAGTGACTGGGTGACAGCTTTCCAGTTTCAGACAACATCTCCAACAAAATGAAGGCGTTCACAAATGTCTGACCCTTCTGCTGCGCCCTCTGTTGCTCCCACATCTTTGCATTCGTGCAGAGGTACCTTTATACTCGTCAAGAGTAAGTAGCTTGCAGCATGCTAGAATTGTGAATGGGGTGTTAGCAACTGAGCATCTCAACACACACTCACTGTCTACACCGCTGACTCCCCAGATGCTCTAGTCATGCTACTAGTTGATTCAATAACAATTACTTATTGTTTCTCCAGTTTTAAGGTTGCTGACATGATTGAACAAGTCCCTGCACTTATTGATTTTCCTCAATCAAGTTCAAATCTGGCTGTCGAATAATGTCCCTCAGCTGAATACAGACAAATCTGAAGTCATTATCGTAGACTCACACACCACTCATAAGCACATCTGTGCTTGTGAATTTCCCCACTTTTGTGAATTTCCCCACTGTGGGACGAATAAAGGTTTATCTCTTATCTTATCTGACCACAACTTTGTTCTCTACCTGTATCACCTCTACCTGTAGAAATTGTGGTGTTTTGATAATCATCTTAATCAGCATGTTAAAATAATTGTACATATTTTCAATATTGTATTGTCTTGTTTTACTCAATTTCCAAAGAACCTGGAAGTTGTCATTCATCACATTTATACTTTAGTTTATACATAGTTTTATGTTATTATTATTATTATTATTATTATTGTTATCATTATTAAGGACAGGATCCTTGCAGAGATAGACCATTTCCGACGGGGAACTGTTATATCGCTCTGTTCAAAGTCACCTGACTCTTTTGCCTCGCAGACTTTGGTATTTTAAAGAATTAGTTTTGATCCCAATTCATGTGCTAAAACACCAAGTGTTTGTCTGTGTCCAAGTGTGTCTGTTTTCTCCCAGGTAAAAATGCTGTTTTTGTCAAAGGAGTTTGGTAGCTTTGAACAGAGTGATATAAGGGCTCTTTTTGGTTAAACAAATATGATCTTACTCTTTACCAAAAAGGTCTGTAGCGATCCTTTCCATAATGGTGTCAGACAGTGAGAATAACAATGTGAGCCTGTCAGTGGCAAAAAAGGACTTAGAGTGGATTACATTGCTTGTAACACACATTACATTTAGACCCCCAAATATATAAAAAATAAAGCCCAGATTTAAAAATACCAGAATTACCCCTTAAGTGGACATGATTTGCATGATTGTCTGTTTTCTAAAGTTATGTATATATTGTCAGAAACAGTACCCCAGATTTTGCTGCCGGAAAGCAGGTTTTAGACCTTGTTAGACAATAAACACTGTGTTTTAAGCAGACGTGATGATGACGATGATAAAAGAGGGAGATCAGTATACAAGACAATGGTTTTTGTCATGGTCATATGCATTTTGTAAGGCACTGTAATATGGGTCATTTTGTTGTTTTTCTTGGAGAACATTTCCCAAAAACTAAGGATTTCTACCATGGCTCTAGTGATGGCAATACCAGTCTGCCGGTCCACCATTTCGTATAACACACTAAACAACAGTGTTATAGTATTCAGCTCAAAGCACCACTTTGCAAGTGCAAAAGTGCATAAGTACAGCCTCACTGAGAATGGCTGTAGATTCTTAGTCTTGTCAGCACATGTTGGACTGTGTGGTTGGGTGCTAAGGAAAGAAACCTTGCAACTGGCATACTAAATACTATTAGCTTAGACCAGGGATCGGCAATGTTTTTTTTCTAGAGGGTCAAACTGACTTATAAAGCAAAGGAAGGGCCACACATTGGACATGTGAATTAAAACATGAAACACGCAGTGCTAAATTATGTTAAACTACATGAATTTGATAGACGTGACAGCTTGCTTTAAAATTTATTTATTTGCTGCTGGTTGAGTAGGGCCTCCTCATCTTGGATGTTTAGTCCATCATGGGCCTCTGCTGGGAAGCTGACTGGATTTCTAACCCACTGAATTTCCATGGTTTCCTTTCCAAAATAATCGCCAAACTACTTGTGCAACCCCTTCAAATGAGCAGTCGTCACCTGCTGTAAATATTAATATTCACAGAAACTAATTATGAACAAATGCATGGTCATATCCATGAATACAAATATTAAACTTAACGACTTTTTAATAACAATAATAATAATAATAATCATTGTAGTAGGTGTTGAACAGGAACAAAGGGCAGAAGTTGGGTTACAATCACCGATCCAGACTCTACAGCTCCAGGGGCAAAAATACCTGCATGAAAGCGACAGGAGGAGAAAGATGAGAAGGAACAAAACTATGGGAGAGAGAAGATGCCGAGCTTTTGATGGGATACGAATGCATACAGATGGAGAAGGAGACAAGGAGAGAAACCTCTGTGCATCATGGGAAGTCCCCGACCATCTTGGTCATAGGGCTTGTTCAAACTCTTTTGTGACACTTGTTTTGATTTTTCAGTACGCCTACAAATGTTCAAAGGGTTTGAGGTGAGGTGACTTTGGAGGAAAGTCCATGACAGTCAGGACTCCTTGGTGTTCTTTGGTCTTCAAATAATTCTTGCAATGCTTTGAGGTGTGCTTCGGCTATTAACCTGCTGCAGTATGAATCCTTGTGCGAAAAGCTGCAAACTAGATGGTGAAACACGCACAGACTTGAATATTCTCATCACCATGTTTTACTGTTGGTTTGATACACTGCAATATCATTCTCTCCTCTGTTTGTCTCCTTACATACATCCTTCTGTTATTCCCATAATTCTCTAGGACTTTTTCTGGTCATCCACTGTGAAATGCTGGTATTTCTTAGCCCACCCCAAGTGTTTGGCTTTTTTCCCCACCTGAGAAGTGGTTTAGAAACTGCTACTTGACCTCTGACACCACTTACAAGACAGCCTTCTTAGTCTAGCTGTTATTTGAAGCTGAGAAAGCTCTGCTTTGCTTAGAATAACAATTTGACTTGTGGCACTTGCACGTTGTACTGATGCCATGTTTCCCACTATCACAATGCTACTTACTCCTGGAAAGCAGATCAATGCCTCATTGGAAAGCATACCATAGCCATATTTGTAACAGGTGAACACTGGTTACAAGTTGAGTTACGTGAATGAGCCTCTGATGAGTAGCTCAAGTTCAGTGTGTGAGTGTTAGCTGAATGCATACTTCAATTAATGGCATACAACTCACAGAAATCAGACCTTTTGTACAAAGGAATTAAGTTAGTCAATGCCACAACTTTTCTTTAATTTGATTGCTGATCTAGATATAGTGCAGCATTTTAAATATTTCTTAATAATTTTACATTCTTCTGATTATTTCCAGGTTCATGTGAAAATATTAGAGATTTTCAAGGTGGTCTTGGACCCTAAGGCTAAGTACAACAACTTTTCAGTAGAAAATTACAGGTCATCCTGATCTAATGTCCTTAAGGCATGCTTGAAGTTCAGCTGAATAACAATGAAAGATTATGGATTGTTTCCTAATAATATATAAGGTAGCACAGATAAGATGAAAAGAATTGGTGCCAGCACAGAGCATTGCACAACACCGTGATTAACTTTGGGGTGAATAGAGGATTCATCATTATGATGTACAAACCAAGGTTGATCTGATAATTAGGACTTATACCAGCTTTGTGCAGTTCCTTTAAAGCCAGTTAAATGTTCCAGTCTCTGGAGCAGGACGTGATGGACAAGTACAGAGACAAATCCTCTGTCTGATGCAAATAAATTATGTTGAAAGTCACCCATCTGATTGGCGTTTAGGTTAGATATAGATAAAATATATGGAAAAAAATTACTTTATTTCCAAGTAACAGCTCAAATGATGCAATAAATACTAAATAAATACTAAATACTAGATACTAAAAAGACAAGTAAATCTGATTGACAAGAGCTGTGACACAAATGACAAAAAAGTATAAAATGTTAACTCTACTTTGGTGTTTCATTTTTACATCTTTACTTAAGATTTCACATTTTACAAAATGAACCAAGACACTGACAAAGAGGAAGATCGGGGTTGGATGATAATTTGAAAAAATATGAAACAAATTTAAATCATTCTCCAAACCTCTCTAAACTAAAAAGAAATCAGGCTTGAATTCAAATCAAACACTATTATCGGAATGTTTTTACGATGTTTGCTTTAATTTGCAGACTTGGGGATTATACCATGGCTCTCATCTCCTGAGCCTGCAGTACTATCAACTAGATGATCAATTTGGGTGGGACTAATTGGTGTAGTCGGGTGTCATTAACATCAACTTGAATAACAATCTTAGTTTGTTTACCTTTATACTTAGCCAGCAATTTTAAATAGGATTCAATGCTACCCATTCTGGCCCCAGGAATATATTTGACTATGGTCGCCAGTGTTGCTAACTTCACATTTTACATTTTAATACTTTTTAAACCTTTGTTTATACCGTTTACAACTTTTCAACTACTGACTATCCCCTTTCTGCTGGGCTATGTAAATTTCTCCACTGTGGGATGAATAAAGTTATATCTTATTTTTTTTCTCAAGTTATGGCTGCCAATAATATAATAACTATTACTATTACTAACTATTGCTTTCTCAGTGGGTCTGTTGCTGAGTGGTCAGAACCTGTTAGAAACATGAGCTGATTAGTGCTGTGGGCTTCTGCTTAGGGCTGTGTTACTTTTGGACAGTCACCCAGCCTCCCTGGTTTGGCAGGGGGATAGGCTAGCTGCAGTCAGTAATGATTGAGTTTTCATGGTGCTGAGTTGCACTTCCAATTCAGGCTCCCCTCAAACACAGCTAATAAACTACATTTATTACATGAACCAGCATCACTCAAGGAGGCAGACAAATAGCTGAATATTTTATATTTTCAGTATTTTTAAATATTTATATAGTTGTAATTAGAAGCAAGAGCAGGTTGATTCAAGGTAAGTTAAAAGAGATGCCTTAAAGAAATGAAAGGAGGCAATACATCTAAATGACCTCGGCAGGTTGTTCCAATGAAATGGAGCTTTAAACTTAAAAGCATGCCACCCAGTTTCTTTTGAAATTTTAGGTACGAAGAAAAAATTTGATTTGGAATGCCTTAGACTGCATGATGACCAATATTGAATAAAGATTGTTTTAGGTTAGTTAAAAGAAAATGCATGAAAAAAAATAATTGGAACCACTGAAAATATTTTCTAGATTTAAGTGTTAACTAATTTAGCAATTGATACATAAAAAACAAAATAAATCTCCAGAGACTACTGTGAACAACATTTAGGGGATGAAGATTTGTTTCTGAGGTATTTTAATTGACAATATCTGCATAATGTAGTTGTGGTAATATCAACTGTGAAATAATTTTTTCTTGAGTTGTTGGGTGAAATAGATGATAGAACAGTTCTGTCTATCTGTCTACTATTCTCAGGCAGCAATTTATTTTCTTTATCACCGAGTTAAGGCGTAAAAGAAAGTTGAGAATCAAGCCAGAGACCCAAATGCTTAAATTCCTTTACCTTTATGAGCTGTGTCCCATTTAAAGAATTTATCTATCAGTTATTGCTTAAATGCAAAAAATCGAATCATACTATAATAATTCTTATTCAGTAAAAGTGTGTTAAAAGAAGACAATTCTTGAGTGGTATCAAAAAGCAGCCTGTAATGTACACTGAATTTGTGCGATGTCAGGCACTGAATAATGAATCACAGTAAGATAAGATAAGATAAGATAAGATAAACCTTTATTCGTCCCACAGTGGGGAAATTTGCAATCATCTGCTTATAGTGTGCCTGTAAGCATAGTGTTCAATGAAGAGGAGAGATCATTGGTACATTTTAAAGGAGCAGTGGTTGTAGAGAACCAGATAGGTATGGAGATAAGATGCGAAAGTTATACATACAACATAATGATATAGTTGATTAAAAAGGAACTCTTCCAACACTTTCGCTTTACTGTTAATAAAATTGGAAATTGGTCAGTAGTTATTGAGATTACCTAGGTAACCACCTTACTGCAATGGGGTAACTCTTGTACATTAATGGAATCTCACATGTGGAACGATTGAATAAGTCAGACAAAAGACATGCCAGAACATGACAGGCAAGGCTAATGGACTTAATCTGCAAACTCTGTGGATCAGCACCACAACCTGAGTTTTGATCATAAATAATCTGCTGAATATCTATTGGATGGATTTTGCTAAAGAAGGAGCTACCACATTTAGAGTTATTTAGTGAAATATCAGAGTAAGTTAAATCAAAAAATTGTGAGCTGGAAAAATGTTGGCTGAAGGCAGGAGCAAGTATAGAGGGATCATTAACTACATCATTAACTCTAATATAAGTAGTAGGGCTATTGGTGGATTTATTAGTGTGCTGGCTCATTAAAATACATCAAATTGTGCGGATTGATTTGGATTGAGTTGTTTTAACTTTTCTTAGTGATCGGCCCATCTATTTTCACGCAAATCGCAGAACGATGTGCAAGATTTTACAGTGAGTGTGTATGCAGTGAGATAGACTGTGTAATAAGCTCTGGGGGCAAATTTGAAGAAACGTGTAGCTACTCTTCCTCCTCTAGCACCCCTATCAGCTCTGTACAAAACATATTTCAATTTTATTTAATTATCAGATATATTACTAATCAGCCATGTCTCAGATCAATTTTAGAAGGTAAGCTCCTAATATTCAGTTGAATAACATGTTTTCCTACATTTTTCCTATACCTTCGACTTAATATTAGGAGCTTACCTTACAGTCCTTCACATAAGTAGTTTACTTCCTTAACCTAACCAAATTTTAACCACAGCTGTAGTAGATCAGAAAATGGTCACATTAAATTTTTTGTAAGGGTGATTTGTAATGGTCTGGAAGGTGATCCTGCTGAAAGGGGCACTGGATCCCTGGGTATTCAGGGCTGCTGCAGACATATAAAACACTGATGATTAATTGAGCAGGGTGTTTTCTTTCAGACAATTAAATCTCCACATTAAAAATGCAGCATCCCAAACAGAGAAGTGGGATTAAAGTACACAGCTTGGCTTGCCAGTACTGTGATGTGTCATGATGGAGACCTGCTAATGAACATCTGATGGCAAGACATCATAATTGCGTTGCAGCTGAATACAACTTTTATAATTAATATAATCATTTATAATATCAAGAATACAGTAAAATTGAAATTTAATTACACATCTGATTCATTGGGGGAGGGTGAGAACCAGCCCTGCTCCCTTTCTCAGGGCGAAGAAGAGCTCATTTAAAGGCACATTGTCTTTCATTTTGGCACATAGCAACATACAACAACATAGATACTTTGGTTACATGGTATTCTGTGGTGTTGGAGGTTATGAAGTAGATTTGGAAACCGATTATTTTCACTTACTGAGCCGGTAACAGGATGCAGACAATAATTCTCTGTTAATAAACTAGAAGATAACCCAGCTGCTGCCCATTGTGCTTTAATATAAAATATGTATATCAGTAAGATACCTGACATCCTGTCAATACTAACACAGTCTATATTGAAAGTCTGAGCAACAGAAGAACACCTTCCTTCTCTTTAGTATAATAGTATTCAGCAAACAAAATACGCAAGTTTACTTTTTACTACATCAGCAGTAACTAGTAAAATCAAAGATCGCTTCCAACAATACCATTGTCACTTTCCCCACATGCTGCATGTTCTGTATTTAACATACTACTACTAATGATATGATTATTATTATTATTCCTATATTAGTCCCACAACAGGGAGACTTCCAAACAGGCTGCTACTAGTGTGGTGCAATCACCCTCCAAGTGAGCTTTCCCTTTTCTCATGCAACCTGAAAAATGCACTCAAGGAGGTGAGCGCACACACAGCTGAATGTGGCTCGATGTGGCTCCACAACTGTCAGCCAACCTTGCAACAGAAGAGATAAATCTTTCAAAATGCATTTAAAAAAAAAAAAAAAAAAAAAAAGGGCTCAGCAATTTCCTTAAAACACTGGGCACTATATATATATTTATTTTTTAAACAATTATGATTTAATCAGGAGGAAATAGTGCCGATGTTAGGGATTATTTTCATTTGCAGATTATTCCACATTTAATACTGTCATGAGTGTGTCCAGAAGCAGGATAGTGTTTAAATGTATTCATGGTAATGAAGGAACATGTTACCCAGTGCAATTATAAGATAAGTTCGTTGTTACTCTTTCAAAATTAATAGGTGCGAACAGTCCTCACTTAATGTCCTCCCTGGCTTTTACACTGGTTCCATAGATTTACAGCTCATTCTCAATCTAAATCTTGCATGCTATAAATGGAATATTTTGCTGGTCTTGATACTACTATTTACAGGCTAAAGACTTCTGAATTCAGTGACCAGACCATTATCTCTATCCCTCAAAAGTAAGTAAAATGCCTCACTACTCAACAATTACCAGAAATTGAAGTCAATGTTGCGTGTTACAGTGTCTTTTGTTTCAAGTGAACCAAAGTTCACGTCCGAATGTCACCGTCATGTTGAATTTGGTGTACTGCATCAGATAGAAGGTGACAGTCATATACACAATATTATAACAAACAGTAGAATCCAAGTCATGAGGAGAATGTGTAAATACTGTAAATTCTCAAATAGTGGCCAGAGTCCTTTTGCTATGCAGTCTTATATTAGAGGCCAGCCTTTATTTCTAATTCTCTCTGACCAAATATACTTTGATGAAATATATTTGGTCATATTTCAATATTAAGCGTTTTTATGTGCTCCTTGCTTTCCTGTTTAAATGTTACTACATTATGCTGTTAATACAAGTGCAATACTTCATGCATCCTTTTCAAATGAAAATCCCCCAAAATTCAGTGATTTGCACTCTTCACATATGGTACTTCAAATGTAGCTACTGCCATCTTGTGGCACATTACTATAAAACCAAGTTTGGCCAAGACATTTACACACATACAGCTACAATGACTGCAATAGGAAAATAACACATCAGATGAGTAATCAACAAATAACATGATGAAATGAAATAGCAATGGCATGTACATTGGCAATGGCCACCAGTTGGTTTGCATCTGTCTTGCTGGTACTTTTTTCCTTTATTTTTCAATTCAAAAGTCTCTGAAGCACTTTAGTAGCTATTATTAGTTTTAATATAGTTATTTGAAAGTTTTTAAAACATGCTGGTACAACCCTTAAGTTATTTACCTTTCAGTAGTTCAGTATATTTTAAAAGTAGAAATCAGCGTTTCCGCTATATAATTAAATAACAGTTTCTTGCAATTTTCTTGTTAAACAGTATGTTTGATGGCAAATTTGGTGTCTCCCCCTGCCCCCCTCAGGAATTTCTCTTGAGAAAATTTCCTGTTTGTTGTCCCCCCAATAAGTGAAGTAAGATATCTGCCCTTGCCTGCAGTGACAGCTGTGTAGTTTTGGGACATGCTCTGCTGCCGCTGCTGCCACCACCTGCACTTGTTGTGGCCCGGGTTGCTTGTTTTGTCCTGGGTCGCTTCTTTGTGTTCACAGTTGGGCATGTTTTTTAAATGATGAAACAAGTTGCTTGTGCAGCTTCCTTCTCTCTCTGCAGTTCCTCAAATGAACACTAGGTGCAGGCTCCAAAATTGAGTCAATTACATTTGACCCCCATGTTAAAATTTAAGGCAGAAGAAATCGTGTTTACAGCCTGGTACAAAAAATGGCTTTAGTCTCTTTAGCTGATTTTCTACTTCATGACAACTGTACTTTTTTTGAATTTTTTCAAAACACTTGTTTAAAATCTGAAATTGTGCATAATGAAGAGCGACGTCACTTCGATTGACAGCTGCCTGCTGACTGTCGGCTCCAAACACGGAGCTCATTCAGTCACTGAACTTCACCTGTGTTTGTGGTGTTTTTGCCTTTTGGATAACTTCTCATGTAAATACTGGATAAATAACTTGGCTTGCTGAGTGGTTGATTATACTAACAGACTGTCCAAAAGTCGGCGCTCCTGTTTTTCCGTATTCTAGTAAGTAGCCAGTAAATGAATTAGCATCGGGCTCCAGCTAGCTGCCGCCGGCTCTGTCTCTCTTGAGTGTCCAAGACGAGTTTGTCTGGGTGGAGACAGTGGAGGTTGAGCTAAGCTAATGGTGCTAAAGGGAGCGTCTGGTAGCCTCAGTTATTAAACCTGCTGAAGTCAAAACGTAATAACAAGTGTTATAGTTTACGGTGTTAATACCTTTGAATAAAAGGTGTCTGTGTGAGGTTGGAAAATAAAGACCCTCCACATTTGTTAAATAACATTATGTAGTCTGAACTGTGTATAAATGCAATAAAGTTTTTGTAACTTCAAAATATTAACGTCTCATTTCTTAATGTTTCCAGAAATAACGTTAACCCAGATGTTACTGGTTAAGCTGCATTTGGTAATTGAAGCAAAACAGTAACATAAAATTTGACCCACGAACTCAAATGTTGTCATTTGTATTTATATTTTTGCTAAAACAGAAATTTTAAGTTTATTATACTCCAGAAACTGACTGATTGTGATCGGCTGGAGGCTGAAATGTTGACATATAACGTTACGCTGGCTTATTAAAGTATCGTAACTGGTGCCGAAGTGGACTGGTACCACTGGGTTAGCCGGCTAGCTCGGTGAGCATGTTTCATTAAACAGGCTTCCTTCAGCTCCACCCTCACCCCGCCTCTCCACCCTCACCACTGCCAAGATGACGCGCGCAACGATGAGCTTCAAAATTGCTCTTCAGAAATCTACGGGTGACGTCATGGAGAGTATGTCCATGTTTTATACAGTCTATGCTCAGGACAGGTATTCAAACCACAGCTGAACTCTTGAAGAAAATATAACGCCTTATGTTTTTAGAATTAGGCTATTATTGATTTATCATGGTGATGATGGTATTGCAAAATCCATATTGTGGCACAACATCACCGACTATGACTATGACACTGGTATACCACTGGTATACCACCATATACTGGGTTTCTACCTTGTGTTGTTGGCAAATATTACTCAAACAGGAGAAAATAGTGTATTTCTCAGGGACTATTTTCAGGGACAGATTAATACATATTCAGTGCCATTTTGTATTTACTCACTTTAATGCTTTGCTTAAAGTGCTATGACAATTGATGTTTCATTAAGTAGAAACAAAATGGCTGTAAAAGGATTAATACATTTTTCTGAGCATCACTCAGGCTGACATTCACATTCTAACAACTCCAATTGATCAAGTGTCGTATAAACAATTTTCAAGTCATGCATGTCATGAAGTGATAGGATAAAGACTAATTATATTGCTCCTAATTTATGTCTTCACAGAAAGCTGAGGCAACTGGAATGAAAAGACCCAGGGGGCGACCCAGGAAATGGGTGAGTCAGTGGTTCTCTTAAAGGCTGAACTTGTGTCTGCTGCTGGCAAGCTGGATACTGGAACTCACATTGTAGACAACAAAGAGGCTGTGAATAAGGAGTTGTGCCAGTTGATGACATCTGTAGCAGGAGGTAAATGTGCATGGGAAAGCCTGTCAGAGAAAAACAGAGAAATAAGCAAGTGATTTTATTACTACACGCTTGTTTCTTATTATTCAAAATCAATTTGCACAGGAAGGGTCCTCCCAGTTCTCCCCAACACATATTGAGAAGGAATGTTTCAGTGTCTGAACATTTTGTGGTCATTTCCTCGTGTGACCTGAATACATTCAGAGTTTCTTCTCGGGTTGTTGCTGGTGTGTGTGCGTTTCCGAAATGTTCATGTTATCGGTCAAAGAATGTTTACTCTCCATGCTGACTGCAAGATACTTAAATAATTCCACTGACAGCTTGAAGGCCTCACTGTTTATGAGCTTCAAAGTAACAGGCTTGATTGATTGTACAAAGAAAAGTAAATGGCAGTTACAAGTGCCACAGGGAAGGGTGATATATTTGTTATATTTGTTAGATACACTACATACGATATGATCTCATAGTTTAAAAATAAACTTGCGCTCACTTGTTGACAAACTATGTAATGGAGACACATGACCGCAAGTATCAGTACCTCAGGTGGTAGAGTGGTTGTCCACTAATCGGGGCCCCTGCAGTCTGCATGTTGAAGTGTCCTCGGGCAAGATACTGAACCTGAAATTGCTCCCGATGGCTGTGCCAATGGTGTGAATGTGTGCGCATGAATAATGGTGGCCAGTTCCCAACCAGCCACCATGTGAATGTGAATGGGTGATTACTGGCTTGCCTTGTGAAGTGCTTTGAGTGGTCTAAAAAAAGACTAGAAAAGCACTATATAAATGCAGTTCACACTATATCTTTAGCATTTCTTGTTACTTCTCTGCAGACATATATGCAATACCAGTGTGTGATATGTCATATTGGCCTGGCTGATTTATTGAAAGTTTAGTTCTGCTCATCGCTGGGCTGTCCATGCCACTCAGCGCCATGCCACTCCATGCCACTGAGTGCTCAGCTGTGTAACTCCCTACCCAGTTTATTAGAATGCTGTACAAAGTTTCAATGTAAGTAATCTCTACAGAACAAGTTTGACTGCAAATAACTTACCATATTTTGTAGGGGTGGTGAAAAAAATCGATTATCAGTTAATCGCGATTATGTTATGGACGAGTATGACTCGATTATTAAGTTTTCAAAAATCAATTATTTTTGGCATTATTTTATTTTGTACAAATGATATCCCTCGCTTGTCTCCTGGTCTGGTTGCGAGGGCCTTTTGTGGCGGTGTACGGCAATGGTGTCGCCCCTCCAACACGCTCCTAGCTCCTGCGGTTATTTGTCTCCTGGTCCGGTTATTCGGTCTTGGCTACCCAGCCGTAGGCTGGCGCCTTCACCAGACCATCAGTCTTCCATCCCCGTTCCATCCTTCCTGTTCTGCAGCGTCACCGCATCCGTCCTGTCCTTCGCTCCGCTCACCTGTCCTCCCCTCCACTCACCTGTTGCTTCCTCCGCCCATCTGTCACCTCTTCCGCTCATCTGTCTTCCGTTTATATAGTGCAGTGCACCAATGAGCATCCTGTATCCTGTTGCCCTCATAGGTGGAGGTGGTTAGTGGCAAATGACACTTCACCCTGTGACATATGAAGTGGCATTTCAGTATCATCCATAGGTTCCTGAGGAGTCCAGGTGCTGGTGGAGAGAGAGGCCCAGGCCACTGCTGTGCCGGGGTAGATGGAGCTGGTGGGCTAGAGCTGATTGATAGAGTCATGGGGATGGTGTCAAGACCATCCCATTGTCTTTCAAATTAACAGTAGAACTCATTTAGGTTGTTGACCAGGTGCATGTTGTCAGTGAAGTCCTTAGGTTTTTATTTGAACTAAGACCCCTCTAGACAGAACCAGTCTTTTGCTGAGAACTGCTGTTGAAGCTTCTCAGAGTACATTTAGCATCTCCCACCAGCTTGTTAAACCTTGAGCCTTGGTCACGCCACATGACTATCAAAGCTGCCAGACTGCCACTGTTTACACTGCACAACTTTCTGTCTTGCTAGCATTATCAATGAGAGCGTGTTAGCGTGCTGACTTTAGCTATTAGCTCAAATTCCAGTGTGCCAAAGTACAGTCTCAGAGTCACAAGCATGGCTGTAGACTCTTGTTTGTCATTTGTCATGTTAACATTTCATTTTACATTTTGTTAACATTCACTATTGTTGAGGTCTGATGATCTATGATTTTTGTATGACTTTTCTCCCTACTTTGGCTTTTCAGTTTATCTTATTTATTGATCATTTCATGTAATGTCGACATAATAATAATTATTATTGTTATTGTATTCATATATTTATTCATTTTAATCATAGTACTATACGGTTTATAGTATATAAATTAATAAATAGAAAAACAAATGATATTGACCTACCTTATTACCATTATGGAAAGACCAGCAGTGCTTTGTGATATTTGTGACCTGATACATGAGAGGGAGTGGAGAATGACACAGTTGGGACTCTCATTTAATTTCAATTTGTTGTATGTAAATGTATTTTGCTGGAAATTATAATTGCTAGTCAGATTTTAACTGTAGTTGTTTACGTTTTTGTCATTTTTTGCCTTGTACTGCAAGAGGAAAAACTTATTTTATTGAATGATCTGACAAAAGAATCTCCAAAACAACTTTTAAAAAAAGATCAGTTTAGTGAACACTATGAGTGTGCTCATTCATTTTATTTACATGTAAGACATGATACAGAAAACGGCCTATAAAACATGTAGAAATGGATGTCTCAGAATTTACTCCTAACTAACTAGCAATAAGACAGAAATCATCAATCCAGACAATACAAATATTTTATTCTCAAAAAAAAAAAAAATTGGTCCACTGTCTCATATACTCCTTCCCCAGGCTATTTGTAAAAGTGAGACAAAGAAAGACCTTAGAGACCACCAAGTAACACCGAAAGGAATTAGGGTGGGCAGCAGTTTTGCCTCATTCCTAACATTCTCAACCCCCCACCTTCCATCAGCCTCAGCTGCTGCCGGGCTGAAAGTCTGAATTCCAGCCACTAGAGGACTTTGTTCAAGGAGGGACTCTACAAACATTGGAGTCCTCTGGGACCTTAGTGGATTTCCACAGGTCATCTGTGCCTCCCCCCCTCAACTCCCACTTGGTTTTTTTTCCTGCTGCAGCTTCTGAAACAGTTAAATCGTTTCACTCTTCCACTCAGTGGGCTGTTAGACAGATTAGAATGTAAAATCCTAAGGTTGCTACAGAGATATCATTCTGCTCAACGCAGGATCACTCAATACAATACAATAACATCTTGTTATAATTTAACATTCTCTTACATTGATTCAACAAATTAGTAATTCAATATGAAAGTGTACCTGACAAAAATTCTCTGGCACACACATCATGTTTCCACTTTCTCAATAAACAGACGAAACCCTGGGTAGTATGCAGGAGCATGAGCATGAGCAATGATGAACGACAATGGCAATCTTGGCAAATGGTTTAAATTGCGAAGGAGAGGATTTACGTTTACACCTAAATACTGTAACCTCAAACTGATTGTTTTTTTTAAATGGAAACAAATAGTGAAATATGTAGCTCCCTTGAGCTCACAAGGCTGCAAAATCAAGCACATACAAAAACAGATAATTCTTTTAAATGTCCCACAAAATTACAAATATAAACATTTTGTAGTGCAGTTAGAGAAGGAGAGTGCTTACTTAGAGTACCCCTCATTCACTGTTTTGTTTACACAGGAAGTTACAGGAATTAAAGTTGTCCTGTGGTGTCTTGGATTTTTTTCTCTCCCTGTGACAACGCAGTTCTTTCAAATTCCTTAAATAGATACAGACATTTATGTCATTTGAGTATTTCTGCTAACACTATTATGTGGCAGGAAGTGAGCAGCCACACATGCACATGAAGAAACAGCCACATGAATTTGCATCAAATGGTTCCAAGACACTAAAAACTACTGAGCTCACAAACAAAATATAGACTGAACAAAACAAAACAATGACAACCTTGATATGTTTGTAATTTCTTTTATTCTGTAAATGCAAAATTCAATGAATGGGCATATTGCATTACCTTTTTTCTACTTGTCTTCTTTTCCTTTGAGATAGTCTGGGAACTGATTTCAGATCAAACAGCAGAGGCTCCTAAATGGAGCAGATCCAATTTGTCTGTGCCTTTCTTTCTTTTCAGAGCACCCCTGAATACCCTCCCAACAAAAGGCCACTTGTCTGCTAGGAATTTTCCACATTCCTTGCAGACATTTTTCCTCCTCTATGAAAGGCCCTTTGGCAAGCTCTCCCTAATCACAGGGTTTGGTTGGACCCTGATAGGTACAATTCATAGTTCTGATGGGCCATTGGTTTGGATGTGGCCACACCTGGGGGTTGCACAGTGGACAAGTGGTGGAGGGGAACTTCTATCAATCAATGTTTAAAAGATTGTCTGAAATATTTATGTGTATTCATATTTATAGACTGTATATATTTGATATATCCATACCATACCTCCAGCTGTTTATTCCACAGAACATGTATCCACAGAACATGTATAAATTTAGAACAGGTTCAAAATACATTTTCCTTAATTCCACTATTAATCAAACGATTGAACAGTAAGAGATTAAGTGTATTGTGACACTGTGCAGTGTCTTGATTTAGGACATCTGTGCAATATTTTGGTGTAGAGCATCTCTGCAATATTTTGATGTAAGGCATCCGGAGAACATTTTTTTATGTAAGGCATCTGTACAGTATCTTTGTGTAGGGCATCTGTGCAGTGTTTTGGTGCCTGGCATTGTGCAGTGTTCTTGGTTTGTATGCTCTGGTGCATGTGTATAGTGCTACATGCTGACAGTTGTATATGCGCTGAAACGTCAATTTGAATGCTCAAGTCAAATTTCTCCTAACAGAGACAATACTGCACATGGTCCACCGTTAATACTGTATATATCTACCATACTCATATCACACTGTCAATACTGTTCATACTGTATACAGTGGCATGAAAAAGGTTGGGTACCTTTGATCTGTTCCTGATACTGTGAATGGCTAAGTGAGTTAAAGATGATTTGATTTCCAAAAGGCATAAAGTTAAAGATGACACATTTCTCTAATATTTAAGATTACTTTTTTATTTCTATTTTTTACACTTTCAAAACAATAAAAAAAAAGGAAAAGGACCTAAAACGTTTGGGTACCCTGCATGTCAGTACTAAGTAACACCCCCTATGCTGTCCTTGATACACAGGTTGTGCATGTTTGACAGTTAGTTAACTCTTTTCCCACATCAAGACTCTGGAGACCGACGTGCAGGTGTCCACAGGTTTAATGACATCAAGAAAAGTGTAAAACTAAAAGAAAATGAAAGCAATATAGTCAATAAGTTGTGTATTACATCTCCAATAATGCGTAGACATTATATTGCAAACACAAACTACAGAACTGCCAAGCAAGGCAGTTTGCAACGCAAACAATCGGCTAGCATGAAACAGTGTAGCTAATAGCCTAGCATAAAAACACCGGAGAAATAAGCTGACAAATGGTACATTTCTACTGTGCTTCTAAACATAAATTTCCGCAAACAATAAAATGCAATATTAACATTTTAACTGCACATACTGACAATGCAACCAGAAAGTACAAGATGTGTGCAGGTGCTGCTGAGATGTACAGATAAATGAGGCATAAACCACTAACTCCGTGTTCTGTTTGTTTTCACTTCCTGAGTAAAGTTTTATACAAATTAACAGACTTCCTTGTAGCTGTCCCAAAGAAGCCAGTAGGTGGCAGTATTACTCTACAAATATCTTCACTTACATAAACACATACACTTTACTTTAAAGATGTTTTTAAGCTAAATGAAAACATATTTAAACAATTTATGAACTTATGTCTTTATGATTTTTAACTTAGACTTTTAACCTTGACAGAACACCCCCTTTGGCAAGCATTAAAGCTTGTGAATACTTTTTGTCTTTCAGTTCTTGTTTGGGTTTTTTTTTTTTTCGATCAAGGGACTGTGAGATCTATGGCAAAACCTTCAGCTTGCACCTCTTGAGGTAGTCCATTGTGGACATTGAGGTGCATTTTGAATCATTATCCTGTTGTGCCATCCACTTTTCTTCACGAGCTTTTTTACAGACAGTGTGATATTTCCTTCCAGAATGTGTTGGTATATCATTTCATCCATTCTTCTTCTAACAATGAAATGTTTCCCGTGCCACTGACTGCGACACAAGCCCAAAGCATGTTTGATCCAAGCCCATGCATTGAAGTTGTAGAGGTGTTATTTTGTCTTCAAACATATCTTTAAGGTTTTGAGGAGGCAGGAAAGGTTTTCTTCTGATGATATAGGTGAACAGAATTGGATTATTCTCTTCTTTTTATTGGGATTATTATTCTCCAACTCCATCCTCTCTACTCCGTGGACCCACCATCAAACCACTTGGCTCCTAGGCTGGCCATTTCCTGGACATTGCACGGACTGCCGGAGATAACCTCATTCTCACTCATTGCCTTTAGGGATAGTCTTTCTAACAAATGGTTGTTTTTGTGAAAGGGTCTATTTAAATTCAGTTTTATTTATATAGTGCCAAATCACAGCAGAGGTTATCTCAAGGCACTTTTTATCTAGAGCAGGTCTAGACTGTACTTTTTATAATATTAATTAGAGACCAAACAATTCTCATCATGAGCAAGCACTTGGTGACAGCTGCGAGGATAAACCTCCTTTTAACAGGCAGAAACCTCAGAACAGAACCAGGCTCTAGGTGGGCAGCCATGTGCCTTGACTGGTTCAGTTGAGAGAGAGGGAGAGACGGGACCGGGGGCAAGAACCAACTGATCGGTGACTGCTTTGTCAAGGATCTTCGAGAGAAAGGGTAGGTTAGATATAGGTCTATGGTTAGCTAAAATCTCTAAGGACAAATGTTTTACAAACCTTCCAAATTAGTCAAATGTTTACCTAAGTGCTCTATTAGGCACATTGTACAAATTTAAATGGTAAGCATTCAAAGTTTTGTCACCCTCATGTTACACAGCATTACATATGAAGTATATCTCATGACAGACTTTTCTTCCACAAAGACTTGTGTGGTAAAATTTGTAATTTTATGTTGTATTGTCTAGTACTTAATGATTATAACTGTTTTGAAGATCTGAGGTTGCCATTACACATTAACTTGGTCTTGTTTGTATGCAGCTAAATTTCCTCAGAGTTGAGTTGAGTTTCCTCAGGTCATGCCCTGCAATATCAGCTTGAAAATGATCACAGCAGCTGCATGCAGCAGCCAGCCAAAATGTATGCTGATATTGCGAGAGACACACTTTAGAAATAGTCAACCATGGACCAACACACTGCTCTCACTACTCATTAAAGGCACGTGCTTGGGTCTTACTTCTCTAATCTAATATGTTGTCAAGTCCACTCTCCAGTGGTTCCTCAAATCCACCCATCTTGACTACATTTGTCTTGTGTTAATAGATATTGCAGCCTTGTTGGGACAAATGAAAACCTCCTTGTGCCAATTAGATGTCCTACCAACCTCTCTGCTTTTAAAAGTTTTTGACTTCATTGGTCCCTGCATAGTCAATAGTGTAAACTGCTTTTTCAGCCTTTGTTTAAGAAATCAGACTTGGACCACCCCCTGCCAGAGAACTGCAGGCCTATTTCTGAACTCCGACTAAACTATGTTGATAAGCAACTTGTTCAAATACTGGAATTGCACAGGGTATTCAATTTCATAAAATTTCTGGTGTCTTTAAATTGTACACTACTTGTTTTTATTAGACTTTACTGTTCAATACTGTTGACCACCACATTCTAATCCGCAGGCTAAATTACCTGCTGGCCATTTCTGGGGGTTTATTGCAATGGTTCTCATCCTATCTCATAGATAACACTTTGTCAGTCTCCGTTGATGAGCTTGTGTCAGACATTCCTGCTTTGCCCTGTGATGTCCCCTAGGGATTGGTCTAGGGACACATTATATTCTCTGTATACATGATGCCCCTGGGACAGATTATCAGTAGTAAACGTCTCCCATCATCTGTATGCTGATGACATCCAGTTGTACTTTTCATACAAGCCTGCCGAGCCTCATAAACTTTCTGCACTGAACAACTGTTTAACTCAATCAGGAACTGGATTGCAAATAATTGTCTGCAGTTAAAAGCAGTCTGTCTTGATTATTGTTCTGCTAACTTCACTCAGTGATCAGGCAGAACTTTGGTGCCTAGTCTTACTAATTCCATTGTTTTGATGCTCATATGATGCTGACTCAATTATGCTTCTTTCATGGAAGAAACAGCTGAACAGGTCTGTTGTATCAAGAAATGAAACCTTGAAACAACCTTGAACAATGCTGCTGCTGGGCAGATCAATCTTAACATATTACACCTATTTTAACCTCTCTTTATGGGCTTCCTGTTAATTGATGAATTCAATCTTAAATTTTGGCGCTCACTTATAGGGGCCCTATGCAGTCAGTTTGATTTGAACTGTGATATGTAGCTGTAAAATCAAGATTGTGTTGTCTTCGACACTGGCCTACCAGTAGGGATGTGGAAACTTTCTCAAAAATGTGCTTGTCCAAAAAAAAATTGTGAAGTCAGCTTTAAGGTTCAGAAGTGCTTCGTGGCAACTGCTGGATGCAAAGAAGTCATGGGCGACTGGTGCATGGGGAAGCTGTGCGCCTCATCAAGAGAGAAAGGCAAATTAAATCAAATCAATCAAAAATGATTAATTGAAAGGCAAATGGGTATAAATTATGAATTTTTTAAAAATCTAAATTTTCGCTCCCTAAATTTTGCATATTAACCCAGGACAAGATATCAACTACTTCTAGTCAGATTTCCATTTGGTGTGGATGGTTATGCTTCTTGAAACCCTTGATCTTTCATCAACTGCTCACAAAAAATTCCACTGGACCAATTTCTATGACTCTACACCTAACAGTTTTCCATGATTGATATTTGTAGTGGATAGACAGTCAAAGTCTAATAGTGAAATCAGCATTAGAATTGCTGACCACATTCACATATCTAAGATAAGATATTCCTTTATTCATCCCACAGTGGCAAAATCCACATTGTCCAGCAGCAAAGATGATAGAGAGGTTAAATAGTAATAGACAATAAACAGTATAAACAGAGAGGTTTAAAACAGTATTAACAACTTAGCTACCATTAAAAGTATTAACAATTGTATTAAAAGAAATACAATAATTATTAACACTTTAAATAGGCTAAAAAAGTATTAACAAATTAAGATAAGATATTCCTTTACTTGTCCCACAACAGGGAAATTTGCATTGTTACAGCAGTAAAGATAAATAGTGGGTCAATTTACAAGAAGTATAAAAAAGTGTCAGCAGTTCAATTTGGGTAAAGAAGTATCAACAATAGAAAAAAAAGATAAACCTTTATTCGTCCCACAGTGGGGAAATTCACATCATACAACAGCAAAGGGGATAGAAGCAGTTAAATTGTAAAAAAGAACAATTTAAACAGAATAAAAAAGAAGATATTAACAAATTTACATGGAAAACAATTTACTGAGACTTTACAATTTGCAAATATGAATATGAAATATATGACCATTATACAAGATAAGATAAACCTTTATTCATCCCACAGTGGGGAAATTTACATATCACAGCAGCAAAGGGGATAGCAGCAGTTAAATAGTAAAAAGAACAAATAAACAGGCTAAAAGAAGATATTAACGAATTGCTCGCTTGCAAGCTTGCACAGCTTGCTTGAGGCTTTACTTGTTCTCATTCAATAATATGCATAGCAATAGGTTGTGGTCTCCAGTCTGCTGCACAATAGAAAAGTGATCACATCAGTGATCACAACAGTGCTTATGCATTTATGTTTTATTTAAACACACCAAAAGTGACGACAAGACTGTAGCAATTTCGTATGACCAGTTGGAGTGCAACAGTAAAGTAAGTCAATCATTTTCAAACAAAGTGGTAAGTGATAAGGAGAGCTTCTACAGTTCAGAAAAACAGCAGAGCATGTGACAGACAATGCTGTGATTTCTCCTTTTTGTTATAGAGGGAGAGGGGTCTGGTTTGAGGCAGCGAGTGGGGGAGAGCGGCTCTATTAGCATGAGTGACTTCTGTACTTGAAGGGATTGGGGTTCACTGATGGTTATTTTGAAATACCCAGCCAGGCACGTTGCAGGTTCAGGGATTATTTTACTCCCCACAGACTGTAAATAGAGGACTCTTCATCCTTTGTTTTAATAGTCTGGGCTGCATTCAGATTGCATCTCAATTAAAATTTTTCTTTCATGATATCACATAGTGCTTATATTGGTGTATTACAAGGACTGTTGAGTTTTACATAAAAGCCAGTAATGATAAGGTGAGCGTGCTATTATTGAGAATTTTTTTTTGTTTTGTTATGTCACATAGTGCTTATACGATTGTTAGAGAATAGAATTAGAATAATTTAGTATAATATGTATAATATAATATAATATAATAGAGTCAGAGTATAAGAAAGGCTTGAAGAAGTGTTTGGCACACATCCATTTGCTGCATGTCTTGCTGCTTGTTGGGTGTGTCCTCTTGCAAGAGAAGAAGAGTTCTGCTTCCTGATTTTTGAGTGTCTTGTCAAACCTTACCACAACAACAGACAACGGTAAATAAGGGAAGAAATTGATAATCATTTGATTTTTGTTAATTACTTGCCTAACTTACTAACTATCACTTGCACTTTACTGTCTTTGTGGTTGTTTTGTGTATTATGTCTTTATGGCTTATTGTATTTGTTCTTATTGTGTAAGCTGTAGCACTGAATAAACACAATGAGATTCCCCTGTATAGTGAATATTGTAAATTCAATTCAATTCAATCTTAAGGCACTTCCTCATAGAGCAGGTCTAGGAAAAACTTCCTTTTCACAGGTACTACTTCACTCAGAAACCTCTGAATAGGAAGAGGAGGAGAGAGGGGAGAAACGAGAAAGCACAGAGGGAAGATGCTGAGTTAGTAGCATGCATTGATTGGCGAATGCATACAGATGAGGAGAGAGAGAAGGAGAGGGAAGCTCATTGTAATCAATGGGAAATCCCCCAGCAGTCAAGGCCTATAGCAGAATAACTAAGGGATGGCTCAGAGCTCACCTGGGCCAGCCCTAACAATAAGTTTTAATGTGCCTGAATGTGGAGAGGGTGTAAAGGATGCAACCAAATAGATAAACATTACTGTACAGAAGCAGAACAGGGTAAAACTGCAGACAGAAAGACAGTGTGAAAGTGTGTGGTGATCACACTGTGGAAAGGGGAGCAGGACAGGAGGAGTTCTAGGGAGAAGCAGCTGGGCACTCACCTCTGTATGCACTACTTTCCAAATGTTCAGTGTTGCTTGCATGCCTCATGCTGGACGGTGTTGTCATGGACTCCATTACTGTGATTAAGCTGACTGACATTCCAGCCAGAGCTGGCACAGAAAACACCAGATGTTTGAACTGATCTTGGATGGATGTTGGGGATTAGGGAGGTGGTCCTCTCTTTTAAGGGTCAGCGGCTGGCTGGACATACAAGCACCAGGGACTCTACATTTTCTTTTTTACATGATCAGAGCTGTTGTAGTGCTCAGCTGTTCAGCTCTGGTCCAGAGCTATGTACAATTGTGAATTTGTTCAGGACCTCCTTCACCCCACAGTATGTGTGTTGTTGAAGTCCAACATGAAAAAAAAATCTCAGTCAAATGCGACCTCTGTATATACATATTGTTCTGATTTTAATGTGAAGATATTTGTCCTCACAAACACAGGCGTTTATCATCATCGATGGCTGCAAATTCTTGTTTCATGTTGGTATCTAGTGGTTGTTTTTTCACTTGTTTCCATTTGTAATTTGGTAACTCACTGTGCTAAAGTGTCAAGAGAGGGACTTCCGGTTTGGGTGAACATGTGAAGAGCAGCCTGGTCTCTGGCTCTCGCAGCAATACCTTTGTAAATTTATTTTTTCTCTGATACCCCAACTAACTGTAAGTGGAATAATTAGAATTGGATCCTTAGATGCACTGGCAAAATGTCAAAACCAACGAAGACATCGAAAAAGACTTTGAAACTGACACTGCTCCTGTGTGCAGCAATGCACCCATAGCTAGCATAGCGAGCTTACTTGAGGAGCACAGAGTTAGCATCGCAGCCGACTTTAAAACAACATTCGCTACTTTGGAACTGAGACTCGACAAAATACAGTTGGCAGTCACAGAATACAGTCAGTGAATGGACTCATTGGAATCCAACACTGAGCTGCAAGACTGGCAAATTCAAGCACTGGAAGAGAGATGTGCAAGGTTAGCAGATAGCAACACCAAGCTAGCAGTGAAGACTGCCGATCTGGAAAGCCGCAGCTGCAGGAATAACATCAGGATGATCGGCCTCCTTGAATCAATCGAAGAACCCAGACCCACGAACTTCTTCGCTGAACTCCTGGTGGAATTACTCAGCGACCAGACTCTCCAGTCTCCCCCGGAACTGGACCGGGCGCACCGAGTGCTAACCGCTAAACCTCAACTCGGCTCACGGCCCAGACTGGTAATATCAGACTAAGGAGCTGATCATCCGAGAGGTCCGCAAGAGGTGTGGGAAACTCCAGTACCGTGGGTCGCCAATGCAGATCTTCGAGGACTACACACCAGAGGTCGCCGAGGAACGGGCTACATATCGGACAGTAATGGCTGAACTCTACAACCTCGCCCTCAGACCATTGCTTCTTTTTCCAGCCCGCCTGCAGATTACCAACTGTAAACAAAACCCGAGGCTGGAGAGGATCTTAGCAGTTAACCCACTCGCGGCTAATATGCCAACATACTAATTTAGCTTGCTGTGGAGAAGAGGTAATACCTCATTGGTAAGTCTTACGACCAAAACAGGGACTGGCAGTGCCTTACCACTCGTCATTTACAAGGACTATATGTCTAGTTATAGTAGGGTTGTCTATTTCAAAGGGATACATTGATTCATTGGCACAAAAATACCCTGTCTCTAAGCTAAATGATGGTTAAGTTCACACAAGTTCAGAAGTTGGTGCTAAATGTTGTACTTCGCTAAGTTTTACAAATATTAGTTTAATTTGAATTCCATCAAAACAGCACTTTTTTTCACCTCATTTAAGTTTGTACATTGTTAGAAACTAATACTATTATTAAAGAGGGGCTGATTTTACAGTGCACATAATATTCAAATCTGAGTAATTAACACCCTGTATGTCTTCTGACACTTTTTTCTCTCTTTTGGTATTCAAACCATTTTCATTTTCATATCTGCCTTTGTTATATGGTTATAGGAAACATGTTCAGGGTTCAAATTCATTTCAATGGGGGTCCAAACTGGGATAAATAAGCTGCTAGAGCTGAGACAAATTAAGAAGAAGAGTAAAGGTGATGCAGATTGATTTTGATTTGGTTCTGATGAATGGGATTTGGGGAAAAGGATGGGGAAGAACCTCTTTGCCTGATATTGTTTATTTTGAGTTGTACGTTGACTGAACTGAACCATGGCTAGTGTAACCGATGAGGGCGTGGCTGGCAGACGGGCCGTAAAGATTATTTCATTAAACACCGGTGGGCTAAATGCAGCAATCAAACGTGCAAAAATTATAATGCACATCAAAAACCTGAATGCTGATATAATGTTTCTCCAGGAAACACATTTATGTAATTCTGACCATAAAAAATTGAATAGACCATGGATTGACCAAAACTTTCATTCTCAATTTAATGTAAAAGCAAGGGGCACAGCATGTTGAGCCGAAAAAATGTTAATTTTACTCCAGGTGAGACAATGACAGATCCGAACGGGCACTCCGTTATTGCCACTGGTACACTGTATGAAAAGCCTGTAATTTTAGCCTCCGTATATGCTCCCGACTGGGATGACCGTAATTTTGAGAACTCATTACTGACTTCCATTCCAAATTTAGACTCTCACCTACTGATAATGGGAGGAGACATGAACTGTGTACTCGACACAGCACTAGATAGATCTAACCCACAATCAACTCCACCTATGAAAATGTCTCAAGCACTCTCCGCATTTATGGATTCATTGACCCCTGGAGATTTTTACATCCCTCCTTAAGACAATACTCTTTGTTCTCTCATGCACATCGTTCATTTTCACGCATAGAGTATTTCTTGATAGATAAAAACCTTATGCCAGCAACTGTCTTCATCCAGTATTTGCCCATAACAGTGTCGGATCATGCCACAGTAATTTTAGACCTTCACTTTAGTATGAAGCTGAAGCAATTCAGACATTGGAGGTTAAATCCTCTCTTACTGGCAGATGCTAACTTTTGCAAGCACATCTCTGAATCAATTACCTTTTTCTGTGAGATTGACAAAAACAATGAGACCCCCTACTATGGGACACTCTTAAAGCCTATATAAGGAGCAGAATCATCTCTTTCACATCTCACGCAAATAAACAGCGGTGATCTCATCAAAAGATGCTAGAAGAAGCTATTACAGACCTAGATAACTTACTCTCCTCTTCAAATACACCAGATTTGTATGAAGAAAGAATAAAACTTAAAACAGAAACTAACCCTAACCCTAACTTGATCTTCTCCTTACTACTGAAGCTGAACAACTTCTCTGGCGCTCTTGAGGGCTGGTGTATGAGCATATGGGCCTTTGATAGGGTGGAGTGGGCCTATCTCCTCTTCTCCCTTCTCTTTTGGCACCAACTTTATGTCATGGGTCAAATTACTTTACTCCTCTCCCTGCACCTCAGTGTGCACAAATTACCAGCACTCTGTGCTGTTTTCACTTTTTCAGGGCACACATCAGGGGTGCCCACTATCTCCGTTACTATTTACGCTATCAATTGAGCCACTATCACTTGCTTGAAAAACGGAGGAGGGGTTCAGGGGACTTGAAAGATGGGGTGTAGAACATCGAGTTTTGTTATATGCAAACGATCTACTTCTCTATGTGAGAGACCCCCTAACAAGCATCCCACATATTCTTACTCTGCTGGATTCTATTGGTCAAATGTCTGGATATAAATTAAACATTTCTAAAAGCGAATACCTCCCAATCAACCAGTTGGCTATAGACATACCACCCTGGACTATACCCTTTAAAACAGCCAACACAGGAATTAAATACCTCGGCATCACAATAACACGATCTATACGAATGATCCGAGAACAAAATTTTATCTCATTAACAGCAGCAATTAAATTAGATTTGCAAAAATTTTCTACCATTGTCCTTAGCAGGGAGAGTGCAGATTGTAAAAATGAATGTGCTGCCGAGGTATTTATATGTCTTTCAATGCCTGCCTATATCCATTCCCAAATCCTTTTTTCACAACCATAAATGGTATTATCTCTTCATTCATCTGGGCCGGGAGGTGTCCAAGAGCAAACCGAACACTGCCTTGTGGAAACAGGGCAGCTGGAGGGTTGGGCCTACCCAACCTCATTGGATATTATCGGGCAACCAATGTACATAAAATAATATCATGGTTTACCTCATCTCACTCCAGCTGGTGCCAGATTGAGTTAGCCTCTTGCTCCTCCTCGCTGTTGGCTTTAGCATGCAGTACCCTGCCCTTCTCTCCATCAAACTTCACTGCCAAACCTGTTGTCACCAGCACACTAAAAATCTGGGAACAAATAAGACACCACTTTGGCTGGCTCACCCTCCCCCTAGCTACTCCCATTTGCAACAATCACCTACTTATACCAGCAAAGATCGACCCAAATTACATTATCCTAGAAAATAAGGGGTTACATAGCTTGGGAGACCTGTACATCGATGGTTTGTTTATGAGCTTCAACCAATTAGTCTCTACCTTTAATCTACGTAGGTCAAACTTTTTCCGGTACTTCCAACTGTGCGACTTTGCACACATTCAACATCATTCCCACATATTCCAACAACTAGCGGGATAGACCTGGCGCTCAGAACCACAACTCTGTCAAAGGGACACATCTCGTATTTGTATAATTTACTATCCCCATCTAATGACTTCACTCTATGTAAGATTAAAATGAACTGGGAATCAGAACTCCAACTAAACCTCTCTGAAGCCTTCTGGGAGGGAGCTCTGAGTGCTGTTAACTTGTCGTCCAGCTGCGCTATACTCTCTCTTATTCAATTCAAGATCCTCCAGACTCCATTACAATAAAGAAAAACTCTCAAGGCTTTACCCTAATGTCAGATATACTAGGTTTAAATTTAAGTCCAACTCCACACATCGCTATTTTTGGCAAAGCCCAGACGAACTTCACACCACTTAGTTCACTTAGGTTCATATAGAACATGTTTAAAAAAGGAAAGAAACTGTACATTTGTATGTATTATTCTGTCTCTGACTTTTTTTTATCAAGTGATGCAAACACAAACTGATCCAACTCAAAATATTTCCTAATTTTCTGATTGAAATAATTCTTTAATTAATTTTACACAGTATTGTATGTAGACAAAGTTGTACAAGGGCTTTGCTAGTACAAAATTCATGTTATTCTATTTTTTATGTTAATAAACTATATTCTAAAATTTAAATCAAGAACTCTCTGGTTTTTCAGGATAAATTATCAGGATACTCTTTAAACTGGTAGCATTACCAAACGATATATTGTAATATCATTATTGATCAACATGGGAAACAGATATTGTAATGATATTTTTTGCCTTATCATCATATTTGTAATCTCCAGAAGAAGGCAATGTCACAGTCATGGCCACTATACATTGATTTACCTGATTGGGCAGATGTGGCGTGATCTCTCTCAAGCTCTTTTTCATTCTTAACAAGACTACTCTTCTCTTACTTTCCATGCAACTCCATGTATATCTTCAAGAGGAGATTGGCCAAAATTCATATCAAGAGTACAAAGACATGCTAAAGACAGAGTTCTTGGAGAGAGATCAGGGTGACAGTGGTGTGCAGTCAGGGGGATAAGACCCCAGATTTTGAGTGTGGCCATCCAGAAATAGGAGAAACACTGACTTCAGATGAAGTTGGACTACACTTTTTATGGCCTTGTTTGTCTCAAGTATAGTGAATTGCTCATCGGTGTGAATGAGAGTGTTTGTCTATGGCTTCATCATTACTAATATGTTTTGGTTTTAAGATGCATAACTTTTACTACATTCACACCTTGTGTTCACATGACTCTGGTGTTTTAGAATCCCTAAAAGGGAGCTAAAAGCGCTTTTGAGTTCCATGCACAGCCCCCTTAGAAACCTTTTGTCTAGCCATGATCTGACACTAAGAAAGCCCCTCTTTGCTTAGAAGAACAATTTGACTTCTGAAAGTTAGTTCTGATGCCGTGTTTCCCACTATCATAATGCTACATAGTAAGCAATGATCTGCTGGAAACCTGGGGCATGCTGCAAGTTGAGTTACTTTAACGAACCTCTAATGAGTAAATTAATTCCACGTGAGTGTCATATGAATACTTTCTTAAAAGCGATACAACTGGAGGGAAGTCTGACCTTTTGTACAAAGAAGTTTAGTTGGTCAAAGAAATTTGATTAAATTTGATTGCTGACTGAGAAATAGTGCAGAATTTTAAATGTTTCTTCCTCATTTTACATGTCATAACTAGAAAAACTTTTCAACATTGAGAGCATCAAAATGAATCCATTATTTAGGTACACATACCTTTACTTTCTTACATTCACACAAAACTGATTTGAACATCATTTTATTTCTCTAGAATGACGTTCATGTCAGTTTTATCTGACTGTGTGTAAATACTGAATTTGTGTTGTTGCTTCGATGTTAAAAGTTTGCTGGTGGATAGCTTTTTGCTAGCCTGTGGTTTGTATGTTTAATGATTTTGCAGTGGTATACAGCATACAGATCCTCTACTTAAGTAAAAGTACGAATACCACACTGAGAAAATACCTCACTGCAAGTATAACTGCTGCATTAAAAACCTTACCTAGGTTAAAGTATGTATTATCACCAAAATGATGTTTGTGCATTAATGTTACTGCTGTAGATGTTTAAGGTTGAGGTCATTTGACTTTTTATTTCATATTATTTTATTGTAGTGTTGAGTAGTTTAATCTATAGCAATGTATCATGTGCTATAAGGTCATCCTTTGTTTGTAATGTCACTGTCGTATATAAAAAAAACAACAACAACTTTTCATGAGCTCAGAAAAACATTTTTGTTATCAGCTTTGTGCATTTTCACTCCAAATTGCTCCATTGCAATCAGCCACCATGAATGTGGGTAAATGAATGATGGCTTGCTTTGTAAAAGTGCTTTGAGTGATCTAATAAGACAAGAACAGCGATATATAAATAAATTTTAATTGTTTATTTAGCTTAAGAAGTAATTTCTCAACTATGGCTGGGTGATATGGACTAAAATTAATATCATAGTATTTTTCACCCTTTGGGCGGTGCCGGTATTATATCACATTTTCGTTTTTTGTATGTTCTGTAAAGAGTTATGTAAATAAAGTTAATATTTGGATAGTATAATAAATAATTTGTATACCTATCGTTACTTATATCTTTTGCTACGTATAGCGTGATTGCTGGAGTAATATCTTTCCATCTCTTACTGCTCTTGTTCTTGCTGTAGTAAACGATGCCTGGAGTCATACGAGGAAATCGGGGGGGATCCAATAAACGTGCCAATTGTAGACGCAAAATAATGTGGTTCAGCATTTTTAAAGATCCAAACTCCCCTTCATTTGCCTCAAAGTTTGTTCAGTTCTTTGAACCTAGACACAATGTGTATTCCATATTCTTTCTATTTAATTCTGTTTTGTAACTATCTTTCATTTCCAGTTGAAACACAAACTATAGTCAGGTTTAAAATTCTAGTAAATTGTATTCTAGAATCATATTTGCCTAGCCACTTAATGACATTTTTTGGTAAATAATAAAAGAACTGTTCTTCATCCTCTTAATGATTGCAAGTAGAGAAAAAAACATTAACTTCTCTCTTCTGCTCTCTTGCAGCCACAGCAAGTTGTTCAGAAAAAGTCTGCTCAGGTAAGAGATCCTGAGATTTGTATCACTATCATAGGTTGTAAAAAACCTCATTTTCCTCCTAAGAAGAAAGGAGTCCTGGGATAATGTCTGTTCTACATAGTGTAATTGGGGTGAGGTAAACATAGCTTTGTTTAATCTGATTGGGTTTTTTGTATTTTGAAACAGGTCCTCCAGACAGAACAGCAAAATATGTTGTCTGGCATTGCCTCCCAAAACCAAGCATACTAAAATTTCTTAAAAGAGGTTTCACACAAGTAATAATGTCAGTCAGAATTGTTTCAACCACTAGAGGTTACTTGTTGCACTTCTCAGATGCTTAGAACAACCGTATAGCTGCTGAAACAGTAACTCTGCCTGTAGCTAAAGCTCACACTAGTGCCGACCTTTTTACTTATGAAATTGATACAAGGAATGGGGATGGACCCAAATGCAACACACAGTAATGGATGGTGGAGAAGGCCTTTAATAAGGGCAAAAGGAAATCTTGACAAACAAAAACTCACAGCAGGGTAGTGTCCAGGACAGTCCAAAAACCAGGGGAACAGGCAGACAAAAACCACAAACATGAAACAAGAAACTGAGAGCAGATCCAAAAAACAGCATACAACTGACAGGCATGAAGGAAACAAGAACAAGAGGAGAAACAATCCAGCAAGGGCTGACAGAAATGGAGTGGCTTATATAATGTCCTGATGGTGATTAGCTGCAGCTGGGAACACAGGTGACTAGATGAGGTGGGAGTGGCTGACAGGTAAGGTGAGGCAGAGGCAGGGTGAGTAGAAAAGTACTGGGACCTGAGGTGAGAAACTATGGCAGGTGAATAGTGACAGACTGACAGAACTTAGACATGACAGGACTACGACAAGACAAGACTACGATAAGACAAGACTATGATAAGACAAGACTGGACTATGACATGACAAGGCAGAACTGAAAGAACTACGACATGAACAGAACCATAACTGACAGAACTATAACAGACTAAGGCCAAACAGAAACTAAGACTGAACTATGACCTAGGACACTGACAGGAAACTATGACATGAAAACTAAGGCAGGTAAACTAAGACAGAACATGGCAGGACAAAGACAAGACATGAACAGGACTCAGACATGACCACAGACATGGACTGGAAACAGATAAGGCAGGGAAAGACTAGGGCTGATCAAAAACTAATGATAAACAGAGGCCTGGCTGGCAGAACTGTGACAGAACAAAATCTAAGGCTGAACAAAAACTAAACAGAGGCCTGTCTAGCAGAACTGTGACAGAAATGTTGGGTTAGGGTTAGGAGATGAGAACTGCAGCAAAAGTCACATCTGTAAATACTGTCCATACCATCATTTGGTTGGAGAGATGGTGTCCCAGCTCCAAATTATAAACATACACCAAAAAACTATATATTGCGTACTATGGCTACCCCCAAAAAGTTAATAGACTCATTAGTCACAGAAGCTCCTGATATGAACCTAATATTGTCAGAACAAATATCTGCATTTTTTTCTATGCATCATTCTATAAAAAAACTGTGACAGGCATTTTCACAAATTGTAAACAGAGAACAATGTCGAAAAAGGAGGGCAGAACAACACAATGCGCACCCTTTTTTTCACCTTAATTTCTGCTATCTACCCTGATGCTCTCAGCTCCTCCACCCAGAGTGATCGACACTTGGGTGACAGAGCTGTTAGGATCCACTCGACTCCACTGGTCCAAAGTAAATCAAAGATGCACTCCGAAATGACTACGCCATATGACAGTAATGGCACTAAAATTTGAATCTGACAAGGAAAACATGAGACTTGACATGTATGCTTTTCTAGGAGGGGTGGCTGCTCTGCAGGTACACTGGACTATAGTCTGGGTAGAGGCAATGAATAATACAATATTTATAATAATATTTATAATATTTCTCATAATTCTAGGTAAAATGTATTCCAGAAAAAAACACCAGCAATAACATTTAAACATGCCCTTGTCACACATGGTAAGATTCTTCATGAAGTTGTTACCACTGAAGGCCATAGGAATACATGGCTCAATAGAGTTATGACTTTCAGTCAGCCTGACTACAGTGCTGAAAAGAAACCTGGAGTTGTTCTTAGTTTCTGTCTATTAATGATGAGTAATAGGCTGCTCTGGCATTGTGGAGGGTCTTCCTATATGTTTTAAGACTATCTTGCCCAATTCAATGAGATTATTGGTGGAACGCCATTTCCTTTCAAGTTTTTGTGATGTTTGCTTTAATTTGAAGGGTTTAGGGGTTATACCGTGGAGCTAATCTCCTTTGTATTACTATCTTCTTTTTTAGAGGGGCAATAGTGACATGTACCCCTCACAGTGAGCCAGCAGCACTATCAACATGATGATCATTTTGCTGGGACTAAAGCTAGCACAGGAGTCCTATATATTGTGCTATACTGATTTTTTTTTTGTAGGGACAGCTGTGGCTCAGTAGGTCGGTAGCTCAGTCCCAACCTTCTCCAGTTTGTATGCTGAAATGTCCTTGAGAAGATACTGTGTGTGTAAATCAGCATAGAAATAGAGAAATAGAGCTTTGCACAGAAAGCTAATGAGCCTGATGAGCAGGTTAGCACCTTGCATGGCAGCCTCAGCCATGTGTGTATGAATGTGGCATGTCTTGAAAAGTGCCGAGTGATGAATAGACTAGAAAAGCACATACAATACAGCAGTCCATTTACTATTTAGTCCAGGAATAGTAATGCAACTTAGGTTAAGTAGGTTGTTAAATAATGGTCTGATAGAACAAGATTCTGTGGGAAGACTATTAAGCGTTCAATGCTATTTGCAAGAATAAGGTTATCATCATTGATGTCCACATGAATATTAAAATCACTTACAATAATTACCTTATGTGTCTTAAGGACCGAACTTACTAAAAATTAAAAACAGAGAATTCAGATAAAAATTCATGATTTGCAGTAGAGTGTAACAAACAGAATTGGCTGTAGTGTTTTCCAGGTGTGTTTTGGGAACGTGAATCATGAATCCTTGTCCACAACGATGCAAACCAGAGGGTATAGCATCTCTGAAGAATGAAGTGGTACTTCTCCGTATTTTATAAATATTTCTTCTTCATTGTATGTGTCATAACTTCTTGCATTTTTAAATGTTTCCGAATCCTCACACTTTCTGATTATTTTCTAACGTATGTAAAGATATGAGAGATTTTCAATGTGGTTTTGGACCCAAGTACCACTGACGAATGAATGCCATTTCTGAGTAGCCTAACCTTTTCTGAATACAATTAATATGGCGTGCAAAGCTAGGTCAGGTAGTGAATTTGCTATAAGCATTAAATAAAAGGAACACAAATCTGAAGAAAGAACAGAGGGCCAACTCTGTTCTTACTTCAGATTTACTACCACTGCTGAGTTTGAGTTTGTGTTTTAATCTGACTTAAAATGTTATTAACAACTAGCTTATCTACTATCGAAATAAAACTGATTTGCATTGAAATGATGGTTCTTCATCAGGGATGGCTCTGTCCCATCATGCACATGCCCATTTCCTGTCAAAGATTAACAGTTCACTTTCTGACCATGTTGAATTTAGCTTCTTCATTAAACCCATGAACAAATGACTGGACAGCTCTGTTTCTGGTCATTCTTATCTTGAAGTGATCCTGTAGCCACACTGGTATGACATAGGCATTCAATAACAGAACTGAAAAGGTTCTGAAAATGACATTTTAATGACACAGACATCTTGTTTGTATTTCTAGGTTGTAGAAGAAGAAGAATCGGAGGACTAAGCTTCTGCACCATGAAATCTACCTCATTCAGCTGTCAGGTCTTTCAAAGAGAAAGGACTGCCTTGACCACTTATTTTTGACTTCTTCTTCTGTGACCTTTCACATTATTTTACTTTGTTTGATTTCATTTAGGGAATTTCCATACATGATCTCTCACTGAACAGGCTGAAATGTTCAGTTCATGTCTGCATCTTTAAATTCTTTCGTTTTTCACACACCATCCAGAATGCTGCAACACTGGGGACACGAAAAGAAAGGTTTAGTAATTGGACTGATGTTACTAGCTACCTATTGACTGAATAAAGATAATTAGTTTAGCTTCAGACATTCTGCCTGTCAAACCAGACAAATGAAGCACACATATGTGTTATCAGCCCTGTACAAGAAACTTACACTCCTCAATGAGAATGAACTAAAAACAAAAAGAAACAGACAAACACAATGTGACTGTGCCCCAAATGTTAAGATTGTGGTTTAGGATCCTTAGAGTATCATCATCTTCAAATAAGCGAGAGCATTAGCAGGGGGTCAAGTCAAGTCAGTTTGTATTTATAGTTTCACAAATCACAATCAATTACAATCTGTACAGCGTATGACACCCTCTAACCTTGCACCCTTGATTTGGTTAAAGGTGCATCATGAAGACTACACCTTTGTACTGAGGTGCAATCAAATTCACTCACAATGCTACTGCAGTGGATGGATGGAAATTCACATATTTTTCACTGATTTACCAGACACTGGTAGAAAAGAGAATGCTCAGCTTTATTTCTAAAATATACCAGAAAATTGTCTTTGCAATTATTTTTCTTGTAACCATGGCTAATATCCAAGCATGAGCTAAATCGAGCATTAGTTGTTTAAATCCATAACTGAAGCTAAACTAGCGGCACATTTTAGAAATTTTCTTTGACGGATTAATGTCAATTATGGATGACCTGTCTGCTAAGTTCCACTAATGCGCAGTATTTCAAAGAATGGTTGTTAAAATTTAAATGAAAAAAATGCTTAATCACCTAATCTTTTATATTTTATTTGTCCTCACATTTTATTTAGCAGAAAGCAATATATGAATGATTCAGGTAGCAGCTTCTCATTTTTAACCAGTACTGATTCCAGTGCCTGGAATGAAACATGGCTTTTGTCTAGTCAATGTGCTTTCTGCAGGCTGTGTCTGTACTTAGTCAAAGATAGTAACACCTAACACCACTCTATGTTGGAGTGAATGGTGTGTTTTTGCAGTTTAACGCAACAGAGTGGAAATTGTTCTCTAGTGAAATGATCAGGTGACTGCGATCATATTAGCTTCAGCCTTCGGAATCTCCTACTTAAACTCTCATTCATTCATTCAAATTTTAGTCAATGCTGATTTCATTTTTGAAGTATAGCTGCAGGCTGTGCAAATTCATGTAGAGTTTCTAACTTCTCAGATAACAAAAATTGGAAAATAGACTCAATAAAGATCAGAATGGATTCTGTCCACTAAACAAATCCATCTGGAATCTAAATCATTACGTTCCCTGTGGGACAACATTAAATGACCCATAAATAAAATTGATCGTTGTGATTGTTAATCAATCTTTAGTCGATTTGAAAGTGGAGAACAAATTATTTATCATAATTAGTTGTGCACATCCTTGACCTTAACGTTATGAGACTGTATTGGAATGTCAGATTACCTCCAAGTAACATCTTTTTTACTGCACATCCTTCATTAAAAAAGCATATTACGTCCCCAATGTGTTTATTTGAAAGATAAGCAGTGCCTTGAAAATTAGACCCTTTGATATGTCCAAAGTCAGAGAAAATTTAAGAAGAGGTAATCGAAATTGCAAAATTATTGTGTTTAGTTCATTATCAGAACATGTACAGAAATGATAAAGACTAGGTAGTCTAGTACAGTAGTGCCTCAAGTATGTATTTAAAGCTTTAATTTTGATACACCTAAGGTCGTGACATGACCCCAGATGCTTGATAGACTAAATCATTAGAGCACTACGTGAATTCTGCTTTGCTCTCCCTGTGGTTGGTGGACTGACATGCCTCTTTTATTGGTCTAGAAAATGATAGATCCTCTATATACAGTGTCAGTGTCCACTACCACACTGTTTGACAATGCATCAGACTACTGTATACCATTTGTTCAGATTTACATTAACAAGCTCATCTACATAGCTTCATTCAATTTGTTCTTTGTGCTGCATAGCTTTAAAATTTTGATTCCATCATTGGTGTCACACTGCAACTTCAAGAACAAAAACCACAAGAACAAACCACACATTACCTCATGACACACTTGATATCTGAATTTAGTAGCAGCGTGACATGAGATGACTCATCTCACACTGTAACTTCAGGGAGCCTTAGATTTAGGGAAACTTGTGAAACAGTGCTTTCTGGTCACTGATATGAAATACTTTCACCTAATTTCAATACTACCTCTGACTCAGCACAATCTGAATTCTGTTGCTCAGTACACACAAACCAATGCACGGGAAGGCAGTGTGTGTACAAGGTCATGCCAAATGTTGTCTTGTCATGAGGAATTTTGTCTGCAACTGCGTTGTTTGATTCAGTGAGGTAAAGCCTAGATAATCTGTAAAGAAGAAAATGTTAGATATGACAGAGCCATATGCATCTACATTACAGGAAAATCCAGCTTTTTACTACAGCAACCTTTTTTGTTTTCATTTGTGACCATCTTTCCTGGTTATGACAGACAAGTGCTTTTACCAGGTTACAAGGAATGCTCATAGACATGAAGTCATACAGCTTCTGTGCACATAACATAACATTACAGTATATTAATTAAAATAACTTTTCAGCTTCAACTGCATTATTTGAACATTTTTTAAAGTGAAAACACACTTCCCATTGTTTTGTTAAACCACACGTTAAACTGAGATTCAGAGCCAAGAATACAAGAGTCACAGCACTTACTTAGGGTAAAAATTTTAATGGCACAGTTGGGATTTATTCCTGCATAAGATGATAAGAGTTATTTGTAGTGATATTGATGCAAGGATCCATGGTTAATCTGAGAATGTGTTTATTTTTTCACTTGTCTGATGATTCCAGAATTCTATTGTAAAGAGTTGCCAGATCTTTGCAATGTGACTGAAATGTCATTGTAACATTCAGGCATGATGGTCAAAACTATGGAAATAAGAAACAGGTTGTTAAAAAAGAAAATTTCCTGGAGACATTGGAGACAGACTCTATAGCCTACTGTCCAACATTTGCAGTCTCATATCCCTATGTCCATATTTTATGCTTCAAATGTTGCAGTTACACCGAGAGTAATTTCTTTTTTGTAGTCTGTTTTAGCTTTGGTTTGTATCCACAGAAAATAGCTCAATAATTATGTAAACTCTTATAATTGATTGTATTTAATGTGAGTAATCAAATTCCATTGGAATACTTGAATAATATTATATGTGTTACACTTGTTACACAAGTAAAGTTATTGTAAGATACAGTCTTTAGAGTTTGTCTCCATCAGAGCTCCTGCACTTGGCACTGGCTTACCTGACATTTTCTTTCTTTTCTTTCTGTTTGCTGTACGTAAAACACAAAAGTAGCTAATCTATTAAGTACTGTTTCTTTTTCTCGTTTACCTTAATGGCAATTTGTATCTGAGCATTGTAATGAAGCATATTTTTCATTATCCAAAAACTGTGACTTTTTGACAAAACTGTTAACTTGAATCAATTTTGTACTCATTTACACAATGGTTTAATGTAGTGTTTGATTGATACTCCATGATATTACTGTTGTTTTTTGTTTTTGTTTTTTAATTTTTTTTTTAACTTTGAATATCTAGAGTTGTTCTTCCTGAGTTATGTTCTGCCTATATATCTACAGTACCTCAAAGACTGATAAAAATGGACTCATCAATTGACAAATACCTACCTCCAAAAGGAAGGACTTCAGTGGACTACTTGATCTATATCAGGACTGCAGAAGCTCCTCACTTAAAGTATCAGATCAGTCAAGCTTCCAGTCTCAGTACATTTGGATTCTCACCTTCAATGTGACTTTCAGGTTTTGAAAACGATATGTTTGGATTTTGGATATTGTATTCATGACTATGTTTTCTTGTTTTTAATTGGCAGATACTGATATATTTGATTTGTTGTTTTGTATACTTCACACAAATATGGTTTTTCTTTTCTTTTGAAATGATTAAACCAGACGTATATGGAATTGCTTCTTACTTAGACATGGATTATACCATTTTTCACCTGTCACCAAGGCATCCTTTTAAACGTTAACATGACATTTAGAACACTGCTGGAGGTGGAGCCTCAGAGGAGTTATATTGATCCGGGCAACCTGCCTTCACCAGCAACACTGGCATGGAAAAGTGGCAATTTAACAGAGGTTGTGGTAAACTCTCACTAACCAATAACCTGCACAGTGTTTTGGACTGGAAGGGTGCCCTCAAACTGAATTCAAAGAGAATTTTCACTTTGTTTAACTGAAATCTGGCCTGTGTACTGTTGTGCAGTCTGTGTTCATTCATCACAAACTGCCTGTGTAACAACTCTACAGTTGGTAGTTGTAGCAGGTAACAAACTAGCAACATACCAGTTATGGATAATGTTTTTTCCAGGCACAAGTACTGGCCATGTCCAGAGTGACTAAGGACCATTAATTAGAACTTGAAAAATACACTGCATGTGATAATAGTCTAAGTTGACATTATCAACTTGTGCAGGTGTGTCTACCTCAAATCACATTGCCCAGAGCAAATTTGTGCATGTTTGTGTTGACTCACAAAATTTGAACAGAGCTTAGTAGTACCATCAGCTTACTGCTCTTTCAACAATAGGCCATTTCCATGTAACCCACTGATTTCACCAGGTACACCATGACACATTTCAGAAACATCCCAGAAGTGGCTCTCCATTCTTCTCCACAGAGAATAGAGCTGGGCAGGAAGTTAGAGACAGATACAGCATAAAGTATCAGATCAATTTTCAAAATACAACACATTCCCGATTGTATCACATCAGGCAAAAAAGACCTTCTTCTATCTGTCTCTCTGCTGAGACATAGTGTGTCCTGCAGGTTAATAATTGAGCTTTTCACTGTCATTTATTTTCCCCTCTCTCTGTGGAAAATACTGTGCACCAATTAAAGTTCCGCCAGAAATGGAAACTGAAAGTGACACTTAAGTTCTGGGTTGGTATCATTTCCTTGCTCTAGCTTCAGCTGGTTCTATTTTAAAGATTTTTTCCCCCTTTCTTCATAATGTGTGCTCTTTTCTGTTATTTGTCTGAGGTTAAATTCAACCGAAACCATTTAATTATGTAGCCTATCCTTCAAAAAGCCTGTTATATAAGCTAATTTATTGTGTAGTATGTTAGGAAAGACGATACCTCAACAGCATTGTAGTTGACACATTTTTTGACAAAGCATTTGCTTCCAGTCTTTGGCATATGACAGGCTAAACCTATCTATTTACTGGGCGAACGGAGATGAAGCATATCTCACCATAGAAAACTTTAGACAAGGGTATTTAAATGTAAAATGTTCCACTGGTAATTTAAGGTAGCCCACTTTCAACACTATGATGCGCAATGGCATTTTTTGTCGTCATGAATATCTACATATGGTTTGTAAAAATTAATTTGAGTGAACATACTACATCTCCACCAGTAATTACAAGTTAGTAAAATATTTCTGTTATCTGTCTGTCTGTCCTGTTGTCACTGACACTGACAACTAACCAGTCCAAACAGAGAGAATCACAAGTTGCAGTTAAATCAGCTAACTAAGAAATGTATAAACTGTGTGCACCTGTCAAAGCAGGCTCATCTGTAGTTTAGAATGAACTACTTTGAAACAGACAGGCTTCATAATTTGAAGAATCATTAACTACTACACCATCCATTAGCCAGACAAATCCCATGCAGGCCTTGTATCAATATGTGACCTGTATCTGTCTGGATAAAGAAAAAGGCATATTAATGCACTGCAATCAGAATACTATCGCATCCAGACCATATATCCTAATACACATCACATACCAGGTGTACATCGAGTCTAACTCACTACTGAACTCAAAGCTTCTTTTGAAGTATGAGTTTAAGTTCAGTAGAGTATAAAATGCCAGCTAAAGTTCTCTGGAAGTGATTGTGGGCAGAAAGATTGTAGAAGCGACTGTTGATGAGCTTTCAGCTCTTCAAGTCTTAATGAAGTTGATCTTTTCTTTTCATCAATTCATGTTCTAGTGTAATTAAATACACACTACTACCTCCAGAAAGGCATTTTAACCTCATTATATATATATATATATATATATATATATATATATATATATATATATATATATATATATATATATACACACACACACACACACACACACACACACACACACGTATATATATACGTATATATATATATACATACATATACGTATATACATGTATATATATATATATATATGTCTAGTTTGTTATTGTGAAGGATGTATTTTATAAGGTTTCTCTGCCTCTCAGTCACTGTTAGGTAAGACTGAACATGTAACCTTAATAAAGGAATTTTCTTTCCTTATGCAATGTTTTGTAGTTAGCTGTGAGGAAAGCTGAGAGATTTCCCAGCTCCCCCTCTGCATTCCTCCTGTATCATTTCAAATACTTCACTTCTACGTGTCTTTTATTCCTTTACCTATCCACATAGTATAGTTTTCGTAGTTCGTTTTCAATACAAATTTTCCTCACTTGTTAAAACTAAATCTTTCATTCAGCACAATAAAAAGGATGGCATCCATAACATAGACGTGTGTGAGTTTTTAATTTCTGTTATTTAATTTTTTCAGGGTACATGAATCCTTTGTTTTGTTGACACATATTGCACTCTAACCATTACAGACTTGATAGCTCAGCTACAGTTTAGTATTTAAGGTTGTCATGGTCTTGGGGTTTGCTTGTTGTCTGTTCCCTGAATGTTCACTCTCCTAATGTGTAATGTTTGAATTTACTTCCTGTCTTTGTCTTTTTCCTGCCTGTTTTCTGTGTAACCTGTGTTTCATTATTGAATTATTCCTTTGTGTATTTATTCCATGTGCTTTCCCTCTTTCAGTTGTCAGGTGATCTGAGGTTGTTGCTTGTGTCCCTTGTCAGTATTCCTGCCTGTTTTCTCAGTTTTTGTTACCTGCCTGTTTGTTGAACTAACCTTTGTTTTATTAAAGCTTGCTTTTTCCTTATTTGAACCGAAAAAATATAACACAAACATAGCGAGTTTAAATCTGTGTTGTCTGGAACAGGATGTTCCAGTGAGAGTGCTTTTTGGGTTGCTGTCATTCCCCCTTAATTTCAGATTGTGAGTATAACATTTGAGCAGTCAAATATGGCAACAAAGCAAGCACAATTTTGTGGTTTGATGTCTCAGTGCCATTAGAAGATAACCATGATGCAAGTAACTGTGGACCCACAGTCATGCATGCATTGTTTTATAATGCCCTTTTGGAGATACCTCTCTCCTTCCTACATGAAGTCTGGAGGTCTGACTCAGGGTTTATGGAAGTTTCTATGACCGCTCGCACCAAGGCACCAAGGTGACCAGCACCAACTTTATTTTATGGCACTTACCCAGCTTGTTTTCTCCTGACTAGATCCTTGCTTGTGTTGTATCTACTCTCAGATGGATCGCTTTGGATAAAATCATCTGCTAAATGAAATTTGAGAATTGTAGAATTGCAAACAGAAAGGGAATTAAACATAAAAACTTCATAAAAATGAAAACCACTACAGCAATAGTTCAACAAAACAGGAGATTTAAATATGGACTCTAAAGCTGTATTAGTAAACAGTTTAATATCAGATTATTATATTGATTTAATTTGTCTTACTGAAATCTGTGTCATAAAGAACATGTTAGCCTAAATGAATCCACTCCCCGCAGTCATATTAATACTCTCCCTCGAGGCACCGACCGAGGCGGTGGAGTTGCTGCCATCTTTAACTCTTAACTTTAAGTCTATCAATCAATCCAAAACTATACTCAATTGTAACACATTCAAAGGCCTTGTTCTTAGTCTTTCACACCTAACCTATAACCCACTACAGCCAATTCTTTTTGATATAATGTAACGCTCTCCTGATCCGTACTCTGGATTTTTAACAAGTTTAGTCATTAAAACAGATAAAGTAATTATTGCAAAAATTCCTGCACTAGGTGTATATCTCATAGTGCTGTAGCTAAATTTGAGGAAGTGAATCCGTCGCCATTCAATGCCATGTCTCAATATAATAGAGGACTCCTGTGCTAACTTTACTCCCTCTCCAATTGATCATCTTGTCTCAACCCTATTGCCCCTTTAAAAAAGGTGCGGAGGTGACGCGGGACTTTGAAATTGAACCCGGCGGAATGGCAAGGCAAGCGGATTTCGTTCTTCCAGGACCTCTCACAGGACATCATCCAGCAGCGCAAATAGTTTGACGGAGTGAAAAAGCAGCTGCGGGAGAAGGGTGTGTGCTACGCAGTGCTCTACCAAGCCATGCACACCGAGTGTGGTTGTTGATATTATCCAACATACTTTCACTACACCTGAGGCAGCTGAAGATGTTCTCTCATCAGGATCTTAAAGGCTTATCCAATGGACTACTGGCTGATATAACATAGAGGACTAGCTGTTTCCATGCCAGTTCGGTTACGTGAGTTGACATACAGTATGTTTTGGAAGAACAATGATTGATATCTCAGGGATGCAGTATTTTATTCCCATCTTTTGTTGACAGAGACTTCTACTACATTTCATTATTTAATATTTTTTCCTGAGGGTGACTGAAATATGCTGAAGGGATCAAAGTTCATGAATGCTTACACTTTTTACGGACTATATAAACTTTTGTGTGGACAACACTACCCACCAGGACTGTACTGTGTTTTTCCAACAATAAACTGATCCTGACTCTCCTTAAGGAAAAGAACAGGGTCTTTAAGTCAGGAAATAAGGAGGAGTTGAAGGCTGTGCAGAGGAAGCTGAGGAGGAAGATCAGAGAGGGGAAGAATAGCTACAGGAGGAAGATGGAGGAACAGCTGCAGCAAAACAACACCAGCGGAGTCTGGAGAGGCCTTAAAACCATCTCTGGCCACAAGGGGCCGGACTCCCAGGCTGCGGGGGACCAGAAGTGGGCGAATGAGCTGAACTTATTCTTCAACAGATTTGATCAGTCATCTGCCCCTCCCCTGGCCCAGCCCTCCTTGCTGCAACCCTCCTCATCGACACCTCAAGTGGACTGCTCCACCCCCACCTCCCCTCCTGCAACTCTCAGCTCACAGCCACCCCCACTGCTCAGCTCATCAGTTCAACCCACCCTCCCACACCCACCAGCATACAGCCCCCCTGCTCCAAACTGACTCTCACAACATCCCAGGTGAGAAATCAGCTCCAGAAGATCAAGGTCCAGACCGCATCAGATCCAGACTCCTGAAGTCCTGCGCAGACCAGCTGTGCAGGGTTGTTGAGCACATCTTCAACCTGAGCCTGAAGCTGGGGAGGGTGCTACAGCTGTGGAAGACATCCTGCGAGGTACCTGTCCCCAAGACGCCGCACCCCAAGGACCTCAGCAGCTACATCCCACCTGATGCAGACCCTGAAGCGGCTGGTCCTTGCTCATCTCCGCCCCCTGGTGGGTCCATCGATGGACCCACTTCAGTTCACCTATCAACCTGGCATTGGGGTGGATGACGCCATCATCTTCCTCCAACACAGTGTAGTGTAAAAACACTACATAAGAAGGCTCTGAATGTAATGTAGGAGATGATAAAATTCTCATGGACTGTGTAGCAATAAATATAGCAGCTAAAAACCAACATGTAAGCATAATGATCTGAATGATATTGTGTGTTTAATCAAAGACATGTTATGATCATAAAAATGTATGTTAGTTAGAGGTTATTTGAGGACTGTATCATCCAGTGTCAGCCACCGGTGCTATCTGAAGTTTCGAGCTGAAAGTTTCAAGGAAAGCACTGTGCTATCTGAACGTTCTAGCTGGCTCGTTTCTCTGACTAGCAGGCTTGTTTCTTGATTTGTTATACTATTTGATGTTTTTTAATTAAGAACATGACAACATGATTTGTTATACCATTGGATATTTCTTTTTAAAAAATAAGAAGTGAGTCAAGCCAGAAATAATGGTGGCTGAAAGTACTATGAAAATACAAAAATAATAATAAGGGCCATGAAAAAATACCGGGAAGACCAAAAGGCCCGTGGAAAGTACCAAGAAACCCGAACATATTGGTGTCATGGAGCCAAAGATGAGGTAATTTACCTACCCCTAGGGGGCGGATACGAACTCAACAAAATTATAATGGTGTAAAGAAAAAGTACATTTGGACCAGCCTCTAGGGGGCAAAACTAAGAGTCAACAAATTTTTATTGGTGTAAAGTCCATAATTCTATAGGTTTGTGGGTTGGACAATAGGCGTGGAAATCCACCCATCAAACACTATAAAAGCAAATGTAAGTTTCATTTTAGCTCAGAGAGCTCTTGGACTGTGCCTTGTGTACATGCTATTTGTTCTCTCACTTTATTATTAATAATAAAGGATTGTCACAACATCTTGGACTCCTGTTTGAAGATTTTTGAGACCAGTTTGAAGGTGTTTTGGAGCAGTTTTCCAATAAGATTTTTAACTAATTTGCTGAAGGTTTTGAGGAAGTTTTTGATCAACTGAACACCTTTAAAGCCTGATTTTGGGCCATAGGCCTGAGACTTGGGTCCAGAAAATTACCCTACAACAGAGCCCTCTCTCACCTGGAAGAACCTGGGAGCACTGTGAGAATCATGTTCTTTGATTTCTCCAGTGCGTACACCATCCAGCCAGCACTCCTGGGGGACAAGTTGGAGAACACAGGGGTGGACCTGCACCTCACATCCTGGATTCTGGACTACCTCACCAACCATCCACAGTATGTGAGGACACGGGACTGTGAGTCCAACATGGTTGCCTGCAGTGTGGGGTCCCTGCAGGGAACGGTCCTGACTCCATTCCTTTTCACCCTCTACACTGCAGATTTTTTATACAACACATCAACCAAGTTCTCTGACGACTCTGCAATCGTCGGCCTCATCACAGATGGGGACGACAGGGAATACAGAGGACTGACACAGGACTTTGTGGACTGGTGCCAGCGGAACCACCTCCAGATAAACGCAGGGAAAACCAAAGAACTGGTGGTGGATTTCCGCAGGCGCACTCACTCCCCTCCGACACTAGTGAACATTCAGGGAATGGACATTGAGATGGTGACATCTTATAAGGACCTGAGTGTTCACCTCAACAACAAACTGGACTGGACTCATAACACCACTGCACTTTACAGGAAAGGTCAGAGCAGACTCTATCTGCTCAGGAGACTTGAGGTCTTTTGGAGGGCAAGGGGCGCTCCTGACGACCTTCTACGACTCTGTTGTGGCATCAGCCATCTTTTATGGAGTAGCTTGCTGGGGCAGCAGCATTTCGGCTGCAGACAGGAATAGACTTGATAAACTGATCAAGAAGGCCAGCTCTGCACTGGGTTGCCCCCTTGACCCAGTGGAGGTGGTGGGAGAGAGGAGGATGATGGCTAAGCTGTCATCCATGTTGGAGAATGACTTCCACCCACTGCAGGACACGTTAACAGCACTGGAGAGCTCCTTCAGCAACAGACTGCTTCATTCGAAGTGCGTGAAGGAGCGATGATAGCAGGTCATTCCTTCCTGCAGCTGTCAGACTGCACAACCAGCACTGCTCCCAGTAGAACAATAATGTCACCAGCTTCTGTTGTTACATCTGGACAACACTCTTTTTTTTATGTCAGTATATTTATCCTAGATTCCATTTGCTGCAATATTTCATATTTAATTCACGTGTAAATTTGTTTTACCTGTTTTATTTTTTATTTATACAAGACGAATACTTTTTTATTTAACTGCTCTATCCTCTTTACTGCTGTACAATGTGAATTTCCCCACTGTGAGACGAATAAAGGTATATCTTATCTTAACTATTTAGAGTTATATTGTAACTTACCTCTGTGGTGTCTGCTTTTAATAATGCAGAAATCACAACTAATTTGCGTTATAAATAGGCTAACTTTGAACTTTGCCTTTGCAACGGGCTGCAGATCGTGTCAACAGTTCACCTGACTGACTCAGTACAAGTCAATCCCCACAGACCCCCTTATTAAAATGCCCAACTTTAAAACAGAAATAAATATGTGCACAATCTGATACACAGTTTTAGTCTCTTTATCTATTTTCGCTGTTTATGACAACTGCAAGGAAAGAGAAATTTTATCACTCACTTCTGTAAATTATATTAAGACTTAAACTTTTGCATAAGGCCATGACCATTTTGAGTGACAGCTAGCTAGCTGTCTGCTAGGTGTAACCTCAGCTAATTCCAGTCACTAAACTTGACCTTTGAGTCATGTTTGTTGTGTTGGTGCCTTTTGGAGAATTTTCAAACCCAGAAAGCATAACACAGACATAGGTGGAGCAGGTTGTAGAGGATTTATTGAAGAGATTCTGGAAATGGAGTAGACTGAGTCAAAAAAAAAAAAAAACGAAATACAAGGAAGCAAAGAAACTGAGCAAACAAACAAGACTGAACAAGTGATCAGGCAATAAGTGACTGCGCTGGAGAGCTGGGGTTTAAATACTGCATGCTGATGAGACGATGAGGAGCAGGTGTGATGGCTGATGCCATCAGGAGAAGTAGAGTGGAGAAGGTGAGGTGCAGAGTTTATTGCCATGCCCAGAGTCACACAAACAAGCACAGACAAACAGAGAGAGAGAAATAAACATAGAAAACACAAGGAAAGGAGAAACAGGAGAAACACAGGGAATAGGGGAAAACCTGGAGCCTAGTCCAAGACCATGAAAGATAAATTTAAATTTAAATTTAAATAATGAATAATTTCCATTTTTAATTGAATTACAGAAATTAAATGAGAAATTAATTGAAAGAAATTAACTTTTTACATTTTTACTTATTTATTTTTATCTTTATTTTAAAGGTTTTTTCTTTATTGGGTCTTTTTTTGGCTTTTATAGTGAAGCACTTTGCACTAGAAAGGTGCAAATAAAAAAATGACTTACTTTTACCTGCTTACATACTTATTTCCTGATTACTGACCACAATCCATAGGTGGAACTAGAAAATGAGATGAACAGCTTTAAATTCCCCATTTCCCACCTGTCCCTGGTAGCTATAGCATGTTTTTGTCTTTATTCCTTCCCTTTAGTTTTTACTTACTGTATATTAGTCTGTTTATTCAATTTAATTTTGCCTTTACCCCTTCCCTTGAGTTTTGACCATCTGTTTTATGTTATCATGCCTTTTGTACACTTTCCTACTACAGTTCCCATCCCTGTGTATTCCAGAAGTGGCGAGAACAGTTTTCGTTTAGACTGAGACACTAACTTTGATAAGAAAACAGAAAAATCTTCTCAGAAAGTTCTTCTTTGTATCCTTCAGTGCATCTTTTATTGTCAGCCGTACCAGACAGACGGAACCGGCACCTGTTCACCACCTGCCAATGGTAGAGGTGGCATGTGTCCAAGGCACGCAACCGGTTTTTTGCCCGTGGTCAGAGGCCGATGTCAGAGAAGCCATGACTCATCTGCTGCACCCAAAAGACTCATGTCAGAAATTGCCAGGAGTTCAGTCCTACTATGGCTGAACTGAGACGTCTTCTCAAGCTTAAATTGGGTGCAGGCGACTGGATAAAGATTTCTGGCAAATTCCCACAGAGGAGTCAGTGCAGGAAGACTGAGGCAAGGAGACGGGGCGGGAGAGGCCGGTGACTGCTCTGATTCACCGACACCTGAGGTTGAGGGTAACACACCCACATCACTACATAGTGATAATGAGCGACAATCAATAAATAAAGATAAATTCAAAACCCCTGTTGGCACATATGTTCTGTACAGCTCTGAAGATTTTCAGAAAATGCCCCAGTATGATTTGACAGCCAATGGCAAACAGTATACTTTTCTTGTTGATTCTGGTGCCACACATTCAGTGGTTAAAAGTTCAGAATTTCCAACCTCTCCAAAAAGCAGTGGCAATTATGTTTACTCTATCAGGGTGTCCTGGAAAATCGGACATGAACATTTTTCTGTTCCACTCAGATGTATTGATGAGCCAGGTAAAACCTTTAAACATGTGTTTCCTGGCTGTTGTCCAATTAATCTGGTGGGCCGTCATCTAATGATATGTTTGGGCATTGGTCTAATCTTGACCCCTGAAGGCATCAAAGTGATTAAAATTGGTGAATTTGAGTGTGACTCTTACATTTTTGTGAAATATATCAGTGGAAATTGCCGGCTAGTGACATAAGTGATCTATTTTTGGAAGAGGACAGGAAGTGTATATCTTTTACACACACACAGTACATGCAACATGACTTTCTACATTGCACCTCACATGTTTTCATGGGATCTGGTGAATTTTATGAGAGACAATGGTACAAAGATGAATTTAAAATGAGTGCATTACCATTGCACATTTGCTTTGGTCATAGTGCAGATGTCCAGTGCTGATTCAGTTAATCAGCACCGGACATCAGTTAGGATCTAGACCCTTTTTGAAAGGCATTCAGAAGCGCTACTGATTGGCAACCTCCTAAGGACGTGTCCATATTCTATTGTTCTTGATTGGGTGCTTACAAAAATGTTTTACTGTGCACACTAAAAGGACTGTTCAAACAAGACGCCATCGATGGTAAAACACCTGTATTTAATGCCCTAGTAAAAACATGTATAACTGAAAAGAAAATTCATCAACCATTTTCCCTGTAAAGAAAATCACAGACACTGCTCAGCCAGATGAATGGCGATTTTTGCAAGTACCTGCAGGCAGTAAATCTTTCTCCGTGATTGATCTGGCTAATGTGTTTTTAAAACATCAAAGTACACCCTGTCAGTCAGAATGATTTGATGATCACAATTTGAAGTTACGTTGATTGACAAAAAAGATATATGCAAAGAGAATACAAGTGCTCTCTCGAAACATTTGGCTGAAAACAGACACAAAGTCAGTTGTCTAAATTACAGAATGTGTTGCTGGGAAAGTTACCTATCTGGGGCATGTTATAACAGAAGAGGGTAGATCACTCAACAAATTGAAGCGATCCAAACAATTTTTCATATTGCTCTCAGTGGTTTCCAACTATGCAGAGATTGAGGCTTTCACTGTAACCCAAGTAGCCTAAGGAAAAGGCCTGACTGCAACTGACAGAGTGACATGGACTTCTGAGGCAGATGCCTCCTTTGAGGTGTTAAAGCTTGCATTACAACAGACACAGACTTTACCAAATTACCAAACTACCAAACCCTAACAGACTATTTACAAAGAAAAAAAAGACTCTTTACAAAGACTATTGACAAGAAAAATGGTTATAGAACATCTGTACTGTTACTAGGACATGGCGGTAAACACAGACCTGCTCAATGCCCAAGAATGCTCAATTGTCAGCAGCACGGTGGCTGTGATATCACATTGTTATTGAAATGCCTAGCATCACAGTTAAAGGCTGCACACTTAACTCTCTTTCCCCCAGCTCAAGGTGAACCACATGACTGCATGGCAGCCAAAACTGAAGTTTGTTCTCCCAGGTCTGAGTTACAGGAATGCCTCTTTCGTATTGGAGATTTTTGTGGAGAGATCAGCTTCACACAACCCAGAGACAGGCAAACAACCAAGTAAAATTTGCTGTTGTTATTGCACATGACACACTGTTTACACAGCCACTCCCATTTAACCTCTCAGCACAGGCTACAGAGTTGATTGCTTTAACGGAAGCATGTAACCTGGCAAAGGGCAAAACTCTTAACAGCTACACTGAAGCTAAATATGCTCATGGTGTAGTACATGATTTTGGCACGATTTGGAAACACAGGAACTTTTTAACTTCAGCTGGCAATCCAATTAAACATCACAAACTCATCTCTGACTTGCTGACAGCTATCCTCCTCCCTCAGCAGATAGCTGTAATCAAATATGAGGCACACATATCCAACCAAGACTCTCACTTTCACAGGACAATGCGAGAGTAAATCGCAGCTGCAAGGTCGGCAGCAAAACATATTGTAACACCTGTTCACATTATAACTTTCATTCCCACAGCTGATGTTTTGACTTGTGTGATACACCTCTCCAGGGGAGAAGCTGCAGATGGAGAAATGTGGTTGTTATATCACTAACAATGTTTGGTATGGTCCAGATCACAAACCATGCTTGACCAGTTGACTGAGTTGACGGACTGAGTTGACACACAGTGAGGACCATGTGTCAAGAGGAGGAATGTGTGCAGAAGTGACAAACACTGGTATCCTTTGATGACCTTTTCAAAAACAAGTATCAGGAATGTTCGCCAAACAGGCTTATATTCAGAAACATTTTTAAATGTATCATACTTAAGACTATAGCAAGCACTACACTGCAATACAAGAACACGGCTTTTTCTTTATTTACATGTCTTCTACTGATGATTTACTTTTTAATTAGCTAGCAAGGGCTAATAAAATCTGCTAGCAACAGTTGTCATTCCACTCGACAAAATCTGCAGTCAGCTAGAAATAAGAAACCTGCTTGTGTCCAAGTTGCAATGTGATTTCTAGCAGAGATGTTTTGATCACCTACAAATGGATTTCATTGAGTCAACACCATGCGAAAGGAAATTGTGATTGTTGACATGTTTTCAAAATTGCCTCACAACTTCCAAACATACTCAATCAATCAATACTTTTGAATAAAAGGCATCTCTGTGAGGTTATAAAATAAAGGTCCACCACAGCTTATGTTATGTAATTTTAAACTGAACTGTGTGCAAGTACAATAAAGTGTTTGTAACTTCAAAATATTAACATCTCATTTCAACATGTTTCCATGAATAACATTAACCTATATGTTGTTATTGGTTAAGCTGGAGTTGAAGCTAAACAGTAATGTAAAATTTGATGGTCCACGAACTCATACTTTATTAATCAAGTTATTATTCTTATTACATACATACATGTTTATTACACTCCAGAAATCAACTGATGATCGGAAGGGAAACTGACTTGCAACCAGGCTACTGAAGAACTGGAGACACAGGCGTTGGATTGGACTGTTCCAAGTGCTCCTGACCACAGACACAGCCGTGAAAGTCTTGAAAGGGCCACTGGATTCATGCTGGCCACTGTAAGAGGGTCCTGGAGCCAGTAAAAGGCAACTGAATCTGCATTGGTGTGCATTAACCTCACCAAAATCCCATATCACCTGCCTGCCTCCTGTGTGTAGTAAAGGAGGGACAGGAAACCCCTAGGCTCCGCTTGTCTCCTTGCTCTAGCCAGCACATTGGAGGATTAGGGCGAGTATGTGGTGACTAGGTGATGGTGAAATGGCACCAATTAGTTTGAATCAGTACAAGCATTTCTAAATTTGATTATTTGTGCTTTACATGTACATATTTGTGTGATCAATGAATAATCACAAGGGAGGAGTGTAGTGGACAATATTATTCTGTTCTTTTATGCAGGTGTCAGGCTTCATACATTTTAATTTGTCTTTATTCCTTCCCTTTAGTTTTGACTTTCTGTATATTATGCTGTTTATTACATTTAATTTTACCTTTACCCCTTCCCTTGAGTTTTGACCTTCTGTTGTGTGCTGTCATTCATCATTTTGTATACTTTCCTACTACAGTTGCCATCCTTGTGTGTTCCAGAAGTGACAAGAACAGTTTTTGTTTAGACTGAGACTCTCTACACACATGCTGTCTGCTCATCTCCCCTGTTGCTAGGAGCAACTTCTCCAAAGAGTGACTTCTTACGTTATAAATATGTTCACACACAGTGGTCACAGGTCACAGTGTCCATGGATGTGCTTTGTACTGTCATCTCGCCTCTTTGCAAAGAATAAAATATGCATAAAGACAAACTTCTGTTTCAGCTGGAATTTTTTCATATTCACCAGAATTTCAAAAAGAAAGTCACATTGCTGTTTTGTTCTCTTTTCAAATAAAAACCTTCCCAAAAATAATGGATGGGGATTCCAGTGCAATATTGTTTCCCTCGAAAAACAAAACATATTGACTTTCAAAAATTCGCTGTCAGAGTTGAAGAAATAGTTAGGTTTAATTTGTTACCTAACTTTAGCATGTTCAATGAATTTAGGTTTATGAAGGTTGGTGATTTTCACTAACTTTTTTCTCTACCTGTACTGAACTGGATATTGTCTGTATAGTTGTCTGTATGGCTGAGGTCTTTTTAACCCAGGTGCTTTAGCAAGTTAAGGTTAAAAATTAGATGATTTTAGAATAGCAGTAGTACAAATGTTGTACACTGTTGGTCAGCGTAACAAGGTTAGGCAGCACTTTTCACAGATCTGTGATCCATATCCATGAATACAACAATATCTTCTGTTTGCATCAAGAGCATGCAACAATCTATCATTGTGATGTGTTTTTGGTTGGAGCAGCCAATCACAATGATTTTGTGGTTGAGCAATTTACCCACTGACCAGTAGAGCACAGCTAGAGAAACTGCAGTCTTAGCGTTGTTCACACTATGCAGCTCACTACATCTGCATTGCAGTTATACTTCACCCCTTGGTCTTTGGCTTTGCTTGCATGGCTTCCTGTTTTACTGTGAGGCTCCACATGTCCTTGATTAGTAACTAAGTTTCATATGATTTGATGGTTTAAGTGATGAAAAATTAAAATGTTGATTTAATCAAGATCTACTGTGTGGAAGTCTCTTAATTGTTGTGACCTGAACAAGCTGGTCATCACAAATGATTGATTGAAGGATTGATGAGCCCTGATTTAGCTTCCAGGGTTTTTGAAACTTGAAGTCAAGCTTGTAGTTTTGTTTTGTTTTGATATTGATTTTCTTTGTTTCCTATAGGTCAAGGAGTGATGCATGTAGGTTTCTTTGTGTAGCATCAAAGTTCTGTTTCCTTAGTTGAGCTGTATGCAATTGCAGGATGATGCATGTTCTCATACAGTGGCTATAGAAGAGATATAGGAGAGTGGCCGGGACAGTTTGCACTGTGTGAGATGCACAAGGTTTTGGTCTCAGTTTGTACTCTAGGTACAAAGGCTTGGCTGGTAGGTGTTCCAGGCTTTGTTTACAGTATGTCAACTGGTGAGCCATGGCGAAGCACATTGGTTGAATTTGCAAAGACTGTTAAAAGACTGGTAAATTTTGCAAGATACAGGGGCAGAGTTTTGGTGGGGGTTGGTGGGGTTATTGCTTTTCTCACCTGATGCAGACACTGTCAAGCGATTTTCAGAACTAGTTAATGGTGAAGTGGTCATGGGAGTGTGTAACTCCTTGCTGATGGCTGGGGTGGATGTTATCCTGGGTAATGACTTGGCTGGGATGAAAGTGTGAAAGTTCCACCACCATTGGTAGTGACAGCTTCACCTCAGTGCTTTGAAAAACTGAAAGAGTGTACAAAAGCATCCAAATGGTTTCACTGTTTGTGCAGCGACTCAGATGATAAGCAGGACTAGCTCGGGAATGAGTGGGGAGTTTTTACAGTCTGATTCTCCGTTGGTGAGTTCCCTGTGAAAATCCGGGATTTGGCTGTACTGTATCCTTGCCCTTTGCTATCTGTCAGTACAGAAAAGCTAACTTCAGACCAGGTAGTAGATCCCACACTGACATTTTTGTTTGAGTTGGTTTGTTCTGGGAGCAATCTAGAAGGGCTGCAAAATGGTCACCTCCTACAGGAAGGCGTGCTGTTGAGGAAATGGACATATGTTGTTGACAACTCAGGTGGTGGCACCCTCCAAATTCAGGCACCATGTGTTTTGTCTTTTTTCTGTCCTCTGTCGAATTGGGATGTCTCAGCATATAGCATATTGTAAAAACATGTTAGCTGACTGGCACGCCCAACTAGAAGACTGAACCAGCTCCTTTGTGCCCAATTACAGTGGGGAGAACCCATTTGAATACTTGTTAGTTGACTGTATTGGTCTTCTGCCAAAGAGTAAAACTGGTAGCAAGTATTGACTGTAATGTGTAAGACCAGGTACCCACCAGCATTTCCATTATGCTCTGTTAAAGTCAAGCCCGTAGTGAAAGTTCTAACTTGCCTCATATCCACTTTTGGGATTCCAAAGGTGATACAAACAGATCAGGGAAGTAAGTTCATGTCTCGTACTTTTGCTCAAGTGCTGAAGAAGCTTCAGGTGAAACAAAATGTTTCAAGTGCTTATCATCCAGAATCACAATAAGCTCTGGAGCGGTGTATGACTTTGAAGGTAATGTTACAATCCTATATCCCAAGACTGGGAAGAAGGTCTGCCCTACTTGCTGTTTGTGAGATTCATCAAGAGAGTGCTAGGTTTAGCCCTAATAAGTTGTTTTTGGGGCACCTAGTCTGTGGTCCCTTGGCAGTGTTGAGCAACCACTGGAAAAGTGTTGATCCTCCTGACAACATTCTGAATTATGAGAATGACTTTCGTTGTTGTTTGTATACTGCCTGTACCAGTGCCTGAAAGGCAGCTTGGTGTGGCTCAGGGGATGATGAAGGATCTGTTTGATCAAAGTTTTGCCAATTTAAACTGAGTGCTCAGTTTAGTAGGCCATATACAGTAAAGAGCCATATGTCTGAGTGTGGCCATTTGATCCATACACTTGACAGGAGAATGCAATGGTGTCATGTGAACCTATTGAAGCCTCCTATTTTCCTTTTTTAAATTTTACATTACTATTATGGGCAATCAAATGCTTTGGCATGGACGAGGGGTGGTAATTCATCAGTGGGAGCTGCTGGTGGAGATTGCATGGAGATATTCATGCAAGTGCATGGAAAAAGGGTTGAGTTGAGTTCATGCCTTTTGGCTTGCAGAATATTACAGTCATATTCCAGTGTCTAATGAATATGGTTTGTACTGGGGCTGTACTGCTTATTTAGACATGACTTTCAGTGACTTTTGGGAGTGTCATGTTTAGTGTCTCATGGCCCTGTTTCATTGCTTGGATGAGGCCTGACTGTCAACTTGTCAAAGTGCACATTTGCTAGTATAACAAAGGAAAATATGAAACAGCTTTGGAGACTGAGCCACTTGTATGTGAAGAACAATAGACTTTCTTTCTCAAAGAATAAGAGCGCCAGGTCCCACTAGTCGTTAATTCATAGAAACCCCATGATGTCACTAATCTCTTATTTACTGCATTGCAACACCACATCCTTCCATTCCCCAGTGATGACGAGTTACAAAAGAGCTCCAGTTTTCAACACGCTGCCTGCCTTAAGGGAGCAACCACCACCACACGTTTGAACCTACCAGGCCTAGGCGGCAGCTCTTGACTCGCTGGACAAGGAAAAGACTGTTGTTTTTCATTTTCTTTTTAACCTTTATGCACACGTCTTGAATTTGCAGCAGGACGTCCTGCAACTGGACATTCCCTGTACCCTGCAGAAGTGGAATAATTTCCAAGAAGGATACGGAGCCACCGAGATGCGCTTCTTCAACTGATTGACCCACCAGTCCATCTGCCCTGAAGAAGACCACATCATTCAGCGTGCTGTAGGACACTACAACTGCCCTCCCACTGTTGCCACGGGAGACTCATTCATCGCATGGAGCTACCAAGTAAGAGAGCTTTTGTCTGGGCAGAGACAGTTAGTTAGAGTGTGGTTATTTTCTTTTAAAGAAGTTGTGCTTTGTGTACTTAACGGACCGCTGTGTCCTTGTTTAGGTTGTGTAACCACTATTACCGATCAGCTCACTAGGAGCCTATTTACACGTCTATGTAAACTTTGTTTTGTGCATCTGTGGGCCACAATAAGTCGAGTTCTGTCTGGAACAAAGACCAGCAAATGGTGGACGGACTTAGCTCGCCCACCTCTGAGAGACAGAAAACAACCATTGTGCGCCCCCATGGCTGCTGTTAGCCGTCCAGCTACTTTGAGCACCTGCTCCTCTTTCTTTCTTTCTTTCCTTACTAATACTAGACCCGCGTTGACGACCACACCAAGTATCAGTGTGTCCAACGCTGCTGAGCGACACCTTGTGTGTCTTAAAGAAACATGTCGAGCCGGCGTCTGTGCGACCATTGTTCCCAAGGTGTGGCATGGTTCAGCCCCCTTTTCACACCTGGTGTAACGTAGACACATCCGCCATTTTGGATTTGTGTTGGACAATTACACAGTGCTGATTGACCTGATTTGTTGAGTTATTAGTTTCACATTGGCAACTCCTTTTTAATAAACATTTGTTCGTTAATACTGGAGCAGCCATCTGTGTTTTATTTGTCTGATTACTGAGACATTTGCTGAGTGTGTTGGTCAGTGCTCGGGTTCATACCTTCCAAATAATTTGAATTGAGACTGATTAGAGCTTGGCTAATTGTCCCTGGTTTCCAGGGTGGTGCCCCAAATTATTAATTATATTAATAATTAATCAATTTGTGAATTACTATGAGTAATTCAAAAATCAATTAACAATCAACCAAGTTCGCTCCTACCTATTCCCAACACAGCAAATACTTAAAGCATTTTTTTCCACATTAATAGTGTCTTTATAAATATGCTCAGTGTCATAATGGGCACCCTATTTAATTTTAATGTACACAGGGTGATTTATATTGTTATGCATTATTTATGGGAACAGTTCCATTTCATCACGTCAATATTTTATTTTTTTAAATTTTATTAACTCACTTATAACACCATTTGTAAATCAGAACCTTCAGTATTTGTACCACTTAACATCTTAAAAATACAGTATAAAAGTCAGTAGTCTGCAGTCCCCTCATCCCATCCCAGGTGATTGAACAATCACTCACAACTGACCTCATGTGACAAGTGAGTAGGTGTACAGTGTGAATGGGTGAATGCTAGCTTGCTTGTAGAGTGCTCCCAGTGGTGGATAAGACTAGAAAAGCGCTATATAAATGCAGCCCATTTACCATTTTTACAGTTAGCAGCGCTAGATTACATCAACCTACAGTGTCTCCCATTCCTGTCCTGGGCACCTGAGAGAAACACAGAAACACAGTTGATGTAGCAGCACCACAACCACAATTCTCCAACAGGCACCAACACCAAAAACACAGCAGAGAGATGAAGTTCAGTGACTCAGATTAACTAAGGTGATGCCTAGCAGTGGTCACATCTTTAATTATGCATAACTATGCATAACTTTAAGCCTTAATATAATTTAAATGAGTGAGTTATAAAACTCCACGTACATTTTTAATGAACAGGGAAATTAGCTATACAGACCAAAACCATTTTTTGTACCAGACTTCAAATGCAACATCTGTGGCATCTGTGCCCTCAAAAGGGAACTTAATGGTGCACACAAAGAGAAGTATCCTCATGTTTAGATGGACCCCTACCTGGTGCCAGAATATCTACACAATGTGCTTACAAGTTCTGGATTTCCCTATGGGATGTCCATGCCTGCTGAAAAAACAGTCTCCTTATTACTGGATAGCAAACCTGTTGTAGCAACTCTGCTAGCCATTGTGGGTCTTATGCTTTGCTCCACTATTACCAGTATTGCAGGCTCAGTTGACCCTGTAAGTGTAACACCATCCGTTAAATCTCCTTATCAGTTTGTTTCTGCTGTAAAAGTTGAGCATTTTAATATATATCTAAAAAGAATTTAAAAATAGTTTAATATTTTAATATATTGACTTATTTTTTGAGTCATCCTCAAGTGGCTTTTCAAGCAAATGCAGTTTTTGGCACTTCTGTGTTTTTCAGCCCCAGAGGTTGCAGCAAATACCATTGTAACAGGAATTCCCATTGCTTGTTTCTTATTCTCTTTGTTTTTGTTTTCTGCCGTGCCTTAGATGTTTGCACTGTGGTCCGAGAGACATTTCAGGCCTGTCTGTGTCCTGTACATATGGCAGAATTGACAGTAAACTTGACTTTGACTTGACATATTTATATCAAAGCGTCAGAGAGATAGAGTCCTGAAGACCCGTGGACACAGATAGTAGTTTTCAGTGTGTAGTTGTTACAGTCCAGTAGATGGCGGTAATGCCAGTCAAATGGATACCAACTGCAGTAAAAATCAACAGAAAAAGATAAACTAGAAGAAGGAAGTGGAGCTTTGACAGGTCTGTTCAGCTAACGGTGGCCACTGCTTTTATTTTTCATATCTGTATATGATTAAATGCTATCTATCCTTCAATATGTCGGCGAGAAACCCGGGGACGAAGCTTGGTAAGTATGAGCTGAAAGCTAAAACTAAACTGTAGCTGTAATAATGTCAGTTCCTTATAAACACGTGTGCCCATCGCCGTTTTGCTATGAGTTACCACAACTTTTCATTTTAAAGGCTTTGTGGGACTTTTAAATAATAAATATTTGTTTTAGGACGCACCTATTCCATGCACCGTTTAGAAGAAATGTATTAAAAACAATGTTCAAGAACGTTCAGCGTAATCTTAACACCTGACCTGAGTTTAATAAGTAACATTTTAGAGGTAACTGACCTGCTGAGCATCGAAGTGTCACTGTGTAACCCGCTGTAACACGCTGCCCATATTTAACAGTAAAAATGACGCGAGTAGGCCTAAGTGAAATATGACGCTATATGTAATTTGAAACTTTTAACGAACAGAACCTGTTTGACAGTTTTTCGCAAACTTATTTTAAAATAATAATGCCATTAGTGTTGTTGCGTGCATACGAACAACATACTGTTTTTATTTTATGTGATCTAGATGCAGTCACTACAGTCAGACAGTGACGGTGTAATTGAGAACTCATGACTGCCCATCTCTCCCTGCTCAGCTGACTAGTTAAACCCAACTGTATCTTAGCTCACAAATAGATTTAGTACAGCAAAACCACTCCTGATGTGCTCTGACGAAGACAAACAATGGGCGGACTTATTTATAGTCCACACAATATCAGCCCCTCTATGCAGTACACCAGATGACAACAGTGATAGCATTCGTATATATATAAAATTTCCATCTCATGGGCCACAGACCTGGAATGGATATCGAAAGTGAGAGTGAACACACAGGCTGTCCTGAAGAGAGCTCAGCACATCCAAGGACAGAAGATCCCCAAGAAGCAGTGGCAGGTAGAGCTCTCCTTTCACCTTAAAGTGTGTTACACTGTACATATATGTATACATTTATGTACATGTATATGTTTTTACCCCTATGCATATGTATGTTAATATTTGTTTATTTTTCTCTATTCTGTGCAACTGTGGCAACCCAATTCATTAAAAATGTGGTTACAAGAGAGGACGGATGATATGTTTAAAAATGTACAGTATAGTAGTAATTTTGTATTGCAGTATTGATAAGTAATCAGACAGGAATGTCTGTTTTTGCCTGACCTAGCCAATTTAACATTTGAAGTGTTGTCCCCAATTGACTGTGATATCAAAGGGAAACCACAATACACAGTTTGACAAAATCTGTTGACAATTTTATATTGCTTCACAGTATGTCATTGTCCAATCCTAGAGATAATCTAAGAAAACAGATGTCTGACTAATGTCCAAAACTGTTTGACAGAGCATCTCACACCAGTGAAATATACGTAGCTCTGTAGTAAATTTATTTACTGATGTTGGGTGCCTTTTTAATGTGTTTTATCCTGCAGGCTGGCTGGTTGCTGAAGGCTGTCACATGTATCGACCTGACAACTCTTGGTGGAGATGATACACCGTCCAATGTCCACCGGCTGTGTCTGAAAGCCATTCAGCCGGTCCGATACGACCTGCTCAAGAAGATGGATATGCACAACAAAGGTCTGTTGCTGCTGCCAGACACATGATGATTGTGAAATACATAGAAAACAACCTTGCTCGTTAAACATGGCTTGGAATGCGAGAGATGAGGACTTACAACATTGTAATAGTTCAGAGGAGCTTTTTAAAGCAACTAAAGTTCCAATATAAAGTATGTGTTTTCTCCAGACCTCACCACTCTTGTCTCAGTTTTCATGTCTGTTGAGGTACTGGCTTTAGCAAAATATTGACTAATGTGCCGAGATTCTCTCATCCTTCTTTACAGCTTCATGAATTCAGAGCTCTTTCACAGACACCTGCACAGAAACTCCATAAGAACACACTCAGCTGCATTTTACTTAAATTATTTTGCAAAAGTACATGGAGAATTGAGTAGTCAAATGTTTAACACATTAAGGTAAGCCTGTAACTAAGAGTCGCTTTTCATTATCGACTAATGGATTCATTTTTTTGGTCTATGAGAGATATGTGTCATTTTATCCTACAGATAGTCCAAAAGTCAAAGATATTCAGTTAACTATGATGTGAAAAAGAGAAAAGCAGAAAATCGTTTTTTGCTTGAAAAATAATTTAAACAATTGATCAGTTGCCGTAAGTACTGTCATTAAATCTTCTGATTGACAACTGATTAGCTGTCTAATTGTTTCAGCGAAAGACGCAGTAGGCCTACAGGTTTCTTTCAGTCTTATTTCCATTGTTTTTTCTTTAAGTAATAATGACATCATACTCAACAAGTTGATAGCTGAGATCTGGGAACCTAGTCAACACAAGTAGTCTGACAATCAGAGAGCTGTCAGATGATCAGACAGGTTGTGATAGTGGTTTGTCAAACTTTCAGATGCGACCGTAAAGGTGAACAGCAGTCTGTTCATACCTGAATTCAACCTGGAGAGGGCGACAGAGACCAGTTAATCACTCTATTTTGTCTTCTCTGCCCTACTGCCTGTGTTGTGTGTCAGGAGTTACTACAGCAGCAGTGTGTGTGTATCCGTCTCGTGTGCCTGATGCTGTCAAATCACTAAAAGCAGCCAACTCCAGTCTTCCTGTTGCCTCAGGTAAGTCACCTGAAATTGGTATCACACACAGTAACCCTTTCCTGCCTGTACCTATAGAAAATGAATAAGACTTGTACTTGAGTTTCCCTGACAGTGTTCTCCCTCCTCTCCCAGTGGCCACTGGTTTCCCAGCAGGCCAGACACCACTTGAGACCCGCCTGCAGGAAGTCCGCATGGCAGTGGCTGACGGTGCCACCGAGATTGACATTGTCATCAACCGGACGCTTGCTCTCACTGGACAATGGCAAGGTATGGTGTAACCACACGACAAGAAAGACACAGAGAGTAATTTTAGCACAGATCACTCAGACTGTGGCAGGTATGTCCATCTGTTTTGAGTTAAATGAATTAATGAATTTATGAATTCAAGCAGGGAAAAAGGCAGAAACCTCGATCAGAACCAGCCTTTAGGAGGGCAACAGTCAACCTTGACCAGTGCAGTGGGGTTGAGAGAGAGTGAGACAGAGAGATGTAAAGTAAAACTAGAGAGTGAGACAGAGAGACGTAAAGTAATAATAATAATGATAATAAAATATGTGAATTTCCCCACTGAGGGATGAATAAAGAAAATATCTTAAAATAGTAGTAGTGGGTGTTAAGCAGAGACATGGGGACAGTAGGTGGCTTCAATCATAGTTCCAGACTCTATAGCCCTGCAAAAAGCAACAGGAGGGAGAGAGATATGAAAGTACAAAACTATGAGAGAAAGAAGATGTCGAGTGCAATTAATTGATGGGATAAGAATGAATACAGAAGGAGAGAAGGAGGGAGGGTCTCCGTTCATCATAGGAAATCCCCTGACAGTCTAAGCCTTGTTAGATCCCCGAGTTACCCCTGTCCAAGAGTACTGGACCAGCTCTCCTTTTAAAGGGTCTGAGTTCACAGCCCTACTAGTATTACCAAGTTAGGGATTCTGAAAACTATTTAAGCTGGTGACACGCCTAGCTTATAACTGCTTTCTTCTGGATGCCTACCCTGCTTCCTCCAGCATAGCACCTGACTGAGTAGCCCTGGAGCCAGATACTACTACCGGCCATGCCCGTTAACGGCAGCTCTCCTCTTACTGATCTGTGCTTTTGGTATGGTGCTAGGATAGATTTTAGTGATTTGGACAGTAAATCCCAAGGGTCTGTTAATTTTATTGGCTAGACTATCTGTGAATTTCCCCAATGTGGAATGAATAAAGGTTTATCTTATCTTATCTTAATCTATAGGAACTCTCAAAGATGTTAAGATGTAAGGCCAATGTCCACAATCTAGATCTGAATTATAATGGGTACCTTTATTGCAAAATTAAGCTGAGCAAAGCATACAACTTCAATAGTATTATTAATATCAATGATTGAACAATGATGATTAAAATTGTTGATTTTGCTAGTAATGAGTAAATATTGTTATTTTGCGAATCTCTGGAAAACCTGATTTAATGAGTTGTAGCTGAACAGTGCAATGTCTTTGTTGGAAAAGATGAAGTGAAAGGTTGCCTGGCCGAGCAACCCTCCGTTCACTGCCAGTCCGAGGAAGTTGTTGAAAGTTGTGATTTTGTCCAAAATCCCCCAAAGTCATTCATAATCCTCCATGTTAAGAGTGAGAGCCAAAGAACTCTGACAGTCCAATCTTGTAATCCACAGTTGGTTGGCAAATGGTTAATTCTCCTGTCACTTGATCTTCTTATTTTACAGCTGTGGACTTTTGTCAAAGTTCTTTTTTCTTGTGCTCTATCTTCATCTCTTTAGTGCAGAGTCTAGCAGTCTTTATCCTCTGAAGTGGTCTGTTCAGGAGGGCTGTCCAAACTTGCTTGAAGAAACTTGCAGGGAGAAAGAACGATGATAGCGCTAACGTTCACCTTTTTATACTATACATCGTCGACACAATTGACGTAGCTAGTTCTAGAACTTTCTGTGTGCCTTACAGTCACTTTTAGTGTAGATATCACTTACTGTCCAGCTTATACCTTTTGGGGCCTTTTAACATTTCGTATTATAAGTATAAGTATTATCATTTTTATACTTTTTCATTGTTTCAACAATCATTAAATTCCTCCTCATATTTATGTGATTAAACACTGATTATCAAATGTATTCAAAACCTCATTTGCATCATCCATTCATACAATCAATCATGTTAAGTGCTACTTGCATATAATCATTCTTTATGCTTATCATGGTTACTGGCTCTGTGTGTCACATCACCACTGTCTGTGCAGTTAGATTTTTACTGTATGTTTCTAGCAACAGGGAGGGAGTCTCTCAAGTCCTTTAATGAAGATGCCTAGCAATCCTGTTTGTGTTACACCAAGGCCCTTGCTTGTGTGTTAAGCTTGAGAGGGATCTCACCTCACTTGACAGCCTGCAGCAGCACAACTAAGGGATGGCTCATGGCTCACCTGAGGATGTGTCTGATTTTTGCAATGTTATGTAGGTGAAAAAGTGCAGTCCGTAAAAATTGCTTAATTTGGGAGTTAAAGGACATATCCTGATCAAAGATAACTCTGAGATTCCTCATGGTGGTGCTGGAGGCCACAGCAATACCATCTGGAGTAACTATAGCTTTCGATAATGTGTTTCAGAGGTATTTGGAAGTACAATAATTTCAGTTTTGTCTGAGTTTAACAGCAGACAATTGCAAGTTTTATGTCCTGAAGGTATGCTTGAAGTTTATCTAACTTGTTAATTTCATCTTGCCGAATAAACAGACATAATCGTGTATCATCTGCAAAACAGTCAAAGTTTGTGGAGTCTTACTTAATGATATTACCTAATGGGAGCATATATAAGGCGAATAGAATTGGTCCAAGCACAGAACCTTGTGAAACACCATGATTAATTTGGCACGCCTGGAGGATTCATTGTGTATATGTACAAAGTGAGATTGGTCTAATAAATAGGGCTTAAACCAGCTTAGTGTGGTTCCTTTAATGACAATTAAATCCATGAAAACCAGTCTCTGTAATAGGACGGAATGATCAGTGGTGTCAAAATGCATTGCTAAGCTCTAACAAGACAAGTACAGGGACAAGTCCTCTGTCTGATAGAATTGGAAGGTCCTTTCTGACTTTCACCAGTGCTGTCTCAGTGTGATGATGAACTCTAAATCCTGACTGAAAAATCTTCAAATAAACTACTGTTAGGTAGAAAGTCACACAACCAATTTGTGAGTGCTTGTTCAAGGATCCTAGAGGAAAAAGAGAAGGTTAGATACGGGTCTATAGTTGGCTAAAACCTCTGGATCAACAGCCTCTTAATAAAGCCAGTTTGATCGCATCTAGTAAAGAGGTGCTAACTAAGGGGAAAATGTCTTGAAGCTGAAGTTAGTTCGTTGATGGGAGAAAAGCAGTCTAAATATGTATCAGGTCTTACAGCCATTTCTAAGTTTCCTGTATTTGGAGAGAAGTCTTATGCTCGAGGGTATGAGGTGATGAATTTTGTCTGTGATATTTTAGAGACCTGACTATCTTAGAGATTCTTGTCTCTAAGAATTATTTTATTATTAAAGAAGCTCATGAATACATGGAATACATGACTCAATAAAGTTATGACCCTGGCTACAGTGCTGAAAAGAAACTTGGGGTTGGTTTTATTTTTCTTAGTTGTTGATGATTGTGCAAGGCTGCTGTATGTTGACTATCTTGCAGACCAAACGAGATTCTTCCAGTTTGGTCGAATGCTATTTCCTGCTAGTTTTTGTAATGTTTGCTTTAATTTCAGAGTTTTGGGGTTATAGCATGGAGCTAATCTTTTTTTGATTTATATCTTCTATTTTAAAGGGGCAATAGAATCGTGTCATTCACAGTGAACCTGTAGTGCTATCAACAAGATGATCATTTTGGGAGGGACTAAAATTAGCAGAGGAGTCCTATTTTATATTAAGACATGGCATTGAATTAAATGCAGATGGAATCACTTTCTTAAATTAAGCTGCAGCTCCGTCAGATGGTTTAAATGTGATTAATTACCACTGTTGAGAAATTATTACTTTTGTCTTCATAGTGTAGCTCATGGTGACAGTAAAGTACAAACTGAACTGATTGTGTAATAGTTTCAGTCCTGTGTTTTGAGTTTTGGCGATATAGTGACCTTTTGTTCATTTCTTCATGTTTTGATCTTGTCTAAAATATGCTTAATCAGGGTTTCCTGTCCCTCTCTACAGCCATGTATAACGAGATCCATCAGTTTCGCGAGGCCTGTGGTGATGCCCACATGAAGACCATCCTGGCTATTGGAGAGCTGGGCACCTTCACCAACGTATACAAAGCAAGCCTGGTTGCCATGATGGCTGGTCAGTCTAAGCACTCAACAACCTGCTCTGACATGTTTCAGTGTGTCTATCATAGTCACAGTTTATGTCTCTTTTCTAGATACATCTTCTAGATAAAGAAATGAGAATCTCGCTCTGTCTGTCTGTCAAATTTGGACAAAAAGATTGTTTTTTTTTTTTACATGTTTTTGTACATTACACAAAAAAGCCTAACATGTTCCTGTAGTGTACTTTAGTATAGCAAATCATATAAATGGTGTGTGTGTGTGACTGACTGACTGACTGACTGACTTTGTTAACAAATCCCATCTCATGGTAACACCCTGCAGATGTGTGAGTGGCACCTGAAGGGTGTGTAAACTGCAGGATGACGTAGACAGAGGCTGGAACTTGAACGGCAGCTGGAGAACACCTGCTTGACTGTACCACTGTATAACAGCATAGTGTCTGCAAGTCCTGGACAAGTCTTTAAATTTCTGATTTTTTTCTTACGTATTTCCAAATCTTGAAATAAAAGCAGTCATGCCAAATGTGTAATAGGTCATTGGAAAAAAGTCAGAAAGTAAAGTGGGCTATCCTAGATTCTATGACTAGATGGATTAGACAGCATAAAATCAGTAGTTTCACAGCAGTAAATTGGCATTAGCTACCTATACCACTGCAGCAGTTGATGTTCCTCTGTTTGTGCTGGGTGTAGTGATACCGATGTGGGTGTGTATCAATATTGCCCTTGTTCAGCTTTAACTAGAGCAGTACCTCCTGTCAAATATCTGTTGAATCATGTTTTTCTGTCTTCATGAATGAATTAGGTGTAATTATAACAAATTTCCTCCTTAGGTGTGTTATTTATGCACAAAGAATTCCAATTGGTTAAATTAGCCACACTACTTAATGAATGAGATACTAACAGCATGTCTGCTCAGGAAGCATATCAGGCATTTTGTATATAATATATTTAATTAACTCCGCCTTTTCAGTCTTGTTAGCGCATGCCTTGCACATACCATTGTACCACACCATTCTGGAAAGAGAGGCTGCAGTTTTGAAGAAGCCACCAGGCATGCATTTGGGCTGTTAACCAGAGACCTTTGTATTCTTTTTTGTGATGACATTGGTCTGATTTTCATGTGGCACTGAAGAGGTTTTAAAAAGTTGAATGTCCAAGTCAGTAAAAGCAGAGGTCTTGGGGTAATTCCTGCCTTCACCCAGCTTGTGGCGCTGCTGCATAGCTTTATCTCTTGCCTTTGAAAAGGCAAACCTGATGAGTTGAGCTCTCTCTCTCATGCGCGCACACGCACATGCATGCCTTATGCTTAACTAGCCATCACATAATAAGCAGATTACAGAACCAAATTGTCAGGGGCTCTGATAGAGATCATTATTAAAATGCATTGCTTTTGTCACTACACTCACTCCTTAATCTCCCCTTGTTCCTATGAATTGCATATGAGATTCCTGAAATTGAATGATAATTTCACCTATTAATCTCTGATGCAGGCTATTTTACTCTGCTGTTCCCCGCCAGTATCCCCCTGCCCAAGCAAATGAATAGAGCTTCATTACCGCCACCCGCATTTAATAACCGTTATCCATTATCTGGTAATTAAGACTCCCCATAACGAATCTTAAGGATTATGCCAGTTTGAGGACGAAGGGAGAAAGGCTGAAAGACCTGACTAGAAAAATACATAGAACATGTCTTTAATGAACTGGAAAATGTTCATCTTGCTCTGTTCAGTAATGAACAGTCATTATACACCAGGGAGGCAGAAGAGCTGTTTTTTTCTTTCCTGCAGCCCACAGTTTGTGGGTAATCTATTAAAGAGCTTCATTTTATCTTCTATTTTTATCAGGAAAGCTGATAAAACATAATTGGCTGTGAAGGAAGGGAAGGAAAAATGAAGGATTTTATTGATGAGCCTGCAGCTGCCCTCTGTTAGCTATCAGCAGCAGCATATGTTCTTGTCTGGCCAGGCCAGACAGTAATGCCCTGTCCATCGTCTCTTTGTCCCCTCTCACTATTTCTCTGCTTCCCCACTTTAGCAGCATGTTGAACAACTGACAGATGAAGAACATGACTGTATGACATGCTCCATTCTGTATGTTGCTGTGTTGAAGACTACATGCCACCTTTATAAACCCAACAGGTTCAGACTTTATCAAGACTTCGACAGGAAAGGAGGCGGTCAACGCGACCTACCCTGTCGCCATAGTAATGGTGAGGGCCATTCGTGACTACTTCTTGTGTACAGGCCACAAGGTACAGTACTTCATCCTGCCTTTCTGTGGGTCCTTGGCTGCATGGACTTTGTCTTCTTGACTAGATGAATTGTCTGTCTTGTTAGTTCCAGTCAGTAACTACACTAATGATTTTAGGGCATTTCCTTTTTAAATCTTCCCAGTAATTGCAGCAATTAGATGTCTATTGAGATTAAGGCCAAACATCTGTACAAACAGCAAAAAGTACAGGCACATTGTTATGTAAATATGTAAGAATGTCTCGCGCAAACGTCCATTATTGGCCATTAATAGAGAAATGAATGGGACAATTTATATAAAATCATGTACATCTTGATAAAAATACAAGGAGTTAGTCTAGGGAGTCCACTCTACTCCCCACACTGTAGACTAGTCAGTGGCGTGCTGTTATACACATTCATCAAAGCAGAAGCAGTATTTGTCTTTGTTCCAAGACACTTTCATAGCATTTCTTGCCTGATATGAACGAAGCCTTTTTTAACCTGGTTTGAACAGAAAGGTTAATTGTCACTTAATTTCACTGATTATCACTCTGAAATTGAATTAATGTTCCTGTAATGTGTGTGCATTGTTACATAATTAACTGCACTGGAGGGTGATGACTGATATGCTGGCAAGAATAAACTCCATGTCTTTGATGTTCTTGACCACACTGCTACAGTAAAACACACCCAGTGCAGCTGCATGCATGGTGTAAAGCATCTATGTATACCATGTACCATTTACCATGTTTTGTAGAAAGACATTTCACCATTATTTGTTTTTGTGCTCGTGCATCGGTTTTACATTGTTTTTTACATTGTTTTGCTTTTTTAGAATAATATTTCCATTACCTGATTGTACTATGAAGCACACTGGCAAAACCTTGATTTTGTGTGTCTAAAACATACATGATTTTTTTTTAAGAGGAATGCGCATCATGTAATTTGCTCCTCCAAGTCTGTAACTGTTTTGTCTGTGTGTCTTGTGTTCTGTGTGAGCATAAGGGACATGGCTACTCCTTATCCATGGCTAACCCAAATGAAAAATATTTAAGTAAACATTTGCCATGTATTACAAGAGGTTTTTCTATTTGGTTGTTATGCTATTATATCAATTATACACTTAAAGTTTTGAGTCTAATCATGCTTTAAATGAAGTGTATGTCCTGTTGACAGAGGTCTTTGTGTTCCCTCAGGTGGGCTTTAAGCCAGCAGGAGGGATCCGGACAGCTCAGGAGTCTCTGTTGTGGCTCACGCTGATCAAAGAGGAGCTGGGCAACGAGTGGCTATGTCCTCACTTGTTCCGCCTGGGAGCCAGCAGCCTGTTGGCTGACATCGAGAGGCAGGTGGGGACTGAACACACACTACTTTCGCCATACCTTATTTTTATGCATATAAGAATGTTTTGGGTTTTTTTGTTCTTGTTTTTACAGATCTACCATCACGTTACTGGACAGTATGCAGCCTATCATGAGCTGCCTATGGCCTGAAGCTGTGGATGTCCTGTTATAATGACCAATCAGAACCTCACACTAAACAGACAAACTGCACACAGGCAGCACATTAACTCATCTACTTTATTATCCACACTCATGTTCAGTGCTTTAAAGTTTGGCTGGGACCAATGTTAAAATAAAAGATATATGTGATAAGATGACTGATTCCTGTTCTCCCCACTTCTACCCAGTTGTACAACCTCTTACACATATATATATTGCAGTTATCACTTATATGCATATCATATACAGAAAAGTAATGCCACCCAGAATACATTACACTTTTATTACACAAAAAATTCACTTTAGGGAAACATGGTGCTCTTGGTTAAATTTGAAAAACAAAACAAAAAAAACAAAAACCCAAACAAACATTGGCCTAGAAACTTAATTCAGGCTTAAATTGTGTTTCTTCTCAACTAATCTGATGAAACAAGTTGATATATTTTGAACAGATTTACAGGAGACAGAGTAGGTAGCATCAGTGCTACTGATATACTGATCAAATAATCATTTTGGGACTTTTTGATAATTGTTAAGTCTTTATTTGGACTGGCTGTCACCTGTCCCAACTCTGACACAACTAATCTATCTGCATCACCTGACTGCTAGCTTTGACATACTTTAATGAATGGCTGAAGTCCCATCCTTCATTTTCCTTCTTTTTGTAATTGGCACAGCTGTCAGTTATTTAGACATATGTTAACAACCTTAAGGAAACTAGTACTAGTGCTATATGTCAATTGGGGTGCTATTAACGCATTTGTATTTTTTTCTGTTGTCAATTTTGCTTATTTGTTCCATGATACCAGTCCCTTTAATTGGTGAATGGTAATTTGACAGTTGACACACAGATACTGTGTAGTGTAAGAGCTGTGCTTAAACACACTTACACTCCTTTGTTTTTCCAAATAACAGAACAAATTGAAAAATTGGAATTGCTTACAGCTTGTACAAATGGGTTACTTGTCTGTTCATGTACACACTGGTAAATGTCCTGAGAACCGCAGAGCTTCAAGCATATCCATAAAGCCTCTGGTTCATGTATGATTTTGCAGATGCTTGTCTCCGACCTGTCCCAGTAATGTGTGCTGAATGTGTTATGGAAAAATCCTTTGCTTAATTTGATTAGTGGGAAACTCGGCCAACTGAAGAGTGCTGGCGATTAATCAGGGGTTAAGTGAGTTTAAAAGATGAGATTGAACAGCTCACAAATTTGAGGCTTCATTTGAAGACAGGTCACTTTCTTCTTCCTTTTCTTCTTTAGGATATCACAGGCCTTGACCTTGACTGTAACAGAGGATAAGCTAGAGAATTAATCGTGGGGGGAAGGGGATGTGAGTTTTTGGGGAGAAATGTGTGATTTGATGGGAAATTCATGGGAGTGGTTTGGCTTTGGGACACTGATGGACTGGGAATGAGGCCATGCTCAGTTAGGAATTTTAGGTAGTGGTTGGACATGATCAAATAGAGAACTTTGAATGATATTCTGTAGAGGTCTGGTCAATAAGCCCATACAATATCCCAGAGCCTTGACATAAATGTGTCAAAAACAATTTTCTGTCTGCTGCTGTGTTCAAACACTTTGGCCAAGAGCAACATACCGTATTCAACTACTTGCCAGATTGCCAAAAAATTGGCTGATTTGTAATGTTTTTAATGTCATCTTTAGTGCCATCGCGAGGTCAAAAATCCCTTTTGACAACTTGTTTGTACCAAAGTATTTCAAACGTGTTGGATTACCTTGAGGTTGTGGATATCCAGGGTCTCCAGCACCACCAACAAGACATCTTGTCTACTTGTACAAGACACAATGGACTGACAGAATCAGTGGCCCAACCCTGTCTCCCAGAAATTACATTCATAATTTGCAATAGCAAATACATTTTCAAAGAAGAGTTTTTTTACTTACTTTTTTACTTTTACTTTTTACTTATCAGCATAATGAGAAAACATTTTTAATGTAGTTATCTGCAAAGTCACACATCATTGACAAAATATGATGTTTGCTACAGCAACTACAGCATAATTATGGCTCTGTTTAGCGACTCCGAGCATTTTGTTAAGGGAAAAATGATGGCCTTGTTGCAGACAGGATGTGTTTACATTTTAAAATTTTAAATGAAACCACACCTAACCAAAATGTTTTTGTTGATTATACCTAATCACCTTGCACATGGGATGTGAACTACGCCCTCTGGTGTCTTGTGTTTTGCATGCCCACCATCCATCCTGACCACCTCCATATGACTTCTGTGTGGGACAGGAATGTATGACATCTTTGACAAAGAAAATGTTGCTAGGGGACGTACAGCATATAAACATAATTCTGAGGAGGCCCAAGTTGGATGGCCAGGGTTATGAAAATATTAAAATATAAAATCACAAAGTTTGACAAAATAATCTAACTTGACTAACTAATCTAACTGAATAACTTAAGGTACAACTTGCAAAATTGTCACATTGTGATGACAAGTCTGAGCAAGCAGTCAATATGCAAATTTGAGCAGTCTTCACACACCCACAAATATGTCCTCAACAGCTCCATTCATAAGTCACTTAACTAAACCACTACCTGTAGTTGAGTGAATTTTTTTTTTTTGTATGCTTTATATGATTTTTATCATGGGTTCTTTGTGGGTTTGGCATGGGACAAACAACAACTTACATGTCATGAGAGGCACAACTAAAACTTGAAAAGACAAATTTAAAACTAAAAGCAGGTGAAGACTGGGAGATTTGGTTAAAAGCTCTGGTAAAGGATGCAAGTGAATTTATGATTATTTTGTCAGATTGAAAATAAACTTTCATGCGTGGGATCCAAGTTGTATTAAACCAGAATTATCAAGTAGCATTGCATCACTTCTGGTAAAGCTCTTCAGAAATTAACTTTGTAGCCTATGTAGTCTTCTTGTCTTGTATTTTCTAGTTTTAATTTGCACTGCTGGAAGTTTTTTTCAAATTTACTTGGTGGTTTATGTAATTCAGCACATCTGTAAACTACACAAATGTGATTTTTTAAGTGCCAAGTGATGCCATCTCTGATGTTAAAAAATGATAAATTGTTCAGTGACTTTACAGAAACATAGTTTTTCTTCGTTTCCTCCTGGGAGGGGAAAAAACCCCCAACAACCTCCCCCTTAGTGTGAGCAGTGTACGCACAAATGATGGAGTGAGCATCTGCAATCTGCTCTTGATTGATTAGTCCCACTTACATAAAGGCATGTAGATCATCTCATATCGGACCATCAGTCAGTACACTGCCATTTGATCAGACAGAGGCATAGAAGCTGCAACTTGATTTTGCTTGATTGATTCTTCGGGCCATCCATAAATATCCCTATCAAACACACACATACTCAAACTGAACGCAGGGTAGACCATCAAGGTGAGACCATCATAACCGCCTCCTGGCTACATCTCACTGTGTTCCCAATCTCTCTACAACAACTCTGTGACTGTTATGTCAACGCCATAAATCGTACAAATGGGGCTAGTAGAGCACATTTTCAGACAGTCTCTCTTAGAAACCATTCATAGTCATGTAGTCCAGAAGTACCTTCAGCATGTTTGAGAAAAAATGTCATTTTTTAAAACATGTTTTAAGTTTTCAATATTAAATGTATTAATATGAATACTAATCTGAATAAATACAGACAAGTAAAATAATCAGGACTTTAATCAGAGCATTTTAAAAAAGTCATTATAAAATATTAACCAGTTATGAGACTGTGTCTGATCATTGATAATGAAGGAACCACTAACACATAACTGACAGCTGTGACTGACAGAAATGACAATTTGGCAAGTAAAGAAGATGATGAAATACTATTTAATGATAAGCTGAATTGAAAAAAATGTTACAAACTTTCATGACAATATATTTTGTGTGTATTTATTATGTTTATAATAAACATGAATTTTGTTTTTAATGCTTAGTACTGAAAACTGGAAAATATCATTTTCATCTGAATTTTTACTAAAAAGACACCTTGTCAAAATGAAATAGCCCAGTGTTAGACCAGTGTTATTTCTTAAAATTGCAAAACAAATGTCACCATGACATCTGAATATGTATTTTTTGATGATCCATCAAAAAAGTTATTTTTCATTTCTTTTGCAACAGCACATTTTCATGAGACTATATGAGACTAACACAATTTTCTAGTTATGTTTTAACCACAGGTGTCATGTCAGTCTTATGCAAACTCCTTCAAATAATAGTTATAGAATTTTCTACCTTACAATGGCCACACAGGTTTGGAGCTGCTGTAGTGTGGTTGTTGAACAAAACGAGGTACATGCTTGTCTAATAAAACATTGTTTACATCAGTGTGCAGGTCTGTTTGCACTTTCCAAGTCCTCTTGGCTTGGATGAACATACAGCAGTAGCCAGGGGTGAATTTGTCACTGGGGTGATCCAGTCACTCACACCTGACAAATTGACTCGCTCAGATTGATTGGTTTCCTGTTGTTTAATTCATCATTGTTTCATTAGAATGAAGCAGGTGTTAAAAAACAACCGTTTGAGCCACCAACACCAGTACTTATCCATTAACATTTTACATTTGGTCAGATGTGTGTGTGTATATATACTACCAGAGAAATTGGATGGTATGCACAGGAACTATACTTTGAAAAAAGTGTCTCTGCTGTATGTGGAGGAATATCTGAAATATATATTTTTTAAATAAAATCTATCCATTTAAAAACATAATACTGTCAAAATACTATAACATTTTGAATGAAATACAAACTATGAGACTGCTGAAATGTAATTTAAAAAAAGTTTTGTCTTTATTTTTGTTTCAATATTAGCCTGCTACTTGTTTTGTGTTCATGCACTTAGTGTGTGCACACATCTTCCATAATTACTTATAGCCTAAACCATGATGACAAGAGAGTAAGCAGGGGTAAATTGAATGGTTCAAAAACACCGTAAACCCAGACCGGCCCCTGACAATTGATCAAACACTGCCCACCAGTTCACCACCCTTTCAGTCCCCTTAAATATGCGTACTGTACTATTCCCTCCACTACAAAGCTGAATAGTAATTTTTAAACATTAATTGAATTAATCATAGTCATCATGGCACGGCATGAACACTGCCTCCCTGCACCCTCCCTGAGCGTCCCTTTTTTCTTGCATGCTACTCTCTGCTTACCACTTATTCTCCCCCTGGTTACCCTGCTTGTACATTCAACTTCTCTTCTTGTTCATTCTCAAAGAATAATATAATCAGTCCACTCAGCTGCTCCGTTCCCACTGCACTCCTCATATTCAAAAACTTTTGAGCTCAATGAATCTTCACAGTCATATCAGGGATTACTGTCAAAAACAGTGGAAACACTTCACACACCCCACTGAACGAAAACGTTAAAAAGTCAATGGAGAAGTCCATTTTGGAGGATCCAACGAGGTGCCAACAGGCTGCAGGACTGGAGGCCAGTGACAGGGCGACTGGCAGGGTAGCCAGTAGAGCCAAGGAAGAAGAGACTGCTGCAGCACAGGAACTGGAGATAGCTGCAGCTTAGAGGCTGGGAACCAGGAGCAGGAGTCGGCAGGGCCACCTACAGGGAACCAGGAGCAGGGATGCCGCAGGCCGACACTGTACTCACATGGTGTCCGGTGACGCAGAAACTGTCAACTGGTGTTGACCAGGGTGCTGGGCTGCAGAGGTTCAGGGTCGCTGGGGAGAGCCGGGTTCCCTGGAAAGAAGACCCCTGGGAATTACTAGAGGTGGAATCAGGCAGACACTAGCCAAATCAGGAACAAACTGGAGTCTAGCAGGCTGGTGGCTGGCCAACTCAGCTGCTGGAGCTGGCAGGATGTTGGCAGGCAGAGGTGCAGACTGGGGCATGGGCTGTGACTTGGGCTGATCACTGGGATCCTGAGGTTGAGGCTTGGGTTGATAGCCGGGATCTCAGACATGAAGTACCAGGACAAATTGGCAAAGAAAGAGGGAAACACACAGACTAAAATACAATAGGAGAGGAAGAATGCAGGCAAAACTAAGTAACAGTCCTAAGGAAGGGAAAAAGACAAAGGAAGTAAAGACAACAAAGACACCTTAGGAAACTACTCTTCTAAATAAAACAGGAAATAACTAAACAACCCAAAACAGTGACTTAGTGTGCTCAACAGGTGGTGCATTAAAACAGTGATTCATTAAGGTATATTCAACCTTTCTCTAACTGTGCCAAGGTACAAAAATGCCATAATAATTACAATAAGTGTCCCATGAGGACATGATCCTTAATTTCATTGCATTGTTGTACATTTTTGTTGTACATTCACCTCAGTCAAGTGAGGGGTAAACACTTAGAACATGAATCTTTTGCACAGTATATCTAATGGCCACTGCATAGTAGGATGAGGCCATGGTGTTGTTTTGTTGTTGTGGAAGAGTTGACTGTCAGCTTGTTATGTTTTCTGCTCTGCTTCAAGATGATTGGTCTGGGTCCTTTAATGGTGTTTAATGTAATGAAAGGTTATATTGTTTACAGTGTCCAAAGCAAGTTTAGGGTAAATTTTCATGAAATCTTTGCTAATCTTTGTCAAGTACAGTTTCAAGATTGAACACAAAAAATTGCATTTTACTGATAAACAAGTGAGTTGACCAAAAATCCAGCCGTACAGTGTGATCCCCTCACTGGCAGGATGATGAGTTCTTGTCTTTAGGACGGTAATCCCTGAGTCTGGCTCGCCATCTTGGTTGCATGAGCGCGCGTGTTGCTCCACACACACGCACGCGCGCGCGCGGCAGCACAGTCTCTACCTTTTTTCCTAAAAAAAAATCCAACAACAAAAAATCCTGACCTGTACAACAAGTCATGAAAGAAAATAAATGACAATTGAACATATCAACTGAACAAGGCTAAATTAATATGCATCATACTGCTATGTGATTCAATTAAGAAAATGGCGACAAAGCTACATTTTTCCTCTGTCATCGGTCCATTTATCTCACATTTCTCTCGTTCATATACAATAGAATAACATTTTTCATAACACATGTACATTCACAATTAATTCTCAAATAAACAGAGAAAATACAAGCTGCTAATTTGCTTGTGCGTTTACACACTATTAACCTGTTAGCATTTTTAAGTGGAACATGACAAGAAAACTTTCAGGCGAACCAGGTTAAAACTCACCAAAACCGTTGTGGTTAATCTCTTTCTCCTAATCACTATCCGGGTAGGTAGATTTTTAGGTTTAAATAAACTCTTTTAAAAAGTATTTTTGCTGGGCTTTCCTCTGTTTCTCTCCACGTTTTCCTCTTCTGCCTTACGTTTCATTTTTTCCCAGCGCAGCGTCACCAGCCAGCAGGGATTTCTTAAAGGGGAAATGCCATGAAAGTTGTTTTTTTTTTTAATCAGCAAACTAATTATTAACATAAAATTATTGCCGACTGATTTTAACTCACTTTTTATGAACAAATTTATTAATATATCAGTGAATTTTAATTAATTATATTTATTACATTTTAATGTGGCTTCCAAGTTTGCAAGATGAATTGTCAAAGCCCTTTGTATGGGAGGTGTTGGGACCACTGGAAGTCCACAGATGAGTATGTGGAAAAGACCAGATGAGATAAGACATTCCACTTCAGGGTCTGTCTTATGGGGGGGGGCAAAGGAGCCCAGCCTCCACAGTCTTCCTGTTAACTCCAGCCGGGACCCATCTCCAAGCCCCCTCCTTAACTCACTCTCTTCTCTTCAGCCCTGCAAGGAGGCAGGAGCTACCATCTCTGCTCTTCAGTCTGCCAAAGAGGCAAGACCTCTTCTCTTCAGCTCTGTCAAGGAGGCAGCAGCTTCTCCTCTCAGCTCCAACAAGGGAGCAGAAACCAGCTCTCAGTGTGGCCTGCTCACAGCAGTCACACCTAACCAAGAATCAAGGAAGGAACCTACCTACCTACAAGGAAGGTTCTCCCACCAGCAGCTGCAACACAAGCCAGCTTGCTGATTTCAACAGATGCCAGTTGGCTACCACCTCTATTTTGCTGGGATCGGTGGAAACACCCTTGTGAGAAATCACATGCCCCAAATAGCCCACCTCCTGCTGAAAGAAGGCACACTTGGCCAGTTTCACCTTAAGACCTTCCTGCTGAAGCCGCCCCGACACCACTCCCACCCTCTCAAGATGTTGCTCGACTGTGGAGGAGAAAACCATGATGTCATCGAGATAAAGACGCAAAGACTGGCACTGTTGGTCACCAAAAATTGGTTGCATCAATCTCTGGAAGGTTCTGGGGGCGTTGCAGAGTCCAAAGGGCATGCGATTCCATTCGAAAAGTCCAAATGGGGTACAGAACGCAGTTTTGGGCCGATCTGCCTCAGCGACCAGCACCTGGTTGTACCCGCTGGTAGGTCCATGGTGGAAAACCAACGGGCACCTGTCAACACATCCAGGGACTCATCGATACGAGGAAGAGGAAAGGCATCCTTCCTAGTTTTGTTGTTCAGTGGCCTGTAGTCAACACACATGCGGGGGCTGCCATCTTTCTTTTTAACAAGCACAATGGGGAACAATAAGGGCTGCTGCTTTCTCTGATTACCTGTGCTTCAAGCAGTTTGTCAATATGCTCTTTCATAACCTCATAGTCGGATGGAGGAATGCGCCTGTAGCGCTGCTGGACAGGAACATCATCCAAGAGAGGTATGTCATGGGTAATAAAGTTGGTACAGCCAAGGTCCCCATCATGAGTAGATAAGACCTTACTCTGCTCTTCATCAGACAAGAGAGACAGATCCATGGTCTCCATCTGATCTTGCACAGAACAAAAAGCGGACTGGAATGCCACTGTGCCACACCTGAGGGCACCTCAGTGACACCAGGGGGGAGGCTGACTACATTGACCTCCTCCAAGGTGCCTACCACTGTGCGGGGATAGAGCAACACAGCTGTGGAACCTACATTCACAATTGGGATGTAAGCTGTGCCCCTTCCCACCTGAACAAGAGCAGAGAGGCAAGCAGGCCAGCAGGAAGGCCAGCGTCCAAGGGCTCAAACAACACAGTGGCATTTGCATACTGCTCTGAGCATGTGGCAGCAACAATCTTCATCACGCCACCAGGGATTCGACAAGTCTCCTTGCCACGCACCTTAACCTTATATGAGGCTTCTTGTGGGGCCTGCACTCTGGCCTGATGTCACTTTTGCAACGCTTGCACCATAGGCTCTGGGGCCTCAGCAATGGAGGGCAAGCTAAACAAGGCCAGGCTGTGCAGCCCAAAAAGCTCTCAGTAACATCTGCGAATGATATTCATCCCTAAAACACCAGGGACCTGGGCAGACATACCAGGGGAGTCCTTGACCACCAACACCCCACACTTCGTCATTAACTTGCCACAAAGCTCAATATCCAGCTCCAGATAGCCAATGTGGGGAATGGCTAACCCATTGGATGCTCTGAGCTGCAGCCAATGACAAGACTGAAGTCTCTCTTGACCCCAAGGTTCAAAATGCTGGAGGAAAAAGCTCTCTGTGACTGTTGACACCATGGACCCGATGTCTAATAAACAAAGGACCTCGACTCCACCCATTCTCACCTCCAAATGGGGACAAGGGGACATGAGCTTAGAAATGTTCCCCAAAGCAGTTGAAAGAGTTCCTGAGCCAGTGGCTGCACCCTCCGTGGCTCAGCAGTTTGGCGGGCAGTAGTTTTCTGACGGATGAGTGGGACGGGGCTGTCTGCTGGGGAGCAGGCAAAGAAGGCTGAGTGTGGGGAGCCACACGTACCCCTTCGTACTCCCTTGCAAAATGACCAGGCTGCTGGCATCGTCTACAAACAATGGGACCACGATGAGCGGAGCGACTGTGCGGATTAGCAGTCTGCAAACATAGAATGCTTTGAGTGAGTTGGTTCAGCTGCTCTTGCTTGCTCTCATCTCACTCAGCTCTGACACCTGGGGTACATTAGCCACCGCTGGAGGGCAACTCGTAACTCCGTACTGCAGGCCAAGCACCGAAGAAACAGAGTGACTTCAGCCCCTAACACCCACTGGCAAACCCTCATGTTCCCACCTGATCGCCTCAGCCCTGACCTGACCTGACCTCAAGTAGGCCAGCAGTAGGCTGTCTGTGAATGAACTGTTTTTACTCGTGGCGGAGGGCACAGTCAATAATGTGCTCAACAAATTGATTGCACAACAAAGCTTCGGCATTAGGCACACTGTTTTACCCACGTCATAAGACTCATCAACGCGAGAGAAAACTCCTGCAGAGTCTCCCCTTCTTGTTGCCTTCGGGAGAAGAAAGCCTCCTGTAAGGCAACATAGGAGTCAGAGCAACCATAAAGCTCTTGTAACACTGCAATTATTTTAGCTGGATCTCCCTGTTCAGCACTAGAATGAAATTTGACCTCCTCACGTGCCTCCCCCTCGAGGTGATCGAACAAGAAAAATGCCTGATAAGATGTCGACAAATGATGTGCTCTCGTGCACGCCTGCACTTCCTCGATCCACTCAGCTAACCCTATACTTGTTCTACCCCTAAACATGGGACATTTTCTATCCCGAGGGACAAAAACTAGTCCCTGTGTTAAAGAGGCACTATCAGTGGAAGGAGCAGTAGAGGGCGCAGCAGAAGTAGAAGACACGGCACCAGGACCAGGCACGGCTGCAGCCTGTTCCTGACGTAGCCTCTCATTATCTGCTCGTAACTGCGCAGCTAAATCTCTTGCAACTCTCCCTCCATAGCTACACCTAGACCAATAACACAGAGACACCACAATTGCAATAGGGCAACAGTGTGAAAAGAAACACAAAAAAACACCAGGACCAACTGCAGGTCCACAAGAAACCAACTGCTGCTTTGCCTCTAAATGAATTGGAAAATCAATGCTTGTGCACCGCCTTTTTTAAAAACAAGTTCTACCAAGGGCCACACAGTAAAATGAAGGAAAAACAAAAAAATGGAACACACGTCTCTGCTCACAAGAATATATCCTGCTGACAACACCAGATTATGGCAACACGAGGGGTGTGGTGGAGTGAATTGTCTTACACTTTGTCTTAAATTAATTTAGTCAATAACTCCAGTTGCCAGACAACGCCACCCTGGGAACTTCACACAAGGAATTTATTAATACAATTTTTAAGGCACGGTTTGCTATAGAAATGTGGCAGGAGACGTGGTTCTGCTTAAAACAAACATTTTTATTTAACAATTTTAAAATAAAAAAAACTCACAAAACACCATTCATTCAAGAAGGTCATAGGAAAGGGGCACCTTGTCAGGGCTGGGGCTTACCAGTGAGGGAAAAGGGTCGATGAGGGGTGAGGAGAATCCCAGGAAGGCACCCCAAACACATGTGCCAGTCACTCAATCACACAGTGAAGAACTAAAAAAACTGGGGTACTGCACAGCACACAAAAAAAGGGGGAAACTACCACCAAGGACACCAGGACCACCACCTTGGGTACCCAGCACCTGAAAGGACAGGGTAAACAGTTAGTGGGGTTCACTCAACCGGAGACTAAGGCACAAATTAAAAATAAGAATAAACAAAAACAAAAATGGGTGTCAAGCTATAAATCAAAATTTAAACAAAAAGTAATATAAGCTGCCAAACTAATTTATGACACATCCCAATAGGCAATTAAACAACTCCCTTTAACCAACTAAATTACCAAGGAATTACACAAAATAATATTTAGCAAGAAAATCAGGATTGTAATGGAATACCAAAATTAATCAAATGCAAGTACATCAAAACTCACAAAATACCAAAACAAAACAACAAAATAATCAGCCCCAGGAAGGTGTGGGTACTTAAGGAGGCTGGACAAGGATAAAGTTATGTAAACAAAAGTAAACTATCCACCCAAAATAATCAAAAATAAAGCAACCAAAAGTAACAATGTGAACTAACTTAATTCAACATGAACAGAAATCAAAAGGAGAGAGGAACTTTAACCCCACATTTCACACACACGTTAAGATATAGGCCCCAACCAAAAGGGCTGACCAGGACAGCAATGCGGGTGAAGCCACTCCAAGCACAGTAGCGCAGTACAGCAAGCAAAGCAGAAACAAAGCAAAGCAGCTCAAGCAAAGCAGCAGGGTTCCTCCACGTCGTTAGGCCAGTGCAGCTCTTTAATGAGGCCAACAACTGACCACGTGTTCCTATCACACACACAAAATGCTAATTTAATATACATGATACAAAGGCGGAGCATGAATGGGGCATGAGGGAGAGTCGCACAATGGGCACAATGGTTTGTAAAATAACAAGTCGAGCGACTAATTCTGCATGCGCAACTCACAAACAATGCGGCTACTGCCAACCTACCTGCATGGAGGCAGCGGGAGGAACAGGAGCATGACAACTCCCTCTACTTATTGCATGCCCTAATGTGGCGATAGGCCGATGACGGGCAGGTGACACGTTCACTCGCCTTGAGCAGGGAGAAAGAATGAGCAGAGTGACTGAGCGACTACAACTTTCTCAGCTCGGATCTTCTTCAACCACAGGATCCCAAGCAGACAAGTTTCCCCTTCCTCAAAGGACTGGTAACTACACTGAGCATAGATAGTTAGACAAGCTAAGCTAAACACAGCTAAGCGCAGGATTGTTTGACTTTCAGGGATATGTGTTGATTCAATCTGTGATTGAGCTTCATTGCTGTGATGATGTTAGGATTAGTGAACCAAACTGTAAATTGATGTTAGTTGTGCTTCACACCGACACAGGGTTTGCTTGCTAAACTTCTTTACTAACCTGGCACCCTCTATCCTACACACATCACACATCAAACCTAGACACATAGGGTGTAACAAAGGACACACTCTCCCTCCCCCGGCATCAATCCTTGGGGTCGGCCATCTTGTGTGTAGCCTGCCTTTTCTGAACCAGCCATCTTGTTTTACTCACTCACACATACACACACTCTTGCATAAAGTACATGTTAGACTAGTAGGGGAGAGTGAGGTAAGATAAGCCAGTGGGTAAGTTGACCCACCCCTTGTATCTAGGTAACTGTGCACATGTTTTGTCATGTGACCATAAATTCAGGAAGCACCCATCATTTCCATCTTGCTGTGATGCAGAGAAGCACATGGGAGAAGGGGTAAGTATCTTTTTACACAAAAAACAGTTTTTTGCTTGTCAAAGCAAATTTTTTGCATATCAGGTAAAATGACTTTTATGTCAAAGCAAATTTATCCAGGTCTAAAATTATATATTATACATGTTGATCATTTGCTTGTAGCGTAGGGGCTCAAAAGAGTTATGCACACTTGTAGTTGGGCGCCAGACAGGTGAGAGACCAATAAAAAGCAAAATTACAATCCTGTCGAATTTTAATTAATTTTTTAATTTTTAATTTTTTAAGTGTGCATGCAACTCCAGAAATTAACCGGCAAGCTCTAAATCCTACCTACAAAAGAATATCTGAGAAGAAATTAACAAAGAGAAATTAGTTTAATTATAAATCAAATAGCATTAAGTATGAAAATCAGATCTATGTCACTTCAAAAATAAGCAACACGTTATGTATAACCCCGATAAACTAAAAATAAATTTCTTTCCATGAAGTTTTGATTATACAATAAATTCAAATTCAAAGGAAGTAAAAACAGTAGGGTACGGTGGAACAGCAGAAGCAAAGAGAGTCTTCTCAGAGGAGGTGGAGAAAGAGCTAGCAGACCATATCAAGAAGCTCGCAGAGCCGTTTCCATGGCCCTGCTCCAAAGAAATGCTGTGAACTGGCATTGGATTTGGCAGAAAGAAACAATATTCCTACCCCCAGCAACTCGAGAGAGAAAGGTTTAGCTGGTAGGATGTGCAAAAAATAACATGACTCAGTAGGTTGGCGTAGACTCATTTATTTTGTGTTGTTCAATACAGTACCATCACTTTTTTTAGGTAAAGATTGATTCAAGAATTTTATGGCACGCCACCATCTCTCCTGCCGTATGCCTGAAGCGACATCTTTGGGAAGGGCTACAGCTTTCAATAAAACTACAGTTGGGGAGTTCTTTGACAATCTGGCTAACATGATGGACAGGTAACAGAATTCATATATTTGAAAACATTAATAACTATTTATGACAACTGCATACAACAGTTAAGTAAATAAACAACAAAATGACGCATGTTTACTTACCAGCTATAATTACCATGGTATATTAAGGAATATAGTTTGCATTACTTAAGGTTTAACTATTCTGATTATCACCATTGCTCTTTTCTTTGTTTTACAGGCATAAATTACCTCCAAACATGATTTATAATGTTGACGAAACAGGTGTAATAACAGTACAGACACCAAAGCAGGTAGTGGCAGAAAAAGGAAAGAAGCAAGTGGGCGCCATCACATCTGCTGAAAGAGGCGAACTTGTGACTGTGGTCTGTGCAGTCAGTGCAACTGGTAACGCAGTCCCTCCCATGTTTATCTTCCCAAGGGTTAGATACAAAGAAAACTTCATTACAGGAGCACCTCCAGGATCAATTGGTACCTCCACCAGATCAGGCTGGATCAATGAAGACACCTTCGTTGAGTTCCTTGAACATCTGGTTCAGCAGACCAAGTGTTCCCCTGACCTGCCACTGCTGCTAATCTTGGATAACCACGAAGCCCACATTTCACTGAAGGCTTTGGACATAGCAAAAACAAATGGTATTGTTGTGCTCACAATTCCACCCCACACATCCCATCGTCTGCAGCCTCTGAATAAGAGTGCGTATGGTCCATTTAAGACTTATTACAACAGAGCTCTTGATGGTTGGATGAGCTCCAACCCAGGCAAAACAGCCAGCATATACCAAATCCCTGGCTGTGTGAATGATGCTTTCATGTCAGCAATGACACCACAGAATATCTCCCCTGGATTCAGATCAACTGGGATTTTCCCTTACAACAGGGATGTCTTCTCCGATGCGGAGTTTGAGCCATCCATGGTATCAGACAGGCCCAACCTGGAGCAGCAGCCTGCAGCTGCAGGTGATGCATCCATGGTTTCAACCTCCCTTTCTGCAGAGCTACCTTCACCAGGCCCTGCACGTGCATGTGTTTCACCAAGTGACACAGATTCACACCCCAACCATGCTGGATCCTATGTGTCTCCTACTGAGATTCTACCTTTACCCAAATGTCAGCAGCCCAGGAAACAAAGAAACCGAAAGCGTGTGAAGACAAGAATCCTGACTGATACACCTGAAAAGCAGGCAATCGAACATGCCCATGAAGAGAGGAAAAATAAACAGAAAGGCAAAACAGAAAGAACCATCAAAGAGCAAGGAAAGCTGAAGAGGAAACAAACCCAGATGAAAATTGCAGTGGAAAGTAGCTCTGAGGAGAGTGATGTTGCCATCCCATTTGATGACACTTCTGAGCATGAGAGCTCCAGCGATGAAAGAAGTGAACCAGATGTCTCAGATCTAGTAGTTGGTGACTTTGTCATCGTGAAATTTGCCTCCAAATGCAAGAGCCACCATTACATTGGCTTAGTTGACAGCCTTGCGGGCAACGAAGTGAGTGCCAGATTTCTCAGAAGAATCCGAGGGATCACTGGCAAGAAACCCACCTTTGCATTCAAGGAAAAGGATGAGGCATCTTTCCCACAGAGTGATGTGCTGAAGAAGCTACCTCAATCTCAAAAGGCTGGAGGAACTGCAAGGAGAGAGCAACATATTCCCCTGCAACCTTGACAGTTGGAATATTGAATAGTTGTTTTGATTAAATGGTTAAATGGTTTTGAAACTAACTGGTGGTTTGTTCTCACAAGTTCAAAACTGTTAAAACTGTTTGTTAGCACAATATGCTCAGGTTTACATTTTAAAAATCTGGTGGTCAGTTTACCCCCAGATGGCTCAATTTACCCACTGACTTGGTTCAATTTACCCCTAACCTGGGGCAAGTCGAGCCACAGGAGCACTTTTTTTTTTGAGAAGTCATTATTTTGGGCAGCTTTGTCAGAGATGCATTCTGATAATCTCATTTGATAGGAGACATCCTGAAATAAAGGTATATGTTTTCATTCTATTTCTGTGTCATTTTCCTTATCTCCAGGACAAAATAAGTAAAAAGTGGCTCATCTTACCTCACTCTCCCCTATGTGTTTGGCCTTTGTTATCTTTAATAAATGTTTGTGAATATATATGCTGTGTCTTTAATGTGGTACAAGACTGAATAATGCCAACCTCTACTCTGCCAAGAACTCCGAAATCCTTCATTTAATGAAACTATAACAACAAAGTGGCTATCATTTTCCCAACATAATGGTGCTCTGTGTGAGTTAGTGTACTGTTGAGGGTGGTGCCCCGAGGTGTTCTGATGTATGTGAGATCCTATTATTTATTATAATTAATAACTTTTAACTAATAACATTTCTGATCATTATTAATTATTATCGGTAGCCAAACTGCCCATTAAGTTGATCCCCAACAGAGGCAAAATGTCTTCAGGTACACACAACCAACTGCAGTTGCCCTAGATTTGATCCCCCCCAGTAACCATGACCTGGATGAGTCCAAGATGGTTTCTGTCATGATTTTGTTTTCCCTAGTGACATTTTCAATCTTTTTGGTTTGAGTTTTAACTGTAACAAGTTGCTTACTTTTTCTATATATGTGATGGGATTGTGGGCAAAATCCAAGCCAGACCTTAGCTCTTTTTTCTCTCTGTGAAGCGGCATGAGAAGATTAAGTTTCCTATTAATGCTGTACAGGACACTAGCCTTGATGTTTGTCATCTGTGGGTCCTCTGTATCTGTGGATGAATCTTGTTTTTTTCCTTTTGGAAGATTTGGTAGATGTGTTGTTGCCAGTGTTGGAGTCCATGTGGTCTTGGTGATGGTACAAGTGATCAATAAAGGCCTAATCTGATGAATCCTCCACTGTGAGGGTAATCTGTTCCACATAAGCCGCAAGAGATTCGTCTGCAGTTTGAAATGGAGTCTATGGTTTTTGTGTTAATCACTGGACTTTCCTTGTATGAAAAGTCACCTGTTTGAAGCAGAAAAAAGGTTTTAACAAAGGTTTAACAAAGGTTTGGACAGCAGGATTTGGATATTGGTTGATGGCAGGGAAAGTGAGGATTCTTGGCAGCAGGGAGGCATGGTAGCGAGGCAAGGTGAGGCTGGCGTGGACAAGGATGAACGGAAGCGAGGCAGGTAGGCAGGTAGGTAATAGCTGGAAGGCAAAGGCACAAGAAAAAAAAGTAAAGCAAAGAGAAGTCAATCACTAACAGACACTAGGAGAAGGGTCTGAAGTGTAATTACCTTCAGTAGCTAACCGCCGGGTGACGGAGTTGTGAGCCCATAGTAGGACCAAGGAGTGGACGGAATTAGCAACAGAGACAGTTAGTGCCTGTCACAACCGCCTGTGTGGCCATGACAAAGAAGGGAGATGCACACAAAGAAGTACATTTAAACAATGATTTTATTAAAGTATATTAATAACTAAGTTAATTTAACCCTCCTATTATCCTTGGGGTCAATTTGACCCCATTTAATGTTTATCATTCAAGAAATAATAGTTGACTTATTTTTGCTTCATATTTCATGACTTTTCCTAATTTGATGGGTACAATTGATTAAGTATAAAATTATCATGATGATATTTTTTCAATGTGCTGAACACATATTGCATGCATTGGTGTTCCTCTGGGGTCAATTTGACCCCAAGCTGTTTTAGCTGTGTAAAACTTGTCTGTCTGTGTGTGACCCATGTGTGACCTAACATCCCCACACCTGCAGGTGCAGAGTTGATACTTTTGATTTGATACATGACATGGGGGAGGGGAAACAATATTCTCATGAGAACTACTACTCACGCTTGCCGAAGTAGAACAGATATTTCCCGCGCTGTGGAGGGCAGGGTATTCCTGCAAGGACATTGGTAGTTCATGCAAATAAGAGAGGAGCAAACATATAAAAGCTTGCACGGCAGCCCTCTATCAAAATCATTCCTTGTTGTGCTCTGTGTATGCTGCAATCTGCATGCTCTCTCTCTCTCGAAAATGTCCACTGGGAAAAGGTTTACTGTCAATGATGTTTTGGAACAGCTTTTTGACAGTGAAAGTGGCATAGAGGAGAATGTGTCTGAGACGGAGGATTGTGTTGAGGAGGACCCTGATTTTGAGGCATTCTCATCTGATGAGAATGAGTGTGTTGACCCTCCTGTTGTCACTCAACCACCAGCAGACACGATCCCTTCCAAAAATGGAATCCAATCCAGGCCCCCATGTGACTGTTCTGTGAGAGTCATGAATATGTACCCCAAATTAGAAATAAAAATTAAAAAATAGATTTGGATGAAATATTTAAGATACACTAACTCTAAAACTGAAAGTTTGACCTGATGGTGGCGCTGCCGGAAAGGTCATATCATCACCAAAACCAAAAGGGTTCATATTCTTGTGGTCATTAATGTTGTCAGTAAATTTGAGAAGATTTGGATAAAAACTTTAAGATAAATTAATTCTAATCTAAAAGTTTGGCCTGATGATGGTGTAGAGGACAGGTCAAGGTTTCATTATCAAGGGGTTATTTATGTATTCAACAAGTAATCAAAGTGTCTGACACAAAAACTTGGTTAATTTTCTGTAAATCATTTTCTGGAGGCAAATATCCCTGGGGTCAGATTGACCCCAAGGGTGAAATTTATTAGTAATATTTGAGGATAATAGGAGGGTTAAAGTAGGCATAGTGTGTGTAATCAGCAGAATCAGGTAGTGTAAATTTGTGCATGAGTGGAAGAGCATGGTGGTGTAGTGTTGTAAAGTGTAGCAACACAAAGCAAACCAAACCAAACAAACTGAGATGTGATCTCAAGCAGGGGGAAGAGAGAAAGACTGAGCTCTAGAGGGGCTTTTAAAGCTTCTGACACACCGGGCCCAGGTGTGCCAGATCTGCAAATTAAAACAGGTCTTCCCCACTCTGCAGCTCACCCTCTGCCCTGCCCACCTGCAGTACCTGCAAGGTGAACAAGGTCAGCAGGTTAGATGGTTGTGTGGCCAGAACCGTATCAAAGCTCACTTAACCATCTAAAAGGCCACAGATCCCTCAAAATGGTACAGTTAACGGTCAAATAATGGTCAGAGACAAAGGGCTTCCCTCAAGATTACAGATTTTATTGCTGTGAGCAGCACAATTAAAATCAACCAAATTTTAACCTAAACCGATTTAAAAACAAGCAGGAGCACTACAGGATGGCTGGGCGTAGCTGTAGTCAGGGAGGGGAAAGTTGAATGGGGACAGAGTACTCACCTCGCTCCGTGCCCAACACATGCACACACAGCAAAATAACCAAACTCTAAGGGAGAACTAAAGTGTGAAGGACGTACAAAATTACTACTACACGCACACACATTTAAGGGGAGTGTGAAGCTGAGGTGAGGAACTCTGAGCACCAATCCCTCCACCGTCCGGGCAGCTACGATATCACCAGTTCTGCAGCACTCATGCAGTAAAAAACAGACAGACAAGAACCATGTTAAAAACACACAGGGCTGCTGCAATAATCGTTAAAAAATCTTGAGGGAAAGCAGAGCAAACAACCAAAATGAAATAAACAAAACAAAAGTAAACAAAACAGCAGTGGCAGTCTGTCTCTTCTGACACAATACCCTACATGAAACTCAGCATGTGGACACAGGGGGGTAGCCAGGGAACAGGACCACAGCACATGTGGCAATCTGTCACCTGAAGACCAAGGAGGAGAGTAGCAGCAGCAGCAAAAAGGGGGCCAATATCTTGTCTGCCAGCTTATATCAATGAGTGATTGATTAGTGGGAGGAGCTGACTGCTGTCAAACCCTATGGTGACCCGGGAGGGACATTTACTACCGGTCACGTTCGTCACAGTGCCATTGCCTGTATCTGGCTTGGTCTGTTTAGCCTCTCTGACTATGGACTCAATCTGCCAGGAAACAGCCGCCACCATGCAGGGGTTCAGGCAGGATTGTGTCAGGACTGTAAGAGGCCTCCTGTGGAACAAACTGACAGGATAAGGCATCTCGCTTGATGTTCCTGGAGCTGCAGCAGTAGGTAATGGTGAAGGTCAATCTGCCAAAAAACAACCTGGTTTGGCCTGCCTGGAGTTGGGCTACTTGGCTTGTTTGGATATATGCCAGGTTTTTATGGTTGGTCCACATTATGAATGGACGTTCTGCTCCCTCTGGCCAGTGCCTCCATTTCTCTGGAGCTAGTTTCACAGCCAACAGTTCAATCAAGCAACAAGAGAAAATGGCACAGAGATGTAGCTTCTGGACTGTGTGAGGCATCCGCTTCCAGAATTAACTGACTTGAGGGTTCTGGTTGAATGAGTTCTGGTGCTGACGTGAAGCTCTTCTGAGCTCTGAGAAGGCCACCTCAGCCTTGTTGGTCTAAATTGTTGGCAGCGGAAGTGAGTCTGGTCAGGGGTGCGTTCACCCAGCTGCAGTCTCTGATGAAACAGCAGTAAAAATTGGCAAAGCTGAGGAACTGCTGAAGCTGCTTAACAGTGGTTGTTCACTGCCACCCAGCTAGTAGCCTCCGTGACGTCACCCGTAGATTTCTCAAGAGCGATTTTGAAGCCCATTGTCATCTTGGCAGTGGTGACGTTGCCTAACTCCGGTTTATACAAATATAGACAAAGAACTGGAGTGAGGGTGGAGCTGAATGAAGCCTGTTTGATGAAACATGGCCACCAAGCTAGCTGGCTAACCCGGTGGTACTGTCCCGCTTCAGTATCGGTTACAATACTTTAATAAGCTGGCGTAACATTATATGTCAACATTTCAGCCTTCAGCCGATCACAATCAGTCGGATTCTGGAGTATACTAAACTTAAAATTTCTGTTTTAGCAATAATATAAATATAAATAATAACATTTGAGTTTGTCAAATTTTATGTTACTGTTTAGCTTCTGTAAATGTCTGACAGATTACGTTAATATTCTTCTACACAGTATTGTTTTTATGTGTTACTAAGACATCGTAATCCTACAGTGCCACCTTGTGGTCTGTTCCACTTTTATTTGAAGAGCGTGTTTTCTTCTTCTGAGGTTATATTTTGCGATGCCGAACTTCCCGGTTCCTCTTGCTTCACAATGTCGTGCTCATACATCGCCAGAGGTACGGTAAAAATTGTGTAAACACCGTAATTATTCATCACATTCATCTGTTTCAATCCTACGAAGAAAGAGTTTACATTGTGACTTACCTCATTATTTTTGTATTGTTTGTAGCTCTGAACTGTGAGGTGTGTATATCGAGCTAGAGAGCATGCTAGCCGATAGCGGAAACTTTAACTAGCGCCCTTGGAGAACGGAATGAGGTACGAAATGTAAAAGTGTATCAGATGAGTGATACATTTGTTGGAGAAGAAAGAAAATGTTATTGTTTAGTTGGGGTTGCTTGTGTTGGGTGTGAACATCATTGGTGTGTGGACATGGTTTGTGCGTGAATTGTTTGTGAAGCTACAGTGAAGCAATTTGTATTTTTTTCTGTTTTATTCTGTAGTTTTCACGGTGTTCAAGGTGCTTATGGTGCACGATGCTCAATGAAATTAAAGAAGTAAATCAACACCTGTTTGAAACTCTCTGCATCTTCATTAATAAATCCAAGAGGCCGCTACAGCTTCAATAACCAACTCCAGCTTAACCAATAACAACATTTGAGTTAACGTTATTTCTGGAAACATTCAGAAATGAGACATTAATATTTTGAAGTTACAAAAACTTTATTGTATTTGCACAGTTCAGTTTAAGACTACAAAACATTAGTGAACTAACATGGAGGGTCTTAATTTTCCAACCTCACACAGACACCTTTTATTCAGAAGTATTATCACCATAAATTATAACACTTGTTATTACGTTTTGACTTCGATGCAGCAGGTTTAATAACTGAGGCTACCAGATGCTCCCATTAGCATTGTTAGCTTAGATCAACCTCTACCGAAAATTGTCCTGGACACCCGAGAGAAACACAGTCTACACGGGAGCACAGCCAAACTCCAGCCACAAGCAGCTCCACAAGCACCAGAACAAACACACAGAGAAACCAGCGCAGATGTCCCGGATAGAGATGCCACACAGCCAGCGGCAGCTAGCTGGAGCCCAATGCTAATTCATTAGCTGGCTATTTACTAGTAAACAAAAAAATGGGAGCACCAATTTTTTTGGACCATCTGTTAGTAAAATTATCAGCACAGCAGCTGTTATTGATCCAGTATTTACATGAAAAATTATCTGAAAGGCAAAAACACCACAAACACAGCCGAAGTTCAGTGACTGAATGAGCTCTGTGTTTGGAGCCAACAGCCAGCAGGCAGCTGTCAATCAAAGTGCCATGCTCTTTATTATGCACAATTTCAGATTTTAAATGAGTGTGTTTTAAAAAATTCACCCCCCATACAGTTGTCATGCAGTGGAAATAGAGACCAAAAGCATTGTTTGTACCAGGCTGTAAACATGTTTTCTTCTGCCGTAAAGTTGGACATTTTAACATGGGGGTCAAACGTAATTGACTCCCGTTTGGAGCCTGCCCCTAGTGTTCATTTGGGGAATTGCAGCTTTTGGCTCTTCTGTGTTGACTTCATTTTTCAGTGTCGGACATTGCCGCTTGGTCCAGCCTCACCTGCCCACTCTCTATGATGCAGCCCAGGAAAGACACAGAGTTGACATGAAATTCACATTTTATCCACCTTCACAAACATCATTTACCAGGGCTTGGAAAACGGCAGTTGTGTTGGTTAAACTGAAGGACATGATGAGGTACTTGGCATGTTAAAGGCTGTATCCCACTTATCCCCCTCTCAAATCCTGACCAGGCTGTAAGCATTCCTCAAGTCCAGTTAAGAGAAGATGGTGACTTGCTGGATGAGTTCAAAAGCAGAGTTTATTAAAGACAGTTAATACTTGTTTTTAACTGTGGTGGCATTCAAAGCCTGGATTTGTCTTTCTTGACTACGAAGAACAACCTCATTCCCACAGGAGAAAATGCCCAAATAATAATACCAGCAGCTAGGGATTCATGGAGGCATTTTTCTATTGCTTCTCTTTCTGGACGGGACAGAGTAAACAAGTGGCTGAAAGGCAAAGGGGCTCCAAGGAGAAAATGAGTCAATGACACAGTCATAAGGGCGATTTGGAGGAAGAGATAGGGAAAGCTGTTTACTGAACACCTCACTTAAATAATGATAGACTAGAATGACAGGTCAGGTCAGGTCAGGGGGGGTCAGTGCTGGATGGAGTAGAAGTTAACATTACTGGGGTTAGGGCTGACTGCAGGCATGAAGATAAACACAATAGACTCCAACTAACAATTCTTCATTTAGACCAATCAATGTGGAGGTTGTGCTTAACTGATCGTGGCTGACTTAAAACTATCAGGGTGTGATCAGGGAAATTAGGTGAAATTGAATGTAGGACAGGAAGGCAGTTAGCGGGATTTGGGACAAAGGCAGTTCCGGGAAGTGAAGGAGGGGAGGAGAAGAGGTGGATAGGTTGGCTTTCTTTATCTAATGTCTAACGTGTACTGATTATAGAAAAAAACAGAAATGGGCAAAGAGGTGGGGAATGGGTGCCTGTTTGTTAAAACACACCCACCTAGCTTGAAACTACCAAGCTAGCTAAGGCAAGCTATGCTATATACTATATACTTTGGCACTGGACAATTCCTCCTGCAATGCAGGTGTCATGTCATGTCGTTTTAGTCTACGGCCAATCACAATCAAGTGGTTTCGGTAGTTTCATTAACTTAAAATGCCTGTTATAGCACTGAAATTAGCAATAGCAATAATATTACCGTATAGCCTCAATAACCAACTCCAGCTCAACCAATTTTGCAACATCTAGGTTAATGTTATTTCAGGAACCATACTGAAATGTGACAATATTTTGAAGTTACACACAGCTTATTTTACACAGTTCACCACTTTTTGACTTACCTTGACTAGTCTAGCATAACGTCAAGTTAATAGTACTTTGAGTGTATGGCAAGTTTAAGATTACATAACGTTAGCTAACTATCATGGTGGAACTTTATTTTCTAACCTAACACAGACGCATTTTGTTCAAAAGTAGTGACACTGTTGTGGAGGTTTTGTGTTTTGGACCCAATAAGGCAGAGGCTGGCACAGGTGTGGAAATATAAACAGTCTTTAATGAAACATGGTGGCTGGAGGCAGGCTGTCTCGAGGGTAGAGGTGACTCGGACTGGCGATGGTAGTGGTTGAATGCCATGAAGGCAGCTTTGTAGACACGAGGACGATGGACACAGAAGACGACACGGGTGACATGGGGGACGCTGGAGACTGGACACAGGGAACAACACAGGAGACGCGTAGGCACTGGAGATCATGGAGGCAATGAGGCAAACACTGTGGAATAGTCTGAGAAGAGAGACAGGTCGAGTAAACGATCACACAAGGCAGATTTAAAGCTGTAGAAGAAACACTGGAGAAATCACTGTTTAGAACAGGTGGGGCACAAGACTACCGATTAGACAGAATAATCTGGCACAGGAGTGAAGTCAGAGCCAGGCTTATATGGGAAGTGGGTTGATGATGATTGAAACCATGTGTGCCTCATCAGCTGGATCTTAGGGGAGGGGAGAGTGTGAAAAGCAGCCACGCCTCCAGCCACACACTGAAAAGAAAGGCAGACACAAAACACACAGGACAAAATACACAAAGAAAAACCCCAGACCATGACAGACACTATAAATTCTCCATTACATTTTGACTTTGGTGCATGCCGGTTTAATAACTGTGTCTACCATATGCTCCCATTATAATTGTTAGATTAGATCAACCTCCACTGTCTCCACCAAGAGACATCCATTCTGGGCATCCACGGGAAACACAGTCGAACAGCACACACGCACAATCAAACTCACCATACCCAGCTCCACAAACACCAGAAAATACACACCAAGAACACAGCACAGACATCCCACACCAAGATACCATACAGCTGGGCTCATGGGTTAGGCCAAGGCTAATTAATTAGCTGGTTAATTAGCTAGTTCATGAAAAAACTGGAACACAAACATTTTGAACTGTTAGTACAATTAACTGTACACCAAGCCTTATTATTTATTCAAGCCAAGACCAAGTTCAGTGACTCAAATTAGCTGAGATTATGTCTAGCAGAGACAGCTAGCAGTTAGCTGTCCCTCAAAATGGCTACATCTTTAATTATGTTAACCTAAATATAATTAAAACAAGAGAGTGATTTAAAAATTCACCACTGGTACTGCTGTCATGAACGTGATTAACAATAGAGACCAACTAAACCATTTTTTTTGTACAAGACTATAAACATGTATTTATCTGCTGCTGTTGGGCATTTTAATATGGGAGTCTATGGGGATTGACTCGCTTTAGGAACTGCAGTTTTTGGCACCTCCACATTGGCTTCATATTTCAGCCCCAGAGGTTGCTGCTTGCTGCTAGCTCATCTTTCATTAAGTAGTAGATACACTGCAGGTGGATGGGCTGATGAGGGTCAGGTGTGCAGACTGGGTGGAGTGATGAGCGGATGGTATACAGGTGTGCAGGTAGAGCCACGCGAGGAGGAGGAGACACACAAGGAGAGAGAGAAAGATGGATGGCCATAACACCACCAAATTTGGGATCAAATTTTTTACAACGTAACAGGCTGTTACAAACAAACTAATCAGATTGTGTAATGATGCAGAGTACATTAGCCAGTACAACATTTTTGAGTGTCAAAATCTATAAGCCACATCACGGGACAGTAACGTGAAGAACTGTCTATTTGTGCCTATTGCACTCCAAACATGATATTGGCTGTGATGCACCATAACCAAGTTGTTAACCAACTGAAAACTGGACAAAGAAGAAGAGATTTATTGATGTTCTATTTACAGATTTCAGTGGCAGATGATCTCAACTAAAATGACCTGCAAACATTAGCGTGCATTTTAAAAATTACCATCCACACTAAGTAACTTTTATTACGGTATAGTGTAGGCGTGATCATAGTAGAAGTAAAAACCCTGGAAGCAGTGAAGCGTCATTTGGAATGGAAACAGCAGAGATGTCAATTGAAAGGTGCATACGGAAAGTAGCTGGGGAGCAGTTGATATGTTAGTTTAGATGTGGTACTGAAATCAAAATGTAAGAGTTGAAAGCTTTTGAACTCTCTTGTGAATGGTCTTGATGAAAGCAGTTATACTATCAATGCAACTGAAAAATCTGTAAAGGATATATTAAAAAGTCTACTGTGTGGTGATCTGTTCAAACTCTGAACTATGCCCCAAGCGTAAAATGGAAAATTGGAGGGCCTTCATTTTTCACATTTGTATTTTAAAAATTAACAAAATACAGGAATGTAAATAAAAATATAACATGTCAAAAATTATGCAGTATAATGAAAAACAAGGTGTGTGTGACATGGTTGCAGAGAGAGGTCAGCATGTTCATGTACACCTTAAGAAACTGTAAATCACACTGATCTGTTTCCTTATTAGAGGCCATTTGAGGCATGTTGTACTGTTGTGTGTTGAATATAGGTGCGTCTTCAGGCCAGGATCCAGCACCCACACAGCTTTGATCACACAGGGCTGAAAAGCTCCTTTATCACTAACACAGCCAGTCTGTGCTCAAATAGCAGAGCCTGATTCAAGGTTGGGGCAGGTGAAACTCAAAGAGAGAATAATTGGCCCTCAGACTGAAATAATATTAATGATACAATTAGAGCAGGCCTTTGGTTTCCTCTGTGGCAGAAACAGGTAGTGATAGGTGATACCGGGGGACTTCACTAGTGTCAGTCTGATCCTTCTGATGCCGTGCTGATCCCACCAAAGCGGGAGGCTGGCACATACTCGCTCAGGCTCATTTCCCATGGTGCACCTTGCCTTTGAGCGCTGACCTTGGTTGGAGGCTCCCTTGTGGTGAGAGAAGAGATGGAATACATGTTTGAAAGATCAAAACAGTCCAGGCTCACCTGTCTCCACAACACTGGCACACAGATTTCACAGTCCATGTTCATTATAAAAGTTGATCAGAATTGATTCAGTCCAGCTCCAAGACACTGCTGTGCGCTGTAAAAAATTATACAGTTTAATGGCAACTGATATCTACTGTACATGGACTGACTTCATAGTAATGATTTATTCATTCCAGATTTTTTGGGGGATGATTTCTACTATATGAAATGTCAAAAGAAAAAAAATCAATCAGGTGTTCCCAGAGCCTAATTTGATATTTTTGCTCATTTTGTGTGATCAGGGTATTCCATTTATAAGATGTGAAACAGAGAGTGTGTGTCTGTGTGTTCTCTTGAAAAATTGTTGGTTAATATTTTAACTAATTGTCATTCATTGATTTGTTTCTTTTGACTAGCTTATTATCCAATACCTTACTAAAAGAGCATGTACATTTTTTGAATGGTGAATATCATTTCACTTTTGAAAAGGCACATGTGGTAAGGTATAAGATAAGATAGAATAAACTGCTACATACATCACGAGCATCTACTATATTCAAACTTAAACAATACAAACAAAAAGAAAAGTTGCTAAATACTACATACACTACTGAAAATAACCACAAAGTGTAGTGGAGGATAATATGTCTGCAAATAACGCAATATCTTTCAGATGGCCCTGAATTGGTTTCAAACTTCACCTGAGACTCCTCCAGCAATGATATGAAATTCAGAATAAAGAAAGTTGATACATTTATTTATTCAGCCATGTTTACTCAGATTCATTTTTCCTCCAGGACATGGCTGCAGCATCTCTGTGTCTCAGCGTGGGTGGTTACCTGAGGGAGGTATGCTGTGTTGTAGTGAAGCTTCTGCCCTTGTTCTCACTGGTTGCTTGTGTGGGGTCTTTACTGGGACCACTGCTGGGGAGACTTCACAATGCCTTCCTGTGGCAACAGAAAGGCTTTCTTATCTATTTTGGATGATACAGCCACACACCATGAAAGACCCCCCAGCCCAGTTGGATATCCCAGGTACACAGGCCATAGAGGTTGTAGGATTTCAGGGAAGGAGGTGAAAGGTGGAAGGAGAAATAGTGGGTTATAAGTTACCCAGTAGTTGTGAGAAGACTATCCAAAACTCAACAAGCAAAGACAAAAAATCTCCTACATCTAAATTCTCCAAGTCTTACTCCTGACTGAGCTGTTTTGAATTAAATTGGTTCCTAGATCCCTCTACAGAGAATAATCTACATTCAGCTCAAGGTATGGGTCAATAGCATAACCACGAAGCACGAGGCACCATTGAGATAGAGAGATATTTGATTCATGGTCTAGTAATATAAATCTAGAGAAATCTATGTCAAAGAGCCATGGACAGAATAATTGTTTGCAATGGGAAATCTCAAAGGAGTCCTCAGAGCTCATTCTGAGGCTTTTGAAGTGAGCGCTGACATTGGAGAAACTCAAGGGCAGGGAGGGAATGAGTTGTCTCTCAAATGAAAAAACATTATAAGCACATGAAATTATAAGCAGCGCTTTCAAGATGGTGTCAAGTTTGTGAAAATAAAATGGGGTGGGGGTCCTTAAGTAAAAGAAAACCTGAATATCTGAGATCATTAAAAATGAAAACAAGTTGCAAACAACTCACAAAGTGGGAGAGAGAGGTGGTCTGAACTGTATGGATTCAGCAGGGGACCTTGCCATTCTCTTCAGCGCAGCACAGTAGCATAACAAAACAGAGCTAGGAGTTGAAGAGGGAAACATGCCTCCATTATAGACCACAATATAAAAAAGAAAAGAGACTCTGGAAAACATTAAAAATCGTGGATTTGTTATCAAATGCTTTGAATTTGTGGTCCCCCCACAGCATACAACACATGATGTGTGATGCTGATTATCTTGTAGTGGGCATGAGTTTGCTCTGCCTCCCTGTACATCATCAACCTTTATTTTAATTCAGTAACACAATGAGATAGAGACCTCATTTGCAATATAGCTGAATAGAAAAAAGAAAAACAAAAGATACTACACACCAAGAAACACAAAGAAGAAGAAGCTTAGTAAAAATTGGAATAAAAACCCAAAACCCATGCAGAAAGTAGACGCAACGTTACACACAGGAGCTACTACTGGGAAAGAGACTGGGTCTTTAAGCTGGGTCCATTAAGCAGGTTCATTAGTTGTGGTTGGTTGTTGGTGATAGTGCTGGTTGACGTTAGCTTGCATTAGCTTACGTTAGCTTTTGGTAAAAGAGAGACACTTGAATGCAAAAGGTGTACAGTTTCTGAAAATGGGTGTATTTTCTCTCTTGGCATTTTGTAAGTTTATTTTGTTTAGTTATTAGTTAAACAAGTGAGCTAAGCTAAAAACTACATAAACTAAGTATAGTAACTATGCTATGTAAAGCTAAGAGAGCTCGTGAAACATAGTAAACTCGCTGCTCGCATACATCTCCCACCTGAAACTACAAGGGGCTATGAATCAAAGGCAACTGGACTTGGTGTAGGTTCTTGAAGACGTTTCACTTCTCATCCGAGAAGCTTCTTCAGTTCTGACTGACTGGCATGCAGACCCAGGTACTTATACCTCTGTGGAGTCGAAACTGCGTCATTGATTAACCAAACAGCCACTCAACAAACGGATAGCTCAACGCAGGAGGGCCAACGGCACAGGCCAAGATTCAGCAGTTTACACTCTTTTAACGACAACAATGCTGTCCTTTCATCTCTTCCCGGGAGAGTAAACAAGCACTTGACCTCATGTGACAGTGTTAATGGTCATTCACACTTGGTATCAGGTGACTCACAAATGACTCTCAACGACCATCATTTAACACCCAGGAGTACCCGCATACCAAGTGGTATCAATGACAAAAGTTCAGTCAGGAAGACTATTCTTTTGCTCGCTTAGGCGTGTAGTTTCCTGCCATTCACTCCTCTCATGCACCTGTGACAACTGTCATTGTCTGGGGCTCTCATTAGCTGGTCATGCCTATCCAATAGAACAGTGACACACCTACGTTGCTAGATAGATAGATAGATGTACTTTATTTGTCTCAAACCGGGAAATTCCTTTGTTGTAGCAGCTACAGTTGAAACAAAACAACACAATACAGCACAACAAATAACACATTAAACAACAAGGTCACATGACATAAAACAACATAGAGTGCAACAGACCATCATACAGTGCAACAAACAAGTACCCAAAACCCACTAATCCTATAAAAAGTAATGTAGAGGTAGATGTGATGTGCAAGATAAGCGAAATGCTGTGCAAAGAACATTGAGTGACCAGATTTAGTGCAAACAGATCAGAAACCACAGCGCTGTGGACGCCAAGGTACTTGTAGTCATCCACCATGTCCACCTCCTCTCCCAGGATACACAGGGGCTCTGTCGGCGTCCTCTTCCTCCTGAAGTCGATCACCATCTCCTTGGTCAAGTGGCAGGACCCAGTGTTGTACTGGAAGTCAGAGGTGTACAGGGTGAACAAAAATGGAGACAGAACAGTCCCCTGTGGAGCTCCTGTGCTACTCACCAGCGTATCAGACAGAGCGCTGCCCTATCGGACAAACTGTGGTCTGTCTGTCAGGTAGTCAGTAATCCAGGAGATGGTGGGCATGTCCACACTCATCACATTCAGCTTCTCACCAAGAAGCTGTGCCTGGATGGTGTTGAATGCATTAGAAAAGTCAAAGAATGTAATCCTCACAGTGCATCCGCTTCCATCCAGATGAGAGTGTGCTCTCTGCAGCAGGTAGATGACAGCATCATCTACTCCCACATGAGGTTGGTAAGCAAACTGCAGAGAGTCCAGTGATGATTTCACCTGCGGTCTGAGGTGGGTCAGGACCAGCTTCTCCAGCACCTTCATCACATGGGTTGTCAAGGCAACTGGTTGGTAGTCGTTCAGTTAAGATTGAGTCGATCTCTTGGGGACAGGAACCAAGCAGGACGTCTTCCACAGCTCCGGAACCTTCTCCGGACTCAGACTCATGTTGAACAGATGACACAGGATAGAAGACAGCAGATCTGTGCAGGTCCTCAGAACTCTGGGGCTCATACCATCAGGGCCTGCAGCCTTGCCTTGGTGGAGTCTCTCTAGCTGGAGGTGGGAGGGTTGAGTCCACGGTGCTCACCAGAAGAGGTGGGGTGGGGGGTGGGGGGTTGAAAGCGTCGGGGGTCTTTGGGGTGTGTGGAGGCTTGGGTGTGGGGTGGAGGAGACAGCTGAGAGTTGACAGCTAAATCTATTGAAGAAACAGTTCAGCTCATTCGCCCTCTCCATGCCGCCATCTCGCTGCCTGTCTCTCACCTTAAACCTCCTTCATTCCGGTCCACACGTCCCTGGTGTTGTTCTGCTGGAGTTTGGCCTCCACCTTCCTCCTGTCCTTGCACTCCCTCAGCTTCACCCTCAGATCACGTTGCACCCTCCTCAGTTCCTCCCTGTCTCCAGACCTAAAAGCCCTCTTTTTCTTGTTCGGGAGGTCTTTCAGGTCCATGGTAATCCACAGCTTGTTGTTTGGGAAGCAGCATACAGTCTGGGTTGGCAGGGTGGTGTGCTCACAGAATTTAATGTATTCTGTGATGCAGTCCGTTGTCCTGTTGATGTCTTCCCCATGTGGCTCACAGAGTACAGTCCAGTCTATAGACTCAAGGCAGTCCTGCAGAGTGTCCTTAGCCTCCTGAGTCCACCTCCTCACATCACAGTTAGCCTATCATCTTGCTGCTGCCTTTGCAGATATGATTCTTTAGTGCATTCATGCTGCTGTTATGTGCACCCCTCTACCTCCCCATCATGGCGCAATCTTTACAGATACATCAGCCTAATAATAATAATAATTCAGTCTCAGCAGAGTCATTGGCAACCACCACCTCCAGTCCCTGGGCCTCATGGGCGATTTAGCTTGCTGCTGCTCAGGACACATGCGCCTCAAAAAATCTCTCTGTAGAGTCAGTGAATTGTGTCAAGACTTTATTACATATCATCTGTATAATAATCAATTATATTTACTTTATTCACTGTTTCTCCTTATTGAAATGCAAATGAAATAAAAAAATATTGAAATTAGTGTTTCACAAATTTCCAACAATCATATTCTGATTGTATTATTATAAGATAAATCTTTATTGTCTACTTGATGACAGTTGTGGAAATTAGTTCCACTGGATGCCAGCAACAAAAGTGCCTCTAGTGCAGCAATCTAACTTTTAACTAATGTATTGTTTTAAGACACTCACTGACACTCAGCATTTTGGGAATATGCTTTGTTGCTTTCTGAGCATGAGATAAGATTCATGTCAGTCTCACGTCTGTGTTTTAAATACGGAACTGGAGTCCTGGTTGGGGGCCTAGCTTAACATAAAGATTGGAAACAGGGAAACAGCTAGGTTGCCTCTGTCAGGGCTAGACAGGGAACCCAGAGTGCAGACACAGAAACTCCAACACAAAAAATCACAATTTACTTAAATTTATTTACAAAATAAATTGAACAGAAGGTAGAACTAAAGGAGACAACCATAAGGGTTGCTATAAAGTAACAGTACAAAGGGGGGAAAACAAAGTGACAACCAAAAGGGTTGCAGACGGACCAACTAAGGAAAGCTTAAGGTAATTTAAACAAAAGGTGCGCGTCAAAAAGGTTGCGCCAATTAGCCGGGGTTCAGGGACTGGACAGGAAAACAGGTCAAGGCAATACTCAGCAGGCTGGAGGCTGAAGCTGGGAGCAGGTCAGGCAGAGCAGAGCGGGAGGGTTTAGCCAGGAATGGGAGCTGACGGAGGGCCGGTGGAGAAATCTGGAATCCAGGCTGTTGCGGGAAGGTGGAGGTGTGTGGAGACCAGGGGAGAAGTCCGGTTGGAGTTGGCAGAGTGATCTGGTGCAGTTGCAGGAGGTTGGCGAGGCGGGAGGCTGAACAAAGGGCTGAAAACAGAGCATAAAAGGATGAGCACAAGAGTAGCTGCAAGCTAGCAAAAAGTACATAGGCCGAAATGACACTGACTGCCAAACAGAGTCTACGTTCTGGCGATGAGTGGAAGTCTGAGCCGGTCTTAAGTATCAGGAGGTGAGTGATTAGAATCATGTGGTTCAGCCTCCCACGCAGCTGTCTCCACTCCTGCAATCACAGAGTCACCAACACCCACACACACAGGGAGAGAGAGAGAGAGAGAGAAAGAAAACAGGGTTTCCCACTAGTTGCGGGCAGGGACAGGAGCAGTGGTCCTGACAGTACCCCCCCCTCGACGAGCGCCTCCTGGCGCATGACGAAGCCTGTCCGGATGTACACGATAGAAGTCCCGGATGAGGGATGGATCCAGTATCTGGCGGCGTGGAACCCAAGAACGCTCCTCAGGACCGTACCCCTCCCAGTCCACCAGATACTGAAGACTCCGACCTCGACGACGCACATCCAGTAGTCGCCGCACAGAGTAGGCCGGCTGGTCATCCACCATCCTGGGTGGAGGAGGGGGAGGCAAAGGGGGGGCCAGATGACAGGTGCGAATGGGTTTAACCTGGGAAAAGTGGAAGGTGGGATGGATGCGCATAGAAGGAGGGAGCTTGAGGCGGACAGCACAGGGGTTAACAACAGTCTCAATCTCAAAGGGTCCCACATAGCGGGGGGATAGTTTCTTAGACTCGACTCTCAAAGGCAAGTCTTTGGAGCGGAGCCAAACCTTTTGTCCAACGGCGTACCTTGGGGCAGGGACACGGTGGCGATTAGCCTGGGACTGAATCTTGGCGGAGGCACGGACAAGGGCAGCGCGGGCCCGTTTCCAGGTTCTCTCACATCGGCGGATGTGAGCTTGGACCGAGGGCACCACAATTTCCTGCTCTTGGGAAGGGAACAAAGGGGGCTGATAACCAAGAGAGCACTGAAAAGGAGACATGCCAGAGGAAGCATTAGGTAGGGTATTGTGTGCATACTCCACCCAGGGAAGCTGGGAACTCCAAGTGGAAGGGTTGTCAGAGACGACACAACGTAGTGCCATCTCCATCTCCTGATTAGCCCTCTCCGTCTGGCCGTTGGTTTGGGGGTGGTAACCTGAGGAGAGGCTTGTTGTAGCACCCAAAGCTGAACAGAAGGTCTTCCAGACCTGAGAGGTAAACTGGGGACCTCTATCCGAAACAATGTCCTTGGGTAAACCATGTCTTCTAAAAACTTGCTCTACCAGAATGTCTGCCGTCTCCCTTGCTGAAGGAAGCTTAGGCAGAGCTATGAAATGGGCAGCCTTGGAAAATCTATCAATAACAGTTAAAACCACAGAATTACTGTTAGAAGGAGGTAGGCCTGTGACGAAGTCCAAGGCTATGTGGGACCAGGGCCGCCTGGGAATAGGCAAGGGATGGAGGAGACCCGAGCTCAGCTGGGTGGAGGCCTTATTCTGGGCACATATGGCGCAGGCAGCAATGAAGGAATGAGTGTCCATCTCCATGGAGGGCCACCAGAATCTCTGACGCAGAGCAGCTAGCGTCCGTGCTGCCCCCGGGTGGCAGGTAAAGCGGGAGGAGTGAGCCCACTGCAGCACCTTGGAGCGGACAGCATCTGGCACAAACAAAAGGTTAGCTGGACCATTACCTGGGTCTGGCTGTTGCGCCTGGGCTTGCCTGACCAGCGACTCGATCTCCCAGGTGAGAGACGCCACAACGCGAGTGGGGGGCAGGATGGGTTCCGGGTCTCCCGAGGATTCCTCTGGCGAAAACTGCCTGGAGAGGGTGTCTGGTTTAGTGTTCCGGGAACCTGGGCGATAAGTCAAGGTAAAATTAAAACGGCCGAAAAACAAGGACCATCTGGCCTGCCTGGAGTTTAGCCTCTTGGCTGTTTGGATGTAGGATACGTTTTTGTGATCTGTCCAAACAATGAATGGCTGCTCCGCCCCCTCCAGCCAATGACGCCACTCCTCCAAGGTGAGTTTTACTCCTAGGAGCTCCCGGTCACCAACGTCATAGTTCCTTTCCGGAGGGGACAGCCTGCGGGAAAAGAAGGCACAAGGATGAATCTTATTATCAGCGGGTGACCGTTGCGACAAGACTGCCCCAACTCCGATGTCTGACGCATCCACCTCCACAATGAACTGTCGGGCTGGATCTGGCTGGATGAGAACAGGGGCTGAGACAAATAGTTTCTTTAAAATCTGGAAGGCTGTCTCAGCCTCAGGAGTCCATTTAAAGGCTGTGGAGGTTGAGGTGAGAGCAGTAAGAGGCGAAGCAATTTTACTGTAGTCTCTTATGAAACGACGATAAAAATTGGCAAACCCGAGAAACCTTTGTAGTTGCTTGCGGGTCTCAGGTGTAGGCCACTCAGTGACTGCTGCAACTTTGGCAGGGTCCATCCTCACCTGTCCCTGAGCAATGATGTAACCTAGGAAAGAGGTAGTAGAGACATGGAAATCACATTTCTCAGCCTTAACATAGAGCTTGTTCTCCAGGAGCCGCTGGAGAACCTGGCGATCATGTTGTGTGTGGTCCTCCAGGGTCTGAGAAAAGATCAAAATGTCATCAAGGTAGACAAAAACGAATCTGTTTAACATGTCTCTTAGCACATCATTAACCAAGGTTTGGAATACAGCTGGAGCATTTGTCAGTCCGAAAGGCATTACCAGGTATTCGAAGTGTCCAATAGGGGTATTGAAAGCTGTCTTCCATTCGTCCCCCTCCCTAATGTGTACCAGGTGATAAGCGTTGCGCAGATCTAACTTTGAGAAAATGGTGGCTCCATGAAGATGGTCGAACGCTGAATTAATCAGGGGCAGTGGATATTTATTCTTGATAGTTATGTTGTTTAGTCCACGGAAATCAATACAGGGCCTGAGGGAGCTGTCCTTTTTACTGACGAAAAAGAACCCCGCCCCAGCTGGAGAAGATGAAGGCCGGATGATGCCAGCTGCAAGGGACTCTTGGATGTAACTTTCCATGGTTTCGCGTTCTGGTTTGGAGAGGTTGTACAGCCGACTACTAGGGAGAGGTGCACCAGGTAAAAGGTCAATGGCGCAGTTGTAAGGGCGATGAGGGGGCAAAGATAGGGCTTGGTGCTTGCTAAACACGAGAGCAAGGTCGTGATAGATCTCAGGGACGTTACTCAGGTCGGAGGGTTCAGGAACTTGCTGAGGGGGGCTGGCTGGAGGGGCTAGAGCAGACAGAAGGCAGTTAGCATGACAAAAGGCACTCCGAGATAATCTTTCCTAGGGACCAGTCAATCTGAGGGTTATGTTTGCGTAACCAAGGATGTCCCAGCACCAGTGGATTGTGGACCGAGTTGATGACGTGGAGTTGAAGGGTCTCTTGGTGATTCCCAGAAAGCTGAAGTGTAACAGGTGTGGTTACCTGGTGTACCTTGGCTAGTAGTTGGCCATTTAGGGCCCTGGCTACTAGTGGTGATTGGAGCTCCACCGTCTCTATCCCTAGCTGTAATACTAAATTCTTGTCTATGAAACTCTCCTCAGCTCCTGAGTCAATGAGTGCTGAGAGAGGCAAAGTCTGGCCGTGCCACACGAGGGAGGCAGATAGCAGGAAACGTGTGGGAGAATGACAGGTTGTATGGCTCACCAGTATCTCCCCGGTTACCGGTGAGCCGGCTCTTTTGCTGGTCGGGTGGGGCAGGTGGACAGGTAATGGCCAGTCCTCCCACAATATAGGCAGGCGTTGGACTCCCGTCTTCGCGCCTTCTCCTCCGGAGACAGCTGGGCTCGTCCAATCTGCATGGGTTCTGGTTCAGGATGGCTTGCGGGTCTGTAGGTGGGAGGAGGTGGAGCAGGATGATGGAGAGGGGTAGACCTGCTGCCCATCTGGGGTTGGGAACCTGCACTCCGCTCCCTCTGGCGCTCACAAAGTCTGTTATCTATCTGGATGGAAAGGGAAATCAGGTCGTCAAGTGTCTTTGGTTCATCTCTACATGCCAACTCATCTTTTATAGGGTCATTGAGAGCCTTGAGGAAGGCTCCCTGGAGGGCCTCATCATTCCATCCTGACTCAGCTGCAAGAGTTCTAAATTCCACCGCCATTTCAGCCACACTGCGGGAGCCCTGGCGTAGGTAAAAAAAACGCCTTGTGGCCTCCTTGCCACGGACTGGGTGGTCGAACACCTTACTCATCTCTTGAGTAAATGCCTCATAGGAGTTACAGATCTCTGATTGCCTGTTCCAGACCGCAGAACCCCAATCAAGAACAGCACCTTTCAGTAAGCTAATTAGGTAGCAAATGCGAGAGCGATCTGAAGCATAAGACAAGGGCTGTTGTTCAAAAACTAAAGAACACTGGGTTAGGAAGGCCCTGCATGTACCCAAATCTCCACCATAACGCTCAGGCACCGGAACAAAAGGCTCGCGGGGAGACTGAACCAAACTAGGACCGGGGTCGGGTGCCATAGAGAGAGCAGGAGGCCGTTGCACAGGCTGGGGAGGCTCTGTGAACTGATCTGGGCGAAATTGAGCCATCTGAGTAGAAAGTGTGTTTATTTGGTTTGTTAGCACGCTAAGCTGGTTAAGCATGGCCTGATTGTTCTCAGTCAGAGCCCTTAAGGCTTGGTCATGCTGCCCCAGAAGCACACCATGGCAGGTTACAGCCTGGTGAACAGAGGAAGGGCCGGATGCGGCTTCCGAAACAGAATCTGTGTCTGCTGGGTTCATATTTGGGCCAGAACGTACTGTCAGGGCTAGACAGGGAACCCAGAGTGCAGACACAGAAACTCCAACACAAAAAAATCACAATTTACTTAAATTTATTTACAAAATAAATTGAACAGAAGGTAGAACTAAAGGAGACAATCATAAGGGTTGCTATAAAGTAACAGTACAAAGGGGGGAAAACAAAGTGACAACCAAAAGGGTTGCAGACGGACCAACTAAGGAAAGCTTAAGGTAATTTAAACAAAAGGTGCGCGTCAAAAAGGTTGCGCCAATTAGCCGGGGTTCAGGGACTGGACAGGAAAACAGGTCAAGGCAATACTCAGCAGGCTGGAGGCTGAAGCTGGGAGCAGGTCAAGCAGAGCAGAGCGGGAGGGTTTAGCCAGGAATGGGAGCTGACGGAGGGCCGGTGGAGAAATCTGGAATCCAGGCTGTTGCGGGAAGGTGGAGGTGTGTGGAGACCAGGGGAGAAGTCCGGTTGGAGTTGGCAGAGTGATCTGGTGCAGTTGCAGGAGGTTGGCGAGGCGGGAGGCTGAACAAAGGGCTGAAAACAGAGCATAAAAGGATGAGCACAAGAGTAGCTGCAAGCTAGCAAAAAGTACATAGGCCGAAATGACACTGACTGCCAAACAGAGTCTACGTTCTGGCGATGAGTGGAAGTCTGAGCCGGTCTTAAGTATCAGGAGGTGAGTGATTAGAATCATGTGGTTCAGCCTCCCACGCAGCTGTCTCCACTCCTGCAATCACAGAGTCACCAACACCCACACACACAGGGAGAGAGAGAGAGAGAGAGAGAAAGAAAACAGGGTTTCCCACTAGTTGCGGGCAGGGACAGGAGCAGTGGTCCTGACAGCCTCTGTCCAAAGTTCACTAATAGATCTTGCCATTTCCTAATGTCAGATGTTTACAATTTCAGTTCAAAGGTTCTGTGCTTGAGTGACAAGGGCTTGAAGTGAGAAATCCCATTTTGGGAACAGAAGCATTATGGACAAAAACAGAATCAGAGTCCTAATATCATATTGACAGTATGCAAGGATAAGATTGCACAGGCATGGTCTTCACACATCAGCAGACCGTCAGAGAGCATCAGTATTCTAAATGAGGAATTCCCTGCATTAATGTAGGTTCTGGAATGTGAGGAAATACAAAAGGGATGTAGTAGTAAAGTACAATCTCCCATTGTGGCCTTTTTGGAGCACTGAGAAAATTTGGAATTAGGTTACCAATTTGGCAAAAGGAGTTGTAGCAGCAATGTGTTTTCCTTAAGTATCTGCAGATACAAATAACCAAAACAGTAAAAAGTTAAAAATGCTTCCATTCGGTGTTTGTAGCTGTATGAAGAACACAAAACAGCACATATTAAAGAGGAGACAACTGATGGAAAAAAACTGGCAAGAAAATAACTTTCAGAGATTTATTAACAAACAAAGTGAACTGCTTATGATTAAACAAATCCATGCAGCTGAATGAATCTGTTGGGAATACAAGGAATCAATCACAGCTATGACAGAATTGTCACAGTGTGCTTGAAGTCTGCAGCCTGAGTCTACAAGGGACCCTGAACAAGTAAATAGAGCATGCTGCTTTTCTTTGCCTACGCTGGTTAATAGGGCAGCTCTTCTGATCAAAAGAACATTAGCTTTGATTAATCAATCAATACCCCGGTGGCCTCCGTCCTATCCATTGATCTGGCAGCTGTATGGAGGTCAGCATTGGGCTCAGCAGCATGTGAAATGCTCTGCTGTATTTTTCACACTGGCCTGCACAGACAAAAATCCACCCTCATTGATTTTTCTTTCATTTCCCTTCTTTAAAATGTTTTTCTGTTCAAAGGTTTTCCATACTGAGGAAAGTTCTTTAGCCCTACCACAGCGGTGTGATTTTCAGTCAATTTTCAGCTCAAGAAACCAACATATTTAGAAATATAGAACGTTCTGTAGTCTTAGTTTCAGCTGTCAGAATTTACATTGATGAGGCTGCATTTCTATAGTATGTATTGCTACACTACAACACTTTCCAACCTTGTCTCTGTAGGAAACATTTTTAATCAATATACACCATCTACAAAATTGCAAAATGTTGAGAATGAATGCATTTGCAAAATGTTCACTGATGAATTATGTAACTGGAGGCCACTAAATCACATTTTTTTTAATGGTTGAGTTTAGGCAACTCATAGCACTGGTTAGGAAAAGATTGTGGTGATGTTTAAATGGTGATTCCTTAAAAGTAGAGAGGTTAAGATAAAGATACTTCATGTACTTCATGTAGTATATATATATATATATATATATATATATATATATATATACACACACACACACACACACACTGCCTATAAAAAATATTCACCCCCCTTGGATGTTTCACCCTTTTGTTGCTTTTATACGTGAAATATGGTCATGAAACATGAACTCATGGTCAATATAATTTGGCCTTTTTCACAAGAATTTGCAAAAAACAACTCTTTAATATCAAAGTGAAAACAGATTTTTACAAACTAATGTCAGTTAATTAAAATATATAGTGTAAAATAAGTGTTTGCATAAATATTCAACTCCTTTAAAGTGACTGACCTAATTCAACAGAGGTCCAGCTAGCTGATGCCAGCAGTGTCACAATTAGTGAAATGGAGATCACCTGAGTGCAGTTGATGTGTGTCAAGTGATTGTAGTCTAAAAACACCTGTATCTGGGAGCGCCAGTCTCTGGTTCATCAGTATTCCTGCTACAATTGCAAATGAAGGCAAAACCACACTCCAAACAACTCAGAGACAAGATCGTTGAAAAGTATAAGTCAGGAGATGGCTACAAAAATGATTTCCAATTCACTGGACATCCCATGGAGTTCAGTTAAATCCATCATTAAGAAATGGAAGGAGTATGGCACTTTTAAATCTGCCTAGAGCTGGCCATTCTCACAAACTGAGTGACCAGGCAAGAAAAATACTGGTGAGGGAGGCCACCGAGGCACCTATAACCACTCTGAAAGAGTTAAAAGCTTCAGTGGCTCAGATGGGACAGACTGTACATACAACAACTGCTGTCCGGGTTCTTCACCAGTCGAAGCAGTATGGGAGAGTGGCAAAGAGAAAGCCACTGTTGAAAAAAGCTCATATAAAACCTCGCCTGGAATTCACCCAAAGACATGTGGGAGACTCCAAGGCCAATTGGAAGAAGGTTCTTTGGTCTGATGAGACAAAAATTGAGCTTTTTGGCCATAAGACTAGATGCTTTGTTTGGCAAACACCAAACACTGCACATCACCACAAACACACCATCTCCATTGTCAAGCATGGTGGTGGCAGCATCATGCTCTGGAGATGCTTCTCAGCAGCAGGCCCTGGAAGGCTTGTAAAGGTGGAGGGGAACATGAATGCTGAAAAATATCATCAAATCTGACTCAGTCTGCAAGAGAACTGACAGAAGATTTTTTTTTCCAGCAAGACAACAATCCCAAGCATACAGCAAGAGCTACACAGAAATGGTTCAAAGACAACAAGGTGAATGTTCTGGAGTGGCAAAGTCAAAGCCCAGATCTCAATCCAATCAAGAATTTGTGGCTGGACTTGAAAAGAGCTGCTCACGCCTGATCCCCAAGCAACCTGACAGAGCTTCAGCTGTGGAGAAGAATTGCAGTGTCCAGATGTCCTGATTGAGACATCTACATCTACACAGACTCAGTGCTGTGATTGCAGCCAAAGATGCATCTACTTAATACTGACCTGAAGCGGGTGAATATTTATGCAATCATTTACTTTACCATATATATTTTTAATTAATTGGCATTATTTTGTAAAAAAAAAAAAAGTTTTTTTGCAAATTCCTGTCAAAATAGCCAAATCATACTGACCATGATGTCATGTATAAAAGACATTGTTGTAAGTCATTGGGAAGCAGAAATCACTGCGCAATATTTGAACTCAGCACCTGGACGTGAAAACATGTTTTGCACAGTGAAGGGTCAGTTCTGACTTGAAGCAAGACATGAAAATATTGACCTTTTTAATTTAAGGAACACCAAAGTGTTTAAGTAGATTAAACCTACATGGAACTTCAATCCTAGTCTGTGATGTCAAAGTGGTGCTTTGTACACACACCATTCACCCTAACACCTCCCTGGAAGTAGTGTTTATCACAAGAATGTAGCACTAACTGGACTGGAGAAAATGTTGCCACTGAAAAGGTAGGAGTTACTGTATATATTCTTCATGATGAACAGCAGTGTATCTGTCTACTCAGCACTTATGTGCACTGTAGTACTGATATACTGAGTACTTTATTTCAGTTTGCCTGTTTGCAAGCTGCTATAACAAGTGAATTTCCCGTGAGGGGCATCAATAAAGCTTATCTTATCTTATCTTATGTTGTAATATTGAGGGACAGTCAAGAGAAACTGTGTGAACATTAGGCCTCATTTGAACCCAACCGCATAATGAGAGCAGTAGGTTGTATGCCAGTGTCTGTTTTTTTTCATGTTGCTTTCATGAAGTGTAAACTTCCACAAAGTATAGTCTCAGTTAGCATTAGCTTTGTTTTTACATACAAAGCCTGTTCTGCTCTGGGATCCTCACCAGTATGTGTGTGTATGTTGCTGCTGTATGTATAATTACTTTATAGACATGCCCTGAAGGTAACAATATAACCTATATACCTTTAAAAAAGGAATGGCCAAATTGCAGGATTTGCTTGGCATTGTTGTGTAACTTTGATTAGCACCACGCTGCTAGCTTGCTCAGACCATAAAGCTGTAACATGCTTGGCAGTGAGGTCAAGGCTAATACAGATCAGATTGACGCTCAAACATGTGTGGTGATTAAGTTCTTGGTTTAGAAACATTTATTATGGTGATATTTATGGTAGAAGAGCAGCCTGACTCAGTTATATTGATTCCCTGGCTACACCGGTAGAGCTGACTAGAAAATGGCGAATAGAGGTGCTGCAGCAATGTATAGTATGAAAAAAAAATGTGTCTTTTGAACATTAAAGCATGTAAAAATATTCTAGTAGACCCCCAAAATAAAAAATATATACCTGAAAATGAGCATAATATGTCACATTTAAACAAACCAGTATCTTCATAGCATCTCATAATGTATACACTTTTTTGTCTTTCTGTGAGTGCATTTCCCAAAATGCTGACAAACATGTAGTACTTCTAAATGTCCTATGGTCACAGTCCCACTAATGTTAGTGAAGAAGAAGATAGACCTCTAAAAGCAATTTGAGAAGTTTCTCCTTCTCCTGAATTATAGGTTCTTTAAAACTGTGCAGGGAAGATCACCAGACAGCTCATCCCATTGAAGTGCTCTACGGTTCCATTTCAAAAATGTGTTGCATCTCTTTACACCCCGCTTGGTGGCATCATTGTTTTTCATGTGGCCCCATTCTCCCAGAAAATGCAAATGAGTGTAATTTCAAATGACAATGAAAGTGAACTTCTTTTCTGAGTTGTGTGTGCCAGGTTCCCTGTGGGGGACAGGGAGCTGAGAAAACCCTGCTCTAATTCTGTCATTGTCAAACTTTGACATAAGCGATTGTTCTGTCGCTTTTGTTGAGTGATACAACGGGTAACAGGGTCCCAATTCCACCACGTTAATTTTTTAAAAGAATGCGCAAGACATGTATTCCTTGAAGAAATGTTGGCGCTGCTTATGCTAAATATTATAACATTCAAGCATTGATGTCTTTTGTTTTTTCTCTTTCATCTCCTCTTATCCACAGGAGGCCCTTACCTTTGCCACTGAGCCTCATAACAGCATCTCAGAAATAATTTAAGTAGCCTTTTTTTTAAAAGACACTAAGACAAGTTTGAAGAATTCAAATTCAAGATCAAAGTTTGCAGTTTCCCCAGCAAGGCTGACTTCCTCCAGCTTCCTCTCCGACAGTGATGATTGAGTACACTGTTTTGTTAAAAGGCCTGTCCGGGATTCCAAAAATCTGCCCCACAATACACATGCCTGCATATTTACCAGAATGTGTGTGAACAGCAAATTAAGTGCCAAGTTGAGTGACGTTCTCCAATGACGGAAGCCACACAATGAGTACATAATGTTCGGCCACAGCACTACAGATTGTCACTGTGAATAATGTAAATACAATATCAATAATGGCCATTTGCTCACCTGTAACCTTTGTTTTAGTGTTTCAGTGACTTCTGGCTTGAGGCCGGGTGAAGGATGTACACACCATTATCACTGCAGGGATTTATGGAGTCAGCCTATTATAGATGGAAAAGTTTTCCAGACTTTCAGTTTCTCTTTTCCCTTTCTTCTTCCCCTGACACATAAATCTGGGGAAGAAATTTCACGGAGTAGAAGTTATTTAATTTCATCAGCACCCCTGACTGACAAGCATCATTATGGATAAAATTATCTTGGTAATTATCCTGCCCAAAGGAGATTTATATCCTTTTGTGAGGGTTGAGAGGGAAAGCATGGGATGTCGAGCTGTGGTTACATGCCTCTCTGCAGCATGGAGAGAAAGTGCTTTGTTAAAATAGTGCCCTAATGAGGCGCTGCCACCCCTCCCGCTGTGTAGGATCCTTGCCTGGCCTGATCACCCTGCGTGCATTGCTTTTGTTCTGCCAAAAACTGGTGAGGAGGGGATAGAGGAGCTGATGAACACACCCTTACCATTCAGCACAACATGCAATCCACAATTATCTCTGTTTCTGAAGGAAATTTGATTATATTGATATCAGATATCCATATTCTGTTAGCTTGCTTTCCATGAGCAAGACTTTGAAGCTGACTGAGAAAGAATCATTTGAGGTCAATAACAATTTTGTCATACAAATGTTTTCCCTTTGAGAATGTATTCAGTATTATGCATATTCATATATACTATAGTCTAATGAAAACCGTTGTCTTTCTTTAAAAAGGCAAACCAGTTTTCTTTCATGTTATAGCTCTACAAATCACATATTTTGTGTAGTGACCTTCAGTTGAGTGCTGAATGGGTTGTTTTTAGCTAAAACTACCATTTGGTTCAGGTTGCTTCAGTTTTCACAGATTTCTCAGTTTTCCCAACATGCCAATTTTCACAGTGAATATATACACTAATATAATAAATTACCTTACGCCGTAATGGTACCATTTCCAATGCAGCTGAACTAAAGTGAAAACACTGCAGAGATCAGATAACCTGTTCAAACCTGCTTGGTGTGAGTGCTTGGAAAAGAGTAGCCACAGAAAAAAAACCCAATTCTGGAGCATTTTGAAGGCTGTGAGTAGAAATGTCATCAGTAAATGATGTTATAAATAAGGAGATCTTCAGATGAAAGAATCACAAAGTGTGAATGCTGTATGGCATACATTAGCATTAGCCTGTTGTGTGTATCTGCTTGCCAGATGAAGGTCCAAAGTGAACTAGAGATAAGGAGGCTTGATGACACACCCAGAAACACTTAAAACCCAAAGCAGACACGGCTCATTTAGATTTTCTATCTATGTCTGCCTGTCAACCTTCTTCAAAGGCAGTGCTGGTAATAACAGGAAGTTCTCTCTCAGCAGTGTGTATCCTTCACAATGTATGTGTGTGTGTTGTTCCCAGTTCATTTATGTTATTGTTAGACAAATTACAGCTGTTGCAGCCGGTTCTCTCTCTTTATAAACATATCCACAGGAACAAGATAACCTGTATCTAGAGTGTCAGTGACTGTCTTTGATAACAGTGAAGAGTTGATATAGTAGTCAGCCCCAGCAAAGAAAAAATAACTTGGAGGTTGATCAGTGGTCCTTGACATGTCTGCTAGTTGTAAGGCTTAAAGGAAAATGGCTTATTGCAACTTGAATTTTATTTTCGCAGCTTTGGATGGAAACACTTTTGGCTAAGGTTATGGATAGTGGTATTGGTTAAATGTTGAAAAAGTAAGGCCACCTTGTCTCATGTTTCAAGTCAGTTGACTTTTTCTATATTTAACCATCAAAAATACGGTCATTCTCTGACTCCATGTTCCTAATCAGAGACATTAAAATGTTAATTAAGATAAGATAAGATAAGATAAACCTTTATTCGTCCCACAGTGGGGAAATTCACAATTTACAGCAGTAAAGGGGATAGAAGCAGTTAAATAGTACAAAAAGCAGTTTAAACATGCTAAAAAGACGATATTAACAAATTTACATTAGAAATTCACACGAGGCTTGCATTGTTGGATTAAATATGAGATCTGAAATATTAAATACCAAAATACAAAATATTGCACATGGACAAGAATGAATTAAAATATGAAACATTACATCCTAAATACAAAATATTGCACCTTGAATAGAATGAGTGAAATCTGAAATACTAAACACAAAATATTGCACACTGACTACAATGAAGTGAAATATGAAATACTAAACACCAAATATTGCACACTGACTACGATAAAGTGAATATGAAATACTACACACAAAAGTATTGCATCCTGACTACAATGAGGTGAAATATGAAATACTAAACACAAAAGTATTGCATCCTGACTACAATGAGGTGAAATATGAAATACTAAATTCAAATATTGCACACTGGATAGAATGAAGTATTGCACAGTGAATGGAAAGGCATAATGTGTAGTCTATTGGGAGCAGTGCTGGTTGTGTAGTCCGACAGCTGCAGGAAGAAAAGACCTGCGATATTGCATCTTCACACACCTCGGGTGAAGCAGTCTGTCACTGTAGGAGTTCTCCAGTGCTGTTAAAGTGTCTTGTAGGGGGTGGGAGTCGTTCTCCAACATTGATGACAGCTTAGCCATCATCCTCCTCTCTCCCACCACCTCCACTGGGTCAAGGGGGCAACCCAGTGCAGAGCTGGCCTTCTTGATAAGTTTGTCCAGGCTATATCCTGTCCGCAGCCGAAATGCTGCTGCCCCAGCAGACTACTCCATAGAAGATGGCTGATGCCACAACAGAGTCATAGAAGGTCTTCAGCAGCGCCCCTTGCACTCCAAAAGACCTCAGTCTCCTGAGCAGATAGAGTCTGCTCTGACCCTTCCTGTAAAGTGCAGCAGTGTTGTCAGTCCAGTCCAGTCTGTTGTTGAGGTGAACACCCAGGTACTTATAAGATGTCAGCATCTCAATGTCCATTCCCTGGATGTTCACTGGTGTTGGAGGGGAGTGAATGGGCCTGCTGAAATCCACCACCAGTTCCTTGGTTTTCCCCACGTTGATCTGGAGGTGGTTCCACTGGCACCAGTCCATAAAATCCTGTGTCAGTTCTCTGTATTCCCTGTCATCCCCATCTGTGATGAGGCCGACGATAGCAGAGTCATCAGAGAACTTCTGCAGGTGACAGGTTGGAGAGTTGTATGAAAAGTCTGCAGTGTAGAGGGTGAAAAGGAACGGAGTCAGGACCATTCCCTGCGGGGCCCCCGTACTGCAGACGTCTGTGTCGGACACACAGTCCTGTGTCCTCACATACTGTGGACAGTTGGTGAGTTAGTCCAGAACCCAGGATGTGAGGTGCAGGTCCACTCCTGTGTTCTCCAGCTTGACCCTCAGAAGTGCTGGCTGGATGGTGTTGAATGCACTGGAGAAATCAAAGAACATGATTCTCACAGTGCTCCCAGGTTTCTCCAGGTGAGAGAGGGCTCTGTGCTGGAGGAAGATGACGACGTCGTCCACCCAGATGCCAGGTTGATAGGCGAACTGGAGTGGGTCACCAGGGGGCGGAGATGGGCAAGGACCAGCCGCTCTAGGGTCTTCATCAGGTGGGATATTAATGCCACCGGCCTGTAGCTGCTGAGGTTCTTGGGGTGCGGCGTCTTGAGGACAGGTACCACGCAGGATGTCTTCCACAGCTGTGGCACCTTCCCCAGCTTCAGGCTCAGGTTGAAGATGTACTCCACAACCCCACACAGCTGGTCTGCGCAGGTCTTCAGGAGCCTGGAGCTGATGCCGTTCGGACCCACCGCCTTCCTCGCCTTGGTCCTCCGGAGCTGGTTTCTCACCTGGGCTGTTGTGAGGGTCAGGTTGGAGAAGGGGGGCTGTGTGCTTACATTCCCCATGGTGATAGACGGGGGGACCGGTCAGTATCTTCTCCTCCTGTCGCGGCGCTGGGCTCCGGCACGGCTCCCCCGTCTTCTCCTCTTTATCTCTCGGGGAACCTCAGGCCTCTCGTCCGGCAGCACCGCTGTGTTGGGATCAGCTGTGTTGTGGAGCGCCAACAGCTGATCCCAACTGTAAACAATAGGACCTCAGCTGCGCCCAGGGGCCCCAGACACGGATGTAAACATAGTAAAAACTGAATGAAAAATGCCAGCTCAAACACTGTCACTATGGTGGACATGTTGAACTGAGCATTCGGTAACTCAAGCCCGTGAAAATAGTTAAAACTAATTAAAAGAGACATAATAAAGAGAAAAAAAGCTCAGCGGTGAGCGAGAGCTGCTGTAACTGGCTGCCGCTAGGGGAGCGCCATCTTGACTCATCTAATTAGAATTACAAATATTTTCTCATTATTTTATTTAAAACTTGGTAGGCATTAGGTTACTCTCAAAATGTATTTTCAATTAAAAATTTGGGGCTATTTGACCTTTATTTTGATTTCAAACATGTCTCAACTTTTAACGACCAGTGACAAGGATTCTAATGTGTTAACCTGCTTGATCATTCACCGCAACAGAATAGCTTACTAAAAAGGTGGATGTAAAGAAGGTGCTGAGCTGCCAGCAGTGGTTGGTGAAAAGACAAAGCCTAAAGGCCTAAGTCTAATGAGCAGCTGTGTGGCCCTCATTAAGAGTGTAAAGCAACTGCTGATCTTTAATGAGCCTCTTCATTAAGAGCCATTTGGAAGGGAAAGATCTGGAGGCAGCCAGGCTCAGCACCCCAAGCACCAGGGCAAGGCTACGACCATCAGGGAAAACCATTGCAAATACACCAAGTCACTGGATGACAGGGTGTATGTTGGGTGAACATGTGTCCACATGTTAAGCTCAGCAGATCCAATTTAGGGGGGTTCTTCACTAGTATCACTCACACAAACATCAGATATCAGTTGTTCAATGTCATCCTGTCTGACCATAGACCACATAGACATATCACTGTCTGAAAATTCCTAAAATGTTTTTGTTCATTTTAATTCATTTGAATACTGCAAAGTATTCAAGTCTATAATTAGGCTTTCAAGTAAGGTTTTAAGATTGATTCTGGAGGAAACACCGAACATTGAAAATTAAATATGCTGGTGTTAACTTTCAAAAGCACATACCAGCAGTGCAGGCTTTATTAATGTCTTGTACAAATCAAGAGAAACAGTTCTCATACTTAAACAACAAAACAGATTCTTTGTCTATGTCTTCCAAAATGGTTACGTGATCTGCTGTCTCTAAGGTTAAAATTTGGTTCAAATTAAAAGTACAGGCAATTAAAACTAAATTTGGTTCAGGTTAGGGGATGATTATGGTTAAAAAAAAATCAACACACTGCTCTTGTTGGCTCTGGTTAATGAACGTATGTAATGTTCAACAATTCAATTTTATGCAGTGTTTTACAGCCATTTGGTATCATGACATTAAGTTCAGGCTTTGGCAACAGCGCCAAAATCATGCAGAGACATGCTTTTAACACCTGCACAAAATGGGAAGCATAAGGGAGGGAGGGGAAAAACTCTTCAACTCTTCGCCCTCTCTTTGTGACAACAACTCTCCAAATCAATCAATTTTACACCTGGACCCTTTTAAGAATTATTGTATTCATTAAATAATTAAACCAATCATTGAGATATTAGTTGCTTACTTCCATATCCCTTCCTATATATCCCATGCATAAGAAGTCATTTCAGACATTCCAGTCTCATTTAGTTCCCAGTGGTGTAATAAAATGCTCCATATGTGCAAAGGTACTAGAAAACTTCAGAGTTCAGTATAATCTTTTAATAATTTTAGACCTGAAATATGTTTGTGTTCATCTTAAAATCCTCATCTTAAAATAAACTATCCCCTCCTCCTGTATAGAAATCCACCCATTACCCCCTTTAGAACCTATAAAATTTGGCTGGTTATGACAATGTCATCATGCTACAGTTCAACAAAAATCCACCAATTACTGGTATTGTGACTTTAACCATTATTTTGCTGTCAGTCCATCCAATTCATATGATTCCTCTATTTTGTGGTTTAGGCTGAACAAATTACTTGCAACCTATCACCAATACATTCCTATCTTAGCAGTTTCCCCTGCCTAGGTGCTTGTCTGATTTCTTATTTTCTTGCTGCCCTTGGGCCACAGAGATGTGAATAGGGTCAAATGAAACCTATTTGGACAAGGTAATCACACAATATCTATGGTTTATCCTACAGGTTGCAGCAAAAATGCTCACACTTATTAATTCTGTCAGTTGGGGTCACCTTCCAAACCCTGATTATATGCTGCCAAATTTATTGTGCCCCACTGTACCTATGCAATTCCTTGCACTCAGCTTTCTGTTGTCATTGATTGGCTACATGTGACAGTGCTGAAAGTAATGTGGACACAGCTACTAATCAATAAAAAAATGTATGTGCCTAGAACCTGGGAGGCATTCTATAATGAAATCAATAGCTGTGCTTGGCTTCTTGCATTAAGATCATTGGCCAGATTGTTATTTAGTCATTGTTGTCCTACACCAGCAGCATAACCTGGCTACCATAAGAAATCAATGGCAGCATATCGCAGCCAGCATCCCAATTACTGGCAGTTCTGGCAAGGAAGCAATGCAGCATTTTTCCATTGCCACTCCTTGTGGGAAATCACAGGACATTATTTTTCTTATGGAATCTGCTGCACAAAGAATGACATCTGGCTGCTGATATTTAAGATCCATCTGAGGCGCTGAGCTTTCATTTCATTTGAAGGGGGCTCAGATTGGAATCCAGCTGCAGAGTGTTAATAAAGCAGGCAGAAAAACTTATATTTTACTGCCAGCCATTGACATGATATGTGATGACGTATTGATCACTGGCAGCCCCTGACAAGAAAAATAATAAATTTCAAATAGTAAATTGGTTACTGCAGAGAAATTAAATGTTACTGCCAAAACTCTTTACATCTCTTTAACTGACAGAGCCACTGCTGGGTGATTCAAACACATGTTTTAAAGACAGGCATTATTCAAACCTACAACCAGATTGGAATGACTGTACTGACTAGAAGAACAGCATGTCTGTTCTGTCAGACGCACTTGAGATGGACAACTGAGAAAAGCAGTTGAAGTGGCTCCTGTATATGCTTGCCTTCACAGCACAGAGCAGAGGGGAAATGAGAGGAATTGAGAACATCGACTGTGAGTGTGTCACCTGTCATTAGCATCATGCCTCCACATGTATCAGCATGTCAAATCATGGAAAACATGCCTTGGGCCAAATAGACACATTATCAACATTCTATTTTTCTTAGGCAGATGCTGCTCACTTACAACTCCCCATAACAGACTGTGACTCCCCTCCCAAACTGATATATACCCTCCCAGCAAAGTGACTGCACTGGGCTTACTGGGATGTGACACAGAGAGGGGCTGGTGAACAGGGAGAAATAACAAGCTTTGTCTCTTTTTTCAGGTGTTTGTAAACTTTTCAAAGCACCTCATGCTGGTGAGACATGGCTCTTTGTTCAAGCTCAGACTGAGTTTTTCAAACACATGGCTCTCAAAACACACCAACGTGACACACGTTTGATTAAAAGGAAATGATAGCAGTGTTTGAGACCAAAGTGATCTTGACTTTACACAGCTAGTCTAGCCACAGTTTGGAGACACTGAGTGTTCACTGAGCTTTGATGGAAGGATGAAGAATAGGCTGGTCGCATTAAAAATGACAATGGAATCCATTAAGGGGAAACTTGGGGGGACTTGAGTAGAAATGTATTTTCTGGTCTCTGGCCCAACTTTTTATGGCCCAAAATGGCTGTGATTTCAACAATAAAATTATAAAATGTCACCATTTTATAATGATATAGATAGTGATATATTTGTAAAAGGATGGAGGGAGGTACACATGTACCTGACACATACACACTGTAAATATTGTTTATAATTAATACTTTCAATTAATATATTATTCTTAATTTGCGGTGCTGAGAATTTCAACAACTCAAGAATTTCCAGACTACGTGTATCTGAGATGTTTTTGAGAATACTATAAAGGAATTGTTCTCATGGTCTAGTTAGTGTGAATGCAGATTTCAGCCATGCTCATTCAGCATTTACACTATTTTTCTTCTAAACTTAATTATTCTGAATTATTTTCCTGTCTTCCATACTCCCACAAATTTCATTATTTTCAGCCCCCTGAAAGCTGAAAACTCCCAGTTTTGCGCGGCCTGCTCTCATGGTTTTGGGTTTTAGTTTAGATTATGTTTTGTTAGTTTTATGTTAAAAGAGTATGTCCTCCAGTTCATCGTTGTACCATGTGTCAACTGTTACAGTCTATTTCCTAGTATTTAGTCATTTCATTTCCCTAGTGTGCTTGGATTTTTGATTAGTTTTTCAGGACCTACCTACTTATATGTATGTGACTCATCATCTACACTCAACAAAAACACACTCTCCCATTTTTTCACGAATTAGTAAAAGGTCTAAAACCTTTTCGGTGCACACAAAATGCTTATTTCTCTCAAATTTTTGAGCACAAATTTGTTAAAATCCATGTTAGGGAGCACTTCTCCTTTGTCAAGGCAATCTGTTTACCTGACAGGAATGGCATATCAAGATGCACAGGTGTACCTTGGGCTGGTCACAATACTCCACTCTAAAATATGTAGTTTTATCACACAAGACATGACTAACATGACTCTTGATGGATTATCTTGACAAAGGCAAACTGCTTACCTAAAGGATTTGTGAACAAAATTTGAGAGAAATAAGCATTTTGTGTGTGCTAACACAACGTACAAGATCAATACAAACACAGTGTCTGCCCAGCTTTAAACCAGACATAATTCTATTCTTGAATCTGTTGTCCTGGAAAAAACCTTTTAAGTGTGCTGAGCATTTGGAGTTGTTTTATTGGTATATGGTCCTTTTAAGTGGAGAGACACAGCAACACTCCCACACACAGGAAGTTGTATATGGTGCTGTAGTCGTAGTTGTCCCGCCTCCTGAGTTGCAGAATGACAGATCAGTTTGTTGTTTGAGCAACAGATCCAGACTTGCTCCACTTCTGCAGAGTCACTACAGGACGTAAGTTAAACAGTTAAAATGTAAATAATGAGGTATTTTTTTTGATGACAGATCATTCATACATGTTTGACTTGCTGAGAGTGTTGTGTGTAGACAAGACTTGTTTTGAAACCCACAGGCACAGTTACAAACTGAAACTAGGTCACTAGATTGGTCATTGGTATTTTTTCACAATATACTACAGACAATATTGTATTCTCCAATATTCTCCAAAGTCATTTTTGACTTTTCATCTATTTTGTTTTGTTTAGGTTATAAACCATTTATATACTTTATTAACTAGAAATGGGATTAAATTGTGTGGAATATCTTTGCTGTATCAGAATGGTAAACTAACCCCTGTCTTTTCTTCATTGTCATTCAGTTATAAACCAGCATGGCAGCGCTAATGGATGATGAGGTGTTTTTGGCTTTCACCACCCATGCTGCTATTGTCATTCTGAAGATGATGCTGATGGGCTTCATGACTGGTTACTATCGAGTCACCATAGGGGTAGGTAACAATAGTAGTGCCTTCTACAAGTCCATTTTACATTAGTTTGACATGATTTCATGTACTGGGTATATCAGGTCCCAGGATGTGTTTAGCCAAGTTTAGCCCCAGAACAACTTCATAGCCAGAGTTGTTTTGGTTTTCATCATAGTAAACAGGATTTGGTCCACGAGATACAATATATAATATATACAAGAAATAAAGAACTCCTATGCCTAACTGCCCCACAAAACTGCCATGTCTTTCACCCTACAGTTCCACAGAATAAAACATCATGCACACAGTACATTTAAGGAATCACGTAAAATTAATCTTAATTCTTGCATTCGCTGAACACTTTTTGCATTTTCCCTTAATGTATTTGCATTCCTACATTATAATATGAAACCTTTCAATTTAACTTATGGTACGCAGAGGTAGAGACAGTCACAAACACTCTGGACTTTGCCTCAATGCGTGTATTATTTCCCTCATTTAGGTTTACTCAAATGAAGAAGATGTGGCCGGAAAGTCGGCAGAGGAGAAGAAAAAACTGCTGAGAACCCATCCAGATGTGGAGCGAGTTCGAAGGTGACGTGATCTGGCCTTGAAATGCAGATGCTACAATCCCTTACACTTATAACTGCGACAGTGGTATATCATTAGAAAATAGCAGATGATTTTTAGGCATATTGTGTGGGTTATTGTGTTTGTTTTCTTACCACTAATTGTAACCCAGCCTTACTCAAACAGTAAGAGAGATATGTTTTTGCTTTACTTATATGGATTTTAAAGTGTAGTGGTACTTGTAATATTTTTGGGAAGAGGCTGTTGAAACCAACGTTATGCACCAACTTTTACATTTAACATTTTTAAAAACTATTTTCATTAAAAACTCTGCTTATTCAGTGTTCCCCTAAAATCTATCCTTATTAGGGTCTCTGCTGAAAAAGCCTTTAGATCAGGGTTGGTATGTAGATGTAGTTCTCTATTACTAAAAAAATACAAATCATAAAGTCACAGTACCTCTCATTAAGTTTGTGCTGGATGGATGGATGGAAGGATTATATCATCATTGTACATGTGTTGTATAATCACTGTACTATATCTCTATACAACAAGTTGTACTATGTTAATAGATACATTAGTTAGTCAAGCTATATATTGTGTTTTTTTGTTCTCCAGGTGTCACCAGAATGACCTGGAGAACATTATTCCCTTTGTGCTGGTCGGCCTGCTCTACGCTCTGACTGGACCTGAGCTTTCAATTGCTCTGCTTCACTTCCGCCTCTTTACTGGTTCTCGGATCCTGCACACCATTGCTTATGTAGGTCCTCTGCCTCAGCCCAGCAGGGCTCTGTCCTGGGTAACAGGCATGCTGGTCACCTTCTCCATGGCTTACAGGGTGCTCAGCACAACTTTCTTCCTTTAGAGATGGTGGAGATGACCTCTTCTCCACAAGCCCACATTGCTACATGGATCTTGAATTTTTTTCCTTTACTCTTTCTGTAGCTATCTAAAAGCTTGATTATTAAACAGTCTTGCATTTATTACTTGCATTCCCCTTGACTTGCTAAAACTATTGCCATGGATGAAAAATGCATTTTTAATAAACCTTTCTATCATCTAGTGTCTGGGTAATTAATTTTAAGGTAATGCAGCAGGTGCTAAAACTCAAATGCAACTATGGATTGCTTTGCAGAAAATTTACTTCGGTATAGTAGAGGTGTTAAATCTGGCAATGTAAAAGAAAGTCATTCATCATGTTTTAAGAGTAAAATCCACCTAGTTACTTAAAACATAAGAGCATGTCTTATGCAATGTTTAGATATGAATCTAACTTCAAATGTAGCCAGTCCATATAGGAATTATATCCATTTTCACTTTTAAATGGTTAAAATGTGCAAATAACAGTGTACAGTATATCTGAGATAAAGTTGTTACTGCCATCATTGGCAATAACAGTGACACCTAACATTAAGTGGTATTTCAGGTCAGGGCCACTCCTACAAATTACACAATCCCAGGATAACTGCCAGGCATTCATGTGTAACTGATCTTTGGTCTTTGCTATTCACAGTGACTCTGCAAAAAACTGTCCTCACAACATTCTTTTTTTGCAGCAAGAAATGTATCTTTATTTATATAGACAATCGAAATGTCTCTTATGCTCTACAACTGAGGGCATTACTCTTCATGTTCTGACATTTAAAATGCAGGAAGATGTATTTATGTTGTTCTCCAGTGATTTCTAACACAGAGAATGTCATTAATGATCATTGTAATGGACAGCCTGGTTCATCAAGCATGATCTACTTAAGCTTTGACCTCTTCCTTTTGCTTGACAAGAAAGGTGCTTTTTTCACCTGTCACATGATACTGTAGTGTCACCCATGAAGACAAACAATTTGAATCTGACCTGTTCCATGATATCTCCTCCGGTGTTTGCAAACCTATAGACACCACATTGATTTTCTCCACAGAAGGCAAGTTCGTATAAATCTTGATGTGGAATGAGTCTGCAGGTAGAAATAACACCCAATGTCCTAATAACACTGTTATAATATGTTTATGTAAAAAAAAGATAATTTCATTTTAGCTTCTGCTTTAACCCTTTGAAACCATAAGTTTGGTTTGAAAAATACTTTTTTTTCTTTTACAAATTTCCCCACTGAAGGACGAATAAAGGTTTGTCTTATCTTACTGTCCCATTTCTTGTCATTGTTCTTTTAAGTCTGACTGAGATCTGAAAAATTGAATAAGTTAAAAAAAACCCCGCTTCCATTCAAACCAAGGACACAACAAATAGTCACACAAGTATGAATGAATATTGGTACTTGTGAGTCTCTTACTGGAACCAAGTCACAATATTAATCTTTGTAATCACAAGATAACAAGTTAGCAAAGTTTTTTTTTTGTTTTTTTTTTTTAAGTCAGTTAGTCATTTCATTTTATTTTCTTGCCAAATATTGGATAGTTTTACCACTGTTAGAAAGTTAAGAAAAAAGGGGTGGGAAGGGTGCTTGCTGGCTGTTCTGGACTGCATTTATAGAGCCCTTTTTCTAGTCTTAACTCAAAGCACTTTCACAAAGCAAACCAGCATTCAACCATATTCATACATGGTGGCAGGGTGATTGGAAGGTGCCACCACTATTTACCATGCACACACATTCACGCACAATTTGGGGTTCAATATCTTGCCAAAGGACACTTCAACATGTAGACATGTAGGAGCCATGAATCAAACCATGACCTTCCATGGTGGGCAGCCGCTCTGCCTCTCGAGCCACAGCCATCCCTTTATAAGAAATGGATGAGCGCATAGAAATTACTAATCTGGTTGTCTGCTCATTTTGTGTTCGTCAGTATGGTGATGACACAGTTCTAAAAATCAGATTTTCAACCCAATGTTGCACAGGTGAAAAAAACGGGAAAGAAAATGAACTACTCAACCTGTGGCTGCTATGGCATTCTCACCAGCAACAAACCCATCCACTGTAGGCAGAGGCATGAGCATGCAGCACATGTCAGAACATCCAGCAAGCACCCTGTCACTGTTATTCAACAAAGTGTTAGTTAATTCAGAACTAACGTTAGTTGAAAAAGAAAATAGCTGGAGTACAATATTTTGCCTATGTGGATACAGTAGGAAAGGCAAAAAATCTGAAAAAATTAATTTGCAAAAGGTACTTCAGAACCATGACAACAATAGCAGTGAACACTGCAAAATTGGCTAGCTTTGGTTAGTTCATGTATCCGACACTAGTATGTATATGCATACAAGTATGATCATTTTGTACGTGACAGCTGTGGTTAAAGGAATCTTCAGCATTTTTCAAGCTGGATCATATTTTCCCATGTTTTTGTGTATAAGTGAGATGCGAAACGGGCTGCAATGTAATCCCTCTGTACACAGCAGTGTACATTTACTAAAAGAGCTTGTTTTTGCATCTGACAGGCTCAGATATTCATTCTAAGTGTCTGACAACATAATGGAAAGGATCCCAACAGAGATAGACCTTTTTGTTAAGCCACAGCACTCCATTTACAGAAACAATAAATAGTAAGTATAGTAAGTAAGTAAATATTTCTCTTCTAACACCAGTCTTCACATAACACTTCACTCCAGGAAAAATAATCAGATCAGTCAGTTATGCCATTCTTTACATTTTATGGCAGCCTTTCACCTAAATGCAGTTTTATATAAGTCTTAGTGTAATTGTGCAGATTTACAAGTGAGATGTCACCACAGTAAGGGCTTGTTTAGTTCTGCTACAATAGTCTATAAATCATATCTATATTTTACATCTTGCTCTATCTCACATTTACACACTAATCTCCTCTTGTCTTAAAACAAGATAATTAGCAGCAATAAATATTCAACAACAGCACATTACACAGTAGAAAACAAATGGCATAATTAAGCTGTTCTATTAAAAATGTGTAATTTTTATTCATTTAAAACTCTTCAAGTTTTAGTTTGAAAAATATTAATCCAAAATTGCATCCGCATTTTTCTCTCACAATATACAGGCTTATTAACCAGAAATGTTAAGCAGGTGCTCATGTTTGACTAAAGAAATTAAATTCCTTATACCCTAAAGGGTCATGTTTACAAGAACAACATTGGTGTAGAGTCTGTCGTCAGACCCTCATTTTGATATAAATATCAAAAGAAGGAATCATAAAGAAATAAAGTATGGGGACAGTTTAAAGATATAAGCCCCTACATTCAACAACTATACTGATGAATTGATAGTGAATTTGTGTGGAATTCAAGAATCACGAATAATTCATTATTAACTGTTTTATCTATACAATATATAACAGATTAGTACATTAGTAGTAATGACTTTATTTCCTGCTGTGATGTTCACGTAAAATAAGGGTTAATAGAGGTGAACAAACCATCAACTGCATTATTTACTGTAATTTTCTGAATTAATACTTCCTTTCTTAATCTTCAACAAAGTATTCACTTTTTTCACATATTTTATAACTTTCTTTACTAATATTTCCAATTATTTGTTACGATAATTAAGGAATTGTTGATTAATCTTGAACTGCAGCAAATAGCATTCATTACAATGAGCTGAAAGGTTTTATTTATTAAAGTAAATGTAACTATATTTTGTACTTCCTTTTTCTTGCTGAACACTGTCATATTTTCTTCTTGTGTGAAAATAGTCAGTTACATTTTCAGTTTGTCACAGTCGTCACACAGTTTCCCCTTCTCCTGTAATTAGACAGAGACAGATGTTATTTGCAGTAGGCTCAACAAAATATGACTGACAGGCATCTCTTTTACTCAGCTTAAGCCGTGTACGGTTGGGGGATTTTGAACAAAAAAATCAAACATATTCTTTGTAATGACATTACAGGCAAACATAGGACACTTTGAGCTGCACATACTGTAAATCTACCATTACATACTGTATTTGTTATATGCTATTTCTAGAAATTACACTCATCCTGCTTCTTCTCTGTATTTTTTCTCGTTTCCAGAAGAAGTATTGTTTGAGCTGCTGGTACTTTTATTACTACTACACAGTTACTGGAAATTGTAAAACACCTCTACGCTATCATTTATTTTATATCCGGTCAGCTGTTATTTAAAATTCATGAGGATGCCTTGCCCTTGTGTTTCTATTAAGATAAATTCTACATACTTGATTTAGACTTTTTAATTACAGCAGACTACAAATCAATGCATGAGTTTTATTTTATCTTTTTTTTGTGATACCATAGTGCATGATTTAGTTAATTATTAATTCCCTTTATTGACTGAAACACATAAAATGAATCATATTTTCATTACTCCAGCAGCTGATGTCAGAATGAATAATGTGTAATAATGTGCTGCCAATTGATACAAACAAACAAATACAACATACAACAAATACAAAGAGTGAAGTCAGGTGAGAACGAGTTCAAATTTGGGAGAAAATCACAGTTTATTTAGTTAGTTAGTGGTACTGTTAGTTCATAATGTTAGTTTTCCACTATAGATGTGTGAATTGCCACACACGATTCTACTCTTTTTATGATCCACTCATGCATTCAGAGGTGTAGGAGTATTTAAATTAAAATGCATTCCTGTTCTGCTTGTGGGAACTGACTGTAATACTTGGGAAGCATGTCTGTCTTCCACTAGAGGGAGGCATTTTAAAAGTCAACTGAGTTGCTCCTCATTAGGAGTCATTTATGGACCAGGTGCAGCTCATAAAAGTGTCTCTGCTCAAGCAATTAACTTCATTAGCATCGCTGAAAACATTGCCCTGCATATCACACAATTCACATTATATTTCTCTTCCAACCAAGCACAAACACTGATGTAATGTATTTATGCAAAGTTTTTATACTGAGTTAAATGCATAGAACAACAACTTTACTAACATTTTTATGCAGAATAATTATCATTATTATTATCATTTCATCAGATTCTCACTTGTGTTTTGCTGTTAGGAAGTAAAGTGTACTGACTTGTTTAGATGTGTCAGCTGCTGGTATGATGAATGCCTGGTGCTGCACATGAAGGTGACTGGCTCTACGCAGAGCAGTGAAACCCATGGGTGGGCACTGTAAATAGTAGAGTGAAATTACCATGAAGGCTGCTTTAGGTGGTTGCATTGTGTCCTGTCCCTGTTTAAGTAGAAGAGTTTTATGAGAGCTCATTTGTTCGAGACCCTTGGCCCTCCAGGGTCTCTCATTCCCCAGACATATCAGGCATTTCACAGCTTGGGTGGAGAGGAGGAACACCCTGAGTATCTACTATAACTAACAATCTCAGACACACCCTAGATACCTTACTCATACTGCATACATTACAAACTGGACTCTGTAACCTCTCCGAAGAATTTCTCATATGCTGTAGTAGTTTAGTTTTAGTTTTTTCCAGCAATATATGTTAGTAATTCTGTCTGCCCACACTTTTCAGTTGGATATTCTGTCAATATACATCTGTAGCAAATAAAGAATGATTAAGGTTTGGCTAACTTGACTAACTAACACTTGCTTATTCTAAATAATTCATATGTAAATAGTGACTTGTAGGAGGCAGAACATGAAGGTAAACAATTATACAAGAGTACCACGAGAGTTCATGTGACAGAAATTTTAATCGACTGAGTGTTGTGCAAACATCTCCACAAGGGGTCCACCAACTTCTACAAAAATTAAGACCACATGTGTCTACAAACTACCAACGGCACATGTATGGAGCACATTTGCATACATACACACCCAATGTAGTATGTTCAGAACTGTATACCCATCCACTGTTTATGATGCTGTCCACCTCTACATTTGCTCTCATCCACCACCTGTCCTTGACACCCTTCTTCTGCTCTTACATCATACTGTTTCCTATAGTGGCCCTGAATGCTGCTAATGCAGACTAGTTGAACGTAAGCAATTTGTAGCAGGCATTCTTATATCTATGTATGTATAGATCCATCCTGTCACCCAATAATTATGTTCACATACAGTACCACCAATTTCCAATATCAAACTTGCTTGGTAAAAAATGAAGCTTAGTGGAAGATCAATCAAAAAGACTGCAGATCTTCATGATTCCTCTATTTATTTACATTCTTTCTCTCTCTCTCTCTTTCTCTCCCTCTTCTGCTTCCACCCTCTATTAGCTGACTGAGGTTGTTCACTCTTTCAATTAAACCAATCAGATTTTGCCACATTTCTGAGCCAATCATCTTGTTGCCCTGAAGCTTTAAAAATGTTCCTTTCTCTGATGTTGTCAATGGCTGTAGCTGTAAGTACAAGATGGCAAATGTTGAGTTTTCTAAATTTTTTCTTTTGCTAATCTTAACTTGGAAGCTTTGAGTAAGTAGCAATTAACTTTACTCCAAAACATGTTTGACAAATCAAATTAACAGTATATAGCATATATTGAAGTAGATGGGGTTGGTATGAGTGTACATACTGGCATGCAGCTTACACAGTATCAGTATAGTCTGTTCACTTTGCTTTGCGTCTGTGTTTCATTAACTGTCGCTACACATCCATAAGATCTGCCCTGTGCCGTATTGTTCAGCTGGTTAATTATACAACCACTTAATAAGGCACAACTTCATTGTCACACTACACACTGCTGAGGTGAGCTAAATATTTATATTGTACAATGCCACCCAAGGTCTTGAAAAATTAATGAATGGTTAAAAGGAATCTAACTCGTGGACGGTAAAAAGAATTTCGAATCACTTGTGTACTGCCAGGGTAGACATTTTGTGGTCACATTTTCTTTACTCTCTTTCTTCTCCCCATTGAAAGGCATTTTGAAGTTGCTATCCTCCCGAGCATTTTCAACAATAAAGACCTGGTTCCTAGCTTCTACCAGCTGTCTCTGCTGTGGTAAAGATGACAGTGCAACACAGGTACATGGTCTAGGCTACAAATCTGCTTATCGTCTCAGCAGTACATATGCAAATACACACACTCACATATAAATAAATGTAAAAGTGTTTTTACGTCCAGGGATATGCATCTCCAAAGGCCAAAGCATCCATCTTGATGCATTGTCAATGATCAAATTCATTAAAGACAGACGACTACAACTACCAGTGCGATACCTCTATTCTTTGCAGTGTGATTTAATGCAATATGATGCGTTTCAATGTAACGCAAAATATATAAATATGATGACATACAATTTAATATGGTGCAGAGAGTTTGAATTTATTTCTTTGGTTCTTCTTAAGCACACAGGCAGCAAAAGGTGCCATTTTACTTTACATATCTATTTCATATCTATTTCACTAGTACTGCAACTCAGTAAGCATCTTATTTATTTAGTTACTTTATGACCCCTAAAAAAACTTGGCCCTTTTACAAACCTTACACGTTTAAGAATGTATCATAAATTCTGCCAGCAGACAGATGTGCTTTCAGCAGGTAGGCTAACTCAGCAATGAGCAGAAAACAGTGATGCTGTTTTCTGTGTCTTTATGAACAATAATAATAATAAAAAAACATTTCACTAACATGCCTTTCATAAATTTCATGCTTTTAAAATGTGAAAAAAGTAAACAATTGTTTGCAGTCACAGGCTGCTGTAAACTGTGTCTTACCATCAATGTATGCCATTGTATCAGGATATCCATGACAGCAGGGCGTTCAATACGACAGGCTGCTCCTCCCAAAAATGCTTCAACATTTCAAGTGGCCTTTTCAACTTATGTATAAGTTGAACTGAGATCAGACAATTGGTTCCCAAAAGCAGCATTTTCTTCACCTAGTTAAAGGAACCTGTGGGTCAGAGTTTACATAACGAACACACAATCGAACAAACTTCATATAGGTCAAACCATGATACAATCTGATTGAGTGAAGTCTTTTAAGGAAAGACTGTCGCGAAGTGTTCGTTTTTATCCCCATTTGAATGATTCATTGTGTCACGCAATGACAATCAAAAGACACAGAGTTGTTAAAGAGAGATCAGAGAGGCAGAACAATGTAGCCAGGAGGAGGTTCTGACAATAGGCTTTTTTTGTCGCCTTAAAGTATGGCTATTCAGAACAGATAGAAACACTCATGGTTAGGGTTTGGTTTGAATGGCCTTCTTTGAAAATAAAAATACATCTCAGCCCCTCTGATTTCAAAACCTTTACTTTCAATCACCACATTTCAATTCAACTTTATTTATATCGCGCTAAATCACAATGGGGGGTTTCCACAAATCCACATAATAATTAATAATAATAATAATAATAATAATAATAATAATAACAAGAGCAGATGTTGAGCAGGAACATGGGAGCTGTAGGTGGCTTGCAGTCAAAGATCCAAACTCATTTCAAAATTGTACTTATTTAAAAACATACACACACGCTCACACACTAACACAAAAGGTTGACCCTTCCAGCCAGCTGACTCCTCTTCATGTGTTTCAATCTGTAGTGGAGCAAGCCTGGGGTCAGCAGATTGTTTATGCTGAGACCAGTGATTGGAGTGAAGGTGATTACCATAAGCAATTTAAATGTTATTGATTTAACCTCCTGTGTGAGGTAATTGAACACCGTGGCCAAGCACCCAACTTTACTTCCCCACCCTCTAATTCTGTTTTTCGTTACATTTGTGAGGTTTTTCTGACTCTCTTCCCCAGCATTTTTAGCTCACTTTCATATTATTTCAGCCTCTTTCGCCTCTTTCTATTCTTCCTCACGTCAGTCTCCATGCTAAACTGTAGGCCTCTCTGTCAGTCTGTATCCTCAGGCCAAGAGAAGTGGTGAAAGCACCAATAGCAAATCAATGGGCAGTCTGTCATGGTAACAATGGAAATGTTCAATTAACAACCAACAGTGGATAATTTACAGTCTCACCATCATTACTTTTCCATTGTGTGTGTGTGTGTGTGTGTGTGTCAGGGAGGACTGGGGACAAAACAATGTTTTTTTTTGTATTCATGAGAATCATTTTCTGATAATTTCTCTCTTCAATAGACCATCATTACTAATCATCAATCTTAACACAAAAGCCCAATTTCCTACTTAATTACAATTTTGGTGTTTTTAGATAACAAGAACAGTACGATTGTAAATTACAGAGTGGAATTGACAAAAAAGACAAAAAAAATGTTATTATTAAAATATTCCCAAATCTGTTTAATATCTTCTTCATTATACTGAGCCATAATGGAAGACTAGATTTGGCACTCAGATCAATTAATAAATGGAGAAATCTCCACCTGGGAGACACACTTGCGCATTCTCCATTTTTTATCATGCTCTGCCATTCCTCTAGAGAGATCACAATTTCTTGTTTTAATATTTTAGTGTTCTAACTTAAGCTTCAGGATTCTCTCCAGGTAGCACACTAGATCATCTTGACATTTCAAAGTACTGAAACCTTTGGAATAAAGTGTTTTTTATTAAATTCTATTAACATAATTTATGCTTGTCAGACACCCCACCTCAGTGGCAGCTGAGTTGGGGCTGTGGAGAGACTTAGTCACCATATTTCATCTTCTGGTCCTCTCAGATGGAAGACTGGGCTGTTAAGACACATCTGACATAGTGGTGATGATTAGTGCAGGAGACAAACTGCCCAGCACTCAGTGTCATCATTCACTTCCTGCTTCAGCATGGCATGAACCACAGGGAGTGTCTGAGGAGGATTAATACATAGCTCTTTATTTGACTATCACTTCAACAAAGAACTTAACAAAGACATTGTGTTCAGTAATCAGTCAAATATCTTGACCACTGTCCTAGTCTTTGAAATAGATGCTGTGTAAATGCATGAAAATATGCTCATGTACTGTAAAGCTCATGTAGTAGATTGCACACTATTCACATTCAAATACAGATTGTATGAGTTAAATGGGCCACATCTAGAATGCTGACTATGGTTAGGTGGAAACTTTACTTTGTATCAGTTAGAGATCAGGGATTTGAGGATAACTCGTATGTGTTCCAGCTTACTTTTGTAGTTGTAGCCACCATTTCTGAAATCTGGAAACATGCTACAACAAAGTCCTGTGGAGCAAAAACACAAGCAGTCAGACTATCAGGTAGGTTGTAACTAAGCCAACAGTCTATCCAGATTATCTAAACCATTTTATTTAGAGTTCACTGATAGTGAGCACCTGAAATATTAATCACACCTGAATCAAGAAGTGTGTGAGCACAAGCACAGCATGAACAGTAGGTCAAAGTCAAAGCATGAAGTGAGTCGGTATACTGTGATGGATGCTTGAACAGATGACAGACAGTTTGGGAAATCATTTATCACTCATCTTTGTTTTCTTAACCAGATAGGTTTTACTAGCCTGGGGGTTTGTTTCCAACCAGTTTGCTAATCTGCTTTTGTTGCCACCTCTCTTCAGCAAAAACAGAAATTAAGTAACTTCTTTTGAACTTAAATTATTCATAATTTTCTGAATTAATTTCATCTCAGTAAATTTAGCAACTCCTGACTGTGGCTCAGTAGGTAGAGCAGTCATCCACTAATGTTGATGATTTGATCCCTGCGTGTGTATCATCATTAAGACTAGAGAAGCGCTGTCAACATTGTATGTGAATGTGATTTATATGGTGCATATAGAAATATACAAACAGACCCCTTTAAAACAGACCCCAACACAAATTCTATGTGTAACAGTTTAACAGGAGAGAAATATGAGAAATGATGTAAAGTCAGTCTATGTCACCGTGATGACTGGCACTGCCTGATAAATGTCAGGCATAACATCACATATGCCTACTCATATGTGGTCATTGTGTCAAGTTTGTGTATGTGTTTGCTTCCTTTTATTGAGTGAAACTCTTGTTCTTACAATATTACAAGCAAACTCATTTCCTTTGCTACATCAAAGGCTTCAGATTTACTTTACATGAAATAATTCAAGCAATAGCTGTGATTAATAACATACTGAAACTCAAGCAACGTGTGTATCACATGCAGTAATTTGAAGCAAACTGCAACCATGCCACTCAGCCTGCCTATTTGGAACCAATGAGTTGCACAAGAGGAATATCAGTAACCTGGAGGTAAACTAATTAATTACTAATCATTCATCCCCATTTTGGCAAGACATAAATGTTGCCATTTTGACGAAGCCAAGTTAGTAACTAAATCTGACTTTTTAAAAAGGGTTAGGGTTAGTTTTTAGCCTCCAAAATAATGTCCATAATATGCCAAGGTTACATTTACAAGAATATAGGTGAAAACAACAGTTAGAAAAACAATATTATTGTCAACAGCTACCTATAGTGTACAGTCTCTCAGGCATACTGCCAGTCAAAAGTTTTGCAATGCTCTATATTTTTCAAATTTCTTCCTTTGTTGTTATTACTTAAGTAACCTACTTAACAGGTGCAATTCTGTTCTGGTGTTCTAAGTGTTCTATCTCATAAAACAATCTTTCATTTGCGAGCTAGCCTTTTCTCATGACATTTGCCTCCAGCATCAATAGGGGCATGAAAAGAGAAATCACTCAAAGTTAGATGACAAATGTAGTCCTACTAAGCTGGTTGGACTGACAGCTGTGGATCAAAATGCTAATGATCCTGATCAGGGTTTTACAGGTTTCCTTTCACAAGACACTTTTTCTGCAGCATCAAATGATCTACATCTTCCATCACCATATTAAGGGACACTGGTGCCAAGCAGACACTGCCTCTGGTCTGGTGGAACTGCCCATCCAGATTTACCCAAGGATATGTAAATATTGCGGAAGTGCAGGTCCTCCCTTTCCATAGCATTGACTTGGTGATAGGAAATGATGTAGATGGCACAAAGGTTGTCCCCCGAGCACAGACCAGTAGGGGAACCTGAAGTCCAAGACCAAGAATGTGAATATCCAGAGGTTTTCCCTGGATGCGTGGTAACTTGCTAAAGGCCAGGGAAGTAGGGCCAGCAAAATAGGGAGCACTAGGGAGCACTAGGAGACTGTCAGGCCAGTTATAAAATGCACAACAAATTGGCAAATAAAAGCAAAAACGAGGCAGCTATAGTCACTCAGAACTATAGATCCACTAGCTACTAGCTACTCAAAGCTTTCAACAAAATGGTTACAGTATACATTGTTTGTTGTGAATATGTTGAGATCGCCTAGGCCGATGTTTGGTTCCCCTGCTTATTATTATTATCAGTGGTGCACATAACTTTTTTGTTCTGGTTCTCAAGGGAGCACCTGGAGATGCTGCTTGGTACTCAGAGATTGGGACTGTCATGACATATTTTGCACCACATCTCAGTCCGGTTTTCATCTGTCTGGAGCCAGGGTATCTTCTGAAACCACTTTTACTTTGTGGTTCAGTTTGGCATTTCTTTTTGGGTGGTTGAATGCTAATATCAGCTAGTTGCAACTTAAGCTAACTATTTGCTGGATTTAATGTCTTGCAAACATGGGGGAAAAGTAATCTAGAAAGAAATTCAACGGCTAATAATTAATGAAAACACTAGTCATAATGATTGCTATCTTGCCAGAAATGTATGGAGAAAATCATAATTCAGTAAGTAAACATGTCCATGTCCCCAAAAATTCCAAAAATGTTGGTACGCAAAAGTGCACCAGTTATGTGCACTCCTGATTATTATTATAGTTGCATTCTGTGTTGATCTAGTAGACATAGTCTTATCCGAGTTGGTGGAGCCAGAAATCTCTGAAGAAAAAGTAGGATTTCACCTACTTCCAAGGTACATGGAGCCTTCTCCATGTACCTATAGAGATCAAGACTCCAGCAACACTTGTAGTATAAGCAACTTCATTGCCTGACCAACACATTTTGGCTTGTGGCCTCCATCAGGGCCATGAGCCATATATATATATATATATATATATATATATATTCTAACATAAACCCATGTGCCTCTTTCACAGTTAGGAGATGTTCCTTTGGAAAGACAAATAGATGATTGTTTTGCAGACAATCACTGCAAGGTTCTGACTCAGAGGGATTTAGCAGCCACACTTAAAGGGGCTGAGGAAATTCCTTTAAATAGGCTGTCTTTTGTGGAGAATCAGAGGAAAGATCACTCCCTGCAGTATGCTTTAAAAGTTGCGACTTGCTAAGGAGGATTGGTAGTTTTCTACCAGATTGGTAGATTACTTTGTGAAGGGTGGTGTGCCAGTATGTAAGTGAAGACCTACATCCAGGCACTGAAGATTTGGCTGTGTTTCCTAAGTATTACTGCCTAGAAGTACTATGTCTTTATGAGAGAAACCCTGGACAAAATAAGTGGATACTTCTTTTTGCAGAGAATTAAGAAAGTTAAGTTCTGTCATACTTGCCATGTTTGTCAAGTAGTTTGAAAATAGGGTAGTGGGATGAGGCTTTTCTCTTCCTCTTGTTTGCCATTCAAGACTATCCAACCAATTCTCTCGGTTTTTGTCTGTTCTTATATTTTGCCATGAAGTTGGGGCCCCTGCAGTTGCTCAAGGAGAACATCGCACGAATAGCTCCAGGGGATGTTCTTGACTATGTATATTTCCTGTTTCCAATCCAGGTTTCAAATTCTATTCAATTCAATTCAATTTTATTTATATAGTGCCAAATCACAACACAAGTCATCCCAAAGCACTTTACATACAGAGCAGGTCTAAACCATACTCTTTATAATATTATTTATAGAGAATCAACAGTTCCCATCATGAGCATGTTAAGGCAGTACAACAATAGGACCCAAAAAGCAGACACAACCAGGAGACCGAGTGGTGTTGACAATTTATTGGAGTTGCAGGAGAATAAACAGGCTGGAGGCTTGGCTGGGGGTGGTCTGGCTGGGGTGGACGGGTGTGGTTGAGCGTGGCAGGCAGAGGGAGTGAAGGTGGAGACCAAATAGGCTGCTGAGATGGAGGTGAGGTGGGTTGAGGCTGGAATGGTTGAGCAGGCGTAGAGGATCTGAGGTACGGAGCAGAAGGTTAATGAAGATCAGGAACAGACACAAAGAGTAAGAAAGAACAAGTCTTCTCAGAAGTAGCCTTGATGTCAGGTTACCGCAGTAATGACTGAACAATCTGGCGGAGTCTGGATGATTGAGCCGGGGTGATATACTGCTGGGGCTTGATGAGGAGATGAGGTGCAGGTGAGGTGAGACAGCAGCTGTAGAGTGTTAGATGAGCAGGTAGGAGGAGGAACCCAGAAGACCACGCCCAGCCACACGGAGACAGACAGACAAACATGACACAATAGGAGGGGAGAACAACAGGAAACACAAGGAGAGAGGGAGGCCAAGGTCCAAACCCTAACAGAGCAAGCACTTGATGCGACAGTGGCAAGGAAAAACGTCCTTTTAACAGGCAGAAACCTCGGAGCAGAACCAGGCTCAAGATGGGCAGCCATCTGTCTTGACCGGTAGGGTTGAGAGAAAGAGAAAGAGAAAGAGACAGAGAGAGAGAGAGAGAGAGAGAGAGAGAGATGGGGTAGGGGGAGGGAGGAGAGAACATGCAATACTACAACCACTAATGTGATGATAATAATTATGGCTAAATTATGGTTAAACAGAGACACATGGACAGTGGGAGGGATCCAGACTGCAGCTCCAGTGACACATGTACCTGCAGAAAGTGACAGGAGAGAAGAGAGAGGAGAGAAACGAGAGAGCACAAAATTACGAGAGAGGGTTGTACTGGTAAGATGTATTGATGGGTTGTAAATGCGTACAGGTGCAGGAGAGAGAGAGAGAGAAGGAGGGTTAAGCTCAGTGCATCATGGGAAGTCCCCCAGCAGTCTAGGCCTATTGCAGCATAACTAAGGGATGCCTCAGGGCTCACCTGGACCAACCCTAACTATAAGCTTGTCAAAGAGGAAGGTTTTAAGCCTACTCTTAAACGTGGAGAGGGTGTCTGCCTCCCGAACCCAGACTGGGATCTGATTCCACAGGAGAGGAGCTTGATAACTGAAGGCTCTGGCTGCAAATCTACTTTTGGAGACTCTAGGAACCAAAAGAAACCCTGCATTCTGAGGGCATAATGCTCTATTAGGATAATAGGGTACTATGAGCTCTTGAAAGTATGATGGTGCCTGACCATTAAGAGCTTTATAGGTTAGCAGAAGGATTTTAAATTCAATTCTTGATTTGACAGGGAGCCAATGCAAAGAAGCCAAAATGGGTGAAATATGATCTCTTTTCCTTGTTCTTGCCAATACACATGCAGCAGCATTCTGGATCAACTGGAGGTTCTTTAACGACTTATTGGGTGGGACAGCCTGATAATAAAGAATTGCAATAGTCCAGCCTTAATAATATGTGAAGGGGCTAATTACAAACCTTGGTGTAGCTAAGTCTTGTATGAGGTAAGTTAAGGTGAAAAGAGTGTGCAGTATACATTCAATTGTGTGTGTGTTCAAAAGTGTGAGAGTAGTGATGTAAACACTTGAGCATGCTGCAGATGAATGTACAGAGCAATTTTTTGTTGAGACCGCAATGTACAATGAATTATGAGACACTCATTCCTGAGGTGTTTTGGTTTGGTTGTTGTCTGCGTCTATTTGTCTGCCTAAATTAACTGAGCTCCATGTACGACTGTTACTAAGAAGAAAAGAGACTGATCATGCCATTAAGTGTGCGACCCCACAGGGAATGAATGGAGCAACGGTAGAATGTTAACCCAGCTCACATGGATTTCAGGCAAGGCCTGCATCCTTTCATGTATTGACAACCAAGACATTCATGTATATTGTGGTCTGTACCGGTACAGCCATAAGGTCCAGTGATTATTACATCCCCTAGAACTAAAACAAATATTTTTTGCCAGTAATCTGTGCCATGACACTAGTATATAATCTAAATTTTAACACCTGGAGAAGATTACCACTCCCTGCAAACTTCCAAAATAGTGGCTAAAGCTCATTTACTTACATTGTTAACCAAGAAACCAATGTTGTAAAGACTGGTGAGGGGAAAAGGTCAATAATTTCCCTTCTCACAGTCCCATGGCTGCTGATTATCATCACACATCTATGATATGACAGGCCTCTGTTAAGGTGAAAAGTTAATATATTTGAATATTCCAATAGTATTGCAATAATGTACTCATGGACGGTGCTGATACTGCAGTAAGCGTATTGCCTAATTTCTGGTTGCTGTGTTAATGGTAGCATGTTGTTGCTGCTCTAACTTATATCAGTTAATTTGCAATATTCTTCATTACTGTGACTAATTACCTGTTATACATTTAAATGTACACTAGTTCTGTTCAAGCAGCCATCTTTCCCTTGTAACAACTTTCTTGCTACATCCCACAGTTGTTTACACACTGTTCAGCTACTTTAGCTTAGCAGTTAGTGATGGCTTCTCTCTCTCATCTGCTCTTTCTTACTTGGTGTGTCGGAAGTTTAGTCTCTCCTTTTCCTCCTTTAGTCATAATTGTACATGTAATAAGTGTACTGTACTTAAGATAAGATGAAGTAATTCTTTATTGATGGCCTTGCTGTGATGGAGGCGAGGCTTAGTGAATTGGAAGCATGGCTCTGCACCACGTACCCTAAATTGTTAGCTACTGTGGCTAGCCAGCCCCTAGTAGTCGGTGCAGACCAACCAAGTGTAGCTCCTGCTGGTTTCTGGCAGCTCCCGAGCAGCCAGGAAACCAGGGAGGCTGGGTGACTATCCGAAGGAAGCACAGCCATAAACAGAAGCCCATGGTTCACCACCAACCTGTTCTCATTTCTAATAAATTTCCCCCACTCAGTGACACACCAGCTGAGAAACCAACTCTGATCATTAGTAGTTCTATTTTGAGAAACTTGAAGCTAGTTACACCGGTGACAAGTGATTAAGAACTGGTGATTATTATTATTATTACATTTGTGGACTGTACTATGTTCTCTCTCCTGTGTGTGCTGGATGGGATTAAACTCACTGAACAGTGCTTTCGGTTTAACCCCCCATCTTCTGTAGAGAAATAAATCTCCACCAAATAAGGGTGGTACAATTTATCCTTCCATACATCTGTCCTTTTAAATTCTTGCAGTTAACATCAGCCTCTAACAGTTGCCACACTAGCAGTTGGAAAACACACTATTCTCAGTCCTACTAGCATGTAAATGTATTCTAAGTTTGGAAAATGGCCCCAGTTAATAACTGATTCAAGGAAAAACAGTAACCTGCCTGTGTATAGAAAGCTCATTCATAGCTTCCAGGTAATCCAACCTCCAACATCCAAAATCTCAACACTTTAAATTATATTTTCTATCCATTCAACCATTATCTACAACAGCTTATTGTTTGGAGGGTCACGGGGTGGCTGGAGACGATCCCAGGTGACTCCCTGGACAGGTTGGCAGTTCATTACAAGACAGACACATAGAGACAAACAAACACTAACAGTCACATTCACACCTTACATTTTCTAATTTAACTGTATTTACAATCATTTTACAATTAGACTGCTTGAGAACCTACCAAATGGTGGAATATCTTATTGTTTTGTATTGTTTTGACAAGGCGTGTGCTCTACCTGAGATTGAAGACCATAGATCAGGGTGCTCAGTGTCTGTGCTACAGTGATGTAACTGACTGTTATAGCAGTTTGTGTGTGATCATTTCAACATTTCTCTATGCCAAGGAGGCACAGACAAATCTGATCCTGGTGGGCAAAGACTGAGTACAGAAGGATGTCAGTTTGTGAGTTGTATTTCTAACTCTCTCACAGATCAGGTTTTGAGGATGAGGGGAGAATTTGTCAAGGCAATATCATACACTGTGGAGATGCCTCTGATGCGAGACTGCAACACTATACTTAGGAAAACCAGAACTGCTCAAGGTTTGAGCCTGCTGGAAAAATCGGGGTGGCAGCATAAGGGAGGGAAAGATGTAGACAAAGCCTAAAAAAGTGCAAATAGATTTATTTGGTCTGTGCACAGTGTGCTCTTGCTTTCACCCTGTGGCACTCACAAATCAATAATTGAACAGAGCAAGGATAATAGCTACTACACACACAGTACACTCTGAGCATGGTGTGGAAAACTCATTTGGAAGCAAAATAAATTGCTGCTTGTGGTCCAGAGTTGCTCATCCCATGTCTCTATAGTGAAGAATGGATTGAGAGTGGTCTCAATTGTGCACACATTAGCTTGTATGCTGGAATACTATCAATGTTTTACATGTCCTCCAACACATAAAGCAGTTTCCTCGACCACTCCATGTCACAATAACTCTTAACGGTGTGACCTGATCCCTCATCCCATATACTACAAAGCTACCCAGTTCTGGATCCTGGTCACATTCCTGTGGTGAGGTCTACTTTGAAACTCTGATCATTTTACAGTTGGGAGATTCTATAGGTAGATTATTTTATTGATAAAGATGCCACTGGAAAAGAGATGCTGAGCTGTTGGAGACAAGGAACAACAGAACAGAACTGCTGCTCCTGGTGATTTGTATGCAGGCCCAGATCAACTTCAAGTCTAAACACAGTTTTCTCCAAGATGGAACTGAGAAGTCAAAGCCCACTTCACTCTTTTGGTGTCATGTTCACGTCAATGTTGTATGACTGTGACCTTTCCCCATCTTTAACCAAATAGTTAATTAGCCTAATATTTGATAGGGTTAAAAATGATTAACTCTAGGAGACAGAGCAGTTGACAGATTTTCTAAGTCAGTCCATTTCATTTCCTTACCAAAATTGCCCTCAGCCCTTGAAACAGCTAATTTGCTCATAACCCATGTTTTCCGGCTACATGGTATCCCCCAGGACATTGTCTCAAACCGAGGTCCCCAGTTTGCCTCTCAGGTGTGGAAGGCATTTTGTCAGGCACTGGGGGCCTCGGCCAGCCTCTCCTCTGTTTACCATCCACAGACTAACGGCCAGACAGAGCCGGCCAATCACAACCTGGAGGCGTCCCTCCGGTGTGTTGCCTTCCGTCACCCAGCCTCCTGGTCCACCCACCTGCCCTGGATTGAGTACACTCACAACTCACAGGTTAGCTCCGCCACAGATATGTCACCATTCATGACTTCCTGTGGCTTCCAGCCACCCCTATTCCCCAACCAGGAGACAGAGGTGGCTGTCCCATCTGTTCAAGCCGTGCCCGCCAAATCTGGCGGGAAGCCAGGTCTTCCCTTTTGAGAACAGCTGCTCGCAACCAGCGGATAGCAGATCGTCACTGGACTGCTGCACCTAACTACCAGGTTGGCCAGAAGGTCTGGCTATCATCTCGAGACCTCCCCCTGCAAGTGGAGGCTCGCAAATTGGCCCCAAGGTACATTGGACCCTATGAGATTGACCGTGTGATTAACCCCAGGTTAATCATCCTTCCTTCCACGTGTCCCTCCTGAAGCCAGTCTCCACTAGTCCACTCAGTCCTCCGGCCGATCCCCTCCCACCCCCCCGGATCATTGACGACCACCCTGCCTACCTACACTGTCCAGTTGCTGGAGCTTTCAATACTTGGTCGACTGGAACTGGAACTGGTACTGTTGTGATCTGGGGTTTTTGTGTATTGGTTTCTTTTCTCATTCGCTTCTTTCTTTCAGTGCGTGGTGGTGGCATGGTGGTTCCGCTCTCCTCCCTGAGACCTGGCAGATGAGGCACACCTATCTGCAATTCCCACAGTCATCTCATCAATATAAGTCGGGTCTGGAATCCACTCCAATGCCAGATTATTCCATCTCATACAGTATAATCTAGTCCCCTGTGTTTCTCCAGCAATCACCAGTTAGATGCTATCCTTTGAAAACTTTCTTGCCACGTGTTTTTTCTCGTACTCACCTCGTGTCTTTTTTTCCCAGTTCCCCGGTGTGTGTTCCTCACTGCCAGCCTTCCTCCTGTGCCCCCGTGTCTGTGGTTCCCTGAGCTCCAGCTACGTCCATCGTCAGACCACCATCTCCGCCATCCACTCACCAGCCAGTCCGCTGTCTGTCACCTCCATTTGTGTTTTTTCCCTTTGGTGTTTTTTGTTAAATTAAAGACGCTTCAGACCACTTATCTGTCTCCACTTCTGCCTCAGTCGGTCCAGACCACATACCCACCATAACAGCATATTTCATTCAGTCGAAACAAGAGTCCATTAAGGCGTAGTCTTGTCCCATTGGTGGATTAGAGGGATTCAGTGTCCGGTAACTTTCCACCCTGCATGGCAAACAAACGAACAAAAAAAAAACACTAGTGAAGGAGACGAACAAGAACAGAACTGCTTTGGCCAAGAAACACAAGGAACGGACCTTAAACCAGTGGAAATCTGTGCTGGTCTGATGAGCCCAAATTTTTGGTTCCAACCACTGTGTCTGTGCGACGCACAGAAGGTGAACAGATCTGGTATCTGCATGTGTGGTTCCCACCATGAAGCATGGAGGAGGAGCTATGACGGTGTAGGGATGTTATGCTGGTGACACTGTTGGCAATTTATTCAAAAACAAAGCACACTATACCAGGATGGCTACCATAGGATTCTGCAGTGACATCCCAACTGTTTGAGTTTTGTGGTACTATAATTTGTTTTTCAACAGGACAATTATCCAAAACACACCACCAGTCATCTCTGTACTTGTCTTGTTAGATCTTAGAAAATGTAATTGTCATAAAAGGAATTGTGCTGAGCTGGTTTAGGTCCTATTTATCAGACTGATCTCAGTTTGTACATGTCGACAATGAATCCTCTATGTACGCTAAAGTTAATTACAGTGTTCCGTAAGGTTCTGTGCTTGGATAGATTCTGTTCACCTTACATATGCTTCCCTTCGTGAATATTTTTCAATTTTCTACTGTTAAACTCAGACAAAACTGAAGTTATTGTGCTTTGTCCCAAGCAACTCCGATGCACCTTTTTAAAAGATATCAGTACCCTCAATGGCATTGCATTTGCCCCCAGCACCACTATAAGGAATCTAGGAGTTATCTTTGATGAGGATATGTCCTTTAATGTGTGTATAAAACAAATTTCAACCAACAAATTTTCAAATTCTTTTTTCACCTCTGGAACATAGCAAAAATCAGGCATATTCTGTCCCAAAAACATGCAGAAAATCTAGTCCATGCACTTGTTACTTCTAGGCTTAGCTATTGCAAGTCTCTATTATCAGACTGCCCCAATAAGTCTTTAAAGAACCTCCAGTTGATCCAGAATGCTGCTGCATGTGTATTGACAAGAACAAGGAAAAGAGATCATATTTCACCCATTTTGGCTTCTCTGCACTGGCTCCCTGTCAAATCGAGAATTGAATTTAAAATCCTTCTGCTAACCTACAAAGCTCTCCATGGTCAGGCACCCTCAAGAGCTCATAGTACCATATCATCCTAATAGAGCACTACACTCCCAGAATGCTGGGGTTTTTTTTTTTGGTTCCTAGGGTTTCCAAAAGTAGAATGGAAGCCAGAGCCTTAAGTTATTAAGCTCCACTCCTGTGGAGTCAGATCCCAGTCTAAGTTTGGGAGGCAGACACCCTTTCCACATTTAAGAGTAGGCTTAAAATCTTCCTCTTCAACAAAGCTTAAAGTTCACCGATTGTACTGTTACCTTGAAGTGGTGGTGAAGCTTGTGTACCTTAATGACCCTGAGGGCTATGTGCGAGTCTACTGTGGAGCAGATACAAACAGTGACCACTATCTAGTCTCGGGTATGATTAGACTGAAATTGACAAAAATAGAAATTGGCTAAAGCAAACTCACAGAGGAAATGTTTTGACATCAACAAGCTGAAGTGCCATAGAAGATTTCATTGTGGAAATCAAAAACCACGAAGAGGAATAAGTAATAAAGTAAGTAAGTTAAAACTTTTCGATCCCTGGCCATGTGTCCCTGGGCAAGATACAGCATGTTGGCCATCGGCATATAAATGTATGTTGCTTTGGATAAAAGTGTCTGCTAAATGAAATTGTATATTCAGCAAAGCTTATAGTTGGGATTGGTCCAGGTGAGCCCTGTGCCATCTCTTAGTTATGCTGCTATAGGCCTAGATTGCCAGGGGACTTCCCATGATGCACTGAGCTTAACCTTAACCTGACTTTCTCTCTCTCCTCCACCTGTATTCATTCATAACCCACCAATGCATCTTATTAATATAACTTCTTCCCTCTCTCGTAGTTTTGTGCTCTCGTGTTTCTCTCCTCTCTCTTCTCTCCTGTCACTTTCTGCAGGTACATGTGTCACCAGAGCTGCAGAGTCTGGACCCATGTTTACAAGGCTCCCACTGCACACGTGTCTCCATTTAATCACTGCTATTGTTCTATGACTGGTTTCTATGACTTTTATTAGTTCATCAGTCGTGTGAGAGCATGACCTTCAAATAACACAAGCCTTTTTGCTGTGTCTGGGACTGAAAATCTGGGATTAGGACGATCATGTGTATATATTGTATTTAGTCTTTATTTTTATTTCTATTTTTGTCTTGTTTTCATCTTATTTAGTTTTTATTTATCACTCAGTCACTTTTTAAGTTTATTTTAAATTTGAAGAGACATATTGAGGTAAGTTAAATTGCTGCCTGACTTTACTATGTTAAATGAATTTAGATGAGTGAAATCTTAGTCAAAATGCACCTCTAGCAACAAGTCAACGCCATTAAGCTGTTATAATCTAGCATTAATTGTCAGTTAAATCAGGTAGGTTAGTCTGCCATGCACACATATTGTAAACGCAATGTAGTCTCGGCCGTGGGTGTTTGCTTCAATGCTAGCACCCGGGACCAGTGGTGGTTACATTGAGTTAAGGTTGAAAATTATTATAATATAATAATATAATAATAATAATATAATAATTGTGAATTTCGCCACTGTTTGACGAATAAAGGTATATATTTTCTTAAATTAGATGGTATTATAGAATGACAGGATTAACATTGTAGTAAAGGGCCCAACACTTCTGGGTGTTAATTTTAAGGTGTAGTGTGCCACAATGAATGTAGGTAGAATTAAGATTAATTAAAAGTATATTTTCATTTGTATTTTTAGAGAAGGCACAACTCTTATCTCCAACGATACCTTGCACTAAAAGCAAGTGCCAGCAAAAGGAAGGAACCTGAGTCTAGTGACAGTGCTTCAACCAGCAAGCAGCAAAAAGAGGAAACCACCAAAGTTTCTCAGAAGAGCATTGACCATGCAGTGATAGACTGCACTGTCCAGGGTTTGCACCCTTTTGGAATAGTGGAGCACTCAAAAATTAAAAGCCCGGTGGAGTAGCATCACCCTAGTTCCACTACGATGTCTCATTCGAACCAAGATTGTAAAAACTTCAGCTGAAATGAAGACAAGTGTAAGCAAAGCAATGCAAAATATCAAATAAATGGAGGCAACAGCAGATTGCCAGAGACATGCTCAGTAGCTCTTGCTTGCAGGCAACTTAAAGGATCCCACACATCTGATATATTAGCTTGGGTACAACATCCGTGAGAGAATTGTAAAAATTACCACTGACAATGGCTCCAATTTCATCAAGGCCTTGAGTGGTTATGGCCTTGATGAAAACAACAATATGGAAACATCTATAGAAGTAAGCTCAGCTGAAGGGGTAAAGGTAGTGAAAGTGAATGACAATCAGGAAGATGAAGTTCAGGGAGTGGAGGTAGAGGCTGTTAAGGTGGCATGTCTAGCCAAAGCTGCCAAAGCATCATCTGTCTGCTTATCATCATCACTTTAACCTGATCTGTACAGAGGATGCAACAAAAGCAAACTTAAATTAGACCTACAAAAAGGTTTTGTAGCCACAAGAGTGGTTGATCCACCATAATTGCAGAGGTAATTGAAAGAGAGTGTAAGCTCCAGCTCATCCACCCTAATGACAGCAGGTGGAAGTCCCTGTTTCTGGTGGTGGAACGAATGTTGAGGATCATCAAAGACAATGGAAAAGGGGCCATCAGAGTGGCTTCCATTGCACATAAAGCTCCCATGTAAGTGCTAATTATATAATAATTATGCGAATATATTGATAGTATAGTGATAAAGGTATGAGACTCTGCATCTTGGCAATTAGCTTGCTATTTTTATTAGTTGACATGTCAATGGATGATTATTGTTAACTGGTGTGGCTGAGAGCATGTGATGTACTTACGAGTAATTATTGCAGCTGGTTAATTATGTTAACCTCAATTCAGTTTCCTCAAAGTATTATATTTCTAAAGATTATTATATAGAGATTATTATCAAGTAGCATTTCGTGTTTTAAATACATAAGACTGCTAAAGACAAGATTATCATGCATAAACACTATGTAAAAATTAAAGTCATTTGTGATGTTTCTAGGGATGGTGGTTTCTAGCTAGACAATAGAAACCTCCTTGCATATATTTTTTGTTAAGTTATTTTTGTGTTCTCTTTTCTCAGCTATTAAGCAATTTTCTCCCCCAAAGGAGCCAGACTGGACTCAAAAACTTTGGAAACCGACTTCTTCTGAAATTAAACTAGAAAATCTGGCATTGAAAAACATATGAAGTTTATGGAAATGCTCCAAATGGGTCGATACTTGGGTCCAACTTTTGAAAATAGCGTCAGGAAACGAAAATATTGTCCACTATTGTGAATTGTGAATTTCGCCACTGTGGGACGAATAAAGGTTTATCTTATCTTATGTTATTGACCCATTATAAGGCTGAATATATATGTATGTGTGTGTGTATGTGTGTATATTTGTGTGTGTGATATATATGAACACACACAAATTATATATAGTATTTTGCAACAACAGAGTTGGAGAAGTTGATGACAAATTGGAGTTTAAATGCGTGTAGTTAAATGTACTAAACAATGCAAACCACAAATAATAATCTTCTTTGCTGATAGGTTCTTGTACATTATGCACAAAAAGTTGCCTGGTTCGTCTTCAAACAAAACTGCATGTTAAGTTTGAGAATGAATTGTTTCATGTTGTAATACTTAGATGAAGAGGAATTATCCCGAGTTACAGAAAGGAAAGGTTCAAAATTACTTGACAACCACTAGTCAAATATTTAGGTTTTTCATTAAAGCTTGGCTGTCTGGCAAATGAGATACCTTTGTCTTAATTACACTAAAACTTAAGTCTGATTGTCAACCCTCCTTGACATGCTTACATTGAACCAAATTCCCATCTTCCTTATGAATAGTCTGGCAAAAGTATAACTTTTGTAAATGATCATACATTGAAATCCTGTGCTAGGACCAGTGCCTTCATTTCAATAATACCATGTTATCTTCTTTAAATACTGTTATTGCGCTGAAGGTTTAACTGACAGATACTGACTCTCCATGGTTAAACAATAATAGTGTTAATGAGATAAAGGAATCTGCTGAGCAGATAAAGAAATGGAGGAAAACTAGGTTCATAGTTCACTGTAATATATTCAAAGAGGCCATGTCTATACAAAACAATATAACTGGCCAGAATATTATTATATCTCCAGTATTGACCAGATACTCAACACACCCGTTCACAGTCTCTGCATCCAACTGTGTAGAACTTTATTATACTTCATTAACAAAATAGCTTCAATCAGAGACAGCATTGTTGCTGATGTAAACACAGATGACGCAGCAAACCCTGTCAAAAAGTTGTAACCACTGGAAAATGTACCTGTATTACATTAATTGAACTGGACCAGTTCCAGAAAATAGAGCCCTAAACTCTTACAGTTTGTACATATTGAAGAGGACAGGAGCCTTCACATTGAGGTGTATAAAGAACCAACACAAACAGACCAATACCTGCTCTTCAACTCCCACTACCCACTGGAACACAAGCTTGGAGTCATCAGAACCTTGCACCACCGAGCGGAGACTATTCCCACAAGTGTAGAGGCCCAAGAGAAGCAGCAGAAACGCTTGAAGAATGCACTCAAAACTTGTGGAAACCCTAACTGGACCTTTGTAAAAACAGCCATGAAATCCAGAAAAATTATCAACACCGTGGGGGATGAGGAGAAGAAGTAAAGGTGCAATAACTTTGTTATGCCATATGTGTCCGGAGTATCTGAGAAACTCCAGAGGATTTTCAATAAACACCACATCCCGGTATTCTTCAAACCAAGCAACACACACAGAAACTGATCCACCCCAAAGACCCTACATCGAAACACAGGAAAAACAGCCTGGTTTATGCAGTCCAACGCAGTGAGTACTGTGCAGATTCATACATTAGAGAAACCAAGCAACCACTCAATAAATGGATGGCTCAACACAGGAGGGCCGACTCCTCAGGCCAAGATTCAGCAGATTACCTCCACCTCAAGGAAAAGGGACAGTCTTTCGATGACAACAATGTACATATTTTGAACAGTGAGGATAGGTGGTTTGAAAGAGGAGTGAAAGAGGCTATTTATGTCAGAGTAGAGAAGCCATCACTCAACAGAGGAGGAGGCCTCAGACATCACCTGACTCCCAAGTACGATGCTGTCCTTTCATCTCTTCCCAGGAGATTGAACAACCACTTGACCTCCTATGACAATGTTAATGGTCACTCACATTTGGCATAAGGTGACTCACAACAACTTTCAATGACTGTTGTTAAACACCCAGGAGCACCCGTATACTAAGTGGTAGCAATGACTTGGTTAACGACTCCATAGAGGTATAAGTACCTGCTAGTCAGTCAGAATTGAAGCTTCTCAGATGAGAAGTGAAACATCTTCAGAACCTACAACCAAGTCCATTTGCCTTTGATTCAACTCGTACTTGGACACTTCAATAGTTATGCAGATGACACCCAACTGTGTGCCGCCAGAGTCAAATCTCCAAATTTTTACAGATATCTACAGTTTCATCTAACCCTATAAATACACTCCTTGTTTCTTAATTTAGCTACTGCAGCAGGCTGTATACCTATTTGTATACAGTATGTGTCACAATCACACTGTCTGCATAGATAAAAGAAAATGTAATAAATAAATAAAATAAATGAGCATTCTATTATATGATAAGATTCAGATCACATCTATAGCAAATAAGAAGGTGAAACAGAGATTGGAACCAGCATAGACAAGGGCTGTTCAACTAACTGCTTTCATTTCTGTACTTTCCACCAGCCTTGGCAGGGGCAGGAGGAGCAGAGAAGCAGATTCATTTTTGATGATAGGATCAATAAGGATAATTTTTGTCCCCTTCCTGACACAGACACATCTAATGTATTGTTTACCTTGTGTTGCACTGAGTTTTGAACACTGTTACATATACCTTTCACCTGTTTAATTTCACCTTGTGCCAGATCTTCATTCTTCATTCTGATGAGCATTCTGTCTTTTACATGCTATCTTCTCAGTACAGTGAGAGGATGAAGAGAATAGGGATACAGAGTCAGAATGTGAGAAAGAGAGAAGGATAGGAAGATTAAACCACCAAGAGGGTGCTAAAAAATCATTCCTCTCCATTATTTGGTCTCTCCTCTCTCTCCTGTGGCTTAGGTGCTTCTGCATGAAATGCTGATGTGGTTTCCCTCTCCCTCCCCCAGGCCTTTCTTCTCCATCTTTTCCCTGTGGCAATAGATCAGATTTCCTCCTGGGAAATCATTACTTGGCATCATTACCATTCCCAACACTTTTATCTACTACTCCTTGTTTCTTCACTCCATTGCTTGATTAAGTTTAGGAAGGGGAGGAAAAGGGGGAAAGGGAATACCTTTTAATGCCAGCCCCAATAAATAGGTCTTGGAGGAGTTGCTTTGATTGGGGTACTTTGAGGGTACCAGTGTGGATGCTGTCTTATGGGACAACCCCCTTCTGTCCAAATTTAAAATAAAAAACACAAGACCAACTATAGTAGATGTTCCAGTTCAACCTTTATTAACAATGGTAATGAATTTAGCAGGCTGCTATGTGGAAGATGTTTGTTACATCTGAACATAAGTTGAAGGCCAGAGGAGAAAATAACAATGAGTTTTAAATATAGACAGTGGGATCCAAAAGTCTGAGACCACATTGTATAATTGTAATATTTTCCTAGATAATAAAATGAAACCTGTAAATAATCAGAAAGTTTGAGGATTTAGAAACATTTATAAACACGAGAAGTTATGACATGTAAAATGAAGAAAAATATTTAAGATCCTGTACTACTTCTAGGTGAGCAATTGAAGTTAAGCAAATTTGTGGCACTGACCAACTTAACTCCTTTGCAGTATACTCATGGTCACACTCAGGTAGACTTGATCCACTCATCAGTGCTATCATTCAAGTAACTCAACTTGTTGCCAATATTCACTCTCTTTTGCCCTGCAAACTCAAGCCTCCTCCAAGCTTCACTATGCTGCTTCATAACATGAGAAAGCAAAGAGGAGATGATCCTTGAAAGACAAAGTGCAAATAATGTTGTTTCCTTAGCTATCGTTAAGTGCATGTGCTACAGCTTCAGTTGCACCAGTATCTGCTGCCTTAGAGAATGATTCTCCAAGATGAGGACTTTGACAAAATTTTCAAGGCCTTAAGATTGACGTTACAAGTCTGTTTTCTGGCTCTGTAGCCGCATCGGAAAATGTTGCAGTGAATATAGCACAAACCCACAACAAAAAGTTGCTGGAAACACAGAAGGGAGGACAATTTCCTCAACTCCCTCTCTGTTCACCCAGTAATAAAGGACACCTTTCACTTTGCCACCAGGTTGCAGCTCAAAGTTCCCAGGATTTTTTTTGAGACAAAACTGTCATCCAAGAATCCAAGTCTAAGCCCTCCAAATATGAACTGTTTGTCCATCTTCCTAGAACTTTGGCAACTCTCTCATGCCTCCTCAGTGGAAAGAAAGATTGTGTCAAAAATGATGGAGAAAAAAGAGATTTTCGCATGCAGTGAGTTTGATTTTGGTTGTGCAAAGTGCCCAAAGCACACCGTTTGTGTGGCAGATGACAAATCCTTTAGAGAGCGTTCCAGACATTTACCTCTAGGTGGGAGATGTGAGGTAACAGTCACCGATAGTTGTTTTTCGCAAGAAAAATGGATCCACGCGTATTTACGTGGTTTAGGGATGTTTCTAACAATTAATTTCCATTTAAACAGAAGTTTAAACTAAACAGTTAAAATGGAGCGCAATTTAATCTATAGATTAACCCTATAGGGTCAAACTATAGGAGCCATTTGAAACCATTTATAGTGATACCATCTGTCCAGGCCAAATTGATCACTAGAAGTGGATGATTATTATATGTCAATTTTATTTATGGTCTATTTGGCTGCTCCCTCAGTCCAGTAGTTGGCTGTAAAGCTTCATTAAACAATATGGCTGGACTGAATATGAAAAGCTCCCCTGCTCTGAATGATGGAGCACACCACAAGTGAACCCCTCAAAAAACATTTTCTTGCGGGTTGTATGATTTAAGTAGCCCTTTAACTTACTACAACCAGAAACACCATAGCCATTGTGGAAGTGGAGATTAACCAGTGCTCCTTTTGGCACTCTGAAGGTCGAACATTAAGCGATTTGTACGTTGCATTTCTAGCAAAGCCTTGATGACTTTCTTCTCCCATCATAATTTCAGTGCGCATGCAGCACCAGCTTCAGGTAGCCAGCCAGAAGCAGACTACTTACATTAAGGCAAAGTACAGTATAATGGGAGTAAAGTAAAAAAAAAATATATATATATATATTGAATTACCATAGTTTATATCTTTTTCCATGTTGTCATGTATGGAAAGACCCAAAATGAACACTGTAAGCAGACTACTTTATTAAAACAAATTATTTATTATTTAGAATTATTTAAACAGCCTTTCTATAGGAATGATTCTGTTCCAAGGTTTTTGATAAGTGGTTGATTACTGTAAACATAATAAGTGGATTTCACTGTAATATTAAGTTTAATCATCTAGTATTTCTGGCAGCAACGTGTCAGGTAGCAATGCTTAATAGACTAGTCAACTAATCATGTACATCCCTAGAGTGGACTACAGAATGTAACCGGAGAATGATTACTGACCAATACACTGACCCTCATGTGGAAGATGCTTTCTTCTGCCAAAGTTGTAGCCAGTGGTTCAGCACTCTTGGCTTAAGAAGCAGCTACTTTTGGATCCCTTTAAGTGCTGTTGATAAAGAAAAAATAACCTTTGTCTATATAGTGGGGTTTATCAATTCAAACGAATGTTGCAAGAAATTTATGGACCACCACCAGTATTTCAACACATTATTGAGTACTGTCTGTGATATGAACTCTGGAAGTGCTGATATACGTACCCAGATGACATAAGTCTTTTCAAGAAAACGTTAGAAACATGAGCATTCATTTATTTGGTCGAATGATAGCAAATCCTAAAACCAGAGAAATAGGCTAATGTAAGGTAGTTGCAACTTAAGTTAACTATTTGCTGGATTTAATGTCTTGCTAACATGGGGGAAACGTAATCTAGAAAGAAATTTAACAGTTAATAATTAATGAGCACATCATGAAAATATATGTCATTTATTTATTATACTTTAAGTACCATTTTTTCATGACATCAAGTTGGCAGTATGCTCATGGTTCTTTGTTGGAGCCTGACTGATTGCTCTAATTATATGTAAGGAAGACATTCAAATAAAGATACACAGAAGTATCAACTAAGAAAAATTTTTTGGAGTTGTCACTGAGACACATGCCCTTGAATGCCAAAGTATACATTTGTATGCATTTTCACTCACACTATGAATGTAGTGTATACAGAGCATATCTTTTCTGGTCAAGTAAATAATAATGATAGGTCTTCAGTGCATTGACTGTGCTGATTCTTTTATAAAAATCCTTATGTAACATGTTGTTTACAGCTGTAAGCCATTCACTATATTGTTAAGCAGCTTCAATCTGTGCCACATATCTATAATTCATGATCACAATTTTGGTTTCTTTGTTGTCCCTGCAGGCAGTCCCTGGTAAGTCCTGGTATCTCAGTGGTGCCTGTATGGTGCTAAGAGGCCCCAGGGTAGAGCCTTGGGCCATGGCTTTGGCCCAGTGACTCTCCAGAGTCAGTCCTGCTCATCTGGTCTGCTCCAGAGACCAATACAAGCATTCTAGTCCCCATCAGCAGCCACTCTGTCTTTCTCTTCTGCTTTCTCTTATATTCTGTTGCTCTCTTGCTCTGCCCACGTATTCTACCCAGAGTGATTTACGCCATACAAGTGCTGTATGTGGGCGTGCTCTTCCAAATTGTGCAAGTGGGGTCAAGGGGTCAGTGGTGGAGGCGGCCAAAAGACGTCTTTCATGACTTCACCAATATAAATACTGTACATCTCACCAATCAAACTTAGGCAAGAGGGACATGATGAGAGCCATGCTTATAGCAGCTCTCTGATGTATAAAAAGTAACAACTGCACAGACATCTCTACTTCTTGTGGGACTGAAACGGCAAACAGTCATTAACTGTCATAGTAACTAAGCAACTCGCAAATGACAATTGAATCCAATGCTAATACAAGCTAATGGTGCAGTGTCTGGCATTGGGATGACTTCTATTTCCTTTTGACGGGGTATTAGGGGTGTCGGTTTCTGTGACAGGACAGTCAACAGTAATTACCCTGAGCCCCCAACCCGTCAAGATCCCATGGTGTCAGGAGGACAACACTGGATTGGCAAGAGGAGCACCAACCCTGAAGTCCCCAGAGGAGCCATTAGAACAGAGGCCCAGTGTCCTGATCAAGCTAAACCCTGTGGACTGTCACTGCATAATTACAACTAGGCCCATTAAGTTGTGGAGCTCACTGTTGTTGTTTGCATCACCCCAGTCCTAACACACTCAGCAGCAAGAGCTTGCAGTCAGCAGGGTGAGACATGCAGGTTAAGTTAATGATGGGGTTATTGCTTCCATGTGATGTTACATGAGATCTGATTGGTAGAAGGATCCTGACCTTGTGGTGTACTGGACCTATTATTGATAAAACAAGTATGCAGGTTTTATAATCAGGGTATATATAATATTCTACTCAGACTGTTTTTGCTAAGCGTTGGAGGTGTTTGATTTTTATTGTTTGCTTACATACTTTTATACAAATTAAGTTATTAAGTACATACACATATGTTGCTGAAAGTACGTAGACATCTGAGCAGAGGCCCTCCACGGTATTTTGGAACCTGGCAGCATAGCTTTGCTCCTTTCTAGAGTACTGTATTTATATACAATTTTGCTTCTCCCCTATTTTTCAGAGGGACTACTGCACTTACTTTACTTTACATTTATTTGATACCTGTAGTTACTAGAAACCACAGCATTAAAATGTTGCTTTCACATTCTTGCTTAATTAAGGTAAAAGTAGTCATTATGTAGAATTGTCACCTTCATAATGATAACATTATGTATGTATGTTGTATCATGTAAGTATGTGTCCTGCAGCCCTATCGCCAGCCTCCCAGCTGGCTCTTCAGTCGCTGGTCCCCTGTCCTGACCTCCAGCCTCATCGCTGGCCTTTTTTTTTTTTGATACTTTAAAGTTATAAGATAAGGTAAAATAAGATACGATATTCCTTTAATCGTCCCTTAGTGGGGAAATCCACATTGTCCAGCAGCAAAGACAAAAGAGCTGTTAAATAGTGCAGACAATGAACAATATAAACTGAGAGGTATTAGTATTAACAAATTTACATGAGACTCTTTACAAATTTACATGAAATATATGAAAATCTGACCAAGTATATACACTATGAACAAGAATACACTATGGACAGGAGAATTAAATATGAGAAATATAAAATACGAAATATTGCACATGGAATTGAAGAAATATTGCACAGTGAATAGGCCGACGATTGCAGAGTCATCAGAGAACTTCTGCAGGTGACAGGTTGATGTGTTGTATGAAAGTGTAGAGGGTGAAAAGGCACAGAGATCTGGAGGATTGATCTGGAGGCGGTTCCGCTGGCACCACAAAGTCCTGTGTCAATTCTCTGTATTCCCTTTTGTCCCCATCTGTGACAAGGCCAACGATTGCAGAGTCATCAAAGAACTTCTACAGGTGACAGGTTGGTGTGTTCTGCAGTGTAGAGGGTGAAAAGAAATGGAGCCCCTGCGGGGCCCACATACTGCAGATAACCATGTCAGACACACAGTCCCATGTCCTCATATACTGTGGACGTTTGGTGAGGTAGTCCAGGATCCAGGATGTGAGGTGCAGGTCCACCCCTGTGTTTTCCAGCTTGTCCCCCAGGAGTGCTGGCTGGATGGTGTTGAATGCACTGGAGAAATTAAAGAACATGATTCTCACAGTGCTCCCAGGTTTCTCCAGGTGAGAGACGGCTCTGTGCTGGAGGAAGATGACAGTGTCATCCCCCAATGCCAGGTTGATAGGCAAACTGAAGTGGGTCCATCGATGGACCCACCAGGGCGCGGAGATGCGCAAGGACCAGCCACTCCAGGGTCTTCATCAAGTGGGATGTTAATGCCACCGGCCTGTAGCTGTTAATGTCCTTGGGGTGTGGAGTCTTGGGGACAGGTACCACGCAGAATGTCTTCCACAGCTGTGGCACCTTCCCCAGCTTCAGACTCAGGTTGAAGATGTGCTCAACAACCCCGCACAGCTGGTCTGTGCAGGACTTCAGGAGCCTGGAGCTGATGCTGTCCAGACCCTCCGCCTTCCTCGCCTTGGTCCTCTGGAGCTGATTCCTCACCTGGGTTGTCGTGAGGGTCAGGTTGGAGCAGGAGGGCTGTGTGCTGGGTGGTGTGGGTGGGAGGGTTGAGCTGATGGGGTGAGCAGCGGGGGGTGGCTGTGAGCAGAGAGTTGCAGGAGGGGAGGTGGGAGTGGAGCAGTCCACTTGAGGTGCCAATGAGGGGGGCTGGGCTGGGGGAAGGGCGGATGAATGATCAAATCTGTTGAAGAATAAGTTCAGATCATTTGCCTACTTCCTACTTCTGGTCCCCCACAGCCTGGGAGTCAGGCTCCTTGTCGCCAGAGATGGTTTTACCTGGAGATGAACCAGGTTGTGGTCTGATCTTCCCGGGGGAGGAAGGGGTGATGAGGTGTATGCCTCCTTGGTGTTGGCATAACACAAGTCCACTATTTTATTGTCTCTGGTTCAGCATGTGACGTATTGAGTGAAGGTAGGCAGAGTGGAGGATGGAGAGGCATGACAAGTCCCCAGGGAGAAGAAGGAGGAAGGAGGAGGTGGGTGTTGGGTCTGTAGCCGGCCCATGACAGAGCAGAGGACATCACAGGCCACATTGGCGTTAGAATCGCGATAAGATGCAAGAACTCCTGAGGCAGATGGTATGGCCTCATGCTAACAGTTCAATGTTCAATGCCTTTTTTCACGATAAGAAAGATTTTAATGATAATAGCTTTGATACCAGTTATGGTCAGCTTTTTTTCCAGCTATAGCCATTGAATGTGTAACTCATGCCAAGCGCAGAATGAAATCAGATTGTGATTGCTCATGACATGCTGTTTAAAGGCCAGCTGTTGACTGACTTCCTTATTAAAACAATGTGAGTGTTTTTGGCACTGTAAACCAGCTGCTCTTCTGCTGTATTTCTAACAGAGCTTATGACTGCCCTCAGAATTCTGGGGCCTCAAACATTAAACCATACTTATTGAAACCACAAGTAACCACACATGATGCAAATTAACTAGGACTGAAATCTTAAGGATTATAACTTTAAAACTGTATTTATTTTATTTATTTTTGTCACTTGGGGGCAGTGCACCAAACTGTGATAATACCTTTTTATCACCTTATAAAGTTTTTATGGTGAAGAGGCTAGCAGTTGCCTATTTACACATCTAACAGTGGTATGGCATTGGATTTGTATTACATGTCGCAAGTGAGTGTCGTTGCGTGTTGCCCACGAGCAAATTATATATATAATTATATATATATATATATATATATATATTACACATACACACATAGATTAACTGCCACTTGCACAAATTCAACAACTGAGAGTTGTACAGGCAGCTGCAAGAGAGAAACAAAACATAAGGAGAGGCAAAGAAAGGCATAGAACTAAGTACAAGAGAGTTTCTGCTTGGTGAGCGCTGCAGGGCATACAGGCTCTCAGATTAACTCTGCTCTCAAAGTTTAGTTCTGTTAATGCAAATCAAATCGATTTGGTCACTTTGAACGCAATCACAAGCACACAGACCTCCTGATTGACAGCATCTGTTAACCGAACAACAGGCAGACATTTTGGCCAGAGTCTGGATATTTCAATTCTTGCTATGTCCATGTGGAATTTTGAGTTAGCTTTCTTTGCACTTTTTGAGAAAATTAAAGGGAATGCCAGATGGTTATAGTCACTGTGGGTCATTGTGAACAGGATTCCATTTCAGCAAACCTCTTAAGGACTTTTTATGACAGGAAATTATGATTCAATTACAGTGTAATTACAGCTGACTTTCCTTTGATTTTCTCAAACTATATAAAAAAAGAAATCTATTGCCCTTCTCAGCAAACCTATTATGCACATGCATTTTATGTTTTTTTTTATCAGATTGTTCAAGACTTATTTAATATGTAATTTGTGTTACAATGTTGTTGATTTTGGTACTTAACATGTAAGATACTGTCTCTCTTATCCCTCTTGGCTGCTCAAAACACCGGTACCCTAACAGCACAGATAGACATGTATCAAAATCCAAGTAGTAGCTGTCTTGACCGTGATTTTGCAAATGACAGTTTAGTTGATCGCATTATGTTGCCACCATTTTTCTGTCCCTGTGTCTTAGTCATTTGAAATAACAAACCTTTGGCCAAATTGTCTGCCTGTTGATAAGTTAACAGATGCTGTTAATCAGGAAATCTGTGTGGCTGTGACTGCTTTGAAAGTGATTAATCATAAGGGGGCCAGTGTCCCCTTGGTTTCCACCCTCAAATTTTCAAAAGTCAGGTCAATTTCCACAAACAGTCAGCTTTGAGAGTGGATCTGAGAGCATGTATGTCCTCAAGCACTCTCCAAACAGACACATTCTTCTGCGTGGTCCGCTTTCTGCTTTCAGCCATTTTTTGCCTCTTCCTATGTTTTGTTCCTCATTTGCAGATGCCTGTACAACTCTCAGTTGTTGAATTTGTGTGCCCAAAAGGACTTGTAATGTGCCAGTTAATATCTGAACATGTGCCATGTGGCAACCCAGTCACAAAGCTCAATTCATCTAATACATGGCAGAAGTGCCTCTGCATTTCCAGCATTGCTTCCCATGTCCAGCTACAGTCCTCGCAAGTTCAGACATCATCTCCGCTCGCAAGCCAGTCTGTCTCCTGCCAGAACCACCTATATCTTGCCTGTCTTGTTTTCTCATTAAAGCTTTTTCAAACCACTTAATCTGTGTCTGCCTCTGCCTCAGTTTGTCCAGAACACAAAACCCGCCGCAACAGACAGCACTCTAAAACCAATAAAACATTAGGAATCAGGAAGTGATTGGCTGGTTAGCCAAGCTAGAGCTCACACAAGGAAAGCTGTCTCTGTTTGTATTTCTAGTAATAACTATAAGGTATCCCTAGAAAACCAGAGGCTTTTAGCAACTCACTACTTTTTAAAAAATAAATCACCAAATTAGCCCAATATTTGTGTTATCAATACAATAGGGATACATTTCAGTACTCTGAGCTCCTTCTTTATTGATCTTCTTCTTTGTGTCCACCTGAAGTCAAATTTTTAATCTTTTCTTTAGCTCTGGTTTGTTCTCATCAGATCAATTACTTATAAAAGATATCTGGTTCTTCAGCTGCTAAATGCCCTGTTTTGTTCAACAGTTAGCCTCTAATTTTTGCTGGGCCAGGGAAACTGCAGAGTTAAGGTTCTTGCTTATTCTCTGTAGATTATTTGCTATGAATGACGCATTACACATAGTCTTCTTATACATTGTTAATACAACAATATTGATTAATAATAATAAGTTTTATGTATGTTTTGCTGTTAATACTTCTCTCTTCTGCTTTACTTATGTGAAAGTAGCTCATCCATAGTGAGCTGTGAGCAGGATCTGAATATTTTAACCACTGTCACAACATTAGTGAGGTCGGCGATGATGTTGGTTATTTTGTCTTTTGCATTCTCTTGGCTCAGGAAAGAGCACATTAATAACAATAATAATAATTTCTGTCATGGTTTAGGTCTCTTAGTTGATTTTGGTGTTTTTCTAGTTTGTTTTCTGTGCATGTTTAGTTATATACTCCAGTGTTTTTGGTTTAGGATTGTTTTTCTATTGTTTTTGTTCAGGCATTGCTTCAGTGGCTGGAGGTGTGGTCTCCAGGTGCTGGGGCTCTCTTTAGCTCAGCTGTCCCCAATTTCTACTAACGACTGGCAGCGTTAAAAGACCTCTGTTTCCACCTGCAAGCTGCCACATTGTCCCCTTTGTTCATCCCCTTTGTATATCCCTTTTCCATGTCCCCTGTTTTCTAGTGCTTTGTGGTTCCTGCGTTCCCAGTCTTTCCCCCTGTTTTCGAGTGACTTGGTTTTTCCAGTGTTTAGCCCTCTAGTGTTCCTTTTTCTCTAGTGTCTCTATAGCATTTTGTCCTCCTCTTCACCTACACGTCTCCTGTCGTCCATCCTTACCTGCCTTCATCCACTGAAGCAACTCCTCCACCTGGACTTCCTGTTTCAGTCACCTGTTTGTTTTTTCCTGTAAGTCCTGGAGTTTCTTTTGTTTAATAAGTCCTTTTTACTCATCCACCCTCGTCTGTGTCTCGCTCCTGGGTCTAATTGAGAAAGAACTGAAATCGTGACAAATTTCATTTGTATAGCACATTTCAAAAACCGAGCCGCAAAGAGCTTTACAGCAAAAACATATCATGGAAGCAAATAAAATACAGAGCATAAAATGTAAACATATAAATGAATAAATAAAAAAAAATGTAGGCACAGATATAGGCAGAAAATACAATTAGGTGTTGTCCACATAACACTGGAAATCAATGTCAAGTGTGCACAAGATTTGCCTCAAAAAAGAGGGGACCCAAAATAGAATCCTGAGGGATCCCGCAAAAAAGAGGAGCACAAGAGGAGGAGGCATTTCCAAGACTTAAAGAGAATGACCTGTTTGACAGATAAGAGATGAACCATTTGAGAGCCACATCACTGATGCCAACATAGTTCTTCAGATGGCTGATCAAGATACTATGGTCAACATATGGATAGCATTACAATTTCCCTTTACTTGAGCTAAGGGTCCTAGACAAAAGCATGAGTAGCAGCTCCAGGCCAAGTGGTGTCAACACAGGGGTGTCCACATAGTTTTGGTCATATATTGTGTCTTGCACATATAACTTTTGATTTTTATTGTTGTTTGTACATTTAACTGTACATTTGTGAGTGTGAGTAGTGTGTAGGTAGGAGGCCTATTGCTTTCTGTATTTTCTAAAACTGCACCTCTGTTTATCGCTGATACACACTGTTCTCCTCAGATCCCCCATCTGCCCTGTTTGATTATACTTGTCATTCAGAGAGAAGGGAGGGGGGAGAGAGGGGGTAGTGCCTTTCAGTCCCCTCCACCATTTCGCACAACAAAATAAGATGTTTCATCACACAACACTTTCCCACCAAACAAGCTGGGTTGAGTTGGAAACTGAGAGAAAATTGCCTTTTGAATAATCCTCTTCTTGATTTTTTCTTTTTTTCTCCTGAAAGGTTTTCTGAAGGTTATTGTTGAGAATAATGCAGCTCCTGCCCCCTGCAGATGACAATCATCTTTCCAATTTGTATGAGATTAGGTCATATGGAAACAGCACATCATAAACACGCAGAGTCGGCACGCCTGCGATTGAGAATGGGGGGTGGCACTCGTTTCACCCTGTTCTGGGTGCATCCAGCCTTGATTGCCATGACACTGGCAGTGGAAGAAACCAGGGCAACAGACAAACAGAAATCCACAGATCTGTGTTACTAACTGGGAGAAAAAGAGAAGCCGACCCCCCACCCTCCTCCCGAAGCAGCATGACCAGATTGAATGTTTGATTTGCGGCTGGATCAGTAAACACAGTACGGCTTCGGTTGTTTCTTTTGATTCAATGTGAATCATATCTGAACAAACAAGTTCTCAGTGTTTGAAGTACAACAGTACTGACATCAACCCTGCCACCAGAGAAGAACATTAATATCTAAAACACTTAAAAGAACATTGCGGTGCATGGCTTCAACTCTGGTGTGTGTCTGTGTTTGCCGGTGGGGGGGGCAATTTTTCTTACATGGTTGAACTGTTTGACTGAGGCCTGAGCATCTGGTAGAGGTTACCCTGCTACATCAAAAGAGAGATTTTTTAGGCCCAGGACACTGAATGCCTGCTGAATCCTGCCTCTGCCCAACTTTTGTTATGCATCCTGACTGCAATGAGACTCATGACAGATTCCCCAGCAACGATAACTTGCCTAATGCATTCTCTGAATGAAACGTCAGTTGACCGTGTCAGTTTAGAGCGGGGAACATGTGTTTGAGATGCAACCACACAATCAATAGAGTGCTAATTGTGTGTCTTAGGGACAGTGAAATCTTTTGCTTGTCTAGGATGTCAGTAAGAACTTTGTTAGCTTATGACTAGCATCATTTTCTTTCCTAAAGAGACTTCATAATGCCCTGAGTGGTGGTGCAGTGGTTAGGATTCGGCCAGGGTACGCTCGCGTGTGTGAGCGGGTTGCCACCTCACAGGTGGCAGCCTGTATGGAAATTTCCCCATTGTGGAACTAGCAAAGGAATTAAAAATTTAAACATAAAGCTTAACAATGAAGATTAGCCTGACAATTACATAAAATAATACGTTAAATCTACTGCAAAACCTGTGTAGAATATATTGAATTAGCAAATTTATGGTGTGTGGTACCACAAGCTTGTAATTTGGACAAAATCAAAATTCTAAGGCTCAATTCAAGCTTGTATTTTTCCATCTTTTTGTCCTCTAGGGACCATAAATATCCTCAGCAAATGTCACAGAAATCCAGCAGTTATTTCTGAAGATATTTTTTCATGGACCTTGTCAAGTGTTGGTGAAACAGGTATGATCAAGGGATCATCAGATTTAGTAGGACACGTTCTGTGGTGACCATAAGTATTTATATTAAATTCAGCAGGGGTCCCAAAGTAGCTGTTTCGGCTTTGACACTTGACTGAAAGCCACTACTTTGACAGCAATAACTGAGGCATAGCAGTGGCTTCATTCCTAATACCACAGCTGTTATCTTTGGGTATTGCTTATAAGATAAACCTTGATTCATCCCTCAGTGGGGAAATTTGCAAATAATAATAATCATAATTATACAAATAAAGAACATAATTAGCTTACTGCTCCTTGTTCCTTGCTACTTGTTCCCTCCTGTTATTGTGATTGCAATATGGTTTGTGGGGCAAAATATGATCAAGACCTCTTTGACTGGCCTTGAGTAGTGCCAAAGTGGACCTAGTTTTAATGAATAAATATAGTTCTTTAGCAACAGCTTCACAGAGCCATGGTTTTGGTTGATGTTCATCTTTTCTTTTTATGGAGCAAATGTCAGAAATTGGTTTGGCTACCAGCGTCTGATTGGTGAATCAGTCACGGTAACCACAGTGTTGTGCATTGTTGCTGAGGGCTGACTAATCTTTTGGAGGGTTGTACTCACTTGGGTAGTACATTCAAATCAGACCAAAACTACAAAAGTCCATTATCCCTGCAATAAGAGCTAATGACCCAACAACAGGAATATATTTGCCAGGGCGCCTGTCTCCTTGAAAGGGCCAAAGGATAAGGAGTCATTAAAGCAATGTTATCTGGTCCAGATAGCATCGGCATGTCTGCAAAGATCATTATTTTTACCCCTGGAGCTGTTTGGCAAAGGACAGCGTGGCTAACTGCACACACAGTGCTAACTCCAGGGTCAACTGTAACACAGGGATAAGGCTAACGATACGCAGCCTAGCAGCTAATGCCTTTTCTAAATGCTCTTAATGACTGCAGACCCTATTGTGGGAAAGCTTGCATTCTCTGTTTTTCTTTGTGCTTTGTCAGCTCACTGTAGCTGAAAGGGACATGGCTGAGTTGTTGCTTTTTTTATCTGTTTATCTGTTTTTTGGGTTTCTTCTACTTTGATGTACAATATTTTTGCTCTCTTTTTGGGTGGATGGGAATATATATATATATATACATATATATATTCAATTCACAACAGAAGTTATCTCAGGGCACTTTTTGTATAAAGCAGGTCCAGACCATTCATCTTTATAATATGCTTTACAGGGACCCAACAGTTTCCATCATAAGCAAGCACTTGGTCACAGGGGCGAGGAAAATCTTCCTTTCAACAGGCACAAACCTCAAGCAGAACCTGGCTCTGGGTGGGCAGTCATCCGCTTCAACCAGTTGAGGAAAAAGGGAGGGCAGGAGAAGAGAGAACAGGGGTGGTAGGAGGTAGAGAGGCTGTCCACCAATCGGAAGGGTGATGGTTTGATCTCTGGTTCCTGCAGTCTACATGTCGAAGTGTCCATGGAAAAAAGACTGAACACCAAATTGCTCCCAATGGCACTTTCATTGGTGTGTGAGTGTGTGTGAATGCGTGTGCATGGTTAATGGTGGTGACACTTTCCAATCAGCCACCATGTTTGAATGTGTGTGATGAATGTTGGCTTGCTTTGTGAAAGCGCTTTGAACAACACTAGAAAAGCACTATATAAATGCAGTCCATTTACCATTTTACAGTAGCACAATGTAAGTTCAGCAAATCCACACAGAGATGTAAAATAATAATAAAACTGATACTGAACTGAATAATAATAATAATAATAATTTCAGAGTGGAGAGTTTTAAACATGCTCTTAAATGTGGAGAGGATGTCTGCCTCCCAAACCCAAACTGGGATCTGGTTCCACAGGAGAGGAGCTCCCATTCTATATTTCAAGAATCTGGGAACCACAGGTAACCCAGTACTCTGGGAATGCTGTGTGTAAGTGAAGAGAAAGATTTTTTATTTTATTCTGGATTTTACAGGGAGCCATGCAGAGAAACCAATATGAGAGAAATATGATCTTTTTCACATAGTTCTTGTCAGTACACGAGCAGCAGTATTCTGGATCAGCTGGAGGGTATTTAGAGATTTATTGGGGCAGCCTGATAATAAGGAATTGCAGTAATCCAGCCTAGAAGTAAGTGAAAAAATGCAGTCCTTGAAATTTGCTTTATGTGGGAGTTAAAGGGCATATCCTGATCAAAGATAACACTAACAAAGAGGCCAGGGCAATGAGCCATCTAGACTAACTATATCTTTATATGATGTGTTTCGAGGTATATGGCGGCCAAGTCCATTAACTTCAGTTTTGTCTGGGTTTAACAGCAGAAAATAGCAGGTCATCCAGGTTTCAATACCTTAAGACATGGTTGGTTTACTTCAGGTTTCATCTGGCTTGATCGACAGATGTCATTATGTATCATCTTCATAACAATGTGCGTTTTCTAATAATATTGCCTAAAGGAAGCATATATAAGGTGAATAGAATTGATCCAAACACAGAACTTGCATTGAGGATTCATTCTTAACATGTACAAACTGAGATCAATCTGATAAATAGGACTTAAACCAGTTTACTGTGATACCTTTAATGTCAATTAAATGTTCCAGTCTCTGCAATACAATGTGATCTGTGGTCAATGGTGTCAAATACAACATCTAAATTTAACAGTGGCAAGTTCTCTGTCAAATAGAAGGTAATTTGTTACTTTCACCAGTGCTGTTTCTGTGCTATGATGCACTCTAAATTCTAACTGCCCTCAATTCTCAAACAGACTATTATTATGTAGAAAGTCACACAAGTGATTGTTCTCAAGGATCTTAGAGGGAAAGGGAAGGTTAGATAAAGGTATATGTCCCTGTATAGCACTTTCATGTAATCCACTGCTACACTCAAATAACCTGTCTTTTTTTGGTTCAAGATGTAAGACTTTTACATTCTTTGTAAGGACCTGCATGTGCTCTGCATATGAAAACATTATTTCTACCTTAATGATCATAACACCATCTATTATAGTTTATAGTAGTTTTTCTTGTATAGCATAAAGGGTCTCCAACTTGCATTTCCTTGTGCAGACCTGCATTGTAGAATGACACATAAATGAACCTTCAGACTATATTGTAAATGGTATTCTGAAATTCTCTGGACTTCTCCTAGGCTAACAAAAGACATAGGCTTGTGCCATAACCTTCATTCATCTGCATATGTTGTACTGGTGCAGACAGCCATCACACTGTGTTATATCATCCCTATTACATGAGACGACATGGTGGTAATTATGCCACATTATCAGCACCAGGATTCAGGGGTTAACATCTGACTGCAGAGCAGCTGAGCTATAATAACACATGACACATACTTGCCATTAGTGAGAATTCTCCCTATGGTTGCCTCATTTTCTTTTAATATGACTAGGCTGTAATTTCCATCTACTCTGAGTGTTTTCTACTAAAAGACTTTCAACAGCTTGAATCTAATCAAAGAGTTTTTCTCTCTTCTTTGTGTCTCTGGATAAGTAAATTCAATTAGCTTAATTGGCCTTGATATTATGCTTGGTAATGCGATGTAAGCATTGGTGTCGACAAACTTCACAGGGCACTTTAGAAGCACCTCACTAATTAGAGCAATAACTTTAGTCCAAATGTTTTACCCTGACATTCCAGATTATTCTGAATTGAGATCCAGATAATTAGTTGAAACAACCCAGGGTGAGCTAGCTTTCACCCCTTCTTGAAAGCTGCTGATGGCAAAGTATAAATGAGCATTGACTTTTCTATTGTTACTTGTTTAACACATGATAGTACTAAAATAGTAAACCCACTATTTCCTCTGACAAGATGAGTGTCTATGGTACTGTCTGAGGTTCTAATTTGGAACGAAAATTTCAACCCTGCAACCAAAGCTCCTCATAATGGTCAATGCAATTTGCTGTTTGTTTTAAGTCTATTGTTCTTTTATGTGAAACTTTTTGTGATGCAGTTTTGACCAGGACTCCCTTGTAAAAAAAAATTGAATTTCAATTGGAATATTGAAAATAAAGGTTAAGCAAATAAAAAATTTAAAAACTTTTTTCAGATATAAAGATTTACGGTCTGACAGCTGTTAAAATAACAGTGAATAACAGTAACATAAAAGAATGAGAGAAACAAACATACAAACAAAAAAAGACACCACACTCACTGGTAACACAATAAAACTGTATTACATTTGTGCTTAAAATTATTACAATTACAGTATTTACAAGTGTTGTCCTAAAAATAAACATCTCATGCTGGATGACACATAAAAAAAATTTACAATAGCAAGCAAAAAATGAATATTTCTTTTATGTACACCCACAATTTACAAATTAAAGAAGGTTTTTTTTTTCTTTTCCAGCTGAGAAATGTTGCTGAGCTCAGATGCTGATATATAATACTGAAAGGTCACAGGTTTGTTTTCTTCTCAGCAGAAAAGGATATAACTCCTCTGCTGCAAGGAGCCATTGTGACCAAGATGACCAGGTCTTAAGGTGACTGATTTGCTGCCGAGTGAAATTAACTGAAATCAAAGTTGAGTTGAAAATTACACAGGCATCCTCAATAAAAGTCAAACAGTGATTGAGAAATGATCCATTGGATTCAAGTATCAGCATGTCAAACTATGCCATATTTTGGACAACAGGTGATGCACTCAATGCTTGCCAAATAAATGACGTACAAAACACAACCAACCCCCACCATCCTGACTGATCCCTACATCACTACAACTGCTACAACAAGTTGCCTCTATGAGCACCTCCCCACATTTCAGGTTGACCAATGTGAAAGCATGTTTTTAATAAATAGAAAGTCTGTCTCCAGCAAAAAAAGCCTTCCTTTACGAGAATGAGCGTGGAGTCAATGCAATGCTTGGATTGAATGCATTTCAGAAATGAAACTGACTCTTTTCAGCTCATGAAAGACAGTCACGCACACAGGAGTTTGTCTTCAGGCATAAATTCAGTTCCATAACATTTAGAGCTGCTTTAATTGATTTTTTACCCACTTGACCAGAAAAGGTCACACATTTACTTAATTTTGAAATGCTGCTACCACACCATTTCCGACCTAAGACCTATGTGACACCAGTCTTCAAGGGTCGACTGCACAGTGCCTCAGTGGCCTTCTAGTGACATAGTGGTCTCAAATATATTTGTATTTGTGTGTGATAGATTTCATCCATTCAGAGAAAAACACTGATCTTATGATCCATTTTGGAATCTTAAGATTATAAATGGACTATATTGACTGGACCAAGTCTCATAAGACTGCAAGATTAAGGTCCTCCTGAAGAGGGATCTGCATGTTCACAGACACACATGCTCACACACACGCACAAAAAACCCCCCCAAAAAAACAGCAATCAGCATTATTTTTGTCACTCTTCAGTTTACATTCACTGTTTTTAATCTGATATCGTACAGTAAAAAGGTCTTTATTTCAAAATTATATTAATTGACAATACCTCAGTGTATTTCAGATTCAAGTAGAAGTTGTGGACTGTGCAGTCAGGTGTGAATGCTGTCTGTCCTTGTCAGGTAATATGTGACAAGATTGCTTTTGGGTGGGTTCATTTTTTTTTTCCTCTCAACAACTGGGAACAGCTGCTGGTTAGAAATTGCTCTGAGGCAGGCATTTGTTAGCCAGAAGGAAAGAAGCAGCATCCGTGAGTCACAAACAAAAAAATGGACAAACTATTTTTTTCATACTTAGTTTGTTCCAGGGCCTTTCCCTGCCACACTGGCGTCTCTATGGCTATTCTGTACAGCAGGGTGTCCCCTCCCAGGGAGGCTTGCTTAGTTATGTACATGTGGGGGACAGGAGCTGGACAGGAGGCAATAGTGCTTTTTGTTGTTTGATTACAATCTCTCCTTCAGTCTCTCTCTTTCTCCCACTCCTCCTCTGCCTCCTCCTCCTTGTTGGCCTACAAGGGTCAGCGGACCTGGGGAGCGTAGCCCTCCTTCATCAGCCCTTCCTCATAGTCTGTCTGGCACAGGATCATGTTGTTCTTCAGGAAAAACTTGTCTCCCACACAAAACCTGCACCACACAAAGAGAGGAGGAATTTACACAAGCATCAAAGCAAAAATCTCATCATTAGTATTGAGCTTTAGGCTAGCAGGCCTTGACAGCAACAGCACTAGCTTCCTGATTATAGTGCAAAATCTCTACTTTAGCCATCGTAAGCCAGATGAGGAAATTGTCATTTCAATTACAACAGGGGATGGAGGATATGCAGGGCAAGGGGTTGGAGTTGGTTTAAGTGGAGGCGGGCTGTGGTTTATACGAATGGAATTATCTCTGTTTCAGGCAGTGGTTCCTTTCCACCTGCAGCTGATACAGAAACCCCCAACGACCTCAGCAGCCCCATCCTGCTCCAGCAAAGGGGGGCCACACTTGACACTTGACCTTTCAGCACAGTGGCAAGTGGAGACTGAACGCGTAAGGGTAATAACTCTCACTGTATTGTCCTGAGGGCTGCTTATCTCCTTCAATGTGCAGGTCGGACAAGGTCGGCAAGCAGCAGTGCCAGTGTTTACCAGGGGAGGTGGAGCTGGTGTAGGGAGATTGGGACAGTGAGCCTTGCCTCCTTTGACTTCCTGGATGTTAAGACTGCTGAGTGTTGGGAGCTGCACACAGCGGATGGAACTCAGGAGGCACCTGATGAGCTTTGGCTGTTTGCAGAAGTTATTCAGGGCTGCAGGGCAGATTGAGAGCATGATTTGTTACATCCTTTTGGGACCAATTAGCAGGCTACAAATACAGAAAAAATAAAACAAAAAGTGAGAGAATGCTATATTTATGGAAATACAGCCAAATGTTCTACTCTGTCAGTCACTCATACAGTAAGTACAGTAGGTGATTCCAACCTGGTCTTAAGGATGCCATTATGTCAACCTTGCCTGTAGGAAATGAATTAAGTGCCTATGATGACTCCTTCTTGGAAATATTTGTCCAAGAAATTTCAAGAGCAAAGTATCAGGAAGTACTAGTAAAGCTATGCCCATTAATGCCCAGGTCCCACACGTAAGAGACAGCTAGGCAGTATTATCACAGTCATAGTAGACAAATATTAGAAACTAGAACATGTGTTTTCTCCAAAATTTCTATTTACATACCCCCCATCAGCCATTCATCTTAGCATTATGTTGTGATCATCTCACAGATATGTTTTGTGTAAAACAAAAATCTGACAATAAATATTTAATAAAAAAAAAAATACACCAACTCAAAACCCACCAAACATGTAATCCGTGTACAATTTTAGAACATAAACTCTGCCTCAAGTTGTTAAAACACATTTCTAGACAGCCCTGAGTTGGGATGAGAGAAGAGAGAAATGGCACACACACAGTGTTAGACAAGAATGAATTTAAAGGAATGGTCTAGAAAGTCAATTTCTCTTCAACTACGGACTTGTGGTGTAAATATATAAAAGGTGAATACCAGCACAAGGAGCAGTTGCTTCTGTCTAAACTGATCATAAAATTGGTTTGGACAAGAGGCTGATCTGGCAACAATTAGTTATTTGTTTGTTGTTGTTTTTGTTTGTTTGTTTTATTTTCAACAAATACAAAAGTTTAGACTGCAGTTTCTTTTACATATCTATTGTAGTTAATGCCAATATGCTTGCACACCTTTATTATCAAAACAAAACACAAACAACTAACATCCATTCATCTGGGCTGTTTGGCACAGTGATTTAGCAGAAGCAGAGGTGCAGTTCATGTATTAGTGTCATCCACTATAATACAAATGTCCTGTCTATTCCAGAATTTACTAGCGTCTGTCTGACACCAAGACCACTCCCACTACCACTTTAATTTTATTTTTCTACAGCCTCTTTCTACTAGTAGTACTGTGTCTCCCTCTCTTCTTCTCCTCCTCACCTTCTTCTCACAACTCTCATACCTGACCTCCACATATTTCACACTGCCAAATTGTTTCTGCTTGGTTAAATGTCAACACCATATGTGACATCTGCGCACCATTTATGATGAAGATATTGCACTCTGCCTCACAAGCATGTATAGTAAAAGATATATTGGTTTGCTGGACTTTGAAAAAAAACAACTGAAAATCAGTTAGTCTGTGTTGGTCATTGCTGATATAATAAATAAGGACACAATTTTACTGTATTAGCTTCAGCAGTCTTGGCCTATAAAACCTGCAATGAAAACTGATTCACCCTGATTTTATCAGCTGATCACCCACTCTAAATTTTAGCCCAGCTTTCTTTGGGAAATTACAGTGTTTCATGGCAATAACACATTGTAACATGTCTTGATCTCTTAGCATCATGGCAGTCTTTTCACCCACAGTTCCACAGAGTAGTCATTCGAAACATGTACATACAAATGTTGTTGTTTTCAAATGACTCGTATGAAATTATTCACTTAAAGCATACTGATGCCTTATGATGCTGCTCCAAAATCTGAGATTGGTATTCAATTAGGTTGAGATCTGACTGTAAAGACCATAGCATATGGTTCACATCATTTTCACACTCAGTTTCAAGTTTTTCTTTTGTTTTGTCACTCACCTGTACCTATAACAAATGTTACTGTTTGAGCTTAATATTCATCATAGTTGTATTCATGTTATTGTGCAATAACATATCATGGTTTTTAGAGTCAGGCAGCTTCTGCTGGTGCCGACTTCTTTTCTCGCTGTATTGCCTTCACTTTCTTTCCTCCATCTTCCTTCCTTTACTTAGAAGTGACTGTGACTAATGAGTCTTTAGAGACCTCTTGTTGTAGGAGGAAGAGAAAGAATGACTTTCACAGGCACACACTTAAAAGAGGTATTGCAATGCCAGCAATTTGCCTCAGAGGCCTGTGTTAACTAGAGTATTCACTTTCCACTCAAATGAAGAAACAGGAAGATTGTCAAAGAGAGAAAACAGTCTCAACTGCATCAAATCTAATTACTGTAAGGAAGCATACAAGTTCAGAAACACTTGGCCCTATGACACTGATGCTTAATTGTAACAGCATGTTGTAAATCTTCTCTGGTAAATTGCTGCTGGGCAATCAGACAGCAGCAGCACAAGGACACGCTGAAGATGAGTTTTTCTTTGAAGAATGTGATATAATTTCACATCTGGAAAAGAGGAGATTGTTTTTAAAATTTATTTTGTCTTCATCTTTGGTGCTAAATGTCCACAATGGCTGTATTTTAAAACACTCTGGTCTTTTATTTTTTCTTTCTCCATTTGTGATGCTCAGCACCCACAGATATCATGTTCCTGTACTGTACCACTGAAAAATCAATTGTTGATCAAACAATGTAGCCACAAATGAATGAAACCATCATATTAGCTGTGTTGCGCCATCCAATTTAATATGACCCTGTTCTGCCACTCTACAAAAGGAATGTGTCATCATCTGTTGTGAGACAGTGTATGGTGCTGTGGTCTCACAAAAAATGTCTTCTCCTCAGCACTGGATTACTTGTCTGAACTATCTGGGTTATTTTTTTTTGGTTCACCTTTTTTTGGTGAATCTTTTTGACTTTAACTGTTATGAAGTTGAGGAGGCTACACCACATTCTCCGTCCATCTTTATTTATTTATTAAATTAAATTTGAATCTGTCTGCAAATGTTAACTGGCAATATTATGTCATTTCTTTCTTTCCTCTCAGACTCTGTTAGGATATTGATGATGAGGTTGCCTTCAAAGATGTCCCTGTTCTAGTATTCTGTCTTCAGGATGACGGGGTCCAAAACCTGGCTGGAAGGCAGTGTTGTCATGAAAGAACCTGGGTAGGGGTAAGCTGACATCCAAAATTCAAAATTCGAAAAATAAGTTTCTAAAGTGTCTAACTGGCCAACCCTGACAAAATGTTATTTTTAGAATGGAAATTAGTACATTGAATGCTTTGTATGCACATGCCAGCAACAATGTGTCTTTTATTGCTCTTATGTCATTCTAAATACAATTTTAATAAATGTACCTTATTGTGTGTACTCGTGAATAAGACACATTTTGAGTTTTCTTATATATTTGACTTAAATGAATGAAAATATACTCACTATACATTACCTTTCACGTCCACATTTCTCACCCAGATACCGAAAACAACAATTTGGCAAGGCTATCTCAGTTCAAAACTAAACTAGTGACGAGCACATTACTGGTCAACCCATCATGACGGGTTCAGTCTTAAAATGCAGACCTTGAAGGATGTTGCCTCTGATGGTAGACAACAGCTTTAGAATGCTGAAATGTATGAACCGACTGTTGGTTGAAACACTATTCTATCATCTCAATGAGTGGAGTAAAACTGACATTTATTGGTAGAAAATTTGTAATTTTTACTTTACCTTGTGATGTTTTTTCCTCCCCCAACAGTACAAGATTTGGTAGTTAAATTGTGTTATCTAGTCGGCTGGTTGCATAGGCTCTGTGTTCTCAATACCAATCATAGACAACTGTGTTCCTTATTAGCTATTAGCCCCTTGTCTAACAAGCATAACTCATGACATACAAAGCACCAGTGGCTGAGCTAAGCTGTGCTGAAGCCAAGTAGTGTCAGTCTTCTCTCCAAGGCTCCAGTATGGAGCATCCTCTCTTATCAGCACTGACCTTCCCCTGCACTGTCACCCAACCTTCCTCCAGCCTCCCTTGACTGTGGCCTCCAGCTCATCAGGGGGAAATTGGGCCAGCACTGGCTAGATGATGAGGCTGGACGACAGCCCCATCGATTAGCTGTCCCCCTGGGCTGATCTGTGGCTAACTGCTTGCTGGATGGAGTCTCATATCTGCGTTCTTATTCCCGACACCCCCACCCTCACTAACACCGCCTCACTCCTCAGAACCAGCTTCACATTCCTTCGACACTAAGACCACAGTAGCACTTCCTTTCCCTAGCTCAGGTAGGAAAAATAACAGGTTTGGCTGGTGGGAGGGCCACAATGGTAGATTTATGTTCAGTTTAACAGAGTTAGGCTGCACTGGGAGCAGACATGAGCAATCAGAGTCAATGTAGAATCCTATATTTTTACTGATAGTCCAGGGACAGGAGCTTTTCACTCCTCTCAGCTTGATACCATTTCAAAGTCATGCATAGAGCGATGAAAGAGGGGAAAAAGCTTTTGCTCTCTGGCAGATACATAAGTAAGATTACTGGTTTCCCATTTTTAATATTGCTGAAACAGTTCAGCGTTTTCATGGCAAGCAGGGGACTGCTGCCAATTTGATGGTGATGATGGCAAAGAACAAGAAAGCGGTTGCAGGTCATGATTGCAGTGACATGTCCGAAGTCAGTCAACCAGTCTGTCTTTCTATCTCTGCCTTGCACTAGCTAGCCTATAAATTAAGACAGGTCCTTAACAGCTGAGCATGGTAATGACTGTTAGAGTCCTGCAGTGAATCTCTGATGAAATCAAAATAATCATTGGCTCTGAGTTACCCGTCCTTTCTCGATGTCGGGTGTAGGGTCAATGTACCCACAAAGCAACTGATGCCGTGGATTGATGGAGGAGGGAGTACATGTGTTTGTGATGGGGTGACTGTATGTTCACTTGATTGTAGCATTTCAACCTTCAATTGCCAACATTGGCTGCAGCTGATCTGCAGGAGCGATGGATAATTACACTGTGTGACCCCTGCTGACCTTGCAATCGCCTGCTCTGTTTATCAGATTTCACATTTGACGATGTTCCACAGAGAAATCTCCAAGCCATTTGTGAGATGGATTAGATTGCTTTATTGAAGAGCCTGTGGGGGTCGGGTTCAATGAGGGCTTTCATGTTTGTTTGAGGTTGGAAAACGAGAGGGGACAGAGCTGGTGTAGTTGAACAAGGCAGCAGATCGGTATGCCAGACAAAGAACAGGAGCCCATTTCCAGGCCGACGGCAACAAGACGCTGAGAAACTATTCAGGGAATCTTAAGTGAGATCTCCTGATTGATCTTAGGCTGAAGCTGAGAAAATTTGTAAAAGGTCATTCTATTAATCTGGATATAAATGGTGAGAAACCCACTTAAATGAGACTTATTCAGTAATGTTGTGGTCATCACTGAAAAGGCATTAAACCTGCTCTGAATCCCAAATCTTCTAAAAGACATTTACTGATTAATTCTATCACAAATATTAGATTTATGACTTCAGAGACTAAATCTTAATGTAGCATAAAACCCCAAAACAGATGAACGGCCTGCCATTGGTCTGACTTGTTTGTGGTCTCATGTTTGTGAACAGAGGGAATAACAATGAAATCATTTGTGCATCACAGTTTGATATCAAAGTTTATAAACCCATTGAATTATGTTGTCATTAGTTATTTCAGTTATTTTTGCCATTAATGCCATTCCTCTAGGATGTGAAATCATTTAAATTTATATTCCTGCACAGGTATCTCTCAGTTCCATCAATGTATAAAATGGAAAAACAAAAAGTCAGAGCTGGGGAACAGCTTCAATTAAAGTCGGTGCCACACCATAAATCTTGGCCAGGCCCGGGTGAAATTGTGATGGGCATCTGAACGTTGCTTGCAAGGCCACAGCGAATCATGTGAAACACACTGACATCGATTTTATTCAACAGTTCATCAACTAGCCTAATATAAAAAGAAAGATTTGTTCGCGGCTAAATGGGTTTTATGGGGGACAGCAGAGTTGGCCTGCCTGGGCCTGGCTGATGAAGATTAGCTGACTTCTTCCATTAGGAGAGGCTGTCTGGTGCAGCCAGCTGAAGTGGCAAGACAATAACCGAGTGCTAATTGTGTGTAACCAGGCCCTTTCCCTTTAGCATGCATGCGTGTGTCTGTGTGTGTGTGGGTGTGTGTGGGGGGAAATAAAGCAGGAACCCAGTCAAAACATAACCTTCCTGATGTTCCCCTGAGGTTTTTTTGTTTGATAATTTTTCTTAGAACCTTCAAAAACGTTGATAACATTCTGGTTTGTTCATTAGCTCCAAGAATGTTCCCAGAACGTCTCCACACTATTCCATCACAACTGCTACTACTACTACTACATCATAGCATGACTATTGTCTGGGTACATGGATACTTTGATGCTCTCCAGAATGTCTGAAGAATGTTCCTGCAATGTTCTCATAACAGAAATACACAGGAATGTATTACATACGTCATGAAAGCTTTTTGGGTCAATATTTTTCCAATGAAGAGTTTGCATCTGAAACTGTGACTATGTTTTAAAGGATTAGTTGTGTATTATTCACTAATTCTGCCACTCTTCATGTGACAACTACTTAGATTACCATGAATGCTTTTGATGGGAGACTATCCAAAAGTGCACGCGATTATTCATAAGCCCAAGAATTCTTGGAGAGAGGCAGTGGGATGCAGACATTAGGAAGCTATGAAAGCAGGCTTTTTGACTTTTGATTGGCCATTCAGAAAGGTATAGCTTATGTTGAGTTTGTACATGGTTAGGCAAAGTGTCATATGTACTCGTTCATGAAAAGAAGAGCCTCAGGCCTTAACCCATAAGAACCCGAACCCATTTCATAGGTTTCTGGAAAATTATGGGGGATATACCACAGACCAAGTGTTTCTATTAAAATATTTATTTATATTACAATGTATAATGTTTAAGATCATTTATCTTTATATTTTATATAATATTTTTGTTAATTATATTTATGTTTATTGTTTTATATTAATTTGTTCAAGAAATATGGTCAAAACAGAACAGGACAAGTTATTATTAAAGCATTAGAACTGTTAAATGGGTTTAAAATTAAGTGACAAAAAACAAACTTTTTGAAATTAGCTACTTCCTTCACTTTTGCTACAGGTCACACCACCATTTTTGGGGAGGTCATGTCACACCACCACCGCACCAGGATGTTTAGTATATGTCGCTTAGGGACTTAATGAGTTAAGGTCAAGCATAAAGCCTTATAAGGAAGAGTCTAGGGCGTTCAAAGTGTTTGTTGCACCTGTGTCACCATGGGTTCTTATGGGTTAAAAGCACTCACATGTCACTGCCGAGACCAAAGTTCAAACCAGCAGCAGTACTTTTTCCCACCCCATACCATCAATGTTTGTGGGTGAGAATTAGATGAGGAATTGTGTCTGGTTGTTGCATTAGCAACTTGGGGCATTTTCAAAATCAGCTCTCATAGTCATTCCGTTTTGAGGGAAGTGTAAATTTGGTAATGGTCATTCCACACTTTCAGAGAAAAATACTTATTATAATACTTAATTAAAAAATATGTGCTCATTGTGTCATTGTGAAACATTTCAGTTTTTGTTGTTTCTAATACTCCCTTCATGTATGCAAATAGGGGTGGAAAAAAATATTAGAAGCTCTTAAACTATTGGATGTCAACCCAGCACCAGTACCTGGTACAATATTATTACAGGGCTGTTGTATTGGGTTGCATTAAATTGTACCAGTGTACATAATAAACTCATTGTAGGGGTGCCATACAGGTTCAGTGGGTTGATACCAGAGTTGACTAAAAAAGATTTTCTTTTCTATCACGTTCAGTGCCTCCAAATTGGTCCCTCTCCTCTGGTGCTGTGCTGAGAAGCAATGCCCTGAAATCTCTGACCACATCCTGGCTACAGGATACAGGTACTAGGAGTAGGAGGCCCAGTACTGAAGACTAATTGGAATATATATGGCTGTGTAACTGCACCTGTAGCTCTAGGCTGACACTGTACAATAGTAGTGCCGGATGATTATCATAGTGCTAGGTCCAGCAGGTGTCCCTATGGCCCCACGTGTGTCTACTTAGTCACTGTTGACAGTGATAAATCTCTAATAGGCGATTTCTCTTCAACTATCTTGGGATTCTTGGCACTTGGCATTCACTACACTGCAAACTTGCTTCCCTGACCAGTCATCTGCCTAGACGCAGGTATGGGAGAGGAGCAAAAGTGTGGTCCAATCACTCACCTCTGATTGCAGAGCTGGCATGCGAAGCAGTCCAGGTGGTAGACATTCTCCTTGGCCCTCATGACCATCTCGAAAGCTGGAATTAGTTTGCTGCAAGCTGCGCAGTTCCCTGTTACACCGAACAACCTGTGCAACCCCCCCCCCACCCACAGAGACACACACACACACACACATAGACAAAATACACACACAAAGAAGATATATGACATAAGTCTTTTACATAAAGTATTACATAAAGTATAATGTAACGTAAGCATGTGATGATAATGTAACTAAACTTTAGTACTAAACTTTAAGTGCGTACTAGCAACATGACAGTAAAACACAATTTGTTGATTTTTTTCTTTTAATTTACATACTTAATCTTTATTTTACTTATTTACTTTTGTTTTTTAGGTTTTGTTCTCACAGATATTTTTCTTGGTGTACAGGTGCAATTGTTTTCCTACTGACTGATGATTACAAGACATGGCAGTTAGTAAGAAAGCTCATTGCTGTCATACATCCTTTTTCGTGAGATTTGTCATTTGTCAATCATTAGTTTTAAATAAGACAACTAAAAATGATCTTGACATACAGTAACTTTTTCAGTGCCTTTTTCTGTGTGTTGGGGACATGCGTTTTCCTTTACTAAAACATCATGTCCCAATAAAATGGAGCATAGCTATTTTATTATATTATTTTGAGTCCAGAATTTGTGAAGGACATGAGCACAGCACATTTCTGAATAATTTTCACTTCATCCACCACTATGTCCCACCCTCGCATCCCATTATAACCGGAAATACACCAAATCGAATTTGCAAGACTACGTCTGCTTCTGCTGCTTCATGGTGACTGTGGGAATGAGAGTGACAGCTGTCAAAAAGATTGTGGTCAACACACTAACGTGAGCTTCTGAGACAGATAGAGTCCCTGAAACAGTCACAAATATAGATTGGACAGAGCTGGGCTACAGTAGCACTGTACAAAATAGCAGGGTCACAGCTTGTGCCATAGAAATAGATGGGACATGGGTAGCACAACTGCCCAGGGAGGACCCTATTATTACTTCGCCTGCTCTGGGGACATTAATGTGAGTATTCATTAGGGATTCAGGGCTGCTACTACAAAGCGACCTCAACCAGACTACCAAGGAAAAAAAAATCTGATAACGAAATCATATAACAAAATAACCTATTAGGCAGACATCTTCAGGCACTTTTAGCTGTCATTGTTAAAATGATAAAACGGCATGCCACTCTCAGAGCCTGTAAGAGATCGCAATCTGATAAATGATCTCAGGGCTTGGGATATGCAGGGTTGTTTATTAACCTTCAGAAAGTATGTTTCCCAGAGGCAAAGGAAGCAGACAGATTGTGCCCTCATGAATACCTACAGAATTAAGAGCCACTGTCAACACACCTTGACACAATGAAGGATATCTCCTGTAACATGGGAGGTAGGTGAAAACAAAGAGGGTCAATTCAATGGATTAGTGCTGACTTAATTAAAAGAATTATGTCTTCCTTTGAGCAATCTAAATTTAGATACATCTGTGGTGTCTCTTGTTCTTTCTCTTTTTTGCACAAATGTGCATTGCCGGAAGGCCTTCACATGAAATAGATGAAATGATGATTTCTCTTCTCACAAATCCAAGTAATTCATCTAAAAAAACTTTTAAAAAAAAGAAAAAAAAAGAAATGATATATTTAGTGTGGGATAATGAGTATGAGTGTTTGAGCATAACAGCAGCACTTAGTATGGTATTTTATGACAAATTCACAATGTAGCTGCCTTTCACTGTGCAGGGGCAAATGTCCTTGGATTATAAATGATGGAAAGTATTTGTGTCAAAAAGCAATGTTTTAAGCTTTCTACCTGTCAGCTTGAATCGAAACGGTGTGCTGTTTCACTGTTTGCCATGTCTGTCCAGTCCCTTCTCTCATCTCTTTCAAATTTAAGGTGGCCTGCTCTGTTGAAAAGGACTGTCACACTACTTTGCTCTGAGAAATTCTGGGTGAAAGTCCTTGTATCTGTTAACATCCAGTGTTTGTGTGTGTCTCCCATTTGGTAGGCTCTTTAATATCAATAAATAAGCCCACTACTTCCCTATATATTGATGTTAAGATGTAGTTGTGATTTTTTTCTATTTTTCTTTTTCTTCTTTGAAGAAAAAATGTCACTGTGCAGTGTATTGATAGATCTGGTCCAAGAAATATATTGTGGACTGGTTAGATAAAGGTCAGTATGGCTTTTCACGCCAGTAAAATGTCTCCCAAAACTAAACAGACAGTAAAGTAAAATAAGTAAAAAGAAGTAAAATAATATTATGAATTGAATAAAAATAAGAATATGAAAATACAAAGTTCAGTAACAGCAATAAATACCAATATATAAAAAGATACAAGTTGTATCTGTGGACACAAGTCAAGGTCACAGCTCTTTGGTGCAAGTGAGTGTAAGTATGGGATAATTCATAAGGTGTTTTGTATATCTAAATTGACAAGATATTAACATCAGCTCCTCTTTAGGCATTGGTTTTAGGGTATCTTACTTAGTCTTTTACTACTGCAGGGACTTAAAAACAAAGAACCTAGCATAACCTGAACTTTTCAGACCTTGTGAGTCTTTGGTACAAGGTTCCCTATGTTTGCACAGTGTTTTACAAACCAGAAAGTTTCATGTACACATAATTAAAAAGGCGACAGCGGGACTGACTCAGTTATTTTTCATGTGCTGTTTGCTAGGCTCGGGAAGTAAGCAGTTGTAGGTGCTGATATTATTATTAATTTTATTTTACAAACATGAATAGAAGATATATGTTTATATACCAGCAAAGAATCCAGGTCATTTGATCAATTATTTTTCTATAATATTTTTTCATTATTTCCTTGCACTGTGTAAGCTGTGTGTGGTATCCCCGTTTCTTCAAGATGACACATCAGCATGATCAATCACAATCAAGAGCAGTGCTGCCAACCCCTGAAAGTACCTGGAACTGGTCTTTAGTATCACCTCCTGAGTAGTGTCCAAATTTAGTTCCAGGAACTCATTCCCAAAGTGTGCAGAGAACAGGGGAAATAAAAGCAAAATCTGTGACAAAGGATGCATCTGACATCACATAAATTTCCTGCAGTGGAAAGGGCTAAAAGTAGATACTGGATAAAAGCTCTTGTTGTCATGACCCACTGCTTTCTTATGTTCTGCTGTCTAGGTCTACTTGCCTTCCAAGAATAAGTAAGGCCACATGGACAACTCAGCATATAAATGACATTAGTAGAATAACAAGACATCATTCTAACATGACATGTTTTACCAGTGTGGTGACAATCTGAAGTGATATGTAAATGCCACTGTTAACACAGTTATCATAAAATGTTCATCTCCTTGTCAGAGTAGTTTTGCCTGTAACAGTGATACTGTGTGTAGGTTTTGATCAAGAGTCTCAGTCTCATTAACTGAATGTCATAGAAGTAAATACATCAATTTAACTGAATTTCTTACAGAGATAATTGTAATAGTCATTGTTATTGCTCCCAGAAGTGAGAAGTGAAGACACCAACATTCTACCATTTCAAGCTTACTGGACTCTGAAAAAGAGAGATTCTATTTTTCAGACTACTTTTCAGCTAATAATAGCATACATTTTTCTTACTAAGGAAATGTAATCCATGTAAAAAAAAAATTCTCAAAAAATAAAATCGAATTTTAAAAAAATCCAACGACCCCCAGGATTCACAAACAGAACATCTAACCTCCTGGCTGCATCTCATCTACTTGTTTGCTGCATAATTCATCCCGTACCTTCCTGTGCTGCTTTAACCAAAGCTTTAAATGATTAAACACCACCTCCCAACTTGTGCTGACTATTGGGAACAATGCATACATCGCCTTCGAAAATCAAACAATCTTTTGAGTGTCTCTGACAAGCTGAGCTAAAGAAGTGAGGTTGAACATTACAGTCTTCAGAGATTTACCCAAACTGTATGTGTGGCAGCACCAGCATCTAGCCAGCCGGGCTCCCTGGGCTCTTGTGTGGCAAACACTCTACAAAGCAACATCGCACGGAAACCCATGCCTCACCCTGTGGGGAGGGAGGATGGATGGAGCATACCTGCCACTGGTCTTTCAATGCTCAGTTTGATGCCACAGATACTAATGGCTCTCAAGAGAGGAGGCAAATTAAAAATGGTGTGGTTGTAATGAATTCAAGGCTTCGACACAGTCAGAAGATGACGGTGTAAAGGCCTTGTATGCAAGACCCAGGGTCTGGGACTCAATACTTTCAGCACCGTATTATACTTGGTAATAACATTAGGGCTGCTCCCGACTAAAGATTTTCCTAGTGACTAGTAGTTGTCACTTCAAGCCATTAGTCAATTCAATCAGAAAATGGAGTTTCAGGGCTGAGAAAAAATGTTATAATAACACTGCTAACACTGTGTAAATTATAGAAAAATACAAAATCGTAATAATGAGCCTTTAAAATCTTTACATTTTTTTTTACAAGTGCACACATGAAGTGAGCCGCAAAAAAAAACAAAAGCAGTGATGATTCTGAATGTGTTGGTAAAACCAGCGAGGAGACTGAACGTTTTTAATATATGCAATAATTTATTTCGACACAGTGTAACATCACACAGTCTCGTTGTTCAAAACACAGGAATAAATAACTTCCAACTTCACAAAAGCATATTTTGCGACTTATCAACATGATGGATGATGGAAATTAACTTGCTACAAATTTGCTCCTCTCCCACTTCATGCCTCTCCTGTCCCCACTGGAACCTGCCATGTCGAACTGAGCTAACTAGCTAATGCAGCTCATGGAGCTTTTTTCCATGTGAAAAACATGCTTGCTAACAGACCAACAAAAACTTGGTCGACTAAGACTCCTCTCATTGATAGTTTGGTCAACTATTTGTGGTCAGCCCTATGTATTTCTGATGCATCTCTCTCAGACTGACAATGATACAGCTGTCTTCCATTTCTCGAAAGCTGCTAACTATGGGTCTGCTGACAAGAAGAACCCCCAAAATAGAATAACATATGTAGAAAAGCAGACTTGACATACACCTCATATCCACGCATGTATATTTAAACAGGTTGAAAATCTAACATGAAAATAAAAATTCAGGCTTTGCTCAAATCTGAATTTGAAAGAGAATAGAGGCAGTCAGTGCCCAATACCTTGTTTCAGTCAAAGGCATTCACTGTGCATTACAGCCTGGTATGGCTCAGTGGTACCTATTTGATGAGAGAAAAACAGACACCAATTAAATTATTCCACAAGGCTTTAGCCCAGTCGACCTCAAAACGCAATCTGAGAGTGCAGGCCCCCACCCTTTTGGAGAATGCATGAGTGGTGTCATGGCAATGCTTTTTCTCAGCTTTGTCAAGCTAAATCCAAAATGGAATGGGGTGTAGGAAATAAATGCATTATCTGGGGATATATACATGGAGCTACAGATACTGTACAAATACAAACAGGTCTGATGGTGGACTTTTTTTGAATAGATATGCAATTTCATGCTATAATATCAATATTTCATGTTCCAGACAACATATTACTTAAGCTTTAAGTCAGTACTGATTCATATTGGACAGGCAGTTGCTGCTACACTGCTCTGTGTTTTCACTTTAACACCTTAACATTTGGATTGTTAAATCTTTTTTCTGTTTCGAATAATCCACAAATGAAATCAATCAATATCTTCACTCTCACAGATAGAACATATAGGCCATGATTAGACAGGACAAAATGTTTGACAATGATTTTAAGTCTTTAATCTTTTTTTATTATTCAAATAGAAACAATGGTGCATGGAAGACCCTGTTGTAAGGCTTTGGTTGTGGCTGCTACAAACTGGTGAATTATTCAAAAAGATATGTTGAAGTGATACACCCAACTTTAAATTCAGTGCTTCGGTGGGTAATTCACATGTCCACATTTATAAGTCATAGTTATAATTTCTCTTTTATTCTGGCTGACACAAATGATACTCCTTATAGCTCTGGTTTGGACCTGTTTGCAGGAAAGATGATCCACTTTCAAACCAGTAGAGACTATGGCTATCAAAACAGGCTCAGGAACCATTACACAGCATTAAAATTTTTCTCATGGTAGCTACTTGGTGAGTGGATCTATTCTTTTCAACTGCGCTAGATATTTCTTTGATCTAGCATCCATGCTATTGGGCACCGGGATGTGTGCAATCTCTCTGAGTGTTTCTATATCGCTATCAACACACCAAAAGCAAAACTCAGACCCAAAGCAGTGAAGATTGTCTTTCTATGGACTAAAGATACTGAAAAAAACTCCTTCACACAATAAAATGACACTTTCTCAGCATTGTAGACACAGGTACAAAATTTGGTGCGACTAATGTTTAATTTTGACTTCAAACTGTTTTCATTGAAAATATTTTGAACCAAAGAAATAATCTCAGTCAAAATTGTTCAGTATGTTCTGTGGATTTGTCTGTGGAGAGTGACAGGTTCACTGTTTCTGGAAAGAGAGGATGTTTTAGAATTAATGTCTTATGTGTAATTTTCAAAGCCGTGAACACCACAAACTAAATGTGTTCACTTCCACCGTTTTGAGCTAAAGGCAGAAATCTTAAGAGACAGACATTTCAAAAGCTCGACAGAGAAAACCAAAACTATCTGCATGGATCGATAACACAATAGATAGATTTTTTTTTTTTTTTGTAATTTTAGTGAACTGACCTTTTAAAACAAATCCCTGAACACTGCCTACTGTACAAACTCTAGAGAAGAGGATCAATCAACTCTTCCATCATTTACCTGACTGTGTATTCCACCACCATGAAGGGCAACAAATGACGCCTTTTTGTAGTTAATCCATTTTGGGGAGGTGGACACAGATAGCACCAGTGCCTCCATTCGCCATTTGAAATTCCAGTGACAGCTTTGCTCTCCTCTTTCCTCCCCCAAACCCCATCTCTTCCATTCCTCCCACAACTTCAATTGCTTCAGCCTCGGCAAGCATTTATCAGCTGCTGGATTAGAATTTGTTTCCTCACAAACCATTGATCATCGGCCTATTACTAGGCAAATGACAGTTAATTACCCACTACATTAACCACCGGGACCCGAGGACCGACTCCCTGTGCCATCAGTCAACATGATGAATGTGGCAAGTTCAGTAATGCACGGCCGTTCCCTCGTTCGCCTGCCACGCTGAGCAACCTCTGGATCTCACTTCCAGGCACCCAGAGAAAATCTATGGCAATCTGCATAATTACAGGCTCAGGGTTAATAACAGACAAATGATTTGTTGCATCTCAACATAGGCTTTTTAATGGGACTGTGCTTTGTTCATTTGATGATCCACCCTGAATTGAGCCATGCTGGTGTCGCACTTGAAATTTAATCACATTGAGGAAAAGCTAAAGTTTGACTGTGCAACCCAGAGTCTGTCATAAAAGGGACAAGGGAGTCAGGAAATAATTGATATGGTTTGCCCATCAATGCTTCAACATTTGACACATGCAGAAGAACAGAAACTGTAAGGTGGGGCTTCAGAAATCTGAGGTGCTGATGTGAACTCTGTTATGCAGGGGAGGGGAGACAGTTAATTGTGGCAGATGTAATCTGACTTGTGCATTTCTCAGTTTTGTCCCCATTGCATGTGTGTCAGTGATTAAAAAACACTAGGGAGAAAATAATTTCAATTACTACGGGCATGACCTGGGAATTGTCCATGGGATAAGATTTTCCCCCTCCTTGAGTGCCTCGACTTGCCTGGCGGCCAGCTCTATCAGTTCTCATCTACACCTGGACTCTGATATCCTAATGATGAATTATGGCCTGCTTTCTGAGACACTGCCGACCATACAGAGGAACATTCCTCTGAACTGTTGGCCTGAAGAGCAGTTGCAGAGTGTTACCTAATTGACTGCGATAGAAATTCTTGAATAAGTTAAAAAAAACCCTCACCATTCAACATCATGCATCTCTGAAACTGTGAGAAGAAGAGATAGATTACTGGTGGTAGGCATGTCCTACGTTACCATCATCAAATATTGGCCTCATCCAAAGGCGCACCGATGTATCTTTTGTAATTTCAGTTTTTCAAATGCAAACTGAAGATTATCCTTCATCTTCAACCTTTAACCCCTTGTCCCAAATCTAATCACATAATTCCTGGTCAAAATTCCCTCTCTGCTTAAATGAGAAACAACTCTTTACATGCGTATACTCCAAAGTAAACCAAAGTAACCAGGAAAGGCTTTCAGCACATTTTTTGGCAGTGCTGTGTTTGGGTACATTTGAAGAGGGTGTAATGAAAGATTTTGAGCCCTGCAGGAGCCAGATGTGCAGTTTGATAGTCAGTTCCCTATGCCAACCCACCTGCAATCCCAAGCTGGCTGCCAGGCGGTGGCACACTAGCCCTGCAATTATCTTCACCAAACATGCACAGTCCCACGAGTCATTGCTCTTCACAGCTAATTTAGCTAATCTCAACTGGAGGGGATGGTCAAAAAATAATGTATCCAGGCAACTGAACTGAAGCATTTTAGTTGAAATCAAAATAGCAGTTTTGTGTCCCGAATGGTGACAAAATGATGGCCTTGTTATTCAAGGAAAAAAAGAGAAAAGCAAAAATCTGCCCGTTTAGAAATTAAACAAGTGTGAAAACAAGTGAAAATATTGAAAGGGAATATAGCCAGTGCAGCATTTGCACATTTTAAGAAAATGGCACTCAAAAGCAGGCATTATTCTTAATACAGTAGTCCACAAATCCCATAAAAAAACCTAGACCAACAACTATGTAGTTTCATTTCCTAAAAACATCTAAGCAGTGTAGCTTTTGTAACCTAAACCTAAAATATGTTGTAGAATTGACATTTGCCTTACTTGAGTGGCAAACTAACCTTACTGGAAACCAGTTACATTTTACAGAGTTAGAGAACAGCTGTACCACAATTCTTCCACCTATGGTGCTAAATAGAAAACTGCAGCATTCCCTCTATAATTCCAAGATTCCATGATTATCAGTTAGCTCAGCTCAGATGTTTTCTATTTTGCTGTTAGCAAAGAGAACAACACCTTAGTTCACTAATGAGACAACAGGATATGATATGGGTCAGGCAGACAGTGCATTTTAGGAATGCCCCCACTGGATTAAAATGCACAGCCTGTTGCAATTATGACTACAGCAAGCAAAAACTGTTTCAGTCTTCATTGGGGCAACTGTTAAAATGTGAACCTTCAGTTACAGACAAAAGCAATTTGATACTAATTACAATTTTACAGTGTGAGGTTTCAGTGAAAATCATGTAAAATCTTATTTTATCTCGACATACAGAAATTAATTTGCATAATTTTGGGATTAGTCAGCCATGTTCACCCTCGGTGGGTTTTAGTTATTCATTAATGATAGAGCTGCTTTATTTGATTATTGGAAATGACAAGACTGCTAAAAGCTTTGGTTAACAGCTTTCTCCCAAAATACTAAATAATAAGGCCTCACATTTGTTTCCATCAAATGACATTCCTTCTGATCTTTTGGGAAACAAAAAAAGGCATCACACTTTTGACCTCTCCTTAAGGATATATGACCTCTCTCATTATGACAATTAAGAGGTGGATGCAAACAGACCCTCCAGTATGTGTAACCCTCCTTCAGGCTCAATCACTTGTGATTACCAGCACCCAGTTTGACCTCTTAGCATTTTTAGATTACATGTGAAAAGCCCAATTTAATTACAGGAACTTCAGAACACACGCATTTGCAAGCTCGGGCATTATTGGAGAGGTAATTGCTAGATGTGTGAAGTGAATTGTGGTGTTGGGAGGTTAATGGCAGCCAAGCTTTTCTAAACACAACATAACAATTATAGGGTGCTTTCAGAGCTTTTAACATCTATGTGCCATCTCATTAAACTGCAAACTAAGGTGGAGGCTGCAGAGGTAGACGCAAACATTTCTTTGTATCATATGTGCAGAACATATGATTTTCCAACATTTCAACCTTTAAGAAACAGACAAAAATATGAATGATTGAAAATTCATAAAAATGAGTGACGCATTCACAAATTCTTACTTTACTGTAGTGGGAAAACAGCAAAAAACACGCAATAAATAAATAACATAAGCTGTTGTGCTTTGTAGCTTGTAATAGTCAAATCAAATGTCCAGTCTGGTTGACATTTAACAATTATATTATTTTTTTTCTCAAAAATATCTTTCACAGAAAAGGAATAAAGTGCAGCTGAACAATTCCACTCCCAAACAACCAGAGCAGAAGCATGTTACTACACCTCCAAATCAGCATCAGGAAGATGTAGTCATGACCCATGGCCCATCAGGTTAAATTTGGCTGATTGAAACATTGTTGAAACACTGACATGGTTAGGAATATTGAACAATCTAATGTCAAAAAAGATAAACATTTTCAAAGATAAAAACTGTGTCTTATTCTGTCCTTCAAGGAAATTGGGGTAATTTTCTCAGTTTTAACATATGTAAGTGTGTTCAAAGATTCATGCATGACTTAAACTAGGTTAAAATTTTTAGACTGGAGAGTTTTGTGTAGAATGTTGTGACTGAATTCATCATATTTTCCTGTATTTTTAAACAATTATATTAACATGTAAATTAACATGATGAAATGATATAAAGCAAAGAAAAGGAACAAATTCTTGAAATGGAGAATAAGAGGGAAAATTTTCTGTCCATATTATTGTAGTTACACATTGTCACCCGTACATAAAATCTAATAAAATGCAGTCAAGGTGGCAGCAACAACCGCCACCAATCAGATGATCCTCAAAGTGCTGAAGCTTCTTGCCATTAGCACACAGTAATAACCGAAGGTGATGTACTAGCATGGCTGAATTTTCATGAAATCCTCTCTTCTCTCAGTCATTAGGGGACTGAACGGTAATAGGATACTGTTAAGGGAAAGTTTAGAGATAAATCATGAATTAGAGGGAAAAAACTGAATGGAAATTATGTCATTGACTAAAATATATTTAGCCACTGATGTTAGTTAATTTATTGAATTATTATGAAAGTGGGTGGCTCTTGCTACATTTTTCTTGCAGGTTAGAAAATCTAAATAGCCATATCACTAAGTATCAAAAGCATCCCTGCTTTATGATCAACTACATCTGGGTATCACAGTGAGGCATTATATAAAGGCAAAGTTACATTTCCTAGGGTACAAAGCTTTAATATTACGTGGTAATAAGGCAAAAATGCGTGAAAATGAAGCCAAGCAGCTGAGGGGAACAAGAGTGCAACTGATTAAATTAATGAAAGCCTACAAAAGCCACAGGTCTGGCCAAACCCAAATATGGAAAATCATTTAAGACTGAGCTCCTTTTACAGCACTGATGTACAGTTACTTTTAACTGTTTGTATTAGGAGCAGCGGGGGGAGAGCTGCTACAACATGAGCAAGAAAGCATGACTAAACCATAATTAAGACCACTTGTCCTGTCAGACCACAAAGACAAATGTGCTTCGTGTAAATGAAGTTAAAAACAAGTGCTGTACTGACATGGGTTTTAAAAGGCTGATACCACTGTCATTATGTCTTGTAAATATAAATGTAAATCAGGTTTTACTACATACAATCATATCAGTTCAACGTAGTGAAATTTGATCTCTGCATTTAACCCATCCCTGAGGACCAACTGCAGCTCTAAACCAGTGCCTTAGTTAACGATACTGCCAGGAGAATAATATGCATGTTTTCTTCACCAGCTGGTCTTTTGTTCTGATGTTTAGTATCTTTCTGATGCGCTTCCTGATGTTGTTAATAACATAACGGCACCCTAATTCCCAAACTTCCTTGCAGCTCACTGATGATCATTTGAAACTCAACTGTGACCTGCGTTGAGTGTCAAAAACATCTTTGAATATGTTTGACCACATTATCAATTGATTTTTTTACCTGGATATGTTCTTGTTAAGCGTCTTTTTACTTGGATTATGCTCACACTGTGTTCAGATCTCAATATACAATACATTGCATTTATATTCACTAACATCACACTGACAAATCAAGTGATTCTAAATTTAAGAAAGTAACCTTCACTCAATATCCATTTACTAGCTTGTATCCTGGGATTTCAACCAACTTTGAAAGCCTTCAATAGCAATAACTCTCTCTTTACTTGGAGTATAATCAGTGCCAAGTTTGAATGCACTCACTCTGAAGTGATGTTATTACTGCCCTTTAAAAATGTATTTACTATGTAACTATTTTATGTCATTTTCATTGTTTGTAAAATAAAAAAAAGAAAGTTAAGCAGAATTGCTATTTTGGGCAAATGTGATGTGCTGTCAAGTCAACTGGCAGAACGATTTCTGCAGCACACTACCTCTGTCTGTATGCAGTCGAAAGACCCAGCTCTCTCACCCATTGATCAGGCCTTCAGCTCACCAGCTGCCGATCACTTGGATTGCCTTTTTGGCATTTTACAGATTATAAACCTATGGAAAACTGGTAGAAGGTGCAATCAACGCAGTAGCAGCCCCTCAGCAGCCACTGCTTTGTTCTCCGGGATCTTAAAGGTTTATCTTATCTTATCTTATCTTATCCTATCTTACCACCATGTACTCAGATACACAGATATACAAGAGGCAGGCATGACCTCAACAACGCATTGCTTCTTTTATACCATCAAAGCAACTACAGATTATTGAGTCATCTCAGTCTTTGATTTCATTCAGTTTTAGGGTCATGGTATGGTCAAAAATCCAGAAATGATGCCTTAAAAAAGGTTTAAGCTTACACTGTTCTCAGATTATATTAAATCTGAAGATAGATAGCTCTTGCATCCTCATCAAAGCGATACAGGACTGGATGTGCCACCACTGTCAGGTAGCTTAATGAAGTTGTTAATTCCTTTGCTGAGTGACTTGTTTGTCAATGTGCCCTGGCCAAGGGCAACGCAGTGTGTAGCATGAACATTCCTCTCTTTCTACTGTTTTTTTTTTCATGAATAAATCAGGCTGTTAAAATTACATCATTTACATTTCATTTTACAAGAAGCGTAGCACAGCGACTACAACTGGCTCAGCTTGGTTATGCAAGCCAGACTCTTTCCTTCCTCATTGTAGTGTGTGTTATCACAGAGATTCAGGTTCAACCCATTACAAAGCATCAAACTCCTCCATCCTGAGTACTGTGGTTATCACGAAGGAGAACACATCAAAAACGTGATGTTACGTTCGCAAAGTTTTTGCACTATTAAAACAATATGAGACTGATAACTTCTTTCAGTGCTTACAAAATGATTCTAAGATAGTATGTTCTCACCAAGTCAGCCCAGACCAGCAGTGATCAGTGGAGAGATGGGGCTGTTGTGTGGCCTGAGAGGCAGCGGCTGGATCAGTGCACAACAGTGACTGGCAGTTCCGCTAGGCCGCCCACTAATTGAGCAGTCGCTTGGTGGTTCAGTACAGGCCTCACAGCTCTGCCTATACCATCCAAATAATGCCTGTAAATGGGGCTGACACCAACCAATCAGCATTTTGAAATCCTGTTTTCCACGGTGTTGCCCCTGCCCCCCTGCACCCCAAAACTGTTCTAACAGCTGCAGCCAACTTTCCCTGGCTAGCACTCGTCTCAACATCCTCCTCTCCTTCACTTCATCTCAATAAAGGCCTCATTAACCAAGGGTGGCATCGGAGGCCTGGCTGAAGCCCACCACATCCACACTCACACACACCATCACGATAATTGGTAGCGATCTGAGTTGACTAACTGCACTTCAGGTTCAGTGTAACACATGAAGACATGCTGCTTGACTCCATCTCACATACTTCCATTAACAATATGAGGTGACCTCTTTAATGTAAATACCACCTCTGACACAGGCAGGCTGCAGGACAACTGCTAACATAGACAATGTCTACATTGTTTCAGCAAAATATGAATGCGTCAATTATTTCTGTCAGGAACTAGCAGAGTGCACCGGTGGAAGAAGTATTTAAAATTTTTAGAAAACACAAAATTTTGTGTAGAAACATACAGCAAGTATAGTAAGTCAAATTAGAAACACAAAGGGGATCTGTGCACTGTGATGATTTGGACAGTTTGCCTTTGCTTTTCAACAGCAGCCCTCAAGCTTCTTCTGCCTAAGCTGATCCCAGACCAGAGTCCTGGTGTCTGAGCTGCTCTCAGCTTTACAGATACATTTGACCGGGACTGTTTTGACTAGCATGTACTCAATCTCTGTATTTGTCCCCACCTGTCTGTATCTCTCCCTCCTTTGCTTCATCTTCTCACTTCATCCTCTCATCATCTGGCACAAAGTAAGTCTGACACCTGTCTGGTTTCATCTGCTCCAGCAGGCCACATTAATCATTTATGGCTGCACTTGATCCTGCCCGCCACAACACATCTGCTATTGTCACTTTTGCAATTGAGCATCAATAGTTAAAAACAGAGAGAAGGGCAGGTTCACGGGGGAGACGGTTCCACCTCACCCTCCACCACATTCAACTTTTCAGAGTTGAGGGGGAATTTTTTTTTATAGGACTGACTATAAGAGTGTGATTGTACACACACTGAAAACTGTAAATGGTTCCAAAACACATAGCCCTGAAACAAAACAAAGTCAATGTGTGCCAAAGCCTATGGGGCTGAGCACGGGAGGGGGTGCAGCAGCAGGCTGTTATCATACTCTCACATGCCTGCAGAAGAGAGGTGGCAGCCAAAAATGCACTGGCGCTGCAGACAGAGGTGTGTTCCAGGCGAGCAGTGACAGTGGGCACAAAGGGCCCTTTGCACACAGCATACATACACACAGCATTAAACATGACAACAAATCACCCAACACACAAGGACTGCTGTTGCAAGCTGCAGGAGTTCAGCAGCTGCAAGATGCAACTACATAAAAACTAATGCCTTGATTTCCTTCCACAGGATCAAATTATGAACACCCTGCCGACTGATGCCTCATACAGTAAGTCCTTTTTAGTCATTCCTTAATTACTACAAAACTAAAACCATTGCGGGTCAAGATCAAGTCAGGATCCATGAATTTCATAAAATATTATGTCCATCAGGACACATTTTGGACAAGTGTGAGTCTGTCTTCACAACAAGGACGTGCATTGCATCGAAACACTTTTGCACACTATGAACATTTGCTCTCTGTGCATTTTATCAAAACCACTGATTGCACTGAACTAATGTAAATTTCCCCACTGTGGGACGAATAAAGGTTTATCTTATCATATCTTATCAACATTCCTGGCTTTTTTGCACATTGTGTACAACACATTATGGCATGTTACTCACTCTCCAAGCTTACCTACATATATTTGTGTATTTGTTTTTTGATGTGTAATGTTCATACATATTTCTATTTGTTTCCATGGCATATTTTTGATTGTAAATTTTATTCTTGACCAAATCACTCAAATTACTATTACTGTACTGCACCAAAACAAATTCCTTGTGCACACGGAATAAACTGATTAAAATGTGATTCTTATTCTGCAAAAAGTTAATTAATTTGAGTTTTATGGTGGCTAGCCAAAGCACAGGGGGCTTGGATTTAACAGCCTCAGTACTGCTAAAATCCTGGCTCCAATGACAGCCTTTCCAAATGCTTAAAATGAACTATGCTTTGCTGACAATGATCTCCTGTAGTCATGTGAACAATGACTAGTGAAAATTACTATTTAGTGTCACAAAACCTCAGAGGGAGGAGATTTGGTAGATGGCGCTGCTCTAGTGACAGCCTGTTACAGCAGCTCTCGCTCACTGCTGAGCTTTTTCCTCTTTTATTCTGTCTTTTTTTAAAAATTCTTTTTAATTATTTTCACGGGCTATGTTCCTGAACACTCAGTTCAACATGTCCACTATAGTGACTGTGTTTGAGCTGGCATTTTTCATTCATTTTCTACAATGTTTACGTCCGTGTCTGGGGGCCCTGTGCTCAGCCGAGGCCCTATTGTTTACAGTGGGATCAGCTGTTGGCGCTCCGTAACACAGCGGTGCTGCCGGACAAGAGGCCCGAAGTTCCCTGAGAGGTAAAGAGGAGAAGACGGGGGAGCCGTGCCGGAGCCCAGTGCCGGGACAGGAGGAGATACAGACCGGTCCTCCCGTCCATCATCATGGGGAATGTAAGATCTCTCCCCAATAAGATGGACGAGTTAGCGGCGCTGACCTGACACCAGAGGGAGTACCGGGAGTGCAGCATCATGGTGTTTAGGGAAACATGGCTGCTACATGGATTTAAGCTACCGCAGGCGGACAGGACGAAGGAGGTAAGAGGAACGGAGGAGGGCTGGCAGTGTCATCAGTGTTGATGGTGTAACTCTGGGTACATCACTATTAAGGAGCAACTCTGCGAATGATCTGAATTTATTCTTCAAAGATTTGGTCATTCATCTGCCCTTCCCCCGGCCCAGCCCTCCCTGATGCAACCCCCCTCAATGGCACCTCAAGTGGACTGCTCCACCCTCACCCTCCTTCCTGCAACTCTCAGCTCACAGCCACCTCCCACTGCTCAGCTCATCAGTTCAACCCACACACCCACACCCATCAGCACACAGCCCACCTGCTCCATCCTGACTCTCACAACATCCCAGGTGAGAAATCGGCTCCGGAGGACCAAGGCGAGGAAGACGGCGGGTCCGGACGGCATCAGCTCCAGGCTCCTGAAGTTGTTGTTGAGCACAGCTTCAACCTGAGCCTGAAGCTGGGGAAGGTGCCACAGCTGTGGAAGGCATCCTGCGTGGTACCTGTCCCCAAGACTCCGCACCCCAAGGACCTCAGCAGCTACAGGCAAGTGACATTAACATCCCACCTGATGAAGACCCTGGAGTGGCTGGTCCTTGCTCATCTCCGCCCCCTGGTGGGTCCATTAATGGACCCACTTCAGTTTGCCTATCAACCTGGCATCGGGGTGGACAGCGCATTCACTCCCTTCCAACACCAGTGAACATCCAGGGAATGGACATTGAGATGGTGACATCTTACAAGTACCTGGGTGTTCACCTCAACAACAAACTGGACTGGACTCATAACACCACTGCACTTTACAGAAAAGGTCAGAGCAGACTCTATCTGCTCAGGAGAATGAGGTCTTTTGGAGTGCAAGGGGCGCTCCTGAAGACCTTCTATGACTCTGTTGGGGCATCAGCCATTTTCCATGGAGTAGTCTGCTGGGGCAGACTAGATAAGGAATAGACTGGATAAACTGATCAAGAAAGCCAGCTCTGCACTGGGTTGCCCTCTTGATCCAGTGGGGGTGGTGGGAGAGAGGATGATGGCTAAGCTGTCATCCATGTTGGACTCTTCTTTACATAACCTTCACCGAGTTGTTTTAACTGCCTAAACTAAAAGAACTTCACCCATGGCTGTGGCAGATCAGGAAACACTCCTAAGAATCTTTTTTTGTAGTGCTATGCATTTTTGCAGGACACTTCAACAGCTCTGGAGAACTCCTTCAGTGCTGGACTGCGTGTCCAGTGTGTGAAGATGCGATATCGCAGGACTTTCCTTCCTGCACATGACTCTACAACCAGCACTGCTCCCAATAGACCATACACCGCTATGTCAGTACATCTGTGCAATACTCTTTTTTATGTCAGTTCCATTCACTGTGCAATACTTCATTCAATTCAATGTGCAATATTTAGTATTTAGTATTTAATATTCAATCCAATATGCAAGCTTTCATTTCTTATCTCAACACTGGTCATATATTTCATATACTGGTCATATATTTCATATTCATATTTGCAAATTGTAAATAATTCTCATGTGAACTTGTTTCTCATGTAAATTTGTTAATATCTTCTTTTTTAGCCTTTTTTTTTTTTTTTTTTTACAATTTAACTGCTTCCATCCCCTTTGCTGCTGTAAAATGTGAATTTCCCCCCGAATAAAGGTACCTCTCATCTCATCTTAACTTATCTTATGATTGGGCATACAAAGTATCTGACTTTAACACGGGAGACAATGGTCCACATCTTCTTTTCTACCGACCATAAATACTGGTGTCTCAATCTTTACATAACCTTCACCGAGTTGTTTTAACTGCCTAAACTAAAAGAACTTCACCCATGGCTGTGGCAGATCAGGAAACACTCCTAAGAATCTTTTTTTGTAGTGCTATGCATTTTTAATGCACTGACAAACATCCTAATTTTTGTTCTACTATGAGGAATAAATGGTAAATATAAATATTACAGATTCAGTATATAAATAATCTAATATAAAGAATATATGATAGCCAAAACATCAAGTTTCACTTAATTGCATAATGCACCTTGAATGACACAGTGAAACTAGGAAATACAACGTACATGTGTACTGTTAGCTGCTACTCAAGTTTAAAGCTACTTAAAAGGAAACTGAAGTGGAAAATCAGGGTTCAGGAGGTTAACTATGGCTACAGACAAAACACAATCACTTTAAATGCACTTCCCCTTAACCATTTTAACTAATGCCTTAACATTTTGTTTTTTCTCTATCAAAAAATTTCCTGCATAGCAGATTAAAAATGGGCACTACTCGAGACCAAAACTGCTCCTTAATCCTCAAATCCTTGTGGATCATTGCCTAAGAGGAAAAGGGAGGCGGGTGAGCCATTAATATATGCATGGAAATGACCTGCAGCACTCCCCATAAAGAGGGGGCAGCAAAGGTCAACTAGCCTCCAAACTGTGCTTGGGTTTAATTAAAAAGACAAAGAAGAGCATGATTTCAAAGTGGACAGGCACGATAACTGTTCAGTGAGAAGGGGAGCTGGGCTTGGGCTCTTTCAGTAGGCTCATGGTCCCCCTCCCATAAGGTAGAGTGCCATCTTCCCATCCCTTTGATGTCAATATAGACCATTTATTAGGGCCATAAAGGTTAATCTGGAAGGAGAGAGGATATCAAGTAGTTAGGATGAGGAGAGAAGTCCACATGAGCTACCACTGTGGAATAAGTTAAAATTTAGCCTGAGTCCGGTCAGCAGGTAATGGAGTTATGAACATCAACTTCTACACTGTTGGAAAATTCATTGAAAACCTTGAAAGAAATTTAATGCTGACACTTTTGCATCCATCATCAGAGTAGGGCACCGTGGCTTTCAGACATTTAAAGGGCTTGATTTGCTTGAATTAATTTAAAGCAATACGAGTCAATATCCATTACAAAGATGTTTGCCTGGTCAGAGGGGGTTCATGACTGGGTGGGTCACATGATTTCCAATATTTTAACATATCAGGAGATGATGGATGTGTTCTATTGCACAAAGTAACTGACTCCATGAATTTTTCATTACCCTGGTTGAAATGTTTGGGACACTGAATTAGATAAGCCCACTGATGAAACACAGAGCTGAGGCTGTGTATCAGTCAGCCCCAGGGCCACAAAGGAGGCAAGAGACTCATAGGATTTCAGTAGATATAGAAATATGATGGGGTTTGGGTGGTTTGTACACTATGTTGTCCATGTGTATAGTTCAGCATGAATTGCACTATAATGACTGATAGGAGGGACTCATGGTAACACAAACATTGACATCTGAGACACTGAGAAAATAAGGACTATTTTTCCTGTTTGTACAGAAAATAAAATTGTTGTTTTGGTTATGATAACATTCACCAAGTAGCCTGATGCGTCAGGGAACACAAGCCGTCAGATGATCAGGTTGGAATGAAACCAGCAGTTTATACTGATTATCTAAACCACTTTATTTGGAGGTTATATTGAAACAAACTAAACACGCCTGGAACGTCACCACTGATTTCTCATTTCACGGGAAAACTATGTGTGCACACCACTACAGTACGTAGAGTAGATCAAAGTTGAAGTAGGAAGTGGGTCTGTAAACTGTGATGGCTGTTTACAATGGACAGTTTGACTACCCTGGGAGTTTGTTTACAACCTGTCTGATTATGTGACTGCTCATGTTTCTTGAACAGTTGGACTTGGGAACACCGTCCTCAGTTCAGACTTTGCTATTTAACTTGGTGACAGTATAGTTGTAACTGATAGAAATGAAATACAAGAAACTACAGGAACAAGAGTCAAACTGGATTAAACTGGGATTATCCTTTACAGATCAGATTCAAGGACTGCTACCCTAGCTCAATCACAAGTGGAACCTGTGGGACAAAACCTATAAGCTGTCATCCTAAATATGTATTGAAATGGTCTATGACACACAAAAATTGTGTCAGATTTTTTAAAAACGATACATCAATAATAGAGGAGAGCAGGATAAAATGTGTGAACCAGCCATGTATACTGGCAATGATGATCAATCTGTGACCTGTGATAGAACCAGACACATGTTCAAACTAACCAAGGTTTCCATCCACATGAAACTGCATATGATTAAAATGAGTGTCAGCTATGAACTAAAATTTGAATTGGCCCTATATTGAATTATGTGACTGTCAAATAATTTAAAAGTTAAAGAAATATACAAGCCTGATTCCAAAAAAGTTGGGATGCTGTATAAAATATAAATAAAAACTGAATGCAATAATCTACAAATTAACTCTACAAATTACCAACCGGTAATTTTAACTCTAATTAAATTAACTCTACAAATTACCAAAAATAGTTTTGTAAAATGTTCCCAAATGCATGTAGTATTGTCCTTTATAGAATCATGTGTTTCACAAAGTGGTCAATCAATGAAGCTGATGAGGTAAAACATTACATATATTGTCACAGACTGTTTTCAATTGAGTATATGTCAAAAGAGATTAGATTAGATCCCATTTTGTTTTATTTATGTTTTACACAGCGTCACAACTGTTTTGGAATTGGAGTTGTTAAAGTATTTGTATTTTATTAAGATGTTACACTCATCATCCGGTGGCTCAGTTACCCCTAACTGAAGAAAAGGACCTCTTCATTCTTCATTCTTGTTTTTTTTTTTTTACGACACTGTCTTCTGTTTGTTTGTAGATCAGTGTTGTATTATGGGTAAAAGCAAGTGGCAATTTCCAGGGCTGAAAAATGAAGCCAACATGAAGTGCCAAAAGCTGCAGTTCCTCAAAGGGCCATTTGAGGCAGGCTCCAAAAGGGAGCCAATTGCATTTGACCCCGATGTTAAAATGCCCAACTTTACAGCAGAAGTGAACAGCCTGGTACAAAAGATGGTTTTGGTCTCTTCAGCTGATTTCCCTCTTCATGACAATTGCACGGGTGTAAAAAAAATTTATAACAAACTCATTTAAAATATACTAAATCTAAAATTATGCATAATTAATAGAGTGGCCACTTTGATTGGCTGTCGGCTCCAAACACGGAGCTCATTGAGTCACTAAACGACGACTATGTTTGTGGTGTTTTGCCTTTCAGGTAATTTTTCATGCAAATACCAGATAAACAATATGGCTTGCTGTGCGGTTAATAGTACTTACAGACTGTCTAAAAAGTCTGCAATCCCGTTTTTCATTTATTAGTGAATAGCCAGCTAATGGATTAGCCTTGGGCTAAAGTCCTCCAGCAAGATGCCGCCGGCTGTGTGGTGTCTTTGTCCGGGACATCTGCGCTGTGTTCTCGGTGTGTTTGTTCTGGTGTTTGTGGAGCTGCTTGTTGGCTGGAGTTTGAATGTGCTACTGTGTTAAGATAAGATATTCCTTTATTCGTCCCACAGTGGGGAAATTAACAAATGTGTTGACTGTGTTTCTCTCCAGTGTTCAGGACGAGTTTTTCCTGGGAGAGACAGTGGAGGTTGTTCTAAGCTAACGGGAGCCACAGTTATTAAACCAGCTGCACTAAGTCAAAACTTAGTAGAGAAGTACTACATACACCAAATATACAGTATATATGTTAACATTATGCTACTTGTCAAGGTGAATCAAGAAGTGACAGTGTGCAAATACCATACAGTGTTTGTAACTTCAAAATATTAATGTGACATTTCAGCATGTTTCCAGAAATAACGTTAACCCAGATGTTGTTATTGGTTAAGCTGGAGTTGAGTCACAGAGACTATGACCATGTTTTATACAGTCTATGGGTAAAAGTATTTGTTTAAAGGTTTTCAATTGATTTGCGTAACATTGTACTACAGCACATCAAGTACATGGATGTGTAAAGTCTTGGAAAAGCCTTTTTGGAGTTTTCATCTATTAGTGTTCACTCAACTCTTGCATTCACTTTATTTGAAATTGTGCTACCTCTCAAATTGTAAAACATGATTCACCCAAGTCTTACTCCTCTATCCCACTAATTTTTAATTCATCAATTTTCATTCAACAAATTTGTTCCTGTTTGAGTGACAGTGTGTGTGTGTGTTAAAAAGACAGAAGCAGATCTTAGGTTAAGTATCAAACAAGACCTAGTATTATAGGTTATTATCGGAAGCATAATTTCATTTTTCTGGAATAATGCTCAAATCAGTTTTGCATGACTGAAAGAAAATGTAAATAATTTAACACCATGGCTTGACTTTTACCAATGCATTCATGATATTATAGAGTTGGTTGTTGACACTGTTGGGAGTAGGGTTAGTCTGTATGAGGACATACATTATATATGGGTTATAACAAATGTCTATTCACCATTTGTCTTCTCTTTGGTCAAATTTAGGCTTTGTCATTGATTTCCAGTCATCATTTAATCACTACAATCTTCTCTTTGTGGCAGTATAGTCATAACAAGAGTTAAAATGAAGAGGAAGAGGAAGCAGCTGTCTTTACACACAAATCATACACTACTCACAAAAAGTTAGGGATATTTGGCTTTCGGGTGAAATTTATGGAAAATGTAAAAATGTTCACACGCAGTGATATTATATCATGAAAGTAGGGCATTTAAGTGGAGGCATGCACTGGTGATTTCCTCATCTCAAATAATTTATTGAAACTAAAGCCAACAACAGTGGTGGGTATACCCACAACAAAAAATGTCAACGTCTCCATAACTTGTCATGTGCCCTTGAGCATCAATTACAGCTTGACAATGACGTCTCATGCTGTTCACAAACCAACTTATTGTCTGCTGCTGATGACACTCGGTGACACTCTAAGCTCAGTGGCCACTTCCATCTGAGAACATCCTGTTTGAAGCCTCGCAATGGCGAGGTACTGTTGATCAATTGTTAGGTGTAGTCTTGGTCTCATGATGACAAAATGTGAACAACATGATGAGGAGGACTGTTTAAATACCAATTCTAATTGAACCAGGAAATTTATTGGTCAATTCATGGATCAAATACCTGTTGTGAATTTTGCTGTTAAGCTCCTTGTTAGAGAACAACAACTTGTGCAAAAAGTACTGAAACATTGAACAGTTGGACACGTGCAGTCAAAAGTTTACAGAAGGTCACATTAAGTTCACCTGTAAAGGTAGTAGTGTATATGCCGTTAAAGATGTTTTGTTCAAAGATGTGATATTTTATGAGTAACTATCATGTAGTGTCAAGTGTCTTGTAGTATAATCATGTAGAATGGTAAAGTTACTAGAAATATTGAAAATGGAATTGCATAAATATGATGGGAAAATAAGTCAAAACAAGAACTAACAAATTTTACAAACAAAACGACTGACATTTGTAAATCCCTCTAGTTCTGTCAACTCTCAGTTTCCTGAACTAAACTATAACTTTTAAGTGAAATCATGTGAAAAAAACATATTTTGTACACACAGGCCTGTTTATTTCACTCATTACCTACAGTATGTGGTGACGCCACTGTTATGGGTACATTCTAAGCTGTATTATCAGGCATAGAAAATACAAGAGCCAAATCGGTTTCTTAGAGAGGATCAACTGCCATTCTCAGGGATCTAAGCATTAATGGAATAAATAATGTAGGAGTTTTCCTCCTCTGACAATCTTTGGGATCATCCCTCTCACTGTAATAGCCTGAACCATCAGACTCTCCTTTTACCGATCATGTGGGAGGTGGGAGGAATCACTGCAGCAGGACACATCTCAGTTCCTTTCAAATCCCCAAAACACACGGGACAAAGTAATGCAGAAATCTTAGGCCTTCATGCCGAGGCATGAAAATATTATAGGGGCATAGGAAGAATTACCCCATTCTATTCTTCAGCGCAGATCGGATCAAATCAAATCATCACATAGGCCCTGTGAACTTTGACCCGAACCAAAACCAATTTCATTTGGAGAGATGGAGGGGTGAATTATGCTGAGGATGTTAAAGCTGGATTAGTGATGCATGCAAACTGAGTAAGGTCTAAAGAAACCTAATGAAAAGGTTAGAGGGAGAAAATTGCAGTCACATATTTCCGTCTGTCAAAAGAAATATCTAAAGGAAACAGAAACATGTGGGATTCAGATATGCTCTCTTCTGGTGTGAGTTGTGCTTGTAAAGCAATTCAGGGTGCAAAATACTGTCCTGCTTTGAATTAAAAAACAACAAATTCTTGTTGCCATGTGGTTATCATAAGTGAGTGCCACCACTGTATTTTCACCGAAACTACAGCTATAAAATCCTCATGAACTTCACTACCTAGAGATGTCCCATAATCTGACTCGTGATTAGCATTTCTGCTATTTTCACCTCTGCTTCTCCCAATGGCTCTGCACTTACCAGCCATTTGAATTTTACACTGCCATCAGAAGTTTATGGACAAAGCAGGGCTGCAGAGAAAGAGACAGAGAGAAAGGGCATTGAAAGTTATAGCCCTTACCTATTCATATTCTAATACCTTCAGCTCAGTGGTAAAGGTATGCTTAAAAGCACCAGGTGGTGACATCTTAATTTTTCACGGCCAAAATATGCGGCTGTGCAGCTCTCCCCTCTCTCACTATGCATTATTCTTGTTTTAAGCAGCGAGTCTCCTCAGGGGGAAGTGGGGTATTGTTTTACAACACACCCAGCTGCGGCCTACTTGCCTTGCCCGGGGTTCTTTTCAAGGAGTTGTCTTGGGTGACCCCTCTCTCTGGCAGTTATTAATAATAACACGTGCCAGGGAATAGTTCACCTTGTAGCGCTGAGGCCTCCTTGCTGCTGCATGTATGTCTAGCCTCATACTGAGAAGTCTCCAGGGGAGAGGGGGGAGAGGGGTGAGGTGGTTGGACGTGTGTGTGTGTGATTAAGGTAATCATCTATGTCCCCTCCTAAAGTGATGGATAGCCTGATTTGCAGCATCAAAGAAGGCCAAGAGGACTGAGACTTAAGAGGTAGAGGAGTGTATGTGAGTGTGTTTTTCTGAGAAAGATGAAGGAATAAGAAGGTAAAGTGGTAAGTCTGACAGAGAGAGTGCTGCATGCTCCACCTATAAGTCCCATTAAAAGCTTGAGCAGGAGAGGCCCTTTGTGTATGCTGAGTGTTCTATTGAAATAAGAAGTAGCAGGAATAGGATTCAATCTGGGGTTTGAATGAACCAATGCATTCCAGGCAAATTCTCCCTCTCAAGTGCTCAAGGGATTCAAAAAAACTGAAGGCTGCTTCTTTTTCAGGCACCAAAAAATTATTTTGTCCTAAGGGGAATCTTTTATTAGAGATTTTATTACATTCATTACAGATGAAGACCTCTGCACACCAGTTTTAAAACTTAACATTACGGTAAGTTTATCCTAATTAATGATATTGACTTGGGAAATGCACTTAATTTGGGAAATCAAATAACTGGCGTGTGACTGACTTCCCTTTTAGATTTAAACTGCAACAAACTGCTGTTGTGCTGCTGTCACACAAAAGAAAAACAAAAATGTGGGAAGGCACAAGGACAGAGTAAGTAATGATGGTGTTCACTGGCACAGCAGGCATTGTAACCTTTCAGAGTACCACATCCTTCAAAAAAACGAAACCTTCCCCTTTCTCCTCCAAAAAGGAAAAAAAAACACAGCACAGGTGCAGTCATAGGAGAGAAAGACCGAAACATTATCTTTGATGTCACACAGTCACTGAAGTTGACCTTGCAGCCATTAAACAGGGGTCTGAAGACAATGCATCAAGCTAAACAGGTCCATCAGCAACCCAAATTAATCAGTTCACCTTGATTTACAGAGCAATATTCATGCCACTAATTTTATATCAGTAACTGGTTGTGTACTTCTGTTTTTTGGCTATCTTGCCTAAATCAAGGTTGCACTTTTACATCCTGTAATATATATTTTTATATTTTGAGCAGTGATTAAGTCCAGTGTCATGTCTAGTCAGTTCTGGTGTTTTGACACTTTCTTTTTTCATTTGCACTGCTCTGCACTGCAATTTACGTAAGTAGTGAAGTTAACACTTTGTTTCCACAGTTCCACAGTTTCCTCAACAACCAAATGTGACTCAAAACGGTCTTGTCTCAGCTATCTCAATTTAAGTGATCCTGATTTTAAGAGGTTAGTTTAATGACAGAGCAGTCACACTCCTCTACTCATGTAAAAGGAGCTTCATACTAAAATGCAACAGTCACCAGTGACCCTGTTACTAGACAGGACACTGATCATGTACAATGACATTGTTTTTTAATTGACATTGTTTTTTTTGTTTTTTTTAATTTGTACAATATCTGCATAAAACATAACGGTTCAGGAAAGATACTGACTGTGGCAAATAAACTATAGTTATGGTATAGTTAAGCTGAGGCAACAAACCATGTCAGGTGATGGGATATGCTTTAGAAATGGTGAGCAGTAATTTGAAGTACTGACTGAAAGATGTACAACCCTACGTAGAACCCGCGGTTCTACTCTCTAAGCAGACCCTACACTGCTGCTAGAGTAGCAGAAAAGTAAGCTTTGGTGTTATTGACCAGCGGCTCGGTTCAGGATGTCCTTGTGCCCTTCAGTGTTAGTTGGGAGAACAGCCGAACATCTGCGCTAGTCATTAGAAAAAGAGGAGCTGGCCTGAATCTTTCAGCCTGCAGAGAATCAGGTAGGAGAGAGCTGATGACAAACTACACCCAGCTTCCTGCAAATCTCCCAGGAACACGGCTATCGTCAGTGAGTGGGATGTTATGCAGTGGCTACTCTGAAATCACAGGTTTTCAGCTCTTTGCTGTCACAGTCCGCTCTGTGGAATGAGACCATGCGTAATTTGGGTAGAACTAAGTTGTATCTTTAGCCTGATATTCACACTGAATTGTCATTTAATTACCACTCCATTATTCAGTCACTCTTTTGTTGCTGTCTCTCTTTTTCTTTGGGGGGAGACTTTGATTTTATTTTTCCAAACCAAACAGTATTGAGGGATGCGTCCAGCAGCTCTGACTTCATTATCAGTATAGCTACATTAGTTTGAGTTAGCAACAGTCATTCCTGTAGGCCTAAAATGAGTTTGTAAAAAGCCTGTTTTAGTCCATCATGATGTTTAGTTTGGATACATGTCAATTACAAACGGCTCCTCCTCATACGCTAACACATGCTGCTCCTTTATCATGTTATCACAGGAACATGTTGAGCATCCTGACAGATGGCACGAGTCGTTTGAGAAGTTCTTATGGACATTTTCATACTTATTCATACATGCTTATTCTGCTGTGATAACTTTGTCTCTGAGAGGAATTCAAGCAAACCACAACCGCTTTTCGGAGTGTTTAGACTGAATGTGAAGCTAATAGAGAGATGGTGCACATAAGGCCAATGCAAAGACGGAAGGGGATGTGAATTTGCTCTAGGCAGCATAAACTGAGGCAAAGATGCATCCACATGCTTAAAAGTGTTTCAGATTTAGCAAAAAATGGTAGCCTATCTTGACGATTTTTGAGTCTAAATCAGTCAAGCACAGAGAGAAGATGAAAAGGAGCACATTAAGAATTTGAGTTCCCGGTGAGTTTTGTGATCAGTCAGATGCTAAACGATTACACAGACACATAGAAACCCTAACTAGCTAGTAACTGTCCATTTGGTACATTGGCTGTTTGGTGCGATTAAACATGAACTGCACACTCCTGCAGTCAAATGCATACTAAATGATTTTCACCTCACCTATGACCTGAATTCCTCATTAGGCGTGTTTAACACAGGAAATATTTAAAAATTACATACAAAGAAAATCTCACAGTTCAATAAGGAAAATAAAAAATTACTTGTGCACATTATGACACGTGCCTGTTAATGTCACTTTTAGCTTACAGTCAATCTGTATGAGCATACTGAAAAGAATAAAAAGAATGAATGAATAAATAAAATGAGGAAATTAAGAGATGTGGCAGAGGTGATTGTTGCCAAAATGTAGAAAAAACAAAGCAAACATAAGATGGACCAATGCATTAGTAGAGTACATCTTAAAATGGTGAGCAATTCAGAATTTGGATCTTGGCTTTAAACACTGCCTGAGTTAAGAAAACTATACTTTATGACTTTGTGAGTAATCACACACTGAACATTTTTTTTCAAATGTAAAGTTATGACGCATGTTCATCTTCAAGGAAGAACATATCTAAATGAAATTTCTGAAAAGAATACATGAGCTTCAGACAGCCTGAACCTTTTCTCTTCACTCTCTACTGGTCCCTGGAGATAAAGCCTGACTCGATGTCAGTCACATCTGGTGCCACCATGCAAACTGACAATGCATTATAGCCCAATGTGAGATGAAAAAAGATACAATATTCATTTACATTTACATACATGGTTATACAAGGTGGCTGCAGACTACAAAGTTGATTCTGAAGAAGGAAAAAATGTAAGTTATTACTCTGAACCATGCTCTACATGTTGGTTATCTCTTGCTGATAGCCAGCTTTAGAAAACATTAATAAATCCAGCCATGTTGACGGCTCTGTGAGTTTGCTTGCATTTACAATCTAGGTAAAACCACTGTAGAGGAAAATTGAAGTTGGATTTTTTAAAAAATGAATGAATAGATAGATAAATAAATAAGTGTTCTCTTGGTGCTGTCTTTAAAATGGATGCCTGGAATTTACAGTTTTCCATTAACTGATGCCCAACAGCTTTTTCACGCCTGCACCCGGCCTTGGAGCCAGCGCTAGAGTTGTGTGTGTGCAGCGGCACTCAGCAGGCCGCTGTGTCACAGTATTCATTTTCTCAGCATTTTTTTAGCCTAAATGTGTCAGTCTGTCTGCTCTCCTCCCTCCTCTGGGCTTTCAAACATTATAGTTCTGTACTGTGAAAATCACACATCAGCATAAACAGTGGCATTGCGCTATTACCAGTATCATCAATGAAGGCTTTGGTTTCAAAGGGATCATTTGATGATAAAATGTTCTAGCTGCATTTCTCCATATTCTGAGGGAGCAAAGCACAAATCAACCTCTAGGAGATAATACCTGTAATTATGTTTGCAATCGCAGGTTTACGAAGGGATGGCTTGGTTTTACACACAAACACACACACACACACACACACACACATTTCTCTGTGTATATCATATTCAATCGCACAGGGACTGCTGAAGCTTTAAGTTTTTTCTCCCCATATTTGTTTTTACACAGTTTTTTTGTGTGTTGCAATAGAGGATTATCATTTCTGTGCTGGTGGGATCGCATCGCTCATGGTTGTAGACCCCTGAAGAATTCTATTAACCCTGGTTATGTCAGGCCTAATAGCATGCCACCCTGCTAAGAAAAAAAGGATTCACTTCGAGAAGGAGGTGGGGGTGTATAATGAAGGCCCAAATAATTTACTTTTAAAGCCAATGGAATATAAAAATTTACTTAATTTGAAGTTGTCCTGACAGACTGAGATAAACATAAGTAGAAATAATATATTTGAGGTTTGGGGGTTTGTATTCCTCTGTGTGTGTGTGTGTGTGTATAAAATTGTATTGCTTTGTGATGTTGCAGCCATTGATTGCCTCAGTGATGGAGCCTGGCTTTCTTTGTTGCTCCACGGATCAGATGTGGAGTGCTGCGGTTTGCTATATTTGCCATTCATTAGCCAGCATTGAGGAGACGTCAGGGCGCATTCATGGGCAGGCCAGTCGTGTGATAGCTAGCGTCAAATCAATTCAGTCACCTTGAACTTTGAAGATGAAAGAATAACATGTTGGAATTGGTCTTCCTCTTACCCTGCATGTCTGTTTAGAAATACTCGCCTGGCCTCACCGCTACTCTATGCATTGGTATTGGGCAAACAATGTCCACATCAACTGATTTCACTGACGGCATTTACAGTTTTTGTTCTGAAGCTGAAGTCGACAATAAAGATCTGTGGACACTGTGCACGACATGGTTACTCAACATTATTCAGTGGTCCTGGCGCTTGACTTGAGGTGTGGATATATTTATATGACATATATGACATCATATTGAGACACTTAAGTACGATCATATCCAGGGACTGCACTAAAGGATAAGTCTAATGCCATTCTTTATTTTCCTATTGTCAGCAAATGTCATGACCCAAGACCCAAACCAACAATGTGTTAAGACTCTCAATAAGCTTGTTGCTTCCAACTAAAAACATAAATATTTTTTAAAAATCTCACAAATACATAGTATTCTCTATCCATATTTTTCACCATATGTGTTTTTATCAGACGGTATTCAAACAGGGGGAATGATGCATTTCTATTTTCAGTGGCAAATCCACATTTGGTGCTTTCTCGGGCATTTGGGGCAGCAGGTCATGTATGTGGGGTGAAATCAAAATACACACTAGAGGCTGACATTGACTTTCAAAGTACAGTATGCACAGTGCAATTGTATGAAGTTGGAAGATATAATATTGAATGATTAAGCATTTGGGAATACAGGAAGATACTCAGTATAAAAGGACAGGATCTGGTTATATTGACTTTTGACTTCACCCACTAACTATTCAACAATATATACTGTTGTTAAAAGTCACTTCAAACAGAGGGTCTGGCCCCCCAACCACTTGGGCCTGAGGGCGGGGGCATTCAGTAATCCATCCATGTATCATTAGGAGAGTGCCGGTAACTGCGGCACATCATGGCTTTTCCTTTCTGACACTTAATTCCAAGGAAACTTTTTACCCTTCACACACACGCTGGGCATTTTGGGGTTCAGTGTTTTTCTTAAGGACACCTCAGCATGCTAGCTATCTGCATTGCTCACATTTTTTCATCATGTTTTTCTGTATGAAAATGTAGATAGTGCGTAAAAACAGATAGATGGAAAAAATTTTTACTTAATAAAAAAGTGCCTCATATGATGTTCCACCATCACCTGACTGCACACTCAGCTAGTATGAGTGTTCATGCTAATTCACTTAGTAGGTTGATAACCCCACAGTAAGGCTCAGGACCTTTTGGTTATTCTCTGGCACAGTAGCTTCTCCTCAAAGCCTCTTAGTCTCTAGCACCTTACAGTGACTCCCTCATCACCAATGTTGAAATGAAATGACGTGTGTCAGAGTCTGCAGCAGGCACACAGGACACATAGATCTACAGTCTGACATATGTTAACTACAATATACTGTCTTTGCTCCCAGAGTGCTGTGTTGCAGTGAGACAGCAACACGGTCAGGAGGAAATCAGAGACATGGACATGAGCGGGAAAAAGGAAAAAGAAAAGGTTCCCTGCTCTAACAACAGTATACTACATAGCATCATGTCAAACATGTCCTAAAAGCAGCTAGCATCAGTATTATGTAACAAGTACATGTAATAACGTACTTTATTTTTCACATGTCCTGGTGTTTTGCTTTTTTACACAGGTAACGTCTCAAAATAAAGATCAAACAGGCCTATATATTTAATTCTGATCAGTTAAGAAACACAAAAAATGTTTCAGACTATGTCTGAATGTCCTGGAATTTACATTTTTCAAAAATATTACTGATTGGGTCTACAAACAATGTCAGCAGGTAAAAAAGTAACTTTAACAGTTGGATGTTCGTAGTTAGGGAAAATCTAAAATGATCTTGGGTCAGCAGCAATACCATACAAGAATATTATGGTCCGTCTTCCCTTGGTGTTTTTAATAAAGACATGTGTCTCTATCGGAAAAAAATGCAGTGGTTGTTGTAAAACTGTTGTAGGGTTAGGGTTAGGGTGATATACATGCACTAACTACGACAACTGAAATAATCTACCGTGTCTTCTCTCAGAAATCAAGTTGTGGATGTCTCAAAAGTTTCTCCAGCTGAATGAAGGTATAACAGAAATCATTTTATGTGTACCCGATGTCAGTAGGAACGACGTGTGTCGGGCCTACATAAGCCAAAAACGCTTCCAAATATGTGGGGCCCAGTCTGCCAGTGAGCAGATGATCCACTGTGTTGACCCCAAAAGGGAGCAGACAAAAGAAGAAGAAGAAGAAGTAGATGAGATGAAGTAAGACACCCTTTAAGCCAGTGGCTGTTTCTCTCAGCTGGCCTCAGTACAACCACCGGACTGGCAGCTCTTGGGAGAAAAATGATCTAGCACTTACCGACAGAAAAAAAACCAAATCTTAAATTGGAAATAATCTCACCTCTTGCTCACACATTTTTAAATAATTTTTGACCATATAAACTGAAGGTATATTTGCAGTCAAACATCAAAATAGATTTTACAATATAGGTATATAGAAAATATATTTGTCACTTTATAATGTTTTAAAGATTGAATGGAAGAGGTCTGAAGGGGATTTCCTAAAGTTTGAAGTCCTTACTGTTGTATTGCTGAGTTTATCATCCGTACCAGCTATAGTCTTCCAACGTTTATACAATTGACAATTTCTCTTCTGTCAGTGTGCCACAATTTTTAACATTCAACACCAAGGTGTCTTGCTTCCAGCTTGTCATCCCCACAAAGTCAGGGAGGGATCATTCTTGTCATTTTTTCAGTGACTCCTACTCGCTGGTCAGGCACCTTTGCACATACATTAGGACCTCCCTGACGCTTCTCACTCGTAGGTGAAATCAAGCAGATGGTGACTCATTGTGTACTGGAGGAAACATATGCCTGTCTCTAAAACAAGAGAGGGAGTTGGCAACAATAAGGACTGCACAGCAAAGAGCTTCTTATGGGAGCAAACACACAATTTGGGTTTGCAAAATGATGATCTTTTGAGAAACAGATGTTGCTGACGTAAACAGTTTATGAGATTAGAAAACATTAGAGACGAGTTTAGTTCAGTGTTGATATGACTTGTTAATCAAATTAGAGAGTGTTAATTTGGTAATTTAATTTACAACAGTGAGATAACCTTTTACAGATTTTAACCAAAAGAAAGCCTTGTTGTAAATCTGACTGTGCTCCATTACTCAAAATAAAGGGGTGCTCAGCCTTAAATCAAAATGTGTGTAAAGGGGATTTCACTGAGTTTACTCTCTAACAGCCCTGTACACTCTGTGACCAGACTGTGTGATATCTGGATGATACCCAGTGTCTGATGAACATCACGTAGATGCTGTGAAGATGTCGGCTGTCTTTCTTACCGTAGGTAGTCTCTCCGGCATAGGATGAGGTTGGCTTTGGTGTAGAGCGTGGAGCCCACCTCGCCCAACCTGCAGTCACAGCAGGCACACTTGAGGCAGTCCTCGTGCCAGTACTTATCGAGGGCCTTCAGCAAGTAGCGGTCCTTGATCTTCCGGTTGCAGCCGGCACAGCCTTTTGGCTTGGTGTCCGGCTGGACAGAGAGCATTTGTATACCTGTAAGAAGTACAGAAAGAGGCTTCAAACACTCTTCGAACACCAGGGCGGTGATTGGAATGACACAGTCCAATATTTATAATTGTCAAAAAACCCAGATTTTCACCTGGACTGCTAAATTAGGTATCAAATAGTATATGTAGGCAACTGAAATTTTTAAAATGTTAAAAGTGAAAAAGAAACTTCTTTTTTTTGTCACTCGTACTGTATGTACAAAAAAATGGATTAAAGTCTTAAACTCCCAATTCCAGACTAAACAATTCTCAGGAGCTTTGGAGTGTGTAGGGTGTTCACACTGACAAAGGGACAGAATCAAGTGTGCTCAAACAGTCAGTATGGACGCTGTTTCTTTGCACACTGTACAAGGAGCTGCAAAAAATATATCAAATGTGACAGTGACGATACAGCTATAGGAAGATTTGAGAAAAGAAACAAAAAAATATTATTATTTTTTTAAGATAAACTGGCAGTGGTATTCATAAGTCACAGTTCAGTTGTGTCTCAATTCAAAACTACATACGCTACTAGCTCTGAGCAGCTTTGAGTTTGTAGAGTGTTAATACAATGCAAAATTTTACAAAAATTAAGTGTACTAAAATACACCCCAGTGCACTCAAGTGTGCACAAAATTCAGTGTACACTAAAAATATAGAGCTCCAAGATGGCACCGCGAATCGCTGCCTCGGTACTGCACTCTCATATTTTTTGTTTTCGTCTGTTTGTTTTGTTTGCATATTTTGCACTACATACATATATATATATATATATATATATATATATATATATATATATATATATATATATGCAATACTATCTCAGGTTTTAGGAAAAATGCCTATGTTCTCCTAGTCTTTCTTGTTAGTCTACTTGTAGAGTAAGTACGGAGTTCAAGTGAAACCAAAGTCAAATTCCTTGTATGTGTACGCATACCTGGCGAATAAAACTGATTCTGAAATTAAGTGTAGTAAAAAATGTCAGTATGCATACTAGAAATCACTTGATTTTTGAGTTGGTGATGAAGCAAAGTATTGTCCCACAATGCAATGCACAAAGAAAATGGAGTTATAGCTAATATGTAGCTGGTATGGATTTGGTCTAGGCCCATGCTAAATACAAATAATATTTCTAACTTTGAGCACACACACAAATTTGAGATTCAATCCAAGTCCATCCAAATTTGAATTTACTCTCCACTAAAGTATGTTGTAGTGGAGACGAACTGTGTGCAGTGTTCACAGAAATACAAAGACCACAACAGATGATTTCGCTGATAAGCACATTACACAAAGAGATGAAGTCTTGATCTGTGAAGAACTACACAATCCTTGCACCTCAACCTTGTACGGAAAACAGTTTGAGGACAGCTCTGCCTTGATCTGGCCTTCATTTAAATTTTCCTTGTACATTTTATTGTGTTATTAAGTTATTTGAAGAAAAAATACATTCATAGAATTGTTATGGAAAATTATACTGATAAATACTGTAACAATATTAATTGAAAGTAGGTTATTATTCAAACAATACTTACCAAAAATCTGATTTAAGAACTGTGAGTGAATGGACATTACTAGTTCCTATATACAGCAATGGGCTGATTGTGACAAAAAAGAAGAAGGCCAGAAGATATGAATGCAGTTTGTCTTAGCGGCCAACAGACTGGCCTCTGACCAATAAGATCACTACAAACTAACAGTAATCGGAGTACTGTTGAAGTGTTGTGAGACCAACAAGCAGCCCACACAGACACAAAGCCACAGTTTCACATTTCTTGCTGGACGCTTTTCTTTTTCACGTTGACCTCCTCTGTGTTTAAAGGGGCGTGGCTACAGACCAGGCGCTTTGCAGCAATGGTATTGTTTGGCCTGAGCTGACTGTGAAGAGCCTTTGTTGGCCCACTGGGGGAGAGAAGGGGGGACAATGTGGCTTTGCACCAGGCTGGAATTAGTATTCTACTACCACTCCCTGAGGAGAGTCCCCCCCTCCCCACATCCCACTCCCCATTGTCCCCCATTCACCACACACACACTCAGTAATTCTCAAGGTATAGTTTTAGCTTTTGTTATTTTGAAATACTGAAACTTTTCTTTTACCACTTTAATTCCAGCATGTCAGTAGGTAATTTAATCTAATATATTTTTAGATGAATAGTCTGCCATCTGTACCATTTGCAATTAAGAAAATATACACTTTTCAAAAATATATAGTGTTTTCTTCTTTTCTGGGAGCCAGCGGTTTCCACTAATTTCACTAAATTACAGGATCTGGAAAGTTGTTCCATCCAAACAGAAATTGTGCTATCTCTTATATTTGTGTGTGAATGCAGTTCTAGGTGCAGACTGATTTGACCAGTGAATACTGACTACACAACACTAACTCCTACCTGATATTCCCAGTGATGGACTATACCTCAAGCAGGTTTCAAGTTTCTCCGAGTTGTAATTTAATGATGTAGCTGTGTGAATAAACTAGTGGCTATTGTGACAGTTAAGAAGGAAAATATTTATTATGCTTTTTAATTTAGTTTCATTGCCAATGAGAAAACAGTTGAATGACTTGTATTAAATGGGCTCAAAACAATCTACACATAACAATCCGTTTCCTAACCTACATATTCTCCACAAACTAATACATTTTTTGCAAGAAATGATTTGTAAAGAAATTATCAAACAGGTTGCTGTGGGGTGAGCGACTGAGCTCATTTGTTCTGGTGTGTTGAGGCTATTGATTGTTAATTGGCTGGATTTAGAGAGCGGGACACATGGCTCCTCGGCCGGCTGCTCTCCGCTGCGCCTGTTCAGCGGCACAACTCCGTCCAGCCTCGTTAACACTACAAAAGTCTCCGCTACTCATTACCAAACCAAAAGACGGAAGAGTTTCGACTCCCCTTTTACTGTGCAATCAACTTGAAGGAGAAGGAGAGAAGCAAGGCAGGAATTTTATCACTTCTTTCTTCCGATTGCCGAGGAGGTGGGGTGGAGGGTGCTGAACAAAAGCTTAATTTTCCATGAATGAAGGGGAATCACAGCTGCACGGAGCCGGAATATTATCTGTTTTGCTTGCGCGCTGGCTCGTATCCTCCCTTCGCTTCTTTCCACTCGCTGCGTTGCTGCCGCTACGCGTCCCCGGCCACATGTATCATCATCTGAGCCCGTAGCGGATGGAGGATGATGGAGGGATGGATCAGAGACTATCCTGCTATTTGAGTCCTAGTTGTTCGGTAACAAGATGCTGACATTTCACCCTATCAGTTTAATTACTGTTGCCATGGCAGCGGAGAGCTGTAAAGGCCAATAAGGGATTTAACACGGATACCATCCACAAGCACACAGCACAGCGTGTACATATCAGCTGTATGATCGCTAGCAAGACATCAGAGCGTCTTTAATGTTTTCATAAAGGTTATCAATGGCATAACAGGGATAATGGAGCAGGTTAGAGCAGCAGCAGGTCAGATGTGGACATGTCGCCTTCGACGCAGAGATGAACTTGTCGTTGCAGAACACACTAAACACACATGAAACGTGCCGTTCATACATGCTGAAGCGCAAAGTAAACATCTTACCGAAACTTTTCTCCCTTTTCTGCATTTGTTGAACCACTGAAGCAGCCGAAGCACCACCATGCAACCCGGAGTCGCTTGGTCCGGAGAGCAGCTGTCTGCAGGCAGGCTGGGATCAGGCTTTGTTAGAGGGGGAACAATCCAGTACGGCGACCACAGAAGAATGAAAAGAAGAGGGAACAGCCGCCAACAAAACACAGGCGAAGGAGCTAGAGCGAGCTGTTAGCTGCCGTCGGGCGTCACGCGGCGTGTGAGAGCACGTTTATCGACTGTCGGAGCTGTATGTGCAAGGAGATGCAGGCAGCGAATGACAGGACGACAAAGAGATGCTTCCCCTCCGCGGCGCAGCCAGCATCTAATCCTACTGGCCACCGAACACAGCGGCTCCTGCTGCACGCTGCTTCGCTAATCAGCGCTTTGACGTGCGACCGGGCATCGTGCACACACAACGAAAAGGGGGGAAGGTTCCCTCACGCCGCTCCCCCAGCATTTCAGCTGCTCATCCAAAACTCTAGGTTTTAACTTGCTTATATTTACATTTCAGAGCCTTACAATCGTGGATTCTAAATTAGATTTCGATTTGTTTCAAGAACATTCAATACCAGCAAGTAGCAGGTAGTTGTTTCAAAATGCAAAAATACCAAAACAACACATCTTGTCTCCAGCTCACTCACCTTTCTCAACAAGTTCAACAGAAGCCTGAACTCCAGCAGCGGATTCTAGCTACAGATCCCCTCTGAGCAGAAAAAGTTCACCAAACTGACACTGCGTTTGACACCGCACTGATCTTCAGGATGGAAATAATGAGCTCCACGTGGAGCAGAGCGACCAGTTTGTATAATACAACCTAGCTACAGGTGTTCATCCGCCCGCTGTGGAGCTTGCATTGAGTCTGGCTCAGGCCGGCGTCCCCATGCATCAGCGGCTGAATGGCGAGAGGAGTAAAGTTAAGCTTTATTATCTCCAAACCCCCAGTTCCTCACCGGCGAGACATTACACCATCACGATAAGGTCATTCACTTATTACCAGGCGCTGTACTATAACGGAGGGCATACATCGCGTGCGCGTCCCCGGAACGCCCACTTTTTCCAACGTCCTTCAATCTTGGTGCGGCGGGTGCGCGCAGACGCACGGAGCTCCTTACCTTATACAGAAAGAGAGACAAGTGCGTTTGTTTAGAAGTGTACGCAGAGCAATCGTCAGGACAAGTTACCGGTATTTCTCTCATTGGAGGTGGACATAATGGTGGAACATTATTACACGGAAAAAATAGCATCCCTCTGACACCTGACTGACTTTGCTCTGTCCTTCCAAAATTACACCAGCGAGCATCAGATCTAAAGTTTAACAACAGAATTGTGAAGTCCGGAGTGTGAAATTGAGGTAATACAGTTGTATAGAGAGAGGTGATTTTAAGCAAAACATGACATGGTTTAAATCAATTTGAGTCATGCAGTCAGATCGATGTTTAACGTTAGACATAACTAGGCTACCCAAATAGGACTGACATTATTGATGCACCTTGAAACAACCACCCTGTGCATAAAGAGGTACAAAGAGTGTCAGCCAACCGTTTGTTCATTAAGATGTATTTCTGGCTACCGTGCACATCACGCGTCATGTGAGGTCCCAGGCATCACTGTGGCCGTCCGGACAGGCTTCACTGTGGCCGCCCGGACAGGCTTCACTGTGGCCGCCCCGACGCCTCTCCACAGCCTTTATTTAAATTGTTCCTGTAATTATTGCGCCAGTCCGCATCAATTAGCGCTCCTGTTTAGACTAGATGAGGCTATGATGAGGCCCACATGTTAAGGCACGGTGCCCCCACACCTCCACCTCCCCATCACCGCCTCACGACTCCCTATTGCATACACACCACACAGTAGTCCAACACACAGCCTGACAAGTGTAAATTATTCCCTTAAATTTTCCGTTTGGGGGGGCACAAGTCAATAGTTGGCATGCGGCTCCAGCCTAAAATGCAGCGATAATGAGATGGGTCATAAAATGCTCTCTGCGCCATTATGAGTGATGAGATGCATTAAAGCTGACAGGGTATTACCTGCCAGTAATTAGGTTTTGTCATGGATTGAATTATTTCAAGGCGGCCTATCTTGGTAATCATGCAATTTGCTGCAGAGTGTGTGTGAGGCAGCCACCTCTCTCCTGGTGCCCTTCCACCCTCCCTTCACTCACTGCGTTCCGCCAGTTATTTATCCTCCATATGAATGGAAAATGGAGACAGAAGGCAGCAGTGAAGGTGCGGAATGGAGAAGACCGTCACACGGCGCGGATTAAGTCTCTTCATCCAACGGAAACGCGCACCTCCATGTAGCCATCATACGTGCTCAAACGGACAGAGAAGAAGCTTGTTATGTTTGTACCTGACCCCAAACCTCCCTCCGCCCCGTCTCCATAAGAAATAGCGAGGACCTGCACCAAAACCCGACAGCGCATCCACAACCCCGGTGACGGCTACGTTTAACCACCGACTGTCTGGTTAACAGAGGAAGAAGCCTGTTCGGAAACAAGCCAAATACATTTCGATGTTATGTAATCAGGAGCTATATGCTGGCTGTGTTTATGTATTCTTGCGTACCGAGCCCGGCGCTTTACGCACAGCCGTCGCTGTACGGTAAGCATTACATTCCCAACCCAGAAACACACGTACCTTGAAGAAGAGCCAGGGATGCTCAAAACAAAAACTCAGGGTCGCTGCAGCCGTGTTTTTCTTCTCTGTTCTCCTGACTCTGAATCAAAGTGTCCGCAAGGCAACTTTTCACAACTCCAAATTGTCTAAAGAAAACTTGGCAACAGGAGTTAAGAGAACAAATGGTTCTGCTCAAGTTGCGTGAGATCACTCTAAACTCGGCTGCCCCAGCGGATCTGCGCGTCCCGGACCAGGGTCACAGGGGTCTCGCTCCCCCTTGCTGTTTCCTCACCTTCTCCCTCCCTTGTCTGTATATGTGTCTCTCTGGTTCTCTGGCAGGGAAAAGCGGCGGAGAGTCGAGCCTCCTCTCCTATTTAAGCCCCTCCACCAGGTCCCCAGTCAGCAGCACACTCCAGCTCATCCAAGAAGCTGACAAGCACCGTTAGGGAAGGCAGCGCATGTTGCTCTAATGGACCTCATTAAGCTCTACTTACAGATGTTCTCTTAACATAATTGATCTGCAGCGAGTTGAGAGGACGGCAACCTATTCCCCAGCCCCCAATTATGGCCCGGTAATTAGATCCCCAACCTCCAGTTCTCCACATTCACCCTTCTAACATTCCGAAATATCAAAGTATCTCTTTCTCTCAAAGCGACGGCCCCCCACCTCTCTCCACCAACTCACCTCCATGTCTCCTCCCTCCCCCCTCCCACCCACAAGACACTATTGACAGTCAGATCTGCTAACCTTTGTAGTGTAGCCAGAGTTAGCAGTACACTCACTCCAATTGACAGAGCTCACTCACTCTTCTATTCCTCCTTTCTCTCTCCTTGGCTTTTTCTATCCGTTGGGAGACAGAGACAGAGAAAGAGAGACAGAGTGAGTGGCACAGATGGAGAAAAAAGAGAGAGGTAGGGAAAAAGTAAGTTAGCACTTTCCTTAAAGGGTTGTAATGATAATATCTGTCAAGAGTTACTCCCTTTTTCCCATAGTGTATTTTATCTTAAATAATTCCTTTGATGGCAACTTTGGGGGTGGGGGGTGGGGGGGTGATTGTGCAGCTTTTATAATGTCAATCAGTGCCACTACCATCACCCATCTAATTAGCTTGAGTGCTAAAACAGAAAGCACTTGGGGAGATGGTAATGTCACGCGGTTGCACTTTAAAAAGAACGCAATTTCACACTAAAACAAAAAACTATTTGTGACGGGGTGTAATCAGGTGTTTTCTGAGCAAGCGGTGTTGGATAACATGTTCTCACATCTTTATGTTGTCACTGATATACTGTTATTTTTCTGGATGTCTGGATGTCTGGACCCAGATTGAAATGTTCCTTTGTGTGTGTGTGTGCACGTGTATGTGTGTGTATGTGTTTGCATAACAGCACACATAAGCATGTGAAACTGTGGCTCTTGTATGAGGCCTGCAGCTCCTGGAGGACAGATATCTTCAAGTGTGTTGGTGACAGTACATCATTATATGCATCTTTTGATGATTAGTAAGCACATGTTTATATAGTTACTGTTTAAGGTGTTTCCTTCTGTCCTTGAGGTTCAATTTAAAGCCCTTGAGGGGGTTGTATTGTATAGTTCTCCTGTCTTCAGCAAACAAAGAATGTATCCCACTAAAAATCATTGTGTGAGTATTTAAGCCTGATATATCTTATCACATAAAGGAGCTCCATTGTTGTCCATCTCTCACTGTTGTTTCATCTCATTTTTAATTTAACTGTCCTGTCTATAGTGTGTATATTGTTCCCATATTTCGTGTATTTATCTTGTTAATTTGTTAATACTTTTTAGTCTTGTTTAAATTGTTGATACTTAGCCTTGTTTAAATTTCTTATTTACTCCTACTTTATTGATGCTCCCTTCTATTCTGCTATCCTTTGCTGCTGTACACTGGAAATTTCCCCATTGTGGGACAAATAAAGGAATATCTTATCTCATCTCTTATCTTAAAAAGATAAAACAGGAAAATTGCTGAGTATTACATAAAATTGCCCGCTTGCCCAGCTCTGGTTATGATGCCAATTCTGGAACTGCTCCACCCCAGCATCCCTGCCTGCAAACCTCCTCTTCCTAGTGATATAAACACCAACACTCCCCTGGTGCTTTGGTACTTGCATTGCATGGCTAACACCAGCTACAGCAGTTACTTTTGCAACAACTAAACTATGTGTCCATCAGGAAAACCTGTAAATCACTGACAGTAGAGTCAGAGCAGCTGGAGAGCATCCAAGGGAAAACCAGGAAATAGTTTCTCCACAAAATATGATACAGTTTCACAAAAATCACCAAAAAGAGTTGTAAAGTTGTATTTTTGTACAGTAATCAGTGAGGCAAAAACACAAGAAACACTGCACTCAAGAGGCATCTATTGTTTGTCCAACCTAATTCTTGTCTCATTTGTAGTCTGATAAACAGTAAATTCATCATATTTAGTGCCCTATAATGCTATTTTTAAGCTACTGTAGCTCTCATCTTAGCTGTGGTTTTGGTCTCAACCAGATCCTAAGAAAGATATATGTCTCTTTAGTTGCTAAATGCTGCACTATGTTCCCCAGCTAGTCCCTAACTGTGTCTGTGTGCTGTTTGCTGCTGAGAAGGTAAAGCACAGTGAGCGTTTAGGACTTTCTTAATGTCTACTTCTGCTGGAATCAAGGCTGATGAGTGCAATATTTTCAGGCCCGAAAACTAAAACAGTGAGCTTAAAATTTCTAAAAATTCTCCAATGAATGAACACACACATTGTGCACATGCTGAACATCTGAAGACGGTAACGTGTTTTTCATAGATAATAGTGCACAATTTTCATCACAATGATCCATAACATAATCATCTGCAGTTCAATACCACCATAGTGCCATAAAGACAATGAAAGTAGAATTAAATATGGTCTTCCTTTTTGCATGCTGTTTTAAGATCAGTTTAATTTAGTTAGATTTGGCTGTTATACATGCTAAAATCATTGCTGATGATTGGAAAGTAATTGTTGCCTCTTTAATCTTCAAATTGCCACAAAATGGTTATCCATTTAATGATATGCAAATAAATTGTGATTAGTTTTTTTATGGAACAGACAAACAATCTTTATCACATCATGTTACTCATCAAAGCCACCTCTTGTATTTAAGTTAAAAATGTGGAGGTCCAGGCCACTTTTTGGCCTGATTGTTAAAAAGTGATTTCTGCAGTTACCCTGTGTTTTGTATGGAGATATCAGGGAAAACTGGCAAGCACTGACAGAACAAGACGGCCCTGCAGGAGTTATTAACAGAGAGAGAATTTTGAAGTGATCCACAATTTTTAGTGGAACTGGATGACATGTTTTTAATGTGTCCGTCTCCAACATACCTGCATCAAAATGCCAAGCTTGATTTGGGAAGAAACACAGAGGTTTGAAGGAGGCATGTTATTGTGTCTTGACAGTGCGCAACATTACTCCAGAGACTGCAGATGGAAAACATACCTGCTGCCTTCAGATGGCTTTGAGGAAAGTCACCTGTGTATTTTGTCTCGCTGGCATTAATACCAGAACTGAAATAATACTTTTTTTTTTCCTGCATGATCACATGTCAACTGGTTGAAAGGGATACAATAACAATGGAAAGATGAACAATAAAGGGGTTTGTGTGATTTCAGAGAAGTTTATATGGGTGTGCCTTCGCCAAATAAAGTGCCCAAAATATTATGGAACACAAGTGCACTGAGATGTCGGTAGCAAGGAAAATTCAGTATAAAAGCGCTTGGAGAAGGGGAATCATAATGTATTCACTATATATATTTGTATATATATGTACATATGTGTGTGTGTGTGTGTGTGTGTGTGTATTTTCATAGTTAGCATGACAGCCTGAGGTTAATGCTGTTCCTGATCATAATAAACCATTCTTGATTTCAGAAGTTATCAGTTCTATGTTACATACAGCTAAATTCAGCTTAGCAGAAGATGAATCACTATCTTCAAGCTCAGTTATTATTTACATGCTCTCCCTCCCTTTCTTTCCCCACTTCCAAACTCAATCAGCTGACCTTGGGCGTTTCACTCATATTTTGCCACGACCTCCATGAGCCAATCATTTTATTGCTGTCATAGTTTAAAACTGCTCCTCTCTCTGCTACTGCCAGTTGTCATTCCAGTGAAATCGATGAGATCCTCCTCCACCTTATTCTCGTCCAGTCTTTATTCCACGATTCTACAATTTCATTTAGCAGACGCTTTTATCCAAAGCAACGTACATTCACACGCCGTTGGAACAGCCGTCGGGGGCAATTTGGGGTTCAGTATCTTGCCCAAGGACACTTTGACACATAGACGGCAGGAGCCAGGGATCGAACCACCAACCTTCTGATCGGTGGCTCTACTTCCTGAGCTACAGCTGCCCCACATTCAGCACCCAGGGGTCCTTTGACTGTGCTCATCAGAAGTCCTGCTCCACATCACATCCATCCAGATCTTCAGATCCATCGCTCCTCACTCTCAGTTTCTAGACTCCATCGGGGGGCATCAATACCCCTAAAGGTGTCATCATGATGACGTCAAATTGCCTAAACCTTCTTACATTTTTTAACTTATTTTCAATATGAGCACATGTCAAATAAATTATTTGATCATTTTGAAGCCTCTGTTTTAGATAAGATATTCCTTTATTCAATTTAATTCAATTAAGTATCTCCTGATTAAAACATTGTGGAAGGATAATTAAACATATAATGCAATTATAATATTACTTATTATATCTTCCATTTATCCTTGGTTAGCCTGTTAGTGTACCCTGCACTCTTATGGCCTGAACTGTGCACAATGCCTCATACTCAAAACCCCCTCAAAAAAAAAAAAAAAAAAAAACATTTAGAGGCCTGTGTATACCAAGGCAACATTGCACTGTTACTTTCTGGCACTCAAACCAACGATTAACGACAACTGTCAGATAAATGTAAGGCAGTAATTAGTAAAATTTTTCCATTGGAAATGTACTTCCACCACTGGTTTTCACATGAGAGAATGGTGAGAGGACAATGCAAATACATACTTTACCCTATGTGTGAGTTTATTATGTTCATACTGAGCGTTTCTAGGTATTTTTGCTCTGCATCTACCATAATATAGCTTTTCAATGAAACTCAGTCTATAGTATGACACATATAATTCCTGTAGGTTTCTGTCTTCTTTGTTTCATCGTTTCTACCCACCTCTATTTTTCTAATTCATCCCAAACACCCTCAAAATGCCAAATATATGACTGACAGGATTTTCCAAAAAACACCTAACGGGCAGCAGGTGTTTAGAACAGCTGATGTAAAAGGTTTTCATGAACTGGCTGTAGGTAGAGGAAGAACAGAATATTGATATCAAGCTGTCGTTACCAGATGTGAGTGTTTATCCCATCAGTAACATTCCTGATCTTTGTCCCTCTGAGAGAGTCTTTGCACTGAGGGTTTTAGCTTTTACTAGAACACACTCCAGTCCCTCTCTGCTATCATTCTCCTCCTATAGTGGAGTCCTCACAGGTCATCCAAGGGCTTAAGGAATGGATACTGCGCTCTGGTCTTGCAGTCCCTTACATACACACTTTCTCTCTTGTCTCTCTCTCTCTTTCTCTCTCAGACACACTTCTTCCCCAGGAGGATAAGTCAGGGGACTGTCTACACTAACGACCAGTAAAGCCTCTCCTTACAGACACACTTAGCAATTGCTGCAAGTATACAACCTTCAAGTGGGGTCAAGGGATACATAATTTTAATGACAACTCCCCACAAGTTAGAAGCAATTAGAAGATGAAACAGCAATCAAAGAGAAACTACAGCATTACCTTCTGTAAACACTGAACATTCATACACGATTTTTGTAATTTCATTGAAACATTATTTCATTATTATTATATAATATCTATCCAGAGAAAAGCTCAATGTCAAGTTAAGAGCCGAGAGCGGAAAAAGTAAAACTTAAATTTCACTTTCCGGCGGAGCTTTTACTGTAGTGCGCCGCTGACGTCATCGTTTCGCAGAGAAATTGGCGTTTCAGTGAGGAACAAAGGACAATTCAGCAGCTCTTTGACTGACCACAAGATGCTACTGCTTTGGAAAAGAAAGAAATATTTTGTTTATTCTGAATGTAAATATTAATGATGATAGAGGGCGATTACATAAGTTAATATGTTTTTCTTGATGTTGTTGCTCTACCTCTCTCAGATAAGTAGTATGCTGTCTAATGAAATGTACTTGTTTATTTTTTACAAATTATTGTGTGAAGTTTGGTTAACTTGCCCTCTGAATAATGTGCAAAATTAATTAACGAGGAGACTGTTTAGAATTAAGTCTAATTTGTTTATGATAAATATAAATTCCGACAAGACAAATTTGCCTTTATTTATTTATTATTATTATTTACAAATTATCGTTGTTTGAAATAATGTATATTTGTTTTTTGTTTATTTTTTTTAAAGGTTATTAACTTCCAATCAACCTAACTAACAACAGAGGAAAAAGTGAGAACAAAAGTGAACTAAAATCATATGAATTGAAAAAAAAAGTGGAAAAATAATAAGAGTTGTCCTGTGCGTCCTTCTGGCCATTTTCAAGTTTGGGCAGGAGCTGATGAACAACAGCTGATGAACAGCTGTGAACAACTTCACACTCAACTTTGGGGCTCTCCCCTGGCTTAGTGGTGAAGGTTCAAATGTTCAAATCCATCCAGACACCTTTAGTGCATGTCACTCCCATCTCTCTCCATCATTTGTCATATCTCTGCTATCACTATCTAATAAAGGCATAAAATGCCTCCTTAAAAAAAACTAAAGAAGGATAATGCACGATGTGAGCACAGTGTAAAATAAAATAAGGTCTTAAAACTAGATTTCCACACAGGGCCCATCTGCACCATATGGGCACAAGATTGAGTAACAATGCAGGACCTACCTTAGATGATATTGGACTTTAGTGTACATTCTCTAACAACAAACAATTAATCAAAAGACCTAAACCAATTGACAAGCCAGGAATATGGGGCTTTTTGAAGGCCTTGGGGGTCTTCGGTCTGGTTCTTTGTGGCAGTTGACTGCTTGTTTCTGTTGATAAACCAGCCTTGTTAGAAGTCCTTTCAGCAGTAAGGCCAGTAAGGGTTCTGGTATCCTGAAGAAAGGTTTTCCTGAAATTCAGAGCAAGGGACATACATACATTGTTGCTATTATAGAGTGCTATACTAACACCATTGTTGCACTACTTCACATATTGTAACCACATGTGGCACATTTGAAAAGAATACATTATCATATATTAAACGTGGGTTACAGAGGTTGTGACAGTCTTCGCCAATCACATTTGTACTTTCATTCGCTTTAAACACAGGGTTTTCCACACCATGACACAGTGACAGTCTGGAGAGTGGGGAGTTTCTTGTTGTCTGGGACCTGCAGAGGTTTGAATATGAATATATAGAAATGTACAGTACCTCACATATGCTGCCAAGAGCTGATGACAATTCTATTTTAGTTGAATGAACTTTTCTGGACATATTGAAAATCTGATGGTCATTGTGTTTTACATGTGTAATAGTGCACAGTTATATTTGCTAGCACAATGATCCCTACAACAGCCATCTGCTTATAAATGCCACTCTAACACCATGAATAGAATAATAGTCTTTAAAACACTGCCTAGTATTTAGCATGTTGCAGTTTTTTTTAGCAAAAATATTGCTGAGAATCTGGGACCAAAATAGTTACCTCTTTAATCTTCATATTACAACATAAACGTGATTAACAAATAAATTGGGATTTTGAAAATAACAGTCTTTTGATTCTGGGAACATTGCTATAAAATTGAACCAAATAATCTCTATCTAATCATGCTGCTTATCAGTCATCCCTCACCTATATTAAAATTAAAAATGTGGAGTTCAAGTGCCAAAAAAGTGAGGTTTTGCCTGGATAAAAATTAATATTTTAAAGGATGAAATTTCTCTCCACTTCCTGTTTTGTCTATCTGCCCTGTTAGTCTTGTGTCTTGCCATACTCTGCCACCTTGAAACTTATGTATATGTTACAACCTGACATTTATCAGTTAAAATGCAAATTCTACTTAGTTACTAGACTGAAGTGAAAATTTGAAACATGCATTTTCATTGGCTGAGAACAGTAAATATTTGCTATTCATTACAATAAAAACTGGGTCTGAAAGGATTAAACGGTCAGCTCACCCAAATTGAAAAAAAAACACACATTTTCAATGCTGATAGATTTTATCTCTCCAAGTTTAGAGAAACTGTATCTGGCTCCACCCCGATACAATGGAGGCCAATGAAATTTAGTTTGTTGTGTCCATTGGCACAGAAATCTGGCATTTAAAAATTCAACAGCGACATGTCTTTCAAGAAACAGTGTCCCTGTTAGGGTGGATAATCCACAGAACATGCTATGAACAGTTTTCAGAAGGGCTATTTCTTCAACAGAAAACTTTACACTTGCAAAGTTTTCAGTTACTTCCCTAAACCCATTGCTACCTTTATTCTTCAGTGATTATTTCAATCTGTGGTAACCATGTGATGATTTGTAATCTACATACTCGTGCCTGTAAATGAACAATATCCTAAACTACATTACAGAACCGATGATAGAGTATCTTTAAAATCTTTGAAATCAATGAGTTTGGATCAGGTAGGTTACAAGATTATGTTGATGTTGAAAAGATATTTGTGTTGGATTGTATTGCGTAAATCTCTTGTGAACAAGTTAATTTCAAATGTAAATTTCAGGGACTTCTTGATCAGCGCAAGACAAACAACTTTTTTCCTTTGGCCCTGAGTAATGAATGCAAATTAAAGCTATGTGCATACTATTGAATAAGAGTGGCCATCAAAACATCACCTGTAAAATGACTGGCTTTAAATTTTGTGAGTATGTTATGGGGAAACTGACCTAACAAGGTTAACACATTTTACAAATGCACATCCAAGTCCTGTTTCGAAATCAACTCAGAAAAAAACAAAAGCAATTATTGAATAATATAAGCCATGCTTGGAATGGAACGAAAGACACTTTTAATGGACAAGGCCTATCAGTGCTGGTTTAATACAGATCACCAACCAGTACAGAACACAAATGAGTGACTCAATGTTTCGGCTGGCTGTCTCCTAACCTTCTCTCTAGCAGCACTTGTTTGGACAGTAATATGGAAGTTCATCAATGACAAAATTATTAAAAGCTCACAAAATAAATTCCAAAATGTTCACAAGTCATTAGACTATGCAAAGATTTTGGACTCAGCAGTTTAGTTTTCTGCAGCTGTACTGCATCTCAGAATATGACAGGTTTTTTTACATTTGTATATTCACACCACATATTTATCAGCATTGTTATATAGTTGCTAGTATTAGCAAGCCAACAAATTTATGACTGCAGTCCTCTGGCAAGATGAACTGGAAACCAGTAAAATGACAGCTCACCACAAAAATTTCTTTAACAAGTTTCCTTGCTAGTGGACCATGCTGGGAAGAAGCTTAATGCTACAGGATCTTACAGGATGTCCCTTTAGTTTGTGTCGAATCCAGATGTTTGCTTTGCTGAGATGACGTGTGATAGACACAAGCTGCAGATACTGAGAGGATAGAGAACAAAGGATGGCCTACTCTACAAATCCGCCTACAAACTTCAAACATTGATAAGACAAATCTGATATTAACAAGACAAAACAGATTTAATGAAATAAGCGCTGTGAATAATCATATTGGAGTTCACTAAAATTAAAAAAGTAAACACTGTTGGTGTATAATTTTTACTGTGTAGTATAATCCATTTATGTGTAGTTTGTCTTATAACCCTTGTTATTCCACTGTTCCATCATTTTTTCACTGGTGTTGGTTCAGGTGTGAGGCTTATTGGAAATATTCTTTAAAATCTCCCAGTACTTTATATGTTGTTGTCAAATAAAAATAAATATGCTGAACAGATCTGGATGTACTACTGAAATTCCCATTTTCCAATTCCCAAATTTGATACAGTTGCATTCTTAATTATTCAGACTGTCAGATTGTGGCCTATTTCAAGTACCACCCCTTTAGACTAAAATCAATCTGGTGGATTCTGACCTAATATAAGACTAGAATTTCCAGAAGTTACTAAGAATAAGAAGGATGAATTTGATGAAATATGGCTAAAATTCTCATGGAGTGTTGAGTTTAGGACTAAGATTAATTCTGAAAACAGCTGACAAGGCACATTGATGTACGAAAATTACATCTGTACTGCATACACATGTTTAACGCCACTACACATTCCGTCACCTACCCACCCACATACCCCACACACACACACACACACACACACACACACACACACACACACACACACACTGACAACATCTTAACTTAAGCTCTCTCTGTCTGTATCTCATACTAACATGCAAACCCATTCAGTACCATGTAATGAGCCTTTGAATATTTCTCTAGGCCTTTAATGATAACCTTGAACAATGCAATGCTGGTAACTGCTACATAATATCTATCGATTCTATCTGGTGTGATTTCCTTGAGTAGCTTGGGCTGAAATTACTTGTGTGTTCAGAACTGAGCATTTCAAACAGACTGCTGTATACCTCAGCAGCAATCAATCAGCCTTAATCCAAAACCAATTTACTCCGCCTGAAGAGGAAAATATCTTTTAATCTCTTGCCGACAATCCCTGATTGCGGTGCCGAGCATCAGTTGACAGTCAAACTGTGCCGCTTAGAATGGGATGTTTATATTGGATTTGCGGTTGCCATTTTTACATACACATGAATGAATAGTCAATTTAATACCTGTGAGTACAGTTTTTCCCTCACTGATGGGATATTGCTCTCCTCAACATCTTTTCCAATGTCATATCCCATTCTATCCTCCAAAACATTGTAGCAAAAAAGACAAACGCACACACCCCTGCACACACACTCTCCCCGGCACACACACTCAAACATAAACACATGAGATGAATTATCTAAATCTTTTAAATATTCATTGTACCTCTGACATTAAGCCATCTGTTGTACATAGGGATTGTTTGTGTTGTACTCCATCCTTCAAAGCAGAGATGGTTACCTCTGTCAGGAGCAGGACAATAGTCATACTGAACCCATTTTAACCTCTGCCAGTGGAGTTGGAAGAGAAAGTTGTTTGCACCTCATTCTGTCAGTCTTTTACCAGTGTATCTAAAAACAATACTAATAAAAGAATAAATATGCACCAAACCACCAAAGGTTATTGGAGCCTTGGAGTGAGACCTGCACTCAGGGATGAAAAAAGCACTGCCACCACTCCACCTCCACTGTATAAATAAATATAAATTCCAAAAAATCAGTTTTTATTTACAGTAAAATAGAAAGGCACAACAGTTAAACATCAATTTAAGATAATACAATGGCAGACAAGGTTCTAAAACAGTATTTTTTATAAAAAGTATCAAATCTCCCAAGTCAATGAAAGTGAAAGTGACCGACTAAAGTTGTTTTATAACTATACTCAGCATAAGCTCCAGCAGTATGGGCTCTGCAACAAACAAGATCATCATCATGCAGGGATTTTCTCTATATTCACTGCACTAATGAGAGGACACTAACAACAGTCACAATCTCCTCTGGCTATAAACAATAACGTGTCAATCATTTGCTGTAATACATTTTCAAGTGCAGTCTCTCCAAGCCCCACAGCAGCCAAACTAATTGAGGGCCATATGTAGGCAAGTAGTTCTTGCTTTAGAATAGCACAGGGAGGGAGTCTTACAAATGAGCCCCCCTGGAGGGACACAGCTGAGCCACGGTCAAGCAGAACATAACCACATAGAATAAGACAGAGCAAGACAGGGACAGAACACCCAGTGGTTTCAGCAGCCAGAAAGCCAAAACTGAGCTTGTGTTTGACACAGGCATGTAACTCGAACTAGCGCGAGGAGTGCAAGTGCTACATGCAGTCAGCGGTGTGGGAAGTAGTAATACCTAGTTAATAGATGAGAAAATTGGCATCAAATGTCATAACAGCATGGCTGCATTTTTATTTGAAGCAGGAAATCAATGGCCCTGCTTTTTGGGAGTTTCAGTTATTAGATTTGATAAAACAAATTATGAAAAATATTTTAAATTTAACGACAAAAAGAAAAACTACTTTTGAGTTTATTTTATTTTATTTATTTTTTTTTACTTTGCCCTGCAAATTGTCAATCTACATATGCTAATTTATTAATTTGGCAACACCTGTGGTTACATGTGGTTTCATCATTAGAATATTGTGTGCTCTGTCCATGTAAAAAAAACAAGTGATCAGATGTAGTCATAGTGTAGCCTATTGCAAGTATCAAAGTATCCACTATACGACTACCCTTTTGATTGTAAGTGCATAAATCTTATCAAGTAGTCTCAACAAATAGGACACTTACTGTGCTATATTTATTATTTTGTGACAACAGTTAGTAATTTGTGCTTTTGATTTTGTGGGACTGCAGACTGACACCACATTACAATAGCAAAACTGTAATGGCCTGTGGAACATACTGAAAGTCTTTAGCTGGTGAAATATGTATAACTCTATTACCCTTTGTAAAACTGATTCCTTCTCGCTTACCTTTCACTATGGAGTGTCACTCTGCATGACTGTGGAGTCTATAAGTTTATCCCCTTAGGAGCATGAATGAAAGAGCAACTTTCATGGCAATCTATCTACTACATAAGTGATATCTTGACACTATAACCAAGCTCATGTACTATTCAATGAAAAGGTTCATCCTTCGTGGAGCATAAACACGCTCAGTAAATTTCAATTTACAAATGATATTTTGGTCAAGTGGCGGTATTAGGTCAGATGTGGTCAGCAGAAGGGGATCACGCCTTGTGGTCAATGGAAATCACCTACTGCTGTTTTACAGGAAATCCAACCATTACTGAGGCACTGTATCATGGATGAAATGGCTGACAAGGAGATTTTCTTGTCCTGATAGTGAGTCCTGAAAAATAGTCAGGGAACTTTTCCCATGTCCTAGTGTAACGTTATCCAGCAACACAATGCACTGTCCAATTTGCAAACACACATTCCTGGCAGAACACTACATAGTATGTACTGTGCACTATGCAGTACTGGGGCTTTAGCCTTTTTTATAACTACATTTATTCAGGATAAGGACCGTTAAAGGATCTGGACCTGGATAGCAATGTTTGAAGAAACTGAAAGACCACAATAGTTACTCCTCTACGATCCAATTAAACATTTCAGTATAGTTTCCTTTAACATTGATGGACAGACCAGGTCAAACGTGTTGAGTTCAACAAAGTTTGATGTAAAAAGCAAGAAGTGTAACACCTATTGACTAAATGAATAATGAGCTGAACAGATGCCAATAGAGAGGGCAAACAGTGTCCTCTATCCTAAACAGCCTACCCACCCTTGCTTGCTGTCTGTTTTTCAGCTTCCAAGCAGAGGAATGGTTGATTAAGAGGAGGCTTGTGGGTGGCTGTTGTTTTACTCCCTATTGATCCTCGGAGTACAACTTTCCATCATGCAGAGAAGGCCAGGGCCAAAGACGACAGCTAATTAAGATGGCTAATCACTTCATTTCACAACGGCTGCAGGCTCTGTCACTCTTCTTCCCAGCACCTGTTTTTTGGTATCAGTGACATGATTAAAAAAACAAGCTGGAATTTTTAACATTACTGATCTGCAGTAATTGTGAGACAGGCCTTTAAATATGGCTTTCCTGAGGTAAAATGGCCAGCTACTGATGGCCCTTGTCTCATTAAATCCTGACACGGAGAGCCTACTAAGCTATTATAGGCCTGGGACGCCCTGTGATGCTGCTTGTCGCAAGTGATGCAACGTGATTTCGACATTTTAACGACATTTTAATCTGTTCATTCTTTGATTTCTTAGTCTTTTACCATTCCACTCATACTTTTAACCATGCTAACATTAAGCTGCTAAGTCTCCTCTTTACCACAGTTAATGCAACCTTAATAACCAGTATTACAATGACTTGTGTTGCGGATAGGGTGTCTCTTATAGGGTACCCTTGCTAGCCCCATCGTTAGTCCTATTGGCCGATGTGCCTCCCCCAGCCCCGCCGACAGAGTTTAATTAATGCTAGTAATGCTGCTAAACTGGTGACATCAAATTAGTGTCACCACCACTGTTTGTTTGAGGGTGCTGCCACTAGCTTCGGCAACAAAATAAAACTTAGCCATGTAGGATATACTTGAGCAGAACCTTAAAAAACACATGAAACATCTGGCCAGGTCTGGCCAAACAAAGACTGGTATTTGGTTATTTACACTGGTGATGATCCTCCTTCATGGAGGAGATAGGAGACAGGAGATGGTTCATAAATGCCTGCCTGCCAATAGCCTGCTTGAGATTCCACAGAGCTCCACGACAGTAGGGTTTATTATTATTATTATTATTATTATTTTATTCAACACCACTGCTGGACCAACAGAACTGGAAAATGAACTGTTACATAAGTGTGTGTCCAAACACTACTTCCTTGAAGGAACTTTCTCCTCTTTTGCATTACACCGATTTATTCAGTAATCTTATTACTTCTCTAGGTTTTTGAACATATATCTGTGAACTCTTAACCACAGTAGAACTTCATTATCATTTAGAACCTTGATTCCTGCAAATAAATGTTTGTTAAATCATATATATTAATATCTAACTAACTGTTACAGACTAATATTTCATGTTTAGTCTTGTTGTATTCAAGAACAAGAAAATTAGATATTTAACCACTGAAACTGTTTAGTAAGGATGAACAATTATTTATAAGTAATTGTCTGAGACTGATATCCTCTGACCTTTTTGGACAGACCTAGATGGAAGTGTGTCATAAACACCGTCCCCCCATGAGACACACTATGCGTGGATTTGATAGAAACCTTTGGGAACATCCATTTAGTCTGCCAACTTTAATTTCAACCACCATATCTTCAATTTTCACACCCCTACACAACAAGTTCTGTTGTTACTGAGTTAAGTTAACTGGTGCGTTAAACAGGCCTAACTTTGCTTGATCAACAAGATTTGTTTTCGATGTTATTGTGCTGAAATTATACCAGTGAACAAATAATTATTGTGGTTGGTGATAATGAATAAATGATTAATGGCCAAATTTCCCTATAAACTATGCTAATATTCCGCCAGGCCCCACAGCCAGGACATTTGAGATTGCCAGAAAAATGAGCCAGCATTGATTATATTTCTTTGATCCCTTATCCATGTGGGGTAATGATGAGATACAGTCGGCTTACATCAATGAATCGTGATGTCATTGTTGGGAGAAGGTTTTTGGTTTTGTGGATGACTTGTCTTCTTTCTGGGGGCACACCCACATGCTAAGAGCATATAGCCTTCATCCTACTGGTTATTTTATTTAGGAGTGTAGACAGGTTTTTAAAGCAGGGTTGACACTAGGGAAAGAGCACTCAACAAGTTGCACAACTGAAAACTGCAACCACAACAAGACTCTCATATTTGGTTTTATAAATATCAGATCATTGTCTGCCTAAACCTGACTGATTAGTAATGTGATTCTTGAGAATAATCTGGCCTATATAAATTTTTTCCCCACTGACTGTAAACTGCCTTCTCAACGGAACTGGATTTGACCATCATCCCTTTGTTTCTTGTTCTGATTTCAGTTATTGGTGATTTCAGTATTTCCCTGAATAAGGCCTCTGATCCTTTAAGTCTTTTTTGCACTTATTAATACTTTTGATTTCACTCAGTTTGCACATGAACCTACTGACTCCAGTGGTAACTTCCTCCAATTGATTCACTCCCATATAGAGGTCTTTGCCCTGAATGTCCCTTCTATCTCATCTGCGGCGTTTGGCCTAATTATATTTGAAATGAAGACACTAGACTTTCCTTATAATGCTGACACTGATGTTTATAACACTCTGCACATTGGCCCGGCAACTTTAAATGAACTTAGTGAGCAATTGTCTGTGGTTCTGGCTGTTTTCATGATGGCAACAGAGCCTGTGGGAAATTGTAATAGTGACTTAAATTCAGCTCTTGCTACTCTCCTAGCTTCAGTTGCACCTGTTTCTACAAAAACTACATATTCAAAGAGATCTGGTTTACAGGTCAAACAGCCTGCAAGAGAATGGAATATAAAACCTTAACATAACCCATAACTACAGACCAGTCTCTAGCCCTTCTTTTAAAAAGTACTGGAAACAGTGTCTTGGCAACATTTGAAACAAATAATAAAAATCTTTTTCAATTTTTCAGTCTGCTTTCAGGAACCATCATTCCACTGAAACTGCATGCACCAGTGTAGTAAATGACATTTTACTTAGTATTGACTCAAATTCCACTTCAGTGCTTCTGTTACTGGGTCTCAGTGCAGCATTTGATACCATAAATCATGGCATATTTGTAGTGCCTCATCCTGGGGCCTTTTTCAGAAATCATGTTTACCAAACTCTGGCGATAACAATTAGTTCAATGTTAAGTTCTGGGTTAAGTTTACCCTGAGTAAAGCCCATGCATGAGGAGATCAAAAGCAATGGAAGACAGATAACATTATGCATCATGGCAACAGGAGAAAAAAGTGCTTGATCCTCCTGCTACTGTGAATATATGTGTGTGTGTGTGTGTGTGTGTGTGTTGTTGATTTACATTACAGAAGGATGATGAAGACATGTTGTTCACTTAGTTTGCCGCGGAGAGGAAGGATCCAGAGAAACTCATTGAGCTTTACACTTAACATTGATGAGTGTTAAACTAAACTAAACCTGCGCCTTCTTTTTGTCCTGCCAGCGAGCTGGTTAGCGCTACAGAGTATTTTGCCATAGTAACTGACTCAGAGTTAACCTGAAGTTTTGTGAAACTGAAAACCTAGAGTCTCTTTCAACTCTGAGTCAATTATAGATTGATTAACTAGGTTATGTGGCTCAGGTTCTACCTGTTCAGTGACAACGAAGTTGCTCCTTGATCTACATTCTTCATATATATTTTGTAATTGACATGTATCATGAATTTTGTCGTTGTGATCTGTAATAATTTATTACATGAGTTTTTCCTTATCTGAATTGCGGGTCTTAGGACAGAAAGTATCGCATACTGTGCACATTGTCAAACCCCCTGAGGCAAATTGGGATTTGTGATTTTGGGCTATATAAATAAAATTTGATTTGAGTTGACTAGTCTAAAATAAAGTGCTCTAATTAACCATTGATGCCTTTGAACAAAGCTTTGCAAAGTTTGGATGTTTCAGCAATATGTGTGTTATGTTACAAGAATTATCCTGCGGTATAATCCTGTGGTATATCCCGCGCTTTCAAGTGCATTATTTCATATTTGATATTTAATATCTGTCATTCCGTTAAATTCAAGTGCAATATTTGATATTTGATATTTGATATTTAATTCTGCTATACTGGTCATATATATCATATGCATTTCATATTCTCATGTATATCTGTAAAGAATCCCATGTAAATTTGTTAAATTTGTAAATACTTTTTTCACCTTATTTATATTCATTTTTACTATTTAACTTGACTATCCCCTTGCTGCTGTGCAATGCAAATTTCTCCACTGTGGGACGAATAAAGGTTTATTTATCTTATCTTATCTTATCTTATAAATATGATTTTTTTTTTTTTTTTTTTGCCTATGTCCCTTTAGGGGCTCTGCATCGTCCTGAACCTAACCAAGTTGTCTTTGTGCCAAAATCAGAATCACACAATACACACAGGCAACGAAAGTATAGTAGAATATAGTAGATAATAGAAAATAATATAGCAGAAACATTTGCAATAGAAAATATGAAGAAATACTGTAAATACAAATATGTGCAATATGTTTTTTTTTAATTAAAACACCTGTATGAAGGTGATGCACAGAGATAATAATCCAAAAGATGTGTGCCAATGTAACACAATGAGACAGATGTGGAGTCTGCCACTGGAAGTACATCCTCTGCTGGGCCTTCTTGGTGAGGGAACTGATGTCCTGCTCCCACTTGAGTTCATGGGTAATGATGGTGCAGTGGAAGTGAGAGGACTCCACATTGTCACCTGTGGAGTCACGCGTGGTTATGGGGCATGTGGAGCTGGGTTCTTTCTGTAATCCACAGCCATCTCCACAGGTGCATGAGGGGAATCATTGATGTGCTGATGTTTTCCTAGCTTCTCGTGCTGCCTCCTGTCAGACAGGAAGTCTGGGTCATTCAGAACAATCTTGCTTACATATCATACATACAGCCGATAAGAACTTTTGGATATTGGATTTCACAGTTTGGACTGCCAGCATCAGCCACTGCTAACCCAGATTATCTCAAAATTAAGTGCAGACCTTTCTATCTGCTGAGAGAGTTTACATCTACTGTTGCTAATGCTAAGCTGACAATGAAACAACTGCATACTGCCGTTAGCTTACAACAGCTATTATTGTTGTTAGAATTATTAATTATATTAAATAATAGGATCTGATATAGATCAGATCACCTCGGGGCACCACCCTTAAAAGGCAAAATGATGGCCGCTTCGTTGATTCAGTCTCATAAAATGAAGGATTTCTAAGTTCTTGGCAGAGTAGAGGTTGGCATTGTTAACTCTTGTACCACATTAAAGACAGCATGTATATTCACAAGCATTTATTAACAGATAATAAAAGCAAAACACATAACTACGTGTGTGTGAGTGAAACAAGATGGCTGGTCCAAAAGGTGTCAAACTGCATGGCCTAAACAAAAGGGAGGTTACACACAAGATGGCTGACCCCAAGGATGGCTGCCAGCGGAGGGAGAGTGTGTTCTTTGTTGAAGGCCAATGTGTCTAGGTGTGATGTGTGCAGGATAGAGGGTGCCAGGTTAGTAGAGAGAAGGTTAGCATGCAAAGCCTGTGTCGGTGTAAAGCACGACATCGATTTACAGTTCGGCTAACTAATCCTAGCATCATCACAACAATGAAACTATGAAGCTCAATAACAAGTGATCGAATCAACAGATGTTCATTAAAGTCCAAGAGTCCTGTGCTTAGCCATGTTTAGCTTAGCTTGACTAATTATCTATGCCCAGTGTAGTTACCAGTCCTTTTAGGAAGAGGAAGCTTGTTAGCTTGAGATCCTGCGGCTGTGGAAGATCCAAGTTGAGAAAGTTGTAGTCGTTGGGCCAGGTCGAAGGAAGCTGTTTGCTCCTTGACAGTTAGACAGTTAACAGTTAGCACTTCTGTGCTAGCTGGCCGTGTTGCTCCTTTGGTGAAATCCACAAGCAGGCTTGTGTTGCAGCTGCTGGTAGGTTCTTTTCTTGGATCTTGGTTAGGTGTGACTGCTGTGAGCAGGCCACACTGAGAGTGAGTTTCTGCTCCCTTGTTGGAGCTGAGAGGAGAAGCTGCTACCTTCCTTGGCAGAGCTGGAGAGATGAGGTCTTGCCTCTTCGGCAGACTGAAGAGAAGAGCTGAGCTCCTGCTTCTTAGCAGGGCTGAAGAGAAGAGAGTTGAGTTGGAGAGAATGTGGTGAGGAGAGAGCTTAAGGATGGGTCTGGGCTGGAGCTAACACTGAGACTATGTTTGTCCCCAGCATATCCCTTTGTTCTCAGTATGAGACATGAGACAGTCCCTGAACTGGAATGTCTTATCTTGTCTTTTAAGTCACACGATGAACAAATTTATCTGTGGACTTCCAGTGGTCCCAACAATGCACAGACTGGAGCGAGTTTGCCAATCAGGCTACCCTGGAGTTGGCTGCTCAGCTGTTCCATGGCCAGGTGTGTGTTATTCCCTCATTATTTCATTTACAAGGAGCAGATAAAAGGTCTATAGTTCATTTCAAGTGTGGTATTTGTGTCTGGTGATGTCAACTCTCAATATGAAGTCCAAGGAGCTGTCACTATCAGTGAAGCTGGTCAAGAAAACCCCCTTCACAACAGTTGGCCAGATCAAGAACATTAAGAGAAGACTTCACCAGAGTGAATACAGAGGGTTCACCACAAGGTGTAAACCATTGGTGAGCCTCACAAACAGGAAGGCCAGATTAGAGTTTGCCAAAAAACATCTAAAAGAGCCTGTGCAGTTCGGGGACAACATCCAATGGACAGATGAGACAAAGATCCACTTGTACCAGAATGATGGGAAGAGAAGAGCATGGAGAGGGGAAGGAACTGCTCAAGATCCAAAGCATACCACCTCATCAGTGAAGCATGGTTCTGGTAGTGTAATGGTGTGGGCATGTATGTCTGCCAAACTTGTCCTCTTATGATATTTATTGATGATGTGACTGCTGACAAAAGCAGCAGGATGAATTCTGAAGTGTTTCGGGCAATATTATCTGCTCATATTCAGCCAAATGCTTCAGAACTCATTGGATGGCGTTTCACAGTGCAGATGGACAATGACCGGAAGCATAATGTGAAAGCAACCAAAGAGTTTTTTCAGGCAACGAAGTGGAATGTTCTGCAATGGCCAAGTCAATCACCTGAGCTGAATCCAATTGAGCATGCATTTCACCTGCTGAAGACAAAACTGAAGGGAAAATTCCCCAAGAACAAGCAGGAACTGAAGACAGCTGCAGTAGAGGCCTGGCAGAGCATCACCAGGGACGAAACCCAGCGTCTGGTGATGTCTATGGGTTGGAGACTTCAGGCTGTCATTGACTGCAAAGGATTTGCAACCAAATATTAAAAGTGACAATTTGATTTATGATTATGTTAGTTTGTCCAATTACTTTTGGTCCCTTAAAAAGGTGGAGGGCACATGTAAAATGTGTTGTAATTCCTACACTGTTCACCTTATTTGGATGTAAATACCCTCTAATTAAAGCTGAAAGTCTGCACTTAAAGTACATCTTGATTCTTTCGTTTCAAATCCATTGTGGTGATGTGCAGAGCTGAAATGCTGAAAATTGTGTCAATGTCCAAATATTTATGGACCTAACTGTATATCAACACTATCATCAATAGTGTCACCACTCTCAAACATGATTGGACAGAGAACTGCCTACTGCTGAAGACACATGACACTACTTTCAGATAATATGATGGCCTACAGCTCACCTAGGGCTAACCTGAAGAGGCCACAGGAATGAGCTAAGGACTGAGGAGCACTTCCACAACAACTCTGAACCCCAATGCATATGACAAAGCTTCCAGGCCACCATGGACAACCAAACCCACCAACCCCTCCCCCAGTCAATGATGGCTCCTTTTTTGTGTCTGTGTTAAAACATACAGACATCACTACATTAAGCCAAGTACAGTACAATACAGTATAACAGTTTACATGAGAGGTTGAGTTTGGTTGGTGTGCTGCATGACAAAGAAAAGGGGGAAAGAGACAAGGTAGGGAGAATAGTAAATAATGAGAGGTAATAATAATGATGAAAAAGGAGGATGTGGGTGATTTTAGTCTTGTGGGGTTGTAAGCTGACCATGTAAGGCCTCTGGCAAGTGTGATGGGCAGGGGGTGGGGTACCATGCAGCAGGAGGCAGGACAGCAGGATCCACCAGGTGTAATCTGTAATAAAGGACATGGGTGTTATGTAAGAGTTGTCGTAGCACAAATAAATCAATATATCCCTTTAAATCATGTCCACCTCTAGGTCAGGAAATCATGCTTCCCTTCCCCACTGCCACCGTGTAGGTAGTAAGTCGTAAGTACAAACTATAATAATGGTTTGGAGGAGCAGTTTTGAGGGGAATACAGATGGGAACATATATATATATATATATATATAAAATATTTCAAAAATAACAACAATATTACTGCAACTATTACTAGTGATAATTATAATAATAATAATCTAATAATCGATAATTGTGCGTATGTGTCCACATATGATTGCGATGATGCGATTTATGTTAATAAAATAAAGGCAGGAAGGAGAAAAATTTAACAAAGAATCAAGCAAAGACAAAGCAAGATGACTAATAAATAAATACTGATACATTGTGTGTATTTACTTATCAAATTAGTTAATTAATTAATTAATGTATGCATGGTTGGGTGTATTGTGATATTTAGATGGTTGATGGTTTTCATGGCTGTGACCTTTCATATCATATGTGACTTCGGGTGACTTCTGTTTTGAGTTTAGATGAGTTAAGAATGTGTTACGAGTTTCAAGACTGGTATATTGTTGTTTTTTTTTCTCTTTCTTGAAATTAGTTCTGTAAAAAGGTTGATCCAGTGAGCAATATGACAAGATTTTTTAGATTTCTAGTTTTGAAGGATTATTTTCTCAGAGATAGCTAGAGAAATGAGTAACGGGCTTCTGTATTTAGTTGGTTGGGCAACTGCAATATCTCTGAGCAGACAGAGTAATGGGGACAATGAAGCCAAGATAGCAAAGTGTTTCTGAGTTATGGCTATCCAAAGGGAGTGATATGTTTGGCAGGCCCAAGTGGCATGAAAATAATCATCTGTGCTACCCAGAGTGCATGGTGAACAGATGTCTGTGTTAGCCAATCTCATTTTAAACATTTTGCCTTGGATGATGTGGGTTCTGTGGATACTTATATTGGATAACTTGCAATTTCGGGTTAGAGGTCATAGAGAAGATGTTTTTATTAATTTGTATGCAGAAATCAGAGTTGGGAGGTATAAAGTGGAGATTTTCTTTTTTTGAGTTTCTGATTTTCATGATTTTGGGCAACTGACTGTGGTCTTGACTGACATCTTCAACCTGTCACTGTCTGAAGCAGCTGTGCCCATGTGCTTCAAGATAAGATAAGATATGCCTTTATTCATCCCACAGTGGGGAAATTCACAGAAAAACACAAAACTACCTCCATTGTATTGGCACCAGAGCACTCCACTGCAATGAGCCTTAACATCTTCTGTCCACTCACCTCTTTCCTCAAGAAGTGCCTTGAAAGGCAGGTTCTGGCTTGTTTCAAATCCTGCCTACCGCTCACACTGGAACCCCTCCAATTCATCTACTGCCAGAACAGGTGTATGGAGGACACCATCTCCAGAGTGCTACACTCTGTCCACCCTGCCCTCTCCTCACCTGGACAATAACAATGCCTACAGTGTAAGAATGCTGTTTATGGACTTCAGGTCACCATTCAACACCAACATAGGGATTAGGTTAGGCAACCACACCTCCTCAGCCCTCGCCATAAACAGTGGTGTCTCACAGGGATGTGTGCTGAGCCCTATGCTCTACTACCCCTCACTTGTTTCAGTTCCATAATCAAGTTTGCAGATGACACAAAACTGGCTGTTCTCTCATTGTCGCTGATATGATGTTGTGCTGATAACAACCTGGCCCTCTACATCAAGAAGACCAAAGATCTCACTGTGGACTTCAGAAAGATTGAAGATGCAACCCTTTCAATATCAAAGGGTCCTGGTTGTCCATGTCCCTGGGGACCTCTCTGGGACCCTCAACACTTTGACACTGGTCAAGAAGGGCAACCATCTTTTCTTTCTGAGGATGAAAAGATGATTCTGAAAATCCATCTGTCTCCTCAGATTCTGGCGAACTTCTACCGCACCATCATGAGTCATTTTATCAACGACATCAGAGTATGGTATGACAACTACTCTGTCCCAGGTCAGAAAGCACTGCAGAGGGTGGTGAAAACTTCCAAAGTCATCACTGGTACTCCACTCCCTGACGCTGAGGCTGTATAGCACAAGTTGGGTCTGTGGAAGGCATGCACACCTCTCACCGTGTTCTGAGATGGTTTGCCCTTCTCCCCTCTGGGACAGGTACAGGACTCTCCATTCCAGAACCAGCAGGCTCAGGAACAGCTTTTTCTCCTCAATGTTCACTTTGCTGAACGCACCTCGGTAATAGCACCCCACCCCCTGCCCCTCACCCCTGGATACGCAGGCAGCCATCTGTATCCCACACAGTGAAGAGAAGGTCTGACGAGGCTCTCAAGGACACACAATGGTGTGGGAGGAACTCTGTAACTTTCACGAGGAGGACATTGACAGTCTCACTGACTGCATCACAGACTACATCAACTTTTGTGTGGAAAACACTGTATCCACCAGGACTGTATGGTGTTTGTCTAACAATAAACCCTGGGTTAATCCGACATAAAGGCTCTCTTTAAGGAGAAAACGAGGGTCTTTAAATCAGGAAAAAAGGAAGAGCTGAAGGCTGTGCTGAAGGAGCTGAGGAGGAGGATCAGAGAGGGGAAGAACAGCTACAGGAGGAAAATGGAGAAACAGTTGCATCACAACAATATCAGCAGAGTCTGGGGAGGCCTTAAAACCATCCCAGGCTGTGGGGGACCAGAAGTGTGCAAAAGATCTGAACTTATTCTTCAATAGATTTGATCAGTCATCTGTCCCTCCCCCGGCCCAGCCCTCCCTGCTGCAACCCCCTCATCGGCACCTCAAGTAGACTACTCCACCCCCATCTCCCCTCCTGCAACACTCTGCTCACAGCCACCCCCCACTGCTCATCTCATCAGCTGAACCCTCCCACCCACACCCAACAGCACACAGCCCCCCTGCTCCAACCTGATCCTCACAATCCAGGTGAGAAACCAGCTCTCAAAGATCAAGGCTGCAGGTCTGGACGGCATCAGCTTGCACAGATCAGCTGTGCAGGATTGTTGAGCATATCTTCAACCTGAGCCTGAAGCCGGGGAGGGTGCCACAGCTGTGGAAGACGTCCTGCATGGTACCTGTCTCCAAAATTACGCATCCCAAGGACCTCAGCAGCTATAAGCCAGTGGCACTGGCATCCTACCTGATGAAGACCCTGGTGAGAGGCTGGTCCTTGTTCATCTCTGTCCCTTGGTGAGCCTATCAATGGACCCACTTCAGTTCACCTACCAACCTGGCATTGGGGTGGATGACGCCATCATCTTCCTCCATCACAGAGCCCTCTCTCACCTGGAGAAACCTGGGAACACTGTGAGAATCATGTTCTTTGATTTCTCCAGTGCTTTCAAGACAATACAGGCTGTACTTTTGAGGGCTAGAGCTAGAGAACACAGGGATAGACCCTCACCTTACATCTGGGATCCTGGACTACCTCAGCGACTGTCCACAGTATGTGACATGATTGTCTGCAGGAGGGGGGCCCTGCAGGGCATGGTCCTGGCTCTGTTCCTTTTCACCCTCTACACTGCAGACTTTTCACACAACACACCAACGTGTCACCTGCAGAAGTTCTCTGATGACACTGCAATCGTCGGCCTCATCACAGATGGGGAGAACGACAGGAAATACAGAGAACTGACACAGGACTTTGTCTGCTTCCAGATCAAAGCACAGAAAACCAAAGAGCTGGTGATAGATTTCTGTGGGCGCATTCACCCCCTTCCAACACCAGTGAACATCCAGGGAATGGACGTTGAGTACCTAGGTGTTCACCTCAACAACAAACTGGACTGGACTCCACTGCACTTTACAAGAAAGGTCAGAGCAGACTCTATCTGCTCAGGAGACTGAGGTCTTTTGGAGTGCAAGGGGCACTCCTGAAGGCTAAGCTGTCATCCATGATGGAGAATGACCCCTGCAGGACACTCTGTCAGCACTGGAGAGCTCCTTCAGTGATAGACTTCATTCAATTGTGCAATATTTCATTCACTGTGCAATATTTCATTCACTATGCAACATCTCATTTTTCATTTAATCTTACTTCAATGTCCTGTCTCTAGTGTATATACTCTGTTGTATATGTATTTCATATATATCTCTTTTAAATTTGTTCATACTTTTTAGCTTGTTTAAATTGTTGATACTTTTATATCTCTTTTAGTAAAATTATTAATACTTATTAGGCTAACTAAATTGTTACTTGATACTCTCTTGTTTATATTGCTTATTCTAGTATTTATCTACTCTTTCTCCTTTGCTGCTCTACACTGGAAATTTCCCCATTATTGCCATTACTTGTATTTATACCTGCACTGTACGTCATGTTTTTCATATTGTATATATCTATCTAAGTGTTACAGTGAGCATGTCTCATCATTTTGTGGTCTCTAATGTACAGGCCTGTGAGAATTTGACTGGAACCCATTATGTTGTCAAACAGCAAATTAGGAATGTAGTTCATGCTGCTTAAGGGTGCTCCTTCAAACCCCCTCAGAACAGAGAGGGCTTTAGCTCAGATGCAGAGGACAACAATAACATGGTTCACATGGTTGGTGTGCAAGAAAACTCAAAGGCTTTACATCACATCTTCTTCTTCTTCTTCTTTTTCACATAGAGCACCCATCCTCTTCCTTCATGTTTTAATTGACTGCTCTTTCAAAGCGTCAGGGGACTCTGCACAACAGTTTGTTAATTCTCCTGTGATCGTCACATCCCAACCCAACCTCAGAGGGACCAGCAAAACCTGGATCGTGTCTTACTATATCTGTCTGTCGGTGACAACAGCTGCTTAGGAATACATTGTGAGGCAAGAGCTAGTTATACAGTATGAATCCAGTAGGAAACAAGTCACCTTAGTCCTTTTCAGAATCACTCTCTATGAGGTATTGGTTGCTGCTCTTTATGTCAAGTGGACTTATTCTGATTCTCACAGAGAAGGGAGCAAAACATTACTCAACCAGTGAAGGTGGTGGAGTGTATTTATGCATGGCAGGCAGAAGATCGGCAAGCGTAGCTTTTCTTTTTTCACCAAAACAATATTGATAACAAGGAACTCTTGAACATCTGAAAGGCCAGCCTCAATCTTGATGCCACTCCCTTCATTTATTTGCTCTTTTGACCATTTTGAAAAGTGATTTGTGCACTGGAATAAACACGGCAGAGACAATGAAAGAAAACTGTTGAAAACTGGGAATGATTTCTCACCTGGTTTAAGCCTGGATAAGGCAGCTACTCATATAATGTTGAGTGCATTATTGAATCTGTGTGTGTGTGTGAGACCTTAATATTACATTGTCTAATGCAGGAGTGCCAGCTGGAACAAGAAAGAGTGTGAGAAGTTGAGTAAAATCATGGCAAGTTGTACAACATTCAAACTTAGTTAGAGATTATAGCTGGAGTCACTTCACATCAGGCAGATCCACCAGGGAGCTAATAGAGACAGGAGAAACAGGAGGGGCTGTCTCTTCTCACTCTTATCCATTGAGGGGATTGATATGCCAGAAAAAAGGAAGGGAATCACAAAGGATAAGGCTGAGAGATCCAGGCTTTGGTACACATTGAGCCTGTCATCTTCTGTTGCTGCCCCCCCCTTCCAAATCTTAGCCTCCTTTCAGCCTGGCTAAGGGCTGTTTTTAAATTCACACCACTGATCACTGTGGGGGAGGATGAGTGCGAGAACCTTTGGAAATCCAAAATAGCTGACTGATAAAAAGAAAAATTTGATATTTAACTTCCTTACATGTCAGGTGTCAGTTGTCAACACGCTGTAGCTATCTGTCTTTGAATGAGAACTTATTTTAGCGATATTGTGGGTGACACATCTAATAGGCATTTAGCTATGACTGTGTCTTTGCTGCTGAAGTATACATTGAAACACTGGCATATTCTCCAAACTGGATGAGACTGCATGGTTGAAAAGGCTGAGAGAAAGCAGGATAATGGAACTCTTATGGATGGAAAAACTGATGAGCCTGGTGTCAGGAAGTACTGTATTTTATGGAGCTAGGTCATTTGTAATTATGACTCTATGGCAAGGAGAAAGACATGATCATTGTGGAATTTTTGGGCCGCCAAAAGGAAGCCTGCTGCTGACTCAGGCCTGCTCTTTCATTTTTGAGATTGTTTTCCCTCATTGAGAGTTGGCTGGTTGATCTCCCCCAACTTGGTATACACAGAGTGGGTGATAGCTTTGCCTGGAGTCTTACCTTTTCTTTCTTTATAATTGCAGCACAACTACAAAGAAATGGGATGCCTTCAGATGCCCTTCAGTCATTTTCTAAAGCAAGGAGCAAATAATGCTGCTGTCTGGGGGGAAACATCACAGTCGCCTTGGAATAATTGCCTTAAACAAATTAGCTCTTGAAGGTCCATTTAGCAAATATTGTTCCCATCAAGCAGTGTGTAATATTGAGGGTTGCTTGGAAGACCTGTGTGAAACAGAAGGGGCCACGCTGTTCACATTTCAAATGAGAATTCAAACACTACCCAAGGCCTGTGTGCGACACAATATTTGTTGATGACACATGCCCCAGTGAATGATCAGCTGGATTGTCAAGAGACTTAGATGACTGTGATTACAGAAAAAACCAGAGTAGAACAGTGTTCCTCTAAAACGGGTCGGCAACCCGTGGCTCCGGAGCATGCAGTTCTTTCATCCCTCTGCAGTGGCTCCCTGTTGCTTTGATAAAAAACAACAAAAAAAGGAATAAATGATGGTCATTTTATTGTGGAGTACCTCTTGTTTTGGAAATCAAGGTGACTGTGTAACATTACAATAAAAAAATAGGTTTAATATTTTGTTGATCAAAATATGCATCACATCCTACATATGTTACAAGTTGCGCCCATAGACCGTATAAAACCGCTTTCACTTTGATTGACAGCTGTCTGCTGTCTGTCGGCTCTAAACAAGGAGTTCATTCAGTTACTGAACTTCAGTTGTGTTTGTGGTGTTTTTGTCTTTCGGGTAACTTTTCATGTAAATACTGGATAAATAACACCACACTGTGTGGTTAATTGTACTAACAGACTGAAAGTCGGCGCTCACATTTTTTTACTAGTAAATATCCAGCTAATTAATTAGCATCAGGCTAAAGGCCTCCAGCTAGGTGCCGTCAGCTGTGTGGTGTCTTTGTCCGGGACATCTGCGCTGTTTTCTCGATGTGTTTGTTCTGCTGTTTGTGGAGCTGCTTGTTGGCTGGAGTTTGACTGTGATGCTATGTTGACTGTGTTTCTCTCAGGTATTCAGGACGAGTTTCTCCAGGGGGAGATGGTGGAGGCTGAGCTAAGCTAACGGTGCTAACAGGAGCGTCTGGTAGTCCCAGTTATTAAACCTGCTGCACCAAAGTCAAAACGTAATAAGTGTTATTGTCACAGTTCTGCCTGCTAGGCCTCTGTGTAGTTTTCGTTTAGCCTTTAGTTTGTTCAGCCTTAGTTTTCCACCATGTCACTTTCTTACCTGCCACAGTTCTGTCCAGTGTTTCAGCCTTTCTGCCTTTCAGTTCAGTTTCAGTCTCTGTTCTAATCCTGTCAGTTTGTCTTAGTTCTGTTAGTTATGGTCCTTGTCATGTCGTAGTCTTGTCTTGCCGTAGTCTTGTCATGTTGTGTGTCCTAGTTGTTTCTTAGTTCTATGTTGTAGTTTTCTGTCTTGGTTTTCTGTCTGTATTCTTTGTCATAGTTCTCTGTTCCAGCCCTGTTATGTTTTAGTTCAGCCTGCCTTAGTTCTGTCTTGGTTTACCTGTTATAGTTGTCACTCCTCACCTGCCATACTCACTCTGCCTCACCTTACCTACCTGCCACTCCCATCTCATCACACACCCCTACTCCCAGCTGCACTCTATCTGTAATCAGGACTATATATAAACCACCTTTCCTCGCTCACCCTTTGCCAGATTGTTCCTTTCTTTTCCTCATGTAATATTCATTGATGCTCATCAGCTTTTTCTGGACTTGTACCTGTTTTTCTTTGATGAGACCTGTTTGGACATTACTGGACATAGCCCTGTTGTGAGTTTTTGTCAATTGAGATTTTGTTTGCCTTTCCATTAAAAGACGTATTCATCGTCAATTTGGGTGTTTTGCGCTTGAGTCCTTCCCCACTCCCCGTAACAGTTATAATATATGGTGTTAATACTTTTGAATGAAAGACATCTGTGTGAGGTTGTAAAATAAAGGCCCTCCATGTTAGTTAACTAACGTTATGTAATCTTAACTCTGAACTGAACTCTGTACAAATATAGTGTTTTGTAACTTCAAAATATTAGCATCTCATGCCCTGATGACTAACCACTACCACCTGCAGGTAATGGGGTGGGAGGAGGAGACACAAATGGCTCAAAGGCTGTAACAATGCATTTCACTAGCTGAAGACAAAACTGAAGGGAAAATACCCCAAGAACAAGCAGGAACTGAAGACAGCTGCAGTAGAGGCCTAGCAGAGCATCACCAGGGTTTATGGTCACTCGCAAATAAAACTGATGAACTAACAGCTGTAGTAAGCGTGCATACAGGGAAGTGCAGTTTGCTTTGTTTCACAGAGACATGGCTTCACGGGAAGATACCAGACAGTCTGCTGGAGCTGGCAGGCTTCATGCTAATATGAGCGGACTGAGGAAAACAAAGCGGTAAGAAGAGGGGAGGAGGACTTGCTGTCTTTATCTCTAAATGGTGTCATCCCAGACATGTTCCTGTAAAGGACTGTATCTTTACTCCCGATATTGAACTGGTGGCGGCAGGACTAAGACCATACTACCTGCCACAGGAGTTCTCACATGCCATTGCTGTGACTGTTTGCATCCCACCATCAGCTGCAGTGGCTGGCGCGAGTGATCGCGGGACTATGAACTCAGCATCCCAGCGCCCTCATATTGATCAGTGGGGATTTCAATCACGTCTCCCTCTCTCCTGTCCTGACGAACTTTAATCAGTATGTGAAGTGTGCAACGAGAGGGAATAAAATCTTGGACCTCTTCTTCTCTACCCCTCTTGGAGAATCTGACCACAATGTGATATACCTTGAACCACCTATAGGCCACTGGTGAAACAACAGGTGGCCGACACAAGGTATGTGAAGGTTTGGTCTAAAGACACAGAGGAGGCCCTCCAGGAGTGCTTCAATGTCACAGGCTGGGAGCTGTTTCAGGACGACCATGGAGGGGACATAGAGGGTCTCTCTTGCTGCATACCTGACTACATACATTTCTGTGAGGACACCATTGTCCATTCCAAAAAGGTTTCCCAACAATAAACCATGGATTAATATGGAGATTAAAGGCCAAAAGGAGGGCCTTCATGGCCAAGGATCATAAAGAGCTCAAGGCAGTCCAAAAGGAATTAAGGAGAAAACTGAGAGAGGCGAAAAAGAGCTACAAGGAGAGGATTGAGGCCAAGATGGAGTAGAACAATACAAAGGAGGTGTGGAATGGAATGAAACTGATGACGGGCTGCAACAGGACTATGCACAGAATTGAGGGAGACCCTGAATTTGCTGCTTAACTGAATCTATTCTTCAATATTTTTGACACATCCCCCACCTCGATGAGCTCAGACACTGGGTCTTGGTCCACCCACCATCCCTGTCCCCATTCACACCTCTGATGGAGACTCTGCTCCCCTCCCCACCAAGAACTTGGCTACCTCAACACCCCTCTCTCAGTTTAATAGAAGCCTCAAGTTCACCTCTCATGTTCTTTGACTTCTCCAGTACTTTTAATACTGCTGTTGATGCAACTGCACCCTGACACTGATTCTAGATTCTGGACTACTTCACTGCCCAGCCACAGTATGTCAGAGTGGATGGCTGTGCCTCTGAAGTAGGGATAAGCAACACTGGTGTACCTCAGGGAACGGTTCTGGCACCATTCCTCTTCACTCTCTACACCTCCAGTTCAACTGGATGCATCATAGATGATGATGAGGAAGAGTACAGAGGACTGATAGAGAGTTTCATTGCATGGTGCAACAGCAACCACTTGAAGCTCGACATCAGCAAGACCAAGGAGCTGGTAGTGCACTACAGATGAAACAGAAGGTCCCCTGCCCCAGTCATCATCCAGGGGAAGGAGGTGGAGAGGGTGGACTCTTACAAGTACCTTGGAGTTCAAATCAACAATAAACTGGACTGGTCTCACAACACTGATGCCCTCTTCAGGAAAGAACAGAGCAGGCTGTTCTTCCTGAGAAGACTCAGATCGTTCAGTGTCTGCAGCAGGCTACTGAAGACCTTCTACCAGTCTGTAGTGGTGGGGCTTGAATTGGACAGTTGGGAATCAGTGGCTGAGAGGAGGATGAAGGACAAAATAGACTTACATTCATTTCCTGGAGACTAACCTGAAGGACTACCTGACCTTAACCTAACCCTAACCTTAACCTAACAATAACCTTAACTGTTGACCTAAAAATCACAGTTTTCCAAATTGAGGACACCACCTTTTGTCCCCAATTGCACCGCTGTCCCGAATCGACTGGTCTTGAATCTAGTGTACATCCCCAATTTGGACATAAGCAAACCCACACGCACACGCACACACACACACACACACTTGCACACACAGTGTCTGTTGCACTCAGGACTCTCCTCACTCTCCCTTTAATAATTCTGTTGATTTTTGTCACGGGTTCGTTAGGAAACCTGGAAAATGATGGCTCAGTCGAACTTGGTTTGAGGATTTTCTTTTTATTAGCTCCAAAAAAAATGCAAACAGTGGCAAAGTATTTACAGTGTGCCCAAAAGTAATTCTCCCAGGTAGTGAAGCAACCACAACCAAACAAAACAAACAAACAACCAAAAAAAAAAAAGTATTTACACAAGGTTTCTCAACTACGTAATTATCTTCTAACCAGGGCATGCATTCACCTCCAATATCCACACTCTCTCTCCAACAGAGCCAGAATGCTCCCTTTATATAGCCCCTCTAGTCCCTCCCCCGGACAGACCAACATTCGTTTTAGGCTGGTTAAAGGTAGATTCAAGGTTCTGGCTTAATCCTATCCTGGAAGTCACTACATTAAACTCCACTATTAATGTCACACAACCAGTAGTACGATGCCCAGCTATGGCTCTTAAATTCCCACTTCCCACATAAGTACACACATAAATTAACCCGACATCCCACCAAATGGTTCAGTCCAGGTCACCTGGTTGCCCAGGAGCGCGCCACTACACACTATTTTAGCCGGGAGCCGGAAGCACCTCGGTTTGGCCCGTGAACCGCGGCGGACCGGCAGCAACATCCGTCAGGTGAGCGTTTTTTGTCTGTGTGGGGAAACCGCGTGGGCGCCGAGTAAATGCGGCGGTCCCGCAGGGGGGGGGGGAATAATGCGAGCGCCCCGTGCGCTCTTGCCGCAGACTCTCTCGCTCTCTCGCTCGCGCCCGTGCGCTCTCGCCGCAAACTCTCTCCTGGGAGAGAGGCTCGCGGAGACAGAGAAGGACGAAGCAGTCTTTAGCACTCCGCCACAATTTTGTTCCTCATTATGCTGCACTATTCTTTATACTGCACTATTTACATACTGCTCACAATTTGCTGCTGTAATTGAAATGTCACTTTATCTCACGCTATGTCACTTTAGATTTCCACTTTGTATTAGTATGTATACTTTTTTATCCACGTTGTACTAGTTGTATATACTTTTTAAATATATACAGTATATAAAGTATAAAAGTATGTAAGCAAGTAAGTAAGTATATACTCACTTACTTGCTAACATACTTTTATCTATTTGCAATTTTGCCACTTCTCTTGTGCTGCTGCAACACCCGAATTTCCCCTCTGGGGGATCAATAAAGAATAATCTTATCTACTTTGAGCTATTTTACTAGACATTTTCTGTATGAGTTCCTCTCTTTGCAACACCGGGTTTGCAACATAAGATAATGTTCTTTTACATAAATTTTAACACATTTCACAAATCAAAAGAAATATACTTATAATCCAAGTATGAGCAAGTGATGCAGGAATTTATTCATGTATAATATTATGTACAGTACTAGTCAAAAATTTGGACACACTTTCTCATTCAATGGTTTTTCTTTATTTTTATTATGTTCTACGTTGTAGATTAATATTGAAGACATCAAAACTATGAAGACATGAAACTATGATGAAATTAATAGCACCTCAGATTAGAGGCCACATAAATGCTACACAGAGTTCAAGTAGCAGACACATCTTATCATCAGCTGTTCAGAGGAGACTGCGTGAATCAGGCCTTCATGGTTGAATTGCTGCAAAGAAACCACTACTGAGGAAGAACAAGAAGAAGAGAGTTGCTTGGGCCAAGAAACACAAGGAATGGACATTACACCAGTGGAAATCTTCATGAAATACTTCTACATGTGTGGTTCCCACCGTGAAGCATGGAGGAAGAGGTGTGGGCATGCTTTGGTTGTGACACTGTTGTTGTGGTTGGTGATTTATTCAAAATTCAAGGCACACTGAACCAGCATGACTACCACAGCATTCTGCAGCAACATGCCATCCCATCTGGTTTGTGCTTAGTGGAACCATCACTTTTTTTCAACAGGACAATGACCCCAAACACACCTCCAGGCTATGTAAGGGTTATTTAACCAAGAAGGAGAGCGATGGAGTGCTGCGTCAACTGACCTGGTCTCCACAATCACCCAACCTAAACCCAATTGGGATGGTTTGGGATGAGTTGGACCACAGAGTGAATGAACAGGAGCCAACAAGTGCTCAGCACCTCTAGGAACTCCTTCAAGACGGTTGGAAAACCATTCCAGGTGACGACCTCATCAATCGAGAGAGTGCCACGAGTGTGCAAAGCTGTCATCAAAGCAAAAGGTGGCTACTTTGAAGAATCTAAAATATAAAACACATTCTGGTTTACTTTTTTGTTTAATACATAATTCCAAATGTGTTACTTCATAGTTTTGATGTGTTCAATATTAATCTACATTGTAAAAAATAATAAAAATAAAGAAAAACCATTGAAAAAGTGTGTCCAAACTTTTGACTGGTGCTGTATATCTCTTTATATACTAAGTTTGTGTAATGGACAGTGATATGTGTCTGTGCGTGTATCCCTGTGTGCTAATGATTTTGACTATTTTTCAGGGTGTTGTTCGGAGGGTGGCAGCAAGCAGACCCTGGCAGACATCTCAGCTTTGATTATATATCCTCTTTTATTCAATCGCTGCATTGCTCTATAGCTGACATTTGGTCAATACAGCAATCTTCCAGTGATTAGAATATGCCAGACAGTCTTCTACACAGAATTCTATTAGTTTGGCCTTCAGATTGATGCGCTAAAACAAGATATTGAGTAAGAAACAACAATTTGATGAGTATTTCCTTTTTAATCTATTCTGGTTTAATTCTGGCCCTTGAAGGATATTGGTGAACAAAGAGACAACAGGTTTTGCTTATTGTCTGGCATATTTATGATTTATGTTGGACGTTTCCCAATCCCCAATAAAACGTGACATACGTTCATCCTAATTTGGACATAAGGGTTAGGGTCCAAAATTGTTGAAATAGTTTGAAGCACTCCAAAGTCACAAAATTGGTTAGACTTTACCTTATCTATGAAAACAAAAAAGCCTCAATAATCTCAGTTAAAAGCTATACATCAGTCCAAGTTTCCAATTCAAATAATCACATGTATGAGAAAAGCAAAAACATTTGAACAATCATTATCGCCTCTTTGCAATGAACACTGAACTTAAAAAGTGAATTGAAAAACCAAAATGTAAATCGTTACTCTTAAATCCCATATATCTGTAATATATGTACAATAATTTTAAATATTGTCAAGCATAAGTAATACACGAGTTAGGTCATCTACACACACTGCTTTACATTTTTACTCATCTTTCTGCCTTACCTGTCAGCACGACAACATCATTTGTCTGTGCCTTTCAAGACTGTTACAACTGACACTAATGAAAAAAAAATCTGATTCATGATGTTTCATGTAACGCTATGCTTAAAGGTTAAGCTATGCTTAAGGGTTAAGCATAGTGTTAAGGGCAGGGCTTTATCGTCATGCTTGTAATAGCTACTTGACTAAGGTTCAGGAAAGATTAAGAAAGTCAAAAGAAGATTGACTATTGGTTGGAAACAGGAAACAAACAACTGTTTCCCATATTAAAGTCTGATGTTTTGGTGACCCATCCCATCCATCCACCCTGACCTCCTCCACATATGGACTTTGTCGCTCAATACATCTCCTGACTTTCCTCGTGGCTCCCTTCATAATTCCCTATGGCCACTAAAAGGCTTTGTCACTTGAACACAAACTTCTTTTTGTGGCACCCCCTGCAGGACACTTCAACAGCTCCGGAGAGCTCCTTCAGCGATAGACTGCTTCACCCAAAGTGTGTGAAGGAGTGATATCACAGGTCTTTCCTTCCTGCAGCTGTCAGGCTGTACAACCAGCACTGCTCCTGCTCCTCCTCTGTCAGTATATTTATCTCTCTCTCTCTCTCTCTCCCTCTCTCTCTTTCTATATATATATATATATACACATTCCATTCACTGTGCAATATTTCTTTAATTCAATGTGCAATTGTTACGGCCACTACGCTTTTCTGTCTTTTGCTGTGTGTGTATGTGTGTGCTACTAATGGCACCTCTCTGCTAAGCTGCCTGCAAAGTCCCAGGATCCAGTGCTCCACCTCCTGTGTCTTGATTGGTGCGGCCCCGGAGCAGCGGACCAATCACAACCGACCAATCAAGCCTGACTCTACATAAGCTCTGCCTATATTCTCATGTAAATTTATAGAAATTCTTGTAAAAAGTCTCATGTAAATTTGTGAATACTTTTTTAAGCCTGTTTAAAGTGTTATTAATAGTTATTGTATTTCTTTAGTACAATTGTTAATACTTTTAATGGTAATAGTAGTGGTAATATTTTTTGAATCTTTCTGTTTATACTGTTTATTGTTGATTACTATTTAACTGTTCTATCGTCTTTGCTGCTGGACAATGTGAATTTCCCCACTGTGGGACAAATAAAGGTACTGTATATTTTATCTTATTTACTGAAGCAATGATCTATTTTTGGAGGAGTACAGTCTTTGCAAAAGCTTTTTTACAATCAGCTGTGCATAAACACTGACCTGAGCAGTTGATGACCCTAGCTCTGTTTTTATCGTGGCCTTACAAACACATCATACCAGTGACCTGTTATCAAGAACTGCTTCTGTTCCTCCAAGGGCTGGAATATGTTACTAGTTACTTTTTGACTTATTAGATAGCAAACTGCCCTTCATCCTTTTCCTTTTTTGTGTGTCGAATCATCTATTGCCCTGGAGGCAGAATGCATGTCTCCATAGATTGCTACAATGTGAATATTAAAAGAAAACAGCATGAATAAATCAATGCCCTACAAATGGATGCACTTATCAGCAGCCAAAGCTTGTGACAGACAGCTGGATCAAACTCAAACAACCTCTGGTTCAGATAAATCACACTTGACGGAGATTCAAATACTGTATGTTCTGTAGAAATCCTGACAGTGATATTATTTTTATAAGCTATTTTATTAGTATTCAGTCATCACTGTCATTCATTCAGTATATGCTGAGTCTGATATTTGAGCATGATAAATAATAAAAAAAAACATCACAAATAAGCTACAGTAGCTGCCTGGTCAATAGCACAGGGCATCAAGCCTCTGTGGCATCAGATGTTTTATATTCTTAATTATTTTAAGTGTGTCTGAGCACCAGATGCATTTTGAATTGCTATGAAGTGTGTAATTATCTCAGTGCATCTCACTCAAGAAACAACATCAAGAAAGGGAGCACAGGGATTGGATTAAGTAGACCTTGAGACAGTCACTGCCCATTGCATCTTGTGACCATCCACCCAGACCAAGCCATTGCAAGTGGTGCAGTCACCCCAGGAAGATGTGAATGGTTAATGGACTGTATTTATATAGTGCTTTTCTAGTCTTAGACCACTGAAAGCACTTTCACAAAGCAAGCCAGCATTCACCCATTCACACATGGTGGCTGATTGGAACCATTTACCATGCACATACCAATGGAACAGATCATTGGGAGCAATTTTGGGTTCAGTGTCTTGTCTGGGGCCAGGGATCGAACCACTGACCTTCTGATTGGTGGACAGCCACTCTGCCTCCAGAGCCATAGCCGCCCGAAGAGGGAAGATGGGGAAAAGGGCCAGGATAAGAACTTAACTATCATAACTTGGACAAAAGGCTACACAGCCTACTTCTGGCCAATGTCACAGGAAAATTAAATTGATGAAATAAGACTCAGCAACAGGAAATTAGAATTTGTTATGTCCACATCGTTATGGGACCTAGTTCCATCAACACCTCTCGTATCAAGCTATTGCACTCAATGGGTGGACCATGTTCTGTTCTGTGTTTGTCGCTGCTGTTTACATTTCTTCAGGTGCAAATTCAAAAAGTGCTCAGCAGGAACTGTATGAGGTTATCAGCAGTCACATGACAAAACAAACAGATGGTATTTTATATATTAATCAAACAGACCTCAGAACTGTTTTACCTTAATTCCACCAGCATGTCCACATCCCCACAAAAAGGACAGCAATGCGCTGGACCATGTTTACACACAGATTTCTGGCAGTTACAAAGCTCTCCCTGTCCCCATTTTGGTCTAACAGACCACATTTCCCTACTTCTCCTGCCTATTTAATCACAGCTGATGAAAAGGTCAAAAAGAAAGTGTGGACAGATGAAGCTACAGCAGTTCAGCAGGACTGTTTTGAGTGCACAGACTGGCACACATTCATAGATGCCACCACCCAGGAGAACCACATCAGTCTTGAGGAATATACAACCCCAATTCCAAAAAAAACCTGGGACACTGTGTAAAATGTTGATAAACATTTCCCAACTAATTAGGTAAATTTGCAACAGGTTAGTAACATGACTGAGTATAAAAAGAGCATTCCAGAGAGGCGTGAGAGACTGCGTGAGCAAACAGTTCAACAATTTCAGAATAATGTTCCTCAGTGTAAAATTGCAAAGAATTTGGGGAATTCGACATCTACAGTTCATAATATCGTTCAAAGAGGAGAGGGACCACCCGGCTTGTTATCAGCGCACAGTTCAAAAGCTAGCATCCATGATGGTATGGAGATGCGTAAATGCCAATGGCACGGGTAGTGTACACATCTGGGAAGGCACCATTCATGCTGAACAATATATACAGGTTTTTGAGCAAAATATGCTGACAAGCAGATGTTGTCTTTTTCAGGGAAAACCATTGCATATTTCAGAAAAACAGCATGGGTCCTTAGTAGAAGAGTCCGGGTGCTAAATTAGCCTTGCTGCAAATACGACAAAGGAGACCCCGAACTGTTGAGCCGCTGAAATCCTAGATCAACAACACTGGAACAACATTTCACCTTCAAAAATCCAGAAAGTGATCTCCTCAGCTCCCAAACATTTACAGAGTGCTGTTAAAAGAAGAGGTGATGCAACAGAATGGTAAACGTGCCCCTGTCCCAACCTTTTTTGAAATGTGTTGCTGGCATGAAATTTGAAAAGAGCATATATTTCTCATAAAACAATGACATTTTTCGGCATCAACATTTGACATCTTGTCTTTGCACTGTTTTCAACTAAATATTTTGCTTAAATGATTTTTAAACCATCACATTCTGTTTTTATTAACATTTTACACAGCGTCCCAAGTTTTTTGGAATTGGGGTCGTACATCAACAGTGACATCACACCTCAACAAATTAGTCAACGATGGTCATTCTGATGAAGTGCTTTTAGAAACTACACCCATAGTGTTGCTGTAGCTCAGGAGGTAGAGTGGTTGTCCACCAATTGGAAGGTTGGTGGCTTGATACCTGCAGTCTATGTGTCGAAATGTCCTTGGGCAAGATACTGAACACCAAATTACTGTTCCATCAGTGTGGTAATGTACGTCGCTTTGGATAAAAGCATCTGCTATATGAAATTGTAGGATTGTAGAATTGCTGTGATTGCTGTTTGTTGATTGCAGCTCAGCATTCAACTCAATCTCCCCCATGAAACTGATTGGCAAACTTAGCACTCAAGGATTGAACACCAGAGCCCCCTTCTGTTCACACTGTACAGCCATGACTGCAACCCCTGACATGGATGGAGAGAACTTTGTTGTGAAGTTTGTGGACGACACCACCTTCATTGGCTTCGTTGGCAGATTACAAACAACGGTGAGAATTCATCGTCCTGCACAGCTCAAGACAGAAGGGCTCTTTAGCAGGTGATTGAAAAAGATCAGAACATAATTGGTATGAAGGAGCATCAGTAACATCTGTGAGGTGAGGTGCCTGCCCCGAAAAGACAATACCTGCTCCAGCCTGGTCATGCTGCTACAATCGGGCAAGCAATACAGATGTATCTGCTGTCGTGCCTCCAGGCTACAGAGTAACCTATTTCCTCAGGCTGTAAGACTCCTCAATTCATCCACTGCACTTTTATTTTATTAATTTATTATTTATTTATCCATTTATATGATTTTTGTGTTGTGAGTTGTATAAAGTACTGCTAAGGTGCTACTATTACTACTTCACTACTATAATTTAGTTATACAGCACTGTGTTGTAAGAAATGAATCAAATGATCTTTGTACCTTTGTACCTTGTAGTAATCAGATTAGATGACATGGTGATGACACAATGACAAAAAAAATTATTGGTTAATGTTTAGTTAAGTCAACTAAAACTACTACTGATAGAGGAAACATACAAAATGTTTGTCAAAAAGCAAGCTCTTTCATTTTGAGTTGCATTTTATATTGAGTTCAACATTGTATATGTTTCAATTCACTGCACAGCACTGAACTTTCATCACCAACAACATCATCTAGAATGGCAATTTCAAGAGCATTCTACATTGAGAAACTCAATAAAAGAACACTTTTGAGGTCTGTGTATTCGAAGTTTCAACTTTAGTGAAAGTGGACCTTGCAACTTGTGAGGTCAGTCTGTCCCTGCCTGATTTGTTAGGCTTTACCAGTTAAAGTTGTCCTGTGGAGTTTTCTTGGAAACAACCAAAGTTTCTATTTACATTCAGTGTTACAGCACTGCTGCATTTCATGGTGCTTTATAGCCACCTGAAGGTCAGTGGATTAGTATGAAATCCATCAGCAGGTATGAGAATGACACCATCTGTGTTCTCATGTGAATGCACGGGAACAAATAAAACAGAGATCCACCAAAATATTTCAACTCATTTGACATGATTGTGTGCTCAAAATTTCATAGCAATCTATCTGTTAGTTGTCAGGACAGTTAACACAAAATGATAAATTCCAACCTCGTGGTGACTCTAGAAGAAAAGATGGTGGATTCACCAGCATGAATAATTTAATGGAAATCCATCCAATAGTTTAGATATTTCAATCTATACCAAAGTGGTAGGCTGACAGACTAGTCAACATTGCCATCCCAAGAGTTAAGTGAGAGAGGTTTACAATAAAAATATCAAAAGGCCCACTGTTTGTAAATTCTGTTGCGTCCAACCAACTGAATTTGATTTTACAAATATGATAAACATGAAATTGAAATTGAAATTCTAGTCTTGGGGATTAGGGTTACCTTAAGACCTGAAATCAATGGAACACATTGTAAAATGCATCATTACAGTGACAGCTTGCTTGATAATGATACCAGTGTTAATGCCTTAAAATAAATATAATAATAACTTATTCATGACATAAGTTATTGTTTAATAATATTAATATATTAATATTTAATAATAATATGTTTAATTGCTTTAACCTACTACTTCTGAAAAGGCCACCGTAAGAGAAGCAGAAATGTTGCACACTACTAATAACAAAATGTAATCAAAGTCATCTTAAAAAAATGGAGTAAAGTAAACATTTACAAACATATATGTGCCTCTGTGCTGTCTATGTGGATATAATAATGGAGGCACCTTAGCCTCCACAGATAGGTATTGTCTCCCTCACAATCCCACAGTATCAATTTTGTCAATCAGAGCTTATTCCAAAGGCTGGGGTAGGACACCAGGACCATATTTCCAAATAGAGGGTTGGCATTATCATTCATATTAAACAATAACCCATTGGCACTTATTTTCAGAGAACAATATCAGCGGTCAATCAATAATGCATCCAAGGTTCAATTTGAAATTGATATTCTGCTTGCAGTTAATATCATGTGGCTGCTCAGCTACAGCTCTGTGTCTATGAAGGAATTACCTGGCTAAATAATCAAAGACTATAGTGTGAGTGGCTGCTACAGAACAGATATTTATCTCCTGTGAGAATGGCTTATTATTGCAGGAAACATTAATATAAGAGGAGGATAAGCAAATACTAGTGGAGATAAGATGACTGCTATCAAGAAGCTAAACGATTTTCGACTACCACATGTCAATAATAGGAAAGCTTATGCATTTGTAAAAGTTCTGCTTTATTGCCGATTTACATAGAAATTGCCTTATTTTAGACTAAATAAGGACTTCTTTCATTCACTTATTATAGCTCTTTATCCAAGGTCTGGGATAGGATATGGTATTGATTGAGAGTGTTTCTATGCTAGTGCACTGCATTGATGGAGCAATTTTCAACACTTAAGAATGGCCTTCCCATTCTATTGTTGCTTATTTGAAGAGGAAGTACATTTACTCAAGTACCAAACTTAAATACTGTTTTGAAGTATTTGTACTTGATTTTATCTGTTTTTATGAAACTATAGCGCTCTACCCTTCTCTGTACATTTCAAGAGAACCACAACAGTATATATTTTTTAAGGTGTTTATGTGGTTTAAACTCACCGTCTACTGGCTTCAAGATGCGTTAGGTGGCTGTAGCTGAGGTGGTAGTGTGGGTTGTCCAAAAGGATTTGTGGTTCAATTCCCAGCTCCTTCTGTTCACATGCCGTCCTAAACAAGACACTGAACTATGTGTATGCTTGGTCTCTTTGGAGTAATATTCTTTACTGGTGTTTGTGGTGGTTCTTTGGTTATTTTGTTGTTGTGTGACTATATGTGTGCAGGTAATCTCTGATACTACTGGACTTACCAGCCTAATATTTTTTGTTCACATTTATGACTGTACTCAAGGACGTCTTGTGGTTGAGGTGATTCAGAATTTTTGAAGAACCTATTTTAGCGACTGCTCTGTTTTGCTGTACTGCTGACACCTCACTCCTCTTTACTGGCCGGTAGGGACCACATACTTTAAGTAATTTTAAATATTTCCATGTGTGTGGTAATGTCACTACAGCAAATACTGTGGGCCATTTCAACAGCAAAACTAAAACACTGATCCTGTCCATGTGTTGTGAGATTTAAATAATCAATGAAATTACACTGCTGTGTGTGAATGCGCACAGCATCTCTCTTACCATCTCTCTCCAGTACCCACAAATATAATTGTGCTCGACTGAGTGCATTCTTCTACTTCTTCGAGTTCATTTATCTGAAGTGCTCACTGTCCTTATGGCAAATCTGCACAGGGGTATGCACTACAAGATGGAATTTAGGATCTCAGTCATTGACCACTGACCAATGTCAAGATTTCAAGGAGATGTCAAGGAGGCTGGCAACAAGAGTGGAGATCAGGACTAAAGATCAGCAGCTGGAGAGCCGAGTTGTTTTATGGCACTTATCCAGGTTGTTTTCTCCTGACTAGATCCTTGCTTGTGTTGTATTTATTTATGTTCGTTGCTTTGGATAAAAGCATCTGCTAAATGAAATTGTAGAATTGTAGAGCGAGGCTGCAGAGACTCTGGGTTGCTGAACAGAGGAGGCTTGGGGTCACTGGGCGGTTTGAGATTTTTAAGATTTTACGTCTCATAGACCCTTGTTTCCTTCAAGTAGACAGGAGACTAGCTAGCTCAAGGATAGGAGCAGACTGGAGACTAGCAGGCCTAGGCTAGTCAGCTGGGGGACAGGCTGGAGGATAGCTGTGACCTGGGGCTGACACTTGGGTGCAGAGGAGGCAGGGGTGACATGCTCAGGAGAAATACAATGAAAAGGACAGTTAATATTACACTGCCATCACTGTGAGTGTGCCACCATTAGAGCATTAGAGAAGAGAGACGAGCAAGGACCCTCAGGAAGGCAGGTCCTAATAAAAAGCACCCTGCTTATTCCAAAGTAGACCAAAGAGAAGGGTAAGCTAGCAAAGTGACTGTCAGTGTCCTCAGGGTTCATGTCGATAGCCAGTTCATACTGTTGCAATGTGCAAGTGGGGTAAACAGGGAATAAAACCCAAAATACAGATGCTCAGGCAGGATAGGAGCAGTTCAATACATATAATAGCAAAATCCAAAGACTTACAAGGTGGTCAGGCAGGCAAGGGTCAAAACTAGAGTTAACCTGATAGGCAAACAAATCCAATTAGGAGTGGGCGAAAACCTAGAGTCCAAAAAACAAGCATGGCTCACAGAAACACAAGGCAAAATCCAAACTGGGAAAACTCAAGGAATCACCCTAAGAAGGACTTGAAAGCTTGATGTGAGGTACAAGTAAGAACTGGAAAAGGGAGAGAGGGACATACAGAAGAGAAACAACACAAAGACAGGAAGTAAAGTAACTGAACAGACATGAGGACAGGCTCCATCTTATCTTATCTTCTCTTATCTTATCTATCGAAATAAAACTGAAAATAAGTAAACAACAACTCAAAGCCATGACACTGTTCATTTGGTACACTACCAAATACCACAACTAATTCTTAATTTAATGTTAGCATCGCCTGAACTTGACGAGCATACAGTTCAACATATAAAAAGATTAAAGTATCAAATAGTCAATACAAAAACCACAACAGTCTCAAAACATTGTCCACTCTTTTCCTAAAGTTGACAGAAAATTACATTACACATTAAAGAAATTATTAGGAAATGACAATGAAATAACCAGAAATGTCCATTAAAAAAGAGAAAGATGCAATATATCTAAACTGTCTTTAACTTGTTAGTTTATCGTGATGATGATGATGATGATGATTATTCATATTCACATTATTATTATTACAACATTCATATTACACTGTATATCATAGGTAATCTTCCAAAGAACAACTGAAAAAGTGTCACTGACAGATACTGACCTCTGGACAAAGCCTTGGTCCAGACTTTTGAGCTTGAGTCTTCAGACAGACACAGGTGGTGATACTTTCAAAGACAGGTGGCCATTGATTTGGTTTTGACTGACCAAAATAAGATGCAGGGTTTGGATGTTTTCTCAGTAGATAACAATGGCAAGCAGAGGTTCACTGCTTTGCCAGCATTCATTCCTCAGTTCATTCTCACTCAGGAAATACAATTTGAAAATGTGTTTGACCTGTAATATCTGCTCAAAAGGTAAAAAAACAAAAAAAACATTTAGACACTACAGTACTACTACAGAATAAAAGCCAGTGTTGCGATGTGGTCCATCATAAGTCCATACAGTGAATGAGAGGAATATGCTGTGGCAGGAGACATGTTATCCATGTAAACAGTGAGGCTGGCAACATGCATGAAATACAGCTGCCTCCAAAGACCACCACAAATGGTTATTGATGAAAACATAATGGTGGATTGTTCTCTCCCTCTGTGGCTCAGCGTTAGCACACAAAGACCATAAGAGTAATTATTATTTCAGGAGAATAAATATTACCCCTTGGGCTCCAATTATTTTCATGCATTGGCTTCTTCAGTGTTTGACTAGATTATTTTTAATGCATGTGTCGTGTCTGGCATTTCGCAATGGCAAATGGCAGAAATTTTATTGGTGAACTTATTGGCGCAGTCTAGGTTAGTGTGATTGATGCTATTGAATTTCATTCGTCGTGGTATCCAGCTAGAGATGCCAGTTATTGATCAACATGTGAGTGAGTGAAAGAGTTGCAGTTTCCAACAAAAAAATGAAAATCATAGATGATGATGCCCCATTCTTGCGTTTGCCTTCAGCTGTATAATGTTGATAGTACGTGACTCACCTCAGATCCACTCAAGCCTCACTTTCTTTTTGGCCACTTGAGGGGCAGCAGAACAAACTGGAAAATCAACACTGGCATACTATTACCTAATAAAGTTGTTAATTTACTTTGTACACTGTACCCACTAGAAATTCTCAGCTGGCAAATGAAATTGGATTCCACTATGTACGTGTGTCTATATATATATATTCTTTATCCCTTGATGCCAACTTGTTATTGTTACTTGCTTACTTTTACTGTAAGCAAGTTGCTTATGCCAAAGAATATAAGCTGACATTTTTTACTGTGTATTTATGTATATTGACTTTTCATTCAATTAGCTCATTTGATTTTATATGTTGCACAATTAGATTGTGCTTTTTTTTATATATATTGTCTACATCCTGTCCATGTATATCAGGCCATATTTATGCTGCAACAGCTAAATCAATGATTGACCCATTTAGTGGAAAATGACCAAATGCAGTGCAGAAGACTCAAGCCAACTTTTGCTCCATGCAAAGACTGGTATCATCAAAGACAGAGTAAAGTTTATTCCAACTAATTGGCAGCAGCATAAAAGGGAGATTGCAGCATTGGAAGACACAGGAAAAAAAAAAAAAAACTTCAAATCTTTTTTTTTCATTATTATTTTGTCTAACTGTTTTCTTTCATATAGCAAAAACAAAGCATTTGCTCGTTAATGATAAAAGAGCTCCGTAGCTCCCATGTTGATTGACGATCACTGAGATGTATGACACCTCTCAACTTGTCATAGAGGAGTTATTTGTACTCTGCTGCGATCCATTCTGTGAGGAAAGACCAGATGTCCCATCTTAATTAGGCCGGCAGTGATGTTTTTAATGACTTCTAGCCCATTACAGGCGATGGAAGAGTTTTCAGATCTTCCTCCTGTCACTCCTGTGGGCCTGCTGCTCTTTGTCTCAGGCTTGAATGTGAGTTTTGACACATTTAAATCCTCCAAAGACAGCCAGGGAGAGAGAGCATGCACTGTTGTGTGTGTGTGTGTGTGTCAGGCACACAAACATAAATCAGAGTCAGACACAAAGAGTTGTTGAATCTGTTGTTGAAGAATGAGAACAACTTTCCCTAATGTGTTCTATGTTGTTCGTTTATCATGCACACTTCATTTATGGGAATGTAGACATGTATTGTAAAATATATTTAATTCATGGTATATAAAGCTGAAAAACTAGGGCATCGTAATTGATGCAGGATCTGCTGTGTGTGCTCCTTAAATAATAGTGCAAAGGAAGGAAGAAACCATCCTCCAAGGAATCCATGTAGTTTTCTCTCTAAGGTTTTGAGTCAGACAACACCTTATTTTCCCTTTCTTCCATCCCCCTTTGCTTCAGCTTTCTTTCTTCTCTTTGGTTAGGCTGATCATGTTTTCGAACCCTCAAACTGGGATCCTTAAGCATACTGCATATTCACGCACGCAAACATGCATGCACTTCAGACATTTCATCAGGATGGAGGACAATTATTTCAATGCTAAGCATAACCTACCATGATACATTTCTGATAAATTTCAATGTAAGCATGCACACAGGAACACATTTTGAATAAATGTAGTAAAGTGTTTTGTTCATTAAGTTATTAATGGTGCATCTTGTTTCAGATATTGTAGATACTGTCTGTCCTCAGAATCAGCACCTGTCTGTACTTTCATTTGCTTTTATACCCTTTCCCCCACAAGCTGATAGTGGGTTAGTTGTTGCTTTATGTGCAAAAGATGAGATCTGGGGTCAATAGTCACTTCTAGATCATGCTCCCTTGGCACACCTGTGGTGCAATTGGGCATGGGGTGAGATCACAAAGAATACATTATTATATTATAGGTGGGTACATTAGAAGCTGTGACGATCATGGTCAATCACGTTCACAACTTTCATTCACTTTAAAAACAGAGCTCTTCTGATCGTGATGCACTGACAGCACTTAAACTGTTTAAAATTGTTTTATCAGAGACTATTTAAAAAAAGGTAAAATGATATTTCCATTCTGTTACACTCTGGTCAGTGGGGTGGAGGGTGGGGGGGGCTGCAGTCCCCAGTAATTATTATTATTATTATTGTGGTGAAAACTGAAAAAAATGTAGTAGTGAATGTTAAAATCTAGCACGTTTTACAGATATTTTTAAAGCTGCAAATATTGCCTGCTTTAAATCAGGACAATACCCCCTTTTTCTGAAAGCCACGACACCATACTGTCATACTGTCAGGCAACGTCTTCCCTCTCATACATTTTAACTGGATCATGGCTCAATAAATGCTCACGATGAAATAGCATCAGAAAGGGCATATCATTTTAGAGCTGCAGATCCAATATGAAGATAGCCTATTTGCGGTGATATGCTGCCCTGTGATGTGTCAGTGAGTAACATCTGCAGAGCTGTGTTGGAGGATGCTGAGGTGAGGTGTTCTATCTGAAGCACATGAACCACCTCAAGGTAAAGATAGGAGTAAGTTTCTGAACAAATGTTATTGCTTGCTGTAATGAGGGTATAAAATGTTATTAATATTTTAGAACAAGCCCTATTTTTCATTTCTGAAACCCACTGTGGGGCTTCTTTTCAAAGGGTTTCAGTCAAAACCCAATGGGAGATTCAATTGACTTTAATCTTGCATTCGTTTGAAAATTTGAGCCCATTAGTTAACTTTGCCTTCTCTGTGCAGTTTTCATTGCATTTCAATGAAGCCGCTTTCCTGTGGTGTTAAAACACTAATAGTTGCTTCAAACAGCAAATGAGAGAGAGGGAATATGAGCATAAGAGAGAATAAGAGAGGAAGGGAAAAGGAGACAGAGGGCAAGAAGAAGATGGTAAGACAAAATCAAAAGTAAAAATTATTATCGTGGAACATCTATATTTTCAATATATTTACATCTATAATTTCAATGTATATCTATATATCTATATCTATACACACACACACACACATATATATATATATATATATATGACCTTGTGGGGTAGAGAAATCCAAAACATTGCTGTGAGGTACCATCATCACATATTTATGTGCTGGAGTGAATGATTTGCAGATTGAGACACAAACATTAGGTATGCTGTGCCGCTTTTCATGTACTGACAATTTATCAGCTGCATCCACATGGCAAGGCTAATTGTGAAACACATTATGACTGCAGCAATGAGAGGTCAGAATGGCCATAATAAAATAAAGGAATAAGGGTGGAACCTGAATTATTCTCTTTGATGTCATGTGGACCTCGGAAGAGGGACTCTCTAATTGCTAGGCTCTATGTCATTTCCCTCCTCTCTCCACACTTTCTGGACAGTGTTCACATGTCTGTCTTTCACTTGCTGTCACAGTGCTCAGTCTGATTCAAACTCTGGAAATCTCCCCACATAAGGGTAGCTCATCTCCACTTACTATAATGGATGTGAATGCTCCTTTTACAGTATATCCCCTTTAGACTTTAAGTTTCAAGCATTGTGGAAATTGCCTTTTTGTGGATTCATGGGTGAGGACAATGAAAACCTCCTAGCACTTTTACCAAACATTTTCAAAAGGTGTGTGCACCATCATGCTTATGTAGCTCTTCATTCAGCCAGCCCTTCCAACTAGCAGTTTCACCCAATCACAATGGGCAAGACACCCGTGGGGGTCAGTGGATGGGACTGCATCCACTCTGTCCACTGCATTTAACCAAATGTCATTACGGTCTTCATCACAGGCTAAACATCTCCCTTTTTCACCCAGAATCCCCATTAATGAAAAGTAGGTCAAGTGCAGAGCTCCAAAAGGAATGCCAAAATCTCCCACCGCTGCACTACTCTACCACCAGCTCGACCCATGGAAAAACGCACAGACTAACCTTTATCCCGCATTTGTCATGCTTTTCAGCCAGTTCTGGCTCACGTTAAATGTATGTAGACATCAAAGGAAGTGATGAGAATGGCTACTTCACAAGTACTCTCTGAATTGTTAGATTACTTAAATGCCTCTCTTGCTGGTGAACAAGCAAACGTCAAAGCAAAAAGAGTCAAGAAATCTTATGACACTGCCAATGTATCCCATGGATTTTAAAGAATCAGCCCCAGTGTCCCCCCATCACCACCCCACCCAACCCCCACCACCACCCCCTGCACACCAGCATCATCACAAGCTACAAGCTACTGACACATTGCCTGACTAATCCTATGCCCAGCTTTGGGAAATGGCACCCTCACAGTCAAATGAGCAAACAAAGAAGCTTTAATCCTCTATACTGGATCATGGAGGTATAGAAATAATGGTGGGCCATAGATACCCAATCATGTGAGCATGGCTGCTGTTGGATAACCCCGGGCATAGTGTTGAACATGCATTTACTTTATTGAAAATATGAATGCTTGCTAAGGTAGTGTGTGGCATTAAACACTAGCATTAGTTAACAAGTTAGCTATGTAACACTAACACACACTTTGTCTCAAACATATTTAATCGTGAAGGACAGGAGAGTAATCAGAGAGCGACCATGTTGAGGCTGACTTCAGAGCAATCATATCCTCGAATTTACACTAATGTGATTGACTGAAATAGAAGGAAATATCTGATGGGCTGCAGTTAATTCCCTTTAGAAAAAAATGCATTTGTGAATTGAGCTGTGGCAGGGGAGTCTAAAAGTGTTCACACATGACAAGCTGTTTGTAAATTCAGGTTCAGCAAACTGTATATAAATAACTACATGATAAATATGTTTTTGATTAAAATTGCAAACGCATACATTTTCTATTAGATTTATTTAAAACAAGAAATATGTATGTGTGTATCAGAAATACATTTGTGTTTTTGTGAACCTTGTTTTTTTATATCTGTTTTACATTTATATAGAACGATAGATATTTTATGTTCATAGAAAAATACTTTTGTGGAGAGAGTAGTTTATAAATAAATACATTTGTGAATCCTTCTGTGTGAATACAATATCGAATATGACCCATCTCATTCCATAGACCCCAGTTTTTGCCTCTCAGCGTCGGCAAGCCTGATATACGTCACCGCATAAATGTTGTAAATGAACAAGATTTATTTCTCTTCAGATGTGAGCATAACACATGGGCCAACCAATAAAGCTTAACAAGATATTTAGTGCTAAGGCTGTTTGCTGGCTCTCACAGACACATACACCAGAGCCTCTCACAGTAGAGCCGTTGTCTCACCTACAACAGGTACCCACACAGCTCTGTCCTACTCCCTGTCTTTCCAGCAGAGAAACAAATAATCAGTGTTTGCTCATGGCTGGTTAGATCTGACCACCAGCTCTACATTACTGTCCATGCTACTTCACTGAACAGTCTGTTTCCCAGGTGTCCCCTGACCCTCTGCATCACACACTATGTAACTACACGGCCACGCCTCATACACTTGCTCTGTTAATTTTTTTAAAATATGCTTGGAGGGTGTATAGTTGAGATGACATTGATCCTCTCATCTTACCCTCCTAAAAAGAAGACTATGAGGCTACAGCCAAACTCCAAAACATTAATATTTTGTGTTAGTGTTAGTGTTGTGTTAGTGGTGAAAAACACTTCAGGAACCACCAGCTCCATCCATTTCACATCTCTGTTCTCTGATTGGAATGTTACCAGCCACTGGCCTCAGTAACCTATCAGAAAATGTTCCAGCCTAGAGCAAATCAGGCATTGTCACCCAACTCATCTTATCTCCTGTAAATCCAATCAGGTTGCTATTCAGCCTTCTTTTTTGCATTTGGATGAAGAAATGCTGCTGCCTTTTTCACAGTGCCATTGCAGGTACAACTAGTTCAACATGCGCATATTGTTGTAAACTGTTGTTTGGCAGTGATGACAGCCAATGTGTACATTGTTTTAACAGAATGGATGATGAACAGATTGGTGCTGTTGTGTAATGAAAGATAGTGAGCATCCAAAACAGCAAAGCATGAAGTCTCTGATAGATTATCGAGCAAGTGAGATTTAAAACAGAACTGGACTGAACAAAGCAGGCGCTCTGGAGGAGTGTGTGCATGTGTGCGTCTGTTTGCTGCTTTGTGGTGTGTGCATGTGTGCAGTATTTCTGTTTGTATTTGTGTGTGGAGTCCCGCCTATCTGTGTGTCAGTCAGTCTATGAGTGTTTAAAGGCACAGTCATTGGACCCGAGGGAAACGAAAATGAAGGAAAAGGCACAAGGCAAAGTTGCAGCGTGGGAGTCTGTATCGAACCCAGGCCATCTACCCACGATCCCTGCTGCATCCAATTTCAGCACCAACGCTTCCTGTTAAACCCCATCAAACAGACACACGCCGGCACAAAGGAAAACCTCATCTCCACGGGAAACTAATCCGCCGGTGTGCGCTGTAAGCCTGTCAGGTTTTTTTTTTTTTTTTTTTTTTATTGAAAGAAGTCATCACTCATTTTGCCAAAGATTAAAAGTATGGCTAAATTGAGAAAATCCGCTTAGGAATTCTGAATTTAAATAGTGAGTTGGAGGGGCAGCTAGAAGAGATGCCAAGGCTTGGTGGGAGCACAGACAGGTATGGGAGGTGAGATAAATTGAAAATATACATATTTGTTTTTGTAGTTAGATTTTCCATAACCATCAGACTATTTTTCATTTTTTAGCAAAAGCAGAGGGTGGAGGGGAGCTGGAAACTGGAGGCCTCCCCATCCACATATAGTAGTTGTAGTAAATGAGAGTGCCTCAACTCACTCAATCTCTCCAGATTTGAGATTTCAGGGGTTGAGACATGCATGTGAAATGACTTCCTGTGACTTTAATTACCTTGCTGTTGGAAACAAGGTGTTTCAGAAGGGGAATGCCGATTGCTTACCAACCTGGCCATGTAGGGTGGGTCAATACACATCTCTATGATCTGCAACGCATTGCAGCCTGTTTTCACTGTGCTTACTGAGGGTAAAGACAGTAAGGCACTGTTCGACAGCAGAGCTATCCAGTGTTGGTCATTGACTGGAAAAAAGAAGCGGAAGTAGACTCTGAAAAGTGAAGTCAACGCAGAAGTGCCTTCAACCTGCTTTTTTTCTAATGGCCAGTGGGGGGCAACTTTGTCCAATTGTATAGAAGTCCATTTCTAAAATGACCTTACTTCTCACTTGATTTATTACCTTAGTAAACATTTTCATAATGTTTGTGTGCTCACAATCAGAAGTTTCAAGTCTTCTTTAATACGTTCACTCAAATGTTCACTTAAAATCATAGTCCCATTTAGCATAAAGTACATGAATGCAGGATATCCTTTAGGGTGTGGATACCTGGTGATTGACAAATTGCTAACTCAGTCAATCACAATGCAGTAGATGCATATCCATGGCACTGTGTTTTCATTTCAATAGCATTAACTACACTTACCTTGAAATCTATTTATTTAATTTTACATTTTGGTCACATGAAAATGTCTTGTTCAGCATCTCGTCTTACCTTGAAATCTATTTATTTAATTTTACATTTTGGTCACATGAAAATGTCTTGTTCAGCATCTGGTTGTACTAAAAGGCAACGCAAGGAATTGGTTGTCTTAAGCCCGTTTTATTTAGCAGAAGTTAGCATCCCAATTAATATCACAGTTAACATGAATTACAGATGCACCCTGTGAACTAAGTGAGCCATCCAGCGCTAGCATTACTTAATCACTTAACGTTTGCTATTCTAACTGTACCTAGCCCTGCTGGGCAGGTAACCTTTGTTAACCATAGACCATGGGGTGGTAACCCATGCCTTAATGTAATGGTAGCTATTCAGAAAAAGCCTGATAAAAATGATGGGTAATGTCATGGTGACTGTGTCCACTTCTGTTATACAGTGTATGGTGTCAATCCCAGAATCCCAGTCCTTCCAAGAAAAACAATAGCATCAGTGGTTTGTTCAAAATAGAGGAATAATGTAACTTATCTTATCTTATCTTATCTTATAACATGTTTGTATGTAAGTCTCCCTTTTCCAGGGTCTATGTATCTGAGCAGTGTCCTCATAGACAGTGATGTCAGTCTGTTTGGAAGCAGACAGATGGACTGACAGCACTCTCTATGAGATATTTCATGCACTGGCCAGAGAGCCTGTGTCTTAGGTGATAATTATGTCAGCTCCCAGACCAAATGATGTATTATTTATTTTGCAGTAACTCGCTGCTCCCTCTCCCTCTAACTGCTGGCTGAGATGTGTGCCCCTGGAGTGGTCATTAATCTGATATCTGGCCTGGCCAGGGCGCAGCCCCTATGATCCTGACCCAATCTCAGATCCTAATCCAAGGAGGAAGAGGGCTGCAGGCCAGGATTTGGAGGCCCCAGCTATCTCTCTCTATAATTGATAGGTTTTAGGCGATTATACGCTTCACGTGATTACAATCTATAACGATGTATTGATTGAATTGTACTGGGATCCAGCTGGGTTGCTTTTTAAACCAGAGACACCAAGAGACACCTACACCTACTCTCTACTCTCCATCTTCCAATATCTAGCTGCTGTAAATTTTGGTTTAGAGCTATTTTGGACTTTGATATAAGGAATACAGGCACTGGTCGTGAAATATAATACACACACACACACACACACACACACACACACACACACACACACACACACACTTACAATAAAGCACACACACTTCCAAAAGTTTTTTTCTCAAACAGGGTTAGAACATTATATGAGGCTGACCATACTGGACTTTTATTCTCCATGATAGTTTGGGTGGGTCAGTACCTTCCAGCATCCATCTTCCTGAAGCAGTCTGGAAAAGCAGACATGATATTTGCCAATGAGCACTGTTCTACTTACAGTATGTGTAGGTGAAAAGACATTTATGCTTCTAGGTTAAGACCAGACATAATTTGGTTGCATTTTTTTTTTAGAATTCCAAGTTACACATAAATGTTCCAGTAATGAGCAGGGGGCCTGTGGTGGCACCACCACCACATGGTCTTAATCAACTCCCTGCTAATAGCCTGCTTGAGGTTACACAGAGCACCACGACAGCAGGACCATTGGACTCCTGCTGTTCCTGGAGCCCAGGGATATGACTCAAACCTGTCTATACAGAAGATTGGAAGATTTCTTAAAATGAATTAAAAGGAAAAATATTCAACACCACTGCTGGACCAGCAGAACTGGAAAATGAACTGTTACAAAAGTGTTTGGCCGAACACACTACTTCCTTGAAGGAACTTCTCCTCATCTCCATTACACCAACCAACCCTGTTCAAGAAAGCATGCGTGTTTCTAAAGTGCTATGCTGTTTCTTCCTCTTACTTCTCTAGATGTTTGAACGTTTATCTTTTAACCACATTAGAACTTCACTGTCATTTAGAACCCCCATTCCTGCAAGTAAATGTTTGTGAAATCATATTAATATCTAACTAACTGCTACAAACAAATATGTCATGTTTCATCTTGTTGTAATCACTTGAGAACAAGAAAACATGATATTTAGTCACTAAAATGGTTCAAGGATGTACAATTATTTATAGGAAATTGTCCTAAATGTAAAACCCACAGACACATGTCCTGTGACCTCCGTGGGACAACACCTCGAAGGAGGGGTATCACACCCCTACTCTGCAACACCACCTCTGCTGTTCCTGACCCAGACTCAGCCGTCACCATCTCGCTGTTCATGCAAGTAGTGCCTTTTTTGTTTGCTAACTAGATGAATTTAGAAATAACAAATTATATATTAATGTAATGTGATCCTAAATTTACATTGTTTTTACCAGCAGCTTTACCACTACTAACACTATTCATTCATTCATTCAAACTCCAAGTTTGTTGTTGTATGTGTGTAGTGCTTTGTATGTAATTGTTGAGTCTGTCAGTGTTTGTAGTCAATAACAGTTGAAAAGCTGATGTAAATATAAGTTCAGCACAATACGGATCTATAAGGAGGAGAATCTAAAGTCTGATTAAAAGAAGACTGCTGGTTTACGTAGTATCTCAGTTGTCTGACAACAGAAATAGAAAAATAAGTAAAGGAGAGCAACTAAATTGGGAATTCAGCAGTGCCAGTGACCAGTAGGGGATTGAACAGAGGTTTAATGTCTAGTACTTGTGAGAGGAAGCAGCTATGTCTGTAGCTGCCCAGTCACAATTTGCCAAAGGACAGTGAAGTTAAGAAGACAACATTTGTTATCTCTCACATTGTGATTACACATTGCAAATATGAATATAGCCAATCACACAACTGTTGTCATTAATCTGTATATGCTATATGTAGATTTGGTCACATGGCTGTGATGCACAGTTTTTTGGTACCAACTGAAGAGAAGAAGAAGAAGATCAGATGTTTCTACTTTTCAGGGCAGAGGTCTCTACAAAATGTCCTGGAATTGATGTTTTGATGCAAGTAATTTTCATTAGAAAACAGTTGTTTTCGAGATCAAAAAGACTGTGTGATAAGGCTCTAGAACAAGTTAGGAAGTGGGCCTCGGGTTTGAAATTGATTTGTTCAACTGCTGTTTCCAAGGTAAGGGGGGATCTCTCATAAATGATTAAAAAAGATAAATCCCGCTGAATCTAAAAGTGAGATAGACTCTAATACTTCTGTTTTAAATTAACAAAAATATAGAGTATACATGATATGTAGTAATTGGGATAAAACCATTGGCACAGAAATAGAGGTGTCTTAGTTGTGAATGTGGGCCTGTGAAGCAGTAGAGAAGCAATGGGAGATCATCGATTATGATATGTGTGGGCTGGTCTGTGATAACCATGTTCTTAGATCTCTATTATCTGCTGTACAGCCATGAGTTCTGAAACATGAAGGACAGCTAACAGACAGAGGATGCATGAAGATCTGCTCAGCGCTGAGTTCAGAGCAAACAGCTCTCAGTGATCTACCATGGCCAGAATCGCTTCACAGTAGGTATGGCAGGTAGGACGATGATCAGCCGCATCAATACCCCACTGAGAGAGAGACTTAATTATTTTTGGGGGGACTCCATCATCACAAATTACATAGTTTCTAACCACTTTTCTTTGACCTTTAGGCCATGTTCAGATCAACTTCAGCAATATGTGAAAAAAGAGCAAACACACTGGCAACACACTCCTCTGGCCAGTCAAATATGTGCAAGTCAACATTACTTGGTTGATTACTTTGTAATACATAACAGTAATAATAATTCTAATCTTTAAATTAACCATCACATCAGATGAAAAAATATTATAGAGACAATAATTTTCTCACTGTCTCTGTAATAATTTTTCAGAGTTGTAAAACCCTGTTTGAAAAGCCCTCAAACTGATGAGTCTTTTATTCAGACACAACTGTTTTCAGTCTGAATGATGAGATAAGATAAGATATTCCTTTATTAGTCCCACAATGGGGAAATTTGCACAATGGGGACATTCGCAATGCCTTGTATTTGAAAATAAAATGTTCAAAAGAAATTAGAAATACCATCTAACTGAACTAACAATAGGAGATACAAACATGCAACGTAGGTAAGAAACACTTGTTACTTCAGTACGTACAACAGTAAGTAACCACGTCACTGCAGTTCAGCGCATACAACAATAGGTGAATGTGTCACCATTCAGTGTTGATTCAGACTGTTCTCAGTTCAGCAGTTTATTCTGTCTGTTTGTGTTTCAAGCTGCTACTTTCTGTTCAGTACAAAACTAACATGCACTGTACATAAGGTTAATAGCTCAGCAGCTCATTATTTGTAATGCAGTGGAAATCAGTTGTTTGGAAACATATGCAATCTGAACTGACTAATCCTGGAGCAAAGAATTGTGGGATGGATATATCTCCTTGCCTTTCTTAATCATCCTGTGTTTCCAAAGCTAAAAAGGCATAGGAAGATCCTTTCTTTTCCATGCAGACAATTCCATCAGCTCTGATCATAGCTGCCACTGATTTTTTTAATGCTAGGTCACTCAGTTATTATCCGGTTCAGTTATTATCTCTCCTGATGAAAAAAAACCAAAAACTTTTCCAATACACCAGGTGTGATTGTAACACACCTCTTTGACGATGCAGTCGTATTAATATGTGGTTTATGGTACAAACATTACTGTGTGTTGTGTTCAGAACCATACTGCAGCAGCCCTGTCTCTGACTTCCATTCGCAGAATTCATCTATTTCAGCAGTTAGCCATGCACGGAGAAAGAGAGGGAATTAAAGAAAGGCAGACAGAAGCACTTCTAGCTCATTCTAGCATTATGGCACATTTCCATTTTTCGCCTCGGTCTTAATCTCCATTGAGTGACTGTCATCACCCTCCGGCAGTAATTAGGCATGGACTCTGGACAACAACAGACAAGCTGGTCTAGCTCGTCTTGAGAAGCAAATTACCTTTAGCTTATGGTAAGCAATATTCCGTGCCAGGCAACTTTTACTGCTGATTAGCAATTAGCCCAAACTAGCAGCAGCCGAAGCGCTAATGTTTAATTTGCTCCTCTAATGATATACGCCGTTGTGGTGCAGGCGGGTTGGGATGGAAGGAGGCTTGGAGACGTATGGATTTCTACTTAATTCCTTTTCATTTATGACCTGACAGGCCCGCAGGTAGGAAAGGGAGGAAATTTCTTTGCGATTAGTAATGGCTGCTTCTCAAAGGGAAGGCAGCAGGCGAATGCTAATAAGGCACACACACGCACACACACACACACATACACTGTCTTATTTCTGGGCCCTTCCCAGCACATTCACCGGCTCAATTATTCACAGTGAAGTTTGAATAATAACAGCATTTTCTCTGGGAAAACAAAGTGATTACTGTGTGCGTCTCCTCCTTCTGTTAGGCGAAGCAGTTGTTGTGAATATGAGCTAAACATACCTGGAGAGCCATTACAGAGACCCTCTAGCAAATGGGTTGTGGCACGCTGTCACTATGATAATGTTGTTTCAGCTATGAAGCCTGTGGCCTTCAGAACGATCATTAGGAAATAAGGGAAGTGACATCAATAAACAGCTAAATACAGTATATGTTTATTAAAATGTGTGCCAAAAAATGTGATTTGTAAACTGTGGGCTCAGTCATTAAGAGGTGATATTGTGCAATAAAACATTAACAATTTAGTCCAACTTCAAGTTCAAACACATGTTGCTGTCTTTGGGTTATAAAGGTGCAGCAGTAGCAGTCTAAACAAGCTTTGGCTGACTGGTGCTGAGGTAATATTTGTGCTGTATGAGGCTCTGTAGCTCTGCCTCCTAATACCTTGTTTACTGCAGAGACTCTGCTTGTTTGCAAACACAAGCAGGCGGTGTCAGAGGAGACTCCAGCAGCTCCCACAAGACCGCCATAATCTGGGGCGGATTCTTTTTTTTTTTTTTTAACTAAAATGTGCTAGTGGGCTGGACTCAACAAATCAGATGGACTGGATAAATCTCTGGTGGGCTGTGTCTGGAATGGGAGCTTGTTAAAAAGTGCAATGGGTGCTGTGGGAATAGCCCCTCTCCCCTCGGGGTTAGGGACTCCTCCTCTCCAATGAAGCTGGAGGATGAGGCTCGTTATGTGCTGATGCCTGGCCACGACTTTCTCACTCTCACCCTCGTTTTCTCTTCCACTGGCTGTAGTGCAGCGACTGTAGTATGAAACCAATCAGGCAAACCATTTTGGCTTTTTTTTTTTCTTTCAAAATGCTCCAGCATTATAGATGTTTCAGAGGGGAGTGATTTAGAGAAGATGTGGCCCTGCAGAAGTTTAGACAAATGGATGCAGTCAGGGCTGCTGGTGAACATCCACAGTTTGGACAGCTGCAGTGCTTAGATGGTGACGATAACAATAAAACTAGTCTAGTGGGTCATTAGAGCTCTAACAGTGACAATCACTCACACACTGGCCTCTGACTTGTTGGAGGATTCTTTTTAGCAGTGGATTTCAAATGTGGAAAGACAACAGGCTGCAGGGATTTTTTATGCCATACAAATGCAATATCCTTTTTCCATGTAGAGGGATCTAGTATATTGGCATACTGTACATTGACGACTTTTAGTACTATGGCTATAGACAGTATTCTACACTGCAGTCTAAAGAGAGGATGCACATTAATTTCAGGTAACCATTGGACTCTGACAAGACGACCTTATTGATTAATATTTCAACATAAGTCTACAACTTATTAGATAATGTTAAACAATATATTTGAACTGTGCTACAACATATACAAGTTACTACAGGTTTTCATATAAGGTACAAAGCATTCCCATATAATTTCTATGTATTAGAGACTCTAAAAACATATTTTCTATAACTGTATCTTGCTATGAACAATGTGATCGTACATGAACACGTAACTTTCAACCAAACATTTTTGTTTATCTCCCATAAGAGATTTGATTCTCTGTGTTTTTCTTTTTCTCAAAAGGGAGGGAACTTCAGAACACTAATCAGGATTTTAGTATTATTATTGTTTGCTTTCATCAGGTCACTGTCAAACTATCAAATATGATTAAACCACACCCACACAGGCCTGATAAAGCAGATTATCTGAGCTTTTGACTATTAAAGCTTTGAATTACACCTAAGTATGTTTTTATCCAAACTTTAAAGTGGCTGTAATAGATATTTCATTAGGTATCAAATGATGATAAGTAAAAGTTCTTATTATTAAAACTTGAGAAATAAAATATTTACATTTACATTTAGAAGTGACTTTCTTGAATTGTTACCAAAATTCCATACGTACCGATTTTTCTGCTAGTCACCTTAAAGGTTTGCCTTTGAAAACTGTAGTGCAGTTTTTTTTCTTTGTAAATTTTTTCCTGACATACTTCATCTAGAGTCCATTAAAGGATTATTAATGAATGTTTAATGTTTTTTAAAAAGTTCTTAATATTGAACCAAAGCTTTTAGGGGGTTTAAAGCATGTCCTGATACAAACCTTGATGGTGTATGGTAATAAAATACTGAAGAAAATGTAGTGTAACTTCTATTCAATATTCTAATACACTGATGATGAACCAGGTAGGATTATGTCGTTGCAGCTTAGTTAGTATGAGAGTGCAGTGTACTCATTCAGGATGGAGATTGAGTAATACAGCGTGGTTACTGTTGTGTACCAAGATGCACATCATACATTCATCATTTCACAGATCCACAAAAAAGAAAGAAAAAGAAAACAGCATTATCAAGAAATAATATGTACTATGGATGTTCCCAAATGAAATGTTTGTATTATTTTCAGAATGTCTTTTGTACTGTTTATTGATGTTGATTTACACAGCCTATGAGGAAACACAGCTACAGATGAATTTTGAACACAATTCTGTTCTTTGCATGTTTCCAACAACAAATCACCTATTCATTATAGTACCTTCCAGCATTTCCCATACTGGTGTTGTTGGTGTGTGTTCCTATCATCTAGGTCAGTAGTCTGAGCCTTCTTAAGCTGTGACCCATTAAAAGAATGCAATGTTCATGCTCAATGTTCAGACTTATTTATTTTTCCCCCACATTTTGTTTGGCAAATAAAGACAAATTTATCAAAGCGAAGAATCCTTGTAAGGTGCAGTCATGTTTCATAAACGGATATATATTTTACAAAATCTTAATCTGTAATAGGTAACTACAACTCTCAGATAAATGTTGAGTAAAAAGTACAGTAATTCCCTTTGATATTTGTAGAAAGTGTAGCATAAAATGGAATAACTCAAGTGCAACAATTGTGCATGAGTAAATGTACTTTGTTACCTTAACTACTGCTGCTCCTATATCCCATTGATTAGACACACGTGCACACCAAATACAAATAAAACATGTAATGCCTGTGAATACCTGTATCGCTGTCTTCAGTTCAGAATGGCCATCCTGTGATCAGAGGTGTATGGAGGCCCAGCAGCACACAGCTGCAGAAGTTTACAGCTGAAATAGTGAAAGTGAAGAAAATAAAACCAACTGTAAATTTCAAATGTAAGAATTGTCCTCCCTGGCCATGTGTTACATTCCCAGGTTATTTAACTTTATATTCTTATTCCCGTGCACACTCTGCTGAGGTACAGCTGTTGTGTATGTTGCTGTTGTGAAAGTTCAAAGGGAAGGTATATTTTTTTCTCCTTCAAAGTCCAGAAACTCAACTTTTCCCCAACCTGTACAGTGGGTTTGCCCAGACTCTGGGGAGAGGTAGCATGGAGGAGGAGCAGGGAACTCTCACTCATCTCCTCACACAAAAACATAGAAAAAGACTGACAGGCAACTGGTTCAAAGCTCCTTCTCCTCTTTCCCTCTCCTCTGGTGCAGAATTTCAATGCTCCATTTTTGTTTTGTGTTTTTCCCCACAAAGATTCTTTTTTCAATGATTCTCTGCCAGCCCTTCAAAGCTCCCCCTTCTCATTGATGAATTAAGATAAACATCAAAACTATGGCAACACTGTGCCCTAAGAATTTCATTGCAAAAACAAAGGCATTTCCTTTAAAGACATGCAAAATATGACTCTACTGCACAGGAGGGAATTACATGCTATGTGCAAAAAAAGATTTACCAGGCCAGGAAACATGGTGTCACCAATGTAATAAACAATACACTAAACAATACAACGCAACACTGAAACAGGAGTAGCATCGTCACATCTTCCTTCATTACACACACTTATGTGTGCATAGAGTTATGTGCAGATTGTGTATCAAAGTTGAAATAGATCAGCTGTAACACATTTAAAGGATAATTCTAGTTTATTACAACATGGATCTTATATTCATTGTTTTGGCCAATTCATTTTGTCTGACAGGTGAAGAATCCCCAGTACTCAGAAAGGTTACACAGATTATAATAATAATCAAACTGAAAGCGATTGCACCTGAAATGTTACTAATAGTTCCTAATTCAACAGTAAAACTGTGTGTACACAACCACAGTAAGGACAGTATAGGTCAGAGTTGAAGCAAGATGTGGAAGGAGCCAGTGACTTTAGATTTTGGAATCAAACTTTGGTATCAATAACAAAAACTAACTAGAAAAAGGAAAACTTGGCATTGAAAGACTTGTTATGGTCTGGGTTTTTGTGATTGGTGTTTCGTTGTTTGTGTTTTTTCTTCCCCCCTTCTTTTCAGTGTTTGTGGCTGGTGTGACTCTCACTTCCCCTTCTGAGACCTGGCAGATGAGGCACACCTCTTTCAACCCACTTCCTACATAAGCCTGGCCCTGACTCCACTCCTGTGCCAGATCATTCCATCTCATGTGGTAGAGTCTTGTGCTTCGCGTTTTTCCCTGTGATCTCTCTTGTGATTTTTCCTGGGAAAAGTTTTTGCCACGTGTTAGTTCTTTTGTGCCATTAATCACCTCACTAGTGCAGTGCCCATTCAAAATGTGCCTGTGTGGAACAGATTGACGGCTTGAACTTCGGTATCGCTGCTTGCAGCTTTCATACACTCTAAGAAATGATTCATGGGGTTAGTAAATAACACTTAACATTAATATGTTTTTCAACATAAAAAATTATGTTTGTTTCGTGTACTTAAAACACACAAGCTTTGTCTTAACTCATCAACTTCTTTAGCAATTTTGAACATTTTTTTCTGTGACTATTTTACAGTAGGAGATCGTAAGTTACAGCTTATTTAGTGCAACTTATTTATCTACCGAGTTTCAACTAAGTGCATCATTTCAAAGTGAACACACCCTTTTTGAGAGCTGACGCTTTAAGCAAACAGTGTCCTCACTGTATTCTTTTGTGTTGTGTCTGTGTTTGGCAGCTGAATGGCGTTCATCAGCACAGAGCGCGTGCAGCGTTGGTTGTGCCGCTGCGCAGATGAACGACAGGTGCTTTGTTTAGTTCTGAGTTTCAGTTGGCATCGGCTGAGTGAGGTTTGGTCAACAGCTACAGCTGCGTGGGTGGGCAGTCAGGCATCTGTGAGTTGTTCGACTTGTGTAGGTTTTGAAAGATAATTTTGTTTAAAATAGATGCAATGTTCATGGTCTGAATGTTAAAGTTATATTTGTGTGTGGTTAAAATTGTTGCTGCTACAGATTCTGGGTCAGATACATCAAATAAGGCAAGCTGGAAAGTTGTAGAAACACTGTAGGAAAAGGCATAATAAAGTAATGGACTAACGTTAGCTTCATTATTAAATATAGGAAAAAAACAAAAACAAAACAATATTAATACAATCTAAATTTAGTTTATACTTGTGTTTTATTTCATAGGAGATCACCTGCGTAATAATGCGGTTAAAAAGATTTCACTTTCTCATTTCGGTGTTTGCCATTACTCTTATAAAAACTTTTAAGTTAGATAAAAGCCTTTAATTGTGCAAGCAGGACGTTTGAGTTTTGAGTCTCAACATTAAAAACTGACCATTCATCCTAAGTTATGGACATTACTGTACGGTACAATGTTGCTGTAAGCACTACAACTCTGATTTACAAAGAGAATTTTTGAATGCCAGTAGACCTAAAATTTTATTTGAAGTTATCAAAAGTTTTTTTTTTTTTTAAATGAATTGGATTTGTAAGATTTGTACTTTTGAAATCCCAAGAAAGACTGATCTCCTCAAACTTTATGGACATAGACATGGCCATGGTGGAGAGTTCCTTTCTTGTCTTTACTGGGAGCGTTATTGCTCATTTAAAACATGGAGTAGCCTGAGAACTCATCTGTCAAGGAGCCATTCTTCTCGTGAAACAGTGACATGTACAGAAGTTTTGTCTTTCAAGTGTCCATGTTGCTTATTGTGGAGGACCAGTTTTAAGAAATCTATTTTCTATCTTCTCTGCATGATTCAGTGGAAAAAAGGAGAGAGGTGGCTATCCGTTGCCTGGTGGTTCATCTCAGAGAGAAGGAGGAGCGTCTCTTCAAAGAACACTTGGTAGGTCAATCCAGACATTTAAGTTTAAACACATTATACTTGTATTACTTTTGTTTTCAATTATGATCACGTAAAAAACTAACATGTTTATTCTGACTAACTTATGCCAGGATTAATTAATTAAGTTAAGTAAGGACAGACGCACATACATAAACAAAGAAGATACAGCATTTTAGTTGGCTGACCTGCAGATTTATTTTGTGACCCATTGGCGGGCCCATACCCATTGATTGAGAACAACAGCACACCTGACTGCATCATTATTAACAATCTAATAATGTCATATACAATAATATATCAGTCACAGGAGCCAAGTACTTTTACTTTTGATACTTTATGTACAGCAGTAATTATTTACTTCTTAAATCTGATCTAACTGTTACAAAAATTGATTCATATGAGAGTTCTGATCTGCCACCATAGATTAGCTCAGTTTAGGCAACTAACAGTACGTCGTTAGAGAAGGATGGTGGTCATGGTTAAAACAAACCAACATTGGGTATTGGTGGGAAATAGCACACAAACAGTGGATGTTTTGTAGTGCTATCACAAGGTGATGCTCCTTCTGCTTTTAGTTCACGGAAGTCTGTAGATATAGTCTTCAGAGCTGTGATCAATAACCAGACATGATCACAGCTTCATCACAAATATACTTTACTGTCCAAACGTTGTGCAATGCACAACGTCTGACTTCCTCATCGCCTCTGTTCAGTCCATCAATAGCTGTGAAGGACTTCAGGGTCACAGCTGTGGGCCAGCTTTGTTATCTGGTCCTGACTGCCCTGTGGCTACACTGACAGGAACCCTGGCTAAGGGTCCTAAGCTCTCCACCATAGTGATAAGGAAAGGTCAGTGTGCTCAAGCCATCTTTCTGCCAGAGGCTGGTGAACACAACTAACAGCCAGGAGGATGCAGTGATACTCCTCCATTTTAAGATGCTGCAGCAAGGATCAGGCAGTGGGGTTCAGTGTCAACACCTACATGTACTATACTATGTTTAATATACATACATAGTACACATTTATTATGGTATCTACTTTAGCTTTGAAAGCTTGTATAATATATTACAAGTAGAGTCAGTAGCAGCATTTACATGAACTATAATAGCATTACAGTCATGAATTAAGTTGTTGTAGGTTTCAAATGAATTAACAAAATTAGTAGAATACAGTAAACGACCAGCTGGGGGCATGGTATTACTGAACACTTTTTGTCCCAAAATGCCTCAAAAATGACAGGGACAATTTTACCTAATTTGCAAAATATTTACTATCTACCACTTAAGACAAATCTATTCATAATTATCCATTGCCTTAGTGTAGAAATGAGCTGTGGCTGTTTTCCAAAGAGCGATTTCCCCCTTCTCATCCTGTTTTATTTGATGGATTTTCAGTAGCCTAAAGAGGTGAAAGCATGCTGTAAAAAAAAAATAGAGAAAAGTCACAAAACAATATAAATGTGTTTAAAAGAAATGTGTTATTCTTTACTGTCCCCTTCAATCATCTTGTGATCATCCGATTAATCCTGGGGAACCTGCTATATAACATGGTCTGGCCACTTTCCACTACGCTAACTTGAAATGTTCCATTGCCAAAATATTTATTAGGTTGGCAGGTGATGAAGGATTGCCTGAATGTATGTTTTAGCATACCATAGCGTGCCCTCACCTGCACTTGTACTGGGAATTAGCTGTGACTGTAAATCCTGTGTGAGATTAAATTGATCCTCACAGTTAAAATTGGTTGATTGTCATTGCTTTAAGACATGACCTACATGACCACATGAGTGTGTACTGATTTCCTTTAAATGTTGCTATTATGACTCGAGAGGTTGTGCTAACTTTGTCACCACAGTTGTAAAGATCCATGGAAACAATGACTCACACATGCATTGTCCAAATATTTGCAACTATTACTTTCTATATACAGAAAGTGAACAGAGAAAGTAGCCACCTGGAACAGTAATTATGGCTAAAGATACGGGGATCTACATCTAGGACAACTTGCCATCTGACCTAAACACTGCATATATTAATCCATGCACACCTGTTTGTTTACATGTATGAGGCTGACTTTTGTTAATGTTGTGTTGTTATAGTGTCTTCTAAGGAAACGCATAAAGCTAAATGCAATAGCAAATTGTTCTGTGAACTGCATTATGAGGATTACTGTGAGAAATTTGCTTTCTTTGTACAGAAGACTCCATGACAAATTGATGCAGCCCTCTGGATGACACTTTGCCCCCTGCTCACGTGAACAACCCATGCCCAACTTCAGACCCTACCTGTCCACCAATCACAGACGACCGCAGACACCCATCAATCTTTCTTGACTTTCTTGCGGACACTCAGTGTGGAGCGGCGGTCCGCTGCAAATTGGTGGAATGCAAATAAATGAGTGGCATTTCAAAGAGAGAGAGTGTGTCTGTCGGCTAATTTACCATCGTCATGTTCTGACCAGACAACCTGGGGAGATTGTGGATATATAGAATCAACAGTCAAATCCAGGCATATCAGAGGTCTCAAGTGTGGTACCTCAGCGAAACCGTCACCTCCATTACATTCTTTGTTGACTGTATTTATTTGAATCAGAGTACAAATATAAAAGGAGACACAAAAAAATGAAAGCAGGGGCAGAAAGTAACAGGATCAAAAGTCAGCGTTTCTCAGGAGATTGGTGGTGCTCTCCATGGCAAACTTGTTGATGCCAGATTTTGAAAATAGTTATATATAAATGAGAGTAATCCCAGCTGTGTAACAACAAATTAATTTGCAGCGCTTGTCAATATTGTGTGTTCTGCTGTGTTTCGCTCCTCTGACATTGACTGGAAGAGAAGACAGAGATTTAACAGCCCTGACAATGACAGCAGGGTTACTGCTGGCACTGACCAACCCCCCAACAGCACATATCTTTTCCCTGTACAGTTTACCCAGAACCAACATGCACAAACCAATAATTCTTCCGACCCTACACATCCCTCCCCTACTAACTGTGTTATTCCTGATTAACCGTAAACGAGCAAATATTTTCCCAGTGTTCGCCAGGTTAGATCCCCATTTAATTAAACTGGCTCATTATGTCGTTCTCTGATTAGTGGAGGAGAATCAATTATTCAATTCACAAACATGGGCCGCAGGAGCTGGAGGTGCACAGCGAGCTGCTCATTTAATTCCAAGGACACTAATTAGCTACAAAGCAAGCAGTAACTTTCGTTCTTTTTTTTCTCCCCTGCCTTCTTTTCCAATTACTGCACGTGCAGGACACTTAAAGTTAGCAAGCAGACACCAAAGAATCACACGCCGGGCTGTGGGTGGTGTTTCAGGGAGGTGTTTTGGGAACGGGGATGGGAGAGGGGTGTGGTGGGTCAATCTTTGCCTTATTTAGCCTGATTCTCCTCTAGTTAGTGAGGTCAAGAAGGAGGGGCAGGCAGGAGGGAGCTTATCTAGTGATATGTAGATCACGGAGCCTAAACATTCAGGAAACGACCCCGGAGATTTGCTGATGTGTCACGCCGGGGCCGCTTACTTTTGTTCTCTGCAATCAAACTGCGGGCAATTATCCGAATTATTGACAGCAGATTTCTCATTTCAACTGCAAATTAAGGCTATCAATAAAGCTTTCTGATGCAAAAGTGACTAATTAACCAACGGAGTAGAGCTCTGAAGCCTTGATATATAAAAAAAACAAAAAAAACCTCAAGTCGGCTGCACGTTGTGGAAACACAGGGGAACTAATTAGTTTAATTATCAAAACAGCTAATTAAAATTACACAGTTGCCTAATTAGTTCTGTGCTTCTTGCTGTCTCCTTCTCTCCTTCTTTCTTTTTTCTTAGTTGCCCTCTCACTCTTTAATTGACAGGTTGAAGTTAAATTTAAAATAGGAGGAAAGAGACCAGTGTGTGTGTGTGTGTGTGTGTGTGTGTGTGTGTGGTTTTTTTTTTTCTATGCATGTGTGCTTGGAAGGAAGCAGGAGAGCACAAACAGCTCCTGCAGAATATCTCCTCCTGTGACAGAACACTAACAGCAGAATAGATGTTCCTGTACCTTTGGTGAGACTGTCCAAATTTGTCTTGTACTATATTTTACTTATCATAAACATAATGACACTGAAAAGGACATTTTTCACTTGCTACTCATTATTTATCAATATGATTTGATAAAAAAAAAGCTGAATAATAATATGTACCTTTATAGGCTTTTGGTGTAATAATTACCCTAAAACTTAGCTGTCTGTCGCCATTGCATCTTTCCTCATCACTTCCTGTTAAACCTGCAATATTATACAATGTGCTAGAATGTAATACTAATGTATTTTGTCAAGTACTGTGCTTAAGTACAATTTTAAGATAGTTGTACTTTTCAGAGGGAAATCTTGTACCTTTTACTTCAGTGTATCTATCGAGCTGCTTTACCTACTAGTTGCTTTTCAGATTAAAATTTGTACATAAAAATACATATGATTGGTTTATGAAATAACACATTGTTTAGGATTAAAAGATTAAACCAGTGGTTTCCACCTTTTTGGCTTGTGACCCCTTATAATAAAACTGTGTCTGTTTGTAGCCCATTTCACATGTCAGATTTCATTTCAATTGAACACACAAATTAGTTTTTTCATCTTTCCTTCCCCATTAATCATCTCACTATCCATCAGATTTATCTTGTGACCCTTTGGAAGGGCCCAGTGCCTTTGTTGGTAACCACTGGATACCTATATGAATTAGTTATGATTGGGCTATTAGTCACGGGACAGATTTTTACTTTTTTAATTTTAAAGAAATTTGAACTGTGCTTTGATTTTAAATGCTAGACTTTGATTTGCAGGAGTATTTCCATATTATGTAATTGGTATGTTTATTTAATCAAAGAATCTGAGTACCTCTTCCACTGGTGAACGTTTACTTCAGTTGTTGCACTAGAGCACCAAATTTGACTAATCCATAGCTGAAAATAGTACCCGACAAATGCACTATTTCTGGGGTTTTTTTGTTTTTAATTACAGTGGCCAAAATGAAACTATATTTGTGAGCTTTATCTTCACAGAGAAATAGATTCAGCATTTAACTCCTCCTGTTGAACTGTTTTTCAAAAACAAAAGAAATAGCAAGTAAAACAGTTTTCTAATGATATTAGAATAATAGCTTATTATTATTATTATTATTATTATTATTATTATTATTATATTACTGAATTTCCCCTATGGGGGATCAATAAAGAATGATCTTATCTTACTTCTTTGTTCTCTAAGCTGTCACACACAATGAGCACAATTTTTTACCTCTTTATCTAGCCCCAGCATTCTCATTATGAAATCCAAATTTGATTCTGTTCATCAAATCATTTTTAAACTCAACTTTCTCGGGGGTTTTTTTCTCTGTGATCACACCTCACACTCAATCTCAAATGAGCATGTACAGTATACAGTGAGAATGGGGATATGATCTTATTTAAGGCCCAGCAAGGCTAAAACATATGCAAGAAATGTGCCATAAAATAGGTGTATTACACAAAGCACAGACTAAGACAAAGTATATTCTTTCACCGTGAGTAATACTGCTTTTTGGAATTATATAATATTTAAAAACAGATGCCATGCAGTTGTTATCCAGCTTGTCATGATTAAGGTCTTGGTTGATGTTTGTGTTTTTTCTCGTTTGTTTTCAGTGCATTTTTAGTGATATGATCCAGTGTTTTTGGTTTAGGATTGTTTTTCTCCTGTTTTGTTCAGGCACTGCTTCAGTGGCTGAGGACATGGTCTCAGGTGCTGGGGCCCTCTCTGTGGTCACAGCTGCTTACAATATCACCTAACGACGGGCAGCTTAAATACCCCTCTTGTTCTCTTGCAAGCTGCTAGATCGTCCCCTGTTTTCTGGTACTTTGTGGTTCCAGTTTTTGTTTTTTTTTGCCTACCAGTGTTCCCATTTCTCCAGGGTCTTCACTGTTCCTAGTGTCTCCAGTTTTTTGTCCCACATCTGTGCTCTTCCCTACCGGCTCCACCTGCATGCCTCCTGCTATCCTGCCTCAGCACCTACCACCCAGCCACCAACCACTGAAGAAAAACCTGTCTTTTGTATGTTTCCTGGAGCGTTTGTTTAATAAATCCATTTTCCCCTTAACCCTCATCTGTGTCTCCAGTTAAACTGACCCCAAACGTGACAGAATGATCTGGCCACCATGTACCCAGCGGACACAGAATCCATTCGCCATGTGCTCTCCATTTGGGCTGCACAGCTGAAAAGAAACGACCAAATGTTCCAAGAAATTATGGACACCATACAAAGCTCCACTGTCTTCGCCATCTACTCTCAGCGTAATCAGACTGCAAACTCTTCTGCCCCTGTGAGTATCAGTTCTTTTTTCATGCCTGCGCCTCCACCAGCACCTGAGTTGGCTAGACTTCAGCCTGCTAGCCCCCAACCATCCCAAGTCCCTGTTCCAGCTGGGCCGCAGCCACCTCCTGCTCCTGATCCGGCTGGGCCGCAGTCAACCCCTGCTCCTGAGTCCTGGCTGGGCCGCAGTCAACCCCTGCTCCTGTCTCGGCTGGACCGCAGCCACCTCCTGCTCCTGATCCGGCTGGGCCGCAGTCAACCCCTGCTCCTGATCCGGCTGGGCCGCAGTCAACCCCTGCTCCTGTCTCGGCTGGACCGCAGCCACTTCCTGCTCCTGATCCGGCTGGGCCGCAGTCAACCCCTGCTCCTGAGTCCTGGCTGGGCTGCAGTCAACCCCTGCTCCTGTCTCGGCTGGGCCGCAGCCACCTCCTGCTCCTGATCCGGCTGGGCCGCAATAAAGTAAACTGCAATGAAAAGCTATGGCTGGTGTTTTTGTGGCATAATTAAGTCATAATCATTGGACTGCACTGTCACCCAGTGAATGACGTGTGGGCCACCGACAGGTACGATGGGAATGATTGACGGTTACCCATCATTCCCGCAACATCATAATGGCATCTAAAAGAAATTATCCTAGTGGAGCACAAGAAAACAGAGGAAGAAAAACGTACAAAGGATAAAGGTAAGGCATTAGTTCGGTGGATGGGGGGAGGTGAAACGCCGAGTTTTTAGCAAGTTTGTTTATTTGTCCTGCTAGCTAGCTAGCGCGGCTAGCCTCGGATAAATGTTAGCTGGCGAGAATTTGTTCGCCATCAACCCAGCTTTAGTGTTTGCTTCACGAAAGTTGGCTGAAATAAAATGAACATGTCTCATGTGAATGGACTGTGCTGTCCTGCCATGGGACTGACTGACTGACTGAATGACTGACTGAGCTCAGAGCCATTTATTCAGATTCTAGCAGGGAGGGAGGGAGCGTTGTTGTTGTTGTTGTCTGCTCTGTCATCGTCCAGTAGAAGTTGTCTTTCAAATATTTGACACTTAACATTGCTTTAGGATGACTTATGATAAATTTAATATATTTTTATTGTTATTCTTATTGTATTTTTGTATTTGTATTGTCCATATACATCTCCATTGAGATGCATCAGACTGATTGTTGATTGCAACGACTCGGTTGGCAACAAAAGTTCTGTACCTTGCTGATTTGTTCTTGATGTACTTGAGGACAGAAGTACTATCAGTCCAAAACACTGATGATTTCAGATTCAGCTGGGACTGTGGCCTCAGCAGAGAGGAGCTTCTCAAAACTGAAGCTCATCCATGGGATCACCTCACTGGTCTTGCAATGATCAGCAAGCAGCTGTCATATCATCTGACATCATTGATGACTTTGCTGGTAAAAAAGCCAGGAAGCAGATATTTTGAGGACAATACACTGTGACTGTTACTGTGATATTAAATATATTAAGTGTGATGTTGATAAGTGTGAGACCGTTATGTTATGTAAGTATTATTTTTAGTGTTGGTTTGTTTTCATTGTTGCACTTTAAAAGAGATGTTGGTTTATTGCTTTTTTTTTCATTTAAAGTAAACATTTTTAAAAAAAATACTCAATACCTGTTTTATTTATAGATGTATAGAGGATTGTTGGTTTCCTTGTATTATTGTTTTTTATCAGTTTAACTTGCCTGAGTGGCTCAACTTAAGATGTTTGATTTTAATATGAGAGGCTATCATGACTGTAGCTTGTTTGCGTATGTAATAGAGTGTAATAGACTGTGGCATCTTAGTGGACCATCTAAAGGGTTAGGAATCTCTCCATCATAGTTTGACAAACTAAGGGCCCCCAAACAGCATCTTGCATAGGGCCTCCACAAAGCTAGAAACGGCCCTGATAAGAGGAAACCTAGAACTTCCATCCCAGCGATTATAATGGGGAACAATGAGGTCCTTGGGCAACAAGATGGACGAGCTCAGCACACTGATTAAAACTCAGAGTGTGGTATCATGTGTTTCACAAAGACTTGGCTGCACGCACATTTCTTTCAGGATGGTCCGGGTGGACAGGGACGTTACATGGAATGGTAAGAAGGGAAGAGCGATTACACTGTTGGTGAATGCGAGGTGGTGTAATCCTGGACATATTACCATGAAGGAACGTTTCTGTAGCCCTGCTATTGAACTGCTAGCTGTGGGTATTCATCCATACTACTTGCTGAGGAAGTTCATGTCCGCCATTGTTGTTGTTTACATCCCCCTGTCAACTGACGCAGCATGTGACGTCACTCCACTGTCGCAAGGCTACAAACTCACCAGCCTCATGAATTTGTAGTGATTACTGAGGATTTTAACCATGTTTCTCTGGCTAAAACCCTACCAACTTTTTATCAGTTTGTTGACTGTCCCACCAGAGACAATAAGACACTGGACCTCCTGTATGCAAACAACAAGGATGCATGTAGGTTGACTGCTCTTCTCCCTCTGGGCAGATCTCAGCACAACCTGGTCCTGCTGACTCCGGAGTATGTGCCTCTTGTCCAAAGGTAGCCTATATCCACAAGGACTGTGAGGAGGTGGATTCAGGAGGCTGAGGATGCTCTGCAGGAATGCTTTGATTCTACAAACTGGATTGTGCTCTGTGAGCCACATGGGGAGGATATCAACAGGACAACAGACTGTATCACAGAATATAACAATACCGCCCCACAAAGTGGTCCACCAGACCCCTGTACTCCTCATTCTGGTCACCCTCCACACACACCACAATGTCAGTGCCATCTGACAGAGAGAGAGATGACAGGATTTGGAATTGTACCTAAAACCCTCATGTGTAGATGGAAGATAGGATCATTCCCTCATTACTGGCCCTCTGCAGCAAGTATATTATTGCATGATCCACACCCACATGTGGCTGATAGGCAAACTGAAGGGAGTCCTATTTGAGCTCACCAGTGGTCTGAGGTGAGCTAGGGCCAGTCTCTCTATGACCTTCATTATGTGAAGATGTAAGTCCTTGTAGTAGCTATAGGTATTTGGGACTATGGGACACCCTTTCTTGGACACTGGCACCAGGCATGATGTTTTCTAAAGCATGTGGTCTCTCTTGAGGTGCAGACTCATGTTGAAAAGGCGATGTAGTACTCCACAAAGCTGGTCAACACACGCCCTCAGCACACAGGGGCTGATGCCTATCCTTACTGCCTGAACAGCTGTAGGCACATTATCTGCGATGTGGTCATCCCCTCCAGTTAGAGATGATGCTCATCAGCAGCCTCCTGGCATGTAAATGGTCCTGGAGTAAGCAAAGCCGACTGGGATCCTTTTCGGCCAGGGGTATTTTTAGCCACACTAATCAGGGAGCTTATTATTTCTTGGGTTCACAGAAACTTTGAACTGCGGCCTAAAAGATTCATGAAGGAAAGGCTATCAGGGGACCTCGTCGAGGCTGGAGAGGTCAGAGGTTGTTGTTATCCCTACGGCTACCACAGAAAAACAAATTATATGTGTTAAGAGTGCACTGCTTGTACATTTATTCTATATGTTTAGCATGCTGTGACTGTAACTGTTTTATAACTAGGGAGAAGGCAATATGGCCCATATAGCCAGGTGGAGTTATGTGGGGTTTTTTACCTGCAAAAAAAAAAACAGTAATAATGTTGTACAGAAAAGCATGACTTCCAGTGTAATTGCTTATGCTAAGGAAGGCATATTGTGATCTTTTTGAATGTAAAGGCAGAGCCCTGCTGTAAATTTCTCTCTGTTAGCCTGGCATTTTGGAACCTGGAAATCTACTTAAATATTATTACAACAAGAATTAAGCTATTATTTGATGTACTTGTAAATATCAGGACCTTATTAGATTGTGAGTGAATATGATGGTCCTCGAATAAAAAAGCCTTTTGTATATAAAACGCAATCTAGCTGGGGCCAGCTGGTGGGGGAAGCATGTAGATTACAGGGTGAATTGCCTGCAAAGTGCCATTCGATTTGAATTGTCAATGTGGCTCCTCCATTTGATTCATATAGAGACCATTTTGGCTCAGATAGAGCAAAGACAGATTCCATCAGGTCCTTATCTGTTACAAGTTGCATTGCTTGCAACTGGATTCAATAGGTACCAATAATTGTGTTATTTTTTAAACATTAGGATACCTGGGTTTTCTGCACTGGTCAGCAGTAGGGTATATGAGTATGAGAAAAGCATATAAAACATGCCCAGCTTCCTTTCCCTCCCTGCTGTCTGATTCCATGAATGGTGTATTATTCTTATCATTTTTTTGACTTTCTGGAGGAAAAAGTAATTTTATCTTGTAAAGGGATGTATTTTTTTCTGCCCTCCTGTCCCCCGAGTGGTGTATATTGTTCTGGGATGAAGACGTCTTCCTGCTGCATTGATACATCATTGCAGCCAACCCCAATCACTGTCTTCAGACTGCCAGCAGAGACCAATTTGGGCCACATACACTCCAACCATGACATTTAAGAAAAATTAATCCCACACTAAGCCTTTCAAAAGAATTAACTCTGCTGCAAAAAAGGACGATCATCAAACCACTACAGAGGACTGGCTGTGCGTGGGGTCTTACATTCTACATTCTTTTGTCTTGTGTTCATCAGTAGGAGAGAAAATGTTTGACAGCTTTTGTGTCAGTCAGCTGACTGTTTTGTTGTACAACCGGATAACACTAGCAGACGAGTCTCTTTCCTTGATGCAGATATACCAAACATTTGAACTGGATGACAGACTCTTGAGTGAGAAGCTCTGAGTAGGGAGCTGTCAATCACACCGCTGACATTGCTGTTTTCTGTGTGTTGATAAAGTGAGATCAAGGTGGAGGCAAAATCGCACGGTCTGCAAACAACATTGAAGGTGCTGCTTTCAAAAGAGAACGTTTCCGAAGCCATGGGAAGCTTTCATCAATCCAGTGAGGCACAAGTCTCTTTCCCTCAACACAATTCTCGTGGAGCCAAAGCATTGGATAATAGCCATGTTTCCACCATGATAGAGACTGAAAGGATGAAGGCTTTTTGCCCATTAAGGCAGTAGCAACACTCACAGATACACTATCCCAGGTTATTAGTGGGCTTGAGCACTCAGAAAAAAACACTCTGCACATGACAGTGAGACAAGACATTTCACTCAGACACAAACATACATCCTATGATCACATGTTATGTCAGAGCCTGAAAGACACAGATACAGAATGATAATCACAGCTATATACTTAAAGGTTCACTTATGTCTCACAAAAAGGAAGCACTTGACAATTACTAATAATTTCTCTTTATATTCCAAAATCGCATATTTCTGCTCATATCAGTTTTAACAATGTGTGCATCTGTTTCCCGACTCTGAATAAGACCAGTAAAACTTGTTTTATGTAAAGTTCTTTTGATTGCTTAGGACGCCTTGCATGCTCCGTTTTGCAGCAGAACAGAATGAGCTGCAGACTCCATCTTATTTACATTTCCCTTTTCATAACTCATTCTGTTACAGCTAGAGCGCAAAAGAAGGCAGCAAGAGAAGAAGGAGGGAAGGAGGGGAAAACAGGCAAGAAAAAGAAAGTGTGTTTCAATGCCAAGGTGCCTGGGCCTCTTTTTAAGCGCTAAATGTTCTGATAGGGGGAGAAGAGAAGGCGATAATGAGAGCAGAACTCCTTTCCAAGACAGTGCATTGTTTTAATTGTTCAGACTGGAGAACGGAGGGAGAAAGAAGCCGAGTCTATTTTCTTAGAGCCAATGTTAAAAAAAGAACAAACCTGGCTTTTTCCCGGCAATGTGTTGGAGCAATTATGTACAAACCCTGTAATTATGCATATCTTTTGGAAACAAGTAAAAGCTGTATGGAAATGAGACTAGGCTGCTTAAACGGTGCCCCCACGGCTGTGCATTGTTTGATATTTTAGGCAGTTATGGCAAAGTAATGGGGAGTTTAAGACACGTTGCTGTTTTGTTGTGTGTTTCTTCATGATACTATGTCTGTGTACAGACATGGGTGGAGGCAGGTTGCACAGTGTGGACATTATGAAGTCACTTTTGCCCTCATAATGTCAGACACAAACATGAACAGGCACAAACACCCTGTCTCTCACTCTGTATCTATGCACCTCCACCCAACCCATCCTCCCTATCACCATTTCCATACTTCTTCCCTCCCAATCCTGCCTCCTTCCTCTTCTTTCCTTCTCCTTGCTTGTCTCTGCATGTGCTAGGTCCCACCCTTAATTAAGTCTGCTGGGGTTTAAAGTGTTGAATCTTGTTTAAAGCCCATCTCAGCACATTTAAAAGGACTGTGAGAGTGTGCATGTTAATCAGGACATCCATAGCCGTTTGGGTAGGAGCGTCGGCCACTCACAGCCTCACTTCAGACTTCATTCCTTCACAGTTGTTTTTTTTTTTTTTAATATGTTCTTGGGAAGGAGGGAGAGGGTGTGATTATTCCCAACTGCCATACAGTATGTTTCTTTTGTATGGACTCAAGGCTCCTACTGCTCACAATTACCACCAGTAAATCTTATCACAGTAAAATTCAATTACTTTTATCGAGATTATTTCACAGCCTACAGATGTAGCCTGGGTAGACCCTATTTTGCTGGCCATTGTGTGTTTCTGTGACAATAATTGAGCTCTGCTTTTACCTGCAGAATGCTGTGTCCTGAGCAGCAACAATGCAACATGTAACACTATGAGAGACCAATAATGGGGGCATTACTGCAGTTCACCTCGGGCCGAGCACCTGTTACTGCGTCTCCATTCTTTGCTCACACTGACATTTAAAATGGACATTTTAGGCATTGATAACAGGTTAGTGGCAGGACTGCAAGTCAGGAGTCTGATGAAGGCTATTTAAATGCTTGCAAAGTGCCGAGATTAAAATCGAATAAGTGCAGCTTTTTCCCTCCCTTTTTCTGCTTGACTTATCTGCATTCGTTCCCCCAGACCCTTGCCGTGGTGGTTTCTGGGTAACCCCCCACCCACCCACCCAACACACCAATTACTCCTGGATGGATTTTTTTGAGTGAAGCAGGATAATTGTGTAATTATCTGGGTGAAATGGGAAGTCTAATGTGTTAAAGTGGGATTTTTTTAAGCCGCTGTGAGGTGGTGAAAAGTGGAGAAGGCAGGGCAGGTCTGTGCAGCTAGTGCAGCCGCAGCACCTCCTGCTAACAAAACAGACATGCGCTTACCTGCAAAGGCAAACACGCCAAACACGATAGTGAGTTCTCCATCAAACTTAAAAAAGGCAGCGCTGGGAAAATTGTACCTGTAATGCCCAAATGGTTATGGATCCAGAAGGGTCAGGAACACCAGCTTTTTATGGTCACTAAAGCAGTTTGCCATCTGGTTTATAAATAAGTTAGGTTGCAGTTAAGCCTGCTGTACTGCAGGCAAACGTCTCCTTGAGGCCCAAGCAAGCGGCAACCTCCAGCGCTGAAAAATGAAGCCAACACAGAAGTGCCAAAAGCTGCAGTTCCTCGAATAAACACTAGGGACAGGCTCCAAAAGGGAGTCAATTACATTTGACCCCCATGTTAAAATGTCCAACTTTACAGCAGAGAAAGAAAAGAAGACAAGAAAACATGTTTATAGCCCGGTACAAAAAATGGTTTTGGTCTCTTTAGCTGATTTTCGCCTTCATGACAACTGTACGGGGGTGAATTCAACAAACAAACATGTTTAAAATCTAAAATTATGCATAATGAAGAATGAGGCCTTTAGCATCGGGCTTTTCTGCCTCAGGGGTCGAGGTAAAGGAGCCAGCGGAAGAGGTAAGTAAGTTGAGTCAGTGGTGCAGCAACACAAATACAATCTTGAATATAGCACTGATAGAATTTGGCATAGTCCTCATGGAGGCATGTTTTGGCTTCTCAACCACTGTTGAATGTTTTCAGGATCCAACTTCACTTGCCCATTTTCAATGATGTAACCCAGGAAACTCACAGAACTTAGATGACACCCGCATTGTTTAGCCTTAATGTGCAACTTGTTCTCCAGTAGTCTCTACAGCTCATGGTAGACATGTTGTATGTGTTTCTAGATGTTCTGAAAAAAGATTGTGATATCATTCAAATATACGAAGACAGAGCAGTTGGACAGGCCATGGAACAGGTCATTGAACAAAGCCTGGAAAACAGCAGTGATCACAGGGGCGTTAAAGGCGGTCTTCCACTCATCCCTGTCTTGAAAATGGACAAGATAATAGGTGATAAGAGGTGGCTCCTCAAAGGGGTTTAAAAACTAATTTAATCAGAGGCAAAATATTTGTTCTTCACAGAAATGTTGTTCAAACCTTGATAGTCAATGCATGGCGCTGCCAGCTGGCTGGGCTGAAATACCCTTGCTGGATTGGAAAGGTGAGCTGAGACCATGTCTACCTCATTGTCCATCTAGGCTACATGGGTCGAAAGTGTCCTGATATTTTCCATAACTTCCAGAAGAAGTTGCTTGTGGTGACCCACAGTTGCACCTTGAGCTGAGTCCAGTCATGCTCAGAAGGAACTTGGGTCAGCTGAGGCAGGTCTGAGTTCACTGGACCCATGTTGCCCAGATCAAGGTGGGGCCTAAATGCAGGGCACAGACTCATAGTGTTTATTGACAGGATTCAGGGAATGAAAGTGGATGAGGGGAAAATCCAGTAGGCAAAGGCAGAAGTGGTGGCTGGTGAGGCATGGTGGAGCAAAGGGGGTGGCTGGCTGGACAGCAGATGAATGACAGGTCTTGCAGGCAAGCAATGGCCTACTTAGACTGAAACTGTGATCTGATGAATAGTGAGTGAAGAACTAGTGATACTTTAAACTGTTTCTCAGTAAACTAGTTTACCCTAAAATATCAGGTTTATCACTCACTATTTCTAGATAATTAACTAATGTTTCAGGCCTAGCCTTTCTGTTTTTCCTCCAGATAACATTATTTTCTGTGAAAATGTCTTTTTAGCGCTCCATTAAAACAATTTGTCCTTCGTCAGAAAACATGATGCAATTTTCTGCAATTTGACATGTACATATATATTCAAAGACTGAGGGGATTATTTTAAAATGTCCCTAAATCAGTTTTTATAGCTTAGTATAGTCCTACTTTATATTTGGGTAAATACTATATATTTATTTAGAGATTTTCATGTCATTTATTTGCTGCTATGGTCACTGAAAATGACACTCACTTATTCACTCACTTCTGCACAAGCTTCTACACTGCTGCTACTTTCTTGAAAAATAGCCAAATCTTGTCTGCTTCACTGAAAAATTTTGAGGGGCATAATTTCTCATAAAAAGACTATATCCACAATGCAAATGAATTTATTTTTATCTCACATAAATAATAAAGCCACAGATGAAAGGAATCTGCCGACATGGTAATAGCTGTATTTTCAAACACATAGCAGTGTCTGCTCCATTGACAATAAAAGCTTAGACTGAGCAATAGTAACCCAATTTCCAAACTGTTCAGCCTCCCTAAAAGAATCACCACTAGTCTAAGTAGTGGAGTAGGGGGTTATAGTCAAGTGTAGGATTTTCACTGCTGCCATGACGTCTGTCTACAAGACTCTAAAAGGAATCCTTAACTCTCTTTAAGTTCACTTCCTGGGATCTCTCTGCCTCAACTGCAATGGCCATCTATCAAGACTAGCTAGTGTGCCAGAGGGCTAAACAACCAGATAGAGGGATGGCTAGTAACTGTAGCTGGTACTAGCCAGCTAACTTGCAAAGCAAACTAAGCCTATGGACATGGTGGAGGACTACAAGCACTTTGGCGTCCATGTTGACAACAAGCTGGACTGGAAGACCAACGTGGAAGCTATATATAAGAAGGGGATGAGCAGACTCTTTTTCCTGGGGAAGCTGAGATCCTTCAATATGTGCAATATGTGCATAATCTAGGCATTTGGGTGTACAAATTGTTTGACTTTGACTGTGCTATGACCCCGCCAAGCTCCTCTGAAAATCCTAATTGTTTTTCCTGTGTGTTTCCCCTCCCTCATGTTTTCTGTCCCTGTGTGTGTCTGTCATGCATGGGCATGGTCCCTCCTCCCTCTGGCTCCTGGAATGGCCCTACCTGCACACCTGTGAACCATCAAACCTGAACCTCCTCAGCCCATTAACTTGCAGTATTTCTATCCCTGCTTCTTCTCCCCTCCTTCTGTGAATTTCCCCACTGTGGGATGAATAAAGGTTTATCTTATCTTATCTTATCTTATCTTAACTTATCTTATCTCAACCACTCTTCAACAGATTGTTGATTGCCCCTCAAGGTAGTTAAATTTCAGGCTCTCTTCTGTTTTTCATTGCTCATTTGATTGCAGATTTGGGTTGGAATGATGAGGCTTTACAGGGATTTTTCTTTGTGGACTCTGTCTCCAGTCCAGCCAGTTCCTCTGGAGAGGAACCCATGCAGCTGCGATGGGCTTGCCTCTCTCCAGGTGAGTGATTTCAGAGAATAGTGGAGAGACAATGGTCACTTCTACTCCATCCAACATTGAGACCTGACCCTGACCCTGACCTATCAGCTGTTCCCTCAACCGATCATGAAGTGTGAGGTGTTCAGTTGCCCCCCCCCATTCCTCCATGTTGTCCTTCTTATGTCTCTGCCTTGCACTGGCTCCCTGTCAAATCGAGAATTGAATTTAACCTAACCTAACCTAACCTATAAAGCTCTTAATGGTCAAGCACCATCATATCTTCAAGAGCTCATTGTACCCTATTTTCCCAATAGAGCACTACGCTCCCAGAATGCAGGGTTTCTTTTGGTTCCCAGAATCTCCAAAGTAGATTTGGAGCCAGTTATCAAACTCCTCTCCTGTGGAATCAGACCCCAGTCTGGGTTTGGGAGGCAGACGCTCTTTCCACATTTAAGAGTAGGCTTAAAACCTTCCTCTTTGACAAAGCTTATAGTTAGGGTTGGTCCAGGTGAGCCCTGAGGCATCCCTTAGTTATGCTGCTATAGGCCTAGACCGCTGGGGGATTTCCCATGATGCACTGAACTTCTTTCTCCTTCCCTCTCTCCTCCTCCTGTATCCATTCATAAAATATCAATGCATTTTACTAATGCAACTTCTCATACAACATTGCATGTTCTGTTCCGAGGTTTCTGCCTGTTAAAATGAAGTTTTTCCTCGCCACTGTCACCAAGTGCTTGCTCGTGTATGAAACTGTTGGGTCTCTATAAGTAATATTATAAAGAGTATGGTCTAGACCTGCTCTGTATGTAAAGTACCTTGAGATGACTTTTGTTGTGATTTGGCGCTATACAAACAAAATTGAATTGAATTGCCATTGACCTTCTCACTGGAGCCCCTTTGTCTTCCAGCTGTTTGTTTAATCTGTTCATCCAGAAAGCGAAGCAATGGAAAAATATCCATGAATCCTGAGTTGCTGGTATTCGGCCATCATCTCTTCCTGTGGGAGCATGGTTTTTCTTCATATCCAAGAAAAACAAATCCCTTTGGCCATGCATTGATTACCAGGGTTTGAATACAACCCCTTAAAAACAAATATCCACTGCCTTTAATAAACTCTGCTTTTGAACCTATTCAGCTAGCCACCATCTTCTCTTAACTGGACCTGAGAAACAACTTACCACCTGGTCAGGATAATGTGTCTCAGCATTTGTTTTGTTTGTGATTTTCTCAGTGGCTGCTTGCCAACCAGCCACTCCCTGCCATCCACTCATTACCTGCCTGTCATCCAGCCATTACCTCCCTGCCATGCTTGCATTCCTCTTCAGCCACGGCAGCCTTGCCTCTCCTCGTCACCGTTCCTCCCCTCCGCCCAGGATCCTCACTCTCCTTACATTAACCCACATCCAAAACCTGTTTACGATAAAAACCTTTTTCCGGCTTCAACCCACTTCATGTCTTGTACTTGGGTCCACATTAGTGTTCATAACAGACTGCAGGTGCCGCACCATGATTGTAATATTCCACAAACCTTGTATGACCATAGTTATTGTTATTCCCTGGTATTTACTTGGCATTTTGATGAACATCTAGTACACCAAGAAGAAAGCTAAAACCTAAAGACATTTTCCCAGAAATGAGCATAAAATTTTACCTCTCTACATATTTGGCATTCTTTGTTAAAAATTGTGTGTGTTATGCTAACAAGGTGAAAACGTCCTTTCTCTTTTCATGGTGGCTTTAACAATGAAGCTGGAATCTTTTGTCAATTTTATTTTGTTAGAGTCAGGGTGCTGAGAGTTTGGAGCAGCTCTCCAGTCACACACACACAGCCAAAACAAACACATAATGGCAGCTCTCAAAGCAGTGAGCTTCGAGACTGCCAACCTTTTTCAGCCCTCACCAGTGGTGCTAGTCAAGTAAAAATAACAAACACGAATATGATGGTGAAACAGGTGTCAGGGCCAATTAGGGTGAATGTTTTCATTGCAGCACTTATCTCTAACAAGGAGGTGCCTGTAGCTAAATGCCATACACAGATACAAGGGTGTCTCACTTTGTTTGGATAAAGGCCTATGACCTTCAGTCACAAATACAATCTATAGAATACTTGGACAATGCTACAAACAACAAACGAGACGACACATCTTAATTTAAAAGCTGGATGAGATTGTTGATCATCAAGATCATTAAATTCACAAAGTCAATGTCTGTGCTTCTGCTACATTGATTTTGATCATTATTTAAATATTAAAATTCAGTTTCCAGGATCAAGAACTTTCTTCTTCAACAAAAAGTTGTTTTTTTTTTTTTTTTTAAATTTTGTTCCAAAATGGCCTATATGATAAAGAGATGATCATTGACTGTTGGTGGGAGACTGGATGTAAGCAATGGTCAGATTGTGTTGTGTGTTAAACACTTTGTACGCCCCAAACATCCACCCTGACCACAGAGTAATTCTTCTGAGAGATAAAACTCATTATTAGTGCAGCCACAATAGGATGCTTGTCAGAAATATGTAAGAAGTTTGGGTTTTTTCTGATGAGGACAAAAGCACCATGAGGTCAGAGAGTCCTTTTAAGAATAGTAATGTGAAATTATGTATTATAGAATGTATTGTAAATTTCCCCACGGTGGGACAAATAAAAAGGTATATCTCATCTTATCTCTTATCTTCCAGAAGTCACCTATTAATTTAAATGATCTCTATGTCAATTACAGTAGCAAGGGCAGTCTCCTGGACAATAAGTCAGTTATGTTATAGCAACCAGTGATAGAGGTTTCAACCTTTTTGTCAGTTTGGTATCTGGCTTAAATATGAACTTCTAAAGTACTCATAAATTTCATTGACTATTGCTGTTGACACTCACCATAGGCATGAATCAGAGCTTCTAATCAAGAACAAAACACTACACATAGTTGGTGAGTTGATCCAGGATTTTGCAAAGAATTTTGCAAGTACAGGCAACAATGTTGTCACAGGGGTCCCACATAAATCAAATCAAATAAATTTCATGCTCGCCCAAGTGTTGTAGGGACCAACAGATATTCAAAAAACTGCTCCCACTACAAAACATTTTTGTCCCAAACTTTTCACAAATTGATGTGAGGGGGCACAAACAAAGTTCTGTGACTGGATTGAATGATTGTGATAGTCACCTAAAACGTACAAATTGAGTGTGGATCTCTCCCTGGTTGATGTGGTGCCTTCTTCCTTCATTGCTTCCAGTTTTCTGTTGCATTCTCGTTGGATACAACTCATCTCCACTCTCTGACATGTCTCCAAAGAGTTCCAACTACAAGTACATCTTGTTTTTGACTACAATAAAATCATATTTTAAAATTGTTGTAGCATCTGGACAGCTCACAACTAAGTTAAGATACCTGCAGGAAAAACTCAAACTACAAACCTGTATAGGCACAAAAGCAATTAGCAAGCTAGGATTTTGGTCTCCAGATTATTATTTTTTAAAATTTTGTCAGTTTTGTCTGTCCTGGCTTTTGGACAAATCTATGGGAGAAATAAAAATGTGACATGAGATTGTAGAAACCTCTCACTCCTTAATATAATCCAACCTTAGCGAGTCCATCTAGGTTTTAGGACAGGCCCTCTGATAGATATTGATAGCTGATGCATCAGTTGTGGATTGTCTTTGTATAGTCTTTCATAAATTCCTTTTTTTATGAGTGGCTATATACATAAACTTGAAGAGATTTCATTTGATTAGGCTATACATTCTGATTTAAAACTTCATTAGGAAGTTTTGTCATATTGCAGTTTGGCATATTGCAACATGGTAATTTCAGACACCAAGGAAAAGCGGCAATAATTATGATTGAATAGTGATGACAACTATCATAAAGCTATGGTTGTCTGACCAAGTTAGTTCACCAAGACTAACGACTGCAACAGCACAGAAGAATTGACGATGACTAATTAGCAAATCCATAATGTGTCCCTCCTCTTAAGCATCTCCCTTGAGGCTGTTTTGAATCATTATGCAAATGATGTTCTCAAATGTCAATTAATGTGAGCCGAAATCCTGTGATTTATTATTTTGAAGTTTTGAGTGCAGGAGGAAATTTTCTTCTCCAAGTCATTAAAACTGTATGGGAGACAAAGGTGGCTGGAAGGAAATGGAGGAGCAGCTAACTAGCATTTAGCTACAGTGAGAAAACAGCCCTGTACTAATACTAAGCTAATTTTCATGTAATGATCATGAAAATGCATGCAATGAGCATTAAAAATGAGAGAAAGTGTGTGTTGCAAAAATATTTAGAAGACAGCAATTGTTTGGAAATGCAGCAAAAATCAAGCTTTTTCCCTTTATTAAAAATTGGTATAGTATAAGGTTCCCAGCCTCTGAATTGCAGCACATATTTCTGTAATTTTCAGTGATTCAAATAAGTCTGTTGGGCCCATTAACGCCTGTTTTCACTTGTCCAAAAACAATCAATCATTCAGTGTTATCATCATGCGTCATATTATGTCCCATTTTATGACATCATCTGATCTGGTTGGTTCGTCATGAGCCTTACCAGTAGTCACATTGTCAGAAGTTGGTCCAAAATTACTGACGTTGTCAGAATTTTGATGTAGTCTGTCTTTGGTCCTGTCATAGAATGTGTCTCACAGTAAGGATCTAGGATCACCTCTGACAACCAAGACTTTACTCTGATTCTTTTATGATTGTCAGCTTTTGTCAGGGACAGCCCAGGATCACACATCAAATATGGAACTTAAAAAGGGGTCAAAAATCAATGAAGACCAAAACCTTGTTTGGTGGGCTTTAAACTCTGATGCGTTTAGGTTTGTTCATTTAGGGTGGTGTGAAAGCTGTTATTTGGACTTTGAGACCAAACAACCACACTGAGACAACTTGAAACACTCTGTTGGTGGTGCAAAAGCATTCTGGACCCATAACATTGTCAACTGTGTGATAGTAGATATGTGATTTTAGCTTGAATTCGAAAAAACCAAATTATTATTAAATTTGCACTATCCATGTGTTGATTGTGGTGTTTGTTAAGACGATCCTGGAATACTTTGGAATATCTACAACTGTAATAACATGGGTTTAGTCTCCAATTCATGCTCATTTTTTCAACTGATAGATGACTTAGGCTAACCAACTTAACCTAACCAATCTGTTTAGCTGCCTTTGCATTAGCTGCACTATCTTTGGTGCTAAGGCTCATAAGTCAGATGTGTCAGTGCCATATGAACCAATCACCTTCAGCATTTCAGTTTGAGTTTCAGCCTATTTTGTAAAGTTTTATTAGACATGTGCTTCAGTTTCCTAGTAACACTAGTAACACTTTTCAATGGTGCTTCATGAATTCAGCCAAACAACGGATGGAGAGCTGGGGGAACATAGCAAAGCACTCATTGTTCGTGTAAAAAACACTTACAACACAATCAACAGCTGCAATCAAAAACATGATGAAATCTTTTTTTCTCTCTTTTGTTGTAAGCCTGGCAAGTGTACCCTGTGAATAGAATGAGCAAAGACTTTCAATAGCAAGGGTGAAGTAGCTTTTTTAGAGGCAGCACAATTATCCAATAAATCAACCTATAAAAGACAACACAGAGTGTCAATTAGCTTGTGTAATTGAATAATTACTGACCAGAGAGCTCAGGCACACTCACTGCAGAAGCCGTTCTCCAAATGTCAAAAAGCAATTGAAATAAATTGCACATCTCTCAGATCACTCCAGTGCTTAGGACGGCCATAACAATTCATTCCGTTTACACACACTCACTCACACACTCACTCACACACACACACACACACACACACACACACACACTATAAAATCCTCCAGCTGGCAGAGTTATCAGGTCTCTGCTCTCTCAGATTTCAGTCTGATCTATTTTTTAAATTTATTTATCTGACACTATGAGTCTGTGTACAAATACGAGCATTACTGTTTCTGCCATTTCATTCACATTTCAAATTCAAAGGGGTTTATTGGTATGAACACATTAAGATATACAATAGCTTTGCCCTGAATGAATATTGACATAAACTCCATGTGAAGAAATCATTCAGTGTCTCTCATGTGGTCTCAGAAACAGGAATAAAAATGTCCTGCTATAATCTCCTTTAATTTCATCAGCAATATTTGTACTTTCTCATTATCTATTATGATATAATGATTATTATCATTATCTATTTCTCATTATCATTATAACAAACTGTGGATGGGTTGAAGGTTTCTTTAGCAGCATCGTGACACGGTTGGCGCAGTCGCTTCTCAAATGGGAGCCTCATTTTCCAGGTTTTACCCATTTCTATTCCCAGGATAGGTTCTTTGTTAACATATTGTAATGTTAAACAAATTGAATGTTAAATATCAATCACTGCAACATGGCTAAATAATAATTTCTACTACTGATGTTGTAATCTCATAAGTGTGTTATATTTATATGGTTTACTCATCCTGAGGCGGGAACATGGTGACATTATTAAAAAGACATCTGATGGCTTGACTTCCAAATAAAGTGGTTTAGATAATGTGGATAAAATGTTGGTATGTTTCCAAACTGTTTGATTGTCTGACTGCTGATGTTTCAAAACCCAAGTTGTCATTTAGAGGAATTTGCCTTGAAACTATACTAGGCCCTAGGTATGGACATTCCCCTCTTATTGTTTTGTCCTTATGATGAAAAGTTTTTCATTCACTGTAGTTTTTATATTCATAAAGACATAGTGTTATCTGTGAGATGCATATGCGTACAGAGCAGCAATGGAATTTCCCCTCACATAACCTAATTAGAGATTATATCAGTGTTGTTAGGTGAATGGTTTATTCATTATCCAGAGGTACATTTAATGGGCCAAACTCATTTAGACGCTCATTATCAAACTTGGCAACAGATCACATTATCCTGCTGTTTTGATCTTTCTGAAGGACAGAAGTGTAAAAAAAAAAAAAGGCAGAGAGAAGCAAACAACGTGCCAGATCAGTGCTTTGATTAAACATTGAAGGATCACCTCTCACAAAGAACACTGTCATCTCTCTGCTTTGTTTTCATGGACTCCCATGAGTCTCCTGAACCTTACCATTGTCCAACAGGCACAGCAGCCACACCCTCTAGCCGGGGTTAACCTCACCTTATTGGCCAAATGAACCTTTGGTGGTTTTCCTAGTGCCAGCAGTGAAGGTGGATGTAGTGACTCCTTTTTCAGTCTAATGCCTAAAAGTCCTAATCCTGGGTGGGGACTAGCTATTGATTGGCAGGCTAAGCTAAGTATGGAGCATCAAGGCCATCCCTAATAAGATGCTGTTGATTCATGTTTGTCATGGATCAACTGGGTCTGCAGAGATGATGTCCCATGACAAAAAAAAAAAATAATAATAATAAAAAAAAGTATATGAATAAAACAACGTGTGGTAGGCACATTGTAGGTAGGCAGCTCTGTGTTTAAAATTAAGGTCCAGGATGGAGGTGAACAGCATGGAGTACAAAGTTTAGTGAATTTCATTCTAATTCTGACATAAGACTGATGTTAAGAAAAAGGTCAGCATTATTTTATATCTTTCTTATTGTCAACAAATCTCATGAGAAGACCAAAACAAAGCAGCTCTGCTTTGCTTGCTTTGTTCCACCAAAAAGGTGATCGGCTGCAGACTGTCATCCGTCCAGGATCCCCGGACACAATGTTTTTGGGACACTCCTCTCCAGCAGGAGGCTGTGGTGCATCAGGACCAAAACTTCATGCCATGAGAAGATGTTGACGTTACAATAAGTCTAGACATCTGACTCAGTGTGTTACATCAATGCACATCTCTTACACTTTATCATGCACATTGAAAATACTCTTTAAACTTAACTATGAACTTTGGCAAATTCCCATGCCAATATTTTACATATACCTGCACAAGACTGAACAGCTCTTTCATTGAGATGGTCATATTGTACTTATTGTTTTTGTTACGTTATTGTCAGTTTTCTATTTTGTATTTGTGCTTTTTGACTTGCAGTACATGCTTTCATCTTTATTTATATTTTCTTGTACCATGTTAATAAATGCACCAACATACCAAAGCAAATTCCTTTTATGTGAAAACCTACTTGGCAATAAACCTGATTCTGATGATTTCTGATGTGTATTTTCAGTGAGTATTTCTGGTAGCAGGACGGTGGATGTGGGATTGAGTTAAAATCAACTACTGTGTGTGTGTTAATGGTGATGAGGTTTATGGTAATGTCACCCTGTGCAACAGTGTGGCTTATTGATGTGTTTTTAATGGTTTTTGGACAACAACACATCATACAGAATATGGTCATTGATTGTTCTTGTCATTTAATGGGAATTGCTGACAATACGAAAACTACAGAATATCATCAGACTTAACCTTGAAACATTTTTTCATGCTGTGATCTTGGTTCATATGCATTCTCTAAGTAAATGGAGTAAACTTTGTTTAGTGGGTCATCTGCCTGTGTCAGGCCTTGAGGTATGTGAAATCAGTCAGTATGAAGAAGATGAAAAATCTGTCTGTTTTAGATCCTGGCTGAGTTGATGAGTCCTATCTCCTTTAATTTCCCATCAAAGTGTAAGGAAGATCACTGGTTTCCCAAATTAAACATCATTCACTGGTAACTTATTCAAGAGATTCCAATTAGCTGAAAAGTGGTTATTCATGATTGTATTCCTCCCACCTTTCCCATTCAAATACTTTAAAGAAAGGCTTAAAGGAGAAAGCTCCCAGCCCACCCCCCACCATTCTTTATCAAGTGTGTGTGCGTGTGTGTGTGTGCGCTGCGGCTTGTGAGCACTATCAAGTGGTATAAATCTTTAATTTTGGAGATCAGCATTAATGGCCGAAACAGCCTCAGATCTGGGCTCCGCTCCCTGCTTTTATCTTCCTGGCTGGAGGAATTCCGGGAGAGGAGGGGAAGGGGGGGTGGCCACGCGATCGTTTGCTCCCATAAGTACACAAAATTAGCTGCTTATCAGTTGATCTCCGTACATGATCCTTCAGAAATCTTTTCTATGTGTCCAAGGCTGCCGCCTTCACCAGAGCCTTGTATCCCTGCTGGCTCCACAGAGAGGGCGTGATGGAGGAAAGGGGGTGTAGGGAGCTTTAATTAAATCACTTTTCAAAGACAATAAGGCCAGAGCTTCCTCCTCTTCCTGAACTGTCGCCACCAGACACTGAGCTTCAGCCTTTTACCTCACAGCTCTGCGGCGTGAAGGAAATTGAATTGTCATTAATATTTTTTTTTGCCCATCATGCAATTTTATCAAAATTCTGCAAGCTAAAATAAACAGGGATGCAGATAGAGACAGAAAGATGTGGAGGAAGAAATACTGAACGGAGAGTGAAGATGCGAGCGCTGCAAGGCTGCGTTTGTTTTGATGCATCCCCTCGTTTGTTAACTCGACTTTCTTCTAATCAATCAAGCACCAGACACATTATTTTGCTGTTCTATTTTGACTTCTTTTGCCGAATGCAAGCATTGGTTATTCTCCAGGCTGTTTCATAATGCTGCTGTTGGCCTGTATTTCTCCACATTAATGAGTGCAGGCTGTGGAATTAGGCTGGGCGCTGCTTGTTAATGGGGCCTGTGAAAGCTGGAGAGTGACTGCAGCTCTCGTTAGCCGAGCCGGCGGCTATTGATTGCAGTGGGCCACTGGGGGCTCCCTACCTGCAGTTGACTTTGTACTTCTGCAGGAGTTGTAAGGGTCTGCTGAACAACAGGGACCACGCACATCTCAAACAAGGTCTATGAAAAGCCTATCAATTAGGCTTTGAAGGTCAAGCAAACTCTCCCCCCGTGCTTTCTGTCTCCCCACACTTGTTTGGTCTTGAGAAGGCAGTATCTCCTCTGCTCTCTCCAAAATACATCTGAAGACTCCATTCAATTAAATATCTCTAGGCTCCAGCTGCTCCCTAAGTGAAAGGTCAACTAAGTCCAGGAGGCTAAAAGAGAAAGGCTTGGCTTCTTTACAACCCCTCCCCACAACAAAGCCTCCCCCAAGCAGGCGCTCTTGCTCTTAATGATACCCACTGGTCAATCCCTAACTAGCAGTGACAGTTACCCCCAGAAGCACCACTGCAGACCAGAGCCAATCGATCAGGTGAAAAAAAAAACACATATAATGATAACCCGCAGACATAATGTCAAGCCCTTGCACTGTCCCAATTGGTTGACATTCAGGTAGATAGTGGGAGAGAGAGCTGGCCAGACATCAAAAGCAAGGTGCCGCAGTGAGCTGCCTTGCTCTCTTGCGCCCACTGAGGTGGGTTAACCCTCTCACATGAACTCTAATTATCCATACTGTGGCCTCAGGGAGTCCCAGAGGGATGGCCAGTGAGCCCAATGATACACACACTCAATAACCATCAACACAAACACCACCTAATTGAGTCAAATTGGGCCTCATTATTTAAGCTTTAGTGCAGCCATGTTGAAAGTGAAGCCAACTGTGTGTGTAGACTCATGGATGCCACAGTTTGTAGGGCAGCTGTGGAAAAAGTTTAAAAAGAAAATATTTTTAAAATGCTATTACTGCCAAACCTTTTCCAAATAATACTACACAATTTTTGAATATGTTTTTTCTACTGTACCTTCAAGGGAACCAATGGTTTCCATTAATTTCCATTTTGACTGAGTACTATTCATTTCCCTAAACTTGAAAATCAGTCCACATAGCTAAATGACAAAATAGGTCATTTTCTAGTAGAAGTATCTTCCAAAATGGTTACAAAAGTGTTATAAAAACAATTCATATGAATATTTCTTGATCTGCCACCTTCCAAATAATTTTAAAAAGTTGTGACTAACATGCCCTTTTAGAGCTACTATTAGCCCAGGTGTCTTCTATGAAGGTGTCCCCAGGTCAATGAAATGAACCTGTATTTTTTTTTAGCGACTTTTGTAAAGACACTCATGGTCCCCAGATGATGTATCATTAATGTATCCTACTGACTTGGGTGATCCATTGAGTCTTCTCTAGTGCCACCATTAGATTGACATATTTGACTTTTAGTGAAATGTCTCGGCAACTGTTGGATGGATCGCCATGAAATTTGCTTCTCTTAGGGTGAACTGTAATCACTCTGGTGATCCTCTGACTTTTCTCCTAATGCAATCATCATGTCACATTTCAGTTTTGTCCAATACCTTGGATTTTTAGCATGCTAACTATGATGGTGAACATGGTATAACATTATACCTGGTCAACAGCAAGTATAAGCATGTGAACATTGACATTGTGAGCATGTTTGCATGCTGATGTTAGCTTGTAGCTCAAAGTGCTGTGGTGCTAAGTACATTCTCACAACGTTCCAGACTGAAAGTGGCCCCGCAGCAGGGGTGCCAACAAAACAGCAAAATAACGCAGGGTCATCTGGCAAAAAAGTTCAACTAGGCCCAACTTTTGCCACAACACAATATGAGGTCATCCTTCATGGCACTACAATGTCCACACATTCCTGGTGGATTACTTTGTAGTATGAAATTTGTCTTTATCCCGCGTATGTTTACTACATTTACTCTGTGATCTGTTAGTCCTACAGGACTTCCCAGGTCATATTTCCTTGTCCCACTGATGCCTTAAACAACACAACCCAACCAACACAGTCCCCTACTCTGTTTTAACACAGGGCTGTTTCTGGTCTGAATCCCTGCTTAGTCTAGTATTGTAATAGCTAACTGTAATGTGTAGTGTGCAATTACTGAAAGGGAGAAGAATAAATGCTTTTGTCGGTGCATTCATACATGGAAACTAAAAAACACACAAGCATGTCTATAAAAAATCAGTAGTGTAGTACTGATGCCATTGATCTGTCTGGTTTAAAACCTGGTTCCACTGTCCAATTCTTCACTTAAGGTAAGAGAATTTTATCAGTTAGTCAATATGATATACAAACTAAGGCCTCTCTCCTGGTCCTCTTCTCAGATTTCTCAGATTCAAGTTGGAGTGTCCCATTTTTGGATATGAACTGGACAGACGGCCTGACTCCAGTGACAGATGAGAAAGTACTGGGCTGGGCCACCCCAAACTCCCATCAATAGGCTTTGGAGTGGCAGCCAAGCAGCAGTAAGACAGGATGGCTGTCGCTGCTTCACTGATTACAGCAGCAGACTGCAGGAGGTTACAACGAGACGCTAAGACACCAGCAGGATCCCTTACACACTCCCTCTGTCTTCCTGCTGATTTCTCTATCTCCCTCACCCTCTCTTCCCAAATGAAAAAGTGTAGACTAAAGGCGATCACATTTCCAGTATTATCAATAGTATCTGCTTTGTGGCCCTGCTGCAATCGTGTCGCCTGTGGCCTTGTAACCTTGTTTTACAGTCTCTGTCCTTCTCCACTACTACATTGCTCTTACTGGATATGCTGGTGACAAGTCAACTTTTGATGAATCAGCTCAATATCATCTCATCATCAAGAAAATAGAACTTACCATATACCACATACCATGGCCATACAGAATACTCCATTCTGATTGCTGGGGGACAATAATCACACAGCTCTGTTTGGTATCTACATCACTGCTTTAAATTAATAGTCATAGCTGGAAGGTTAGTGTTTCACCTGTTACCAGGCCACAGCTAATTTCATTTTAAAGAATATATTGCCTCAACATACAGTATATATAACCAATACCAATACCTATTACACAACCAATAATTGTTATATTGCTAGAAAGCTGCCTTTGAATAAGCAAGATAATGCAGAGTGACCTGTGTAGTTAAATAAGCGTGTGTGACTGAAAACTGCACAGTTTGTCATGGATTACCCCACTGGTTCTCAAAATCTGCAATTCAGCTGGAAATACTTGATTGATGCACCCTTTCTTACGTGAATATCATGGTACAAATCCCTGTAATATTTACTGCTTTACTGGGTTAGAATTGATGTTGCTGTGATTTGAATTGGTCTAGATTCTTGGAGGTGATATACAGCCTAGTAATACTGCCTGGGTAAGAAACTCCAGTGGAGAAAATGTAGTTGTCGATGAATTCACAAACAACATTTAAGTGTTACATTAAAACAATTCATTTGTGTCTTACGGTGCTTTCACACCTACCTTGTTTGGTCCGGACTTTACGCAAACTTTCATTCCAATCAGGAGAGCCATTATCAGTATGAACAATTATTTTATTGATGAATATGAAAAGTCTTTGACTGTTATATCCAACAAGATTGTATAAGAGTATACCCCTTCATATCTAATAATGTTGCTATCACCCGTTACCAACAGAACATTCAAAACAGGTGTTTTTTTGAGCATTTGACAACCTTCCCGGTCTTTTGTTGCTCCTGTCCCAGTGTGTTTGAAAGGTGTTGCTGGCATCAAGTTCAGAATAAGCAGATATTTACAATGAAGTTGATGATGTAAAACATTAAATATATTGTCTTTGTACTGTTTTCAGTTGAGTATATGTCAAAAGGATGAACAAATGATCACATTTTGTTTTATCCATGCTTTACACAGTGTTCCAACTTTTTTGGAATCGGAGTTGTAAAAGCACTTTCACCACTAGTCTGAAGACACTATTAATTTTCACTTCAACTGTGTGTGGCTATTAGCACAAGTGTTTGTGAACTGGACTTTTTTTTGCAATGAGGCTCATTTGCATAGAAAGGGTTAAATGTATGCCATGCTATGTTATCTATAGTTCTTTAGTGCCCACCCATAATTGCAACGTGAAACCAAAACCAACTGGATCAAATGTATACAATGTAACAAAAACAACTCTTTTGACATAAAAAGCAATTTAAATAATACATTAACAATATATTAGTATATTGAATTAACACTGTAAAAAAGATTTAATTGTTTGGCCAGTGTGATCAGAACTTTTTAGGTTGCGAACAACAAATACTCTGAAATCAGTCCTTTTTTATTTTTATTGATTTTGGGATCATTCTGCTCTCCGAGAGAAACAAAACAAATGCTGTTGAACACTTTATTATATTCATGTCTCCACAGTTTCAGCTGGAGACCTTCCAGTCTGTATTACATGTTCTCAATGTAGTGCCCTGGACACTGATTACCTATTGACCCCTCCCTTTATGGGAATGTTTTATATGAGAGATGGTCTGGTCACATATTCAAATATCCTATAAGCATCTAATTTCAGTAAACACGAAATCCATAACTGGATTTGGATTTCTACAGCTCTGGGAAAACTGAGAACATCAGAATATGACTGTCTCATATGACACTTTAATGCTGTAGTAGTTCTGGACCGACCTGGTAAATGCTCTTATTGTATGACAGCAGTGATGACCAATTTTCTGGAAATATGAAAACCTTTTCATTGATTAAGAATTTTGCAGCCTTTTAATCTGGACAGTAAAGAAAATATTTGGCTGTCATTTAGAGTAGTTACATTAGATCACTTTAAGTACGAAAGGAATTCATAAAGAGGTGGTTCCACAAAATCCTGACATTTCTGCTTTCAAGTCAGGTTTCATTTTCTCGATGCAAAATCTTGTATTAAACTTGAGTCAAACTGCTCCATGACTAGAGACTTAAAATGAGACTAGCTGATTAAATCCCCTCTTCTCTGTGAGCATTTCACCCAGGTTCAAATGCCTCCTGAGTGCCTGAAATATTTCATTTGTTGAGGCTGTCCTGCCCTGCATCCATTTCTACAGGTGCCACACTCAAAGTCATTCATTTCCTTTGGTTCCTTATTCCTCACATTATTCTGAAAGTATTATTCGCTCACTTTGATTGAATTCAATGGGATTACGACAGAGTTAATTGCTCCTGGGTTTTGTCTACTTATTAACATGTGAACTCCCTTCCCATTGTTTCCAGGCCTCCATTAAGGTTACCTGGTCTTGCTGCAGAATTTCTCCATTGTTTCCTGTGGAGTGTGGACTTCAAATGAAAAATGAATGGCATATACATCAATAGAGGGGGCCACAGTGGTAGCTGTATATGTATTAATCAAAGTAGCCTATAGGTATAGCCTTTAGAAAAAGGAGTATGGCAGCCCTCAGATTGAGCTATGAGATCCAAGTGATTGAATGTACTACTTTATTTACCAGCAGGTAAGGAAAAAATATCTAATGGAAAACCAGATTACAAAAAAAGCCATGGTTTGGCCATACTGGCTGTATATATAGCCACATTCTTAGCTGATGGTCACAGTGATGCTGTGGCCCCTTCACTTTTCCAGCAGTTAGAGAACAACACACTGGACCTTCACTTGGGTCTTGAGAAATTGCAGCCATTTTTCACTGACAAACTGTAAAGTACACTGTATATTTACTACTAAACTGACAACTTCACACCGACAACCTTTTCCTCTGCTCCACTCGCATTTACAGTCACTGTCACTTGCTCTGTCTCAATCAACCACTGGCTACACACACACACACTTCACAGCTAGGCTGGTCTAGGATGTAGGAGGGATAGTGTATGTCACCTTTTAGTCTTGACTCAGCTAAGGAACCTCAAACCTCGACCAAAAAAAAAGCAGGTGACGATACCAAAGTGAGGAGAGTTGATGCTCATGTGTTTAGTAATTGCAGCTATAGTTAACCTTTTGCTAAAAATGTAGAGTAGATTGTTATGAAATGTCTCTAGTGCTACCCTCAGTAACACTAGAGACACTGGAAACAAGAGTTTGCTTGTGCTGTGATACTGACCTTTATTTCACTAAAATTCAACAATTTCCTGTTAGTGATTGATAAAAATGTTAGTGGTAGTGGGTGTGAACGTTTTTTGGCTTCTGAAGGGGGACATGGCAAAAAATCTTTGAGTACCACTATCCAATTAAATCAAATTAATAATAGCAAATCCACATATCCAGCATTTTTTAAAGCATTTTATGTTTTTACAAATATATCAATCCATTTAATCAGAGACACAATCAGTCACACATCTGATGTATATCAATATCCAAGTCCATATAGTTTTGCTTTTATTATTATTAGTAGTATTTTAGATTAATATTACTATTTCTATAATGATCAATCATTATCCCTGCAGTTTCACTATCAGCATATAAATCTTTAGTGGACAGAATAATAACAAGACCAGTTTTCTGGTATAACTAATCACTAATAAGAAGTTCCTGGATAGCTCTGAATCAAGGACCCCATAGTAGGCAAGGACTGTATGATGATTGCATGTGCAGATGCAGTGGCCAGTAGACCTTGAAACAATCACTTCTCACAACATCTTCCAATCACACAGGTGAGCCAAATACTATCAGTTAAGAAAAGCCAATAAAAGTGAGCTTTAAGAAGAGATTTAAAGGAGGATAATGAATTTGCCTGTCTGAGATCTGCACGCACGAAGTTCCATAGCTGAGGGGCCCAGACAGCAAAAGCCCAGTCACCTTTGGTGACAAGTCAGAAGTCAATATACAAACCCAATTCCAAAAAAGTTGTGGCATTGTGTAAAATGTAAATAAAATAGAATACAGAATTCATTTGCAAATGAACTGTGACAAGGGTTTTAAGAAGTGTTTCTGAGCCCATGTAGCAATATCTTTTATGCATTTGTGTATTTCACAAAGTGGTGAACCTTGCTGCATTCTTACTTGTGAATGACTGAGCCTTCCAAGGATGACCCTTTAATACCCAATCATGACACTATCACCTGTTACCTTTACCAATCAACCTGTTGTTCACCTGTGGAATGTTCCCAATGGGTGTCTTTTGAGCATTTCACAAATTTCCCAGACTTTTTTTCTCCCCTTTGCCCAGTTTGTTTAATACATGTTGCTGGCATCAAATTGAGAATAAACATACACTGTATTTACAATAATCAAAGAAGTTGATAAGGTAAAACACTAAATATATTGTCTTTGTACTGTTTTCAATCAAATATATATCAAAAAGGATTAGCAAATTATCACATTCTGTTCTATTTTACAAAGTGTCCCAGGTTTTTCGGAATTAGGGTTGTAGCCCAAACCGCAGGGATTCATTTGCTTGACAACATTGTGTAACTTTAATTAACACCCAAACAGCTAGGTTGCTCAGACCAGAAAGCTGAAACATTAGTGGTGCGCTGGGTAGTGAGGCCAAGGCTAATGCGAGTCATGTTCCTGCTCAAATAGGTGCAGTGGTTCCTGGTTTAGAAGCAGTTATTGTGATGATATTGGTAGAAGTTGGTCACATTGATTCCCTGGTTGCAAAAATACTGGCAGAGATGACTGGAGAAATGGCAGGTACCTAGTCAGGCCTGTGGGAGCTGACCAATCAGAGCAGACTAGCTGGAGGGTAAATAGAGGTTATATGTAGGCTACAGTGTAAAAGAAATGTGTTTTTTGAACAGTAAAACATGTTAACCTATTCTAGCAGACCCCCCAAATAAAATTATGAATCTGAAAGTGAGAATAATATGGTCTCTTTAAGACAGCCTCATGGAGCTCCTGGCATGGTTATTCATTCTTTTTTGATTTCAGTAAGTCAACTTACCTGTACAGCTTAGCCATGCTCTCCTGCAGTTTTCTGTCACAGTGCTTGAATTAATGTAGTTAGTTTTATGGTTCCGGCACAGGAAGATGATATGCCTTTGCTTAATCCTGCTTACAGAACTTGTGATTGTTTCTCCAACTGGGGGGAACAGCTTTTTAACTAATAACTGAACATTTTTAAGTTACTGAATAAATCGGGTGTGGACATTAATTCGAAGGTCTTGTACCAGGCTACAGCAAAATGTAGTTTGTCTTAGAGAAACGATTCAGTGACTGCTGCTGTCCAACTTACTTACTAAGGATAAGATTAAGATAAAAATGGGTAAAGGGTAAAAACATGGTGAAAACCCAATTTTCTTACTGGTTGTAGGTGATGAGGCAAGGATCTACCACCCATTGTCATGTTTGGTGCTTTGAAAACATCTCCAGCATTTTACACATAGATTTCTGAGGTCATTCAGCTCTTGTTGGTAATTAACCCCCAGTGTCAACACAAGAAAACATATCCAACAAAGCCTAACCTCAGAGGGTCATTTACTCTTAAACTTATGACCCACAGCCAACAATCAACATGACCACACACACACACACACACACACACACACACAGTCTGAGTGGATGAGAAAAGGTCAGACATAGCACTTCCCCAAACCTGTTGTGGTGTTTTGCTCTGCCACTGGAAGAGTGGCGTGTTGAGGGACTGTCAGAACTATGAGGATCTGCCAAGAGAGAGGTGTGCAACCTTTAGTGTCCTGGCCTTGAGGAGCACCACTGCTCTCACTTTAACATTGTTTTAAAGGCCATGTGTACTATTTACACTTTACATTTACCCTTTAGTTTGCTGTCTCCTTCAGCTGGAGGTGTGACCAGCATATTTATGAGCAGCCACAGAGCCCATATATAACAGCTGAGAGTGCATACAGTAATCAAGGCATGAAAGCATCCTAAGTACAAAAAACAAAGGACTTTTGATCAACATTTTCAATCAGTTTAAATGTTTTACTAAAGTTGAATTCTAGTACACTTTCACAGTGCAGGAAACAGCACTTCATCTCACTCACTCAGCAAGTTCAATGCATTATTAATGATAATGTTTAACAATAAAATAGTCCTAAAAATCTACAGAATGTCACAGACAGATGATATTTAGTATATCCACAACCAAATTTACTGAACTACCCCGAGAGTGTAGGGATTTACAAATTCAAGGTTTTCTAAAGATGCTTCCAAATTATATCTGTATCAGTTGAGTAACACATTCAAATTTGTAATAAAATGTGTAAAAAGTCTGCATGGCCCTTGGATTTCTTAGAGACAATTTTATGTAGCAAAGCAAGGTTAGGTTTAGGCAGCAAGGAAAAACTGTGGTTTCAGCTAAATGATAGTAAACATGTTGTGTCTCTAGTCTCTAGTGTATTAAATCATACAGTGCTCTTTTCCTAACATTAAAGTGCTGTGAGTGCCTAAACACAACCAACAACAAAGTTTAGCAATGCTAAAGTGCAAAACTATAAGTAGATTTTGTTGCAAACATGTTTTTGAAGAACATCTGACTTGTTTTATCCCAAGTCACCATTAAAGTGCAAATTGCACTTTGTCAGTGCTTTTCAACATAAATGTGAGTCCCAGGTGTATCTAGAGACCCCCAAAGTATGAGATGAGACCATCCTCTCTTTTCCTCTTGCTCCATCTATCAGCAAAAAATGTGTTCCAATAAACTAGTCACATATGCCTCCCTGTCTGACATCCCACAGGACTTTGTTCCAGTACCACCTCCAGGTGGCTAGGTGATTATCCCTATCCTCAGAATACATGAATGAATCTACCTTGCTATCGCAGACTGTAACATGAAAATGTCTTAGGTGCTAGCAAAGCAACATTTGGAAGACTCTTTCATGTGTGAGCAAACAATTATGTTTTGGACGGCTTTGTCTATGAGGGCTAGTAGAAAGTAAAATTTGCTTCAAAACGGAAGCTCAAATGATAAGAGATGTTGTTTTACAGCTTATTTTGTAGGTTTGCCTGTTGAACCTAGCATGAGCATGTTACAGGCTAATGTGGCAAGCTTTGACTGTAACACACACTGGAGCAATGTTGGAGTATATAATACTAAGAGAAAGTTGGAATGGCCAAGAGAAATTAAGTTTAATTTGAAGTCAGTTAAATAATGAGAATGATAGGTTGGATATAAGAGTAACAGTTTTTTATGCTGCTTTTTGTGGAACATTATGGTGCAATGCAAGCTCAGCTGGCTTTGTTGTTACACGAAAGCCACTTCTGTTCTGTGATCCTTGCCAATATGTGTGTGTGTTTCTGCTTAATGTAAGTTTAATGTTACTTGACAGACATGCCCTGAAGATACACCTGTGAAAAAGAAATGGTCAAACTGCAAGAAATGTTGGAAACAGTAATTACTTTACTTTTCATTTTTACTTTCAAGTCAGTAGTGCAGCATCTGCTTGGCAATTTTGTGCAACTGTGATTAGCATTTTGAGTTTAAAAAAAGAAAGAAAAAACAAAAAATCAAATCAAAATTAAAACGATATATACAGGATATTTACAATGACAACAACATGAAGGTGCATTAAAGTTTGTGCAATGTGCAAAATATCAGTTCCAGTGATCAGTATAGTACAATGTACAGTAGGGCCTATTATACACTACAGACAGACTGAGATGATGAATATGAGTATAAATATGGATATAAATGAATAATACTGCATCAGCAACAGTAGTGCTAATATGTGGTTGTTTGGTATGTGTGGGCTGGGGTGGGGTGGGGTGTAGCATCTGTGGTTGTAGTTAGGGTGGTGGCAAGGGCAGTGAGTTGGATTGGTTTATCAGTCTAATGGCTGTTGGGTAAAAACTGTTTCTCAGTCTGTATGCCCTGGTTCTCACGCTCACAGCAGTCTCTGATTTTCCAGTGTGTTGTTAACCTGGCTCTCAGCTCGCCAAGCTGGTTTTCCAGCACATAAGCTAGCAGGAGGCTAGGTAGAGGTGGTTGGCTAGCACAAGCTTTTAGCCTGGGCTGGGCTCCATGCCAGGCTAAAAGCTTGTGCCTCCACAGGGGTCTCCTTGAGTTGTCTTCTTCACCTTACTCAAGACAAGGTCCAAAAAATAGCATAACAACTAACAGGCATGAAGGAACAAACAATCCAGCAAAGGCTGAATGTAATGGAGTGGCTTATATTGAGTCCTGATGGTGATTAGCTGCAGCTGGGAACACAGGTGACTAGATGAGGTGGGAGTGGCTGACAGGTAAGGTGAGGCAGAGGCAGGGTGAGTAGAAAAGTACTGGGACCTGAGGTGAGAGGCTATGGCAGGTGAATAGTGACAGACTGACAGAACTTAGACATGACAGGACTACAACAAGACAAGACTACGATAAGACAAGACTACAACAAGACTACAAGAAGACAAGACTACGATAAGACTAAGACAAGACCGTCAGAACTGAAAGACTGGAACTAGGACAGAGACGGAACAGAACTAGGACCGAGATCTAAGACACAGAATTAAGACAGAACATGGCAGGACAAATACAAGACATGAACAGGACTCAGACATGACCACAGACAGAGACTGGAAACAGACATGGCAGGGAATGACTAGGGCTGAACAAAAACATGACAGGCAGGAATGTGGCAGAACAAAAACCAAGGCTGAGCAAAAACTAAACAGAGGCCTGGCTGGCAGAACTGTGACAATCTTGCATTCTAGCATAAAATGATGCCCTTGAATTCAAATCTTCTGTGTAATCAATTTCCATAAAAATCATTATTTCACAGTTTGTAGCTGTTTTCATAACTACACATTTGAGATGTTGTTGGGGTAAACTATATAACTATCCACACAGGCCAGCACATCACTACAGGCTATTATGCCCCACTGTGTGTCACTCCAAAAGCCCACATGCGTCTGCGGCAACATGGCACTTGTTCCCCTGACTATGCTGATAGTCAGAGATTCCATAGTTAGAACTATCCACTTTATGATTGTGGTCACACAGTATTTTCCTGGAGCTACGACCCCCGGCATCGGAAATCTCCCTGGATTCTTGGATTCATTCCCGAAAAGTATCAAGAAAATGCGAGCTCATGAAAGTTGACTCTTTCCACCTCTTTGACCTGCTCAACAGCAGTGGAAAGTCAGCTTTCCGTCTCGGTTCCAATTCCCAAACTGGCTCCTGGAGTTGGGTGTTTTAGCCGGATTCTCAGCCTCCATTCCTGGCTCCAGTCTGTCTGCAATATCCGTGATATTGGTTTCTTCACAATTTCAACTTAATCCCCTTACTGCTATTGTGATTCATCTCCATATTATCAGATATGGAGATGACAGATTTTCTAACTTTAATTTTCAGTTCAAGTTCCAAACAGCCATATTAACAACCCTCATTCGCTTAAATCCAGGAATGGTTTGGGATTCCATTGAATGTCACCTAATTTCAAAATTGTCCTGTCTCTCAAAAACCCTGGAATCATGAGTGAATAACCAGCTGAAATCTTTCCTCTCAGAACATTCTGTGTCCACATCCAAGCTTCCAAGCTAATCACACTACCACCCCGACACACACTAGTTATCAATGACTTGATTACCAGTTCAGACAGCAGGAACCATTGTTCAACATGTGCCAAAAATGCTAACAGTGTACTTGTCTTATCAGCTTCCAAGCAAAATGCATTTTTTGCACTTTTGGAAAAAACAGGAAAGCAGAAGTAATCAGCTGCCTAATGTGTGCAGTGAAAACTTCTACTTTTATACTTTAATTTGGATTGAGCTAATATCATACAACCCAGTTCAAAATAGATAGATAGATAGATAGATAGATATACTTTATTGTCCCAACTGGGAAAATCAATGCAAGTGACTGTTTATTGAAAAGCAGTGTATTGCAGGACAGCTAAGTACCGTACTCAACAACGTCGATATTATTTATGATCTTGTCATTATCAAAAAAAACACTGAGGGTAACAGTGAGGGTAGTTTCTCAATCCAATTGTGTTTGAGATTAGTGGGTGCCAGTGGAGGCAGACTGGGCTTTTCTAGAGAGGGGCCATAAAGAGACAGGAACTACAACAGATTTCAAACAGAGAGTGAGGAGCTGTTACAGCAATAGATAGTATGCAAATGCAAGTATGAAACTGAAAATGAACATAATATAGCTGGATGTTTATTGGATGTAATCAAGTTGTTTTAATCAAAAATATCACATTAAAACTCAAACTTAGCTATATTATATTGACATAAGAATCACAGGGAGGAGACAAATTATTTTTCACTTTTGTTAACAGAGTGAGAAATGGCATTTGGTCCTTGGGCTGTTCAGTGAGCTAACCCAGTAGCACAATATGAAGAAACAAATCAATTTTGAAGAATATACATCAACACTAACATCATACATCAGCAAATGTGTTGATGAAGTGGTGATCACAAAGACAACCAGTTCATTCCCCTACCAGAAAGCCTGAATGAAGAGGTGAGGGCCCTATCCAGAGTCAGAAATCTTTTGATCAGGTGACAAGAAGCAAACAACACTGTCAGAGTGAGACTGAAAGCTGGCATCAAGGAGGCAGAGCAGAGCCATCAGCAGACTAGAGAGAGACCCCAATAACAACAACACCAAAGATATGTGGCAAGCGATCGAGAACATATATCACAGGCTACAAAAGCAGGGGTACCAATGTTGTGCACAAGGTTACTTTGCCAGTTGAGCTCAATGCATTTTATTTTCACTTTGATCTCCACAACAAAGAGTCAGCTGAAAGGGGTACATCTACACTGTAGTGTAGCAAGGTATCACCTGCAGTACTGTCAAGAAGTCAAAAATCATTTTGTCTTGTTTTGTAGATGTATTTTTGATGAACAGTAGTGGTCAGTGCTAATCTCACTGACAAACACAATGCATTTCCTGTGACTGTTTCATTATAAAAAGCTTGTATTTTGCCAGTTACTTTGAAAAGGTTTTGAAGCTACAGCAGCAGGAAATGTTTGATTTGCATTAGGGCCAACTTAATAAAATATTTTTCCCAGTTGGTAATACTGTAAATGAAAGGGGTTTTGTATGCTTTTATCAGTGGGTCATAGACTCAATCACCATTTAGTTACCTCATTTGGTGATAGATAGTGACTTTACAGACATTTATTTAAATGAAAATCTAGACATTATAACTTTAAATTGCTGCTAATTATAGATGCAAATGAATGCATCCGTATGCCTCATAGTGATTTGGTTCACTGCCTTGGATAACCCAGTGTGTTTAGCACCTGGATATTGGGGTATAGCCATGGGTCTTCAATCCTTTAGCCTTGGGTCTTTTTTTACTGCCAATGTATTTAATATGAATATTATGAGCTCATATAACCACTAAATATTTTTTGGTAAACATTTTTCATTACTTCTACATTTCTACAATTTCATTTAGCAGATGCTTTTATCCAGGAGAGAACAACCTGGATAAGTGCCATAAAACAAAGTTCAAGTTACATAGGGCCTATGCCTACAGGCAGTGAGGAGGTAATATATTTTTTTTGTTGTTGTTGCTTTTTTTTGCTTTTTGCGTTTGTCAAATGCCAAGGTGTTCAGTAAAGAGCTGAGTCTTTAGTCTTTTCTTAAAGACTGAGAGGGACTCTGCAGATCAAACAGAGTTTGTTAACTTGATCCACCATCAGGGAACCACAGAGGAGAAGGGTCTGGCTATTGACCACCTTTTGAGGTGGTTGTATCAGGTGCCTTTCAAGCAAGAGTAGTGAGCGGGAGGGAGTGTAGACCCGAATGCGGGAGTTCAGGTAGGAGGGAGCTGTTTTTGTTGTAGTTTTGTAGGCATGTGTAAGAGTTTGTGAATTTGATGTGGGCAGCAACTGGAAGCCAGTGAAGCGATCTGAACAGCGGTGTGACATGTGCTGTATGGTTTGGACACTTCACTCCCAAGATACTCTGAAATATCTCCCTGAGAGGTAGGACATGAACCAGCGGATAGCAGATCCTGAGATGGGGTTGGATGGTATCGGGTCCATTGGACAGGTAGTGGGACGAGAGTCCAGCAATAGTTTGGAGACTTCCTCCTCAGTCATAGGGCAGAACGAAGAGAGTGTGACCCTATTAGCTGTTGGGTGCACAGTGAGTTGGTCAGGTCAGAGAACTGGTTACTGATTGCAGAGACTTGATCAGATATGAGTCCTGTGAGGGTGGTGTCATCCACAAGCTTCAGGAGCTTGAGCGACTGATGAGGTGCAGCTGATGGTAAACAGGAAGAAAAGCAGAGGGGAAAGGATACAGCCGTGCGGGGCTTGTGGTCTGGGATTCAGAGACAGCTTCACATTCAGCCTCCTGTCTTGCGGGCACATGACATATCTGTAGTGATGTGTTAAAGATGTCTGTGAACCCCAGAGACAGCTGATCAGCACAGTGCTTCAGGATGGATGGACAGACAGAGCCTGGCCCTACCGTTTTACTGGAGTTCTGTTTTGTATCTTTCTTTCAGGCTTAGAGAAAATTTTCAGTTGTCTGATCTGAGACTAACTTGAAATGCACTGCCCTTGTCACAGCACAAATGAAAAGTGCAACATATGCCTTCTTAAGCTGACCACTAGTATGGTCTCTGCCTCTGGATGACAGAGCTGTACCTTGCTGGGTTGGTTTCACCTTCAGTCTCCAACAAATGTGACAAAGTGATAACACCCGCTTGATGAGCTGTCTCCTTTTTTACACCCAGGATAAGCACTTTGGCCTCTGGTGGGTAAATCAGCAGGAATGGTTTTCTGATCGGCAGTTCTGGATTTGCGAGCCCTTGTATTTCACTCACTCAGTTTGCCACAAGTGGTTTCCACCTTTGTCCTGAGCTGCATATCCAATCACAATCACACACAGAGAAAAGGAGGGCAAAGTAGAACCATTAAATGTTCTTTGATTTGCCTCCACAGGGGAACCCCTTTTCGCTCCTAGTAGAACCCTTTGTTAAGGGTTGTACCTAGAGCCATTTCAAGAGGTTCTACCAAGAACACAGCATAAAAGGTACTACAAAGGCCTTTTTCTCAAGCTTTACACCTACCTTTACAAAGAACCCTGAGTGGCGTCACATAGAACCTTCCCAGAGAGTTGTGTAAAAATATGGAGTTAAAATGAACTCACCTCATGTGCTAGATGTTTTAGAGCAGGGATCTCAGCTGGTGTAGAGGTGGGTTACACCTATTAGCCAAAAGGCAAATTAATTAGTGGAATCATCTGGTGCATAAAAGGCTGTGGTGAGACTAGGAATATTCACAGCGTGATTCATTTGTGAATGTCCAAAATAGGTGCCACTGGAAGCTCACCCCTGCTCCCCCCTTCCTGCATATGCCCAAAATTGCAGTGGAAACACAAAATTGGAGTGGAATTTATATTCTGTACAGATAAGATAGAGAAGTACCCTAGAGAACAGCCTGCTAGGCTGCAAAAGATAAGGCAATGTATTGTTTGGTAGTTCTCTTCATGAAGCATTCCATCATATTATTATTATTACATTGCAAATATTAGGCACATCTTGTCTCAAACAGATGCAGAAACGTAGTCCATACATTTGTTACTTCTAGGCTGAATTATTGCAATTCCTTTTTTATCAGTCTGCCCCAATAAGTCTCTGGAGACACTCCAGCTAATCCAGAATGCTGTGGCATGTGTCCTAATAAGAACTAGAAAATAGCAATAGAGATCACATTTCTCCCATATTAGCTCTTTAGTCTCCCACTGAAATCGAGAATAGAATTTAAAATTTCAATGGTCAGGCATCATCATCTTAAAGAGCTCATAGTACCCATACCCTCTTACTTCACTAGATCACTGTGCCCCCCCCAATGCAGGGGTACTTGTTGTTCCTAGGCTCTCTAAATGTAGGATGGGAGCCAGAGTCTCCAGAAGCTCCTCACTTTATGTAGCCAGATAACAGTTTGTATTTGTGATGCAGACACCCTCTCCACATTTAAGAGCAGGCTTGAAACTTTCCTCTTTGATAAAGCTTATGGTCAGGGCTGGCTCAGGTGAGCCTTGAACCATCCCTCAGTTATGCTGCTGTAGGCTTAGACTGCTGGGGTCCATGATGCACAGAGCTCCTCTCTCCTTCTCTTCCTCTCTATCTATAAACATTCTACTCTTAGTTTAGTCATTACCTTGTCTTGTCAAAGCACAGCATGATGTGGCATGTAATGTCTCACAGCCTCGGGTTGTTCTGCCGCTGAGGTGTTCTCTGGTACATTTTCACAAATGTCTTGCTCCAGGTAATCTTAATCTGTGCATACAAGTGGCATCGGTTACGCTGGCTGTTGGAACTGGCCAATGCAAGGCCCATCCAAAGCTGCTTTCTTTGGCCAGTAGTGATTCTGTTATCCTCTTGACTTGGTCAGTCACTACTCACCAGTAATAGTCTGCTCAGATTGACACTAAGCACAGTTCTGGATCATAAGCGCATTCCAGTGGAAAATCAGCAACCTGCAGAAGCTTTCTCTTTAATTTTTCTTGGATGGGTTCATCAGGAACTTTTATCACAGCACTACACACTTGAGGGGTTTCCACTGCTTGCATCTCAAGTCTTTGCTCATTACTCCACACATTTTGAAGTGATACCTATATAGCGTTGCACTGTGCAAGAGTAGTTGATCCAAATAAGTGTAAATGCAGCGTCTCTTGCCTTGCCACTGGTAACTTTTACTCCACCATCATGAATGAAACGTCTCTTGCTACCTCCATCTAATGGACAGCATATGATTTTTCTCCCTCCTGGGCCCTCTGTCCATGCTTCCATTGTCTGGAGCAGTACTGTTATGCACATTAGCTTTCAGTGTTGCTGCGCTGGACACAGAGGACATAACAGTCTCTGTACCTCCACAATCAACATCTGTTTTATATTCAATTTGATCACAAACTGACTGGTGATATCTGCAACTAGAGAAGGCACAATAATTACCAAAATTTTGTTTTGTGTTTTAGGCCTAGGCACATATAGCATCTTCCCAGTTTCTCAGTTCCTCTTTGTGAGCAGACACAGAATTGTCTGGGCAAGCTTTGTGGTTAGCACTGTCACAATATACACAGGTCTGAGGGGCATTACTTGCTGTGTGCAGTGCATTTGGCAGGAGTCTTCCATGTGAGAATTTGGTTCTGGTAGTCTTGACTGTTTGCAATCTCCACCTCTAATTCATCAATTTGCGTGTTGTCCCGAAGGCCTTTGTTTAAGTCCTCTAAAGCCTTTTTGCTCAGTCCACTGTTCTGACAGGAGTTTTTCACAATCAGACGCATCGTTGCTCAGCTCCTATTATGCAAATTAACTGCCTTGTTGTCAAGGTGCACATTGTTCTCCACTTCTTGTCCATTCAAAGCATTCAGCCATCTTTGCATCTAGTTACTGCTTGCAAGCATTAGCTTCAACTTTGACAACATTCAAAGTCTCAAATCTTGACTTTCCAAGTTACAGCACCAAAATGTTGTGCAGTGGAAGTTTCGAAATAATGACCCAAAGAAAAATAAAAAAATCTGAGCAAAACAGATTAGCATGTTTTCACATTACCTTTAAACCTATTTTAAACCAAACAATATGAATTATGTTATTTTGTTACCTTACACCAAATAATTCACAACAATAGTGGTTTCTTTGCAGCAGTTCAACTATGAAAGCTGATTCACGCTGTCTCCACTGAACAGTTGATGTTGAGATGTGTCTGCTACTTGAACTCTGTGAACCTTTTTGTAGGCTCTAATCTGAGGTGCCATCCATTGAGTAATCTGAGATTGGTAACTGTAATGCACATATCCTATGCGGCAGAGGTAAGTCTTGGATCCTCCCTTTCTGAGGTCTCATGAGGGCCAGTTTCATCATAGTGTTTTATGGGTTTTGCGACTGTACCAACAGATACATTAAAAGTTCTTGTCATTTTCTGGATAAGCTGAATTAAGGTAATGAAGGACTGTCCTTCTTCTCTCAAAGAGTTATTGTACACATTCTGTGGCTGAGTACGCAGTATGAGCAAAGCAATACAGGACTGTGTCATCCACATAAAGATGGGCGTTTGTTATAGTGGGTGCAATATTCTTAATATAAATGATCAACAAGACAGAACCCGATATTGAACCTTGTGGAACCACATTTGATTGGTAAAAATGATAATTTCCCAAAATCAAATAACTGATAGGTAGTTGTGAAACCATTTACACAACATCAAAACAATACTAGATAGCCTCTGTAGGAGCATAGCATGATCAACAGTATCAAATGCTTTTGTTACATCTGCAAAGAGGGCAGCAAAATATTTCCCGTTGTCAGCAGCAGATACATTATCTCTTGTAACCAAGTAATAACATTGACAGTAGTATGTTTAGCTCTGAAACCAGACTGGTGTGGGCTTAACACAGAATTCCTTGAGAGGAATGATTTGAACTCCAGGACTTCAACAAGACAGGACAGTTAAGAAATCACCCAATAGTTTTTAAGATCATTTTTGTCACCACTCTTATGCTTTAGGACTACATGTGCAGATTTCCAGACCTGAGGGATAATGCCAGTAAAAATTGAGAGATAAGACAGGTATGTAATTTGTTCAGGAATGAATGGGGCACAGAGCTTTAAAAAACAAGGGTCTAGTTTATCCTCCCCAGTTGCTTTCCTGCAATCAGTAGCTTGAAGTGCCTCCAAACAGCAGAGGGAATGAGGGCCTGTAGGGTGAACTGAGAGGTATGGTTTAAGGAGGGCACATGAGCTAGTGGCTGATCCTGGGTACAGCCTATCAAACAGATTCCTTGCAGCAGCAAAATGTGTGTTGAAATCATGGCAAATCTCTGATGACTTATTGAAAAAGCACCCATTAAATGTGATAATAAGAAGGAAAAGATGTAGATTTTTTTAGATTACATTTACTGCTTTCCAAAACAAGTTTGTGGAAGAGCTAGAGATTAATTCTATGTGATAACTGACTTTCACTTTTCTCGTGAAGTATGTGCATTTATTTCTGAGCTGTCTAAAAGTCAGCCAGTGGGCTGCTTTACCAGTACACCTAGCTTAGAGCTCAGGCTTTGTTCCTTGCCTTTAACATCATCAAGCATCATCATCATCAATTCTGTGGAGAACAGGGGATTTGATCTATCTTTAACCCTAAGCCTGGTAAAGGTGCATGGCTATCAGTGATAGCAAGTAATAAATTTGTGAAATGTTCTAATGCTAATTCTACACCTGGTCCTTCAGAGCCATGACGTACATTACTGTCAGCAATGTCAATCAAAAAATACTGTTAAATTCAATTTTTTTCATTTTTAAATTTCAATTTTATTTTGATAACAATTCCAGAGCTTGAGAACAGCACAGTAGACATGAAATGCAAAACTCCAGAGATCTATTAAAGTTTTATTAATTAATTATTTAATTATTATTTAATTAATATTTTGAAGGATCATTCAAATTAGGTCTGGTTGGCTTATCAATCGGCTGTGGCAGATTCTCTTTTAGACTATTAAAATCATTTGTCAACCAGTTTTGGTTAAAGTCACCTCAAACCAGCATCTCTATGTTACTGTAGTAAGCAAGTCAGTCTGCTAAATTATTAATTGCACTGGAGACATCTGTGGGTGGTCTGTACACAAAAAAAACTGAAGTATCTCTAGATAAGTCTAGAGTAATAAATTCCAAAGAATGATGTGTAGTGACAGCAATTTACACAGTAACAGATAAACACAACGTCACATTCCTGCCTGTCACGTTTCTGTTCAGCTTTAGTTTCTGTTCAAACTCATCTTAGTTCAGTCCTGTCCTGTTCATGTGTTAGTCCTGTCTGTCTTTGTCCTGTCACAGTTCAGTCAGCCACGTTTCTGTTCAGCCTTAGTTTATGTTCAATCTTGTCTTAGTCTTAGTTCCTTGCCTCTTCTGTCATGTCGTGTCTTAGTTATCTGTCTTAGTTCTCAGTCTCTGTTCTGTCGTAGTCTCTGTTCTGTCATAGTCTCTGTTATACCGTAGTCTGTTATGTTGTAGTCCTGTCAGCCTCTTTCCTGTCATGTATAAGTTCTGTCTGTTTTAGTTATATGTTCTGATCTCTGTTCTGTCTGCCATCATTCTACATTCAAGTATTCAGTATTTTTCCACTCACCCTGCCTCTGTCTCACCTCACCTGCCAGTCACTCCCACCTAATCATCCTACCTGTGGACCCAGCTGTTTTCAGTTACCAATCAGGACTCTATATAAGCCACTCCACTGAACTCTTACTTTGCCTGATTGTCTTTCTCTGATGCTTGTTTGTATTTGTGTATTTGTATTTGTTGGATCTGCTCTGTACACAACTCCTTCTGTGAGTTTTTGTTTGTAAAGATTTCTTTTGCCTTTAATAAGGCCTTACCAACCATCAGTTCTCATGTGTTGCATTTGAGGCCTTCCACACTCCACATCACACACAACTTCACATAAACAGCCTCAGCACCCCCTCTTTCAACTATGCTTAGTTATGTAAGGAAACCTCACAATCAAGTACACTGTTTTCAAGCCAGGTTTCTGTTGGAACCAGAACATTTGGGTGAGTCTGTAAAGCAAATTACAATAAATCACACAGACTTCTGATATTTAAATGCATCAACCCCATTTTGTTATGGTTGGTTATAACTTATACAAGAAATAGGCTGATGGTGTTCTTGAGGGCCATTAATGATCAGTACATGTCAAACACACAATTCCTGGTCATCCAGGATACTGATCATGGGCTCCAGGGCTTGAAACCTGTTCTCCAGGTAGATAGGCTCTGGCACAGAACAGTAAGTGGACTGCTTACCTCAAACCTTTCCACCCTTCACCAAAGTCCAGGGCTCTGGGGTGGAACAAGCTCACGACTTGGCCTCTGTTCCAAAGCTCAACCATGCATCTTCTCTCAAAGCTATTGGGGCATCAGATGGGACTGACTCACCCACATTGAGAATGGACCCACACCAATGAAGGATGGTGTCAGAGTCCGGTGAGATTAAGGCTGAGGCCATGGACCAAAAAATAGCCGGTGCAGTAGCAAATGTGGAGAGATGCATGAAGAACTCATCCTTCTTCCTCAGATCCTGGCAATCATGAGTAAAACCAAGAGTGTAGGGTAGCAGCAGTTGGACTACAGTAGAATCCATTCATGAATTAGGTAATAATAGGTTGTATTTACAGAAATCAGCCAAAAAGGCATATCTGTCCAAATGCAAAGTGATACAGGGTCCAATCTGTCATTATCTCAGCAAAAGACAACTGATGTGTTCAAAGGCATTAAGAAGGAAAGAAATTTCGATACTTAACTATTGACAAGGCATACCTGTTAACTGAAAATCATTCCAGGTGACTACCTCATGAAGCTGGTTAAGATAATGCCATTGCATCTGAGAGAGAGAGAGAGAGAGAGAGAGAGAGAGAGAGATTTATAAACCCCACAACTCCAAGTTTCTAAATTGATTTGTGGCTTCCTGTCTATTTACAGCATATGTAAATGTCAAATTTTTTTGTTGAAGTACATATGTTAGCCTTTCTGACATGACCTGACATAGGTTTCTGACTGATGTCTTTGCAACATATAAACCTCTTTAGTCGAAAGAGGGGTGGGGAGGAGCATCAGTGTGAGTTTCCATTTGAAAAAATGCTTTAACAAGTGTCCTGACGGGCTTACAAAGATCTATAATTGTCAGCTCAATATAACCTGTAATGTAAAAACAGACATCTAAAACCTCAGATAAAACTGACTTAGAATGTTATGAATTTAACAGCAAATGACTCAAACATTTTTAAAAAGTGAGAGGAACTACAATTTTTTTTTACAAGTTTGTGTTTGAAGTGAATCAAATGTTGAGTTACATTCTTGTTCAATGGCAGGTCCTGCCTTGCAACACCCATGAACAATGTTGCCTAATTGTTTTCGTAAAAAATGCAATCCTGATTACACTATGTTTCTTTCAAATGTATTTGTTGTTGCAAACTTGTATTATATAAATATAATTGTTCAGAGACAGGGTTGCTTGGCTTGCTCCAAAGCGGCACATTCCCTGAAATTGTAAAACCTCCATTGAATCCCCAAATTATCCTACCAGCTTACTGTTTATGTGTGATCTTTACTAAATAGTGAAGCATGCTTCATTAAAGGTTTTACAGACTGACACCTCTGAAGCTATTAAGTGAAGTCATGTCCTATCCTCTATCATATCAGTTCCAGTGGGCCACACTAACTGGCCACTATATGACTTTTATTGAAAGGCCAATATCAGCACAGTGATAAATGGCTCCAACACTAGTTTAGATGGCCTGGCTGGCGGCTCATTTGGAAGAGGAGCTGCATACAAAGTTCAATCCCATCTGTCTCCAGCTAAGTTAAGAGTCAATGCTGGTGCCACAAACATTCATCCATGACATTTGCAGTCAGCTCTGAGACACAAATCATCCTGTGGGGAGTCTTATAATTAGGAGTGTTTTGCATGATTTAATCGATCAACAGAGAAAAACACGAGAAATATCCACAAGGTATTAATTACTGGTCTACACAACTTTCTGTTGCCATATCCACAATTCACTCAAGTGGGACACATTTATACTCATAGGCTCCCCCTCCACAGTGAAACATGAATGAGCATCCAGGGTGGTCCCAGCTTCTAACTATGCCCTGAGCCAATGCCATAGGCAAGGCCTTCTTCTGGCTCCTTTCTATACAACATACAGTACCTACAGCCAAGAACCAGTGTCTTTTCAAGTGTGTTACACGAAGTGGAAATGTTGAATGTGAGGAGGAAAGAGGACTGCACAAACACAGATATATGAATCAAAGGCCTGTCGGCATCAGGGGAGGGGAATACACACACCTTAATCAAGACAAGCTTGTATATTTTATTTATCGCCTATTCATTATTGAGCATATATCACTGTTAAATAATTAATTAACTTCTCTTTTCTTACCCGTAAGTTAGGTCTCAGTGCACAATACCTTGAGGGTACATTTTCACATCTATTTTTTTCACTGTTCACATTAGATCTCAACTTTCTTTTACTCCCCTCAGGGGATTTTTGACTCATAATTCAATCATTAATTCCTCCAAGGTGACAGAGGAATTCCTCCAGTCTGCATTTTGCTTTGATAATGTAATTAGCCATTAAACAGACACTGAGACATTTTAAAGGTGACATGATCTATGTCAAACTTCATCATATCCATCCTTTAAGCTCACAGTCAAATAGGAACATGTCCATGTCAAATTATACAGATTACCAGTGTAATAACAGGTGGCGTAGTTGCAACTGTGCTGTCAATCAGCAGGCTGTAGTAAAAGGTGTCATCAGGTGGTCATCTTGGTCCTGAGCTGCAGTTGGAGCACATGAGAAGTGAATAAACAGCGCGGCTGGCCAAGCAGGCTGCCAGAGACGGTTTAATTAAAACTGTGATATTGTATCATAAAAACCAGAAACCTAATCGTGATGAATAAGTATAATGTAATTATCAGCCAGGTTATAAATAGCTTTAATTTCATGCTTTGCGGAAAATGAAATGGAAATGGCATGGAGGGGAGGTGCATGAGTGTGTGTGTCATGGTGGTGGTGGGGGTAGTAGTTTACTGAGCCTGTCGCCACCCTCTGCCAGCGCCAAGAGACAGGAGCCAAATCCAATTTCTCCTCTCAGGTCACACGTCTGTCCACTCAGCCATCCTTCAAACTTCTCTTGATCTGTCATCCTCCTCATCATCATCCTCACTGCAACATTATCCGATGTGTGACTTGGAGGGGATCCAGGACAGCCAAAAGCCACCTGGCAAGCCAAAAAATCCTGTCAGTTTGTCACCTTCCCTTTCAGATGCTTGATTAATCCCACCTACACACTCACATTGAGGCCATCACATTCTAGAGTACAAACTGAAACTAAATCCTGAATGACCCAAAAGAATACAGGAAGCAGAGACTGCAAGTGATGAGTACAGAATCACATCAATCAAAAGCCAATTTCACTTATGTTTAGGGTTTAGAGTTTAGAGAGACCAAAAAGTTTAAATTCAAGTGTAAGAATACCATAAAAATTTGAGTTTGAATGGAGATGCATACATTTACATATATCGCATGATAGTATTCACCTCATTGCATGTTACATATGCTAAAGTGTTTAGTAGTGAGTATGTTACTCTGAAATATCTGGTAGCTTTGTAGCATCGAACACTACTTTCTGTTCTTCATTTTTGTTGTATTGAGGTGGAGACAGATATCACACGCTGGACAGATATAACCAAGACTACCTGAATTGCTCACCACTATAGGATTTGTTTGTTTGTTGTTGAATACTGTTGTTAGCCTGCTAGTCATGCCAGCTCCATAAATTTGTTTGCCCATACTGTTCCCTGTCACATGCCACTTTTTTTAGAGCGTGCTAGAACATTTTGCCTTTCCAAATCCATCCTTACTGCACCATTAGGTGTATCTTTTTTCAATGGTCACAGTGCAGCACTTTAGAAGAACACCTAATAAAAGCGTCTGACATTAGCAGAAACTCGTAAGATATCTTATTGCTGTGAAATTGTAAAGGCTTTTGATCATATTGTATTATTGTGTCTGCAGATATCAGTGAATTAATTAAGAGATTCAAAGGATTTTTTGAACACTTTTGAACAAATCTCATTGTTGAGACTTTATTACTAAGAGAAACATCAGTACCAGTCTTTCATTCAAATGCATAAATACAATTAATGTTTTTGATTCACCTGAAAACAGCCTCTAGTGGCTGTGAGAATTATGACTGTCATCTCTCCAGGGCAAAGCTGGAAGCAGCATCACATTGTTATACAGCCAAAAAAACAGGGAGGGGTCCAAGGCACACTGGTGAGTAACTTTGACATGTGTGACCATTGCCTGCTTCCTCTTCCTTACCAACAGTCAACATTGTTTCTTTTTGCCATGACCACAATTGTTTCTTAAGTACCACATTATGGGACTACCTTAACAAAGTAATTATTTTCACCCAAACCATGATCATTCCCAAACCTTAGCTGAGTCAAGTCAAGAGTCCCGATCAAACTTTAACCATACTGTCATGGTTTGGATTATTTGGTTTATTCTTGTTTTTTACTAATTTACTTTCGTAGTGTAGTATTTATAGTTTAAAATCCAGTGTTTTTGGTTCCTCATCATCCTCTGATCAGCGGCAGCTTAGACCCCCTCCGGTTCTCCTGCAAGCTGCCCGATTGTATCTACACCTCCCGTGTGCCTCTGACTGCCAAGCCCCAGCACCTCAGCCACCCACCACCCGGCCTCTCACCACCGAAACAGTAAGCCTCAAACTTTTCCCAACTAACTCATATGGCCCAGCTATTCTCTACCATCACTCAATGTAAGTTAATTGAGAAAAAACCCTGGATAATAAATCCCTTAAACCCTTTTCCTTTGTCTGTGTCTCACTCCTGGGTCCAGTTACAATAAACTACATCTAACCATCACACATAGTGGTGGCAGATCAGGAAACAGTCAGATAAAACTTTTTTGTAATGGCCATTTGTAATGGTTTTGGAAGGCACTGACAAAAAACAGATTTCATGTTTAGTGTGGAAAACTTCTTTCTCCCTTTGTTATCTCCTGCTTACTTACAATTAGAAATATTTTACATTAAATGTTCTTCTGTCATCAGTGCCTAAGATTGTCCAATTAGGCAGTGTAATAATAAAAAACCTCACTATATTCTGTTCAGTCGTCAGACAAATGAGCAGCTCAACAACCAACAGCAAGAGAAAAGGCTGGGATAAAAGCAGCACAAACAGCATTGCTGATTTGCTTGTGGGAGGATGGAATTTATGAAGAAGGTTCACAGGTGTGAGAGGTGAAAACCCAACCGCCTGAGAGCCTAATGATCAGAGGGGGCCTTGAAGTAGTCCTTAGGGAGCCCCAATAAAGGCGAGCAGGAGAGGACCACACCAACAAAAGACATGGTGGTCACACTGAGCCAAGAAGAGAGTTTTCCTTTCAATAATGCAGGAGCTGATGAGGTTTGATCATTGGAAAGGAAGGCGATAATGGTCTGAGCCTGCAGAGAAACATGCTCAGTGTTTCAAGTTTGAAACACTGTGTTTCTCACTTTTCTCTGGTTGCTATGATCAACACATATAGTTTGGTTAGCAGAATGATTGCAATCATTAAAATTTGTACAAATGCTTTAAGTGTAAGCACTTTGCTAAATGTCTAATTAGCCTCATTGTATCAACATTTTGCTTATTAAAATATGTAAAACTATTCAGAATGTGTCAAAGTGTAATAAAAAACTAATACCTAGGTCAGAGCCATTCATTTTATAGCTGCTTTTAAAAAAGGTATTTGAAAGACCACTCAGTTAAAGCGAAGGTCTCAGCATCAGTAGCAGTGTTTAATAGAAATGCTTCCAATGAAAAGCAGATAGCAGAGAAGGCTATGCTTAGGGTGTGATAAACAGCGCCACGGAATAATACTGGGCTTTTTAAACCTTCCACTATTAAAGACCAAATGAAAGGTAAGTTAATTATACTTGCAGTAATGGCCTACATATAGTGAAGATTGAATGAGCTCAGACCACACATGATGAAGGACAAAGTCTTTTTTTGTACGGTGTAATCATGAAGTGATATTCCCAATGTCCATTGAAATGAACCAGTTTATTATGTCCCAATTGCCAAAAAGTTTGCTGATGATGAGAATATCTCTAAAAATGGCTATTCCCTGTTTATTTCAGCACAAACCCATAAGTCTTATTTAGACTTTTATTTTTTTTTTTTGCCAGCCTGCAATTTACTTTTTATTGTGTCGTATTAATTTTCCCTGAAGTGACATTCTGATAGGAGCAGAACAGATGGAAATCAAGGATTGTCCTGGCAAAATTCATCATGAAAAATGCATCCGACACCTGTGTAATTTGCCTAATCATCTTTTCCTAATAAGCTCCCCCCATTAATTATGCACGACTTCCACAATGCAATCAAGATAAAAGTAAATCTGATGACTTAATACCCTTCAAAATAATTACCCCCTCCTCCTCCCTCACTGCGACTCCCCTCGTCCCAACAGCCCACACCCATCTCTGGGACAGCTTTTCTTTTGATATCTTCCTCCCCATCGCCTCCAGGATTTTAATTGGGATTAGAGAACAGAAAATACCAAATGTGGCCTGTTGTCTGCTTCAGTGTAGATTTCTCTGCAAAGTAAGACTGACTTCAAACCCCAGCTTACTTTAGTAACCAAAAACATGTGCACAAACATGTGCACTTTATTCATTTTAAAAGTCTGCACTGAACTCTTTGTCCCCTTATTCCCATATTGTATTGTAGTAAATATGCGATGTAATGACATTCTGTTAGTGGCGGTATTTTTAGTGACTTTCTCCTTGTACAAAATACATTGTACATCATATTCTATTGATGTGATCTTAAAAATGTAAAAAAAATATGTAGAAATTAGAATTAAAAAAATATATACATATATACACACCACAGGATTGTCCAGCTCGGAGGCAGGTTGTCCGCTGGGCCTAAGGCATTTTGGGTAGGCACATAAGGAAGCTCTTACCAGAGGAAGGGGATATATACAAAGCTTTATATGTCCTCATTTTGGTGACAATCAATAAAATTAATCACAATCACAGGTGTCATACTGTACAACTCCTTATGCTGTTAAGATCGTACATTGAACAGATGCTGCATCATTGCTTTGGCCTGCATGGTGCAGCAGCGAGGATAATAACAAACATGTCCTACATGAATACAAACTATTATTGTATTCTTATATTTGTGAATTGCAGTTAAGACAATAAGGGCACACTCAATACAAATGTAAACTTAAAGTTAACCCCTCTACCAAAACACAAGATTGGAACTTATGTATGTGGATGTACCAAATGATCAAGAGACAAAAAATATCAACTGACCCATTTAAAACTAGAAAGCACTCAACATTTTAGTAATAAAAATGTTTTAAGAAGCTTTTGGTTCTCCATCAGAATACACAGAGACCTTCATTTTTTTCATCTGAGTACAATAAACATCAGCAAAACAGTGAAAATGTTCAAAATGCTCTCACCAATGTTGAGAAAGCAAAACAACAATAACAGCAGTAACTCAATTCTTGGATCTCTCTTACCAAGCAAATGGGCAAAATAGACATGAAAAAAAAATGTGTATAGCCTATAGCCTAATATAACACACCTCACAATCACAGCAACCACTGAGCTTATGGTTGAAAGGCATAGCTGTCAAGAGAAGCCCGTAGAATGGGCAGATTTCAGAATATGTAGTTGTACATGTGTATTAAACCCAGAAGCAAAGACACATTTGTAAAATCTGGTTTTCTTTGTATTGCGTAACGTGTTATGGCAGCGATGCAACCCGGTGACTAAAAAGTGCCATTAGCCTTTGACAGGACAGGACACAGTAATAGTTCCAGTTTATTTTTACACCAAGCTAAAATGAATGCAATCCAATAAAACAGCCCTGCAAAGAATTCTGTCTTCACAAGGGTTCAAATGTCTGTATAACAACTTGTTTGTGTGTTTTTAACCTTTGTCTTGAAATTGAAAAAAAAAAAAAAGATTCATTCTGTGATTTAATTCAGCAAAGATTTTGGTGTGTTGTATCTCCTTTATAAGAGCAATGCGTGCAATTCTTGGCACAATCTGGGACATCCACAATGTAGTAGCAGTGACTCGACCATTTTCCTGGTAAAAACTGCACAGTTCATTTAGACAACGTAGTGTATTGCACATATTTTCCATATTTTATTGTCAGTTTTCTTCTTATCTACTTGCTCATTATCTTTCTTTTTATTTTTTTTAGTTGCTTTCTTATATTTTTCCACTTACTATATGTATTGTTATGCACATACACCAAGGCAAATTCCTTGTATGTGAAAACCTACTTAGCAATAAATTAAATAATATTTATAAAAAATAATTTTAAATAACAATTTTCAGCAAACTGTACACACCACTGAACCTGGTTCCAGCGTGCCATATTCATAGATGTTCTGAACATGGTTCACCATGTTTGAAGCTTGGTCTCCATCGCATGACAATGAATTATATGTTAATTATTGGGATCACATTTTCTTGTTGCAGTGGTGTTTTCATTATACAGAAGTGTTTCAAATATTTTTCATTCTGATATTATGTAAATTGAGTGGAGTGTGTACTGTAGAGTATGTACAGCTAATGCTAGATATAAGAGTAAAGTTACACTACCTGATGAACGATGGAAAGGTTGGAGGTTACACTGTGAGCCACAAATGGTGGCTGAGGAGCCACTGGAATAAAGTGTCTTGTTCTGAGTCCGCTATCACTGCAGCACTATAGGTGCATCTGTCTGTCTATTACTGCATCGAATCCCAAAAGGCTAATTTTCTCGTTTTACAGGGTTACAAAACAAGACAAAAACTACTTCTGGCTAACTTGTAACAATAAGAGTAACAGATGACGGATTCAAGGACTGCCCTAAAGGTGGGACATTTTAAATGCATCACAAAACAAATGCAAAATTATGTCAGTGGAAATATACATTAGTAACTGACACACGTGTCAACTGAAACAATAGGGTAATCAATATTAGAGCTCCACATGTACTGTATCTGTGGGGGTTCAGTAACATTTTGCTTTGAGCCCAGTTAATCAATTATGTTGCCTGATGGTGGATTATGGTGTCATAAATGGTCAACAGATTGGTCAGTGATGTATTACTACCCTTCACACTAATCCACTTTCACACTAATTGAGACTGACTGGGAGTGGTTATGTGTGTGTGTGTGTAGGGTAGAGGGACCTCACATTTGCTGTGAACCAATGGCTATGATTCAGGGTATGATTGAGGGAAATTGTGCCTTCACTCTGTGATCTACTTATGCAACGTGCAGCAAACACCACCAACTCTCTTTCTTTCTCTGTGTGCAGGTATGGTATGCATGTCAGGTGAACATCTGAATATTGAAAGTAGGGCTCTCGTTCTTCTGTATTTCTCTGTGTGCAGGCCAGGGTCCACTCCAGGTGACGCAGTTCTAAGGCACAGTTGGGCTTCCCTAAGATGAAAGTGTGCTGGTAGCGTAGTTCATGGTGACGATCAAGTGACGTTTAAAGTTGTCAACAGTGCAACTGAACTTCAGCCTTGGACTAGTTTGTAGGATTCAGACTGTTTTCCCCTTGTTTGTGATAGATGAGAGGTTTGAGTAATCAACATGAGCGCAAATGTTTCCTCTTCTGACTTTACTATATTTGCATGGAACAGCAAGCTGTTTTTAAACCTTTTCTGTGATGTGGTCTTTTACCCATTGCTGAGATTGGTTAGTCAAATCAAGAATCTGTTGGCCCACTGTTAAGTACCACAATAAGTGTGGTACAGTAACACATTATGATACTTTTTCCACTAACATTAAAATTTGAAATTAGATCATTACTTTACAGTTAATAATACCAATAAAGCTTGTTTACTTCAACATTTTTTTTTTTTCAAATGCCAAAAAAGACGTGTGTCATTGACCCTCTGGTGACCAGGTGAATTATGCCTCATCTCTGTTAGAACTAAAGGAGGAAGTAGTGTGAAGCTGATAGAGCTGAAAACCTCGTAGGGTGGAGTTTGGATGGATGATGGGTTAATAACTGTGTGACTGATATGATAGACAATTAGTTTCCCATTTCCAACAATCAGTGATAGTTTCTTTTTCACCATGACCACCATCATTCTTTAAGCAAATTTACTCAAGTACTGCAGGAGAATTTTGAGGTACTTGTACTTTACCTGAGTATTTCCAATTCCAAAACTTCTACTACACTAAATTTGTCTGACGTCTATATCCACTAGCTCCTACTCACAGATGCATTATTATAAATGAATGGCCTTGCATAACCACACAGGTGTTTGCAGTTATTGTGGCTGAACAGACCTGCTCAGGTTGGGGTTGTGCAAAGCTGTGCTTGAATTTAAGTCAACAAACTTCATGCATGAAAATGTTGTATCTTGTCCTGCAACAAAACTAACAGGGGAGGCCCCCATTTACACTCGTCATTTCAATGACTCTTATCAAGATAAAATCCAAATGCAATTTAATACATCTTATTTAGACTCACATTTCCCTTCAGCCGCATGCCTATATGTATCTGTATATGTATATGTAAATTTCCGCTCTGTGGGATGAATAAAGGTATATCTTATCTTATCTTATCTCCTTTGGCGAAATAGTACCTCCCTGATATCTCTTCAACAAAATTCTGTCCATAGTGTCATTCTTTTTGTTGCAGTGAGTCACAAGAGTTAGAAAGTTAGACGTTTTTTGTACATAACATACACAACACACCAATATATAGATTAGGACAATACAGGTAGGCAGATTTGATTCTGTCCATTTCCTTCACAATTCCTTCTATGATTCTGTATCAGATCACTGTCAGATAGGTGTGATTTCTTTACACTGAGTATTATAGATGCCCCCTCCTCTTGGCAACAGCCTGGTAGCAGGTAGCAGCTGCAGGTGCATATGAGTGTTGTAAAGGCAGACAGTGGAAATCTGCAGACCTAATGAGAGTCAACCTTTGCTGGCTTGCTGTCATACCACATAACCTATCTGTCATGTTGTTACAGGCTGCATGTGTCTTGATTTAACTTTGTTAAATGAGCTGTTAAGAAGGAGAGGGGAGGTGCATCTTCATGGGTCACTGCTTTCATAGCAGCAGCTGGGGTCACAACATTCTGAAATATGACATAAAAGACAATATTAAATATTATTATTGAGCTCTGACAGTGATTTCAGACTTACCTGGTGTCCAGTGGGCTAAGGGTTACTGGGCTATAGGCAGACAATCTGTAGTTACAGTTTTGATAAGTATGTCCACATCAGTGTACCTCCTGCCTCTCTCTGGGAAGGTCCAGTAAACTCACTTCTTTCTAACTCCACATTCACAGATTTTTTTGCACTAAATTGGTATCAGTTCCTGACTGGTCAGTACCAAAATACTGACAAGCTGCTAGACAAACAAAAGTGCGGGCACACTTTTACTAAATTTAAAGACAATTTAGCTAAATGCAATACATATAAAATGTTGGTTGTGTGTTAGGAGGTAACACAGGCAACCTCATGAAACATTTACAAATACAACATTACACAAAGCTGAGGCAGTGCAGCGTGTTTTAGTGCTGTAGCTAAGCCACTGCTGCACCTTCTTCCTCAGTGCAGGCGCTGATGCTGAAGGGATTTGCCAAACTAAAAATGCTACTGTCTCAGCCTCATCAAGTCAAGGTAACAAGTTTGTAGATATTCCCTCAGGACACAGCATTGGTTTTGAGCACTTCATTTATGTATTTATGCATCTATGCATTTTCAGCATTTATGTTCCTAAATAGCTTCATCAGCGGATTGAAGTCAGCCACCCAAGTCCAAACCGTTCACCATTACTAGATGAGGGAAAATAACACAGTGTCATTTTTTGTGTTGATTTTTCAGTTTAGTTATTTCCTGTTGTATTTTGAAATTCCTTTGTGTTTAGTTACTTCACTTTCTGTCTTTGTTCTTTTCCCACCATTAGAATCTTTTGTTGATTTCACCTGTGTTCCTCCCCTCTTGGTATATTTAGTCTGTATTTCCCACTCCCTTTGCCAGTTTGTCCTTGTACCTATTTTTAGGATTTAGCTTTGTGTTTCTGGACTTTTGTTCCTATTCCTATTTGTTGGCCTGTTTGGACGGGTTCTTCTGTTTTTGACCCTTGCCTGCCTGATCACCCTGTAAGGCTGTTCATTCTGTTAATAAATCATTGATCTGCACGAGCTCAACCCTGGGTGTCTACATTTTGGGTTCTATTTCCTGTGCGCCCGCTAACAAGTTTTCATGCAAAACACAGGTTAAACAAACAGCAGAATGTCACATGACTGTCGCCAAGTTTATTGGGAAAGATTTACAGCCAGTCACTACAGTGGAGTCCAGTTGGTTTAGGTATCCAATAGCTAGCCTGGCGTAAATCGCTAACTGCTGGGTAGCCTAGGAAGAGCAAAAAAAGTAATAATGGGATTTTTTTGTTTTGTATTTTACAGGTTCAAAGTACAAGTGTTCTCTGTAATATGTAATGTATGTACTATGTGATAGTATATGGTATGGTTTTTAAGGCAGCTTTGGCAGAATAAGCTCAATGGTTATTTCCATTCATGTTCCTATTATGATGACCCAGCAGTTATAGTACTTCTGTGTTTCAGTTTTCAGTTTCTACTCCAAAGGAATACCCAGGACAATAACTTGAATGCAAGTATTTATTGATTTAACATCTACTACTGCTACTACTACTTAACGGCATGGAACAATAATAATTAAGTAAGTAAGTAATCAATATGTGTAATAAATTGGGCAATGGTAAAAGTGAATATATGATATACTGCAACAAGCTATGGATGTACTAATAACCGGTGCGAGGATATTTACAAAGAAATGTGAGCCTTTAAGATGTTATTTCGACATCAACCCTGTCATAAGCAGTCAGGCAGGTAGTTTGACCTCATTTGAGCTGTGCTGGCCATTGCTGGAGATGGATGTTACAGCAGGAACTTCCTCACACTGGACTCCAGGGTGATCCCCCCTAGGCTTGTGATTGCCTGAGCAATGTTTCTACCGATATTTCTCTCAGCTGTTTGGCTGGTGAGTCCGCCAGCAGACTGTAGTTGGATGAGCTGCTTAATAGAGATTGTGTAGAGATTGTCTTCCAGGTCTTTCTGGAGCTCTTTCTGAGTGGTCCTTGGCTCTTGAGCTACTCTTCTGACCAACTTTCTGACCAGCTGGTTGGAAATCTTGCAAGGGGCTCCTGTGCATGTTCAGTTGATGGAATGATGGAATGATGATGTTCCATCCATTTGTACATAATGGCTTATAGGAGCATTTAGGAGTTAAGAAACCAGTGTCACTGCTATGTTGTTCCACAATGTTGTTGCAAAGGAAAACTCTTGGCTTCTACCCATCATCGTGTTTCTTATGTCATAGCTTGGTAATGGATGATATTTTAAAATGCATTCAGAGGTGGGTAATCCTTTTCAAGAGTGGAAGTACTAACCAACTACTACCAACATGCACTAACCCAGCTGATTCTAATCAGTACATGTAGGAGGAGGAGAATTAATTAGTAAAATCAGCTGTTTTTAAAAAGGTGGTAGGAAAAAGTAAAACAGCATAAGCTGTGGCATGGGCTTGTTTGCTTGGAAGCTTTCAATACATTATCATAATAATCAAGTATCTCTGGGTGTACAGCAGCTAGTCTTGATCTGTGTCTGCTGTTTGGCATTGAACAGGTAGTGTACAGTGTTTTTTTTTTTTCGCTGAGAGCAGCTCTCTGTCTGCTGCTGGAAAGCAGGCTGATGAGAGAGGTGATTGCAGGCAAAGACAAAACAATGAGCTAAAGGAAACTAAAGAGCTTTGTAGACAATAGTGGAATTATCTGTGGGTTTGTCACTACAGTCTCTTTCACATGACAGAGTAATTTAATCCATTTTGATAAAAAAATATTGATGAGCACCTCTGTAAGGCTTGCTATTCCGTGGAAATGGTGACTGACCTATCAATAAAGACAAAGACAAAGTATATATCTGTTTGTATATACGATGCTGTAAAGAAATCTCCTTGATCAGCTGAACCCATTTACTCTGAAATCCTGTCAAATTAAACGTGTACTTTGAGGTATGTCCATCTTTAATGTTAGGAAAGTTACAAAGTCATTGACATGAGCCAGTGTTCCCAGAACCTCCCCTAGCCATATGGACACATCACAAGTGATGCAGAGCAGCTCTAACTAGCTGTTTATGGGAGCTTTACTTTGTTAATGTGACAACTACTGTAGTGTAATCAATGCTGTTGCTATGGCAACCGAGCAAACAACAAAGCATAGTCGCTGTTAATTGTGCTCTGTTGGTTCTGACACATGCAAAGAAACAGACAGAGAACAGGTGGCAACAGAAACAGAGCTTAGAACTGAGTGTCTCTGCTCACCTGCCTGCTGTGGAGTTAGAGTGGCAAGGAACATTTTAACATTTATAAATTAGAAATCATAGTCATACAGTTTCACACAGATTTCTTAATTTAATGCTTAGTGATAACTGGTCATTGCTTTGGTATTTTGCACTGACTGCAGGTACAATTTATTTGGCCAATAATTCCCTGCAGCCCCACACCTCCTGCACTTGGTTTACTGTTCATCAATTGGTTTACGGTCATTCAAGTGCCAGTTGGTTTGGGAATGCACCACTAGATCACAATTCAAACTGAAACGATACAACCCTACATGAACAGCTACTCATTCACTCATTTTATGACAGTGAGATCTGAAGACTGATGTCAATCTCATGTCTGCGTGTTCCGTATAGATCTGGAGTCAGGACAGTGTTCACTTCGTTTAGCATAAAGACTGGAAGCAAGGGGAAACAGCTAGCCCTGTCTAGAGTTCAAAAATACACCTACCAACACCTCTAAAGGTCACTGCTTAACATCTATATCTGGTTTGTTTAATGTGTATACAAGCATAAATACAGAAATGGCAATTTGTGTTTTTAGGGGGAGTTATGTGCTTCAAGTAGTTAGTTACACAACAGTGTGCCCATCGAACAGTACTTCTGTGCTGCTTCTGGTTGGTGAGCTCAGGTTTTGGTTTTGATATCTGTACAGGCATTTTCATATGCTGCTTGTTTTCAATTTGAATAGTTTAGTCATTTTTTTAAGAAGAGTGAGTTCACAAATGGTCACAGCCAGAGATTGAATAAATCTGAATGTATTACTGCTAATTAAGATTATGTTTGAGATCTGTCTTTTGCACAACTGGAAAGTAAAGGACCACCAAAAGAAAGTGTAAGTTCTCTGAAATTCATTTTGAAATATTGGTTGATTAAGGCAGTTAATATATTCCAAAACAATCATGCACTTATCTTTGCAAAAAGGCTGTATGGGAATACTTAGATGATGCTGATGGTGAAAAGGTGATTTGTGATTTAGAAACAGCTTCTTCTTTCTCAGACATCCACTACCAGATCTTTAATCACAGACACGCTGGCCTGTGTCACAGCAGGCAAACAACACTGATAAACCAGTTTCAGCACCTATTCGTAGAAAATTACATTTCCTTACCACATATTTGGTGCTCATACCTAGCAATGGCCTAAAACACATATAATATTCATTCAAATACACAGGTTTAAACAGTGCCGAATTTTGATACAAAAATTTGGTAGCACACTATGTGAGTCTTTTTCTCCCTTGTTTTTTGAAGAGAAGAATCCTGAGGATCATTCTGAAACATCATCAATCCTATTTGAATTGAGGAAATGTGGGAAGTCTGGAACCAGGCTACATTTGACAGCATCTTTTTCCAACAAGCATTCAAATGTACTCCAGTGTCTTTTTCCACGCACCTTAGTTTAGAATTGTAATCCCATTTAATATGTTTTATTCATATCTTTAAAGTAATTTTTAAAAAATTATAATTTCATAACTAATTAGATTTACTTTCCATCTATTTACTAAACCCTCTTGTGCCAACCACACTGCTATGAGCTTATAAAATGCTAATGTTATGTCTGTGGAATATGAAAAATGTTGCAAATCTGTAAAGAAAATGTAGAAGTTGAATGTAAAAAAAAATCAATATGAAGTTTTAATAGGTTCTACGTCTGTATTGATAGAGGAGGTTAAGAGGCTAGGGCGTGGGTTAATGGTGCTATCAGGACACAGACCAAGTTAAGTGCAAAGTAAAGGTCTGCCACCAGAGGTTAATTAACCTTTCTAAACCCAAGGTGTCTGAAGCACATACATATTGAATGGAAGCTGCCACAAAAAGTCTGTAGGTCACAGCTAATACATTCCCTTAAGTTACAATTAAAACATCATCACACCAACACCTGATCTCCGTTTAAGAGCCATTTACGAAGCTGCAATTCACAAGACAATTTATTACAGTCAAAAGCCATCTGAATGGGGGGCAGTTAGGTTAGCAGATATGTAATTTCAGTCAATGCAAAAGCAGTGATTGGGAAGGAAAGGCTGGTGATGCGAGCAGTGAAGCATTTAATGTGTCTACCATTTCCTCCTCCTTTATGTTGGCGAATATAATGCTGAGAGAACATGCAGATAAGTTAGATAACAGAAAACACAATAGTCCTCTAGAGGCTTTAGAGCTGCATTGTATGTGCAAATTTTGCTTGTTGTTAGTTAAATGTTAAATCTACAATAGGCAATGTTTTTATTTAGAGAGATATACTTGTTTTACCAGTAAATCTTCTCTCAAATGGTGTAAGTGGAAGGCAAAGGAAGAATTTCATTGTACAGGGAAACTTGTTTCTTTTACCTGTGCACATGACAATAAATGCCTTGACCTAAATAATCACATTTCTACAATCACCTTTCTGCTTTCTTACATGTCATGTAAAGAAGAAAACCCCTGTAATCAGGGGTTGGATTGTAGCTTTACCTACTTGATTTTTCTAACTCAGACTATTTAAGCCTCATTTTGGCACACAACAAGGACTGTACAGGCCAGATTCAGAATCAGGATGTTCTGCTAACACTGTATGAAACACCAAGATGTTTTAAATTCATATTAAATATATAGGCAAACATTCTGCATTGGTCAATACAATTTAATTGACCTTCGGTGTGAATGTATTTATCTCTCTATATGTATTAGCCCTGTGATGCTGTAGACTGGTCACCTGCCCTGCATACGCCGTCTTTCACCCAGTGCAAGCTGAAATGTATTGACCACAGTACAAATAGAGTTATAGTATCCCAACAATATGAGTTTAAATCACATAATGTAATTATAACTATAAAACTACAATTACAATACAATACAACACTACAATACTTCTTGTTCAGACCAGATATAGACAGATTTGCCAGTTTATTAGGTCCACCTCACCAAAATTAACGCAACTAATGCATTATACAAAGAGGTGTTTCTGTTGTTTAGCCTACCCTCGTTGATTGAAATGGAGCAGAAGAAACAAAATTTGGCAACATTCACTAAAAGCAAAAGCGCTGTTGACTTCCTGTAGTAGAGCAAATAGCAGTATTCTGAAAGGAAAAGCTGTTCCTTATCACCACTTCAATGTAGTTTACACCTTAACCAAAAGAACCAGTGCTACAGTGAGTTTAAATGGGCTTTTCCAGAGCTGATTGATTTAATTACATGTTACAGCAGGTATACCTGTAGTTTCAGATAGCTCCAGCTAATCACAGCCAGGCTCCACACTGCCTTAGTCAATGGTTAATACAGTCCTCAAGCTATGGAGGAAATCTAAATGAGATGCATGCACACACCCAAAGTAACATATCAAACACAGCTTTCTCTTTCAATCCGCCAGTACAGCAGGTTTTGCCATTCCCTCGGCGACTGCTATCCCTGTTGATAACTCTATGTTGGAGAGTTCCCCACGGGCAAACACTTCCAACAGGAAGACACATTTTAAAGCAGTTTTGCGCATCCAGTCTCAAGGAAGCTTTGTTTAAAAGGTGCAAAGTCGAATGGAGGATAGATGGATAGGTGTAATAAAAAAACTTTCTAGTTAGCAATTCCTTTAACTTCGAAACACACACAGAGTCACAAACACCCGATCGAACCCCTCTCTGCTTCCCATGAGTCTGACGATCTACACCCAAAGCAAAGACAACAAAGCAATCCCCACTGGACAGCGGTCATTTCCGACTGTTTGTGTACATACACACAATCTTCCTGTTTCCTCTCACACTCACCCACTCTCACACACATACACAACTTCCATGCTCCATGATGTAATGAACCTGCAAGGCTTTCCCTTTTTCTCTCCTCATTCTAGGATCATTTTTTCAGTCGCATTTTTGATTTACTTTCAGAGAGGAAGTTCTTAGAGTGCACCCCACCCCTTTCCTTGTAACATGTGTCTCCACCCACTCCCACCCACCACCTGCTTGTATTTAAATACAAAGTTTGAGTACACACAGCACCAACTCTTTGGATGGGGTCTATTCCCCCAGCTCATTCTTTCCAAGTAAATAAGTAAGTACAGATTCCTGCACCACAACAATGTGATGCTTTAATTTGTGAGTAAATAGGTTTTCTGCTGAGTTTAAAGGCACTGTGCCATTGGGGGATTCAACTTTGGGGAGATACTCTGAGGCAGAGAGAAATCATTAGGCGAGGGGTGCTAGGGGAGTGTGCTTCATGATGCAAACAAGCAGTCAGCACTGACCTGACAAACTTCCATGACAACGACTCATACTTTGGATTTCTTTTCACTTGATGTGTCAATCTTTGGGAGTGACAGTACAAAGTGTGGTTAAAGGTCAGAATTACTATGTATGACAGCAATGTTTTGCTGAAACTCTAATTACATTGACTTTGGGTTGGCAAACCCTACATAAATACCAAAGTAGCCAAAGCTTGTGCTAAATTGATCAAAGTCATGAAACCATGAAGTTTTAAATGGCTGGCTCAGCCAAATAACAAAGATGGTGTCTTGTGGCTGATGTTAACAAAATGTTTTTAAAATTGTTCATATCATGCACATTTTTTGGAAAAAGCTGTACTTTGCTTCAAAGCAAATTGTCCACTGATGAGGTAGGGATATGCTCAATGAAATGGAGTTTTGGCCTTAGCTTAATGTCAGGAATGGCCTCCTGGAGTAATTGGCTATGGACTGAGTTTTTATCTTACAAATAGCACAGTAGCTGATTTGTGAGTGCGGATGATGCCAAGAGTTCTACTATGTCCTTCAATTCAAGAAGCACACCCCATGTTTTGTCATTCTCTGGGATTGGTTCACCAATCATCAACAGAAGCAGTCCTAACAAAGTCCAGTTCTCATGTCCATTTCCGCCAATTGATTCACTGATTCTGAAACTCAGGGGTATTCTGTTGGGGCTCTTAGTCTTATCAGAGAATAAGTATGGGAATTCTGAATCACAGAATTTAATTAATCCAACGTGAAGTACTTATTTGAGATCAACTTGTTCAGACACAAGCTAAGTTCAACAGGCACAGTTTCTTCTAGGAGGTCATGAAGCAAGTCAGGTGGGAACCCTGTAACTGTGTGAAAGTAAGTTAACTTGTTCAAAACAGAATCACTTTTAACACCATTTACACTCTGTACATGTTGATTATGTTTAACCTCCAATACATTTGCTTCATGAGTCAATTTTGTCATGAGGGGAAATAACCCACCCCTGACGTCAGTTGTCTGTATATCGCTATGACTGGCTTAACAAAATCTGCAAAATTTATCAACAGTGAATGATTCTCGAAAGCCAGCAAGTGAATGAGCTGCTAAGTTATCAGCAAAGACAAAAAGCACTGTCCCTTTGATGCTTGCTCCTAACCTCTGGATGAAGAGACCTTTGTTCTCAAGTATCTGTATGTCTTTCATAAGTGGCTCAAGAACTTTCTCACAGCACTCACAGCTCTGCAAGGTATATAGATTGTAGAGGTGATCAATATTTGATAGGCAAATTGGCTATTACACGGCACACACCCACTTTTTTTTTCTAGAAGCACCTAAAGGATTGCATATTTCAAATTCATCTATGCATAGACCACCAGCAAGTGACAGCTCCTCTCTGGAGAGCAGAGGATTTTCTTTGAAGAATAAGCCATCACAATAAGTTTAAAAATGATCAGACCGTGACATAACAGATTTGTCAGTTAACACTTTGTCTAAAATATCATTTCTGTCGTGTAACTGTTAAAACACAGAATGGGGACATATACAAGTCATGTCTTCTTCCTGGCAGTAGGGTACTGTCAGTCTTGCAATTATGTTCCCTTAGCACTTTTCAATTGATCTACTGGTAAACTCTCCTGCTAAAACACCTATCTCATATAGTTCTTTAACTATTTCCTGCGTAGCTGACTTGGACACATGCAAAATCGTTTGTATACGTAGGAATAAAGATGCAAGTCTATGCCTAATTAATTCTCCATTATCTTCACTGTCATCACCATTTGGAGGGTTATTATTATCTATTGAAATCACACCTTCTATTTCCTCCCCATTGGTTTCTGCTGGACTGTGACCACAAATTAGTTCAGGTCTTCTTTTTTGTAGTCCACAATCACAGTGATATCTACTTTTGTGCCCAGCAAAGGTGGAATACACACCAGACTTAAATTGACACTGTTCAAAAGGACAGTTAACAGTTTACTTATTTTTCAAATGAGCTCCCAAATGAGCAAAGTATTATACAGCTCAGAAAAATCACACACTTCACATTGTAGCCAATGAGTTACTACATTTGACTGAAATTCATGGGCAACAACAGCTGGCTAAAATTGATGAACCACTGATTCATGTTTCAACAAATGATTCTTTAGAGCAACTTGTGTCTAAAACTATTAAGAGCCACTGCAATAAATGTACATAAAGCTGTGTTTTGATATATCTATGCACCAGCTGTATGGAAACAGTAATAATTTAAAAAAAAGAAGAAAAATTAACAGTCATGAAAAGATCATGTCATTGTTTTCCATTTTTAGCTCGTACTGTTCAACTGCATCAAATAATCTCAGCAAACTAAGCATTACAATACAATGCCTTCATCCATCAAAAAGTGAAACTGAAATAAAATTATTATTAGAAAATTAGTAATTAGTTACTTCTCAGTAACTGAATTCCTTACTGTATATTATAGTAACTGGTTACAAGGGAAAATAACTTTTGCATTGCTTTTAAATGTTTGTTCCCAATTTCTTATTAATGCACACATAGCTACGTTATTTTAGTGTTGCTTTGCCACAGTGTGGGACAACTGTCAAATTATAAATTATAATTAAATTATACCCATTATTGCTATTATGAAAAAAAGTATGTAGCAGATACAATAAAACACACTAGATTTTTTATTTGCCAACTAAATCTACAGTGGATTTAGTGAAAACAATGAAAACTAACAAGTCTAATGCATAATTTTTGTGGAATTTCCAATGAATATTCTGTATACACAGATTACTCTACATTACAGGTTGCATTGTACCTATTGTGTATTTTTTTTAATCAGGTTTTTGTTTTCTCCCATTTTAAGAGAAATAAGGACTCAGTTACCCATACTGCTTTACTTTTAGGCCGCTCTATTCTGCTGATCTGAGGTCAGCTGGTTTAACCCTTGATCGCCCCTCTGGCTTGTTACACCTGTTGACACCTATAGCTACAGTATGCATGTTAGCTGAAGCCATGGCAATCACTTGGATTACTTTTGATATGAAAAACTGTCCAATTTTAAGGAGTGATATTTTCATCATGTCCCAAATTGATTAATGGACACTTTTACTTTGACCAGTGCCGATTCTGCTTTAGTCCAGCGTGGTGAGTGTTTGTGCTTAGTTTTGTTTATCGTCATGTCCAGAGCCATTTCTTGCTATTTGCGGACTACGTAAATGCATAGGGCCCCTAAGCCACCAGGGGGTCCCAAAGCTGCATGTTCAGCCTCATCTGAGGAGAATTAAAATGACCTGTCTTTATCTGTAGCTATCTCATGTGTTTATTATATCACTTATATGCTTAAAAAATAAAAGTCGGATATAAATAAAATGAACTGCAATGATAAGCTGTGGCTGTGTTTTTGTGGCATAATGCAGTCATAATCATTGGACTGCACTGTCACCCAGTGAGTGACGTGCGGGCCACCGACAGGTACGATGGGAATGATTGACAGCTACCCATCATTCCCGTTAGTGAGCATTTTAAACAAGGCAAACGGAAGAAAAACATTCAAAGGATAAAGGTATGGCATTAGTTCGTGATGTGGGTGGATGGGGGGAAGTGTAATGCCGAGTTTTTAGCAGGTTTGTTTATTTGTCCTGCTAGCTAGCTAGCTCGGCTAACCTCGGATAAATGTTAGTTAGCTGGCAAGAATTTGTTCGTCATCAACCCAGCTTTAGTGTTTGCTTCATGAAAGTTGGCTGAAATAAAATGAACATGTCACATGTGAATGGACTGTGCTGTCCTGCCTGCGGGACTGTCTGACTGACTGAATGACTGACTGAGCTCAGAGTCATTTATTCAGATTCTAGCAGGGAGGGAGGGAGTGTTGTTGTTGTTGTTGTTGTTGTTGTTGTTGTCAAACATTACCATGCTCCTGGCTGATAAAGGGAGATGCATGGTGGTCCTAAACACAGCAGACTACCATGCCAGGGTTACCACGCCACACTTAGTGACACTAATAGATATGAAACACTGAGGTGTGACCCCGCCATTGGATACAAGGAAAGGCCATAGAATGTTTACAACAGCTACAAAGGAGAAAGCCATAAATTAGGAGCAATATTATCCCTTGTATCCTGGAAAAGCCATCCCATGCATGTATCAGCTCCCCAAGATTAAAAAAGAAGGAGGCCCTCAGGCCCATTATTAGAAACATCCACTCAGTTACTTACAACACTGCCAAACATTTACCTATAGAACATATAGCTACCATAGACTTTGTGACATAGACACAGACTTTGTGAACAAGGTTTAAGAATTGAAACTGGGCCTAGATGAAACCATGGTGTCCTATAATATGATGTCATTGTTTAAATACATCCCAACTATGTAGGCATTGGACACAGTAAGGCAACTGCTTCTACATGAAAATCCCTATACAATAGAACCAGCCTCAGCCCAGACCACATTTGGACCTCTGCCTGCATGGGTTCACCAGTATCTTCCATTGTGGTGAACTTCTACATGGAAGGAGTAGAAGGCAGAGACCTGAACACCACTTAACGCCACTGGTTTAGATATGTGGATGGCACATGGGTCAAACCCAGGACATGCAAGCCTTCACATTAACTCAGTGGACAGTGACATCAAGTTCACACAAGAGGACATCAGGAACAACAGCTTGGCCTTTTTGGAATGTGCCATAGACACTGAAGAGGACAGGAGCCCCCACACTGAAGTATACAGGAAATCCCCCACACTTACTCTTTGACTCTTACCCACCCACTGGACCTTAAGTTAGGAGTTACCAGAACTCAACACTCAACACAAGTACTCGGGCCCAAGAGAAGGTACACAAACATCTGTGGTATACACTTAAAGCTTGTGCATACCCTAACTGGACCTTTGTGAAGCTCCAAAACCCATGAAGAACACCAGCACTGCAGGTGATGAAGAAAAGAAGACTGAATGCAACAACATCATCATTCCATATTTGTTTGGAGTGTCTGAGAAACTCAGCACAGCCAAACACAAGAAAAGCAATCCAGTGTATGCAGTCTAATGCAGTGAGGAATGCAAAACTTGTATATCAGGGAAATCAAATGACAACAAACACATAGCTCAACGCAAGAGGGCCAGCTCCTCAGGTCCATATTCAGCAGCTTACCTACATATGAAAGAGAAGGCACACTCTTTGGGGGCAACAACATAGATGGTTTGAAAGAGGAGAGAAAAGAAACTATCCCTCAACAGAGGTGGAGGTCTATGATGCCACTTATCCCCCACTTCCCGTGCTGTCCTTTCACCTCTTCCCAGGAGATTAAATAACCGTTCACATTTGGCCTCATGTGACTAAAACAACTGTAATGACTGTCATTACAACAGCCAAGGGCACTAATGACAGAGGGAATATCAGTGACCTTGGTAGCAACCCCACAGTGGTTGAAAACTTTGGACTCCCCATCTTCAGTTAGAATGGAAGAAACCCTTTGGATGAAAGGCAAAACATTTTCAAGTATCTAAACCTAGTCCAGTTGCCCTATATCAACCCTCCTTGGATGACTGAGAATGTTCACAGACATATTACCAACAAACAGGCAAGCTACACTTAACACCCCTATAAGTTTAAACTCTGGATCAAAATGTGTTTGTGCGTGAATTCATTGACAGGGACTGAAAAGCACTCTGTTTCATTGCTTATGTAAATAATCTATTTCACTGTTTATGCAGAAATAACACTGAAAACTGTTACCTCCAGAAGTTCTCCAATGATACAACTATCATTGGTTGTGTATCAAGAAGGAACAAACAGGAATGCAGGGAGGTCATCAAGGAATTTGTCAACTGGTGTGAGCTTCAACCTCCTTCACATAAATACCAGTAAGACAAAGAAGATGGTTAATAGACTTCCATAGGAAGATGCCCTAGATTACTCTGGTACATCCAGTGATTGGATATTGAGATGGTGAACTGTGACTGGTAACTGTGATGGCTCGTTCATGGTCATATTTCAACGATCTAATAGTTTGCCTGTGTGTGTGTGTGTGTGCGCATGCGCATATACACAACAAGCTGTGAAATGATGGAGTAAGAGGATGACCAGATTTTTTTTTTTTTTAACTGACGAGTTTGTATGCTACTATTGCAGGATTCAGTATGAGCATAATATCAATTACCACATATGTGAATAACTTTGGTAAAGATTTAGATTACAGCTTGCCTACCCTGTAATTATCCTGTAACTGGAGGGGAGAACTACAGCTGCATATACAATATCTCACCTACTCCGTAACTACAGAGAAATATACAGTTTGTTTCAATTTTATTTACCTCAGAATATGGAAGATAAATTAACTGCACTGTTTGCTGTCAGAACAGTACATTAACCATATACTGTATGCATATGTGTCGTTGTTAATAGGTAAGTTTGCAGCTTAAGGAGCTATAATGCTGGTTGAACACAATTGCTGAACAAAACTGTCATGTGGTTACACCGAAACACAAGTGAGTGGCATCTAGGGTGGGTGAATTCAATTTGCCAATGGTAGACGAAGTCCCAAGGTCATAAATGTGAAAAGTGAAAAGTGTCCAGTAATGAAGTTTGCTGGTGAGGTGAGCAACAGCTGAGACAGACAGTCTTCAGAGTCCGACTGTAGCCATGACAATACACGACACATGACAATCCAAAGTAATGTATTTTCCCTGTGTGTTGGTAATTATGAAATAAAATCACATCACATAAAATAAGTTAAATAACTCCAGTACAAATTTCCAGATTATTAACTAATAAACTTAATAACTCTGAAGTAATGCTGTATGTTGTGGGCTGTAATCCAAAGTGTTGCCCTAAAGCTTTTATATACTGTTTTTTTTTCTTCTGATTTTCATTTATTTATTTTACCATTCTCTTTTAATACTCTATCCCCCAGGTCAGACAAGATGAGCCAACCACATGGTGGCATAGCAGCCAGAAGAACACCTGCCTTTTCATCATGTTCACCGTTTTTCTCACCTGTATAATCTTTTCATTTGCAAAGGTTGTCTTCTGAAACCAGCATATGCAGCACAGCTGTGAGGAATCACATAACAGTAATTAAAACAGAAATGTTTTAATTTAAAAAAGTGACTTTATTCCTCTAATCTATGCCCCCCATTGATACCATTAATGTGCCTTCATCCACTGCTATGACACTGAGAAATGTGTAATTATTAGCATATGGTTACAAAAACACACAAAAAGTCATTATACTGAAACAACATGGGACTCTCGAGCTGTCAGCCCAGTCCAAATGAGCCAATTTCACAATAAATTGCTGATTTCTAATGTTCTATAATTATACCCTAAATAATTTCTTCTGAGGGTGATTAGTCCAAATCAGAGAAGCCTCGTGAAAAAAAATGTCTTGCTCAGTCTAAACTAAAAGAAAATGTATCCCCCCTCAAATGAAATCTCCTCTTCTTCTTCGTACAGTTTATAACATGGCAAGAAACCCCAAACACTGTTTTAGTGAGCCTGCAGGTAAACATATAATTGCCACACTTTGTATGTTAACAGAATATTCCAGCAAAAATATGGCATAAAAAGGCTTGATGCTGAGGAGAGTCACTTTGTGCTATTGAGCTTTAAATGATACTGTATATGGAAACACCGCTTTCTAATATAATATGCACCTACCTTGATAGTTATTAATTAATTTGTGCACAATTTAGACAATAATTAGATTATAGGCATCTAATACAACCCCATTGCTGGACAGGAAGAGTTGCAGAGATTCGGCATCACTCTCTTATCCTTGGCAGAACAATGTCGAGACAACTGGAGATGAGCTCTTCTGAACAGCTATTGAAAGCAGGGTGAGAAGTTGATTGGCGCTTTCACAAACAAGCCAACATCCATACATTCACATACAGTGGCTGATTGAAAAGTGCCACCACCATTAACCATGCACACACATTCACACACCCAAAAAACCATTGGGAGCAATTTTCAGTTCAGTATCTTGCCCAAGGCATGCAGAATGCAGGGGCCAGGGGCCTCAACCTCCTGAGCCACTCTCTCATCACTGCACAACTGGTCAATCAGGACATGAACTGGTGCTATGGTGCAACTTTGCATTCTTGGTCTATTTAATTTCATTTGATTGTAAACAAAATTTTATTCATAATTTTACAGCATTTCTGTTTAATTCTGACTCTTTGTGGCACATGCATTATCCGTCTTACTTTGTTCTAAAGCAAAGTGAGATAGACATGGTCAAATATACCTAAGGTTCATAGATGATTTTTGTGGGGATGATGGGTAAATCTCTAAAGCCTCTGATGCCTTTTTAAAGCAACAACAAGCTTTAGTATCAAATCTGAAATAATGTAACTGTCAATTGTTGGATTCATTTGGTGACAACTGAATCGTGAGCAAATGTTACAGTTAATGTTAGTTACATTCCACCACTGCTAGCTTTCCACTCTAACCCAAGGTATTGTTTGCTTAGTTCAACAAACTAAAGTAAGAAGCTGTGAATTATTCATAATAATAACATTAGAACAACATTGCTGAGACTTATTTTGCAGGATAAGATGGGTGTTATAGTGTGACATTATATGTTATGACTTTATTTGCGTTATTTAAATGCAATGCATTTATATGACACCATACATTTGAGTAGGAAACTGTAGAGGTTGTAGCTATGTAACATTAGGTCTATCAGTATCTTTTGATGATGTTGGAAGGGAAGTGATCTTTACAGTTTTTTTCTGGTCACCTCCCACCTCAGCTTTCTAGGATGATGTATCAGGCTCCTTGGTGTAGTAACTTGATGCTGATTTAAAGGAGCAGACTACAAATGGGCCCTCCAATAGTGTGTTGTAATATCTTGGAGTCTTTTTTCAGCCCTAAAACTTGTCAGTCTGACAATTCAATACAGGCCCATTTTGTAGTTTGACACTTGAGCGACAGCTTTTTAGTGAGTTAGTGTCCTGACCATCAATTAGGAGCAGACCTCATTGACACACATAAAAATCTCTGCCATCCAGTGCTTTCAGTAATTGCGGGCATGACAGTTTGTCATTATCCTTGAAAACTGCTGGATTTTGCAAACATATGGCTGTTTTGATGGTCCTCCACCACTCGAGTGTCACTCAGTTTTGTGCAGCTGTTTGTTTCCATGTGATTATTTTTTCTTTCCCAAGGCCAAATGGTCGTTTCACTTTAATGAGCTCATCATTCTATAAAACACAAAGCAGCAGTGGGGTGTGGAGTGCAAGGTTCCAAAGGCTGCCTGAGAGTTTTAACCAAGGCTACTAAAGGTAGACAATACAAGCAATTACAGCGAATTGCTTTTGAACAGCTCTTTAAAAAACTCGTGTTTTGTGTTTGTTCCTCTTACATATTTTTGGGTATCAAAATATTGGTCCATGCTAATGTTTAATCTACCTTTCTTCAACTGTGTTGATAAAGTTGGAAAAGGTTTCTGTTATATAAGACAGAGGCATAGCTATACTTATATATATATAAGTACATATATAATTATACTCATTTAAAGAGTTCGGCCTTCTCTTGCCAACAGAGACATTTAAAGAGTTCTCAAACAATCGCAGAAAAACCTCAAACACATTACAATATTTTACTACTTAAGTCTAACTGATACAATTATGTACTTGTGAGCAGCCCAGAAGCACGACTCAAGTGTCAACACTTGATGCCATGATTACCATTTGACAAAAACATTGTTAATTACAACTCAGAAGTTAAGTGAAGAGCCAGGCACTGAGGCATTAAAACATAAATGAAGCCTTTGCCCCCCTTCAGCAATAGAAGATAATGGGATTCCACATCAGTAAACACTGAGTTTTACACATCAAGTGCCAGCATCCTGCTGAAAAAAATGCTATTTGACAGTAATACTGTATTTCCCATGTATTCACTTAAGGGATTTCTGTCCAACAGCGCTCCTGTTTATTTTGATGCGACTTTTATTTGTTGTTTATTGTTTTTTTTTTTTCTTTTAGAGCCAACTCATTTTATATCTCATGGTCTTGCAACCTTCTTTCATATAACATCCAGCTAAGGTAGCCTTGCCTCCTATGTGTTGAATAATTCATGACCAGCAATTCAATACTATTGGATTGGGGAGAGGGGGACTCAAAAGTTGAATTACAAAACATCACATTCTTTCATCTCAAAAAGTGCAGAGGTCAATTATGAGTCCTCTGGCAATATGAATAATACACCGAAGGGCTCCAGAACCTTGGGAGAGTTCCTCCACTTGTGTAGATTATTGACGCTTTTACTTTTTTTTTCTATCCTCAGGTAAAAAAGTGGACCCTTTGTCTGTGGTCTCCTGTACTGTTCATGCCTCCATCGCCTCAAGGCAAAAGAGGCCTAATTTGCACCGGTCTGTTTTGGGGCCAATTATTATAATACCAAATGTACTGGAAACACAATAAAATTGAAAACAATAAAGAGTGTGCCTACCAATATCATGCATTTTAATAATCCTCTCATTAAAGATGCATTTTACCTGTTCAGCAATTTTCTGAGTTTTAAATCACTCTCTTTAGACATACATTAGCTGCAGAACATGGACCTGCTCCTGGCGTGCAGAGAGCTGTTGGGAGACTATCAATGCTGCTTCAGTTTAAACCCCTTTTATGTGAATCACATGAAATCACCTGGGAAAAATAGCATGTAGAAAGGAATTGCATTTTTACTTAAAACCCATTAAGTGACCAATTAGTAACGTGAAAATGGAAATACACATAAAATCACATAAAAATTTTAATCACCCAGGACTTAACATCCTCACCTCAGTCTTCCTATAGGTGATGAATGGCAGATCAAATTGCATTTTCATAAGTAAAATTGTTGTGGGAATGCTGTGCCTCAGCAACTCACCGTGAAGAGCATGCATGTTTTAAGGTTGAGCCCTTACAATTAGCAACCTGAATTCGCTTGAGCCCTTTGTGGTATGTCATTCTTTCTCTCTTTCCCCTGCCTTTCCAGCTCAAACAATCAATGTAAAGATGTAACAGATGTGTCTTATAAAACATTATTTTAGGTCTTATGCAGGTTCATGTGATTTGTTTTATCAGGGTCTTGACAGAAATGTTTCAAACTCATCATTTCTTAGAAATTTTAATAGATAGACTAAGACTAGATGACATCTAAATATAATAGAATGACATCTAAATAATATAAAAAGTTTTTCTGTATCTAAAATGTTTGGAAGGGCCTGTATCATTATGATCAGTTGACAACCACTTATATTTTTCATTTGCGAGTCAAACTCCACAGTCACAATATATGAGTGAATATCATTGCAGTTTATACAGTTAAAATCCTGATTGGTCCTTAACCACTCTGCAAGTTAAAAAATTACCACTCAAACCACTACCCAGATTCATCTTAGTTACCAGCAACTGCTAAATACATTGTATCAGCTAATTCATGGCTTGTCTCACTGTATATAAGTAAAAGTGGTTGTTATATTACATCCATTGAAACAACTTGAAGTCACTGAGATACCATAGGATATCTAGTGCTACATGTGTGTAGATAAATTGGTTTTCCAGTCGTCCCCCTCCTGACTTGTGTCCTGTCTTGCAGCACTAGATGTCAGTGTTCTCGCTGCTCTGTGGAGCTGCAGGCAACATGAACTATAACCTGGGATGCACTCCAGAAAAATGCATCTTATTTTTTCGAATGAAAGTCCTCAGTCCTCATGGATTTCATGCTATAGCCTCCTGCGTCACGGCCTAATTACTGAGAGCATTGCATAGTGAGTTGCAAACTGCTAATCTGCACTTTCTTTAGAATTCACTTGCTTATCAACCAGTCTCCCACCTAATGCTGTCCCCTCATCCCTTCCCAGGAAACTGAACAACCATTCACACTTGACCTCATGCAACAACGGTCAGTCACACTTGGCATGGCTGTTGTTAAACATCCAGGATCACCAACATACTAAGTGGTATCCTTGTTAGCGACCCCACAGAGGAGAAGTACTGGGATTCCCTGCCAGTCAGAACTGAGGAGGCTTCTTGGATTTGAAGTAGGACATCGTCAAGAATCTGCAGCAAAGTCCAGTTACAGTCAATTTAACCCATATTTGAATGCTTAACAATTCTGTAATTTATTCATGCTGAACACAGCAAGTCTACCACAGCCTACATAGGCTTTACTACCATTGAGCACACTGAGGTCATGTTCCCAGTAGCCAAATATGTCTGGAAATTTGGGAATTGTAATGTGTTTTTGCATTCTACAGGTACATATATACCACAATACAAATGTTGGAATTTTAAGATAAGATATTCCTTCATTCATACCACAATGGGGAAGTTCACAGTGTACAGCAGCAAAGAGGATAGAGTAGATAAATACTAATAAGCAACATAAACAAGAGAGGTCTAAAAAGTATTAGTAAGTAGCAAAAAGTATTTTTTTTAAGGTGAATTCCAATTCAATGCCTTTACTAAAAAGAAAAAAAAAGGAAATTAGCCCAAAGCATTTCTAATGTGGCCTGTTACTGCATGGGTTTTCTCCATATCTCCCATTTCACTATAGCTTTGGTGCCAGAGTAGGAGGGCTTCCTTTTGTTGTCCCAGTGCGGAGCAGCCAATCAGCGTGCGCGTCGACATCGGAGCCCGGAAGAAGGAAGCTAAAGCCGAAAAGAGCGCCTTGATTTAAAGAGGAGACGTTACCCGAAGGTAAGCTTCTTATTAATTTAACATACGGTATATTCGCGACGTAAAGACATTTTTTTATGTTCGTGTTTGTTTCTCACACGAAGCAGCGTTACTCTAACAAATAACGGTGCTTTGTTGAAACTTTTACACGTTCCTCATATCGACTTTCCACAGTGACAGATTCAGCCAATACTTTTCCTTTTGAAAAAGGATACGTGACGCCAGTTCGGTATGTAATATTTTACACTGCTGTAATATTTGTAATATGTTTGTTTGTGTCTGTCTCACCTGGCGTTCGTTTCAGAGAACTTTATATCTTGATATTCACCGAAAGTCATGTCATGAAAGTTTTGCATACCACAGTGTACAAAAGGTAAAAATATACCTTAATTCTAAAACTTGGTAGGCCTGAACTTACCTGAATATTAAAGTGAAGCGTAGATATAATATAACTTTGAAGGGAAAACTAATTAATGTTAAACATTAGTTTCCCCAATCTTGCCTTAAGTGTTGCTTACACTTTTATAACTATCTTGCATTCATTATTAAGGAGGTTAACCCCTGACAGATTAAATCTGTGTTGTGGTTAAAATTCTGTCAGACCTCAAATCATAAGCTTGCCATCACAATTTGAGAGTGACAGCAAGTTTGTGATTTGAATTTTGGTGGAGTCGGATCATGGATTGTGCTGTGAGATACGCTTATGACACACATTACTTAATCAATTTCTAAATAAATACATATCAAAATAGGTTCTGAAGCTGCTTCATGCTCAGTTTTACTGTATGTCTACAATAGTTGACAAAACAGTGTCACTTCAAGGTCCATTTAGTAGCTGCTCTTGCTCTTTCAGTTATATCAGACCTTAGATCAGGGGTCTTCTGCAGCAGATGGAGCCGTCACAAAATTGTAAATGTTAAATTTCTGTTTTTCTGAGCACTTTAAGATTTGGCTTTAATAACATGACGGAATATGTAAATAAGCAGTAAGCTTTTCATGTTAGCTAATAAGTCCAGTTACTACATATCTGACTGGAATGAATTCTTAATAAATGTTCCACACTCAGATTTTGTAGTGGAAATAGTGGAAGTTTTCCACATGTATGCCAGTTATATCAGATTAAATAAACACTGCATGTCAACAGCAAAATGAAACTATATGAGTCTACTATACTATATATAATATGTGTCACAGTAACAGTTGTTTAATATGGGAGTAGGCCTGTTTTTCAGGACAGTTTTCATGAATGGACACAGTTCTATTTTTTTCTCAGGTTGAACAAAAGCCAATTATTTGAGTTTAGGCACACACAGAGGCAGTGAAGTTTTCTGCTTGAGACATTCAGTATAGGCTTCACGATACACTGCAGAGGTGTATTGTTGGATGGTACTGTATTTCAGCTCATCATCGAGTCACAGTGAGGCTCACCATGTGAGTATCTCCCTGTGGGAGAGATGTATCCTGGTTAACATTGATCAGGCCCTCTTGTTTACAGTGCAGCGATCCTCAGGGACAGTACAGGGGTTAATTGCTGCCAAGGCTTTGCTCTCTGCCCACTCCTTGCTCTGCTAATACAAAAGAGATGACACTAATGAGGGAATGCTGGAAGGACACTGGCTGTAGGTCATCTGGGGAAGGGTTTGATGATTACCACAGCTGGTTAAGGGACACACCAACGTTTGAAAGAGATTGCTGCTATTCATTTTGCAAGTAATAGATAGTGACCAGTAATGAACAGTGTGTATGACTGCATCTGATTATTATTATAAGAAATGACAAATAGCCATCAAACTAACTTTACCAAATCTTCGAATTGCTATTCAACAGTCCAGACATCCTCATATTCAATCATTTAGCAAATCCTCACATTTGAAAAGCTATAATCTGCCAATACTTTGTACTTATACTTACACTTAGATTAGTGTATTTACTCAAATAAAAACCAGTGGTAAATACAAGCCAGGGAAAAAAAATAAAGGATAGATAAACTCCCGATGGCTGTCATGTGCATGCCAACAAAGCATAATGTACATTTCCATTGCTTTAATGTAATTAATACAACCATATAATCATGCTATTTTCCACACTTTATTCTTATAGATTACTCACCTAAACAATAATTTGCAGTAACTTTCAAGTGCCACAACATGGCAGTAACTACATTTCAAGTGGTGTGAGGGAACCTTGCAAATCAACACGTTTTATACAACATGCTCCTGCAAAGTGTTTCTGTCCGCTGAAATACTAGAGGCTTTTAATCCGAAAGCAATACAGGAAGTGTTGAGTTTGTATTAACAGCATAATGCAGAACCTTAACAGCGCAAACATGAGCAGATCATAACAAAGCTTCATACTAAATGTATCACCAAGTATACTTATCAATTAGAAATAAAGACCTGCTTCTAACCTTCTGTAGTTGAGGTAGGGCCCCGGTCATTATTTGATTATTTGATAGTGTTAACTCAAATTTGTAATAGCTTATAGACTAACAGACTAGTTTTCTTCTCTACTCCTAATCAATTCATTGTGCATTCAAATCATGGACAACATTTGTTTATTTATTTTCACAAAAGGGTAACTGGCAGTTATTGTTGGGCTCTGACTGACTCTGTCAGCTACTGTTCTGCAGGAGCAAAATTAGAAAATAGAACAAAGACAAAGAGTGTTTAATAAGTGATATGTTCAAATGGTCATCTCTCAGAGTTACGGCCTTGTTAAGAGGTGATTCCTATTGAGTTACCTAAAACTGACTAACTTAGCTTATCTGTTAAATCGTAGGTTGTAATTTTGGACTGTTACTCACCCTTATGTCACTATATACTGGACTTGAGTCCAAAGGTTGTTTTTCCACAGCTTTATTCACATGCATGTCCACTGTAGCCTCAGATTAAGAGAAAAGATCTGAGCTTTGCTCGAAAAGAACTGTTGTTAGTAAGTGTTTGAAGGGTTTATAACTGATATCTATCTATCTATCTATCTATATATCTATATCTCTATCTATATCTATATATATATATATATACATACATACACTACTCACAAAAAGTTAAGGATATTCGGCTTTTGGGTGCAATTTCGGGATGAACCTAAAATGCATTATAACCTTTACAGGTGAACTTAATGTGACCTTCTGTAAACTTTTGAATGCAACTGTCCAACTGTTCAGTGTTTCAGTACTTTTCGCACAAGTTGTTGTTCTTTAACAAGGAGCTCAACGGCAAAATTCACAACAGATATTTGATCCATGAATTGACCAATAAATTTCCTGGTTCAATTAGAATTGGTATTTAAACAGTCCTCCTCATCATGCTGTTCACATTTTGACATCATGAGACCAAGACTACACCTAACAGTACCGTGCCATTGCGAGGCTTCAAACAGGATGTTCTCAGACGGAAGTGGCCACTGAGCTTAGAGGGTCACAGAGTGTCATCAGCAGGTTGCAACAGAGTTACAGAGAGACTGGAAGACTCACAGAAAGGCATAGATGTGGACGTCCTTTGGCCAAATCCCACGCTGATGACCGCTTCATTGTGAACAGTTCCCTGCGGAACCGGATGATGAATGCCACTCAACTCCAGGCACATTTAAGGGAGGTGAGAAGCACCCAAGTGTCATGTCAGACCATTCGAAACCGTTTACATCAGCGTGGCCTGCATACTAGACGACCTGCAAGGGTACCTGACCACACCACCAGGCACAGGTGTCATCGTCTTGCATGGGCCAGGGAGCATTTACACTGGACGAGGGACCAGTGGGCCTCAGTGCTGTTCTGATGAAAGTCAATTCACGTTGAGCAGAAATGATGGCCGCCAACGATGTTGGAGACATCGTCCCCCCTCGCCACACCTCAGCAGACAATAAGTCGACTTGTGAGCAGCATGAGACGTTGTTGTCAAGGTGTAATTGATGCAAGTTGACAAGTTATTGAGACGTTGCCATTTTTTGTTGTGGTATACCCACCACTGTTGTTGGCTTTTGTTTCAATAAATTGTTTGAGATGAGGAAATCACCAGTGCACGCCTTTACTTAAATGCCCTACTTTCATGATATAATATCACTGCGTGTGAACTTTTTTACATTTTCCATAAATTTCACCCAAAAGCCAAATATCCCTAACTTTTTGTGAGTAGTGTGTGTGTATATATGTATATATATATATATATATATATATATGTGTATATATATATATATATATATATATATATATATATATATATATAGACAGCTTGAGAAAGAAGTTCAAATCCAGCGTACTTTCTGACCTCCATGCCCCTTAGCCAATGACTTGTGTGAAGTGGGTGTGGTGGATTGTTGGTTTTGGAATGCTACAGAAATTAGTACCCCCATTCCAATTTCACAAAGGTGTGGGGTAGAGGGTTTCCAAAGCCAATGGAGCATACTGCCCCCTAATCTGCGCTGATAGACGACTGTGACCCTGCTTAATAGCAGGGTCGACTAGATTCCTGAGATGGTTTCAAGCCATCTTTTGTCTTGTGCTCACCGACTGGCTCAACATGTTTGTGGCGTGTTGGAGACTAGAGAGTGAGCTGTATTTTTAGTATTATCACTGTTCACTTCGGTTTCCAGTGCTTTTAATTTTAAACTGGATCTCCGTGATTTGGAGTTTAGATTTACTCCTATATTCCTGCTTTTAGATACCAGACATAATACTGTTAGACATAGTACTGCTTTTCTACTGCTGTATTTGAGGTGTGTTAAAATACTGTTAATGCGAATATGGGAGCCATATTTGCCACTGCTACTGTTATAAATTAAAAGCTTTCCATTTGCAAACCAGTGGAGGCCTTTATTCTGAAGCAGTGTTGGCTACAATTTCATCAGGTTGGTTAGCATTATCAGCAGTAAATTCAAGTATTTTTAATACACAACAATATAGGGTATACCAGGGTATAGGCTACTGATTTACATGACAACATCACAACTGTTTATTGCACATGACTGATTGTGCTGCTTTCTTGGAAAGCTTTTCTGTACCAGAGTCTCAATGTGGACTTAATGCACCTTAATCTGCACCTTTCTGACTAATGCCTTAAATCCTTAGTTGCTGTTGTCACTCTGTTAGTGTTTGTCATCCATATTTCTGGTTTCATTAGGCTAGGGTTCTGTGTTTAAACGTCATGTGTCCCCACTGGTGTGGATTGTAGTTATGCACATGCAAACTAACAGCAAGTATATACACCCATTTGTATGTGGCATCATGTGTGGTTCATCATTAGTGTAATGCCTGTCTGTAAACCTGGCCATGGTCTGATTGCTTGTGTCTCTGCAGTGTCCTCCTTGTCACTGTGACCATGAGTTTCTCCCCTGGTTCGCCTGGTCCTTTTGGATGCGCCAGTATCCAGGAGCAGAGGGATCGATGGGAGAGAAAACGCAGCCGGACAGCCAGAGAGTTGGTGCAGACAGAACAGCGCTACTGCCAACAGCTGGAGCTGGTCACCACTGTATGTACTGTAGTGGTCAGGAGCAATGGTTTAACATGCTGTAGGCTGAGAGAATTTACATGTCTGAACTAAAGGCCTCAAAGGTGTCAGTGCCAGAAATCAACACTGACTACTCTACTCTATCTCTATAAGTCTTGATGTAGGCTTTTCTTTTCAATTTGTATCAGGATTTTTTCCCCCACTTCCTACTAACTAAGTCCTCTAAATCCCCAATAAAATATAACAAATGTAATAGTGGCAAAATGTTGAACATACAGACGATACTACAATATGAGTGCACTTGCACCATGTAACATACTTTGCAATACTAAATTAAAGGTAGCATTTATCCCACCCCATAGGGGAGGTGAGGAAGAGAACCATCACCCATCGCCGCAGCCTCATTTCTGCACAATTACTCACCCTCCACCCGTTCACTCCAATTAGTAGTCATTTTTAGGCCTAATGCACATTCAATTTGCTAATCCCATTTTCACTTTAAATGACTTGAGACCAGCACAGCTGCTGCTTTATTGTGAGTGTTGTAGTACAACTGTCTATCTGTGCTGTAGGGCAAAAAACTATGAACCTCTAAGTCCCTGTTGTTAAGGGTCATAAATGTTTTGTGCAATCTGTTGTTGGTATTACATTAACTCTCTGTGTTGTGAGAGTAAATGAGATGTCCGCAGTGAAAGCACATCCTTATCAAAAAAAATAAAAAAATAAAATCTGTTCATCAAAGGCAATCAGAGACAGCCTAGTTCTAGCTCATTAATACAAATGCTGAAAAATAATGTCATTTTATTTCCCTCTGCTCTGTTGTTTCTCACAGTACTTTGTGGAGATCTTAAAGGCCAAAGGAATCCTGAGGCAGGACATTAGAGAAAGCATCTTCAGTTCAATTAAAGACATTCATTCCGTAAACCAGTAAGTATCCTCTGAATAATTTAAAGAATAGCTGTAGTTTGGAGATGGTGGTGAGAGAGAGTGTGTAAATGAATGATGATTAGTAGTTTATCTGTTGCGTAAGAATGCAGTCTAGATAAACTCTTAGTTTACCAAAGCAAGTCCTTATCTACTCCATTAGCCTAAGTCAATGCTATTGTGTTGCAGTGGAGAGGTGTTGTCTTCTTTGGTGGATGCATTAATGCATATCGGGTATAATTACTCCAGATGATATCAGAAGCGAAGAGCATTATTGTTACCATAGAAAATTCGTGAATTCTCACTGCCTGCCTGACCAGCTGTTGAAGATCTCAGGATGCAGGATGCAACTGGAAGTCAGAGCTTAGTGAAGCTGATGTCACCGCATATTTGTATTTAGTATTTCATATTTAATATTTAATCCAATATACAAGCTCTCAATTCTTATTGCAATTCAAGCCAATAGTGTATATACTGGACATATGGTTCATATTTCATACTCATATGTGCAAATTGTATATAAGTCTCGTGTAAATTGTTTCTCATGTAAATTTGTTAATATCTTCTTTTTTAGCCTGTTTAAATTGTTCTTTTTTGCTATTTAACTGCTTCTATCCCCTTTGCTGCTGGACATTGTTAATTTCCCCACTGTGGGACGAATAAAGGTTTATCTTATCTTATATCTAGGCATCAAATGGATCTTGCTGGTAATGTGCTGTAAAACTGAAATCTCCAAGTGTACTTGAAAGAATTTAAGTTTAGCTGTATGAATAAAAAGCTGATGTTTGAAGTTAGAACATGTGCACATGCTAGAGCACTGGATTCAGGCGTGGTATCCATAAATCAATAAAGTAGAAAAATAGGACTCATGATGCGTTTTTCAAGGCTGATACCAAAACGGATATTTTTGTTTCAAAGTGGTAGGAGTTTAACTTGGATCATTTCTATGTTAAAGATAACAACACTCAGTATCCTCATTGCCTTTGAAGCATTTTATTTGACAATTTAATTTAATTTTAATCTTGGGGTTATGGGTGGATCAACACTAAATTTACTGTTTTATGCCTCCACATAGGCAATGGCCATGGCCAGAGGTTTACAAGGTGTCCGTACATCTATCCCATTCTTGGACATGTATTGTCTTGTTCTTGCAGAAGCGAATTGGAGGGGGTCCATTGTGGGTGGTAGGCAGGTGTGAGCCAGGACCAGTGAGTGCAACAACCAGGAAGGGATCTTTAGATATTGGACCAAAGTTATTTGAAATGGATGGATCAGGAGATGGCTTTTTCAGAAGTTTGAACTATAGGTTGAACTATAGCAACTAATCATGGCTGATGATCGGAGAGGCATCTGGCGTCAAGTTTATGTTTGGGTGTAAGATCTGAAAGATAACTAATTTGTGCAATTTTAACTTCAAAGTTGATTTTTTTTCTTGAGATCCTTCAGCCTCTCAAGATGAATGGAACATTTTGTTGCCCTCTGCTTTATGGCAATTACACTTTATCAAACTGATTACATTGTTAATCCAGGGCTGAGAAGCTGTTTTCAGCTTTTTAAGTCTAACAGGAGCAATATTATCTTGAATGTTAACAAAAGGGGAATTCAAGGAATTTAAAATAACTGAGGTGTTCACTGAAGAGCAAAGCTGGAGCTCAGAAGAGGCCAGGTCCTGACAAAATTTACCTGCTGAAGATGAATTGAAAAAAAACCCCAAAAAACAAGATTACAACATGGACAATAAGCTTCTAAATTTGAGTAACCTCTCCAGTTTGCAGTCTACTGTCTGAACACAGGGCAAATCATGCACAGTTCAGTATCTGACTGCACAACTTGAGAAACTATGGAGTCAGTGGTTGGGATACCTTTGATTGGGAATTCCATTTCCAGACTAAATAATGAGTGGTGCATGTTACCCCAGGCTCTAATCCTCTGTAGACTGACAGGCTTTCTTGTTGAGAGTGCTGCTATGAAGATTGAAGTATGAATTACACAGTCTGATGTATTGGATAAATGGTTCTGCAGTTCTCATACATCTTCATTATGAGCCCTTTATTGAATCAATGGTTGAAACATAATGGCAAGCACTTCATTTAAAAAATGGTTTATGTAGAGACAGTGTGTTAGTGCTAGACTGAGTTACCACTGCCAAATGATTGATTATAGATTCTCCCATATTCTTTTCACTTTGTTTTACTTTGGCATTTGGTATATATAGTGATAATTAGTTCTCATATATGGATATATAGGATTCTCTTCCATCTGTCCCACATGCAACATCAAGTATTATAACTGTATACTGTAAGTCTTAATGCATTAAGCAAACTCAATTAAATTAAATGGACTACAGTCTCTGCTGCTGCTTGCATAACACTAGCACAAGAAACATGCTTCGATATTGATATGGAAATTGGATATCATATTGGCACTGGTAACCAGCCCATGCTAAATGTAAAACATTTATTTTACTTTGAATGGTAAAACAAGGACACACTAGACAGCACACAATATGCAAGTAACATATCTTTTGATGTCTAGGGCATTTCTGATCATGGGTTCATTTCAGCCATATTACCCTTATTGTGAATGGATTATTTAACAAGTAGCGTTCGGCAGTAACACATTACTTAATGTTTTAGAGAAATGTGATGACTTTTTTACAAGTAGTGTAAGGAATTACAATCTAAAATTCAGTAGTTACTTTCCTGTTACTAATCCCAGTAATGCTTAGATATTTTGACATTTTGGGGGTTGTTTTTTTACTGTCTTGTTGGGATTTTAATGGAGGATCAATATCAGTTTTATCTCAGTTGTTCATTGGCCAGACTGGTCCAAGATTTGTTAGCTTGGCGCAGGAAGATGGAGGTCTGGGGAGCTGGTTAGGTGCCACCAAAAGAAGAGAAATGCACCTACTGCTAACTCCAAAGCCATCTTATTTGCATATTGTGTCTCCTTTGCTGGCTGGCTAATGTTAGCCACTGGTAAGCCTACATTCAGGAACCAGCTGGTTTTTTTCAGTTGTCGGATGTGTGAACATGCAGCTTTGCTGTGAGGACAGGACTTGAGGATTGCTGTGTGCAGTCACTATTGATGGTCAGTAAATCCCTCCAAACTGTAAGCTGACTGCCTGTTGAACCGCAAGGTCTTGTTTTCTTTTTCCCCACGTTAAATACAGAAGATGTGACATGTGGACATCGGCTTTGGAGTTGTCTAAAGGCTCCTTTGGTGAAGAAGAACTGAGTATCAAAGTTATGTAACCAGTAACTAGGACTGCCCCAACTAAAAATTTTCCTAGTCAACTAGTAGTCGCTAGTTCAAGCCATGAGTAGACTGGTTGTTGCACGGTCATGATATAAATGTGATTATTTTAATATATATGTCATGGGGCATCAGAAAATTGTTTGAGGTCCCTAGTTACTGTACCCTGTACTGTGCTTCAAACCTGACAAAATGTTTGTTTAAATGGAACAGTGGTGTGAGAAGAGAAAAGTGCCTATGCTACAACCATTCTCCTGATACTTTTGTGTGGGCGACTAACCGACAATAAAAACTTGGTCGACTCACAGTTTGTTTGACTGTTTGGGGGCAGCCCTACTAATTGCTTGCTGTTGAATAATCAGTAAAGCAATGAGATTACTTTTTTAATGAGTAATATGTAATGAGTAATTGATGACATTTTTCAAATGAGTTTCCCATTACAACAAGTATACCAAGACCAAAGGCGATGGTTTAAAATGAATGAAAGAGGTTCAAAACAACTACACTATTATTATTATTTACACTATTTTATTATGCAGTTATATTTCTTCAAGCAATGATAATAAAACCACTACTTTTTGGAGGCACCAGGGTTGATTTTATACTGATTTTGATTTAGATACTTCTGCTTCTTGTTCTTCATCATTGTTTCCCTTCTCTGCCACTTTGGCTTCAAAGATGACCAGGTTCCATTTTAGGTTTCCTGGCACATAGAGAAGTTGTGTGCAGATTTTTAAAAGATTTAATAAACAAATCATAACACTAAGAAATGGTAAGGAGTCAGTGGGACAGTGTACACATACGGAAAGCTGAGCAAGCAGGTGATATGTTCCCATTTAATTCCAGCAGATGGTGACTGTTGTACAGATCTGAACAATCCCAGGTTGCTAGGAAATATAACTAAGTTTATCAGAGAAATATTATTATAAGATTATTTTCCTGCGATGAGTTGTTGATCCTCACAAACCAGCAAACATCCACTTCAGTGGCAGAAACCTGTGAGAGCTGTGCTCATCAGCTCTGCACAACCTAATGGTTCTTTAATAGTATTACAAGTGTGTCAGTGAGTGCAGAGTGCAGGTACAGTCATCTGATGTTTTTGTCCTTATTTACTTAACTCCAGAGTGCAGTGGGAATAGTAGTAATCAATTATGCCTTCATTAAGCTTTGTTGAGTTACAAAAGAAAAGGATACGTGTATGCAATGCCATTCATTCTGCTTCTGACTTTTTTATGGACAACAGAGCAAGCAGCAGAAGCTCCAACCCAATTATGCCCAGTTGCTATCATGACAAACAAGAATCAACAACTTGAAGGATCAGTCAGTGGATCCATGAAGGAGCATACAATCAGCAGTGGATTTGAAAAGTGGAGGAGGGGGTTCATAATGAGAATATGTGTAGTCTGAGAGGCAGATCAGACTAGGAGTGAAACGAGTCACAATGTGAGCAACATAGCACGAATCACATTGTACAGTTCACTGAGAGCAACAAAGTGTAGCTTTATTGCTTTATTTTCCTCGCAGTGAATCTAGTTATGTTTATGCAATTCATAAGTAGTAAATTATGTTAAGCAGATGCTCACTGTATCGTAACAATTAGTATTCCTTTATTCAAGCCTTCTTCAAATCAAGGCACCTCAGCCTGAATTGTTTGGTTAAGGTTGTATCCGCCCCAGATGTCGCAACTGCTTGGAATTTAATGTGGATTATCGTGACACACAGGGAATGCTAATGTTATCTCCATCCTTCTGCTGATGGCCAGACAATTTAATTGCTGTGAAAAGAGTATAAAAAATGTAATCCATAATTTCATATTTATCATAATAGCCTCTGGCAATGAGAGGGTAAAAAAACGGAAACACAGTTTTTCCCGCCCTTTGCCCTCGTTAGAACTCTCTCGGCTGCTCCTGCGTCTCCTGATTATTAACAGAGGCTACTTCGATGCACAACTTCATTAAAATCTATTTAAATCAACTTCAACAGCAAAGTGCTCCTTCTTACAGCATGTACAACTAGAAGTCTCTGGGAACATCATTAGAGAGTAGGATTTTGTGTGTGTGTGGTACTTCCTCTAAGTTTGGATAACAAGCTCCTTCACAAGTGTCAACACCTCCAACCAATTGCATCCGTGCTACAGTAATGTGCCTGACAGGCTGAATGACTGCTTTGCCTCTGCCTTGATCCAGTTGTTTTGTTCCTGAGTTCAGCTGGCGTGTTTTCACTACAAAGTGACACTGGGTGCCCTGAAGGTAGACCCACCGTCTGGGTCCCAGTAAATGCGTCACCCACAGGGAGAGGCCTTCAAATGACACTACAGCGCCTCACCTGCTAAACCTCCCATTAACAGGAAAGCAATCCTCTGAACTTTGCTCAACCTCCACACTTTCTCTAAACATGTGTGCCTTTGCTGAAAATGATGCTTCAGATGTGATCTTGCTTTATTTGTGCTCCTTCTTTTCACTGATGCAGAACAGCAGTGCATTCTCAGGCAGTAATGTGCATTAACTCAAAGTCCAATGCGTTTTGACTGGAGGCTAAATGCTCACTGGGGGACACTTTGAATTGAATGTGTAAAAGGTCTGTGAGGCACAGAAAATATGCCACACATATTTAAATAGTTATTTCCGCCATGTCCTGTATTGAAGTTAAGTATGCTGTTGTGACTCAGTAATGGTCGATCTGCATGTTTGTATACCCTAAAAATGAGTGACAGTGACCTATTCTACATTTGTCGAAATATATGGTGTATTTAATTTAAGGCTGAAAAATTTGAGGAAAAAATCTAATTGCAATTTTAATTACCAATATTGTGATTGCAATTTTTTTTTTAAATTAAACTCCAGTACTGTGGTTTTGATCTACTTAGATTCATTAATTTATTAGATAATTTTGGTACCAAGCATAACCAGAAATGTATCTTGCTTTTACATTAATAGAGTCAAATGAAATAATGACCTTGTTTGTTGTGTCCTCCCAGGAAAGGCAGTTTCTAAGTAAACTTCTCATGGAGGCAGCATGTACCACCTCTCTAGACAATGTCCTGGGGACAACCCTGAATTCAGACCAAGCAGCAACAACATCTGGGCTGAAAAATTAAGCCACTGTGGAAGTGTCAAAAACTGTAGTTCCCCGAATGGCCACTTGAGGCTGGCTCCAAAAGTCAGTCAATCCACATAGACCCCAATATTAAAATGCCCAATTTTACAGCAGCTGTTTACAGCCTGGTACAGTTACCATTAAAACTGTGAACTTTAAATCAACTCCCTAGTTTAAACTATATTAAGGCTTAAAATTATGCATAATTAATGGTGTAGCCACTATGGATGACAGCTAGCCGCTTATTCTCTGCTAGGCATCATCTCAGCTCACTGAAGTTACTGAACTTGATCTCTTGGCTGTGTTTGTGGTGTTGTTGCCTTTTGAATACTTTTTCATGCTAATATCAGGCAAATAATATGGCTTGCTGTGCAGTTAATCGTCCTAACAGACTGTCCAAAAAGTCTGTGCTCCAGTTTTTTTTGTTAAGTAGCTAATCAGCCAGCTAATGAATTAGCCTTGGATTAGCCCTAAAGTAAGATGCCCAGCTGTGTGGTATCTTGGTGTGGGACATTTGTGCTGTGTTCTCAATGTGTATGTTCTGGTGTTTGTGGAGCTGGGGTGGTGCTGCTAGTTGGCTGGAGTTGATTGTGCTGCTACATCGACTCAGTTTCTCTCCATTGACCAGGACGGGTATCTCATTGGGGAGAGAGTGGAGGTTGATCTAATCTTAAGAAGCTAACAGGGCTGTATGATAGCCAAGGTTATTAAACCGGCATGCACCAAACTCAAAGATGTTGTTTAAATGCTTTTGAAGAAAAGTTGTCTGCATGAGGTTTGAAAATAAAGGTCTGCCATGTTAGTTAGCTAACGTTATGCACCTAGCTTATGGGCAATGTAACACTAACGTAGCATTATGCTAGACTTGCCATGGTACGTCAAAAAGTGACAAACTATGTGCTAGGGTTATGATAAGGTGTGTGTGACAAAATATTAATGTAACAAATCAGCATGGTTCCAGAAATAACGTTAACCTAGATGTTGCAATATGTTATTGGTTGGGCTGGATGTGGTTATTGAGGTTATTATTTTTTATTAATACGAAAATATTAACATGAATATTTATAATTGTATTAATATTATTTGCTAAACAGGCATTTTAAGTTTATTGCACTCCAGAAATAGATTGATTATGATCAGCTCTAGGCTAAAATATTGACATATGACATTACGCCTTTTTGGAGAATTATGCAAAGTAGCGTAACCAGCGTGTTAATACAACAGGGTTAGCTGGCTAGCAACTTCACAGAGTGATGTGTTTCTTTGATGAAAGCCATCTTTGACCGTGCCAAAATAGTGGGATGTAGAAACCATATTAACCAGACAACAGCTGAGTTTTTTGTTTTTTAGTCAAGTCACAGAATTAATGTTAATTAACTGCAGCAGAGTTGCCAGTTGCCATTATAGATGGCCTACAGCTTCTTAAAACACTGCTAATTCTGTAAGTTTCTAATTAAAATTTCAGCTCCTGAGATTTGAAAATTCCACTCAAATCAGAGTTTTTGCTTTGAAATGATATGCCATTCAGCCTTAGTATGATGTGTTGATTATATCTAACCTGTTTTTTTTTTGGGGTGGGGGGTTTGCAGATCTCTGCTGGTCCATTTGGAGAATGGCTACTTTGGCCAAGGCTTTGACAAGTTCTGTCCAAATCTGCACCACTACAACACATATGTGGACAACACCTATAATGCCAGCAAAGCGCTCAAGGTAGGAACACAGTATTCCACATGACTTTCACATCTCTCTGTCAGACTCACCTGTTGCACTTAAGAGCATTTCACAAGCTGTTTTACATTAGATGTGATAATATTTTATTAATCCTTGTGTGAATGTTGGCCAATGCGTTCCACTATTCTGTTATGGGACTAAATTCACAAAAACATTGTATTCTTTGTTGCTGACACAATTAGTTCCACTGCTGTCAGCAGTGATGCCAGCACTGCAACACTTTCATGTATGTTCTATATGGCATGACAGCAACTGGTTATGTGGTTTTATTATGAATATTCAAGATGAATCCAGATATTACCAATTTTCAGCATTTCATGTATTTGTCTTTTTCTGGGAGTTGCATGGTAGAAGTATTTCTTTGCAAACAACAGCTGGGTGCAGTGACTGCAATCTTGTCGTCACGGTGAGGTTGCCAGGTTTGAAACCGCCGTGTCTGTACAAAGATCAAAACCAAAACTTAAACTTTAAACAGAGCAGGGAAGCTGTTCCCCCTGCTTCGAGTCTTCATGTTAACTGGGTAACCACGTCCGGACTCCAGCTTCATACTTGACATACAGACATGAGATTCATTCATCTTTTTCATCTCAGTCAATGAGCATATTTCCTAAAATTGTGACCTATTCCTTTCATATTCTTTTGAAATAAAAATCAACACCCTCACAAATTTCAACACTTTCCATAAATCACATCCTGACAGTGATACCAGTGCAGAGTTACAGAATTTGTGCTCATGAGATAAGATTGGATTTCTTGAAGTGTTACATCCTTTGTTTGTGGACTGGCCTGCGACCAGCAGAGATATCCTATTGCTAGCTTTACATCAAAGCTGCGAAGATAATATCATCATAATTCAGACTGTTTAAACATTGACTATTGCATTGATTATGGACCAAGCCCTGTAACTTTGTATAGATTCTCCCGCAAAGGTGGCAGTGAAAGACATCATCCTCCCGCTTCACTGTGCCTATGTTTACCTGGACAGGCCAAGTAGCAATGTGAGAGTCAGTCCTGTCACCCTTTCTCTTCAGGCTCTACACCTCTGACTTTACATACAACTCTGAGTCATGCCACCACTGATGACTCTGTGTGCTGCATCAGTGAGGAATAGAGGGTGGAGTATAGGGGTGTCAATCTTTCGTTTAATGGTCTTGGCTGAATCACCTGCAGCTGATCAGATGAAGCAGTTGGTGGTGGTCTTCATAAGGCAGAAATCACCCCTATTCCAGGATTACAAGTACCTGTGAGTACACTTAGAACTTAAAGGTTGTGTACAAGAAGAGCCAGAGCTGCAAACTGTGGAGTATAATGGAATAATGATGCTCACCCTATCCACAATGTGCTGGTCATGCACAGGAGCACCTGCAGCAGCACCTTTGCCACCATGATGCACAACAGAATGCCACATGAAATTGTTTCTTACTGTGCCAGTCAAACTTAACAACTCGTCTACCTCATGTCGAGAGATGGACTACAGAGGGATTGGGTGGTGAGGTGTCTCCAGCCTCCATTTCAGCTCTGTTCTGCTTCTTAAATCTACCTCTTTCTCTCTGGATTACTGTCTCTCCATGGGTTATAATCTTGACATAATCAATCAAGACATAATGTGCAATAATGGGACTTTCATTAAACATTTTGAATTAACCATATACGCTTACCTACACTTAAGAATTGATATTGTACATACATAATGATATGTCACTTCTCATACAAAAAAATGGTATACTGGCCATACTGTTAACCTGATTTTATTTTTGACATATTTTGGATTTGCATCATGTCATGAGCCATGTTAACTGGTATTGTAATATTTACAGTAACAGTTTACATTTCTGGCACTTTAGATTTCTACCTTATTGATATTTCTTTTTATATATTTTATTTTATATTTGCTATCTATGCAACTGCTCCACAGCAATTTCCCTCAGGATAAATAAATCTTGTCTTCTCTTAATTTATCTTATCAGGCTTTGGATGCTCACCTAATACCCGATAGTAATAGATAGCAATAAAACAAGTATAGCACTACAATATCTATTTCAGAATTGGTACAATTATTGCTTTTGAGAAGAAGAAACATAGTTAATAAACCTCTCTCATTCTATATTATTTTGTCGCTGTAAAATGTTTATTTTAATGATTTACGGAAATGACAAGGCTTTTCATCATCAAAATGTTGACACATACTCATGCTGACATGATTTGCAAATGCATATTTAATGACAGCTTCCCTCCCCCTTCACCTTCTCATACTTCAGCTGGCAGTCCATCATATTAGTGACAACAATATGGTTTTGGGTTTGTCAGGCAGAGTACGCATCTAGGAAGTGATCTGAGATTCAGGGGTCGTCACTGGTTTTGACATGTCCATCAACGGTTCTGCAAGCTGCATGCAGGTGGTCTAAGTAAAAAGACATAGATAGCTCAAAATGAATCCAGATGCTGAGCATAAGACACATACAGTCCATTATCATGTTATGTTCTTTTTTAATTAGTTGCAGTTGGATTGTCCTACTGTCATAGAACAGTGTAGTACATGAAGGTATTCAGGCTAAGTTCAGTGTGTACAGGGCAGAGATTTCGTTGCCGGTATAATCCCAAAAATACTGAACAATTTAGGATAAACCTTACTTGCACCTCAGATATGTTACCTTTAAAAGCACAAAGTTGTGTCTTGTAAATGTGCCTGTATAACTTGAAGAATAACTTCAGAATGATTTATGTGTTGTCTTAGATCCAGCTGAAAAAAAACAAGGCCTTCAAGCGTTTCAAGAATCTACAGGAAGCTCGACCAGAGTTCAACAACCATAATCTTGAGGACTTGCTTCAACTTCCCATTCAACGGATTGATCAGTAAGATTTTTGCCTGCTGTTTAAATTAAAACATACACCGATTAAATCCGATTGATTAAAAATGCCACAGGGCTAAAAAAATTTGAACACCATTAACGAGAGAGTACCTCCATCTTGGTTGTCCTGTACTTGATGTTGCTGTAGCAACTCCTTTTGTATCAGCTGGGGTTCCTGTGGCGTGTGGGTGTGCGGGTGGTGATAGTGAAGGGTAATCTAATGCTGTGATTTCTCCATTGTTATATAGCCAGTGTCTTTGCCAGTGATTTTTAAACTTTAAAGATCTTGATTGGTTTTCTTTCTTTCTTTCTGTCTTTATTTTAATTTAAGGTGTTTTGTGTGCACAATAGGAGTGGGCTAAAATACTATCATGATATTCCACCTGTATTTTTGACAATATATACTGTGTAGTCTGGAGGATTCACTGGATGTGTTGGAGGAGCAGACAGAGGCAGAGCTGTGACTATATATAACAAAACTAAGTAACTTTGTGATCATAGTAACTCATCCAAACAGACCTGCTGTACTGATGGCAGTCAGCTGAGTCCAGTGGATCAATACTGAGTATAGAGATGCACTGATACTGATACCAGTATCAATCTGATACTGTGCTCATGTACTTGTAATCGAAATCATAAAACTACTCCAATACAACCATAGCCGATACCATTTCAGGGCAAAGGAGGAGTAATGTCAGCAGTTTGGAGATATTTTCGGATAAGCAATGATGACAAAAGTAGAGCAGACTGCATACTTTGTTCTGCTAAATTGTCAAGAGGGGAGGGGAGAGGTGAAAAATAGCTCCTTGATCACAAGCAATTTGATTAAACATCTAAAGAACCAACACAACGCAGAGTTTAAGGAGTTTGCAAATACCAGCAGCAAGAAATGGCAACAACCAAGTTAGCAGTAAGTTCTAGGGAAGTGGGGGAAAATCTCCAGGGAAAGATAACAGAAGACCCAGTCACTTGTATATAATACAGGAAAATCCACCAAATTTATTACAGGTTACTTTGTGAAATGTGTGACAGTGCCATGCTTGTTCCTGAGAACAGTTGAATGTTAAAATCTCAGCAACAGCATAGCATCATGTTGTGCAGTACTGTGCAAAAGTTTTTGGCAGGTGTGAAAAAATGCTGTAAACTAAGAATGCTTTAAAAAAATATGTATAATAATAGTTTATTTTTGTGAATTTACAAAATGATAAGTGAGTGAACAAAAGAAAAATCTAAATCAAATCAATATAACAGACATCAACTGGCTTAAAACTGGGTGAGGAACAGCCAAACTCTGCTACCAAGATGACACCATGGCAAGACTGAGCACAACAACAAGACACAAGGTAGTTATATCAGCAACGTCTCTCCCAGGCAAAGATTTCAAAGCAGACTGGGGTTTCAAGATGTGCTGTTCAAGGTCTTTTGAAGAAGCACAAAGAAACGGGCAAGGTTGAGGATTGTAGTGGTCGGCCAAGGAAACAAGGAAAGTGCAGCAGATGAAAAAACACATCAAGCTTATTTCCCTTCGAAATCAGAAGATGTCCAGCAGTGCCATCAGCTCAGAACTGGCAGAAACCAGTGGGACCCAGATACACCCATCTACTGTCCGGAGAGGTCTGGCCAGAAGTGGTCTTCATGGAAGAGTTGCAGCCAAAGGCCATACCTCCGACGTGGAAAAGGACAACAACCCCAAACATACAGCCAATGTTATTAAGAACTATCTTCAGTGTAAAGAAGAACAAGAAGTCCTGGAAGTGATGGTATGGCCCCCACAGAGCCCTGATCTCAACATCAATGAGTCTGCCTGTGATTACATGAAGAGACAGAGGGATTTGAGGAAGCCTACATCCACAGAAGATCTGTGGTTAGTTCTCCAAGATGTTTGGAACAACCTACCAGCTGAGTTCCTTCAAAAACTATGTGCTAGTGTACCTGGAATAATTGATGCTGTTTTGAAGGCAAAGGGTGGTCACACCAAATACTGATTTGATTTAGATTTCTCTTCTGTTCATTCACTGCATTTTGTTAATTGGTGAAAATGAACTATGAACACTTCCATCAAACTTTTGCACAGTACTGTGTGTACGTATATGTGTATGTATATATAATTTGTTTATTTATTTTTATTTATCATTTTGTCATCATGATTGCCCATACTGTAATTTTACTATAATGGCGTATTCTGTAACGTACAACACCTGCTGCATGTCTCTATGTCCTTGGAGAGGGATCCCCCTCCATCTGTTGCTAGTTCTGAGGTTTCTTGCATTTTCACCCTATTAAAGGGGTTTTGTGGGACTTTTTCCTTATCAGCATTGAGGGTCTAAGGATGTAGTGTGTCATATGCTCTTGATATTGTAAAGCCCCTTAAGGCAAATTGTTGATTTGTGATAATGGACTATATAAATAAGAATGACTTACCATGACATTAACAGCAAACGACATCAAGAGCATTCAAGGGCAGATCAGAAAACAGGGAAATTTCTTACTAAACTTGAGATAAATTATGGCTTCAGCCACCATTTGAGAATTTAAGTTCCATTCCCAGCAGCTTTAAAAGGTAATATTTTTGAGTGTAAGCTTTTCGGATTGTAGCATTATGATGAAAGGGAAGTAGGGACAAATGACATCCCACATCAAAGGATACAATACTTCCGTCAATATAAGTCCACCTTCATCTGTGTTTTCAGAATTTTAGCAAACAAGCATCATATATTGTTCTCCCTATCCCCTACCACATAGTCTCTACCTTATGATTGATATTTTTTCTACCGAGGTACATGCAGCGCACAGAAGCTCAAAGACATTCCCCAAAGCACAGAGAAGAAACAGAACATCACATAACCCTCTTACAGTGTGAGAGTATGAGTTTGTGGGCTTTTATTTCATTTAACTACCAGAAAATGTTTCATGTACTGGTTCAGTTGTCTGTGTAATTGATACTCAGGTTATATAAAATGTTTTAATCACAGCTTTGAGAAAACACCAAACTGAGCATTTGTAGAGGTGTTGTTATTGGTGTTGTTCCACCATTGAGAGCACTGCTGTAGATGGGTCACAGATTTCATGCTTGAGTTCTGTTTTTGCTGTTTAGTTGTTTTCCTTTCACCAGTCACCTGTGCACTGCACAATCTATGACAGATGCAATTATCATTATTTTATGTAGCGCCTATGTAAGTACTCCTGTCCAGAAACTGTCAAAATCTCTTTTGTTAAGCAGCAGTTTTTGTTTGGTTGTTTTGTAATTTCATGCAGTCCTGATCTTGCTTGTTAATTAGTGGAACAAGAAGAGAAATTCTCTGAAACGTGCTTTCCAATGCAGCAGATATCATGAAAGTGGTTTATGAAGCTGCTTGGATGTATCTTAATTAGGCCCCTCTCATCTTCTCATCTATCCAGATGTACAGTTGAGCATTCAAAATGTTACGTCCATCCACCATGCAAGAGAGAAGTTGTCTCTGAGATGAGATGACCTTTCACCTTAACATCTGAGACACTTGACTGCATATCTCATTTATGTTCACTTTCTCCAACAAACACTTTCTCCTACAACAAAGGATTGCCTTCTTTTTGTTTTTGTTTTTTTACCATTCCCTGCCTCTGGGATAGTGTGGTACTCTGGAATGCAGTTTTCCAAGCCTTGACAAATGATAGGGATGGACCAAATCAACCATTTCACTCCCACTAGCAAGTACCAATCCAACACCAGTGCTCTCTTTTTTTCACAAATTTAAAATCTGTGTCCCTCATAAAAATTGTTTTTATGTAAGGTGCACTTGCATGCATGTTGTCACATCAGTAGGTTAATTAAAACTGCTGCCTGGTGTTTATTTTGTGAACTCCACAGTTCATTTACAGGTCAGTTGCTCACAATGCTGTACTGATTTGAAGAGGCATCTTTGGCAGCTGTCATACCAAAGGCAAACAGACAGAATTGAAATGGATTTGGCTCTGTAAAGCTGATACAATCAAAGAGTGCCTGGATCAGACCCAAAGCGTTATTGCCATTATACAATATAGGACTGTGCATTAAAACACATTTGTAGCTCCCTCCATATGGCACACAAATGTATAAATAGGTAAAAAAAAATTAAAGTTATGCTTCGAAGGATTTGTCAGTTGCTGTTTGTTAACACATTCATGGTTGAAACCTCCTCACGGTCTCAACTAGCAAGAAAGAGCAGCAGTGGTCGAACAAGCTAGAGAGGGAGCTGCATTAGCATCAACAAAGCAGATTCTGATTGTTTCATGGCAGTTATGTTCTAAAGCACAAGCACTGTCACCTGTGTGTGTCTGTGTGTCTGTGTGTGTGTGTGACTATTGCAGCCCAGAAACATCCAGAACATAGCGATATAACAAGAAAATTAGACAATACAGGCAGACGGCTGGGCAAATCCTGCACGATATGCCTTTAAATTAGAATATGAAAAAATAAGGAGGAAATAGGGGGAAAAAAATACAACAAGAAAAAAAGACTGGAGCTGATACTGACCTCATTAAGTGGATTTGATATTGATGCCACAATCTGACTAATCCACATTAAACACAGTTTTATAAAATATAGAACAATACATAGAAAAAATAAATAAAAATTCGGATTCTCCTGACTCAGCTTTTATTGTCACAACAATCCTTAACCTCACGTCACTTCAGGCTACCGTACATAAATGACTTCCATGCAGTGGGGAATACAGATTATAAATTTGCAAAAAATAGAGCCCTGGTTTTGTATCAGTATTGAGAGAGTTGGATTGGCACATCCCTATTAAGACTAAAAAAACGTTGCTGTTTTACGTATATGGCGTGACTATGGGGCTAGGAGTGGGGACAGCCATCCTGGAATAATATGACAATTCTCTCAAGTCAGTATAATGAGAAGTTTTGAAAATGTCCTGTAAGTATTTTCTTTACAAGAGTACAGGGGACCAATTAACGTATTATGTAAGGGGAAATGAGAGTACCCGGCATCTGTCATATGACTAGGCTGACCACTGTATTTGACTGGCACATAATCAGTCGACCTTCTTCTCTCCAACTCAGCACTCCCTCACTCCCCCTTTTTCTCTTCACTTTCCATCATCATCATTGATTTGTCTGTTGTTCTCGGTGAAACTCAGGAGACTCTGGGGATGTGTCTAATTGTATGATGATTTTAAGTGGCATGGCTAGATAATCATTTTTGGCTGGCGCCTTACCTTGCTCCGGCTCCATGGCGAGGAATAGCAGGAAATTGTTGTCACTTATCACCATTCAAGGATGATAGATGGCGTGAAGAGCCTGGAGTGTGGATACTTATGTTGCTGCTGGGGGAGGAATAAAATCATTGCTTTTATTAAGTGGCATTCACTAGAGCAGGCTGGAGCAGCCATCAGTGTCCTCCCCACTGAGATCACCATTATGACAGTGATGGGGTCTCAAGTTGATTGTGACTGTGAATCACAGCCCTCTCTGCCTTTATTGCCTGTGTTTGTGTCGATAATAGAGATGCAGCTCTCACAGATATGGCAGCACTTGGAGACCTTTGGATATATCTGCTATAACCTGAGCACCATTTAGTATAACAAGGGAATGGCCCAGTGGTTGTTTCACTGTAGAGCATGCTCTATAAAAAGCCAGTACAACTCCAGAGGTCTCTGGGTCATTGTCATACTTGCTAAGCATTGAGAAGTGTGTACCCGTGTGCTGTATTGGCCATGCTTGATTTTGTCTTTCAATTGCCAAGGTGGTGTTTCAAATTGACTGCTTAATGGTACTTTCATAATTTCCAACAGCTGAACACAATAAGGTTCTCCAGCACAAGCTCAGAGTTTTGATTAATTTCTTTTAAAAGAATTCTGAAAGATGGAGCCTTTCCCTTCTCCGTGGTCTTTAAGTACTGAGTTGTTTTTCAGTTTCAATTATTTATTGTCAATTATTTGTTACATTGTCTGTCAATTGAACCTGTGCTTCATTGCCAATTTTGAAGTGAGACATGCAGTCTCATGTGCCTGTAACTGTGTCTGTAAATGTGACATGTAACTAGTCTGATTGCTTACATGAGTGCTGTGGGCATTGAGCAAGACTACAGAGTGGTGACTACAGACAGAAGAAGCTGTTTTCTCAGATGAAATCCAGTACAGATGTTGTCCTTTCACACATGTAGCACTCAACAGGAGATTGCCCATGTCAGATGCATTCTCACTACTGGAAATCCCCCGTTTGTTTTAGGCAAGGGGTGGCATCATCATCATCATTATCAACACTGCCCACTCGCTTGCTGTGAATTCTCCGGACAATAACCTGCTCTATTAACATATAGGTTCAATCAGACTTTACACAGATTTTGTACTCCAGAGCTGGCAGGGTAAAGTCCATTTAATCTCTGGTCCCACTGATTCAGACATTTGCATTTTCACATATAATGTCGAGATAAAGTTCAAGGTTGCAGTGCACGTGTCAGAGAGAGGCAACTGTATCAGAGCATTTTTTGTTAATCTAGAGATAACAGGCAGTTTTTTGACCCCTACTGACCAATTGATTTGTTGAAGAGTAGGTAGAATTTTAGTGGAAAATATTTTCTTTCATTGACTACAGTCCTACTTAAACAGCTATTATTTTTAAGGCTCTACCTGAATCAGTATTATCCAAGTTGCCCGTATAGATTGATTCTTGAGACAACATGAAACAGCATCAGCTTTTTCAATGTTGTTTTTTTTTTTTTTTTTTCAATTTTACAAAATACTGATATAATTTCACTGCCACACCTTACATGCCAGCATATAAAATCACACTTTTACCTGCAAGAATTTTAAGTGTCTTTGATCATCTTCTGTCATGTAAAAGCATCAGATATGCACACAAAAACATAGAAAAATTGGCATACTGTAGATGTATTAAGGAGAATTTTATACTACATTCAAGGATGGCACCAATTCATTGTTTTATTTACTGGGACATGAGTCCTTACAGTATTATTGAACTGAAATAACCTTTAATCATAGTCTCTTGTATGTTATAATAGTATATCTGTGTGGTTTCTGCATGGGATCACATACTGTGTATGTGGATGTGCATCAAAATTCCTGAGTGGCAGAGATACAGACCTGTATTCTGGACTGCCACAGTAGAGGAAACAGTGCCAATGTCTTTGTTAGCATGGTGAAGTTGGTGGCTGTTGGTCAGAGGGTAGAGCAGGTTGTGTATTCCATCCCTGGGCTCAGTCCCCAGCTGCTACTTCCCCATGTTTCACAAAGTGTCCCTGAACAAGACACCAGTGCCTTGAATGGGAGCTCATGGACATCAGTGTTTGAGGGTGTGGGTGAATGAGAGACAAATTTACCATCAGAGCATCGCATGCTGCTCTGCCCCCCTTATCCACCATTATTCTATTATAATTTAAATCGCTTCTCGGCCTTTTGGCTAAGATCAAGTGTAGTATCCGTTCTTATCAGTTTAATATCTGATATGTCCTCTATAAGAGGACAATTTTTTGTAAATTTCCCCACTGTGGGACGAATAAAGGTTTATCTTATCTTATCTTATACTTACCAGTTACCTGATTCTTCATCAAGACTTGATTTGTAAAGGTTTGTAATCTACCATCCTATTTTCATGTGTTGTTCTGTGTACAATGGTGCAGTGAAAAAAGTTGGATGCTTTGACTGACAACAGGTTAATGGGGCAGCCCTAATTATTTCTTTGCATTATATTCACTTTAAACTGTCCAATTCAAATCCTCATACTGATTTAAGTTGACTCGTGCAGCAACACACATTAATAAAAGATCCATTCATTCTGGAGTTTGTTTGAAAATTGTCTCCTAATGTCCATGTTTACTCAGTTCTTTTCTCTTTGAGTAAATCCCTGTTAGTCACCATTTCAGAAAAAGATAAGGCGGTCTTCACATTCACCTCATATTACATTTTAATTGCTCACGTTTGGACAGTAGGGTATCTGTAATCTTCTGTATTTACAACAGATGTGCATTCCTTTCCTTTTAAGCTATTAAATTTGAGTAATTACCCAGAAACCCATGCCATGTTCACTAACCCATTCAGTAGCCTGCCAGTGCCTCTTGTCTCTTAATTACAAATTTGAATCCTTAATGCATGTATGGGAAGCAAAATAATTAGACAGATATTTCCTCAATCCCTTTTTTCTTTACTGACGTGTATGCAAATGCACAAATGACCTGACATGTCTGCTCGGAGAGAGTGAGAAAAAAGCCTGCATATCATCTGCATATTATAAAGGAATTAGCAGCTCCTGATGTAGTGGCAGCAGGCACATCCCTTTACTAGCGCATGCTTTCTAAAGCTGGCTGCATTCTTCATTAGAACATCTGAACTGTTATAAATATGGTTCAGATTACGCTCTGGTCTCATTATCTTTTCCTTGCTTTGCTGCTAATGAGCGGGACAGGGTAGCTAAACGAGAGACTTCTGTTTACATTATTTGAAATGTGCCGTAATAATGCTCATTAGAGTGTTCCTTTTTTGTTACACAGTTGCTTTAATTAGATTTTCGTCTCCTCTTCTTAATACGAACAAGGGCATCCATCGCTGATAATGCCTGTAATGTATTTGTTATTACAAGATGAGACAAGAAGGGAAAGAACTGAAATTATTTCTCTTTTTAAGTGTCTCTTAATTGAAGGAGGCTTAATTGGAGCTTGTTTGACTTCCACTTTACTTCCAGTAGGTAATCGACTACAAGAATTATGCCCCCCTCCTCTTCCTCCTCCTCCACCCACAGATCCACCATTGTCCTGTAAATTCATAGTCATGCAACACAGTTGAACAGGTTAGTTTCAGGCTAAGCTTTCAACCACACCTCATTGCCTTCCTCAGCAGATGCAGCTCAGTTGTCATGGACATAATTTAGTAGTTATCACATGAGCCAGTCTCGTGATAACAGGTGGTAGTATATGGAGAAGATGGTAACTCCTGTTTCTGTTCAAATATGGTTTCTGGTGTCAGATGTCAATGTCCTCCTTGATCATATCCACTGACTCACTATCTATTTTTTGGGCATAGTGCAGAGGTAGGACAATTGTCATTGTACTTGGGTATACAGTAAACCTAGTGTTCCTGTGCTATGACCTAGTGTTTTATGTTAGTCTCACACTGTTAAAATAGAACTTGTAGTTAAGCTTGACAGTTCATTCTTGACCTTGGAAACAGCAGTTGACAAAACAATCTCAAAACTTTCGATCGTATCATGGTGTCACTAGTAAATTGAGTTTGCTTAGTTAGCATGGAAATGTAGATGTTCAAACTTATTCTGAGCACCTGACTTGTTGTCCATGTTGACATGCGGAAGAAGGCAATTGTCGCTCTCCAGCTCATGTCTCACCCCACTCATGCCACCACATGGACCAGCAGTGGTATACAGTCTGCTAGTATCACTAATGACCTCTCTCAGTGGCACCACTATGTCTCTAAAACGAGCCCAGACTGCACAAAGAGAGGGCTGCAAAGGCAGACAGGCACAGTGGAAATCAATGTCAATTGTCAATGCACTTCAAGGTCACATCATCCTAGTAAAAAGGATAAAGATTTCTGAAGAAGCTGATGCTCTTTACAACTATTACCTTAGATGGAAACTTGGAAAATACGTTACTTAATTTTGTGACAGATGAATTGCATTTTCTAAATTTTACAGTTTAAGTAAGGCTTTTCTTTTTTATTCTCTTAATCAGCCTGAATGTATCTTTACTTTTCACTTAACGTTTGCACAGTGAAGTAGGTCTCTATTCCTGGAAGTCCATTCATCAATGAGAGTGACTGCCAGGGCAGTGGATAATTCCTGGTTGACTGCAGGTTATGCTTGTTTAATAGGAGAAGGCACAACAGACTGACTGAGGAGAAGGAAGTCTGTCAAGCTCTGTAATACACATGTGCATGATGCAGACACAATGTTTCATGTGCTTTTGTATCCGGAGACACGATTACCTGTGGTTGAACAATGGCAGTGCACACTTTTTGTCTGTTCTTTCACACCAATCTTTGCACCATTCTTTCCAGTGTCCAGTGCCATTCTAACTTACTGGGAAACCATAACACTCCCAAACAATAGATTGAAATGGCAACTGTGTTTAGTCAAATGATTGAGGTCTATGTTTGCCACACTCTATATGAGCTACACATCCTGGGGCGAATTCTAGCTAATGGACCAACTGTTCCACTGCCAGTTTTTACTGACAGGTCAAAGAATGTATGGTTCAACAGTGGCTGTGACTCTGTTAGTGGTTGGGCTATATAAGTAATGTCACCAAGTGTTTATTGTTCCGGTTTACACTTTTTTCTTTTTTCAATTACATTTTTAGACCGTGAGCACACAGTGACCTTCTTTACTGTCTGTTTTCTCACAGGTATAAACATTTTCTACAGGACCTGACTGCCAACACAAGTTCAGACAACCCTGAGTATCAGCAGATTTCAAGTAAGTGTCTTTTGCGAGCATGCTGCTGCCTTTCATTGGCATTGCTACATTTCAAGGAAAACATCTGTAGATCAACCCAGAGTGCTTTTTTTTATAGAGCAGTGTGTATGGAGTTGCACACTCAAATATGCACACATGTGAAACTGAGGTTGATGTTGTCACCTCTTCCAACCTGTCAGGATTGTTGTGGTTTGTCAGCAACATCAACCTAACAGCAAGTGATGAGCGTGTGATGATGTGCTTTGCATCACTAGTCACAAAGAATTTTGTCTCACTTACAGGGAAATGCTTTCCACCTGTGACAATAGTTTGGAGCACATGAGAGTTAAGCAAATCTGTACAGTTAACAAATAAACAAAAAATAGAACAGTCAAAAACAAAAAAAACAACCTGTGAAGGCTTTCATCACACCAGTCACACTTTGTCATAGTGAAAGATAGCGCTCATTATCTTCATTTTAGGAACAAAGGAAAGTGCTCTCTAGTCCTTTCATTCCTCATTTGTTATTATTTTCACACCAGCACTTGGCTAGTAGAGAAATGAAACTGAGGAAACTGAGGCAAAGCTCAATATGCATGTAAGTTCTAGTTTGAAGTGGATTTTGACATAATTAATTGGGAGTGGATCATAGGATATTAAGCGAGAGCTATATTAATAAATAAAATCTTCAACATCAACACGAGTCCCGATAACTAATTTCAGTCGTCAAATAAACAGCAAATCTGACTCAAGTGTGAATGTACACAAGGAATTATTTATGTGTATCAATTAAAAACTCATTGCTGGTGTGCTGTATTTGCTTACAAATTGAAACAGCTCCTTACTCTAAGATGAAGGTACATATCTAAATGTGCACCATCGCCTCTCGCCTCTTCCTCTTCTCATTAGAGATCCTTTTTTAAACTCTGCTGATTTTTATTGGGGGTTGGGCATGCGTATGTGTGTGGCAATACTTCCTATAGTCAGCCTGGATGTATTGTAAAGGTAATTATTTAAAAAAGGATATTTCAGACAAATCACATTGTATCAGATTAAGCAAACTAGCAGACAGAATCACGAGAGGCTTTGTTGTTGTTTTCTCTTGTTGTGCTTTCCTCTTGTGTGCCCCCCTCCCCCCTTTCCCTTCTCATTGCATTCAGGCTGGATTTAATTGTTGTAATTGCAGTGCTTCAGGAGTTTTCATCAGCCTGTTTTAATATGTCACTCTAATGCTTAACTCCAGTGTAGTAACCATAACCAAGTCTGACCTGACTAGAAACAACTCTCCAACTCTGTCAGAGATTTAACAGTAAAAGTTAACAGTTGTCTTCCCGTGGTCAAACACTGTCTAAATAGTAAATGAATGGAATAAAGAACTGTAAGAAGTGGAAGATGTCTTCAGAATGTCTAATGGGCTCGATGTATTATTAATGCCTAGGCCAGAGCTCAGTTCTAGAACACTGTAATTAGGAGCTGCTGTTGTTTTCTTTGTTTTTTTTAAGGCAGCAATGAAAAATATTCCAAACATGTGCAACAAAGGGAAAAAAATATCAGCATGGATATCTTGTTTGGTTTACATTGTAATTGTTGTGAAGTTAAGCAAGCCAATTAGCCCGTGATTATTTTAGTGTAGTCAGGTTGCCCTGAGAATCAAGTTCATCCGGCGAGTTTCACTGCTCAGAACAAAAGCAGGAAAGTTGAGCTTGAAATTAGAACAATCTCTTTGTTGTTATTTTGGACGTGTTAATGATGAGCTCTAAATGTTTACAGCAATTATTATGCCTGGCACACACTAATTGGATTCTTGTGTCTATTTTGATGATTTGCCTATTTGTTCTGGGTAAAAATTATAAAGCTTTGTACAAAAAGTGAAGAAGGTAGTTGGTGATGGAGTTCTTTACATGCAGATAAACATGGAATAAAAGTTAGTCAGATGACAGAAAATTGAAACTGAGAATAGTTCTGTCTTGATATTCTGATGATTGATATGAGTAGGGCTGGGTATTCCTCTGTGCTTTTTGCTTGAATACTGGCTTGACTGTTAAGAGTTTTGTATAATAATAGCTGAAATCAGCTGAGACAGCTAACTAAGATCCGGTCATTCCCCCCAGCAAACTTAGAAAAGGTCATACATGCTTTCATTTCCTCCAGACCTGACTACTGCAATGCACTTTATTTTGTCATCAGCAGGCGCAACATTCAAAGACTGCAGTTAGTACAAAATGCTGCTGCCAGGTTTTTAGCAGGCACCAAGAGGAGTGACCACATTACACCTATCCTTTCTGCCATTCACTGGTTGCCTGTGAGTTTTAGAATTGATTTTAAGATTCTACTGTTTGTTTTCAAAGCCTTGAACAGTCTGGCTCCTGCCTATATCTGTGATTTGTTGACTCCTTATAAGCCAGACCGATGCTTGAGATCCTCTGACAGGGGCCTACTAATGGTTCCAAAATCAAGACTTGTCACCAAAGGCGACAGGGCCTTTGCTGTCCGTGCCCCTCAGCTGTGGAACTCCCTGCCTGAGGTTCTTTAAAAGGTCTTTTAAAGATCCTCTTTAAAATCTCTTTTTAAAACTCACTTTTATCATTTGGCTTTTTCTAGCTGATGTTCTGTTGTTTTTATTTTTATTTTTTAATTTTATTTGCCGTCAATTATTGTTGTTTTTAATGTAAAGTACTTTGTAACTCTGTTTTGGATAGTGCTATACAAATAAAGATATTATTATTATTATTATTATCATAAACAAAAAACTAGTAAATGAATGTGGAGCCATTGTCAGTGCAACCTTCCTGGAACCAGAAACGTTGTGGATCATGAGTACAGTATCTACATGACTGACTTCTTTAGTCTTTTTCATTATAACAAGGTAACCTGAGGGCTGTACTACGAAGCGTGGTAACCGGCTTATTGGGGTAAGTTCAGGAGTAACTTCGTGACGTCAGGGATAACTTCCTGATTAACCCGTACTACTGAGGTGGATAGGTTTTACTCAAGGTATGTTGTCATGGCAATTTACGCTGCATCTCTAAACTGCTTCAAGCAGTTCATGTTCGTGGTTAACTTGAGGTTACTCTGTGTAAGCTCCGCCACTCTGCTGCAATTGGTCGAAAAAAATTATTTGACATTTGGAAGAGCCAGTTGACATCGGCACACGGATTATGAGGACTCACCCCGATGATGTTCTCTATGAAAGATATGGATTTCAGTGTCTCTGCCAGCTTCTGGGTCCAGATGTCTCCGCAGCCAGTGGCCCGGAGTAAAGCCTCACTGTTGAACACACAGTGTATAAGTGTAGGCTACACAACACATCTGTCCTCAGTGTTAATGATCAGGACGATTAATACACACCTTGATTATTGAATATTTGTATATTCAGAGAGTAATGGCTCAATTTCACAGATGGAGCCCATGTGGAGGCTATAACTGAATTATCCTCATTGTTTTAACATATTTAAGATAAGATAAGATAAACCTTTATTCGTGCCACAGTGGGGAAATTCACAAAAGATTATTTAGATTTAGACTATTTTACGTGTCCTTACATCTCAATCATTTTACAAATAAAATTAGATTCCGTAAGACAAATAGAGACAAGAACACTGAACTAATGCATGTTAACATTTCTTTAATAAAATCTTCATACCCTGACATTATTAAAGTGCATTCCTCCAGTGAAAAACACGGAGCATGAATCATCATACAGAAACTGCCTGCACTGCTGAACACGCCCCTTTTACATGAACGCGCACAGACTCAGATTAAGTTAACGTGGACTCAGCAAACCGACGTCTTAATCACCGTCGTAGTACTGATTAACTCCAGCTGAGACAACCAGAGTTTGTCAACCCCGACTTGCCTTGATAACCCCGAGTTAAATCGGAGTAGGTTAAACTCGCTTCATAGTACAGCCCTCAGGCCTCTGATATTTGGCTGTTATGTAAACAGATACACAGTTATTTTTCTGCCCTGACAGAGTAGCTGCTTAGGGGATATTTGCTCCACCTAGTGGTCAATATGTGTCATTGCAAACAGAAATCTGGGACCTGTATTATTAAAATGGCTTTGCTATTACCGCCAACTACCCCCTGTGTCACCAGAACAATCAAAACTCAAATTTGTAGGATTTTCAGTAGAAATACTTAACATTAGCTTGTATCACTTTTACATGATCAATTCACAATTCCTAAACCAGCAGCATGTTGTACAGGAGCTAAGGGGGGAATGTGAATTTGATGTTGTGGTAAACAATTAAGGAATAGGTTTATTTAACCAAATGAGCTGTGCTTATTGGGGGCAGCTGTTGTTTGCATTAAACTGACAGCTCAGCTGATTTACAGGAGGGCAATGCGTTATGGGCTACAATGGCCACTGTGGTGGAGACCAGCATCCCACTAATTAATATGACCATGCATAGGCATCCCTAAACACACATTCAGACACAGCACACAGCCCAGCATGACCCACTCAACAGACCATCATACCCAATAAGAACTTGTGTGAGATTTTAATTTGCACAGCTCAGTTAAGTTCTCTGCATGAGTTTGCTGATGAAATTAAGCAAAATTAAGCTGTGCTGCTGAATGAGCCCCCAAAACAAAGATTCCAACACGTCTGTATCTGTGTAGCATTTGGTAGGATGCAATGGACTTCAGTGTATTAACACAAGAGGAACACAGCATTTTTGGATATACAGTATCTTGTCCTTATATTCAAATCTTAAATGTTCTTTTAAGATAGTTGACATTCAAAGAAAATGCAATAGTAGAGAGATGACAGGAAATGAGAGAAGAGGGAGATATACATATATACATGACATACAACAAAGGTCTCTGGACACACGTGACCGAGGACGTTGCAGTTAATGTGTCTTAACCCCTAGGTCACCAAGATGACTGGGGTTTTTTTTTTTTTTAACCTGTATGCTATCACTGGTCTTGCCATTCCATCAGCATCGGAGCGCTGACAAGTTTATTTCTCATAACAAAATGTCCTGCTCAGTTTGTGTCTTGGTCACACTTCTTAGAATGTAAAAAATAAAATATTGGCTGATATATTGTAATTAGGTCTTATTAAAACACCTTAAAATCCAGTATCAGTCAGCTGTAGTCAACACAGTTTATTTAGAGAAGACAAATGAGAATCTTATCTATGTAGCAGACTTTAAGATATGAAAAATAATTAATTTTGGACTGTGTTTAGAATCATTAGAACGTAACATTTTGATTGTTTTTCTCCCCACCCCAAAATGAATACCAAGTGGGGAGAAAAATTCATTTATTTATTAATTCATTATAATTTCACAACAAGCAAATCCCGACAATATCTAGTCTGATAACAAATTTTGATTGTGTATTTTTTTTAAAGCCTGGTAAACAGAGTGAAGCAGGGAAATGTCAGACTTTAAGGTATGTATTTGTAAGTATTATGATGAGGCTGTGGTGTATGTTGAGGCCTGTGATGTGTTGTCTCTTAGGAGCCACCCATTGTGCAGAATTGGTGCAGACTTTGCCAGAAAACTGATTCGATTCTGAAAGCTACGGTATAACATTCAGAACTAAGTTTAAGGTCCTCCCACAGACAACCAGTGAAGATTTGGTGTGTGTCTCAGTGAAATGATGGGTAAATGACAAATATGTAAACATCCACAGAGTGAGACTGTGGCCACAGGTGGAGGGGGAACAAAGAGGCAGTGAATTCCCTTGTCATCCCTGTTCATTTCCCTTCCACACTACACTTCAAATAACATGATGCCACACAATGAGTCTGCTTTGACTAATGCATTCAGGCAGAGCTGAGCAGTGTGATGTGTGTCTGTATACATATATATGTATGTGTGCATGCATGTTTGTTGTTCTGTTATTATACTTATACTTAGGAGCACCTAGTGTCCTCAGAAGCATAGAAACATGGACAAAATTCTGTCTGTTTTCTCTATTTGTCTCCCCCTTTTGATTTGCTGAGTCTAGATAGATAGATTGTTGTGTGTGTGTGTGTGTGTGTGTGTGTGTTTGTCCTCACATGTATGGTAATAAAATTGTTCTCGTGTGTTTGCTGTAGGGGCAGTGACTGCAATGTGCACGGTGTCCCAGCGTATCCAGAACAATACCCAGCGCCATGAGAATCACCTGCAGGTTTGCCGAGTGCAGAAACTGCTGAAAGGGCGAAAGACCAAGTTGTTGGCTGCAGGTTAGAGCCTCTGATCACATATTCCTTTCATCTCCTCCAAGAACCACCTTCATCTGCTCTCCATCTCTTTCTGCATCTCTGTCTATTGGGAGACATTGGGGTGGTGGGGGAAGCAAGACAAGTATAGATAAACTGAAGGGAAATTATTTTAGTATGGGGACATTCTGAAAGCACTTGCTTGGATTGTTTTTAATCAATGGAATTTATTGGACTTTCTAAGATAAGATAAGATAACATAATTCTTTATTGATCCCTCAGAGGGGAAATTCGGGCACTGCAACAGCAAAAGAGAAACTGAAGGAAACTGAAGTATTTTGCACATTACACTGAGCCCACCATATCAATAGAGTGTTACTGCTAACTGTTAGCAAGTGAATTTGCTTTTGCTACTCATTGTACTTTCCCTCTCACTCAATTATTTCCCCTCTTCCATTGTGATTCCCTCACTACTTGTGGAGCAGTGGCCCTTTTCTTCCTGCCACTCCCCTTCCTGTTGTTTGTCTGGCCTCCTCGGTGCTCCGCTCACCCTGCCAATCTCCCCCAGGACCAATTAGAGCCCAGCCTCATCTTGCCAACCAGCAGATAAAAAGGAAGCCAAAGTCTGTTTGTGTGTATGTGTGTGTGTGTGTGCTTGCTGGATATCAGTGAATGCATGTGTATATGAAGCCACGAGTGTGTGTTTGTTTGCTTGGATATGCAGGCTTGTTTTATGTGTGTATTTGCGGATGTATTGGTGTAGGCTGGGAGGGAGCGTTGAATAGCAGTTCATGTCTCTAATGCCGATGAGGGAAGTTTCAAAAGCTTCTTCTCATCCAAGTTCTCAGACCCTCGCAACTCCGCCGGCTTCCTCTCCAGCCAATAAAGCTCCGGTCCCCCCAGGCAGACTTCAGAGCAGCATCAGCACCACCCCGCCCTGCATCCCCATGCCGACCCATTCTCCTTTTCCCCACTAACACCACCTCTAATGTGGGTAAAAGGAAAGCTCTGCCTTTTTCAGATGAGAAGCGTCAGAGCCCATGAAACATATTAAGTAGCTCTGTAGGAGATGAGGCGGGCAGTTGTGAGACACAAAGCCTGAATCAATGGGACATCGATACAGCAGACAGTCAGCCTTTTGCAGGGAGGCTGCAGATTTGTGTCTGCCTGCCTGTTCCTTTAATTTAAAACAAAGATGTCTCACATTTTCTATCTTGTGTCACATCGAATTGTTTTCCAATTGAGGTCCTTTTTTTGTGTTATGTTCTATGTTTTCTGTCATTTTGGGTGTATTTGTGGGGGTTTTTGGGGTTTTGTGATCTTGTGATCAATCACACTACCTCTTTGAAGAGGTTATGTTTTCCTCATTTTCAGGTTGATAATTTTAGTTGGAGTCTGCTAGAACAGATTGAGATGTTGTAATGTTCAAAAAACACAGTTTTTCCTCCTACTGTAATTTGCTGCAGCACCTCTATTCGCCCTCTGTCTGAAAAGCTCTGTTTTAGCTCCTGTCTCTTTCAGGCCCCCCTCCTGAAAAGCCCAGTCAGCTTTGATTGGTCAGCTACCACAGGCACCGCCTGCTATTTCCACAATCATCTCTGCTGGTTTGCAATCAGGGAATTACTGTAAACCACTTCTACTGTGAATATCACCACAATAACTGCTTCTAAAACAGAAACTTCACAATTGCACATGCTTGAGCAGGAATCTGATCTGTATCAGACTGCTGACTGCTGGGTGTTAATTAAAGTTGCACAACATTGCCAAGAAAATTAACTTTCGACAGTTTGACCATTTTTCACAGGTAGCTATAGCGTTACCCTAAGGGCATGTCTATCAACACACAAACTGGAGAGGATCCCATTGCGGAACAGACTTCATATAAGAACAAAGTTAACGTCAGCTGAGCTAGTGCTGCAGTATAAACTTCCACCAAAAGCTACATGAAAAAACACTTGTATCCAACCTACTACTCTCATTACTTACTTTGCTTCAAATGAGGCTTAATGTTCACACAGCTTCTCTTGACTGTCTCTAAATATTCCAGTGTTAGTCCACCATCATCCCAGCCTCATTAGCTGCACAACATGCTTTGACAGGTGTTGGGAATACACTTATCGATAGCAGTTTGGCTATTGATAATAATTAATAATTATCAGAAATAATTATTAATTATATTAAATAACAGGGCCTGACATACATCAGATCACCTTGGGGTACCACCCTTAAAAAAGGGAATGCCGCTTCGTTGATTCTGTTTCATAAAATGAAGGATTTCGGAGTTCTTGGCAGAGTAGAGGTTGACATTATTCACTCCACATTAAAGATGTGATAAACATTAAAGACAGCATGTATATTCACAAGCATTTATTAACAGATAATAAAAGCAAAACACACAATAGTCTAACATGTACTTTATGCAAGTGTGTGTGTGTGTGTGTGTGTGTGTGTGTGTGTGTGTGTGAGTGAAACAAGATGGCTAGTTCAAAAGGTGTCAGGCCGCATGGCCTAGACAAAAGGGAGGAGGGAGAGCGTGTTCTTTGTTAAAGGCCAATGTGTCTAGGTGTGATGTGTGTAGGATACAGGGTACCAGTTTAGTAAAGTGACAGCGTGCAAACCCTGTGTCAGTGTGAAGCACAACTAACATCAATTTACAGTTTGGCTAACTAATCCTACGATCATCACCACGATGAAGCTATGAAGCTCAATCACAAGTTGAATCAACACATGTTCACAAAAGTCAAACAATCCTGTGCTTAGCTGTGTTTAGCTTGGCTTTGTCTAACTATCTATGCCCAGTGTAGTTACCGGTACTTTTAGGAAGAGGAAGCTTGGGATCCTGCGGCTGAATAAGATCTGAGCTGAGAAGGTTGTAGTTGTTGGTTGTCCAGGTCAGAGGAAGCTGGTTGCTCCTTTGTTGAAATCAGCAAGCAGGCTTGTGTTGCAGCTGCTGGTGGGAGAACCTTGCTTGTAGGTTCTTTTCTTGGTTCGTGGTTAGGTGTGACTGCCGTGAGCAGGCCACACTGAGAACACTTTGTTGGAGCTGAAGAGGAGAAGCTGCTGCTTCCTTAGCAGAGCTGGAGAGACGAGCTGAGCTCCTGCCTGCTAGCAGGGCTGAAGCGAAGAGAATAGCTTGTTGAGGGCTTGGAGATGGGTCCTGGTGTTAACAGGAAGTCTGTGGGAGCTGGGCTCCTTTGCCCCCACCATGTCCCTTTGTTCTCAGCATGAGACATGAGACAGACCCTGAACTGGAATGTATCTTATTTTGTCACACAATGAACAAATTCATCTGTGGACTTCCAGTGGTCCCAACACAGGCTAACCTACAAAATAAACAGTAAAACAACATCAAACATGGCAAAACTTACAGCTTCCAAGTTTGAAGTTGGGTCATGAATAGCCAGTATTGATCCATCCTTGAGCTTGAACCATTGGAGGAGTAAAATGCACAGTCCAGTCTGGTTTTTTGATTGTTGTAGGGACATTTCTGTAACATTTCCATCACAAATAAACTTTATCCACTCAGCTCTACTGTCCTCTCAGGCTGGTGGCTGATGTGTTCCTGGTTACTAACCACTCTAACCCTTTATACCATGGCAGGGTTGAAGCATCTACATAATCTAGTTAGTTATTCACTGCAGATAAGTCATATATTCCACACTTTGTGGACTACTGACACTGTTGGCGGGAGTCTATCTACCTGATAACAACCTTTGAATTGAGCCGAGTGTAGTGAGGATTTTTGTCCCTGAGCTACACTGCCAGGTGGTGAGTTAAAGTATGTCTTTAACTAAGTATTTTTCCATTAATCTTAGGTGAAGTAACATAATAATATTAACTCGACCAGTTGCGCTACTTGGTTTTTGATTAAAAAAAATTCAAAAAAAAAAAAGATTAAATGTAGAAGTACCAAATACTTTAGTTTTTAAATGTTGCTGCAAAATGCATTTCATTTTTCACTTGATATCCTCCATCCCCCAACCAAATGTAAACATAAGTTAGCTAGTTAGCTAGCTTTCTGGTGTCCACTTACATAAAACCAGCTACACTGACGAGGCTCACTGGGGGGATTCAAATTCCAACAGCGAAAACAAACAGAGACACTGCCCATGCTTTGCTCCCACTTTGTATTGACCAGTAAGTAAAAAATGCATTTATTATGTTTATGTATGTTTACATGACAGCAGGGCTGAATTCCATAACAGAGCAGACAGCTGAGCTGAGAGGCCGCAGACTTTGAGTTATAGTTTACTTCAGTTGTAAATAAAAATGATTATTTTAAAACTACATCAAAATCCTCCAGTAGAGACAGTATGACCTGTTAAACAACCAGCAACGTCCTCGACTGCTCCCCCTCTGGTGAACTTTACATAGACAAAGAGAGCTTGCAAATTGTTAGATTAACTAAAAACAAGCATCAGTTGTAGGCAATAAGTAGTTTAGCCTAATTAGCTAAGTGTCTGAAAACAGTTGAATTTTTGTTACATCGAGGCTGAGACAACCAGCCCCTCCTCCCTTTACCAGCAGTGTGTTTTTTCACATCAGCAGAAGATCTCTTTCCCCTCCTGATTTTCTCCATCTCTCTTTTTTTCTCTCATTCCCTGTTTTGAAAGTATGTGGGAACCAATAGTGTTCAATTAACACATCTAGTTTCTGCGTGTTTACAATGTACAACATTATTTTTGTTCATATTAGGATTTTATCAACATGTTGTCATTGTTTCATATTATGCTTTGTTGGACAACCCCTGCTCCTCTGTCCCTCTTTCCCCTGCCCGCCCAGTTTTCAACATATGTGGGGCCTATGTTTTAAAACATCTGACTGTTATGATGTTAAGGCATGTTTAAGATATGTAAATGTGCAACATTATTCTTACTCATTTCATGATTTTTTGAATCTGTTGTCATTGTCTCTCGTTTTCCTGATTGTAAAGCTCCACCTCACTACGTCTACAATACCACCTTCTCTATCTGTCCATAACCCCACCATCTCGGTCTGTCTCTGTGTCTAAAACTGTATTTAAAACAACAAGTGATTAAAAGTTCAATCAACAACATTGAACTTAACTATAACTTAATTATAGTCTTCCAGTTGAGTTAACTTGCAAGGCAGCAGGTGAACTTGCATTTTCAAGTTAAACCAACTTGAAATGTCTTACATTGTAGCTGGCGGTTGTGCTGTGCTACATGGTGACGCAGACAAGTAACTTAAGAAAAGACTGGACTACACCCACGATGTTTCAAGCAGTTCAGAAGCAGTGTTTTCTGTGAAAGAGCAACTCCCTTAGATATGAGCTTTGTAACTTTTCAGACCTTTTACACACACAAAAACTATATAAAGGAAAAGGAAAAACTCAAAAAGCATAATTGTACTTTTTTTTTTCTCCTTTTCAGTACTGAAACATTTAATAATCCCCAGCTATTTGTCCCAATGAATAATCAGTCAATCCTCAAGCGAATGCCAACCATTCTTTGGTTCCACCCTCTCCGATATCAGGATTTGCTGTGTTTTAATATTAACTGAATATCTTTGGGTTTCATACTGTTGATCAGACAAAACATGCATTTTTGGGGTGTCATCTTGGGCTCTTGGAAATTGTCTTTTTTTACAATGTTCTGACATTTTGTAGTTTATCAATTAATCAAATAACCAGATCTAAAGGTGTACATCTCTATACAGTCCACAATCTGATACAAAAATCATACAGACCAAATTGTAACAATTATGATTTGATTCAGCTGTGAGTTAATGTGGCTCACATTTTATATTATTACTTGTGCGTAAATTGTGCGTTAGTTTTTAGCAACTGAATTCCTAAATGAAAACATTATGCTAAAATTATGTCTGCTGCTACACAAACAACTGTGGGACGAATAAAGGTATATCTTATCTTAATAAACAAGTGTATGTGTATACCCCTCTCCAAGAGAGGGGGTGGTCACATTACGTTACTTGGAAGCTGTTATTGACAGACATATAATTTCATTTTGAAATTTTGTACAGATTTGTATATTTGTACATTGATGCAGGCATATCTGACTGTTGAGTTTTGTTTTCCTTCATACCCTTACAATCAGAGGGATCAGACTTGTAGAAAACAATCAGTTTTTGCAGCTGTAGAATAATTTCTTCCTTTACACTCCTGAGTTCAACTCTAAACTTTTATCATCAATAGCTCAACTATGCGAGAGAGACTGTTGACTCTCCACTCTCAATGATGCCAAACCTGACCTGTTATTTCTTTTGCCTCAGACACATCTGGAAGAACAGGACCCTTTGTAGATCAAACTTCATTTCCTGTCCCACCTTCCTCAGCCCTCCCACCTAGTCCAGCCCAAAAGCCTTTGTAGTAGAGCAGAGGTGCTCTTTGACAAGGAAATCTGAAAGGCCTGGACATGGAAAGGAGTGCTTCGCACTTCCTGCTCTTTGAACCTGTTGCTGCCTCAAAGCACCTTGAATGGTCTGATGTAGGTAGGATGTCTAAAGAGAACCTGGTCCACAAAGAGAGTCCTCTCACAAAGCATATCCAACCTCTCTGGCTCTGTCAACTTTGTCTATCAGGGGGTCTGATAAGGGTATCTGGTAAAAAAAGGTTAGGTAAACTGTTGTTTTCCTTCCTAAAAAAACAAAATAAGTACCAGTACCTCACTCACTGTAGTATAATCACTACACTTGATATCGGTTAAAATGCACCAGTTCCAGCACACAGGACACACTAGCATTCTGATGCTTGAACATGTAACACATTACTGCCGACGCTTGAATTAAAAGTGATAACATATTGTGTTATCACAGAAAGATGCTGTGTTATGTATTTATCAAAGTACAACTTAAATTGCTTGTTGTTGCCTGCTACAGCATACACATCTGCTCTGTAAATCATCTGTCCTCTGTTCTCCTTTGAGAAATGTAGCAAGTAGGCCTTAAAGGATACCAAAAGGTAATGATAACTAATAATAGGGGTGGTTGTGTCAACGGCATGAAACTTCACCACTCAAACACTTGTATAAGCTGTACCATCAGCACTTTATCATAGAACGTCACACTGAGGCTGTTACACAGCACAAGAGCCACAGACTCTGAACAACAACTCACTCAAGCTTTCCTGTGAAAGCTCCTTCTTACCCAACTTACAAACGTCAAACACAAGTCTTGTCCTGCACCTTAGCTTGTTGAACAAGTGACCAAACAAACTTTCTCCTGTGAAGAATGCACTGCTATAACATAACATATAGCAGGCTAGATAGCTAATAAGCTGCTCAACTGCAGCACATGAAACAGCATGTTAACGTACCTGCAAACGTCACTTGACTCTGGTTAGATGCTGGTGTGCTCCTTATTCTTCAGTACCACTCTCAACATGCTGTCTGCCCATGACATGTACACTACAGCGCAGGTTTACTTTGTCTTTTGTTCCCTTCGGTGTAACACAGACACTGACACGCCCTTCTAGCTGGCTAAGACAAATGGAGCAATTCTGATATTTCCCCAAAAATCTTTCTTTTAATGATAGAAAGTGTCAGGACATTAATCAAATATGCATGTTCATATTTACTTGTCCTTTCTTTTATCCACCATCAATACAAAACAAATAATAAATGCATTTTTTTTCTGGCTGCTTTCGCAGTGACATGGTTTTCACGATATTATACCATCCTTTGGCATTTTGTTTATTTTCAGCAGTTGGAATGAGGTTAGAAAGTACCATAATTTTTCTTTAAAGGGGCACTCCACTGTTTTTACATATATATGTCATCTCACTCATTATGGTCAGCATTGTTCACTCTCTGAAAACAGATGTATACTGTTTGGTAAAAATTTATATTAAAGCCTGGGTTACAAACTGTGGGCATGAAGTTTGAAAGATATGGGCGTTTACTGGACAGCAAGAGTCTAATGACATGATGCGGTTGACTGCATTATGGAAGTGCACAGTGTCCCCCCCCATTCTCTATTCATATTTCAGATTCTCAGTCTCTTCTGTGTTACTTAGAATAGAAACATGGGACATTCTTTCATTAGGAAACGGTATAACAGATTATGTTATGACCATGTTATGTTTTTTCAGAAATCCCAGTATGTCCTTTAGTTTGGATGGTGAAAGGTTTCTAAATACTGCAATACTCATGAGCCTTGGCAGCCATTGCTATAGAAAAGAAGTCACTTACAGGTGCAGAGCATTTCAGAGTGGTGGTGAATTCAAAATGCTTCACTGAACAAAACACAGCACCATAGGTTTTGGGTGAATCTGAAATTGACCCAGAATCCAAAAGTGAATTCCTTTAAACTGCAGATTGTAAAACCAGTTTTCTCAACACTGTAATCTTTAGCTTCCACATGCTGTTTGCAACACACATATCAGAATTGTAAGGCTTGATGATTGGTTGTTTTTTGGGTTTTTTTGCAGAAATGCACAATGAAATTTTTATGTCCACCAGCTTATACCTCAATAGCACTAAATCATAAATAGTAGTTTTATGACCAGTTATATAATTTTTGTTTTGTGTATAGCGTGAAGGGACTACAACCTGCCTTTTATTATGCGACCCTGTATTGTAAAACGATAAATAAATTAACCTTGAACCTTCATGGAGGATTCACTGGATTAGGGATAATCCATTGGAGGCACTGGCACTTGTACCTCTTAAAATTATCTTAAAGCTTTACATTCAAATTAATAAAATGTCCTTTTCTGAAGTTAAGTGAAAAAGTATTTGCATTATTTCTATTTGAGAATATGCCTGTCCATTAAGCACAGTTACAACAAGGATAAAAGCCCTAGGTCTGTCAGTTAATGGTGTACGAGCTGACTGTATAAGGGATCTGTTGCATGTGGACATGAACTGAGCATTGAGATGACAGGCCTGACTTAAATTGTTATTGTAACAACACATTAGAATTACTGCTTGCTCAGTCTTTAAAGGCGTGTATAAGGCTCAAACAGGGTTTTATTTATATCATGTTTAATAAAATGATCACAACCGCTGTTCCAATCTCCACACAACACCTGAGAGAGTCATGGGGTGTCTCTTGACTGTTTTTCCATTTGAGACCCATGGCATTTTAAAAGCAATTTGACCCCTGCCTGGCCCTGCCACTTAATCTCATTGGGCTTGTCTGTAGCTGAAAATGTCCTCTCTGAGCCCCAGAGGCACAGCTCTGGCCACTCAGGCTAGCTGCAATCACAGGCTACTGGCTGGGGCAATTACAAAAACACCCTGGACCCAGGCTGAATTTTCATCTTATCTATCCAAATGTCAGCCTCATGCTTATTAGCTATCATCATGCTGCTGCCAATCATGGTGAAAGAAATGAGAGCTTTCCTCTGCAGCCACACCCCAACATGCCTACCTCCCACTGAGTCTGTCTCAGATTTTCTCTCGTCTTCTTTGCTCCCTTTAAACAGCCTTCATTTATCTTTTCAATTCAGCGTGGCTTAGTTAGTCTCATTATTTTTGTTCTCTGCAGTTCTGCAGTTTTATGCTGAGGAGAATGATTAGTACCACTTATACACTAACAGTGATATCTATCAAACCTGCATTGGTGGTCAATTTGAATTTGTCAATGTGAGTTATCTAGGTTTGTGGCTCCATGGCGTTTTATCAAATCCAAATTACGTTTTGAATTTGAATCCGTTTCACTCCTTTAGCAAATTTAATCTGATTCAGCATTTAACATTTGGAAGTGCCTTAAGTTTGATATGACTGCCATTCAAAGATCACCTTTTGTCAGCTAAGAAGGTAGAAAGAGTCTTGAGTGCCATTTTAATTAATGTAGAGAACCTGTAGCTAAAGCCTGAAAATGAGTTCAGCAGGTACCAGGCATGGCCTTGTGACTGTTGGAATTGGACCTTGAACCTTCTCTTCTTTGTTTTACAAATCACGACCTCGAGGATTTGCTCCAAATTAGCACCAGCTAAAAATGAGAAGCCTGCTAATGTAACCAGAATGCATTTTCCCCTGCTAATAAAAAAGAGCCAAGCAGGAGTTAACCTGTGGCTGCAGTCTCATATTGACAGATTAAATGTTGCTGTTCAGTGTGTTCAGTGGAGCTTGTCACACTCAGGTTTCCTGTCTGACAGTGGTATGGAATGACTGTTAGTTAGTTGAGTTGCTAAACCAGGGTGCACCAATGAATGTCTCTATAGTAATGCTGTTAGTGATGTGTAAATGTATTGCTATGAAACACCTATAACATCCTATCATACTGTGTAGTGTAAGTCACCCATCATCTTGTGCTTTTCAAGAATTTCCCAAAAAATCAATGGACCAAACAGCATACTCTGTCATACTAACCTACCATTAGAGCTTTGACACTGGGGTTCCCACACTACGATCAAATTCAGAGGGACTATTGGCTTATTTAGGGGAGGCCTAACAAGAAGTAGATAAAATTTTATGAAGTGGAGACTGCAGAATAGTGTTGCACTGTATTCTGCAAACTGTCAGATTCTGTGACCTGTAGCAGTCAAATACCATTTCACCTTCGGGTAACGCTAAGTGTATCATGTAAGCATAAACATCTGCAATTCATTTTGTTGATATTTGCTGAATTATATAATTTCACTGTGTTGTTTTTACTTTAGCTTCTGTAGCTGCTGCACAGCCCCCCCAGTGAGGAGCAAATACTGCTTTACCTCTGAGAAAATGGAAAAAATTGGTCAGGACAGGGTTAATCAATGTCACTGAGCACTGCCAAAGTATGTGGTGAAAACACACTTTCAAAAAAGTAGAAATTTAAATGACACATATTTGTCAACATTCAACATGATGTCTTCATTCTCCACCGAACTATTACCTAATCCTAACAGATTCGATAAGAAATTTGAGAGGATTCAGATTCGATAAGCGTATTTGGAACTGAATTCAGATGTGATAAAATGCTATGGAACCCTATCCTTGGTCAGGTGGTTTGGAAACCTTTGATCCTTTAATGACCAATAGAGACAAACAGTGGTATCAGTCTCTGTGTTAGATGTGAGATCTGTCCTTGGCGTTGCAGTTCATGCTGAGAAAGCCATCAGCTTCCCTCCAACCCAGACAAGCAGCTAAAGATAATAATTCTTTATGTTTCTGTCTGTCCCTCCCCTCGCAGGGAGGTGGTACATCCGTGAGGGCTGGCTGAAGATGGTTCCTCCTAAAGGTGCAGATGCTAAGCCCAAGATGTTCTTCCTGTTCTCTGACATGCTGCTGCAGGCCAAGCGCTGCAGCCCGCTGCATCCCACCAATGGAGACAAGTTCGCCTGCCAGCATGCCTACCCCCTGCAGGAATGTACCGTGGAGAAGGTGTTTGGCCACACCAGGAGCCAGGGAGGCCTGCTGAGTGTGAGTTTCGGCCACCGAGGCTCAAAGCTGCCTACCTGAGTATTGTTCATGTGACAAGTTTCCAAAACATTTCTGAGATCAGGGAGTTTCTGGAATATTCTGTAATATTGTAATAAACAGTGTCAGCTCAGTCAGAGTTGAATACAGAGTGGAAACATTAACAAACCAGGTAGAAAACAAATTAATGAATGGAGAACTGACTTATTTATGAACAGCAGTTTAAAATTCATAATAGAAGAAAAAAGTATATAAGGAAAACAGCAGTCTTGACTGGCATTCAATTTTCTTCATTGTTTTCTCCAAATTAGTTTACAGCATAGGTTTACATTTTTCATTTTCCATCTTAATACAATACTTACACGCCCTGTATATGTTGAAAGATTTATTGGTCACTATAATCATTTCTCCCGTTCGTAATCACTGCAAAGTGATTACTTCATAATGCAACTACATTGCAATAGATAGAGGTCTTGTTCTGCGTAAAGATTTGTTTCAAGTACAGTGCCGTACATATCATACATACACATCAAAACTGCAAATGTTGAATGTTAAAAAAAATGCTCAGAGTGTTTGTTATGCAGCAGGTGGGGGAGACATCTGTTCATTTATGTATACACATGAGTGAGTCCTGAGCAGTGGCATTATTTGATTTCCAGTTTGATTTATGTTGCTTTGATTTGTCTTACTTATGGCCTTGACAGTGTTGCTGTTACCAACCATACTGTACGTTTCTTGAATGGTTTCCAGCCTCACTGAATGAAAATGTCATTTAGATCTTTTTGTCAGAGAAGATCTTTGTTCCCTCGCCTCCTCTTCTCAGTAACAACTTCAAACCCTTGTTGAGTTAGCCCAAAAGTTGAACTTTTAATGTGTCTCTCCTACCAGTCTGATCCATCCCTCAGGTTTCAGTACAGCTGCTGGCTGACAAATTGTGTCTAAATGATGTAGATGCTGTCATGAAACATTCAAAGGAATGAGTCATGCGTCATTGAGTAAATAACCAAAGCATTTATGCAGCGAGTGTTTAGTGCCAATGCTGCATGGTATCAATATTCATTTCAGCAGATACGTTCTCGCTCAAAGAGCTCTTTATGTTGTGCTGCTAATGTGCTTCTCTGTGATGCACAGCAGCTTTGTAGAGGTTGGATTAGTCTATGGTCTGTTCACACTGCGGTCTGTCCAAAATGTTGGCAGCATTTGATGGTTTTTGACGCTAAAGCTTGATTCACGCAGGACTAATATTATACAGTAGGGCCAAGACAATAGTGATTCAATTAAATTCACCGATTATATTTAAGTTTTCATTTATCTAGTCATTTATTAAGCAAAAAGATAGCAATTCTATTAAACTGAGAAATGTAGCACATTTGAGAAGCTGGAACCTGTGAATGTGTTGTATTTTTCTGTGATATTTTGTAGCTATTAGTTAGTGTAAGAATGCTTTCAAATAGGACTGCGCTTAATGAGTATGTCTCTTTTTCTTGTCCCTTTTTCAGTTAGTCAAAAATCTTTTAGTCTACCAAATGTCAAAAAAAAGTCAAATTGTCATCTCAAGTTATGACGTGACAACTGTTAACAACTGTAATGATTAACAATTGAACAAAATTTTGGTGTCAAATAATGTCAAATGATTGATTAACTATTTGTTTCAGCTCAAATTTTTCAACTCTCTTTTGTTTTCTAAGTTAAATTTGATCACAGATAATCTGATACATTTTACTTAAAGATCATCTGATAATATCATATATATATAATATACTAATGTGAATTAATTTCTCAGCAATTTTTGGACTTGAGAAATATATTAATATATTTTTCTACAACACCTTTAGATTCATTAAACAAAAGAAGCAAAAGTTCTCAAATTCTAAATGTCTAAACACAAGCAGCTGTGCAAAAATTAGCCCGAATAAAATTAGGGCTCCCACTAACAATTCTTTTAATTGTCACTGTATCTATTATTTTTACAATTAATAGTTAATTGTTTAATCTGTTAAACATTACATTGCTTTTTTCCCGAGCTCAAGGTGACATCTTCAAATGTTTACTTTACTTGTCAGACCAACAGTTTGTAGCCCAAAGATATTCGGTTTACTATAACATTCATGCAATGAATTTTTGACAGATTAATTAACAATTAATTGATTGTAAATACATGTGACAATTAATTTTCTATTAACTGACTAATCAGTTAATTAACGTATTGTTTAAGCTAAGTAAAATACAGTTTGACATCTGACCAGGAATCTAGTGCCAGTTTTTGATACTATTGATAACTTGTGCTACACACAACATTTCAGTGGTGTATTAACCCTAAAATGGATTAGTAAGAGCTTTGATAACTTGTTGGTCAAATTTTGCCCATTATCCTGCCAATTTCGCAGTTATCATGCACTACCTACCCACTTATTGTCATGACCAGGCCTATGTGACTTTATTTGTTGAAAGTGGTGTGAATTAAAAGCATCCTTCAAGGGACTAATGAAAAGGCTGCTGATGGGGAGATTAGTTAGAGCTGTATTATTTGCTGTGTGCGTGTGTGCGTGCGTGTGTGCGTGTGTGTTAAGAGCTGGAGAGTGTAGTGATGGCTACCTGCCGTAACAGAATCTCTCAGTTGCTAGATGGATCAGATTAGGCTGTAGATCCATCTCTTCCAACCCTCGAGTAAATACATCTTCCTCAAGCCTGTCGCCACTCTCCTCCAGCCCGCTCTACGTTATCTAATGGCAGGAATGGCATTTCATTAGCCTCTTATCCCGCCGAGGCCCAAATGCATACTCAATAACATTACACGTAATTTCTCATAAGGACACATTATTGATCCCAGGCCCCTACCTGAGCTCAAGGAAAAGGGCTGTCAGCACTCCAGGGCCCTCCTCATCCAGGGCAATGAAGAATTAAAGCCAAATTAAATTTGACAGCTGTAAATGCCATGGCAATCTATATGCAAAGTTTGAAAAAAATTGCTTTTATTAAAATTTCCGGGGGTTTTTTTTTGTTTTTTTTTCCTCCTGGTTACACATGTTGGTCGTAAGAGAGCTGGCTTTTGTTTGTGGCTTGCCCCACATTTTTCTCTTCATCTTCTGCTGTCTTTTCCTCTCCTGCCATCTTTCTCAAGCTTCCTTATTCTCGCCTCTCTCTGTGTGTCTGCAGTCTTACTCCTGATAATATCCCCTTGCTACTTGAATATTTTCCCACATCCCTGACAGATTCTCTTTGATGTATAAATAATCAAGCTAAATTATGTGCAGCGATGAGGCTCCGTGCTCTGCCGTTCTTATTATACAAAGTAATTTCTACCTAAGAGGGTCAGATATCCTGACAAATCCCTAATTACCGCATTGCAATAGAAGTGGAATCTATTTGTGCATAAATCAACCGCCGTCCCCAAGTGGCGAGTGCCTAATATCATGCGGCACTCAATTCAGCCCCACTCACTGAACTCTGTAATTAGATAATACTTTTGATGATGGTACATTTGAAATCCTAATCTATTTAATGTATAATGAGAGACACTCCACTTCCCCTGTGTAAAAACATCATTATGTTTGATGAGCTATATGCTCCTTTGTACCAGTGTAAAGTTCTGTCCAACTATACGTGGAAAAAATCGATACATCACTTCTCAACAAGCTAGTTTCCTGTGTAGAGTCTGCAGCAGCAGGTAAATGTGAAAGGTCATTTAATATGGAGAATGCCTAATTTTTATCCTCTGTAATAGCTTTCCCAGTGTAATTATTCTGCTGTAAAAGCCCCTTTTGTTTAGGCAGGGACATCTCCTTTTGGTTTCTTTGAAAACTACAATTGAGGTTGATTTTAGCAATGTGAATGGCAGAGTTGAAAATTACTGTTGACTCAAAGAAAGAGGACCCTGTCCCGCTGTAGACGAGACGAGAAGAGTCCACAAGAACAGAATATAGTTTTGCTGTAAATGTGACCTAATTGCAACAAATTCTGTTACTTAACTCAATGTTTTTTGTTTTTACCATTAAATATTAGTCAGAGTGTTAAGCGTGATGAATGCCAGGGAGAAGCAGCAGCAGGTTTTGTTGCATGATGAACTGACACAGAAGAGACTTTAGCTTGATTTGGCCTGCCCTCTACAGTTTTCAGTGTGTTACTGCAGTTTCAGCCCTCCTGTAGGGCGGCATCTGAGGAGGCCACTAAAATACGATCAAAATAAAAAAAATCTTCAGCTTTTATGGTTCCTATGCACTTGGAAAACCTGCAAAGCTTAAGTCATCTTTTCAAATCATGGAGTTGTTCAGATTGTGGAGGAAACCTATGACTGAGTTTTTACAGTACAACTGTCAAAGGGGGCACAAGCACTACAAATTTCTTTTCTCTTCAGTTTATGTGCAACGCTTTGTAGTTGAAAAGATTTGGTGTTACTGAATTACTAAATTAAAGTATATTTTTATTAATGTGATGCAGTGTGTTAGCATAGACTCACAGAAGTGTTTCAAGAGGTAAACTCTGGTGTGGAAGTAATAAATAGCGCATGTTGCACAGACAAACATTATGAATTTTAGGCAACATAAAAAGCAGAATTTACCAAAAACTTCAGTCAAAGAACATGTTACCACAGGGCACAGGTAGAAGTGGAAATATGAACTAGCAAGTCTAATTAAAACACCCAATTTAAACCCAATTTTTGTTGCCAGGTTCTCTGAAAAGTTAATCAGATGAACAATAATTGTCAATAATAAGCAATTGTCTCCTAATGAGGTGGAGTACTACAAGGTACAGTATTCTACCTGGTAAGTGTGCTCATCTTAACACCCCATACACACCCACAGTGCCAGCTAACAATCTAACTGCTGTCTTCTCCTTCTTCTCCCTCCAGTTAACCTTCCCCAAAGCCAAACTCCTGCTGATGTCCAGCAACCAGGAGGATCTCAATGACTGGTACCAAAGCCTGAGCTCAGCTATCAGGTATGCACTCACCACACACACACACGCAGGGTGTCAACAAGTTGTCAAAGAAATTGATTGCTGTAATTTGAATACTGCCTTAATTACTATAAAGCCTTAGCAAATACACATTTTTTATATACAGAAGTCTGGTTTTACTGCTTTCAGTTGTAAAACACATGGCAGGTCCTCAACTCAGGAACCTCCCCTGAGAATAGTTGATACTTCTCTAAAAATACATTTGTGATATTCTCCTTCTGTTCTCCCTCACATTTCTTTAAATTTAGAGAATACAAATTAAATTGTTACCACACTGTATGACACTGCATGATGGCTCATTGCAGGGCTTTGTATTCTGTATTAGTGTATTTTCATAGAGTGAGTGTATTCTTATTTTCCTTTATTCTATACATTCTGCTTTTTATTAAGCCTGATTCTGATCAATCCAACTCAACCCAACCCAAACCTATGTATTTAATGTTAATTATTTTCCTTCTTAAATCTAAACAGTGTGTTTGTTGGGGATTTTTTTCAGTGGTGAATTAATCCACATTTGTTTTCATTGAGTATTTGGAGCAGCAGGATGGTGCATGTGGGTATTGAATCTAAATAAACTACAATGTGTGTGTTCGTGGTTATGAAGGAACACCCAGTGCAAATGTGTTGCTCATTGATGTGTTTTTAATGGAGCTCTATGGCACAAAGAAAGAAGATATATCCAGCTTTGATACACACACAATACTTGTTAGTAGGATTAATTAATTGTTTATATTGGCTTTTATTGACAAGATATCAAAAAATATCAAAAGACTCAGCCTTTAAAATGCATTTGAGCTGCACAAGATTAGTGCTGACTGATTTTGAAATAATGTGTGACTCATGTCACTTGAGTGTGTGTGTATGTGTGTAATTTCACTTTTTTGTATTTTTGATATTGGATGTGTTGTCTTCCTGTAGCATGTAGCTCAGAACTTCACCGGTATCAGTATGCAGTGTGTAGTGTGTAGTGTGTAGGTATAGAATTACTCTTAGTAAAACTTTGACACAGACTGATACTGTACCCCAGGTCTGTCTGTCTCTCAAACAACCTCTTAGCATTGATCAGCCAGACCTCAATAACTCCACTCGAAGACCGCCTGGCCGCAGCTCCCCAGAGGAGAGTCTGGGTCAGCCATGCTGGATGTGGAGGGCCCCAACCCTGACATGCCGGGCCAGGCTAATTAGTTTATCACTTTGACAGAGCGGAAAGAGAGGAGGCTGTCAAAGACCTCAGACCACCCAGCAGATGGGAGCTGAGGTTGCAGACTGACGGCTCTGAAACTCCAGGGAGTGTAATTAGCTGTGGTGGAGGACCAAAGAGAGGACAGCCTGAGAGGACCAGGGGTCAGCAGCCCTCACACCGCTGGGGAGGGGTGCAGGGCTGTGTGTCTACACAGTTGAATTTTTGATTTAACAAAGACAAAACACTGCCTGGACTGACATCGCTGAATCTATCAGATGTTGCTCTCAATTATCAAAAATGTTTTGTTTTCTGTGGTTAGGTCATATCAGGTAGGTAGCTCTTGTTTCAATGCTTTCGACCAACTTTACACACACGTACACTCATCTGTGGTTCAATTAGTATCATCTTTTTTCTATAACTACAGAGGTAACATTAAAAAAAGCTTTTACCTTTTAACTCTCAATTGTAGTTTTTTTCTCTGCACAGAGTATTCCCTTTTGTTAAAAAATAAACACAGACACTCTCTCTCTCACACACACACATAACACTCCTAGCCATTAGTGTATAGATAAATGCTTGCTGACAGTAAGTAAACAGTGAAGTAGGCTGAGGCTTGACCACCAGGGCTAAAGACAGTTTAACTCTCACTTACCTTTTCATCTGAAGAACTCTGACCCATCCCACCTTCTCAGGCTGACCTCACCTATGACCTATGGATCATTTCCATATTGTAATTTTTAACTCTCAGTGGAAATGTGTCATGATAAAAAATCATGTCATTGTTTTATGACGAATGCTGTGGTCCTTATTAAAGTCAGAATAATTCATTCATTCATAATTCAATAATGCAGCTTGTAGTGTAATACAATCCTGGTGAAAAATGAGTCCTCAGGTCCTCTTTGGGAATTTTTCAGAATTTGCAAATTTTAAATCCTGCATACAGTATAACAACAACAAAACAATAAAACATGTTTATAATCATCACCAGTCTTCAATTTCATTCCATTGAATTACAGCAATGCAGTCAGTGAACTGTTCCTTAGCTGGTTCCAGCACTGCTTTTGGTGTTCGACTCCAAAATTGCTCTTGAGACATGTAATTCATTTCATATAATTGTCCCCTCCAAGGTTGATATCTGATTTTGACCCCCGTTTTAAACATGCACATATTTGCCAGATGGTGATAAGTGACAAGTTGTATATAAAGGTGTACATTCTACCTTGTCTTATAAAGCTGTGTATTTTTCCCCCTGTCATTTATCTTTTAAATCATTTTTTAGCAGTGGGTCTTTTCAATAGTTTAATCTGTCTCTTTTATTTCAATTTAATTTAGTTTATCTCAGTGTTTGCAATTGTGTTTTAGTAAGTGTCGTTTATGCAACAATTCCTTTCACATAATATTTTATGATACAGGGATGCATGATTTGCAGTGGCAGTGTGTTTTCAGCTTAACTGTGGCATATAATGACTACGGAGTCTCAATATAATTAAGCTTTATTTGTTTAGGTGTTATTGCAGAACTGTTGTATGTCATTAAATTGTATAAATGAATGCGATTCACCTAGTGTGTCTTGTATTTATAGGAATCTGCAGCCTAAGCCAATAGTCCATCGAAGAGATGAGTTGTGCCGGAGACCCATCCACTCAGCCGCTGACAGACTCAACACACCGAGCAGCGGCACTGACCCCACCAGGAAGAGAAACATGGTAAGACACACACACAGGCACACACAGTCAAATTTCCAAACAAGAATGGACATTAGTTTTAACTTCATCACACTCAAGTACACACAGTAATGCAGTTACCCATAGAGTTCCTTGGTATATTAAGTCGAATATGAAGCACTGAATTTAAAATGTTTTGGGGTTTTTAATAAAAATTTGCTGCACATTATGGACAAACCTTTGTGCCAGACAAATGTTTGTCCATAGTGTGTAATCCTGATGGAGTCTGGACCAAACTTGATGGTTGTTTCTATAACAGATGAAGCTGCACTAATCAGTGTCTTTATATTAGCATTGGATCAAATGACCATGTGTCATGTATCAAGTGTCACCCCTCAGCAACTCTACAATCCTGTTAAAGTTCATTGTTTTGTTTTTCCATTATTCAACAGCCAAAGACATTTTTGTCAGGACAACCAATCAGAGCTAAAAGGAGGGCGACCATTTGATTTCTATTTCTTAGGTGGACACAGTCACAACTCGAAATGAATGATAACGTTGCTTTGTGTCTGCTGAGAAGAAAATGATGTGTTAAAATCCTTCTCTTCTCACTGGTTTGAAGTGGGCAGGGCACTGTTGACAACAAGTGTCACGTATTTTGCACCAGTTATGATTTAGCATCATTTGAATCATTTGTGTTGTGTTGTGTTTGTTGTGTTTTCAGAGCTTCCATCTAATTTGTCCCCACAATGAAAAGTGTCTTCTGTCCCTCTTTTTAGGTGAGCATGGAGACCAGTGAGCATGCTCAGAAGCCTTCAGTTGAATGTGAGGGCAGTGCCCCCAAGAGGATGAAGCAGTCTGACACTCCAGAGCAGAGGTGGGATTATTTTAGTTGTTGATTAGCTTACAGTAATATGGTTTGTTTCTGATTCAGTGTGATTTGAAACATCTTCTTTGTGTGTCCAATAGTGCAGCGTCCACTTCCAGCTGTGTGATCCTCTGATGGACTCTAAATGAAATACAATGAGATGATGGTGGATTCTGCATGGTCCGTCTGACAGTTTCACTTCGGACTGACTTTTGTGTTCCAGTTTCACATGCAACTGCATGTCTGTGCTGTTAACAACCTCTTTTTTATTGTGCTTTTTTTCAGCCGCTTTGTCTTCTGCTCATCCTGTGCAAGATTAACTATCTTAATCTGCTGCTTTAAAGATCAAATATCTGATGAATGTGAGTAGTATGTTGCAGCTGCTTGTCTCCAGCAAAGATTCATTTACTTCCAAAGTTGTAACACCACACTGTAATACAGAAGCATATTCATGAGCTCACTTCTAGAAGTCCTTTCACTGAAGAGATTGGTGGACTGGTGTGCTCAGGTGCAGACTGGGAAATCAGCATTTTAGACTGCATTTACAGGGAGACTTTATGTCTTATCTATAAGATAAGATATTCCTTTATTAGTCCCACAACAGGGAAATTTACTATTTGGATAGGTCCTAAAGTAAACTGTACAGACAGACAAAGTCAAACAGCATAATATTCAGCTTATTACAGGTGGACCAAAGGCCTTAAGACACTTTAGGTCTCACAGTTAACTTTTTCTTTTTCCAAGTATCCAGTCATATAACAGGAGCATTCACACCTCTGATTTTGTACAGTCTCTTTGAAAAAGGAATGATACTTTTCTTCACCTGCCTTTACCTTTCACTGTCTGAAGGAAACAGAAATCTCAGTGCTGTGTCGTTTTCCTCACATTCTTAACAAGCACTCATGTTACATTAATGCCATATGTAATTTAGTGTGGTTGCCAGGTTCAGTCTTGGAAATGGCAATTCTTGCAACATCTAACCCTAACAGGCCAGAAAATGCCCATAATGTTAGGTAACGTAACCCAATTTTTAATTATCACACTATTTATTAGACCAACAAAACTACCTCTGCCATGATACAGTTGCAGCACACTGCTACTTAATGTAACACTGCCATATGGGTTTATCCAACTATTTTCCATTGCTGCTATCTATCATACATGACCTTGCTGCTGACTTGACCAGATACTCAGCAGGTCACGATACTGTCTGCTCAAGACTCTTTTACACAGCTTACTGCCTCAGAAAATGTGTTCACATTTACAATTTGGAATGTCTGCTTTGATTAATTGTTTGGTCACCAGGTATATAACAGTTACTCATAGCTTTTTCATGTGAGACACACTGTGGTGAATTATTATTATTAATCGAATAAGTGCATTTAATCAGCTGCACTGTATTCTAGGAATGAGAGTCTGTGTTGATGTAGATTTCTGTGAAATATCTGCATCCAGGCAAGAAAACCTGGGTAACTGATATGAAGTTACATCTGCTGACTGTCTTATGTGTTTTTATTACATGATGTCCTTTATCCTTCATTATATTCTGTAATCATACCCTTTATTTTTAAAACCTTCTCTTCTAATACTTCTGATATTTTTATTAGCCACTATTTTGCATTTTTAAGCTTAATGTGTATTTTAAAGATTCTCTTTTTGATATCCTTTTTTTGCTATCTAAAGCTGGTTACAAATCATGAGATGAAAATGGAAATAATGGAAATTTCGCAATAAAACTCTAAGAAGAATCATTGTGTATCTGAGTATTTTTCAGCACTTGGATTCACAAACAGCCACTCAATGGAGACCCAAAACAGTGGTGTAGCAATTTGTCATTTTAAGAAATGCAATGTTTGTGTATGCAAGGTTTATGTACTCAAGTAGATACACAAATCATTCTCTTTTTACAATATTTTTTGCAGATTTCCTTTTTCATTCAGCAAAGGTGTTGCCCAAAATTCAGTCTTATTGACCGGCATGCAGGATCCAAAGCTCTTGACTTCAAAAGAATCAAAGAACACTGCACGCTCTATCGTTTTACTTACTTACGTTTACTTACTCGTAATGACGATTCCATTCTTAAACCTTCATTATAAAAAATGAATTAGTCTTAAAAGTCTGTCTTAAAACAATAATCAATAATCATATGAACACCAAAACAGTTTTTACTTGCTGTATTATTCCTCTTGGTCATACTGTCCAATAAAACATCCCTCCCTAACATACTTCAAATGGAAGTGGGGAAGTTCTTTCAGTGCCAGAGTATATTCTAATTTATCTGAAGTTACTATGAGGCTTCAGCGATTAATAATTAATTGATTTTCTTTCAAAGCTACAGTGTTTTAGGACCAAATTCCCTATTTGCGACACAATTTGTATGGATGTGCAAAAAAAACAACCCACAAAGCAATACACATTAAAATGATATTTTCAATTAAAACGGCGTAAAGACTGGAGTGAATGAAGTGAAGTGAACAAGACTAAGGATATGCATATAATAAACTTACACAAGTTCTATACATATAATAAACCAAAGTTCTAATGTATTGACATAGACGTTCATGTAACCTAAACTTGCAAAAAGAAGTTCAAATATTTTACTTTTCTGAAAGCTTAAGTATCAGGTTTTTCCTGAGGACGGTGCCAGAGACAATGTCATTAAAATCAAAAAGATTCGTTCCTTTAATAGCATGAATGTGCTCAGTTCAGTCTCAGTTCAGAGATAGAGATTATATTGTGTATTGCACCTACAATTATTTCTAAATTGTATTCAATTGTATGTATTTCATTCAGAAAGGGGTGAAACATTTTAATCATTTTTTGCTGAAATATCAAATAAACTTGATTCTGGCATTTATATTTAGTATTTTCATGGAAAATAGGGCTTTATACAGGACACACTTCTTTCCCATTATACAAGCCAGTTTTCAATCAGGACAGTCATGCCAAGGTTATAAAAATGTATTGCAACAGTAATGCCCATTTTTGTCTGGCTCTGTGACTCTGCTGGAGATGACAGAAACTGTCCCTGAGCCCTAGGGCAGAGCCTGATATGCACAAAAGATGAATTTGAACAAACAGCATATTTAGAGAGACATGCATCTAAATGGAGGGGGTGGATGGGGTTACATTTCTGGAAGCAGGCGTTGCAGTTGCAGGTCTCTGTAGATATATCTGCCTCTGGAGCTGTAGAGTCTGGATCTGTCTGCCCCCATGTTCCTGACTGTGGTGCCTGGGTCTCTGTAAATAATATTATAAAGAGTACATTTTAGACCTGCTCTATATGGCGCTATATGAATTGAATTGAACTGAAATTGATTGGAATTGAATAATACAGTATTGATTTTATCTGCTGCATCAGGCCCATGCTCCCCTAGATTTTTTTATGCATTTTTAAAAAATAAATTTTCTGATAATCATTGTCTCGTTTTAAAATGTGTCTATGAAGAGTGCCATCGTGCCCATATAATTAATAACAACTATGCTTATTATGATGATAGAGAGCTGTATTTTATTCTTTTATGTTATTCATACTGCTGGCCATAGGACTCTGAAGCCAGGAACACATAGAAATGGTTTTCTCATTTTATTTTGTGTGGCAGAACTTGACCTCAACTCCACCCAGCACCTTTGGTATGGACCAGATTGTCAACTGCGACCCAGACACACCCAGTGTTGAACTCCACTCACATTCTTGTGGCTTAATGGGAGCAAATCCCTTCACCTCAATATAAAATAATATAAACAACTGAAGGGGGGGGCATTATTCTAGGCTTCTTTATAGGTGGACATCAGTGTTTGGGATCTTGGACAGCTTGGCTCTGGATTACTTGGAAAACTTTCAACACTGTGAGGTTGGAAAATAAGGGAGAAGTTAATTCAGTTTCCTGCAATTATGCATAATTCAATCCATTTGCAGTTTAATAATGCAGAGATTACTTTGAGTGGTAGCCCATCCTGCTCTTTTCATCTGCATACATCAAACATCAGCTTTAAGAATCAAAGCAGGTTAGCACAGCAACAGTTTCACGATCTCATTATGCCTAATTAATTGAGTGGAAGTGATGAAGCTGTACTTCCTGACTTCAAAGGCTTCAGACGAAGAAATCTTAAAGCTGCTCCATGTGCATTAGCTAAAAGCATTCTAATGCGCTGATGATTCTTTCCCAGTTTAGAGCACACGATCTGTGCTGCAGGATTAATGTCACAGAAAAGCTTCACATTTATCAAGGTTTGCAAGGATCTGGGTGCTTTCTAACAGAAATATCAATAACAATAACTGCAGCTGATATCTGAGGGCACAATGACATCACCACGGATGGAAAAGGTAGTAAATTTAAAAATATTGGACTCAAGTAAAAGTACCTGTGTAAACATGTACATAGTTAAAAGACAAGGTCAGTTAAAATGTACTATGTAGTCTATGCATTTTTTTTTTTAAAAAGGGGCGTAAAGAAAAAAAGTGTTAAATGATGACTCATGATATTAGTATTGAATTAAAGAGTAACCTTAGGCAACTAAAGTGAATTGCATTAAATGTCAATGTATACACTACTGAAATAAGATCTCAAATATAATCAAATGGAAGAAACCTCAGACAGAGCAACAGAGGAGGGAGTGAGGTGCATGGTCCTTCCCAGTAGTCTCTCTCCAGGGGACTAGTCTGAGATCCCCAAAGATGGGCATGAACAGAAACGTGTAAGTAAATTAACTGGGAAAAATGATGATGAGGGTGGGGGGTCAAGGGTTAGGAGTTCAGATCCTGGAGTGGGGTAGGCTCAAGGTTAGGGGATCAAGATTTTTTTGTCCATCCCTGCTCCACACATAACACCATGGTCTCTCATTCAGACCCATAGGATGTATGGTGTCTAATATCCAGCTCCCTTTCTTTGAGCCATATTCCACTTTTTACTACTGTGGCTGAGCAGAATTCGATCCATGTTTCAGAAAATGAAGTATAGTGTATTTGGGGCTTTTCTCAAAATGTTCTATCTGTGTACAATCTGTGAATACTAGAATGGTATTACTAGTTTAACCTACGTAATATAAACAACATTGTTTACATGTTATTAATAGACTATATATACAGATATATAGATTAATAGTAATTAAATAGATAAACATTTTTGAGGTGAGATTCACACAGTGTATTGAAAACATAGTTGTTGTATTGATTGTGCAACTAAGTTTGGTGCTGATAAAAAAAAAATCCTGTGCCCTTCAAGTCTAGGGCAATGAAGTCTATTTCCCGTTGCAAAATGATTCTAAATTAAAGGACAGACCTAGAGTACCCTCTAGTGGTCAGAGCCAAAAACAGAACTTTAGTAGCATGTTTGAAGTCCTTCAGTTGGAATCTTAATAGCTGTGATTTAGTCAGGGTGGTAACTAGTTTTATGTAGTAAGTAGAGCATGGGTGTCTGTCTCTTTAAAAATATTTTACTGTCCAATGTATCAATTTACTTGAACTTTGGACTTTTGAATGTGGCAGTATCTAGAACATCTACAGAAGTCAAACTAAAAGTCGATTTAAGTTTGATGGATGCATTATGGTTGTTCAGAGTGGTTAAGACAACATTCAAATCCTCTTCAGAATATGTCCAAACACCCCAGATATCACCCAGAAACCTATAATAATGTAGAATGCTGAGGTTTCCCATTCAGCCATAAAAATATCTAATATCTGTAATAATAGTCTTACTCATGGTTGTGACTTTAGTTTGGAGAAAGAATTCTCCATTAAACTCAAAGTCTTTCCTCATCAAACTATATATATGAAGTGTCTACATGATTTATGTGACTTCCTTTTCAACTTTAGGCTACACACAAAAATGTTCATTTCCACCTTCTGACAGTGAAATAGTGTTTTACACCAGGTTAAAAAAGAATGCTGTTGAGCTTGTAAGATCAAATTGTAGCTGGTTCTTTTTGCAAGTTGATACAGTGAAATGGAGCTAATGCATTTTGTTTAAGGGCACATCAGCAGTGGTCGGGGCACTTAGTTAGATTTTAGTTTACTTTATTTGACCTATTTGACATCATGAGGTAGAATGCGCAATATATATAAATACCTGGATTATCAGCATTCCATACAAATACAATGATAATCTTACACTTCCAAGTTTCCCCTTAAGTCATAATTTGACTATTTTGTAGAAAGAACAAAACTAAGTTTTTGCTTATTATTTCAATGTGTATTCTGATTCCTGGCCCAACAAAACTTAAAGGAACAAGAATCCATGTAGTAGTTCGAGGCTGGTGGGACTCAGGGTTCCCCCGGCCCTGTGAAGAAGAACTTTGTCAGGAGCTATTTTGTCATAACAAAGATAAATTAAGACTTGACTTTTGACAAGGAAGGTAATGCAACTTTATTTGGGCATACTGAAGAAATAACTAGCAGCCTACAAAAAAATCCAACTGCTGCAGTTAAATCTTCTTGTGCCACCAAGTGGTGAATATGTTAAAATACACATGTGCAGTAATGAAATTGACTGATGTTGAAAGTCAGCATATCCTACTCCCCCTCGACTTTCTTCAGTGTTCAGCTGATAGAGGACTGTAGGAGCCCGACTAACATGTTCCTTTTAGATCAGCTTTCTCCCTATTTTTCAACTGGACTAAGTGTGGTGCTGTCCAAGATGGAGCCCGCATAAGAACATGTCATTTCTATTATCATGATTAAGAAAAAAAATGAAAGAAATGTGTCACATGTGTGAAAGAACAGTAACATGTTCCCCTCAACCCACACAACAAGGAAGAGACCCGAATCACTATTCATGTTGCATTCAATGTCTACAGGAAAATGGCTTGTCCAAAGAAAATACTGCTACTATTACTGGTCTACTGACTGGTACTTTAAAACACATGTCACATTCATCCATTCATCCACACATGGCAGAGGCTGCCCGGCAAGGTGCTGACCTGTTCATCAGGAGTAACACAGTGGTCACTTTATTCCTACACTCTACCACTGACACAAACACTCACATGGAGCAATTTGGGGTTTGTATCTTGCTGAAGCACTTCAAGTTGCATTCAGTTATTCAGCCATTAAGTTTGTACTGCTATTTCATCTATTGAGACGGATACAACAAGAAGAAAAGGTATGTATCTGTTGTCAGGAACTTGCTGAGACTGCTGATTGCAATCATTTCAGTACTTGGATAATTGGAGCTAAAAACTTTACTAGGCCTACGTTTAGTCTCCAATACATCTACATGCATGTAAAGAAGGTTGGGGATGACTGGGGCAGATTGTAGGCTATGTCAGAGCCTCAGAATAAAGCCCTGGACAGAGAGGAAAACTAACCTCAGCTTAGTTTAGGAACAGTTGCATCATAGAAAAATCTGACTGACTGGATTTCTAAAGCAGAATACCTCTCATTAAACGAGCAACTGTTCTTAAGGAACAATTTAATTGTAAACATGAACACGCACATTATTTCAGTCCTTGGTTTTGTAACAAAAGCTCTCAAATGAAAATGGTATGACACTACAAGCTAATGCTTTTGACAAAGATAATGATCAGGAGCACCCAAAGTCAACGGATGCTCTATAGTCCCAAGCGACGTGAAGGCAGCATGAGGTAACTTACTGTAAGCAGGTCGAGTAATTTACATAGAGAGCAGGAAGTTTTTTCATTAATCAGCAACAGCCTTAGTCTCTCGCTTTGTTCCCGCTTTAGTTTAGTAATCCGCAGCAGTTTGTTTTCTAATGGCAGAATTCCTGATGTTTGATAGACTGGGACTATTGGTGTGACAGCATACTTCCTTAAAAATGATCCTTCATCGAGCAGTCTTGGTGTTGATTTGTGCGTCTCTGTCGGCAGCGTTGAGGATCTCAACATGGCCTCCTCTCAACTGCTCTCAACAGGTGAGCCACTAACCTGTTGTAGCTTTCAGTTGTTGGCCCGAAGGAAATGAACAAGGTCTTGTCCAATACTACAAATACGTCTTGTTGTCGTGTTATGGGATGTCAGCGTAAATGCTTCACAAACTTCTGTGTGATTGCTTAGTTATGTAATAATTCACGTCGTTAATGTTTGGTCAGTGTCACTGAAATATGTCTGATTTACTTTTAAAAAAATACTCTTACTGTGCTGTATTTTTGGAAAGAAATCTATATTGAACATCTTGATTTCCTTGATATGGTAATGTTGTGTCATTAAATATGAAAGGTACATCACCAAATGTTCAGCTGACATACCATGGAGTCAGTTATATATTGATATCAATATTACAAATTCACAAAAACAAACTGCTGTTGCTGACTGAGATGTGATTTCTTGTAAAGTAGGGCCACACAAACTTGTTTCATCAAGGCAGTTATAAAAGTTATAGTGTTACATGTTACTGGTGTTATAGTTTTTTCTGACATCATTTTTCTTTTCATGCTGTATAAGTCAGATGTCATGACTGATGAATTTCTCTGTCCAGCCACACACCTTCTAATTTTAAAGTCTTGACATGTTTAAGTTTATACTTTATATGTGTGTAAAAAGGTAACAATTTTATTAATAGTAATGATATTTGTATGGAACATTTTATACATACAATACAGCCCAAACTGTTTTTCGCTAAAACTGCACAAAACATTTTAAACCATTAATTGTTAATTAATCATTGTTAATTTCTCTGATAGGTGTTACACTGTCAACTACAATGTCTTGTCATCTGACTTGTTAGGTGCCTACACAGTCTATACACACCGTTTTTTGCTGTTCTGTAAAACACTTTGTGTAATTGGTGAAAAGCTGGTAAGTCAGCACAGCTTATATTTGTAAGATTAATAATAGGAACATTCTCATTTCTAATCTCTTTTTTCCTGCCACAGGGTTTGATGTGTACAGTCACCCAAAGTAAGTGAGTTTTATTCTTCCTGATTCCTACTATTGTCATGGACAATATTATTATAACATGGCATTATAATAATATTCTACACATTTAGCCATATATGTACTCATTAGGTACATACAGAGTGTATGTACTTAAAATTTTATTTTATTGTACAAATTTCTAAAATTCAGAAAAAAACTAACTCAGCCATGTGGAATTGTGGAATAAGTTCTTGCATTTGCAACATGTTGTAAATACAGAAGTGATAGAATGTGCATGGAAAAGTCAGATGTGATGACAGTTTTCCCAGCTGTCAGACATCGCATGTGCATGTGTGTGTGTGCTCAGGTAATTGTATGGACAGGGGATGGCTGGATGTTCATATGTACACTCCCAGCGGTCCAGAGGAGCTGAAGGTGTCTGTGGACATCAGGCAAGATGAGACAGGACACCTGCAGCCTGTATTGGTCGCTAACTGGAAGATAATGGATGATGGTGAGTCAGCAAAGAGATGAAATTTAATCATTTGTAAATTTCAGATTATGAGTTTGGTTTAGTTGCACTTGATGTAGTGAAAGGCAGGAGGAAGCAGTGAGACAGGAAGTGACCTTTGCTGTGTTTCTCTTTAGGCAGTATTTGTTACCTGGAAGCCACTGAGTTACATGTTCTGGTGACATCCACCAACCAGAACCTGTGTGTTCGATATTCTTTCAAAGACAAACTCCCAATGAGAAGTCCGTTAGGGGAAAAGGTGGGTGGCTCACAACAACCTAGATATTCAAGATAATGCATATATAGGAGCATTGTCAAATGTCATGGTCATGATGGTATTTTTTAGCTCAGATTACTCAGAACTTGTTTTTCTGAATATGTCCATCTGATATTGTAGTATACTTTTCAGCATACAGTGTTACCATAATTTACTTTTTAGTGTCCCACAAGTACTTGTGTTGTATTCCATTTGACTTACAACATTTTTGTGTCTGCTATTTGCTGCCTATTTCTTTATGCCATGTGTATGTTACTTATTTGCAGTATTTTTTTCCCTGAATATGCTGTCAAAGCAATCAGACTATATCCTTCAGTTGCTTGTATTTTCATGAGTTATGCTGCACTGAGCTCTTCCTAATTCCTAATTGGACCTGATCATGGTCACAGTTTTTTCATTGATCAGTATGATCAAACTATGGCCACAGCTAAAACAGGTTAATAGATAGTTAATAGAATGAAACCGTTTGTATGATACAATAAGAAACCAATGAAGGATGCTGAGAGGCAGGCTGTTGCTTCTTAATGCAGACCTATTAAATTTTCAAGCACACTTTCCATAAAATGGATTGATCATGTTGTTTTAATGGAGATGAAATATACAGCTGTATTATAACAGAAAATATGAATATCAGAATACTAACACTGCACATAGTAATAACTTTTAAATACTATTAAATACTACTATAATATTAAATGCCACAGATCAGGATCACAAGCAATATCATTTTGTGTTTTCAGTGGTCGTTCTCAGCTAATATGCTTGTGTTAGACCCTGGTGAGAGATATCGGGTCTCTGTCTTCAACATCCCCAAACCAGAGTTGGGCCACAGCAACTATGATGTCAGCACGGACGTCTTCGTTCCTGGTGAGTTGAAGTCAAAACCAACATTTGGCTGTTGTTGTTTCAGACTGAGTAAATAAAACTGTATGAGGAAGAGTTTTTTGGTCTCTTCATACTCCTGTCACTATTTGATCGAAGTTAGTCAGTGAGTTTAGTTTTGATTTTTTTTAGGTGTTTCTACATTTGTGGTCAGTGAGTTCTCATTCCAGTTTAGTCATCTTATTAGTTCATGAACTCTGTTTTCTGTGTGTCTGTGTGGAGCCTAAATTAAATGGAAAATATGTAGTATCTGAAACTGTCAGCTTTATAAATTGAAGCATACAGGTATGACATGTGGAAAACATGTCATACCAACTTTTTAATTAAGAATACAAAGTGGGATTCATACAACTCTTATGCATGTCCCCTATCTCAAAACAATGTTTTAGGTGAAATGAGTCCTCTTAACTTGACTTTGATGAAATTCTCTGATTCTGTTTTTACCCAGATTGTCAAGATTCCACAATGCAGATGACCCAGTTTTGCATAGAGAGAGGTGTGTCCTTGATATTCTAAAGTCTAATAGAAATGAGTGAATCATGTAAACCATTTCTAACATGTTGTCTTGTTGCTGCACTGTAGGAAGTCTGTGGCAGCCTAACATTAGTCTGGCTGAGGTCACTGCAGACAGTGGAAAATCTACACTGGCTGTAAGCTTCAGTCCTGACAGACGCTGTGAGGAGTACATAGTTATTGTTACCTGCTCCTCTACCCAACATGTAGGCCGCGCATACAAGGTAAGGCCACATCATGCTGGAGATTCAAACGCTTCTGTATTTTAAGAATACTTGCAACAGGCAGTCTCACCGAGAAGACGAATTGTTCTTTTCAGCGTTTTGACCCAGAACATTACTGTATGTGCTCATTACAACATCCTGTGTTTAGTACCATAGTCTAGTTTTTACCCCAGTTTCTTTCTGTATTGCAGGGCAGATATCTGAGTGCCCTACCTCTCTGTGCAGTATTTCTTTTGCTGATTGTAAAGAAGGCTCCTCATTATATTTGCAAATCACTTGAATGTATGTAACTCCCCCTCTATTTTGGTTTAGATGTACATTCAACTAAGAACACTGACACCTGAAACTGCAGCTCTCAGTCACCTCACAGAGAGCTGAGCTGCAGTTCAGAGTGAGATGTCAGCATCTCCCCCTGTCCTTTCTTAGCACTACTGTGTTCCTACTCCATAGAGTATATTCCTATGCTATTTAAACTGTCTTCCCTAGTATCTCTATCTAAATTATTCATATTATTATATAAAAGTCAGAATGAGGGTGAACAGAGTTATTATGCATTGAGTACTGGGTATTGGTAAATTGCTACTCTCCTCTTCAAAACACAGACTAGGTTCTTGGGGGGATCTATGGTCTAAGTATGATACTAAGGAGTGGTGCACCCGTGTTCTTTGTGCCAAAAAAAATAGGGATGTTCATTATCGTAGCTATGAAAGCTGTAGCTTGTGCTGCTCAATTATATTGTATTATGTTATGCTGACAGGTGTTTCTAATACAGCATATAGTCAAACCCTCAATGCAAGACACGGGACATAAATCCCACTCTCACTCATCCCACTTCTTATTTTTGTTATTTTCTTGAACAGACAGGTGTTAATGTTCAGATGTACCCAAATTATAGGAAAACATTTAAACATTTGAATTGATGGCATGGTGGTGCAGTGGATGTCTTGAAATGTTCTTATCTTCTTTCTGTTCAGTACTCTTAAGTTCTGTGCCTAAATGTTAAACTAAGCACATGAAAAAACTCTCTTCTCCAGGCTAATCAAACAACCCTGAATGTAACATTCAGCCTTGATAAGTGGCCAAGATCTTGCTGCCAGTTTGCTGCCGAGGTAAATCTATTAAAATCCATTCTGCTGTGTGATGTTAGTGTATTACTTTTTTTTTCAACTGGCAAAATGTCTGCATTATCTATGATCACATTTGACCTTCTTGTTAATATGACTTTGTTCTTCACTGCAGATCAAACCTCTTTTCCCACAGTGTGACCAGGACTGTGACCGTCGAAAGAGCAGAACTCTGGATATTTGTCGTGGTATGTTGATATAGTATGGAAGAACAATTTAAGTAGGAGAGTGACTGGATGCTATGTCTGGTGATTACTGTACAGCGGCCCTGAGCCTCACATTATAGTCAGGTTGGGCACCAATCATAAGGTTATTCATTTGATTCCCAGAATTTCCTATCCAGATGTGGAAGTGTCACTGTGCCCCAAATTGAAACTCACAACTCCTTCCAGTTCTAACTTTTGCTGTGGTAGAACAGATTAGAGCAGGGTTCTGTAGAAGGTTTCTTTCTCTCAGGGTTGGCAGGATGCTGGCCTTCAGTGTGTTCTGTAGTCCAGCAGCCAGCTGGTCAGGAACGAGGCACAAGGCAAAAGGGAAGAGAAGAGTGAAGCAAGAGAGCTGAGAAGTCAAGAGAGTGATCTTTGGGCTTCTCCTTGTTTTATAGTGTTGAATGTTGAATCAAAGCTTCACATTCTTCCTGTGTTAATTATTATTTATTCTTCCTGTTCAATATATAATTAAACATGACATGTCAATTCATGGGCATTTTAATTCTGAATTGCTATGTTAGTTCCTTTATGGGCAGTGGTGGCTAGTGGTTTGTGAAGCGAACTTGCAACCGGCGGATCACCGGTTTGAGTCCCTGGGCTGGCAAGAGGTTGAGGTGGGAAAGTGAGAGCAACTGCTTGTCCCAGTCACCACCACTGTGGGCCCCTGAGCAAGACTCTTAACCCCTGACTGCTCTCCGGGCGCTGCACCCTCTGCTCCTAGTATGTATAGTTAAAAGGTTATGAATAGGATGGGTAAAATGGGGATCAATAGTATAGATTTGATTTGATTTAATGGAAATTCCTTGATGGAACCAGAGATCATCATATACTGGCCCTTAAAAGGGTCAGTGTTAGGTTAGGTTAATATCATGCACGATTCATCATGGCATTCAATATTCCATTGTTTATCCTCCATGAGTCCTTACAACCCAGAGGGTCGTGTAGAGGGAGTTTAGAAAAAGGGAAAAAAAGGAAGAAAAAACAAAAACAGAGAACACCACCAAATACAGAAATGTGAAGAAGATGGACAGAGCTCCACCTGTACCACAAAACTGTGTTCTCCACATTAGTCACATTCCTCCTTCGTCTACAGTCTGTGCTCACAGCTGAACCACACAGTGATGAAGAGGAAGTGTGCTTTGAGAAAACAGGCAGTGGTATTGAATACCTGCCAGGAAAGATGCATAAGTCCAGATAGATGGACTCTCCCAACAGGAAGCCATGGTGCTTTTGAATTAAGCTTGTACAGCTGTTATTCAATGTAGGCTATGCAGCTAACTGATAATGTACTGCTTTCTTTTCTGTAGCCTGTTTATTGATTTACTAATACGAATGATTACTTCTGCTTTGTACCCCACCTGTATGATGAGTGAGTGAGAACATTTTCAAGCCCACTGACGCGTGATCCATCAATTACTTCAAAGGGCAGAATGTCTCCTTTTCCAAAAATATGTTTCCTCACTCCCTTCTTCTCTGCACCCTTCTTCCTTGTACCTTGAATGTGAGGGACTATGATGCAAGTGAGAGAAATGAGGAAATAATTAAATTGGCTCAACCAAACAAAGTGACAATGTCACAGCAGTGCTTTGAGCTGAATGCTAACATGCTCACAATGACAATGTTAACATGGTAATGTTTAGCAGATGATCATGTAAGTCAGTAGCTTTCATCATGTGGGAACCAACTCAGCTGTTAAAGAATTATGTGATTTTATGAATTTCAATTATTCCATTATTGATAGGTCTAAGCCGTTTTTAAAAAGTTTGGCATCGTGGCCACACAACACCAGTTTTCATCAAGATGTAAATCATAATTTTATGTTGCTATATAATATATATATAATAGCCAGAACTGGACTGAATCATCCATCATGGGCTAAACATAGACCATATCAGACAGACTAAAAGCAGCTGTATTGTCATCTGTTTTTCATCCGTCATCTATTTTTGTGTGAAATGTTTGCCATGACTGGTTGGCATGATTTGGCCAAAAAAAGAAAAGAAAAACAACGTACATGGAAATTGGATCCTAAGAAAATCTTTGACCCTGTGATCAGGGGATCAGCAATGTCATTTGGATTCAGCCATGGGGAGCATAAATGTCATAGTTTACTCAGTCAAAAACAACATCACTGCCAATCACTGGACTGTGTTCTGATTTCCACAGGAAAGCCAACAGATGTCCCTGATGTCTCTCTGTACACATTTATCATCTTGGGAGTGGTGTTTATGTGTATAGTGCTGGCAGTTATTGTGTATGTCATCTGCAGGAAGCCAGGTTAGTCACATATACAATGGATTTTCAATTCTATCTCTTTTGAGTTCTAACTTCATGCATCTAATTTCACGTAGAAACACTAGTTTGAAATTACTTTTAATTTGCTGATGGCATCTTATCTGTACTCTTTACACTTTCAGGCAAACCTGGTGTTGCAGCAACATCTGTGGGAGGTGAGAAACTATGGCAGCAGCAGCTTAAACAGTCTCCCAAAGTTCTGGTCATCTACTCCCAGGACCACCACCTCTACAGGGACATAGTGCTAAAGCTCTGTGCCTTCCTTCAGGCCAAGTGTGGCATCCAGGTGCTGGTGGACCTGCTTGACTCCACCTCTGTTGGCATGGTGGGTCCCCTTCGATGGCTTGAGCGGCAATGGCAACAGCTTAAAAATCCCCATGACAAAATCCTGGTTCTGTGCTCACAAGGCGTCCAGGCAAAGTGGAGGGCCATGTGCGGTCAAGGTCGGGTGACACTGAGGGAGGACATTCTCTCCCCTACTGACGACATACTCACTCCCTTTCTCAACCGCTTCCTACCAGATATGCACCAGACAGGCATGCTGGGCAAGTACATGGTGGCTTACTTCGATGACATCAGTAGCGAAAAGGACGTGCCATCGGTTTTTGACATTGCCGTCAAATACAAGTTGATGAAGCATTTTGAAGAGCTGTATTTCCGCATCTTAGACATTCAGAAGTATCAGCCAGGTCATGTCAACCACATTGAGGGCATCAATGGGGATGAATATTACAACTGTCCCTCAGGTAGAGCACTCAAGAATGCCATCGAAACCTTCCAGACCTACCAGTTGGAAAATCCTGATTGGTTTGAGAAGGAGTGTGTGGACGATGAGGAGGAGGTCATAACAGAGGCCAACATGCTCACTACCCAGCTGCAGATCCCTCCAGTCCTAGAGTGCGTTCCTCTAATCAGACATGGGCTTCCTGTGTACATCCAAGAGGTAGAAATCAATGAAAATGCCAACCATGTTCATGTCCTTACACCTGAACTGAACACAGGGTCCAGGCTGTCATCAGTGGCAGAACTTACACCAGTGGTGAACCCTGAGTGCATACATCAGTATCCTTCAAAGCAGGGTAAAGTGTCGACAGATCATGTGCATCCTCACAGCCCCTACCCAGAATCTGTCTACATAGTTGAGCCTATTTTGAACAATCCACCAAAACCAAGACAGAATGGGCTCTCCCTCAAGAAAGAGCCCTTAGGTCAAATTCCCACTGAGGATGAAGAAGAGGTTTACCTACTACCTGTGAACCAACTCTCCGCTCATTCGGACGAGAGAAGCTTGGTCCTACAGAACTCCCTGGACTCAAATCCTCCAGGATCCTCACGTGTCAGCATGCAGAGTGAATGTTTGCCTCTATCTGAAATCAGCCACTTTCAGCCTGTGGAGATGGACCCTAGTGGAAAGGGTCAGAGCAGTGGATCTGATCAAGGCTACATTTCCAAAATGTCCTCCAAGACTGAACCCCCTTTCAGAGAGGATCCACTGGTGGCCCTGAGACGGCTGCAAGAGGAGCTGTTTCAGAGGAATCTCAGATATTGTGACATAGGCCCTGATGGAAGCTGATGTTTACAGTTGAAAACCCACCCCCAGCATGAAGTACTAAACCTTCACTGACTTAAACCAACATCACCTGCAGTATGTTCCTGAATGGTGGTGCTGGTGTAATAGCAACTGTCCAGAGGCCCCAGATCCTCAAGGTGCCCAACAGGTTGCAGACAGGCTCCAGATTCACAACCTGGCAGTAACTAAATAAAATAACTAAAACACATTCTAAACTGAAATGATACTAACTGTAAGGCAATCGCTGCCTTCAGAGCCCCATCTTGTAGAGGGGCCCTGAGGAAATCTAGCTAAAATCTAGTTTTAAGGCTTTGCAGTTTATATTGTGCTTACATGTTACATTTCACTAAATACCTTTCTTTTTTTTTTTTGCTTGGTGTGGACAAAAATGAAGTTGTCCAGTCAACCTGTGTGATTGTCCATAATATTGAATCCAAAATGAATCTATGTTTTGGTTCTGAGGAACTGAGGTTTTAAATTACTGATTTTTTTTTCTGCTGTTAAACTATATTGAAGGAAATTTTTGTGATGTGTTGTCTTCTGCATTTGTTTTTTTATCCATCTGAAAAAGGTGAAAGCTCCACCAAAAAGTAAATGTATTCCAGGAATGAGGGTATATTTTTTTATCAGTGTGTTTGTGTAAGGATTACATTTTCTTTGAGAATGAAGGTCTTTGGATCTAACAGCCCTGATCTTTGTTTCAGGGTCAATCATTTCCCTCTGAATCCATAATAAACAATCACTTTCTAGAGTACTTTCCTCAGATTTATTTCAGGTTTCAACCACATAATATTCTGTCTTACATCTACAGTACATATATTGGATTATATCAGTACAGATATACGTCACAGAACTTAACAGTACAGGTAGAATCCTATCTGTAAACAACAGCAATGTTCTTTCCCTGTAAACAAGTTTGAAGAAAAGGAAAGCCCATATGTTATAAGACAGGAGTGGTTTTCATTGCATGTAGGCTGATGAAGAAAAACCTTTAAATCTGTGTAGCATTATTAGCTCATTTTAAATCCATGTCCACGAAAGCCTTTGGTAGTTTCAATGTATTTAAATACTGTGCTTCTTCATGCAGGTTAAAGGTCCACTATACTGCAGTTTAAAGTTTAATGTAAACAAATGGTCCTGCTTGTGATTAAACTGTGTGGTAAGCTTCATGTGCAAATCCAAATAAAGATTGTTAGAGAGCCTTACTAACACTCTAGGACATATATACAAAGGTTTAGTAGATTACTGGCACTAGGAAATAATACAAAATAGTATAAAATATAACATTTTAAATACTTTGGCAAGATATGATAAGCAATAAACAAACAGAAGCTATTCTCGGTGCAATAAAATAAGCTGAGAAAACCACCAACATAGTCAACATGTCATATTGTGTGCATAGCAGCAGCTCTATGATCTGTAATCCTCCAGAGAGGTCAAGCATCAGGGTCAACTTCAAAACTGCACCCTGAGGTCTGCAAAGTGACTAAACAATGCAATCAAAGATTTAAAATTTTAAATATGTACTGATCCAAAATTCTATTTAATTTTTGAGTCTTTGTCATGGAGATACCTCTGTTGTCATCATGTGAGAAGTACTTCATTTAGGTAAAAACAAGTAGTTTGTAGATTAGTGGAAAAGACATTACATCAGCAAAACAGTAAGGACCCTGGACAATAGTGGAAATGATCACCAGAAACAGACAATATTAGCTGTTGAAAACCAGACTAAAACCACTCTCAGTATCCACTGGGAAGAGGTCATAAGTCATTGAGTAGGAGTCGGTGGATGACCAGAGAAAGATCAATGAGGACATTCACATCTGACACCAGAGGCCACCTTTGGACAGGAGTTACTACCTCCCCCCAAATATAATCACCTGTCATGTGACCAAGTTCCACATTTAGGTCAAGTGATGACACCTGTCCAAACTGTTGAGGAAGCATGTGAAATGTGGTTGAAAGCTCTCTTTTTTTAAACAATCCAATTATCAATTTTATTGTTTTTAATAATAATGATCATTTATTAAATATTAGTATTTAGGATCAACAATCCATTACATTGCTTACAGCTGAACTGACTTAACTTTAGTCCAACTCCTTCCCCCACAATGCTCCAATCAAAGCTGACCGACAGATGGCAGCCCACATAACCACAGACAACTTTCTGGAGCATGTAGACCCAGCCAGATCTGTATTACCAACATGATCAGTGGTTTAAAAAAGGAGACATGATCATGACACCCTGACCTGTATTGAAATGAGTGACAACTGCAGGTCTGAGTTCTTAAGACAAAGTGATTAGATTTACAAATTAATTAATTTCGGTGTGTCAGGACCTTTAAAGGCAAATTAACAGCCCAAAAGTGTATAAATATGGATCCGAATCTCTAAATGTATGTTTTTTGGAATATTTAGAATACTAGTGGGAGCTATAACATCCTGACAATGTACCTTTCTATTTTATCAAATTTTAAATTGACTTAAACACTGAGCTTTTAATCCTTGTACATTCCGCATGACACTGTGTTTGCCAACACACAGAACCATTAGAGCCGAACTGGCCTGACACCAGGCTAACCCACATTACTTCAGTAGAGTAACACATAACTTGTTTGGCAAGTCACAGTTGGTTTTTGCATGTTTAGCCGTCATTACTCACAAATCTCATATACTTCGCATCAATGTTTGCTATTTTCTAAGTAAAAGCACATTGTTAGATTGCTTTCCTCCAGTCAGCCACTGTGTCATGTTGAAACAATTCAGGTCTGAACTAAAAGGCACAAAAATCAGTTCAGTCCCCTCTGACCCATATTGCACTTATCTTCACTATATATCATCTTCAGTCACATATACTTATGGAATATACTTTAATCAGCCATGTTTGTTTGATAAAATTTTTACTACAAGCTTATGGAAGGACAGTGATTGTGCCATGATACACTGTGCCTGCTGTTATTTAAACAAAGCTGCAATTCTAGTCTAGTAAATGTAAATAATGCACTCACCCACTGAATGGGAGTTTGCAATCATCTCCGTTGTTCCCTGCAGCACAGCAGACAAAACTCAGCAGGATGTAAACTTCTACATACACTGTGAAAAACACAACCTGGATATAGTATGTGTCGCTTTTCATTTGTTTAAATTTCATGGTTCATTTTAATGGAACATTGTCTTACTGTTTTACACAAAAGTCAGATGAAAGGGCCGACTGATGTCATCTCTGTGCATCCACTACAGACAGGTCCTGTCTGTCTAGCCTAGCCTAGCACAAAGACTGGAAGCAGGAGGAAATTGTTAGCCAAGCTCAGAGTTACAATAGAGCTCAATCCCAGCAGCTCTGTCATGAGGACAGAACTTTTGAGATTATGCATGCAAATCATAACATTGACATTTGAATACTTAATTTTACTTAGAGTTGTTATTGTGAATGTGGCTACACATTCAGCAGACAGAGCAACATTATCATTCATTTAGATCTTTGTGCTAAAAGAAGCTGAAATCCCAGTAGAGCTGAGAGGAATTGCAGAGTTGGGAATAATTCTTTGTGAGTTCCTCGCTATGAGCAATGTCAGCTATTTGATGAACTGTTAATACACAAATATTGATTTTTGCACCTTTATGTAAAAGTTATGACTTTGTAGGACAACATTTGGACTTCCTATCTCACAATTGGCTTGGCTTAGTATAAGACTGTCATAATTACTTAATGTGTCATGATATACTGAAAAGTCATCACTATTTTTTTTTTCTTTTAAATTGATTTTCTTCAGAGAAATGGGATTCCATATATTATAAAGTACTAAAAAAGTAATGCTAATATCTATAGTCCCACACTTGACTCTGTGTGTGTTGAACATGACAAACTCTGCTGAGTTTTTTCGGAACTTGGTATGACATTTTAGCAAAGAAGAGTACGGAGTAGTACGGCACTTAAAACGTCAGACGTCAGAGTGAACAGTAGCCAGTGATCTTTTAGGACTTAGGATCCAAAAAGTGACAAAAGTCCTAAAACAGTAGCGCAGCCAGTGATACCAACAGAAACTCTTGTTGGCCAGGGGTTCATTTGAAAAGGGCTGTAGAAAACCTGTTTGTCATGGCACTGTTGGAACTATTATTCATGGCATTAACACATATGTGTCTACTCTACTGTCAGTACCAGACACAGCATTTAGAACCAGCACAGACCCGCACACAACACTGTCATCAATAGAAAACACTAATGCACATGTATGGAGCAGAGCGCTGCTGAGTCAAATTAGCGCATTCTTCAAATTGCACTTTGTGTCCCAACACCACACATTGTCCAGCTGCTGTCTCTCTGTCTTCCATTCAAGTGCAGCGATGAAATTCACAGACTGAACACACACAACTCAACAAGGTCCAGTGCACTGTAGTCTGTTCTCCATTTGTTTAGGCTATTGCAGGTGTTGTGTTTGACTGTAGCACCTGTGGACTGGTGTGAAAAGGGAGCATTGTAAGGCTGGTATGGATGATGTGTTTCAGACATGTCCAAAAATTGGAAAAATTCTATCTCCTGTTGTGTATAATGGCATTGGCCCCAAAAGCAAGAATTCCAATATTAAGCTCAGAAAGATTAGTCAACGCCGAAGTTTCAGAGATGCAGTTCTGACGTCATGCCAACATCACCTACACAGGCCGAAACTTTGAAAACATTTGAGCCTATAATAAGGAATATATGGATTCTTTCTTGCATCACATGTTATATTCACCATAACCCCAATGTGATTATTGGTTAAACACAACTAGTCACAGCTGGATTGCAGCTGCAACAGCAACTGCTTCAGGGTCCCAGAACCTCAGGGGCCCCAAAGACCTCATGTTGTATTTGTTTTAATATTTATGTGGTAGTTTGATCCATTTCATAGTGCTTTAGTAATTTGCACCACTAAATGGCAAGGGCCCTAAGGTGGCCCCTGCATTTTACTCTATTCCTTATGTAGGGGTCATATGTGTATACTTGCTCAATAGGGCCTCACAGCTAATTTTTAACTCACCAGGTTAATTGGGCCCCACAGCTGGTACATGGCTGAATTTAAAATAGCAACATTTAAATAACATTTAAAACAGCGCTAACAGGCTGTTGAGATAACGATGCCATTTCATACCTCACTGAAAAAGAGAGTAGATGTTTTTTGAGGAGTTTGGCCAAGGAAAGAGACATCTTTCCAACTTAACAAATATAAAATTGAAAAGTTGCACTAATAGTTATTAACTGGTGGAGAAGTTTGCACTCGCAATGAATCACAGCTAGCCCTTGGAATAACCAAACTACTAAGCAGCTGCCTCGGGGCCCACAAACACTACGGGGCCCCAAATTAGCAAATTAGAACCGTGAAAATCCTCTCTTTATTTGTGGTCATTATATAAGTAGGCTATTTAATAATGTGGCTTTGGTGTGTTATTATATATTTGCATGTGACATAAAGAAAGATATATTGTTTAAAGGATCAGTTCACCAAAATAAATTCTCACTTAGTTCTAGTGGAATCAAACCTTGCAGATATTGTTACTTGAATTTATTTTATTTTATTTTATATACATTTATCTCTATCTCTTCTGTGGACTATTTGAGAAAATATGGATTTTTGCAATTTGGATGAAGTGACTCTGTCAGTTTAGCCTGTGTGGATTATAGTTTTTCCTTTCAATGCTAATTTACTTTGTAATATAACTTTAAGTACACTTGCCTACTTTCCCAAAACTGTTTTGTGGGGAAAGTAGCTTCAACATTGTTGCCTCAGTAGCTTACATACAGGTTTGGTGTGTTGGCATGTTTTCAGAGGTCGGGGTTGTAATTTGGACCTGATTGGGATTTTCCAATTTCCAGCTGTGTCTGGAACGCAGCACGACTTCTCCACTTTCCCGCCATCACCGCGGGCAGAGGCGGCTCTCAGGCCGGGCTCTAGGACTGTGTGACGGCCAGTGTGTTGACGTATCCGTGCGGACACATGTCGTTCTCGGACACACAGTGGGAGAACTGGGCCGGGTTGCCGCTCCCTGCCAGCCTTCGGAGACCCTGCACCGCCACGCACTGCTCGAGCAGCTCCAGGAACTTACACACCAAGAAGAAGATGTTCTTGAACATGAACACCGACACCGGCATCTTGTAGACGTACACCTGGAAACAGCGGACTACCAGCAGGGGCGCGTTGACCGCGAGGCCCGTGGAGAAGCGGGCCCACAGCCACCGGCAGCGCAGCTCGGCCGCCGTCAGCTCGTAGAGCCAGATCACCGGCACCGCCAGGGCCACGAAGTACACGGAGACGACGGTGTACTTCAGGTAAACGGCGGGGATCTCGTTCCTCAGCAGCATCTCCAGCAGGGTGAAGCTGTCCAGCAGGTCCAGACAGGTGCTCATGAAGCAGCTCTGGGAGCGGTGCCGCGTCGCCCCGTTCAGATCCTCGATGATGGAGTTGATGAGGCAGAAGAGCAGCGGCGCAGACAGAAGCATGATGATCTTGAAGCCGGTCACTCCGCAAGGGACTTTAAGCGCGATCAGGTCCAGTATGGAGGTCTCCAGGATGAGCACCACCTTCGGAGTGCAGGCGATCACATAGATGAGCCAGGCCAGGTAGGCGTATGTGAACTCCCCGAGGTTGCAGCCGAAGATGGAGCTCTTCTGGTGGAAGCCGCAGGCCCGCTCCCTCTTACTCCGTGCGTTCTTCATGAAGAAAATCCCCCAGCCCGAGATGACTACCAGGTCAGTGGCTATCCATGAGCACCAGTACAGGTCGGTGAAGATGATGAGGTAGAAGTCCAGAATGCCGCCCTGGAAGATGAGGAGGAGGAAGCAGAGCGCCTTGTAGAGCAGGCTCCTCTTGGATCTGTGCGCCAGCAGCGGGGCGCTTTGGATGAACTCTCCCGATGTCATGATGCAGGCGGCGGCCGCGGCTGATGAGACCAGGGGCTGGATGCTGCCGCTCTCCTCCGGGGCGATGCTCCCACTGGTGGTCTGGGTGTCCCGCCTCCTGCTCAGCTGCCCAGATTCCGGAGAAGAGGAGACGGGGGAGTCTGGGCAGTACTTCGCTTCGGATCGGAGATAGTCGGCCTTCGGATTGTCGTCCTCAGTTTCTGAGATCATTGTATTTGGTGCGGTCGCCTCCCTTTCTTTGCTTTTCTTCCTTCCTGATGCTTTTAAAGGTGGAAAGAAAGAGACATGCGCAAAGACAGGCGTGGATTCATGGAACGGACTACAGCTGCTTCAACACATCTGCTTTTGTATATAAATTATTTTAATCCACTTATTAATTCGTTTTTCAAGTAATTATTTAGCCTATAAATAAGCACAAATGTACATCAGAGTGATGCCTTCACACTAGTTCTGTTTGGAATCCCTTGTCTTGATATTTGAAGTGTTTAGACAATAATGCTTCTTTCATATATTAATCATAACAAACACAACATCAGACTGTTTGTTTATGATGGAGACTGAAAAGAAAAAGAATTATAATTATAATTATTAGAAATAATAATCAATAATTGTCAAATTGAACATGATTAACTTTTTTACTATTTTATTTACTATGTTAACTATTATGTATTTCTGTATTTTAAAGTACATGTCTTATGGAGAAAAGTGTACTGCACTGTGTTATTACTCATCAGTGTTGCATTTGAGTTGTAATAGGGGCCACATTAACCTGCTTGGGAGCCCTGGGGCATGAGTGTCTAGACCCCTTTTAAACCCCATTACTCCCCCTCTTTGTGCAATGTTTTTTTATGCTAGAGGACTAGTTAGTAGTCATTTGGACAGGGTCATTTAGGAATATGCAACACATGAGAACAAAACTAAAATAACGGTCTTAAAAGACCATCTTCAAGACAGGACCTCAAGATCAGGTAATAAAGCAGGACCCACCCTTAAGGTCTTGATAATGTCACCTTATAGTGTACTTTGGTGGTGCATATCCATAAATAAATGTTGAGTTAAATTAGCACAAGGAGTTTACACTCAGAAAGTTCTTTGGGGCCCCTGGAGTTTAATGGGGCAGATGCCTGGTTTGGCCTGCTGATAGTCAAGCATTCTGTTCTCCAGTTTGAAGTTATGTGATTGATGTCATTTTAAGAACTAATCTTGAGATCATTGTTCTGATTAAAATACGAAACATGAATAAGACTTCAGCCCCGTTATCCTGTAATGCAGCAAGACCTGACCAATGTTGAGTCCATATATTCTTGCAAGGATTGAGCTGTAATAACTAGTGTGGCTTATTAAGAATTATCCGGAACATCTCAATGCCTTGAGTTCACTCGAAATTCAGTTAAAGATTTCCTCCCGGCTGCTGGTGTTTTGGAATTCAACACATCACGGCTAAGTTTCAAACCACCAGCAGTGAGCTGGTAGGAAATTATGAACTTAAGAAAATATATGAAAATACTGAAAGGGGTCCATAGGTACTAGAATAAGATAATGCATCGTTAAAGCATCGTTCAGGGATTTTGTTTGGGCAGGAGAAAAAAGGTGAAAACACAACACTGACTTATTAACATTACAACTGAACAAACTCTAAACAAAGTATTCAGTACTCACTAATACTGTGTTTGGGAGAACAGTTTTCAAGTTGAAATAGCTTCATGTTTTTACTCCGTAATTCAAACAAACAGGACAAGCACAAAGACTTACACTCCACACAGTACAGAGATTGATAATAAACTTTAATTTCAAGTTAAGATGGATGGCTGTGGAACATAGAAAACACACATTTCAGTATAAACATATGCATTCCAATGGAGTTCAACAGGTTGAGACTAGCTATGAGGAGTCTGTGGATGAGCATCTCAGCAGCAAAGCTTAATATGCATTACTCAGTGAAGCCAAGAGAGACGAGTGAATCTACACTTCACATGGGTGATGTGGGAAATGAAAAGTCTCTCAGCTCCATGGTTCTTTGCACCGTAAGTCTACTTAAAGAGTTTGTAATTACAAGTGTTGACTCTTTAACCTGGTTTTGAGGAAGGACTTGGTATGTCAGATGTTCCATGATGCTGAGATTCAGGATGGTGGAAGGGAAAAGATTTAAAATAAAGCTGTCCATCTTTATGTTGTCCATTTGACTGATGCAGCAGTTTAGTGATGTTTGGAGCCAATCAGACTTTTATGCAAAACTATAGTAGTCAGATCTTGACACAACATTTCCAAGCACAGTAAATTCATTCATTCAAAGGCAGTATGTTTCCCAGACTACTTCAACAGGTGCACACTGATGTGTGTGTGTGTAAGTGAGAGAGGGTGTTGAGGAAGAAGGTGGGTGGGTCACTTAGCAGATTCATCCCTCCCCCTGATCCAGGACCTGTCATACAGTATCAGGGCTGTAGATCGCCATCTACCTAACCCAGATACTTCAGTCACTGAGCAGCTCATTAAAGTTTTCTTTTTTTTCTTTGTGCTCAGTGCTGCCACTGGTGGCTGGAAAATATAGAAGATGACTACCATTTTGTTCGGTAGTATTGCTGTAATACAGGTTCCAGCCACCACTGGCAGCACTGAATAGCACTCTGAGGGCTAAAATTAGTGGGATTGTGAAATTTCAGTTCAAATCCTATGGTTGTAGATGAGCCTGTGTAAAAATGTGAAGAAAATGCACAAGAGGTTGAAGTTTGTGAATGATTAGAAAAGATTTGTAGTTGTCTCAGTAAATTATGTGATTATAATTTAGAGAGGTTGCACAAAGTCTGAGAAAAAAAGAAGCCCTCCAGCTGATGGGTGTAAAAGAAATGTTGCATTGTTAGTTTCCACTCTCTGAGTTTGTTTTTCTACACTACCTACCACTCAGTGCACTCATATTTTTAGCATTCTTAATATAACAAATTTTATAAACTGCTCCATGACTGAAATGTCCAAGTAACAAAGATGGTTATCCTGGATCAGGGCTAGTGATCACCCTGCTATAAACAGTCACAAACCCCACAAGAGTTTCACTGTTTAGGCTTTGATGGACAGCTTGTGTTCAATTGTGATCTAAATGCCTCATAAAAGGCTTTTGAACCCTGAAAAAAACAAGTATAGATTTCTAGGGGACACAAATACTTTTCAGTAATGCATGAAAATGAGAATGTATGCATTAAACATCAGCACAATATACTGGCTATCGGCAGCTTTAATAAAGAAAAAAAGAAGTTCCGGCCTTCAAAAACCGTAAGTAAAATCTTACAACATACCCATCACGATTACAGTAAATGGTGCCGATTAAGTGTGAGTGCATCCTCAGAGTCTCAGAAGTATGTATTAACACCTGGGTAGATGATAAACAAGTCAAACCCACACCCACAAATAAACTTGACAATGTTTATTAGCAATATTCGAAGAAAGTTATAATTTTTTGTTAAATCTTATATTGACTTCTTTTTGTCATTTTGTTATTTTACCGCTTACCATGAACTGCACAAGATAAGACTCACAAGGATGTCTAGAAAATGTTTAGCACGAGCGCACTGACTTGGATTGGATTTTTTTCTTTATTTATTAATGGCCTGCTTAAAGGCACTGCCACAATACAGGGGGTGAGGGAAAAGCTACTGTCCATCACTCGCACAAGACAATCCATTCTAGTGTCTAGTATACAGGGTTTTTTTTTTTTTTTTTAAAGTGTGTGTGAGTGTGTGTGTGTGTGTGTGTGTGTGTGTGTGTGCTATAGGTAAATCTCATAGAAATCGTCCAGCTCCTCGTGAAACAAGTCCCATTCATCCTCTGAATCTGTCACCTCATCGTCGGTTCCTGCGGCGAGCAGCATGAGGAGCATTTCACTCAGCTCAAACGTCACCATCTCCTCATCCTCGTTTTCAAAGGAGTCAGTGCTTTCTCTTTCATCAAAAATGTCCCACAGTGGTGTTCGCCTCGAGTTCTGGGAGGGGGGAGATGACAATAACTTAATTTGATGCAGCAGTCAGGCTCACAGAGCCTTTATAAAGCCAGTAAAAGAATGAAGACAATCAAAAGTATGATACTACTTATCAATTCTGACTTTATACTTAATATATCAGAACTGTGAGATAAATCTTGTAATTGTGACCGAATAAAGGAAAAACCTAAACCTATCTATGTTTACTGCTCTAACAGGACACCAAAGATGACAATAAATAAGGTCTAAGACTAGCTCTTAGAACATGAAGAAAAGTATTTTTAACTCATGTCATGTACCGGCAATATAAACTTTGGTTATCATGACAATACAAACTGTGGCAATCTTGGTAGCAGTAATGTATTTTTAGGAGTACTTGCTGGTGAAATGACACAAGTACAAGCATGAACTATTACCCGGCTCCTGCTGTTAGATCCGGTCTGTCTTCGCTGGGGTTGAGCTTCTTCCAGCCGTCCATCAGGAAAGGCGTGCTTGTAGAAGCAATTTGAGCCAAAAGGACACGTTCCACGACCCTCATCAAAGTATCGACATGCTTTACTTCTGAAGAAGACAAAAGGGAAACCAGAGAATACAGACAGCAAGTTAGATTGTCACAGTGATAATCTCTGCACTAGACAGTATTGCATCCGCCAACATCTCAGAGCCATCTCAGAGTTTCCCGCCATTACCTATGAGGATTCTGACACCCACTCCTCAGATTAACAGTCCCACTTTTGTGATGATTCTGACACCCACTCCTCAGATTAACAGTCCCACTCCTGTGGTACTTCTAATTGCATCCACCTGCAACAGCTTTTTATTCAAAACCTGTCTGCTCGACTCTGCAGGGAAAACAATGGATTCTTTATTGCTAATACTCTTCTGTTTAATGAGTCAGTTTTAGAAGGCCAGATTTAAAATAAAGCAGACTGAAACGAAACCTCATCCAAAGCCTTTAAAAAAGCAAAGAAGAATCAGCTTCAGCTTTAGTGAACACAAAGGTGTAGTAATACCTTATGGACTGTGTGCCTTTTTCTGATTTGTAGTTTCCCACAACAGATACAAACCAGTTGTACAACTCAAGCGTTGGTGCACTAATTATACTTATTGTTGTAGGTTTGTGTAGTTAGTGTATGGATGCATATTCTCTGTGGTCCCTCAGTATAGGAAATGGTATGTGTACCCCATGCCGTCCTTGTATTTCTGGATGAGTTTCTGCTTGTCGTCCTTATCTTCCACCCAGTACTCGCTTGGGATGACAAAGTTGGATGTGATTCGACACTCTGGGCAAGACCTGCATAGAACAAAAAGTGGTGGAAAAGGTCCTAGCACATTGCAGTCATTAAACTGTGAAACCTTGCTAAAACATTGGTTGTGTGGTCACTGAGATAGGCCAGTGTGGTATCCTAACCATACAATTTCAGTAAGAACACAACCTGTTAACCAAACTCCATCTATTTGCAATACACTGCTGCTTTGCAAAGGGGTGCACATAATTTGTTTGTCAGAAAGCATTCTCTAGAAAAAAACTGACAGAAAAAAATAGCAAACATTTTTAGACGTAGAGGTGTGTTCAAATAAGAAGACACATGTATGTTTATAACTAAGTGCAGGAAACTAAGGGCTGAGTTTTGTGCTTTTTTATGTACTTTTCTCATTTCTATATTCTTATTCATTTCATATTCTCATATAAATCTGTAAATAATCCTTGTGTAAATTTGTTAATATTTTTCTTTAGCCTGTTTACTATTTATCTGCTTCTATCCTCTTTGCTGCTGTGCAATGTAAATTTCCCCACTGTGGGACGAATAAAGGTCTCTTTATTCATCCCACATCTTATCTTATCTTAGAAGACAAAAGCAGTTGTGCTTTTTCCTAAAAGTCTTTGTCTCTGGTTAACCTTTCAATATAGGTCAAACCTGCATGAATTTGATTTAGACATTCTCAACTTTTTCTACTGCTACAAACATTCCCAAACTGTGAGCTTTTCAAAGTTTTAGAAAGGCTAGTTGACAACCACATGCTTTGAAATTATATCTGAACATTATTTCATAAACTCATAATCTCACTGATCCTTATTTAGGTCCATATAAAGGAGCTTAAATGCAATTTGAAACTGAAAATCCTTGCATAGAACTGTAGGCTGCCTTGGAACTGCATATATTTAAAGCAGATGACATGAAAAATGAAAATTTACTCAGTTACTTAGTCATGAAGTAATTTGGAAGAGAAAAGAAGTTTCCTCGAATATGCACACACTCTAGTGTCATGAGTTTGGCTGACCTGATCTTGCGTTTGTATATATAAGAAATTGCTGTCTGTCCTCCAGCATACGAGAAATGAGCTTTAACTAAGTCTATCTCTGTTATCTCCTGCTCAGGCAATTTAAAGGACCACTTTATAATTAGGAATAAAATATAAAAAAGGGTAAAAAGCCCATAAAGGGTTTCACTGTAAGGCCTGCATTTAAGACAAACAGATACAAGTGAAATATCATGCTATACACATACTCAATACAGCTGATGTAACAAGGTTTACTTTTGGAACCACAATAGATAACAGTGTTGAAATTATTAGTCCCTAAATGAATCATGATAGGGCTATTAAGAGGAGATTAGACCAGTGGCAAATTTGGCAGCTGGTTTTTTTTGTAAACATTTATTGAGAAGACATATCAGACATTTGGTCATGAAAGCTTCTCAGTTCCATTTGGTTTGTGTTAACTGTAAATTAAACACTTTCTGTTTTTTACACCATTTGCACAACTATTTGGTCGTTAGTTAGGCTAAACCTCAACAAAACTACTTACTTGATTAATAAATATTTGACAATTTCCTCAGAAAATTTACCAGAGATAGAGATAGAGAGATTATTTACCATTTAGCCTTAGAGCGATGGAGCCTACAATCTACTGGGACACAGGACCTCATAACAAACATAGGTATTTCAGACAAATACTTCCCTCACTTCCCAAATCCTAAGTTGTCACTTATGACTCACTTGATGATTTTGCTCTCAAACTGCTTGGCACTCCTCCACTTGCGAATGCACTTTAGACAGTAGCAGTGGCTGCAGTTGGAGAGGATGCCAAAACGGCGCTCACTTGGGTTGGCTTTCTCAAACACCACTTCCATACAAACACCACACATCATGTCCTTGCTGCGTTGGATGGCAAATGAAATCTCCATGTCTTTCTCATGTGCCTCGATGCATGCCTAGGAGAGGGAAAAGTTACACCAACATACCACAACCTTTTCTCATTTAACCAGCGTTCCATTCAACAGTGGTCCTCAGATAATTCATCAGAAAAGGCACATATCTTCCAACAGCTGAAATTATACAAAAAGGTGTTCACACTACTAATGTTGAATTCCTGATTGTTTAATATACGTCTTACAGCTGGACTGCCTGGTATTGTTTTCTTGGGTTGTGTTTAGACAGCAGTAACATTGCATCAGAAAACAGCAGCCCCCATATTCATTTTAAATGAGACCATTGAACTGAGGTAGCTGTTGTCGTTTTCGGCAAAAAAGTTAAACCTGGCTCATGTTTTGCTCTAATGCAATGAAACATTCTCCAGCAGCACGGTGCATTAGCCAATCAAACTTGACTGACTTTGTAATGTTAATGGAATTACTCTACTGTTTACCTTGTGATTGTTGTGATAGCAACAAGATAATAACTCTCTATTGTAAATCTATTATAAACCACTGTGCAATGTTTTGATGTTTGATAAACCTTTAAACTGAGGCATGTATTACTCAAACTGGACTTCCTTGACCACAATTCACTGACGACACTTAAATTAAGTACCGTTTTTAAATGTGGGAACAAGAATTAAGTATCTGATGTGTAATGATCTGACCAAATTTCGTATTATTTACGCATAGAAGTTCAACAGGGTCTTGTACTACCTAGTGGGAGATGTTCCTAAAATGCATTCTGATCACATCACCACTCTGATCCATTGCATCCCAACAGTAAACTAGGCTATTGAATTATGTTGATGAACAGATACATCAGATACTGCAGTTGAACAGACAATCATGACACCAAATTACCAAACTGAAAATAATGCCTCAAAGCTAGACATGTAGACATGCCAATCCTAAAGCTTGCTATCAGGGCTAAAATAAACACAATAGAATGCTAAACCTTCTTACTGTGTTCAACTGTGTTTTGTCCACTTCTGTGTACTAATGTTGCAGCACTGCATATGCTAGTGAAAATGAAGGTACACCTGTGCAAGTGACTGAGTTTTAACACATGGATTGGCAAAATAGACAAATTTATTAAGCTCCAATGCTAGCAAATCTGTTATCGAATCTTTCACCTCTCCCCTCTCCTTCTCATTTGCAAAGAGTGGAGTACAAAACAATAAGGTAACAGCTTCTCATTTTTAGCCAGAGGCTGCCTTAAGGCCTGAATATACTCCCTAACGGACATGTACAGTACATGAACAGCTGCAGACACCACTAATGAGTAGTATTTCCGTTTATACTACTTTCTACAGTCTGCTTGGAGGACTCTTTCCTCACATGTGCAGACATATTCTGTAGCTTGTTGTAACTTGTAGTGGTCTCAATGAAATTCAATACATTTGTGAATCAAGTTGGAAAATAACAGCAAGAAGCAATTAATATGAGCGAAACACATTTAAAAAGGGTCACGTTTATAAAAAAATAGAGAGAACATGGAGGAAATTTAGTGGAAAACAGTAGGTATGAAATATAGAAGAAGAACTATAGAGGGGCACTTGGAGAACCCAGACCTCTGAGTGCCCCTCTAGTTCTTAATGGGCCAATAGTCTACTCTTCTATATGAAAATCTGTAAGCCCAACCACTATATACAGTACTATGCAAAAGTATTAGGCAGGTGTGAAAAAACGCTGTAAACTAAGAATGCTTTCAAAAATGGAAGTGTTAATAGTTTATTTTCATCAATTAAAATGCAGTGAATGAACAGAAGAGAAATCTAAATCAAATCAATATTTGGTTTTGAAGGAACTCAGCTGGTAGGTTGTTCCAAACATCTTGGAGAACTAACCACAGATCTTCTGTGGATGTAGGCTTCCTCAAATCCTTCTGTCTCGTCATGTAATCCCAGGCAGACTCGATGATGTTGAGATCAGGGCTCTGTGGGGGCCATACCATCACTTCCAGGACTTCTTGTTCTTCTTTACGCTAAAGACAGTTCTTAATGACATTGGCTGTATGTTTGGGGTCGTTGTCCTGCTGCAGAATACATTTGGGGCCAATCATACACCTCCCTGATGGTATTGCATGATGGATAAGTTTCTGCCTGCATTTCTCAGCATTGAGGACACCACTAATCCTGACCAAATCTCCAACTCTACGTGCAGAAATGCAGCCCCAGACTTGCAAGGAACCTCCACCGTGCTTCACTGTTGCCTGCAGACACTCATTATTGTACTGCTCTCCAGCCCTTCGGCGAACATACTGCCTTCTGCCAAATATTTTAAATTTTGACTCATCAGTCCAGAGCACCTGCTGCCATTTTTCTGCACCCCACTTCCTATGTTTTCGTGCATAGTTGAGTCGCTTGGCCTTGTTTCCACGTTGGAGGTATGGCCTTTGGCTGCAGCTCTTCCATGAAGACCACTTCTGGCCAGACTTCTCCGGACAGTAGATGGGTGTACCTGGATCCCACTGGTTTCTGCCAGTTCTGAGCTGATGGCACTGCTGGACATCTTCTGATTTTGAAGGGAAATAAGCTTGATGTGTTTTTCATCTGCTGCACTAAGTTTCCTTGGCTGACCACTGCGACTGCGATCCTCAAGGTTGCCTGTTTCTTTGTGCTTCTTCAAAAGAGCTTAAACAGCACATCTTGAAACCCCAGTCTGCTTTGAAATCTCTGTCTGGGAGAGACCTTGCTGATGCAGTATAACCAGTGGTGGGTAGTACCGAGTTACATTTACTCCGTTACATGTACTTGAGTATTTTTTTGGATAAATTGTACTTTTAAGAGTAGTTATTTTGCAGAATACTTTTACTCTTACTCGAGTAAATTTGTGAGAAAATATGTGTACTTTCACTCCGTTACTTTGGGCTACATGCTTGTCGTTACATTAATTTATCTATAAATAAATTCAGCAGCTCTGCAGCTCTCGGCTGAGGGAGACATCCTTAACCAATCACAGCAGCAGCACCGCAGGTGGACAGAGGTATGCCCCACCCCTCCACGGCCCTCCTTCACCTCACTGTAACTCAAGAACATGGCAGACGATGAACTGCTGGCGTCTCACTGAGCTAGCCGGCTAACCCGCTGGTACCGGCCAGCTAACCTGCTGGTACCGGCCGGCTTCAGCGCCGGTTACGGTACTTTAATAAGCCAGCGTAATGTTATATGTGAACATTTCAGCCTCCAGCCGATCACAGTCAGTCAGTTAAAATTTCTGTTTCAGCAATTATATAAATATAAATAATAACGTTCGAGATCATACACCATCAAATTTGATGTTACTGTTTAGCTTCAAGCTAAACTCCTTTGACAAAAAGGTCAATGTCTCAGCTGATGTCAGTGGAAACAGTTTTTGTTTTTGAAGTAATAAATTGCATCTGAAGTTACTCACTACTTGAGTAGTTTTTTACGAGGTACTTTTTTACTCTTACTCAAGTACTTATTTTTATGAGTACTTTTACTTCTACTTGAGTCATTATATTATAAAGTAACAGTACTTTTACTTGAGTACCGTTGTTGTTTACTCTTACTCTTTGCTCAGTCTTGCCATGGTGTATGACCTGTGACATTCCACAGCCTCACCTTGGTTCACCTCACTTTTTGTTTGCACACTTATCATTTTGTAAATTGATAAAAATAAACAATAAACATTATTTAAATTTTTGAAAGCATTCTTAGTTTACAGCATTTTTTCACACCTGCCTAAAACTTTTGCACAGTACTGTATGTCTGGATATATTTCCAAATCTATTACCATTATGTTAAAATATGATTGTGCCTGGCTGAAGCCTCATGATCTTGGCTATTGTGAACTTCTAAATTGGAAATATTTCACATACTTAACATACATTTGTGTTACATCTGCTGGATTTTAAGATGTATGGCATTTGTTCTGCCAAGGCCAAACTCCTATCTTGCAATGTTAATGAACATGAAAAACAATTTGTGTATCTGCCCCGTGACTCTGAGCCGTTCCAAAATTGAATGGCTTCCAAGTTTCATGAAAATCAGGCCAGTAGTTTTTCTGCAACCCTGCTGACAATTAAAAAAACAAACAAATGAACAACATAACCTCCTTGACAGAGGTAACAATAAAAGTTATATGAGTATGAAGGCATTCTGTGAAAAAAAATGATCAATGCCTTGATTGTTCTAGGGAATTTTTGACAGTGGGACAGTGAATGGTAATGTGGATCCACCAGTGGGTTGTTTCTGTAACTGTTACCTTAGTGTGCTCTGAGCGCTGGGTGTTGTCAGTGGGGTGGAGCACCTGGAGACTGCACATGTCACACACATCGCCGTGGAGATAGGCACAGTTGATTCCATAGCGGCACTCCCCAACAGCAGCGTACGGACAGAGCTGCTTCCTCAACTCTTTGTTATCCACTGCTGCGTCACTGTCAAGCTCCTCAATGAGAGGGACGGAGCTGTCCACCTTTACTGGCTCAGCTGCACACAGACAATCATTGTAAAACAAAGATATTTTTTACATTACATGCATTTATTTTCTGAAATATTAATGAGCAAACAAGACCAGTTCATGTTTATGCCTACTTTTGCAAATGAGGAAAATTTGATCTGAGGACACTTCCATACCGTAACCTTCTTTTCTGTACTTGCCCCTCTTTTTTTAACTTTTCAGACATGCCTCACACCCTTATGTTCAGGTGTGAATATCAATATCAGACTTGTAATCAATGCTGGTCACTCACCCCGTCCACAGTATGGCTGTCCTGGAACAAACTCAGCAGCATTGACCCAGTCTTGTGCCCCTGGGCCTGGTGTTGGCCCACTGGGTTCTGGGTCTGATGGGCCGACCAAGGAGACGGAGGGCAGCAGCAGTGTCTGGGGGGTTGGAAGCTCCTCGTTCTTGGCTGCTTTACAGTGTTCAAACCTGTGGAAACACACAGGACCAAGAATGTTACAGCACAAATGATCTAGTGCCCTACAGCACTAAAGCAGGAAAGTTACAACCAAAGTAATGACCAGGAAAATATGAAGCTGAAAAGGAGCTAAGTACAAAGTACAAACCAAAACCAACTAACAGCTCAAAGCAAAATTTTAAGATGCTAAATATGTGCAACCCAGAACTCTAAGACTACTGACGCTAATACTGAATCTCTACTTACAAGGGTGCCTGAAACATTCCAGCAGTACATCAATAAAGTTCATGAGAGAGTATCAAGAACTCAAAAAAGTTTTCAAACTGATGTTTGAAGTAACCATTACCACAGTAGTTTATGCTCAGTAGACATGAGTGGTCAACCAATCAGTTTGGCTGATTAAGTGGCACCAATAGGACATTTTACAGACTATCATTATTGACGGAATTTGGCTCTGATTGTGGCCAATGACTGCGCAGCCTCCACCAGTCAAGCAGAGATTTACTGGAGGCTCCATACACAAAGTCAAGGTAATGTCATTGTGTACCTGAGATAACTTTCAATTAAATATGAATTAATTTTATATAAGACAGCTGTATTTGTAACTAAACTAAACATCACGCATTGCACCACTGCTTTTGTGGTGATACTGGGGTAATGAACATTTTAAATTACATTATTATGGTTACTTCTTTGATGACACTTGAGTTATCTGGTGAATTGTATAGTCTTTTTACACAACATAACTGTATTTGAACGATTTTTTATTGGAACAGCAATCTTTTCAATGGCAGCATAATTTTCCCCATATCTTAGTGCAACTTAAATCTTTCATGTAGCTTTTAATATAGAACACATAAAAGTTACATTCTTTTATGTTCATTTATTTAATTATTGCTTATTTTGCGTTTTATTTTATTATGTTCAATTCAACAGTTATCCATTTTCTAATAAAGTCAAAAGACTTCATTTCAACAGTGTTGAAATTGTTTTCACAGAGGGATACTGGGATTCATTAGCAATTTGCTTTTTCATCCTCCAAACTATACATTACAACATCAGTTGGGATTGCAGCATACTGTTTTTTGTTTGATTGTTTGTGTTTTTTCTGTTTTCAAAATGTGGCATGTGTTCTCTCATAATTTAAAAACAATGCTTCACTGCATGAGCAAACTGTGGTCTGACATAAGGTGAAATGAGTCTCCAGCTCACTGAACCAGTCGAGCGTTGGTTAGTTAGTTCAAAATATCTCCCTAGAGACTTTGTTTTTCATCAACTCTGCACATTGGTGGCAGCATGCAACGTGGGGAAGAACATGTTGGAAGTATGTTTAAAAGAAAATTTACCTTGGCCTGAAAGATAAAGGCTTCACGGGCGGAAAATCATAATAATATTTGATTTTTTTCTGACTGACCTCTCAGTCAGAAATGTAATATCGAATTCAGCTTGAACTCAAAACATAATTAGTGTATAACTTATTAATAATGTAGCAACATTAACTGAAAAACTTAATAAACATTTCTTGAGCTTCTTGAGTGTGACGGCAGAATGTATGTTAAAACTCAATCATATCTGTCTGTTCCAAAATGTTCAATAAAAATGGATTCATATTCAAATGTCCTCAGAATAAAACTATTAAACATGTAGACAAACAAACACCATGGATCACAGGGCTTGGTGATTAATGATTTTGGCTTTCAGCGATCATGAAAACATAATGATCAAGATGTAACGATTATTGAATTGAATTCCATTTTGCAATAATGCTCTTGTTTTGTCTTGTATTATACTGTATTACACCAGCACACCCATTCCCTTTGCAGTGGTGCACTTTCGCTCCTCCCTTAAAGTCCCAACTCACTCTCAGCAGCCAGGTTGTGGCGTGTAGATATCAACTTGAGCCATTATGTTGAAAGAGAGCCCTTGGTCAACAAGAAAAGTAAAAGCCATTCGGCTTTTTGAGAAGAAACTATTACATGGTGCGCAGGTGTGCATGTGCAAAAGGTGAAGGCCAAAAAACCTTGTACAAATAAGTTAGAGGACAGTCTATACATATGGCAGCTTGCAGTGCATGTATCAGTCCTCTACAGTATGTGTGCATAAGGTGCCCAGAGTCAACAGTGTGTCATTAGTCAGCAAGCACATTCAATACTGAATGAATTAATACATTTAGACGTATCACACTGATAACACTGAATATAAGGACAAGGTGAAGCCCGTGGTGCCGCTGTACATATTACATTTATATTTGTTTGATCAAGGAAATCCACTGTCAAAAATACATCTTTTTCAAAAGTTCAATAAAAGCATGATGTTTCCAAAGTCAATAAGAAATTGTGTTAGCAGCACTAATGGATCAGTCACTGCACCTGTAATGTTTGTGCCAATGACCATATCTTTTTATAGTGCTGTGAGACCGAAGTCTACAGACACAAGAGGATAAGGAGATAACTCCAAGAGTCTGAGCTTGACCTTCAGTATGTTCAGTTGGTGCAGACCAGTACACTGTTTTTAGTTTGATAAAACGTCCATAAAAGACAAGACCTGGGCCATATCTGCAAGTGTTCATTCTAGTGCTTCTACTTGAGAAAAATATGTTTGTTCTCCTTCTTCCCCCGTAAAGAATAAGCATGTAACTGGAATGCAAACTGACATTTCGCCTGCTGGGCTATGCAGAGGATTATAAACAAAAGTATAGGTTTCACGACCAGAAAGACAACCTGCATGAGGAGAAGATATGGATAGACATCATGTTATAGTATATTTTCTATAAAAACCATTAACTGTATGGAAATTAAGCAGACTAATAAAGCACATTAAATGTCTGGCAAATCCGGGTACCTAATCAAATAGATGCAAATATTGGATAAAAAACAAATATTGACATCAACAGTCCTGCTAACTGATTTGCAACATTGCCCACAGAATTAATGGTATGATAAAATCCCAGATGTTTGACAAATTTATGTTGTTTTGTGGCATAAATGTTATCTCTCAAACCTAGCTCTTGCTCATTTATGTATGTATTATGCGTGTATGTGTATGTATGTACTCTAAGACTATACGATATGACAATAGATATTGTTTGATGACAGAAAAACCTTGTTTCATGTTGTGCTCCATCATTTATTTCATTGTGCTGCAAATCACAGTATTTACAGCAATATCATGGCAAGCAGCGCAGAATGAGACAGGAAGCAGCTCTCTGCGATGTTGACTCTTAATGACCCTAAGAAATTATAATGTGTTAAAATAAAATGTTAATGTAGGCCTACATAAACCATTTTTTGTGAAAGCTTGTAAGTGCACCTGATTCGTGCCATTCCCATTCGGTTCCACGTTGGTTTCGATTGTTTACATCATTAACAACAAGCCTCCTCCACACAGCTCACCTGCTGTTGTGGGAACGAAATCATGGATGAAAAAATCCAAAAACAAAGTTGTGTTTTTGGGCGACTGTATAAAACATATTGCTGATGAAGAATGTCAACATAGCAGCATATGTGTGTGTGTTGTTTTTTTTTTTTGCATGAACGATGTTCTGAATTTGCATTAATCAGGAAAAGAGGAGAAATTCTGAAAAAAAGCATGTCTCTAAGTCAAGCCTGGTTCAAATAAAGGTCTGGCTCTATCTGCTGCTGAGGGAAAAAACTCCCTGGACACTATTTGAGAATTTACGGTATTCCTCAATTTCTATTACACAGGGCAGATTGGTTTTCGTTTATGATAGGTGCAGCCTGATAATAATAGATCCTCAAATGTCCACATGAAACTATCTGTTAGAGGGGCCTTAGTTAGAAATGGGTATCGAGAACCGGTACTAAATTAGTATCAGTTCCTGACTTTTCAGTATCGAAATATTGATAAGTTCCTGGACAAACAGTACTGCTATCACCATTCATGTAATATTAATTCATTTTACATGAAAAATTCCTAACCATCCGTGATGACAAAACTGCTAACATTAGATGATTACGTTTGATATTGCATAACTGTATGTTTAAAGTCTGTGTTGAATTCTGTGCTGAACCTGAAGCAGCGCCTTGTGTTTGACTAGTTTAGCAAAGCAGCTGCTGCACCTATGTCCTCGGTGCAGCCTCTCGCTCCCATGCTAATGTGACCATCTCAACGGTTACTGTTAAAAGTAAAAATAAGGCTGTGGTTATTAACGCAGAGAAAAATAATAAGATTAGATTGGAGAGTAGTATCAATATGAGTAACAAGTACCAATAAGTATCAATAAGTATCTGTATTGATAAGCAGTATTAGTATTGATATGCTATCAATAAAATTCTTAAAATAGAAAACATGTCAACTCCATAGTTGCAATACAGCATGGCTAATAGGCCATGACAGCCTATGCACACAGCCATACAAAAGGAAGACCTGGCCTATCCCTCCTCCAGCCTCTTCTATGATGGCTAGCTCCATCAGAACACATCAGTGTGCATGAACAGGGAGGGGAGGAGGGTTGCTAGAGCCATGCATAAATAACTGAGAGAGCAGGGAGCTGCAGCAGAGTGAATCTGAAGAACCCAGCAACAGCACAAGCAAAGGGAGGCGGGCAGCTCAGAGAAAGGGAGCAATAGGGAAACAGAGAATGTTATGCAATTGCCATGCAGGCTGCAGTGCACTCTGTCTGGCCCTGGGGGCTGCAGAAGAGAGAGGGAGACACACACTGAGACAGAGCCCATCACAATAGACAGAGGCCAGGGAATTCAACCATAATAAACCCCCACAGAGAGCCTTTCTCCGGACTCTTAATACAGGGTGCAAAGTCCCACAGGGTCACAAAAATAATGAGGACACCCTTCTTACTGCAGCCCCATCACAAGGATGGAGGAATGAGATTTAACACAAAAATAACAGCAGCTCAGTGGAATATACACTCAACTAAAGGCTTCCTATAGGCAATAGACTGACTATTCAAGAAAAATTATGTGTGTGCATGTGTGTAATTAATGCGCCCTGCTGTTGGGGAGGTTCTTCGAGTGCCTCTGTAACTATGGGAATGCTCCTGAAGCCAGACATGGACCAGACACTGTCTGCACAAGCTGGCTGCTGCTGTCTGGGTACACTCAAGCTTGACAACAGACTGGGGGCTAAATCTGTTTCTCAAAGGACTACATCACTGCATGTTCGAGTCCATTTAGTATGAATAAATACTGCTGATCAAATTCAAAGCATACTGCAGTGTTTTTACTCCAGTATAAAAATCAGCTTGCATAGATTGGAGAAGATACTTCTGTTTGGCAATCCATCAATGAACATTGTGTCTGCTTTTATGTGGTTACACAATAATGCAGTTTGGACATTTCAAATCAATCTGCACACATGTAATGACAATATAACTGATAATAATGATATATAAATATATATGATAAAATAAAGGCAAGTTTTAAGAAAAGATGATTCTTAGCGTGCAGTTAAAATAAACAGAGGGCTGTGTCAGACAGGCAGGAAACACACAAAAATCCATACCTCTCCTCTCAAAACAAAAGCAAGTGATGATCAGATGCAGAAATGAATCCAAATATGTTGTGTTCTAAAACAGGGTTGAAATAATATAGATGTCTGAGTTATTCAGAGAGAATCTATCTTCATATGCTGGAGAAGACTAACTAAGTAATTAACTACAAAAGACGTTGTTAGAAACAAAATGTACCCTGGACCATCTTTAACCATTGATAGGTTGATGAAACTAAACATACGGCCCTTTGAAAATCTGGAGCTATTTGTTTAAGTTTTGTTTATTGCATATGGATTTAAAAGATCTTTTGAATGTGTTAATTTGAATGTGATAGTAGGAAATCACATGACCAGTACCAATTTGTCTTTAAAGAATGTGCAAACAACCTCTTCTGCCACCAGAGGGAATGAAAATAACATATGGAATGACATGATTTTAATTCAATTTTTATTCAGTCAGTAATAGGCAATAATTTTTCAGGACCAATTAGATGGATAAGTAAATTTTAAGCAGGAATTCACTGGTTCCAACTTCTCTAATATGAATATTTGCTGGTTTTCTTAGTCATCTCTGATATTAAACTGAACATCTTTGGGTTTTGGTCTGAAAGTCAGAAATAACAAGACAACAAAACATTTTAACTTAATATTTTATAATATGTTACAATAATTTGTATGATATAAGGTTTGTGGCATTCACCAACTTCACTCCTTTGTACAAAAGGTCAGATTTGGTTGAGTTGTGTCCCTTCCATTGAAGTATGTGTTCAGATGACACTCCACACTCCACATGCGTTCAGATGACACTCCACACTGGTGGATTTGATCCACTCATCACAGGCGTGTTCAACTAACTCAACTTGCTTCCAGTGTTCAGTTGTTACAATTATGGCTGTGCCTCCAGTTTCCAACAAAACATTGTTTACTAAGTAGCTTTGCGATAGTGGGAAACATGGCATCAGAACTAAGTGAAAGTGTCAGAAGTCAAATTGCTATTCCAAGCATGAGGGGCTTTCAAATCATGGCTAGACTAAATGTTTCAAATGGGGAAGTATATAGAAACTGGATCAGTTGTGGTGAAAGCACAATCAGGCAAACCAAATGTGACCACACTATCAGAAGATCAAAAAATCAAGTTTAGTTCCCTGAGTGATATAAAAGAAACTTAATCACAAATACTGCTAAATAAAGAATGCAAGACTCCAATCAGCAAAAAGTACTGTCAAGAGAAGGCTTCTCTTGTAATGGCCTCAGAGGACGAGTAGCAGTTTATATATAATACTGAAGTCTGGGTGTTTTGCCTACTCTGGAGTTGGACACCAACAACAAATTGATTACAGACTGACCAAGGAGAAGTTACATTCCATTCTTCAGAGAAATGCTATATCCTCAGCAGGATAATGACCTCAAGGTATTACGAGAACTATTTGAAAACCAAGAGTATGGAGTTCTGGCTGTCATGGACTTTCCTCCAGTCACCTGACCTCAACCCCATTGAATATTCAATTATTCCTTCTTCTTCTGAATATTTCCAGGTTTAGATGAAAATATTAGAGAATTTCAATGTGGTCTCAGACCCCACTGTATATTTTTTCAATAGAAATGAATGATGACAATATTTGAAGATTAATGAATAATTAAAATAATTGTTGCTTGCAGCCAAGGACTATAATAAACCTTCCATTTATCATATTAAGAAGCGGACCTGAATAATGTATGTCTGATAGGCCGATTTTTGACAAAACACAACAGCAAATTTGTCCAAAAGAATATTTCCATTCAATCAGCCAAATGCCCATGCGTGTACTAGATTTTGTTGTCCCTTTCCATGTCAAGAAAGACCTATGGTCAGACAGCAAGATAGAAGCCGTTGCACATACACTAACTCCACAAACAGTCAAGTCAAAACTTCAAATGCATATATTAAAATACACAATCTCATCCATCAGCGCAATGCTGTAATGCCACAGACAAGTGATATTAGTTTCTTGTACCTACATGGAGATGCCACAGACACACACCAACAACATGTTGATATTAGCAAGCAGCAGTCTCAGGTATCAGGCTGTAGTACTTCTTAGAAGCCTTGCTAGCCAAGCTGCTGTGCTGTCATTTGGCTAAGAGTACAGCCAGTTTTAGAAAGGAAGTTATAATGCAGCTCAACTGACAACTGGAACCACCTTTTTAGATTGTGGGAGCTGACTTTGAATATGTCAATTGAGTTCAAACAGCTCAGTCTTTTTAATTCCATCCACATTTGACTCGTTTTTTGTATTTGTATTTAAAATAACTTAGATTTTAGTTGTCTTTACCTGCAGCGGTCCCCAAACACACAGTTTCCCTTCTGAAAGAACTTGCAAATCATGGCTGCAGGTTTGCTGTTGGTCAGATCATGGGAATATCGACAGTTGTCTCCTTCTTTGCAAAGACCATGCATGAAATATCTGAAAATACAAAATAAGAACGATAAGAAAAATTTCAATTACGCTAGAGTTTTAACAACGTATTAGTTCATTTTCAATCTGTACTTTGTACATTTAGAACAACCCACTACATAAGGCAACTGTGTAAATGTCGTCTTTCACTCTCGTGTTAGTAACGCAATCAAGCTAATCTTAGCACGATCATAACAAACAGTTCCGCTTATAACGTCCGCTAATGTAGTCTGACTGAGGGCACCAAACAAGTGTTTATGAAATTTAAACTCACCAGTCAGAAAAACTCGTTGGTTTTAACGTTGGTTAACATTAGTTATGAAATGAGAGTGTACTGAGTGTCTGTGAACAGCTAACTTTGTTAACATTAGCGTGTATCACTCTGTTGTATCACACTTGTTTTGCGTAGTGTAATATTACAGTCAGGCATAAATGCTAAGTTAATGGTTGAAAACGTAGTTATCAAAGTGGCCTCTAACCTCCCTCACAAGCTGCTCTGTGACCATAACACAGTGAACATAACAACACAGTAACATAACAGCTAGCTATTAGCTAGCCAACAGCTGAGCCAAGCCTCAGAAGACGCTGTTGTCAGTCACCGTATCACCGCTATTCTAGTGTAAAACGATAGAAGATATACTCATCTTCAATATTTTACTACTTGTTTGTCTTGTCTCACCTGCAGGTTACGTGTTTGGTCCAACCCCCTGTTACTGGTGAAATCGCCGTAGACGCTACTGCTGCCTCCGCCATTGCTGTTTATGTTGAGAGGCTCCGGCCGGATATTCCCCACAGCTCGGCTCCCGCTCGGCTCCCGCTCGGCCTCTTTCGCATATGTCCGGTTCAAGTGTGAGTTTACCGACAAGCTCACGCCGGGTCCTGTCCACCGTACGGCGTCACTGTTATGACTGACTTATTTTCACATCGAATTTTGCAAAACGACTCTTTAAATCGGTGTTGTTCTTATAACATAAAAACACTAAGAACAGGCTAATGAAAATTTGCGTCAGTCAAATTGGATTAAAGTCACATCTTATTTTGGCTCAAACCCCCAAATTTGTGATTGGCTTTGTGTAACTAGGGTATTCCTCCCACTGCAATACACTGGGTGTCAGCCAAATGCTTTTAATTGTCAGTTTCACAATTTCAAAGAACAAACTAAAACAACATTTTGTCACTTTTAAGCAATCTATAGAGGCTGACTCCCTTTTATTTAACATCTTTACTGTCAGGAACTCGAACCAGTGACGAAGGAAAGAGGGAGTTTCTGTGAGGTTAATCCAACAATGGCTCTGTAGATCTTTTGAAAGCTTTTGACACTCAGTATGTCCCTGCTAGGCACAAAACAGGCCTGATGGAGCAATATAACTGTCAACACTAACCCAATGACTCCGATTCTCTTTATGTGCAGACTGTAACTGAGAACATGATGCCTTACAATGTAGACGGGGCTTAAATGTTCATATTATGTGCATAGTGAAAGCGGAATAACTCAAGAATCCTGTCTTTTACTCACATCCACAAACAGTTTCCATTGCCACATAACACATTTACAAGACTACTGTATTGTACCATCTAGTGGCGAGAATAGGAAATGCATTTATTTTTTTCAGACTGACCAGAAGCTGGGATAACACGTATACTCACTGGGGATAAAACATAAATGAACGCTGGTAAAACACCAAAAGGAGAGGTCAATTGAGCCATGTAAATAAAGTGCCTGCCATTGTGCAAAAGGATTATTTTAATACCTGGTAATATATCTGTGTCTGTAAGAACACAGGTCCTATTAGTCCTTTTGCATTCAGGTCCCTTTTCTTTAAGAGTGTAAACATCATCTCAAACTTTGATATCTTTATCTCTCCTGGCTTTGTGAGAGCAGATCAGAAAAGATGAGATGGTTCCTCCATGTCTGACCTACTGTTAAATATAATCCACAGGCCGTCGATCTCAATGGCAATGATCTTTCTTCCTTTCATTCATACGACTGTCTGAAGTCATGATTTACTGATGTTAAAAGGGACATTACAACCTGAGGAAGCCTGTCAGTCTAATGCTCTTCTCTTTATTGTTGGGTTTTTTATGCTTTTATATTTTCTGTTATTTTTATTGGCTGTTGTTATTTGTCACTGTCCTGAAATGTTCAAATCATTGTCATCAGTGTTTCACAAGAGACTCAGACTCGGCTCAATCATGATAGAGCCATTGTTACCAATGATGGACAGATATTATCATGATTATTATTATGATGATGATGATGATGATTATTATTATTATTATAATAACTGTGTGTGTTTGAATGCTTGTGCGGTTCACTCGGGGACATGGGGCCACATGAAAGTTATGATAAGAGGCAGCAACAGTGATGACTGAATTCAATATGAACAACAAGGTCTTTATTTGCACTCACCAAGGCCCAGCAGCAGGTCACGCTGGAAGACATTGGACACAACTTTGGGGAGCTGGAATATCAAGAAATGAATTTCCCTCTCAGTTTCCTGGAGGAGCAGGTCCAATGTGTACTGCAGGACAGCGAGGCCAAGCTCACCCAGAGTCACTCTGAGGGCAGAGTCCTCCTCAACATCCACAAAGACTTGCTGGTCAATCTGTTCAATCACCTCCAGAAACAGAATAAACACACCCTGGAGAAAGAGGTGATGAAGAGGGAGATATCCTTCCTGGAAGCCAAGCTGGACCAGGCTCAGGACAGACATGTCGCCAGCTCATGGGACCTGAGGTCCCAGCTGATCAAGGTCAACGTGACGCTGCAGAAAGCTCAGCTTGACCTGAAGTTCCATGAGACTACCATCAGTCAACTTCAGGTCCAGTTACAGGAGATGAAGGGAGAGAACAAGGCCCTTCAAGATGAAGTGGAGACCGTGAAGCATCAGCTCTCTGAGGAAAGGCAGATGCGCACAGCGGCCAATACCCACAATGAAATCGTCGCTCAGAACCTGAAGGAGCAGCTTCTGCAAAAAGACGCCGCCGAGTCTGAGGCTCTCTCAAACGCTCAGCAGCTGGAGGAAGATCTGGCTTTTGAGAGGACTCAAGCTCAGAAGCTGCGGGAGACGCTGATGGATCAGCTGCTTCTGCACAAAGACACTGCAGAGTCTGAGGCTCTCTCAGAAGCTAAGGAGGTGGAGGAAGATCTGGCTTTTGAGAGGCCTCGGAAGCGGAAGCAGTGGAAGCAGCTGAGCAAGATGGGGCAGCAGGATCTGAAGCTGGAGCTGGCTAAGAACAACAACAACAAGTGGTACCGAAAACTCTTTTAATGCCGACTCCATGTTTCCAACACAGGCCACCAAAACATGCGCATTTGTACAATTGCACAACTGTACAACTGTAAATAGCTGCAGGTGGAGGAGCTTTGTAGAGGTGCAGAAAAGTAAGCTATCAGAAGTTTATCGGGCTACACAGTGGCAACACTAACACTGACTCCACTCAGCTCAAGAGTCACAAACACTCTTGAGCTGAGTGGAGTTTTGTCCTGTGTGAGCCCGGGGGGTTTACGCCGGGCGCTCTGGTTTCCCCTTCATGCCCAATTGGGATGATAATAAAACCCGTTGGAACCCTCAAGACCTGATTTTACACCAGAAAAGTGAGTCTCCAATGTCTGACTTTTCTGGTGTGAAGCTGAAACTGGACCTCACAAAGACAAAGTGTGCCCACACACACCCAGCTGTCCATGGAGAGGGGATGGCTCTTTGAATTGCCTTTCCTGAGGTTTCTTCTCATGTCCCTCAGGTTCATGAGGAGTTTTTCCTCGTCTTCTCATAGAGCTCTGGCTGGGTGCCTCCTGCTGGTCTGGAGTCTTCGGCACAAGCAACACCACCAAACTTCTTCTGTTAGATCAACAACAACACCAAATGTAAATACCTCAAAAAACACAAAACAAACAAACAAAAACCCCTGGTGGTGGTCCAGTCGTTAGGATTCGGTGTTCTCACCGCCACGACCCGGATTCGATTTCCGGCTGGGGTCTGATGGCGCCTCATGAGGGGCAGCCTGCTAATTTAGGCTTCTACGCTCGCCATCATTTTTACTCTTTTGTGACATTAGGGTCAAAATGAAGCATTTCAGTCTCCCACAGTCACAGTAGAATAGAAGCTTTTCTGTTGTTTCTAATCTCGAAATGTTATATATCATAAAATACCAGTGTATAAATTGTACAACCCTGATTCCAAAAAAAGCTGGGACGCTGTGTAAAACAGAGATAAAAACAAAACCCAATGATTTGCAATTGCTTTTCAACCTGTATTCAGTTAAATACAGCACAAAGACATTTTATGTTCATGCTGATATAAAAATGCTTTTTGTAAATAAACACTCATTCTGAATTTGATGCTTTTAACAACACTCAGTAATTATAACTGACACTAATTGTTGAGATTTTGAAAGTGAAATTCTTTGGGTATGGAGGCCATACCATCACTTCTGGGACTTCTTGTTCTTCTTTACGCTGACAATAGTTCTTAATGACATTGGCTGTATATTTTGGGGTTGCTGTCCTGCTGCACCGATTTGGGGCCAATCATACGCCTCCGTGATGGTACTGCATGATGTAGGACGGTAAGGTGAGTAGGTAAGTATCTGCCTGTATTTCTCAGCATTGAGGACACCATTAATCCTGACTTGGCCTTGTTTCCATTTCGGAGGTTTGGCTTTTTAGCTGCAACTCTTCCATGAAGACCACTTCTGGCCAGACCTCTCCTGGCAGTAGATGGGTGTACCTTGTTCCCACTGGTTTCTGCCAGTTTTGAGATGATGACACTGCTGGACATCTTCCGATTTCGAAGGGAAATAAGCTTGATGTGTTTTTCATCTGCTGCACTAAGTTTCCTTGGCTGACCACCATTGTAAATTAATAGAAATAAACAATTTTGTAGTTGTTTTGTAATGTTTTTGAGAGCGTTCTTAGTTTACATCATTTTTTCACACCTGCCTAAAACTTTTGCACAGTACTATGTGTATGTATGTATATATATATATATATAGGCATGCCTGTCTCTTGTCAATCATCTGTGTGAATGGTTTGGTTGGGAATCCTGGAGTTGGACTGTAAGTTCAACTGTAAGACTCGTTTCAGCTGAATGAATGATCCTCTGTCCAAGTTACTTTACTATGTGCTGTGAAGACTTTCCTGTGTGTGATTGTGAACAGTTGTGCCTCATGTACAGTATAGTTAGGAATGAATGAGTGACAGTAGGAACCAATTCCCAATAATGACTTCACCTTTTTTTTGGTTAAAGGTTTTGGAATGTTTTGAGTAGCCTCATTCTTATAATTATAAAATAATCATTATTGATCCCCAGAGGAGAAATTTTGAAGACTTTTATTTCCACAACCATGCAATCCAAGAGCTTTCAACTTCTCCAGAAGGCAGTAACAAATGATTTATCGATCACTCATAAAGACATTAGTTACAACTTATACACTATATCACATAAGGTGTTGCATAGCAATAAAACAGATGATTCAAATTAATTGATATTGAAATTATTTTATGTTTTCACGATCTTTATTGTACACAGTTCAAAGTAAGACGTGTGTAGATTCGTTAGTAGAGACTACAATACCCATCATCCCATGTATGTAACGTCGAGATGATTTGCGCCGACTCACTGAGTTTTATAGTTGCCTCTGTTCACTCCTCCTTTCAGTGTAAGATGGTGGTTTGTGGTGTTAAGTCGGGGGCCAGCACCATTAAAGCTGAGAGGAAAGGCTGATAGTTTACATAAGACAACTGATACTGAGTCCCACAGACGGCAGCTTTCTATATAACGGAGTTACTGTCTCCCACAACATCCTGGAGAGGAATCTCCAATAACACACAGGCAGGGTGAGTATCCACAACAGTTATCCCAGTTAAACCAACGCCATAAACAAGGCTACCACTGAATCATCATTTCCACTTCAAGACCTAAGTGACGTATTTCAGCCAAAGCCTTCTACAGCTGTCAAATAAGTGTTGGTCTGTATGGGGTGCTGCTCCGGGATGACAGCCGACACAGCCTTACTCACGCTGGCTTAATATTTTCCGTAATGTCGGGCTCTGCCGGCGGAGGGCAGGCCGCATAAACTCTTCTTCCCGACTTCACAACTTATAAAAAATACACCGGTTTGGGATTTCTATCACGCACTGAGCGTTATATTCCATGCTACAGCAGGGCACGGGGAAAGGCTGTCCACCCTGAACCTCCGTCATACAGACAGACAGCAGCTATCAGAGTTCCAGGCACACTTCCAAGCCGGTAAGCATAGCTGGTTAGCTTCGCTTAGCCCGGCAGCGCCCAGCTGAAGTGTCACTTCACCCGGCAAGTGATTTACACCACAGCTGCTGGCTCTAACCCTCAAACCAATACTGCTTCTAATGTCACAGTGTGTGACAATTGCACAACTTCATTACTTAGCTCTGTGTATGTTAGCTAAGTGCGCACTAAACACAACTCCCAAACTTTGCGTAATTACCATGGACTTGTTTGGCACATTCAGTCTGGTTGTGCTGTTGCAGAGCTATTTCGATCATATGACGAAGCACACTTAGTTCTGCAGCTAAGAAACAAAAGAATACACTCTTTGGCATCGGTGACATGATTTGATATGGTATTTGTGGTCCAAATCAGTTATAGTTTTCAGTACTTTTCGGCTTGGAGTTGTACAAAACCTTTGGCCTTATCACCGAAACAAACACCACTGCTTCTGAAAGACTGAATTAGTGAAGTTTGGTGCCAATGGTTGTCAGCATGATTTCTCAGGTGGGAAGAGTGTGGTAGTCTGCCACAGCTCTGTGTTGACACAAGCCTAATTGGACTCCTCCTCCTCTTTAACAGAATATTATCTGTCTACAAGCCAGCCTCCAGGACACACAGTGGTGTCACAGGGCTGCTGATCTGGCTTTACATGTCTTAATTTGTTCACCATGTTTCATTGTAATGTACAGTTTTAACAGGGTTAATTTATGGCAATTACATTTTGTAATTGTCCTTTTTTTCACCTGCATTTAAAGCTGCACTGATATATTCAAATAGTTCAAGTGACTATGTGTAATGTGATGATGTTGCTCAAACCCACTTCATAGGAATTCATAAGCATTAATGGCTAATGGGCCAGAGATTTTTCTCAAGAATTGTTGAAGCCCAAACCAGAGCTAATTCTATAAAGTGAAGTTCCTATGAGTATCGCAAACTTGATTAAACTTGTTACCAAAAGCTGCTTTTGAATGTCAAAATTTGGCTGATTGTGGTCCTTTTTAAAATTCAGGCAAATATTATGTACAGCTGCTTGTATGTTAGACAATGTTTAAAATTTGTGTTATTTTGTAAGTGGACATTCAGTTATGATGTATTTATGAAGTATTGTATTAGTAAGTATTGTTTTAGTAAAAGAAAGTCAGGTATTGTATCTGCATTAGTACTAAGAATGTTCAAACAATAATCATGCCTTGATGCAGCTTATGATGCACCTGTAGTGTCATTAGAGTTGTATTTCTTTTGCACATTTTTGTGACATTGTTTCCTTCTATTAAGGTTTATCTTACACAAACAGCTCAGTGTGTTGGCTTGTATTGCCGTCTCAATGCCTGGAAAGTCCCTCCTCTAAGGAACTGGGATGTTTATGTTTCTTTATGGGCATGCAGACAATGCATTTCAGATAATCATTAATGAGTAACAGACATAACTGCATTATAGACAATGGTCATAGTGAGTTTCCTTGTATGTGCTTTATTTGTATCAGTGTGTTGCATTGTGGTCAATGATGCCTGCCTGGCTTATCCTCAATCAAAAGAACCTGTGTGGGCAGTGTCCGAAATTAACTTTTTGACTCAATGGCCAAAGGCAAAACATTTACCAGTCAAGCATATTCTTTGCCAGCCCAAATAATAAATTGCCTTTTTGTGTCACATATGCATTTGTTCCAGTACATTTCATTGAGATGAAAAATTTAAGCAATTTCAGCAAAATTTGATTTTTTTTTTTTTAAATATAGTGATCAGTGGTTAATCAATTCATGCCTGAATCCAACTCCAGAAGTCTTTATCTCAAAGTTCAACTGAAGTATTTGCTATTAAATGTACTTATGGATCGAACCTAAAAGTCAATTTGAAGGTTGCGTAAACCTGTCGGGTACTTAATCATTTTAATTCACTTGAAGCCTCTCATCAGACTCGTCATGCACTTGCAGCAGAGTCGCTGTTTAGCAAGTCGCTGATGTCAGAAAAAAAAGGTTAGCATTAGGGTTAAATTAATTTCAAAATGTGATTTACTTACAACACAAGTAAAAGCCTATCAACACGGAAAGCTACTGTGCCACAGAAAGGCTGCTCTGGTCAGGGCGCTAAATTGTGTATCAAAGGGAAGGCAGCACTGAAGACATCACAATCGATGAAACAATAAATAAACAATACATATTAATCATCACAGTCATAATAAACATCATAATTTCATGATCTATTTCTGTGATGACAAGCATGCCCAATACATCAGTTATACCATTGAAAATGTCTGAAGTCAGGATTTCACTCAATGTAGGTGAAGGCGACAGCTTTTATATCAGTCGCTTTTCCCCAACCCAATCATTGCGCTTCAGAATAAACGCAGCACGCATCCGTTCTGTCCATTTTTTCACTGCAACTCTACATTTGGATTTAGGGAATTATTGCTTTAAAAACTAACGGCGGCAGTAAAACTCACAGTACGATGGGTAAATTTTGTGGTTAACCTGCCCTTCACATCAAACTCTGACACAGACAGCAGAGGACAGATTCAGCAGGCCCGTGACACCAAAACATAGTAGAGACTCTCTGCATAGTTTTTTATTACATTTATTTCAAACGTCTGTGGAGGTTCTCAGTCATCCAGGTCATGGTACACAAAAGCGAGTTAAGTCGAAGGCAACTGGACTTGGTGTGGATTCTTGAAGACGTTTCACTTCTCATCCGAGAAGCTTCTTCAGTTCTGACTGACTGGTACGGAGACCCAGGTACTTATACCTCTGTGGAGTCGTCAAACAACGTACAACAATGTACACATTCTGGACAGGGAAGATAGGTGGTTTGAAAGAGGAGTGAAAGAGGCCATCTACGTCAAAGTAGAGAAACCATCACTCAACAGAGGAGGAGGCCTCAGACATCACCTGTCTCCCACTTACAATGCTGTTCTTTCATCTCTTCCCAGGAGAGTAAACAACCACTTGACCTCATGTGACAGGGTTAATGGTCATTCACACTTGGCATCAGGTGACCCCCAAACGACTCTCAACGACCGTCGTTTAACACCTAGGAGCACCCGCATACTAAGTGGTATCAATGACGCAGTTAACGACTCCACAGAGGTATAAGTACCTGGGTCTCCGTACCAGTCAGTCAGAACTGAAGAAGCTTCTCGGATGAGAAGTGAAACGTCTTCAAGAATCCACACCAAGTCCAGTTGCCTTCGATTTATTTCAAACATTTACCCACCAGCGGAGCAGAGAGCCTTCTGCGTTTTACTCGTCAAACGAAAGATCTACCGGCGCTATTTGGCGCTTGACAGGTATTAATTTTGGATCTGGTGTGTGGGGAAAGTATGGTCATTTTATTTAAAGTGACTGACACATTGTACATAGAAGATATTTCACGCTATGCCTTTAGCAGTGAGCTAGGAAGCAGTGACAGCTCTTCTATCATACACAGTGAGAAAATCCAGTTTACCCATTTCAGAACCATGCAGGAAAGCAGAGTAAATGAGGAACTGCTACAGCACTGCAGTTTCCCCTTCTACCAAATCCCTATTTGCACGGTTTAATATTGCTGATTTGTGGTAACCTCCTGTGATTTGTAATACTTGCAGAGGTCATCTGTGGTCTTAATCCACTAAATACAGCTTGTGCCATTTGCATCAAAACTTCTTCTCAGAGCCATAACTCGAATCAAATTGTAACACTCAGACATCAAACACATGCTGGATGTTGGAATCAGCACGACTTACTTTTTCCAGTGTTAGTGGTATCTGCGATTAGTTGTTGTTTTAAATATGAAAGGTGATTCCAGGGCCCAGTTGTTCAAAAGGTGTAATCTGGATCAAAATTATCTGGATTTTGAAATCCCTTTTTTTGCTATCCAGGATCACATAATCCGTCTTACTTTTATCCCAGTTGTTCAAAGCAAAGTTGGATTGGATCAGTCTGATCCAGATCCAAACCTTTCAAGATTACCAAATCCGGATAATGAGTGCTCTAAATAAGACTGCATATCACACTGAAGGCTACTGGGTGTGTAAAAAACACTGGCAGAATAGCCAGCATGGGGTCACTCAAAGTGTCATTATTTGAAGAAACAAAAAGAAAGCACAGAAAATACAAACACCCCATTTTCAATATCTTTTGACCAGCCAGACCATAGCTGCCCCACAAAAAATAAAAAAGCAAATATACATTCCATGTGTTTCAAATTCAAACTTAAAAGGACAGTTTAAGACATGCAAGGCATGTGGACAAGCAGTAAGGGATGCCAGGGATTGTCAGAAACTATTTTTGAACAATGATTTTTGGATGTGTCTGTAAATATTAAGTTTCCAATTAGAGTTAGAATTGAATACTTTTTTGTTTGATTTTGACAGCTTTTGAGAGGATTATTTTATTTCTACCTTACTGGTCTGTAGTGTGAAGTAGTCCGTAATTTCAACCGTATGGTTTGAAAATCAGTTGAAAAAATATCAATAAATAAATGTATATCTACTGCATGATAAATGTTATTTATTTGACCAGTTAGAATTTAATTGAAATCACATTTTGTTCCTGAAATCCACCCTGAATCCACCAAACTGCTGGGATCAGAATAATCCTGATTTTTTGGATCAAAGTTATCCCAATCCTACTAAAACGTTTTGAACAACACAAACTGAGGGTTTGATCGAGATTAAAACCAAGATTGGATTACGTGATCTAATCCGACCTCAGAATCCGTTTTTGGTTTTGAACAACCCATTTTCAAGAATTGATCCAATCCATTATCCAAAATCCGATCAGATTACCTTTGAACAACTGGGCCCAGGTGATTGTTGTGTCTGTATCTACAGTAACAGTGCAAACTGGAACTGGTAGCAGTCAATACAGCATGGTTCTTCATTGTGCAAATTAAACAAAATGCAAAGAAACAAAGGCTGAAAATAAGTGATAACCCACAGTTAACCCACACCCAAAGATTGAAGGGAACCCTGGTAAGAAAATTTCAAACTATATTTTTTCCTTAAGGCAAAGAAAACAACAGGAGTGACTAAATCAATGAAAATGTACAGTTGTTGGTTATTTATCAGTATATTTTTTTGGCAGGACTAAGGAAAAGAATGTCTCATCAGCATCGTAATCCTAATATCCCTGGAATTCATTCATTCATATACAAATATTTGCAGTGTGTTAAAAACCTGTGAACAGTAAGGGAAAAACTATATAATTTTAAATTGCATAAAACTTCTGACTGTTTGATGACTGTTCCAGAACATATATAGTAGCACTTAGGGCTGTGTGATATGGCTTATAAATAATATCTCGATATTTTTAGGCTATGCCGCGATCAAATATCATGATATACACTTTTTCAATAAAATAATATTGTGCAAATTATCAAATAGTGGCAAAGGGCAGAGGATAGAAGGGATTAGACTTTTATTTTGAAGCAGACTAATATTAGAGACAGGTCTTTATTTCTAATTCTATCTGTTTTATAAGTATACTTGATTATGTTTTAGTGTGTTTTTTTTTTGTAGTTGACAGATGCCCTGTAGCTTGCATAATAGTCATATCTACATTGTTAGCCCAAAGTCTGATGTCTCGAGCCAAGCCTTGTAATGATAAAGAAATAACCTCAGCCGAGAGCTCAGAGTTTTCACCTGAGTGTTGTCTGTCTGTCTGTCTGTGTGTGTGTGTGTGTGTGTGTGTGTGTGTGTGTGTGTGTGTGTGTGTGTGTGTGTGTGTGTGTGTGTGTGTGTGTGAGATGTCATTTTTCATACCTTTCCTGTCCAGTGAATCTCCATTTATCTCTAGATTCTGTAATTTTGAATGTGAATGTTTGTGAAAAATTGGAGAATTAAATGTTCCTTTATGGGTTGAGAAATGTTCCTACTTCTTAAGCTAAATAAAACATTTAAACCCCTCTTGGATTAGCAGCTATATTAACTGGTGCATTTCCATTTGTATCCCCTGCCAAACTATTTCTGTTTTTCCCAATCAAAAGCCCTGGTTTAATGCCTGATATAAGTTACAAAACTCCATCAGAGCTGCAAAAAGATCATACTCCCAAAAACTTGAGAGCTGCCTCCAGGATGACAACACACCTAACATGTGGCAAGGAATCCAATCTGCCACTAACTACAGGAGAAACACAAACAGGACGCCCCCCAATTCATTGTTACTATGGACACTTTACAGACAGTCTTTCTGTATTTGACTACCTCACCTCCTCTCACTCTCTGAGGCAACCCATTTCTCTCTCTTACAGAGTATTTTCCCAGTCCATTCTGTGTGCAATAATTGATAGTGTGTAGTTTGTCTTATTTTTAAAATTTTTTTATGTATTGATTGTTTTACAAGTTTACTACGCACAAAAATCGAGTGGAGCTGTACTGTCCTGCACCTGGCAATAATCTAATCTAATCTAAAATGAAAACAGGGTTGTTTTTCTGAGCCCATGAAAAGTTCACTTTTTAGACATATGTGGTTCTCACAGTATAGCGATACTACAACCACAAGATTAATGTGTAGAATATGATGCATAGCAGTATATTAGACAACCCAAGAGAATATAAAGTTGTTAAAATTAGCACAGCCTTAAACATCTAAAGCAGTAAAATGCAACATACACATTAATGCAGCAGTAATAATAATCCAAAGTAAATTTTACTATAATACCTACGTTTCTAAGGTTTTAGAATGCAGAATGTTTAGTTTTAGTAGAGTATTTTCAAAGTGAGTTATTGGTACTTTTGGTTAAGTAATGTACCTGAAGACGTCCTCCACCTCTGGTTAGCACACCCATTGCCTAACTGCACCTGTGTGTAACCCATAGTGTAACTGGCCGAGCGTCCCTCTCTCAGGAAGGTGGCCTTGTGGGTAACCTGTGTGTGTGACAAAGATTAGTAGGTTTGTTGAGAAAGTGAATCTCTGTGAGAGAAGTATCAGCACATTGCCACAGTCACAGAGAAGTTCATGCTTTTAGGGGTAGTTATGTTACTTTAGTCAGTGTCAGTCTGTCAATAGTTTAATAATAGTATAATAGTTGCTGAAAGGCTGTGTGTTGTATTGTCTACCACATAAAAGTTCCTGTTTGTGTAATGTTACTATGGCCGTCTTTTTGTAATCTTCGCAGTAGAGTTGGTCCAGACTCTGAAAAGCTAGTTTGCAGCTTTGAGTCATGCTAAAGTCAATTAGAATAGCAGTGTCAGTCAGTCGATCCACCACTTGACCAGTTTGTCTGCTCCCTTGGTTTATGACAAAATACCTTAAAAAACTAATGACATTCTCATCAGCCTCAGCTGCAGTTTGTGTTTAGTGCTAATTTGCAAATGTAAGCACTATGATGGCAAACATGGTAAACATACCTGCTAAGACATGGTAAATGGTTCATTTATTTATCATTCTACAACGCAAGGTTGTACAACCAATTATGATGAATTATGACTGCAACAAATCATGATCACATTAGCATTGCCATTGTCAGCATGTTAACCTTTAGCTCAAAGCACTACTGTGGTTAAGTACATCCTCACAGAATCACTGAATGTAAAGGTTTAGTTGAGATACTTGACTTCATATAGACTTTTGCTGTGTTTCTGGTCAGAACCTAGTAATATGATTGATGATAAAAAAAAAACTGTCATATGGACATATATTTGGTAAACTGTTATTAGATATTCATTCAAGCAAACCAATAATTATTTATTTAAAATTGCTGTGTGCTACACAGTTTTTTAATGCATAGTACTGAAAAGAATTAACTGCCAGTCTGTTGGTTTTCATTCAGCGCTTTTGGTTTGATGTTGTGTGATGTCAGGAAAATCTCTCTCTAGCAGCTGCTAGCAGCAGGACTTGTGATTTTATATATGGTTAATTTCTCTTCAGGATGTGGCTAAGCCTCTGTTTGTCTCTGTTCTGGTGTCTGCAGCTACACCTGTCCCTGTCCTGTAAAAGCTGTCCAGTCCAGTAGTGCAAAATCGTGGGATGTCCCGGAACCCAGAGATGAAGGACGGCCTGATGGAGTGCCCGCTGTGTATGGAACCACTGGAGATCGACGATGTCAACTTCTTCCCCTGCACTTGTGGATACCAGATCTGCCGCTTCTGCTGGCATCGAATCAGGACAGATGAAAACGGTCTCTGTCCTGCCTGCAGAAAGGTAGACCTCCAAAAAGTTCACCCCGTGTACAGTTGTCATGAAGCATGAAATAAGCTATAGAGACCTAAACACTTTTTTGCACCAGACTTGTAACATGTTTATTTCTGCTGTAAAGTTGAGCATTTTATTATGAGAGTCTATGGGGATTCACTCACTAGCCAGTCGCAAGTGGCCATTCGAGGAACTGCAGTTTTTGGCACTTCTGTGATGGCTTCATTTTTCAGTCCGAGGTTGCCGCTTTTTCCATACTCATTAAAGGGATAACTCATATAGAACTCGTGGTAGAACTGAGTAACACAGATTGTATGATACCTAACAGTGGCAGAGGATCTGATTGGTTTCCTTAAATGACGTGTGTTCTGCAGCCATACCCAGAAGACCCAGCAGTGTACAAGCCGCTGTCACAGGAGGAGCTGCAGAGAATAAGGAACGAGAAGAAGCAGAAGCAGAATGAGAAGAAGCAGAAGATCACAGAGAACAGAAAACATCTGGCCAGTGTCCGAGTGGTCCAGAGAAACCTGGTGTTTGTAGTGGGGCTGTCTCAGAGGCTGGCTGACTCTGAGGTGAGATAACACACACACACACACACAGACTCACACTCACACACATAAACACAGTAAAGGAAGCATTATTACAAGTCTGATGTTGACTCTTATTTTTTGTTAAAACTGTAGTAAAGCTCTATCATATGTGCTAGAATAAGCATTAAGTGAATAGTATGTAGCAGTTCAGTCTGCCAACATCACTCAAGCTCAACAGTCCTGGAACACAGCAGCAGTGTGGTGTCAATGCCATATGATGCCGTCTGTGATGACATTACATGCAATAAATATCCTTGAACATATTAATCATTATTCCAGCAGTGAAGGACAACGTCAGGCTGTCGAATGTATCATTAAAAAATAAGCACAAGACCTCCTGAACCCTTGAATCTGGGTATGAGTGTCGCTTGTTCTTTCAAGTTATGTGAATTGTCCAATGAGAACTACTCAAATTCTGGGTTACATGCTGTTAGCACCAAGCAATTTCAACAAGGCACACACACCAAATGACTTTATTCCCTAAACTATTTTTCCTTTCTCGCAGAAGGGTTCAACATAGATATGATTACAAAATTGATCTTTATTATTTGTTGAAGAGAAGCTGTCATTTTACGCATGTACTATATGGGGAATAATGTCAAACCAGATTGATTTTGAATTTAATTCAAGTCAAAATCATCTGAAACGGTCATGTGACATACTCTGTATTCCTGAGTGAAACTATAAATTTCTTGGACATGCTTTATTTAAGAAAGGATACAATGTATAATGTATGAAGCTGGATAGAGATTTGTGTGTGTATAGACGATTTCTAGATGATTGTTACAATAGGCTTCTTCTGTGTTAACAGGTCCTAAAGAGGCCAGAATACTTTGGGAAGTTTGGGAAGATTCACAAAGTGGTTATCAACAACAGCACATCATACGCTGGTTCACAGGTGAGGCCCTCCTCAGTAAACAACAGTCCATAATTTACAGCAGAGTCTGATGGGGACCTCTGTTGGGCAGCCACATTCGTGAAACTAATTTCATGACTAGTTAATGTTAAAGAACTAGTTAATGTTAGCTTTGTCTCTGTTGTATTTCTTTTTTCCCAGGGGCCCAGTGCCAGTGCCTATGTTACATATATTCGGTCTGAAGACACTCTTAGAGCAATCCAGTGTGTCAACAATGTAGTGGTAGATGGTCGAACACTTAAGGTAATTTGAAAGTAGTACATTTAGGGAGAGAGTATTTACATTCATGGAAGATTTACCCGCTGAATAGTTATTGTAAAATATATTTTGTGTTTGCAGGCTTCCTTAGGAACAACAAAATACTGCAGTTACTTTTTAAAGAGCATGCAATGCCCCAAACCAGACTGCATGTATCTACACGAGCTGGGGGATGAAGCTGCCAGTTTTACAAAAGAGGAGATGCAGGTAAGTTAATGGAAGGTAGTAGTTTCAGAAAACAATACTAAACTTACTTCTTTAAACTTTGATTTGCATCAAAATTTGCAGGCCTTCTTCTAATAGTCATAAGTCAATCAAGTGTGACTCCCAGATAATATACACATACTGCTGGAATCATCAGTGATCTCAAATATCAATTTTGTATACGTGTTCATAAAAAATATAATAGTAACCAGACACTATTTTTAACTTCAGAGCTTGCCTCATAATTAAGACATTTTGACTTTTTCTTCACTGTCAAAGTAGGCAATGGTAACAGTGCAAACAGGAAATACAAGTGGCACTGAATGATTTTCCATAATGCAAAACTGGGCTAGAGTTAATTCATTGTCTGCATAGCAGTATAATACTTTTGGTTTAAATCACTCAAAGCATGATGAAATCCTGTTGGGAAAATCTAAAGAAAAGGGAAAAACAACCGCAGTGTCCGTGGAACATTGACACACTAAACATTTCAAGTTGTATATAACTAAGCCAACCAGTGGCTTTCCTAGGCAGCCTAACAACAATAATATATGACACGTCTAGCTGTAACATGTAGTGAGTATACCATAGCCCTGTAAATAAAAGGAGTGAACCCTGAGCAAAAACAGCCAAGGGTTTAAGCTAAGTGTGCATATATTACTGTATGTTTCTTTAAAGTGCCTTAAGTTCATTCTTTCATTCCTCACAATATACCATTGTATAATTATCATGACAAAACTATCTGTTGGTATTTGGTGTTTTAATGTTGTGCTCTCTCTCTCTAATCTGTTTTTTTGCTTCCAGGCAGGAAAGCATCAAGAGTATGAGCAAAAACTACTACAAGACCTCTACAAAATGAACCCAACCTGCCTACAGACCCCAGCTCTGTCAGAAGACAAACCAAAGAGCAAAGCCAACTCTCTACAGAGGTGGTCCACCAGTGTGTCTGTCTCTGTGTATTAGTCTGTCTCGTGTGTCTCAATAGTCATGTGACATACCTATCGCCATTTTCTCTTTGGTACTTGGTAATACATAGCTTTTCATCTCATGAGAGTGACCAAAAGCAGTATTATTTTGAATTCTTGCTTTTTAAAAAATCTGCTCGGATACTTTTTTTAATGAATCAAAAATAAATACAGAAATTTTTCCTGATTGTTTAAAAGTAAAACTAATGAGCTACAAAAACTACAAGGATTTTGTACATCCATTGGACTTTAATTATAAATGATCAGTTCAGTTTTGATCCTGCTTTCCTTTTCTGTCTGTGTGCTGTCCCAGGTCTAACTGCTGTGGTAAAGACGACTGGCTGTCATTACAGCCATCAGGGAGGATGACAAACGGTCTGTCATCAGAGCACAGGAAGAGTCCGCCATTAGTTTGTTCTGATTCTGAATGCTTGACCCCTGAGGGGCCTGACCCTGACCTCGCCCCTTTCTCTTCAAAGTGTGACCTTGCTAGGTAAACTAGAATGCTTTCTAATTTCACCTGCTTCCCAGTTCCTGCTAACTCAAAACTCCATGTTTGCTTGTTGTCAGTATATTGTATAGTTCCACAGCACGGATTTCATCAGTACAACAACAGCGTGATGTTATTTTTTTCTGCTAAAAAGAGAACATGAGAGTGGTTAGTATGACATGTTTTTGAACTGCTAGAATTAGCTCTGTGGAAATGTACATTGCGCTGAATTTGCCACTTAAGAGTTGTTGCTTTGGGCTACACGCCTTTATTTAGCAACTGACCTTGGCATTTTGGCACTATATAATTACTATTGAATTGAACTGAACTGAATTTTTTTGAGACTTGCCATTACCGGGTTTTACATAACAATGGTAACTGCTTTTATCTTACAGCCCCAGTAACAAACTGCCTATATTGCCTATCATCAGTATAGGCAATGGTGAAACCTCACAATGGGTAAGAAATGAACTCATTTGAATTACAAAAACAGATATTTCCTAAGACACGGTTGTTGTACATTCTGATCTTGATGTAAATTAACTTATACATTAAACCAACTTAAAAACACACTCCAAAGGATTAAAGTAGTAAGAGGCTCTTCTCTGTTGTGTCTCTGTAGCGTCTGGGCAGTGACTCTCCTTCGCCCCCTCCTGGCCTTACTAGGCCCAGTCTGGTGGTTCCTGTCAGTGTCACAGGCCACACAGTTCACTCCCCATTTGAGGCAGCTGTGGCAGAGTCGCAGTCACTATTCTCAGACAACAGTAACTTCAGGCATCCAAACCCACTTCCCAGTGGACTGAGCAGCTTCCCCATCTCCCCACAAGGCAATGCTGACTGGCCCACTGCACCAGAGCCACAGAGCCTCTTCACCTCAGGTAGGCGGAAGGAGAAATAACCTTAGTATGATAGACGAGACGTGATATAACAAAGCAGCTATTTAAGTACTTCTTCACTGAAATTAAACTAAAAAGATCGGTCGTGGTGATGGTTGGCGTTGAGTGCCATTGAGTTAGTGTCTGTTGAGTTCTTGGTAAGGCGTTTGCAGTGACTTCCTGTAGTCTTGTCATCAGTAAGTTATAAAGTTAGCAGAGATGCTGGGCGGATGGAGAAACGCCATTCATCAAGAAATTGTTTCAGCATTTAACTTAAAACAAACTGCTGTTTTTACATTTCTGTTTCTGTACAGATTAAATGAATGACTAATGAATGACAAACTAATTAGTGAGCTTTAGAGGTGGTAGGTGTTTTCAAATTAGAAATGCAATTACCTAACCTATAAACACTGCAGGCTACTCTGCCATAGACAGGTTGCTTTAGTAAGTGAGCAGAGCTAGGCAGCAGATATACACCACTGAAAATACCTGAAGTCATAGCCTACAGGATTTCACTCATTGGAGACGAAAGCAACGCTGTTTTGAGATTTACAGAATAATTACTTAAGTAAGTGCCAGCAGATCAGCTACATTCTCTTATCTGACCATGGAATACTATTGAAATGGGCTAAAACAAAATATAAAATGTTTGTCACTATTGTATCACTATTGTAATATATTGTAGGTCTGCTTGACCAACCTCTCTTTTACCATAAAAACTGATTCCTGTCTGTAGTTGGCCAGACAGAGGCAAGTAGTCTGCCATTTATCCAGCAGACATTGCCTGAGGAACTCTCTGAATTAGGGAGTTCAGTTTTTCAATCATGAATTGCTCAACTATTAAAAGCTTGACTGTTTGTTTTTGAAGCTTGCTCACAGCTCATTTCTTGTGTGTATGCAGATACCATCCCGGTGTCATCGTCAACAGACTGGCAGGCAGCATTTGGGTTTGGCTCATCCAAACAGCAGCAGGAGGATGACTTGGGCTTTGACCCCTTTGACATCACTCACAGAGCTCTGGCTGACCTCATAGAGAAGGAGCTCTCTGTTGAAGATAACATCAGCTCCTCCCTGTCACCCGGCTCCTTCCTTCACAGAACTCACGGAACTCTGCTAAACAAAGGCCTCGGGCCCCCCGGAGGTCTCCGACTCACCAACCACCTCCCACCCTCTCACCACTTCTCCCAGCATCAGCACCCTCACAGGGGAAGCTACAGCTCCTTCAGCTTCCCCATTCACCCTTCATCATCATCATCCTCCTGCTCCTCCACTTCCTCCTCCTCAGCATCTTGTGATTCCTGGATGGGTTCCACCTCCTCATGCAGTAACTTTGCGCATTTGAACCACACAGTAAGTCCAACAGCCTTCACAGCACACAACAGCTTCCTGGACTTGACAGTGCTACCAGGACATCACAATACTGGGCTTGGAGGAATCCCCATCTCAGGTAAGACTGGATCAGGGAGAGGGAGATTGGGAAATTTAACCTGTACACACATGGTGTCTAACTTAATGTAAATTACAGATGAAATTGTTGTTGTTGAGTGTCATTTTTTTGCTTCTAATCGTCGTAATATGTAATGAGTAGTCATGTAGAATGAGCATAAACTGATACACAGTATAATAAGTTTGGGTTTAAATGTTTAAAGGGTGAAAACAAATGGACTATTTTTGGCCTTTGCAATGAGTATGACGTGATTTTTACAAGGGTTTGTTACATTGTTGGACTGCGTTCGAGGTAGGGAGACACTGTATTTTCAGCCATACAGAATATTGAGGACACACTCGTATTAGAGTTGCCTCACCCAGCCCAGTGATGTATGCCAGTGCAAACAGGAGAACACATACCACCGTCTTATCAGACCTAACTGCTTGTTTAGCACCTTGAAACTATGGATCTCTGAGTGTTTCAATTAGTGCCACAAAACCTCTCCAGAGTGCTGCCTTTCTAAAAGAGAAAACATATTCAGCCTGCCCCGCCTTCCTTCAGGATTTCTAAGGATATGCAATCGGAATTAGAAAACTCAAAATGCAGTGTATATTGTTCTGTAGGGTGTTCAGTCTCCAAAGTGATTGTCTCTGCATATTGTAGTGCATTGCATTATGGGTAAACATATGCTCATTTATCGACCACTTGGTGGCAGCACATCATTTATGGTAGCATTTTTGTTACAGAGCACACTGCTTTTGCTCAAGTAAATATTGAGAAAGCAGCCCGACTACCACCAGAGCTGTTCTCCGGATCTGTGCATCTTTTCATATGACCAAGGACAGTCCCCCAATTGGTTTATCTTTGACTTTAACTTAACACCTTCTCTAGGAACAAATTGCTCTCCAAAGACTACTTCAAGAACTGAAAAAATCTGGCTGTGAATGTCATCACAAGTAATGATTTTGCTTCAGGTCCATGTTTGCAGGCCTGGAAGTGTTTGTGGTAAGAAAAGAGATGGAAAAAGTGAAGGCACAGTGGAGCTCGGCAGCAGCTACAGGGAATAGAATGACCTGAAACTAAGCTGCACTCATTTACAGTGAGCTACCCATAAATCATCCCTCATCACAGTCCAGACAGATTAGATCACATGCTGAATCTTCCTGGACTTTGAAGGAAAAGTGGTATGCTGTTTTAACATGGAGGTCAAACAATGACACAACATTAAGAGAGATGCATAAAGGCATAGTGCCTAATGTATGATCACAGTTTACTGTATTGGACTGTATCCACAAACTAAACCTATAAATCTCTCAAACCTCCCAAGTCTCTATGGTCATGGGCAAAAGCACACAGTCTAGCAAGTACATCATTTTCTATGATTCCTCCTTGTCATTTTATGTTGCTCAGTGATTTGCATTAAAGGCCTGGTAGCCTATTGTTTACTGTTATTTTTCATTTGTTCCTTTCAGTCACATGTTGTCTCTCTCTTTTTCTCTTCTTCTCTTTAAAACTAAATTTTCATCAGTTTTAGTTTTGGCATCTTACCTTGAAATTGTTGTAATTGGTCATTCCATTGCAGCACCTGTGTACAACAGCAGAGCTATGTCTCTGCCATTTTGGACTAAAGATGATTACTGTTAAGAAGCTGCTACCATAGCAAATAACTTAATGTAGCTACAAAGTGCTTTTTTCTATTCTATTGTCCTGTATTTAATGCCTCTAACAAAATGGCCTGTGTTGAACAATTAAAGAAATATTATAAATATGAATACTATTATGGCTTTCATTATTTATTTATTACAATTATGAAAGATTCAATGCCTAAATTTGTGATTCATTCAGAATTTCATTTGTTAAACAACAAAACTTTCCAACCATGAATTTACAAATTTGGTGTGTTACAAATAGAAAGATATGACATAATATAACAAAATATAACATAACAAAACATACTTTTGGCTCCCAGAGGAGCGCAAAGTGAGCAATAGGCATAAATGGGAGCTAGAAAAATATAGCACTCTTGGAATTTTGAGAAACTAGGTGATCTCAAACTTTTTCATCTCAAGGACCTCCAAAATAGATGCACAATAAACCATATAAAAGTAATAAAATTTATCAGTAGCATCAACACCTCACTCTAAGACTCTATGTCTGTAAGTGTACTTGTTTAATTGCTGAAAAACTTTCAGTTTCAATAAGTTTCAGACACACTTACAAGATAGTAAAACAGAATGAGAGCGCATAATCACACAGTTGTATTTGTTTTTCAGCAAGACATTTCATACAGTTCCTCTAATTTGAAATGACAATTATTTTTCTGCTGCCAATCTGATGATTTTTTTCAACAACAACTAAATAGTTGGAACAAGTAAGCAGCAATGATGGATCCATTTTTAAAATGCTAATAAACCAATTTGATTAAATACCCTCCAACTGGTAGCTGTGCTTAAATCTGCACATAAAATCCATTTAAATGTAGTCAAAGCAGGAACAGCTGTAAAGCAGTCTGCATACATTTGTAAATCAATGAGTGATTCTTCCAGTACCTGTTGTCTACAGCTGCTTTGTTCAGTATGAAAAGCTTCTCCTGTAGATCATTGAATCCCTGTAGCCATCTGAAGGCAGCAGATAAATCTCTAGCCTCTGAGAATTAAGACGTGTGCAGTCATTACACATGGCTTTCCACAATGTTTACCTTGATTAAATCATGTGCAAATGACAAGTGTTCTGTTTTTTTACGTGGGTGATGTCACATTACAGAAGGTCATCAGTCTTATGTGTCATTGCCTCCTTTTCAAGGGTTGGTCTTTCTTTTGTTGTTGTTGTTTAAGTGTTTTACTCCTGAAATGGATTATTGTGCAAAAAGTCCATGCATATGTTTGATGTAGATGGAACAGGAAGGAACAGTATTTGCTAAGTGTTATTACGTATTTTCTAATCCCCACCCCTTCAGGAGTTTGTAGAAAAATCTACATAATGAAAGCAATGTATCATGCTACAAGAGTGAGGCTAAGTGGTTATTTTATATATAAATGTATATTTATACTACTGTATTAGTCTTAAGTCAAAAATGTAAGATCACTGCTATTTTATTCCAACATAACATTGTTTAGATGCTTCCAACCAACAATTAGATGTTTCTAATTTGAGTATGTTTCATTTTAAGAATGAGGACAGACCAGTGGGCTCGGCTAACATAATGGAACAAGTTAAGCTGTTGATGCTGGAGTGGTAATACAAAGCAGGATAGAGCCACTAATTCTAGCCTAAACTGTGACATAGTACCATCCAGTACGGACTCCCACACTATTGAGGAATACCACACAGTGGATGTGATGTGCCAGTCCTGAATGGGTCTTTTTAATAAACTTGTAAAACCGCAAAATAGTGGAATTAAGCAATGATAGACTCCTTGGCCTTAGAAGCAATATTGGTTTACTACTTTAAGTAGTAAGGTAGTTAGCCAGGAATACTAACAAAAAATCACTTCAGTACAAGAGTGGGCACATACTTTTGGATGTATAATGTACCTGCACAGAAATAGGCCACTCAAAGCAGGCAGCATCTTCTCCCATATTTCTCGGCTGCAATGATATCTTTAACAATGTTTAAGTTAGTTACCAATGTCTAAACATAAGATAATGGTCGTTTAATGAAACTAGTGGAAGAGGGTGAGGCTGCATAGGCATGACAACATTCGTCTGATAACAGTCATAAAGGACATTAACTCATTCAGTGGTAAATAATTCCTCCCTGTAAAGGAAAGTGGTATGGATAAGTTGGTTAAAATTGATTTTGAAGGCAGCTCTCAGTCTCATGAATTAAACATGGCGGCAGTTATTTATCTGGAGATGCAAATGGCAACATAGGTGATGATGTTAATGCCTGCCATGCTTCCCTGCCTGACAGCCTGATTAAAATGAAAAAAGGGCTTGGTGAGGGTAAGCAAGGATATCAGGAGAATACTAAGGTTGTTCTGTTTTTTCTGAATCACTCATGTTTTAGGGGTTAGTATTTGACAGTATTTAATTCAAAAGACATAACATCTCAAGACATATTGTAATTAATAAATGATGGCATTTCCATAGTCTCTTCTATACCATACCCATCCTATAGGAAGCAAGCTGTGGGGGTTAATGACTAAGTCGACAAACAATGATCATGTCAATTAGTATTTATTATTCATAGAGCCACTGTAACTGTCTACAAAATCTCATTAGACGGAGCTGTAAATGATTCCACTTCTCAACAACAGCACTGTCATACTACTTTTGAGCTGCAGGACAAAACATAGCAGCTGAATAATTAGCCCACTGCTGCAGCCTCTCCAGACCTGGGACTTCAATCAGATCTCACATCTGACTGACCTGGGTTCATTTTTGACCGTAGGCACAGGAAACCAGTGTGGAAAACCTGATGTGATCATTAGATTGTCTTAACACTTTTTATGAATTTAAATTATTGTTCACTAATATAAAAACATGCCAGGTTTTCCTACCATTGAATAGTTGATGTAACATGAGTGAGCACTGTCTTGTCACACTGGTAACACACTTTGCTATTGCTATTTTTGGGAATAATAATAGTCAAATTGAAATATATTTAATACTGGCTCCTAGGGCTGTATAATCAAACCTCAACCTTTTTAAGTATGAACTGACATGTCCATGGCACAGTATCAAAAACTGTCAGGTATCAAAACTTGGCATTGACTATCATATTCATTCACGTGTTGTTGTTACTCTTTGTTCAGACAGTTATGATTTTGTGTGGTTCCTTGTGTTAAGACAACATTCAGCATTTAAGAACTTTACTTTGTGATGTTAAATGAATGATGAATGAATGTTTTTTTTTTAAAAAAACAACTTATGTTTCTTGTATTAAATATTGAAAAAAGTGTGATTTTGGTGTCAATAGAGAAAATGGTGCACATATGTTCAATAATGTTTCACTGCTAATTGTTAAATTGTTATTTACAACCCCAATTCCAAAAAAGTTGGAATGCTGTGTAAAATGTGAATAAAAACAGAATTTGATGGTTTCCAAATCATTTAAACCCTCTATTTATTTGAAAACATTGCACAGACAACTGTTGAAACAGAATTTTTTTTTTATTGTTCTATGAAATTTTTTTTGCAAATTTCCCCACTGAGGGACGAATAAAGGTTTATCTTATCTTATCTTATATTTATGTTCATTTTAAATTTGATGCCAGCAACACATTTCAAAAAAGTTGAGAAAGGGTCAACAAATCACTGGAAGAGACGTATAATGCTGGAGGAACATCTCAATTAGGTTAATTGGCATAAAAGTTAGTAACATGACTGGGTATAAAAAGAGCATTCCAGAGAGGCTGAGTCTCTCAGAAGTAAGGATGGGAAGAGGTTCACCACTCTGTGAGAGACTGCGAGAGCAAACAGTTTAACGATTTCAGAATAATGTTCCTCATTGTAAAATTACAAAGAATTTGGGGAATTCGTCATCCGCAGTTCATAATATCGTTAAAAGATTCAGAGAATCTGGAGAAATCGCTGTAGGCCAAAAACCAATACTGGATGGCTGTGATCTTCGGGCCCTCAAGTGGCACTGCATTAAAAACAGACATGACTCTGGAGTGGAAATCACTGCATGGGCTCTGTGAACACAGTTTGTCGTTGCATCCACAAATGCAGGTCAAAACTGTACCATGCAAAGAGGAAACCATAGACAAACGTGATCTAGAAACACCGCCGACTTCTCTGGGCCAGAGAACATTTAAGATGGACTGAGGCAAAGTGGAAAACTGTCCTGTGGTCTGACAAATCAAAATTTGACATTCTCCGTGTTCTCCGCTCTAAAGAGGAGAGGGACCACCCGGCTTGCTATCAGCGCACAGTTCAAAAGCCAGCATCCATGATGGTATGGGGAGGCATAAGTGCCCATGGCATGGGCAGCTTACACATCTGGGAAGGCACCATTCATGCTGAACAACATATACAGGTTTTGGAGCAATATATGCTGCCAAATAGACATCGTCTTTTTCAGGGAAGACCATTGCATATTTCAGAAAAACAGCATGGCTCCTTAGTAGAAGAGTCTGGGTGCTAAACTGGCCTGCCTGCAGTTCCGACTTGTCACCCATTGAAAACATTTAGCATATCATATATTGTTAAAAGAAGAGGTGATGCAACACAATGGTAAACATGCCCCTGTCCCCAGTTTTTTTTAAACATGTTGCTGGCATCAAATTTAAAATGAAATTAAATGAAATTAAAACATTTTTCAGCTTCAACATTTGATATGTTGTCTTTGCACTATTTTCATTTAAATATAGGGTTTAAATGATTTGCACACCATCAAATTCTGTTTTTATTAACATTTTACACAGTGTCCCAACTTTTTTGGAATTGGGTTTGTATTTTATAATTGTTCATATATTTTGGCATAAAAGCTTCAAGTACTGCAGGAACAACCACCAAGTACTAAATGTCACTCCTCAGTAGACAGTCTCAAGGCTAATACTGTTATGTATGTATTGCTAGTGGTAGAGCTTCCTCTCTCCCTGTTTCCATGCAGAAAACAACAGTTGTGTAGAGAATCTAAATGTGAAAGAGTGGCAGGATGGCCTCAGAGCGCTGTTACCCAACATCAACATCAACTTTCGAGGACTACCCAACTCGTTGTCATCCTCATCGTCATCCTCCTCCTCATCCAGTGTAAACCACACACGGCCACCAGGGGTTTCTGGTCATGTTTCTCACAGCCTCTGCTGGGACGGCACAGCCAGCTGGATAGATCCAGCCATCATCAGAGGTAAGAGTCCTTATCCATCAAACCATAACCCTACCTACAGAACCTGCATTGCTCCACGTAACCATAGTTACTTGCATCCCTTCTTACAGAAGTTAGCCTAGCAAGTCATCAGCTGGCCTTGTCTGTTACATGACCATTGCCTTGCTCATTGTCCATGTCCATCGCTTCCCCTGACATGAGACACACTATAATTCTCTCGAAGCACAGGCAGACACAAATGGCTGTCTTGCTACTGGCTTATTTGAAGGCTTCACTCCAAACCCGCTGGCTTACTGGTCTTGCTTAAGAGTCTAAATCACTCAAGAGCAGCCCAAAGAGATTTGTAGATAGCTCTGAGCTAACACTTCAAAATAATACTACTGTGATTGTATATTGAAATGAATAATAAGGGCAACTTTAAAATATTCTTAATTGTGACAGTGGTCATAGAAAAGGCAAACAAATTACAAAATAATGTTAACAATATACTGGCAATTGTTACACACACCATGACCATCAGCTTGGTTGGCCAAATTTGCAAATGGACATCCAATCACAATGCTACCAGGATCAAGATACCAAGCACCTTTATTGTTATGTAAGTAAGTAATGATACATCTTTGAAAGATCTGATAAGTACTAAGAGGAGATGTTAAATTCCTCTTGGTCCATCACATATTGTTCAACAACAGCATCACCACAATCTCATTCTTAACCATTTAGGACTTTGAGAGAATCTGGGGGTTTTAGTGACTTTGGGGACTTAAAGTTATTACCCCAGTATTTCTAAAATTATTGCTACAACCCCATGACAATAACCTTCTTTGCCTTTGTGATGGTGGGACCACTGTCTACCACAGTCCTACAAGTCAAAGCAGGTTAAAGGTACCAGTCATTAAAATCCAAAATCACAACAGGCACACATGAAAAAGAACTGACCGAAAATGAGCAAGTACGACAATATTTTTAGTTTGGTTATTTCACGTTCAGATCTGTGACAAATGTTTCCCATAACCCCAGTCCCCATGTGGTTCTGTAGCTAGAGCAGACTGACAGGATAACCTTTTTATATGGCTGGATGGACACCTGGAAATGTGGTGAGCTACTTTTTGGATGGGTTCTGCAAAACATGAGTTTACATCACTGCTACTACATTTGTTTGTCATCACTGCTCAGACTCAAGGCTGCAGCTGTAGTTCCATGCATGTTACCTCTAAAGCACAACATTATACAGACAGATAGTTAGAACTTCATTGCCAAAAGTCAATAACATTAATGAAATTTCTGTCTCACATAGAAACACGTGTTTATCAGGGCTAAATAGTATCCACATGTAATCTTTTATGGTACTGATATGAATTATTTTGTGGCTAGTGACCTTGTGGGTCACAGTGGAATGAACAAATATTTGTTTTGGTAGGGCAGTGTGTCTTTTCCCCCTCCATCTCTGTAAGGGGCACATGGTATTCTGTAGGTAGCAGCACAGTTTATTATTCCCTCCAGTCCCAACCCGTGCCGTTCCCTCCCCCAGTGGCCTGAGGCACAGCACCTCTTACCGGGAAGAAACTCGTAACAACCGCCTTCAGCAGTCAGGCTCAGGGTGTCAATCTCATCCCACTTTGTAGTTTGTGCTGTAGTTGTGCTAAACTATGTGTGTATGTGTGCTGTTGATGAGGATATGGGGGCCATTTGTAACCCAATTTAAAAGATCTTCAATTTTGGATCATGCTCAGAACCAGGTGCTTTAACTTGCTGAGGAATATTGAGAAGCGCAAGCATACATTATTTTGAATAAAATATTATCACTTACCCAGCTAAAGCTCTACTGATTATTTTTATATTAACTGAATCAAATAGAATCTGATTTGTTTATTAGTATTTTAAAATGATTGAATTTCAAACGTTGTATCTGAGTGTACTGTTACCTTGTTTTCTTCAGGTATACCAGCCCCCAGTGGCAACAGTCTGGGCTCTCTTCAAGAAGACAATCCTCCACACTGGCTCAAGTCCTTGCAGACGCTCACAGAAATGGATGCCCCATTCAGGTCTGTCTCACAAAATGGCCCCTTCAGGAGCCAGCCACCCCCCCACAGAGATGGTTGGGCACACTACCCGGCTCCCACCAACCAGTTCCACTCCCCACCACCAGGCTTCCAGACAGGCTTTAGAACTGCAGCGCAGACCCAGACAGACCTGCTACAGAGCGCTCTTATCAACCGCCACTAGGGACTGTCAATACACATACACTCACACACACAAACACACACACAAACACATCACCACTTCGACCTAGACCAAATCAGTGGATACAAGGCAAACTACCCCAGCCACACCTCTTGACACTATCTGAATGCATTAGATCTCTACATACTGCTGAGACAAACACATACTTATCATGTTCATTAAGTGGGTTTGAGAAATGCTTTGGAATAAAAGCAGACCTTTGTGATGTTTAAGAGTGATTGAAGTCTTCATGACAGAAGTTGTTTCCAAGAATCCATTTAGAGGTCACATGCTGCATTTGAGAAAGAGGCCCTTGATTCTTTTGTCAGGAAGAAATTGGAGGTTTAGGTATGGTAGGTTCTAAGGAGCTGCACAGCTATGGAAGTATATTGATGAGAGAAATTTTGAGAGCACAAAACTATTTCGAGCGCTACTCAGTCTGCAATAATTGAAATTGTAGGCTAAATGATTATGCATATAGGCATAGAATATGTAAATCACGTCATCCATGTTGACATCTTACCAATCGCTACTTACAGAGAAGCAATATATTCAAAACCAGAACTTTTGCAGACTTTAACATTGGAAAAGGATGACCCTGACATCCAAATGTGTATGTGTTGCAGCTTGTTAGTTAAAAATGGTTAATAAGCGGAGCAGCTGGAGAAAATTAAATAAGCAGACTTTAGGGTCTCAACACTGGGTCACACCAAAAAGTGGTACAGCAAAATTCATATGTACATCCTCACAAAATAGGTGGTCTTGAAATTCTGATGACATGTCCTCCAGTGATGTCACTTGAGTAAGTGTTGGTTGAGTATGGAGATTCGTCTGAAAAAGACAAAAAATGCGGGGGTGTGGAGTTTGAAAGAAGTGAGCTCCTGCAACTCACACACACTTGAATCTCTGACCGAACTCTCAGCAGTCAAGTTGCATTGTGGGTAATGTAGAAGCCAGGTTTTAGGGAAGAAGAATGCAAACAAAAAAGATAATATCTCTTGTTCTACTGCATCAATTGTGATCCATTTTAGTGCGCTGTTCACCGTGACTCTGACAGTGTTATTGGAGTGAAAAGCTAAATCAGTGTCACTCTATTAATTCACAAGATCAAAGGGATTATTTTGAGAAAACAGAAAAAAAAAATTTCAATTGGAAGAGGTGCAATACTTCAGAATGAATGCATACACAGGTCTGTTTATACCACAGTGGGTGTCTGTATTTATGGATGTTTTCACTTGTGTTTTCATCTATGGTCCACATGTTTCGGGCTGCACACATCTGTTGGCCAAACCTCCGTATCAGAGGGTTAAAGGTAGACAGACAGCAGAAGGATGTGAAGTATCCCAGTTCATTCAGCATTCACTGTCAGCAGACCTTGCCTATTGACTCAGATTCATATGAAAACTTGAACTGCAGGTGTGATGATGTAAGTAAAGAGTGCTATTTAGAACATTTGAGAAGAATACTTGTTTGTAAAAAAAAAAAAGAAAGAAAAGTTTTTAATTGGACTGGCCTGTGGTCATTTCAGAAGATTGATTGTTCCTTGAGGAATTGTGTACTGGGATCGCAGGGCTTCAGATCAACCAAACCAAACCATCATTAACATTAGGTGTACTTCACGTACCCCTTTATCATCCAAAAGCTTCAGTTTTAATGGTCTTAATTTGTATCTTTTTTTATAATTTAACAGTATTCTTGAGGATTGATGCAGTCTAATGTTTTCATAATGTTCAAACATGTTTAAAATAAAGAGCTGAGGGGACACCTCTTTAGATCTGGAACATAAAACAAACTAAATATAAAATAAAACATAAAATATGAAGTGTGTTGGGTTTGGTCCTTATTTCTCCTCCTCCTCTGCGATGGAAAGAAGCTTCTGTTCATCCAGGGCTCATTTTGTCTCACGTCTCTCCTATTGGAACCAACTGGTGAGATGCTCTCATGGTTTCCGCTGAGGCTTCTGCATGTAACACCAAACGCATGTCCTGTAAAAGCATTTGAAAGAACAGACCTCAAATGCGTTCAGTGTGTGCCAGTTGCCTTTATCTTGCCGCTTGCAGATCATTTCAAGAGTAAATGAAGCGCTCATACTGTGCCTGGCGTTGGCATGCTTACATGCGCGAGTGACACTGTCACACGTTCAGCAGCAAACTCCCCAGAACAACAAACAAACTGGCCAAGCAAGCTGACATTAAGCAGAGTTTAGAGATGATATCTAAAATTATGAGACAGACCCTGTTTCTGACTTTAATTAACGGGCATGTAGACATTTGTTAGACGGTTGTTTGATGATCTATATTCATCGCCAGTGGGGCTTCTGAAGGCAAATATCCACATCTCTGATCATGTTGAGGAAGGGAAACTCATCTTGTTGCCATGTAAAGACATTATTGAATGATTCTTGGTTTGCCTTTGTGAAGGAATTTATCCATTCATAGTGAACTGTTATTCATTTACAGACCACTTGCCTACAATTCTGTGTATTCCTTAAATCTCCTGTTCCATTCACCACCATGCATGATAGTACCGTCTAGGATGAGAACCAACAGCATTATTAAACACACCAATGAGATTAATTTTGCTGTGATTTTACATTCACTTCAGTTCAGAAATGATGAGGCTGTTGGCCTGATCTGTTGGCCTGATCTCCTCACAATCTGATTTAAGCTGACAGAAATGAACAAATGGATGTTAATAAAATTGCCATACCAGAACTTGTCATGTCCCCGCTGAAGAATCAGGTTTCCAGGCAGGTTTGGGGTGTATTGTCTCGTATTGGTCAGGTCCAGGTTTGGTCATTTTCAAACATGATTTATAAGGACATGTCTCTTTCCCTCTCTGACTGTGCAAATCAACTGTGTCAACTGTGTAGGGTGGACGATCTGTTGCATTAGCCTGGAGAGCTATGTATAGATGTATGTTTAAAACTCAACTCAATATGACATTTTTTTTCATCAGTTTTATAGGACTTCATTATTTTCATAATGTGAATAGTGAATTTCCCCACTGAGAGAAGAATAAAGGAATACCTTATCTTATAATGGACATCTTACCTGTATTTCAAAATGCTTTTTGTCAAAAGTCTGTTTTATTTCATAATGGCATTTTTCCAATCAAACTTTTATTTCATGTGACTTTTCATGACAGCGGTGTTGTCACTGCCCTCTCACTTTTTAGCCAATCACATGTTCCCTGACTCTTCAGCAAGCTCAACAACTGCTACAAAATATAGCCAGTTACCTCCTGTTAGCTAGCAACAACTATGCAAAGTAATTCTGTCACCCAACTAGAAACTGCAGCTGTAAATAAACACAGATACAGTAACATTTGCTGAAACAACATCTCATTCTATTTACATAGTTTAACAAGCTGCTCATGCAATTTAGCAGCCCCATGTTTCAATCAAGTCGGGTCTTAAAGACAGGGCCCAATTCTTTGTTGAGGAAGAATTCAGCACCACAGCTCTTGCAGTCCAGTAGAGTTAAAGCAATTTCACGCTCAATCGCATTATCAGTTTGTGTCAAAAAGTCTCACATTGAAAAAATATATTATGATTCCAAAGAAAAACCAAGGCCTCATTGAACTGACCTATGGATTGTATGGATGGCATCATTAATAAGATATACCTTTATTCGTCCCACAGTGGGGAGATTCACAATTCACAATTATAAAAAGATGTGTGCTGACCTATCTGCGCAGTTTATGATCAGTCACTTCTGCTCTGGTCTCTTCTGAGAAGTCTATTTTGAAGGTTCAGAGGAATGACTCTATGATGAAGCAGACTTTGATGAAACATGATTATCCTATGATCATCATCATGAGATATTGAAGATCTGATCACCAGAAAACCATGTCTGATGTCTCCAGGAAACATTATAATTACATCATTATATGTAATAATATGTATGGTAATATATATGGACATATGGACTATGCCACTGTCATATCTCATTTCCCTGCTCTCTAGTTGTAAGGGTTTAGCTGGATACAGAAGGGTGAGTTTTCACTGAACCCTTTATAGGTACTATCACTCTCACTGAAGAACTTGTGACAAAGATGTTAACACACATAGCAGCTTTTGCCTGAAACACTGTGCTCTAATGTACTTCCCTTTCTTCAGTAGAGTTTATAGGATAAGGTAAGATATTCCTTTATTAGTCCCACAACGGGGAAACTTACAAATTTAATTTAGACCCCACATAGACAATGTCACTGTAAAAATCAATTTGGATCACATTACCGGGGCGGCTGTAGCTCAGGAGGTTGGTGGTTCAATTCCTGGCCCCTGCAGTCTATGTGTTGAAGTGTCCTTGGGCAAGATACTGAACCCCAAATTGCCCCTGATGGCTGTTCCATCATCGTGTGAATGTACATCGCCTTGGATAAAAGCATCTGCTAAATGAAATTGTAGAATTGTAAATTAATTTACAACCACACAATGTCATCCTTTATTCTGCCTCTCAAATATTTGTGCTTTATATGCATTTTCTACAAGAGGGAGATTTATTGATATATATGTATAATATGGAATGTAAGTGCAACACATCAATAGCACCAGAATTTGTTGCAAGAGAGCAGATAGATCGAATAGAGTTTCTGTTATTAAAGGTTAATTTTGGTTTATCACAACTTGGGACTTCATTTGCTGTTGTTTGATGATTAAATTCTGCACACCAAGTTATTTTCTGAGATCTGGGAACTCATTGACATTCATACAAAGTCCAATACATAAGTCCAGCCAGTCAGGCAACACAAGCAGTCAGATGTTCAGACAGGTTGCAAACAAGCCAACAGTTAATGCAGATTATCTAAACAAGTACCAGTCCAAGCAGTGTTGGCTACTGGGCCATAAGGTGTTGATTGACGGGAACACACCAATCTACAGTTTTATTGTATAAACACTAAGGGCTTAATTCTGAACTTGACATATTTATTTTATTGATTTTTGTTTGACAGATACAGAGCACATTATAAATCAGCTGTAAATGTGACAGAGATAGTCAAAAATCCATTTTCATCTGTAGCCCCTGGAGTACATTATATTTTTACTTTATTGTTGATTTTTCTTTTTTCTTTTTGTTTGGCTTTCAGTTCTGATTAAGCATAAGCTTGAGCCTCGTTCACCGGACTGAATCTTGGCAGGAAATTGTTTGACTTTGACTTCAATTAAGAATAAAGGCAGTGACTGACAATAGTTGCTGACACAAAAGACACATAGGTAAACCTTGCTTAACCATATTTCCCAGTCCCACACCCCACTGGTATGCAACACAGATATTGACTTTCTTACCAATCCCAGATCCAAAAATGTTAACACCCTGATCTAATTGGGATACGGGCTTATAAAATAAGACCCAAGTTGTAATTAACCAGAATTATTCTTGAACAGATCCCAGTTCAGGTTTTGTTTCTGGATTAACTCTACTGTGGTTTTACAATAGATGGTTCCAATGGTGGCTTATGTTGACTGTGGTCCAACTAAATAGACTGCAAATGGACTGCATTTATATAGCACTTTTCTAGTCCTACCTTTCCAAGTAACAACATTTCAATGTCTGTTTTTTTTGTATTGTATTGTTGGAATTGGATCTTAACTAACTGCTGTATTTGGTCCTGCTGACAGTTTAAATGGCCTTTTTATTGCATTATAATCATCCTCCCCGATGTGCATAGAAGTATTCAAGCCCATGCTAGTGTGTGTTTTGTTTACTGACTCATCATTGGTCATCATCATCATCATCATAGGCCTTGACAATTCTTAGTTTTTCTTCTTTAGTCTAGACATCTTTCAAAGGAGTAAGGTGACACTTTTTTAACCTACTGCTTTCGTACTGTACTGTTTACAAAGAAAACCATGGTAGATCTTGGCTGTTGATGAAAGAAAAATATGATCTGGATGAAAACCTCTGCGCTCTGAGAAACAGTGGATCTTCACAGTTTCTTGCAAAGAAAAGCTGGAGCACAATGTGATCAGATGCAATAACTCCAGCCTTCATTCGTTGCTCAGGGCAGCAGAATGCAAAGTTGAACATTGAACATTAAAACAACTCTTCTTAATCAGCCATGTCTGCTGGGAATCTTGAGAAAAGATGACAAGGCAGAGGTCAGCTGGGTTAAACAGGATACTACATCTCTCCATTATGTCTTTCTGTTCATCAGAATTTATAGAATCATTTATACATCCCAAGGCAGGGCTCCACTTTGCTGTTATAATATTTTTTAACAACTTTTTTTCTATATAGGCTGCAAAACAACACCTCCCCACACATACATACACTCATACACATTTACTTCTATGACTAGAATGGAAAAAAATCAAACAAACACGACATTTGATCTGAAAGTACGCTCGGTCAACAGTTCTTTCACAACATGATAGGTTCAGTAAAAAGGAAAATACACTTTGAATAAAAGTGGAATGCATGTATAAAATGCTAAATGGCATATGGGATCATCAAACAGAATGGACTGCAACTACATGAGAATGAAAATGGTCCAACATGACAGTTCCTGGTTGTCTCTTCTCTGGAATATTCTGTACAATAATGTACAACAGTGGAGGTCCTGGATCTCCTTGCATGTCCCAAGTAACTGGAGGGACCTTAGAAACTGGAACACTGAAAGTTAACAGATGGCCACTAAACATGATCCCAGCCCAGCAAGTCCCATGGTTTCATGTCTGGTCCATTCCCTGGTGAATTATCCCACAGGAGGCTCAAAGAGGCCAGTTGCATGAGAAACTTCCATAAGATGACTGTATCTTAACAATCTGACTGTTTGCATTCAGTACTGCTGATTCACTGAGTTCTCCGCAATCACAGTAGACCAGTTAATAGAAGCAGTTCCCACATTGAGTGCCCTCTCTTTTGCTTTAACCACTTACTATCCAAAATTTTGTCTTTCAGTGTTTCCATGAATTTCCTTTGCAACATTTCAAAGTCATGGTTCTTTTCAGCACCCGCTCCACAACAACAAAACGAGCACAACTTCAAAATTTTGATAATATTTCTTTAGTTCTTCAGTTTTTTCTGTTATTTTCAAGATAGCAGATCGTCAAGACACCCATTTTTAAACACACACACAAATTTAAAAAAAATCTGTAGCCAGGAGAGACTGGAGCTAAGTGGACGGATGAAGACATGGAACAGTTTAGTTTGTTTGTTGTCAATCTGTGGGTTCAGTCGGTCTTCTTGCAGCTTCCAGCTTTAGCAGACAGTGCCGTTCTCCTGTCTGGACTTGGGGCAGGTGGATCGGGGTATGGGTTGAACGGAGGGAGCCAGGGTGCAGAAGAAGCCGGCGATGAGGGTGAGGCCGAGGCCTCCCCAGGCGCAGAACATGGACCAGCCATAACCGTGGCCAATGTCATCTAAAAGGCCATACAGGTACCGAGGGTAACGGGAAAGCTCGAAGTTGATCCCAGCAACACAGGTACAGAGGGAGATGATGCAGAAGGTTCCTGAAATGATAGAACAAGATATTGGAGACATCAAACCTCAGTCACAGTGAAAGAGCAAACAAAACCAAAATCCAAATATGTGACAACCCTTACACCAACCAGGTACTGAAATCACCATCTGCTTTTTAACTAGTCTTTACTGCCAGGTTACATCTCGCCAATATCCAACTCGGCCTCCTACAAAATGTTTATATCCTACTCCAGAAATGTGTTTGCATTGTGTTTCCAGCTGTTTCAAATGGCCACACTTGAAGGCGAGGTGAAAAGCTTCCTGTCATTGAGATGTGATAAATTGTACAAATGCAGATCATGCTTTCTGACAGTCCCTTGAAAGTATCCATGGTGTTGCACTAGGTTGTTCATATGAAGTGACAAGAAGTAGTTGTGTAAAGTACGAAAAAATAAATCTGAGGGAGAAGTTCAAACCCGGCCTACTTTCTCACCTCCACACACGTGACCAATCAGTATATAAAGTCAGCATGCTTGTTGGATTTGGAAAGTTACCAAAAATGTTGGCAGTGACCAGTTTGCAGATACATTAAATGTAAATATTTCCTCATTATGGTGGTTAACAATGGAAACCTAATGGCATAATCTTTCCTATAAATTTTCTTTTCAGCTCAGTGTCTCATTATTTGTACTAAGTCCGTCCAGTGTTGGAAATGCTCCAGTAGACCTGATCACCTGATACTGTCTCCACATTAAATGAAAATGATTTGTTCTCCAGAGCCTTGACTGCCTGATATAAGCACGACTGTATCTACAATGCACTGTGGTCCATTCTCTGCTTCTTCTCTGCTGAATCTTTCCTGGACAAACTTTGAGTGAAATGATATTTCCAGAAAAAAGGCCTCAGTCTGATTCACAACCAAAATATTAACAATGGGTAAAAACCCAAGAGGTCACAAAGAGAACATGTCATCAAACCAGTGACACCCCTTACTTTCAATATTTAGCAATGTTTTTTAAAAATCTGTCCACCTTATGCAATGTGAATGACTCTTTTATTTTAGCATGCTTAGAAGAAGTTGGAGGCAGGCTCTAAATTTGGCTTTATTTTGGAAGCTGTGTGACCCTGTGGGCTGCTTTGCTGTGATTTGGCCACTGCAGACTGACCCAGACAATTTCTGTTGCCTTTATTGCCAAGCAACATAATTGACTTTTTAATTGCCTGTTCATTATACAACTGTAGGGCACAGCACTAATTCAAGGCCCATCATAATTGAGTGTGCAGTTGCCTCCTGCCAAGCCAAAGCTGTGCAGCAAACAGTTCATCAGTGTGTGTGTGTGTTAGATACTACTGACTGTCCACTGCAAGAAAGTGGGACACACAGGGTTGTGTGTGTCTCTGTGAGTTTGCTTGGGGGATGCAGTGCCTGGATATGCCCACTGGTTCAAATCCGGCCAGGGACCTTTGTTGCATCTCTATCTCTCTTATTTCCTGTCATCTGTCCTCTGTTATTGCTATCTAATAAAGGTATTAAAAATGGCCCCAAATAAACAAACAATTAGTATGTAGTCTGGCAATGGTTAACACAGCTAGTGACTGAACACCTCCCTGTCTTTCACCACAATGAGGTTGTCACTGATACTCAACTTAGGGCCAAATCCATGTGCTGGGTTTGCTTGCCAACCATTTTCTAATTCACAATGAAAATAAATTGATTCACACTGGGATTTGTTTGTACCAGTTAGTCAAGGATGTACAGAGGGACAGATAAGCCGATAGATAATAATTTTGTATGATGGGATGAATTAGGCCGTTAGTAAGACAGACTTTCAAGCTGTGCGAAATGCTGTAGGATCAGATAGTGAGCTACACTGGGGAAATATTAGCTGAAGAAAAGCAAAAAGGATCATTCTGATCCCATAAATGTGTTTTTTCCACACTAAAAGAACTTAAATATGCTATTCATTCTGTCTCTGGTAGAAGCAATTTATGTTTATGGGTTATGTGTTAAGGTCTGGGTTTGTTGTGTTCGGTGTGTTGTTTTAGTCTCCCCCCCCCCAACATTATGAATCATTCCAACATTGGAGAGATTGCACAATGGAAGAGGTTCTGGCTATGTTTAAATGTTTCTCTCTGAAATCTTTCAGCTATCAAATGCAGTCAAATATCTGATTTGTCTGTCATATAGGCCTGCTGTCAATCTAGTTTATTTAATCAATAAGTCAAATTAAGAAGTCAGTTAATTAGAAAATAAAGCATTTCAAAGGAGGATGAGTTATGGGCCCTTCAATGTTTACTCATTTTATCAGATGAATATTATTGATGTTTGTTTATTAACTGCCCCCTGGCCTCCAGTCATTTTGCAAAAATGGCTCAAGAAGATGGGATGACGTCAAAGCCAGTCCATGCAAAACTACCGGCAGGTGTGTCTGGAGGCAAACTGAAGCAGGTGTTGATCACTTGCAGCCCCTACTGTTACGACCCTACACTAAAATGAGTGAGGACTTAGCAGTCTAAAACAGAGCAGTCAATAAAACAGGTTTTTCAAAAATTGTAAATTAGTGCAACCATGAGAAGTCCTGGAGCATACACTCATAAACATCAGCAAAAAAAGATGAGCTGTGGAAAGACACACTGACACGCGTCCTCTCATGCTTACACCTGCTGGGGATCGTTTTTTTTTCTCTTGAGATTATGACACTATAATTCTTGTAACAGTATCCATGTGTAAAGAAGTAAAATGCTGTCCATCTATGGATTGTAATGTGTTTTCACTTAAGTAATAGACAAAAGAGTGTGAAGGCGATGTAACATGTCGCCAGCTACTGTGCGCATGCGCAAACCACAAACACTAAAAAAGGCTTCACACATGAATGATAAAAATATATGTATCTTGAAGCTTCTTAATTTGTTTCTTACAGTATTAGGATGACTGATAAGGTGGTGATACTAAAATCAGCTTTAATCATGTGTGTGACTCACCTCCCATGAGGAAGAGGAGGCCGGCCACGTACTGCATGAGGCCTCTGTCCCAGCAGCAGCCGAGCACGCCAATGATCCAACCGAAGAGAATGATGGCCACTGCCATACCCATGAAACCGGCTGTCATTCGCCGCAAGTCTGAGAAAACACAAAAGGAGAGAGGTTAAACATCAGTAGAAGTGAAAATTGACCTGAACATAATACTGCAGCTGTGAAGAGAGAAAACATGACACACAAATGTTCATTCTGTCTGAAAATCTCTCAATTCGCATCTTTCAAACACAATAGCTACCAGTGTGGAAGGGAACAATCTAGAAAAATATTCTATGCTGCTTCCTTCAGTTTTGGGTTCATGGGCCTCAGCATTATACTGTCACTGCCATTAACCTGGAACCTGGTGTGCACATTATGATTAAGGTTCAAATTTCAAAGCTGCAGCAATTGAATTGATGTCTACTTGATGGTAGCAGGACAAGCTGAAAACAAACATCTGAAATATTATCATCTTTATCCAGTTTACATAGCAAATGTATTAGCGAACAGTTGCCATCTAGCTGAGAAACACCTGAGTGGGAAGTGGTCAGATGTGCCACATGGCTGAAAGTTTGAACCTGTACAGAGCAGCGCAGCAGATGTTTTTGCTTTGTGAATGAGCTGCGATAATGAGAAAGTACTAAAATGAGTGGCATTGCCCTTTAATAGACAGTCTCACTGGTAACAGTAACAGTGGGCGATCGTGGCTCAGAAAGTAGAGAGGCCTGTGACCAATTGGAGGGTCAGTGGCTCGATCCCTGGCCCTTGCAGGCTGCATGTCCATGTGCTTGGGCAAGATACTGAACCCCAAACTGCACCAAATGGCTGTTCTAACTCTCAGATGTACACTGTTTTGGGTAAAAGTGTCTGCTAAATAGAATTGTAGCATGTGATTGTTAGTTTCTAGTCCTCTAACAGTTAACTGCTGGGCCATAACAACTGTTAATAGAAAAAACATTATGTCTTAAAAGCAAACTGCTTTGTATTAAAAGTCTAATCATTAAGTATATGCATACTTCAGTTCTTTCACTGATGGATATTTACCATCATGTTAAATAATAACACATAAGTGCAAGTGTAAAGATGGTGCTGTGGGGGCAAAGAGAAAGAAGAGACAGTGGGTCTGCCATAAGGACATCAGTGTGCTCTGCAGGAGGGTAATGAAATTGACAGCGACTGGGTGCAGAGAGGGGCTGAAGAAGAGGACAATATGAGAAATAGGAAGAGCTCCAAGCAAAACCCCAACTCCCCTTTCCCAAGTAGATTAGAATGTCATGGATGAACTATTCTGTTGCGGGAAGGATAGGGGAAGGAGGGACGAGGCCTGGGGTTTGCACCTTGTTCAGGTACAGGACACCATTTGTTGGGGCAAGAAAGGTCAAAACATTTGGCCTGAGAGAATAAAATGTAGAACAACAGAAGACAGACCTCCTCTAATGTTGTACATACACCTTTACTACTGAGTTCTAAACCTCTTCACACCCAGCGTAATTCATTTACTAAATTCACCATGTTAACAGTTTATCTGCAGATTTCTTATATTTGGATAACATATGAGCTTTTCATAATTTAATGTCCATCTCAACAGACGTTATTACTCCAAGTTTGGAGTAATATATATGCTGTAGATGTGATGACAATATTAATCTGAGTATGAATTTAAGCTATAAAACACATATGTTTTGTCATTTTAGATTATAGTTAAGCTCATTAAGTTCATCCCATAATATTTCACTAGTGTGTACAGTGTACAGCTATAGCTGTGTACAGCCACAGAGATTATTGAGCTGAGGGGACATATCCTGCTCACTTATTAATATCCTATTTATGTCCCTTTTGCTTGTAAAGTTTCAGTATGATTCATTCACTAAAAGGTCACTAAAAGCTGTCTTCTTACCGTTCAACCAGAAAATCGAAATGGGAGAAGTTGTTAGTTGATCAAAATGTTAAAGGTCACATATTATGCATGTACTATGTCCTAGTGTGGCACCTCCAAAATATGAGGAATAACCATGCTCTCTCATTTTTGCTTTCTCCACCTTTTAGAAAACGTGTGTGTTCCAAAACACACTCCCTCCCCTCTGTCTTACACCAACTTGAGATAGTTGACCAACCTCCAGCTAGGTGACCATCCTGCCCACTGAATCTACCTGTCTGTCATCATTATTTTCTCATGCATGTTCCGGTAACACGATGTTGAAGGTACGAACAAAGCGACTAATGTGAAAGTCTTTATGTACCCAGTGGATTAACTTAACTTTTTATGGAAATGTGACAGAAATGTCCTCACGGCGACTGGAAAACTGTGTGCATTTGACTCCTGGGCAGCTTTGTCAACAAGGAATGCTATTTGTTTAAACTGAAAGATGGATCAATACCAGTGAAGCTTTTGGTTTAGAAGAGATTATTGTGGTGAAATGGTAGAAGACATGCAGCTAAACTTGAAGCTAAAAATAACTATTTTGAAGTCCATCATGGGTGTGTCCACCATCACCATCTTGGCAGTGCATGATGTCACCTAACTTCCGGCTAATCCAAATATGGGCAAGGTGGTGGAGAGTGGGTGGAGCTGAAAGAAGCCTGCTTGCTGAAACACACCAACCCAGCTCAGAACTACAAAGCTGGGCGGCTAACCCTTACCAGCCCACTTTGGCGCTGGTTACACTACTTTGCATGATTCCTCATGAAATGCAGGTGTAACGTTATATGTCAAAATTTCAGCTTCCAGACGATCACAATAATTTTGAGATGTACTTTGAAAAGAAATTGAGACTACGTGACTGACAGTACTAAGTGTGTTAGTGAAGCATGAGTTTAGATAAAAACTGAGATCAACAACTAAAAAATGTGACTGAAATGCATATTTAGTGAAGGTTTAGTTTAGTGAAGATAGAGAAATGCTGGAGTAATGTGCCTTTCTTGGAACTCCTAGAAATGGGTGGGAGTGTAAGTGGAAGGGTGGGGAGCTTGGGTGCTCTGAATTTTGGACTTCAGATTCTGCTCATAGTCCTGCCACCTGCAGAAGTTTTCTGACAACTCTGCCATCGTGGGCTGGATCAGCAGGGGTCAGGAGGCTGAGTACAGAGGAGTGGTGGACAGGTTTGTGGAGTGGTGTGGACTGAACCACCTGCAACTCAACATTTCAAAGACAAAGGAGTTGGTGGTGGACTTTAGGAAACAAAGAACCTGTCCAAACCCAGTCACCATCAGTGGAACAGATGTGGACATTGTGGATGAATACAAGTACCTGGGCGTCCACATAGACAGTAATCTGGACTGGACTAAAAACACAGACGCTGTTTACAAGAGAGGTCAGAGCCGCCTGTATATTCTCAGGAGGCTCAGGTCTTTCAATGTCTGCAGAACCATGCTGCGGATGTTTTATCACTCGGTGGTGGCCAGCGTCATCTTCTATGCTGTAGTCTGCCAGGGCAGCAGGCTGAAGGCAGCCAACACTAACAGACTCAACAAGCTCATCAGGAGAGCTGGCTCTGTCCTGGGAGTGGAACTGGAGTCTTTGGTGGAGTTGTCAGAGAGGAGGATGCTGAGGAAACAGCTCAGTATCATGGACAACACCTCTCACTCCCTACACGCCACACTGGAGTCCCACCAGAGCACCTTCAGCCGTAGACTGAGACCACCGAGGTGCATCACAGAACACCACAGGAGGTCTTTTCTACCTATGGCCATCGGACTATATAACTCTTCCCCCTTCTGCAGGAAGAATAATTGAAGTATATTACTTCTGACATACAAGTGCAAGTTGAATCAAAGGCAACTGGACTTGGTGTAGGTTCTTGAAGACGTTTCACTTCTCATCCGAGAAGCTTCTTCAGTTCTACTGACTGGCACTGAGACCCAGGTACTTATACCTCTGTGGAGTCGTTGACTGCGTCATTGATACCACTTAGTATGCGGGCGCTCCTGGGTGTTAAACAACTGTCGTAGAGAGTCGTTTGGGGGTCACCTGATGCCAAGTGAGAATGACCATTAACACTGTCACATGAGGTCAAGCGGTTGTTTGCTCTCCTGGGAAGAGATGAATTGGTATTACCTCACATGTACCATGTTCATGTCCATGTGCAATATCACGTAGCATCAATTAGCTTTGCTTATGTTCTTATAAGCTTTACTATGTTTCATTCACATCTGCAAATAACCTATTTTTTAGGATGTAAAATTCTACTGCTGCATAATAGTCTATTTTTCTATTTAAGGTGCAATACTATTTTCATTATCATGTGCAATATTATTTTTCATTATCATGTGCAATACTCTCCATATCAGGTGCAATATTTGCTAGTACATTTAACGTCATGCTTTCCTCTGCAATTTTTCTGAACACTTTGCATTGTATATTTTATTTGATGCCCTATAGTTGTATTTTGTATTTTTGCTGCTTTAATTTATGGAGTACTCTGGCACAAGAATTTCCTTCAGGATTAATAAAATTGCTTTTGTGTATGTTAGAGGGGTGTGCTGAATAAGGTGTTATTTTGTTTTTTTATCAAGAACAATTTTGAATAAAGGGCTTTCAAATGCAATGGAATGTTGGGGTATTTAGTAAAGATCTGAATACTACTACAGATAGAACACATCTAATTTGAAATCTCTGCTGGTTTCTAGTCACAAGTGCAAAATATACACCATTTCAGACAGTTAATAGTGGCATGGGATTTCTGCCTTCTGTGACTTAGTGGCAAAGTACTCCTCAACCAAAACTGCTTCAGTTGCCCAAAAAGAACAAAGATGGAAATATTTTATGTGACAAACCTGTGCTAATGGTGGTTGACGCAAGTTATTTTCACTTAATCCTATAATGCTGAAGAAATATAACATCTATTGTATCTATCATTCCTGCCCACTCCTGATCTGCATTTCTAACTTCTACTCTTCTGTAGCATCATAGTGAGTTCAGACACAGAAACAAACTGCAGTAGATATAATACACATACAAATAAAATAGTTTTTCAAAGACTGGAGCATTTTTCAGGTTGTCCGTCCAAGAGCTAATTTTGACACATGCAGTTGCTGATATCCGTCCACATACACACACACACAGGAGGCTTGTCAGTCACACAATTAAACTGTGGTGACTCCTGACCTTTACAGTGAGGCATGAGTATGAACTTGGTGGAAGCTGTTGGACAGTTAGTGACACTGCAGAAATCATGATTCATCTTTCTGAGCAACCACACTGTCACACATGCTCTCTCTTTTTCACATATTATATAGTTTTGCTTTATATTCTGCTTTCTTCTAACTGCTATGATCCTGGTATGACATAGCACATATTTTAACTTTTTGTCCATTGAATTCTATACTTCTGTTACTCCACGCTGTTTCAGACATCAAGTTCTACACATGTGTGATCCATACACTTGCCAAATTAATGTGAAATTTGTTGAGCACATCCATGCTCCCTTCGGATTGAAGAATTTATTTATTTTTTTTCATTGATTCAACTTGTTTATACGTAGGGGTCCAGTGAGAGTTGAGAATAAGATACCCTATTGTAAATTTCCCCATTGTGGGACTAATAAAGGAATATCTCATCTTATTTTATCTTAACTTGTATCTGCTTCATATGTTTTAATAAAAGGCTAATGGGTAGCTGGAACTAATATAAGTCAGTATGAGTTGTGCGTTAAGCAAAATTTCCCCTCACTCTGCAGCCTTCTGTCAGGTCTGATTAACCCTCAGCATGTTCTCTGGCAAGAGCCAGCTCCTGCAAGTCACTGTGGAACTCCATGAGTTTGAGCATTGTAGAGGACAAATATGGAGCAAAATCCTTTGTGGCCTACTCTCGAAGTTCTCCCCGGGTAACAGTGTCCTGTGATTCCACAGCATTGCTACCTCTCTCCTGCATGAACACATGTGCCATCCTATTGTGCCTGCAGCCAAGACCAACGGACAGATGTGGGCACATATGAGAGAGCAAGAAGACAGAAGAGAAGACATTTGAATAAATTGTTAAAAACAAGATTCTAGATACGACACAGGACAGACTGTCCAACCTCTAGGGTAAGAGGAGATAGATAGATAGATAGATAGATAGATAGATAGATAGATAGATAGATAGATAGATAGATAGAATTTTTCAATTCAGTTTTATTTGTATAGCGCCAAATCATAACACAAGTCATCTCAAGGCACTTAACATACAGAGCAGGTCTAGACCATACTCTTTATGATATTATTTATAGAGACCCAGCAGTTCCCATCATGAGCAAGTACTTGGCGACAGTGGCGAGGAAAAACTTCTTTTTAACAGGCAGAAACCTCAGAACAGAACCAGGCTCAAGATGGGCGGCCATCTGTCTTGACCAGTTGGGTTGAGAGAGAGAAAGACAGAGAGAGAGAGAGAGAGAGAGAGAGAGAGAGAGAGATGGGGTAGGGGGAGGGAGGGAGAGAACATGTAATACTACAATCCACGAATGTGATAATAATAATAACTGATGCTGATCTTCTCATGTGACTATGAGTAAGATGACAAAAGTGACAAAATTCAGTCAATTTGCTATAAGTGCGTGTTGTCTCAAGTTTTCAAATGAACATTGCATACTGTAGCTCAACACTACATACTACATGTGCAGCGAGTGGCTGCAGGTATAGACAGGAAATGAAAGGAGGGATTTTGGGGCTACAGGTTTCTATGGACTGATGTCAGCACTTCTCTGACACGCAGACGACAATAACAAACAAGGTGGAAAGACAGAATGGAAGGCACACTGACTGGGCTGTCAGTTAGTGACTGGGAGGAAAGCCAGCAGGGGACTTTAACGTAATCCACCTTTTCTATCCAAGGACAGTGCTGTCACAAAGTCTGTGGTGACAGTCAATTATTTTAAATGCATAATCACAAGTTTGGCATGGACTAAATGATTGAGATATCATTAGTATTTATCAGTAATCAGTATTTTCAGTACTTGTGCAAACGTTTTCAGCTCTCTTCCTCTGCTAGCTGACCAAGTCTGCTGGCAGTACTGAATTTCGTATTTGGTCTGTCCTCCAAGCTGTTCTTATTAGGTCTAATACACTCGTTGCTCTCTATTCACAGTGCTTCTCAGGGAGCCTGGGCCACAGAGACTTTGGAATCTACTGCACTAAACAAAATCCCAAAATCGTTCACAGTCTTTGAATGGAAAAATGGTTAAAAAGAGCTGCTGGTTCAGTCTGACTTCATGAGCTCAAACTCAGTGCCACAGCATGTCATATGACAACTGACTAACAACTGATCTGTTGCAACTACATACAGGTTATCTCCTGTTTATGGGTGACTGAGCATTGTCAGGTTTGATGTAGATACCCCCCTAGATAGGCCCCTGCAGGTGTCAGAATTCAGACAGGGCACAAAGGCATGTGTGTTTGGTTGGAGCTGGGAACTGTCAGATGTCATCCATGCCCCTGCATTTGACTACATTTCACCTCCCCTGGAAGTTTGAAAAGCACAAGTGATGGACAAACCCTAGGTTATGCTATGCACCCACTTGTGTGTTATGCTAGTATTCTCTATGGAAAGAATACAGGGAAAGAAGCAGAGTTTCATTAAATGAGGCTGAGATTCTGTCTTGATATTTTTTTGTGATCATGAAAAGTATTAGTTATTAAAGTTAATTGGCAAACACGATAAATATTCCAGATTGCTCAGAGTTTGATAAGACAATGAATGCCGTTTAACCATAAGCCATGGCCAAGAATTTCCTATAGGAATTTCATCCATTTTAGATAATTCCACACCTCACAAGAAACATCCAATGTCAGTGTTCAGTGTCATTGCAGGAAGTAGTGTGTATTCATGTATTTGGAAAGCAAGTGTGTGGAGGTAGGGGCGTTGGATGGGTGTATGTCTCTAATCTTAACCACATGGTATGCACAGATATTGCAAAAAGATGGAATTAAAGCAATTATGTGAAAAATGCTGGTGCTGGACTTAAAAAAAGTTGCCACAGAATTTAATCCAGTTTTGCAGAATCTGCCAATATCACTGTTCATGTCTGGCCATAGGGTTAGCTTGCTGCTAATCAAATTTAAGTGTGTGTAAAGTATGGTCGGATATGTTAATTTTTAAAAATGTTTTATTATTATTTGCTTCAGTCAGATATTACTTACCTTGGAAGTCATATTGGCATTTTGAATACAATGAATGTATAAAACATTTATAATTTAATAAATGTCATTTAATTTAAAACTAAGAATGGTGAAAACACAAGGTGAGAAATCTTCTAGTCATTGTTTGTTTTCAGTCAAACTAATTGAAATATTTGAAAATGTGCTGAACTGTGAAATCAGGTCAGAGTGATTCATCAATTAGTCAATCAACAGAAAACATAAACAAATTTCATATGTGAGAATTTGTTGCTTTTGTATTTTGAATATTTTGGGCTGCTGGTTAAACGAAACAGGGAACACGAAGACATCACCTTTGGCTCTGGGAAATTGTAAAGGACATGTTTCACTATTTTCTGACATAGAGTTAGGGAATGCCTTGGATGGCCAGATAGGTGAAGGTTGATTGATACCCTTCTTATAGGTATTCAAATAAGAGTTGAATTGACAGCAACTGGACTTGATTGTAGATGCTTGAAGATATATCACTCATCATCCAAGAAGCTAGCAAGTTCTCATCACTGAAAATCTTCAAAGACATATTTCTTACAGGCATTTTACCTCCCCTGTTGCAACATTACTCCTGCACACCCAGAAGGTGGTGCAGGCTCTGGTACAGGATCTTGACATCTCATGCCTAGACTACTGCAACTCATCCCTGGCTGTTGTGCCTACACATGCCATCTGATCCCTGCAGCTCATCTAGCATGCAGCAGCCCGACAGGCCTTACACCTATCCGATATCCTCCACACCGCTCCCCTGCACTCGGCGCTCACACACTGGCATGTGAAAATGAAATAAAAAAGCAGCAAATTTGATGAAGGTAATGTACTTGCATGGTTTAAATGTTGGATTCCATCCACATGTTGAATGCACTCGTTGTAAATAGACAGTGTAAACACTTACACAAATGCAATGTAATATAATATTTTCCCATCTGATATGCGGCTGGCTTATAGATGGTACCCAGCCAATTCTGATTTGAAACAACATGATTAAAAGTTTCATCTCAAACATCCTCTTTCACATGTGAGTTTTTCAACTTCATGCATTACATGGAATTTGCTGGGAATAAAAAAAATGAGGAGTAACACCAGACCCATCCTAAAGACTACAGAAAATTTATATATTTCTTTGAGACCTGCAGGTAGTGACATGAGACATGTACAAAAACACTGAGTCACTATGATTTATTATTAATGGGCCTGGATTGGAGTTATTAAAAATCATCATCATCAACAATAACAATGACACACGCACACACACACACACACACACACACACACACACACACACACACAGAGTCTTTACTTATGTCACTCTTGGGGAATTTACATAGACTTACATTCATTTCCTGGAGACTAACCTGAAGGACTACCTGACCTTAACCTAACAATAACCCTAACCTAACCTAACAATAACCTTAACTTAACAATAACCTTAACTGTTGACCTAAAAATCACAGTTTTCCAAATTGAGGACACCACTTTTTGTCCCCAGTTGCACCGCTGTCCTGAATCAACTGGTCTTTATTCTAGTGTATATCCCCAATTTGGACATAAGCGAACCCCCCCCCAATTAACATTGCAAGTAAAATAATATTTTATTCGTTATCTTAAATCTCTCATATACCCCAGCTGTCAGTGTCAACTAACCCTCCTTAGTGACTCCTGACCTGGGCTGAACACAAATTGGATACTGGCCAGTTTTGATTAAATGGAATGGGATGGATATTAATTTAATGATATTTACATTTAAACATCAGTTAACCAACTCCTCAGAATGAGAGAAACAGAGAGTGCGCTTGTGTCTGCAAGCTAAAACTTTATTTAAAAACTTTATTTTGTTACTTATACTATCTAATTTACTGTAATCATCTGGTGAACAGTGAAGGGTAGTGAAACTAGACTGCTGACTGGACTCTGCTAACAGTTACAACTAAAGATTAACCTATGGCAGATGTCTCATATGAATGGATCAACACAGGTCACACATACATTGTGTAGACCAGTGTCATGCATCTGCTGTATGAAAGGGGTGTCAGTGTCTCATATCAAATTGTGACTTCTGCATGTCTGTCCCTTACAGGCCACCATTAATGTTGCCACAGATTTGCATAAAATGTTGCAGAATCTTGGCTACTGATAGTAAAAGACCAGCCGTCATCGTTCTTCTGTTGCATTTAAGTTGTTGCAATTCTGTGCTTCTAACAGTGGAACTCTGCATAAATAACCGAAATAATGAAATGTTCAGTTGAAAAATAAACATCCTAACTGATATCACCATATAACAGGCTGCTGTCTGTCTCCTTTTCTCTACTGCTTAATAGGTTCCATTGTTCAGCTCTGTACTGCAATTCCTTTTTAATTACGTTCTCTGCTCCAGGACCAATTGCCCAGTGAAATGTTATTTCATAAAGGGGAAATGGCTTTTGTTGCCTGTGAGGAAATGGTATGTTCTCAGTCAGACAGATGGAGAGGAGTGTTGTAGCTCTGGAGCATATTTTCAGTGAACTGTTGCAGGGCATCTTCAGTCTGGGACCTGGGACAATTTACTTTTGGCACATCCACATCTGCCTCGTCTACTCCTGCTTTGAATAGTAACTGGAATTCCTATATTTTTCAGACTGCATTTCAATACCCCCCAAATTGTGGGTGGATACGGTCATATAAAACTTACTAACTAGTTTGTCTCTGATGTACGACTTTCGCTAACCCCAACATGTCTTGTGACTGCACTACTCTCTGTCTCAGAAAAAAGAAGCCTAGTTTTTTGTTAAGCTGGGACAGACAAGAAAACAAACTCCAAATGAGTTTCTGGAAATATCAGGATGTGATGTCACATTGTCTACATGGAGTAACCAGAGGGGAAAGAAGAGTATGTCAACAAAAAAGCAACATTGGGCCAGCAATACAAGACAACAAAATACTAAGGTGTGTTAGGCTAGATCTGTCTGTAGCCTGTCAGTGGAAGCTACAGTCTGAAAACTCACAAGAGTCATAATGTAACAAGACTTTTATCCATTCATATCAAGTCTGCTCTACAGTTTTCTTTAACATGTTGGAGAACTGTCGACTTTGATCTGAAAAAGTCAAGGGCCTTTAAAGTAACCTGTCACTGACCATCGCTTTACAGGGTTTTGTATCGGATAAAAGGAAGTAATGACATTCATGAACATGAATCTCACAGTCTTTCTCAGCTTTCATGGCTTTCATGGCATAAGTATGAAACTTCAATCTCATGAGCTAACTCCCGCATAACTGAGCATGTGAAAGTGAAACTTTTACCTCTACTATATGCCCAGCAGGTCAAAGTTGTCACCATGTTCTGATCTCAACAATTAATTCACAATTTTAGCGGTGGGCGTAAAATAGACTTTGCAGGCCTGACCTCAGGTTCAAGGCTTTGGGTCTGATTGGCCATGTAAAGCTACCAGGACATATAATGTACCACAAGTACTATTGCAATGTCCAGGGTCACATCTGTGTTTTTGGGATCAGAGAGCGACGAAGCATTTCTGATGAGAGGTGTTGGTAAAGGAGAAGGTTTCAGTGGGATTGGGATTTGCTGAGCTTTTGCTGCTGTTAGAATGTGGTCCTGTCACAGAGACTGCCTGCAGCCACAGCTCGTTGGGGAGGAGGAACACAGCTTAATTTCATTACCCCATTTCAACTGCCACTGGGGAGAAAACAATGGAGTGGGAAAATCAAATTATGCAAGATAGCAGAAAGGAAGGAAAAGGTAGGTGTGATGGGGATGAGTTAGCAGCAGCATGAGCAGAGTCAGTGTCTTTAAACATATGTGCTATTTGCTGAAGAAGCCCTCACAACATGTCCTGTGGCTTTTGTGGCACAGTGGCAAAGCCTTGTTCTTTTTTCTGGGGTGGGGGCCTTATGGGAGAAATACTGGAACAGCAGGACTTTATAACACTGGAAACCAACAGCAGCTACTCAACTACCCTACAACCACCCCATGGGTAGATGGAGAATGGACAGGAAATTATCACTGACAACAGGAGATGGAACTTTTGATATGACAAATAAACATTTAACCAGGGCCATGATGCCATAAATCCTCATTATCACAACAATAATAAAAGCCTGGATGTTGGTGAAGAGGCTGCTTCATTACATACAAGTGTTGAACAGGATGAACAAGTTTTTACTGTTTAGCAATGGAGCGGCAAAAACTGCCAACTTAGTAACTAACTTAGGAAGGGGGATATTAAAGAGAGTTTATCCCCTCATGCTCAGCAAAACGTCATTCAAGTGTGTCGATTATGTGATATCTTGTGTGAAAAGTTGACATTTGGGCTTGAGTGTAAGGAAAAAACATCCTGGTTTTGTTTCTGGTTGCTGTTTTTTTATGAATGCAACTTAACATTGCTGAAGCTGTCTAATAAATTGGAAAATGCCTCTGGTGCCACTCTGCGGTGGTGTCAGGACCCCCTCTTTTACCATCACGGCCTCATGGTTATGGTTAGGCTCACAATGCTTCTGTAAGGGCCTATATTATATGTTTTTTTGTGTGTTTTTAAAAAAAATGTGTTATTAAAAAAACAACTAAATTTCCATCAGTCATGTGTTTTGTTGTGGCCTGTGGCTTCCGGCAGGTCCGGCCTGTGTCCTGTTGTTTTGTTTGGGGAATGGGATCTGGACAATGGGAGATGACTTTGTTGGGGGAAGAAAGGTAAATGTGAAAGTACAGGAACAAGCAGACATGTGCGTAGGAGGATAGCGGCATTCAGCCAAATATTATTAACCCGTTAAAGTGTGTGTAAATTGACAGTCCAACGACTCGTTTCTTTGTTTTTCGCAGTTAAAAGTGAAAGCGTGCTGTAGCTTCACTGAGGACGAGACGAGGATTCACTGGAGCTTGGTTTAATTAGCCACTGTTGCTGCTGCCGGTGTTGATGGACTGCGTGCACCGGACCTGCACCGCCGACAACTACCTGCTGCATCAGTAGCTCTATGAGTAAAGTAGTTCACAGTGCGCTGTTTATGCTTGTTTATGAATTTTGTAAAATCTGTTAACTTTAATTCATCACACTCTTGCCTGTACTACTACGGAGCTAATTCACCATCAGAAGCTAGGACCCAGGATCCTGTTGAAAATTGAAATTGTAGCTTCAAAGAAAAATTCATTGAAAAATGTGTGAAACAAAACGAGCAAGCCACTTCTGTGTCATGTGTGGAGGTGAACTAGTAAGCAGGGTTCTCTCAAGCTCTCTTATTTCATTTCTCACACTTTTCATGATTACAACCGAGTGCAACACTATGAATGTCTTTGAGGAGAAGACTCTCTGAAATTGTGAACCATTATTTCCATTTGAATAATCTCACCCTTCTCTATGACAGCAGGCTTTTCACCATGCCTTCATGTGTGGCTTCATGTGAGGCTTAAACAGCGTCAGGATGACACTTTGTTCAAAGTAGTTTGTCTCAAGCATCGTAAGGCCTTAACACCTGCCCTGTCTCCCTTCTCTTTCTTCCTTTCTCTATGTCCTGTTTTCATCATCATCATTGTGCCTTCCTTCCATTGCCTGTCCCCACTGAACTAAACCTTTTCCTTGCTCTCTCAAACATTTCTCAGCCATTCCTGCCTGTTCCTATCTGTATCCAATTCCTGCCTGTCTGCCTGCCCTCTGTGCTCGTTCTGTAAACCTGCCTGCTGTTCATGTTTTTGACCTACTGCCGGTTCATGACCTAAGCCAGGGCCTGTTGCATTTGTTTGCCTCTGCACTGCCTTTAGGTTGTCCAAATAAACCTGTCCACTAACAGTTCCCTCTTTTGAATTACCTCAAATTTGCATCTGGATCCTCTTTCTTGTTGTCTGTAGTTTCAACTGTGACACTGTGGCTGATTAAAAACATCACAATGTAAAGCTGGATTAAAAGAGAAAAGTCAATTCATTAAAAAAAACACAAATAGCATTTTTGAAGTCACGGACCAACAGTATGTAACGTCACTATGTATCAGAGATACTTTTGCTGTATGAATTATGTAACCTTTCATGTCCTTTTGAATATATTTACATGAAGGTAGTTGATGATAACACACAATGATTCAGTTTATTTGACTGAATTTTCAGAAATTTTTGCTAAATTTTAAAAGGATTTATCCTCTAGGGAGCATAATTGCATAATACACTGCATAGAAATCGGACCAGTGGTTGTGCAGATTCTCTCTACGAAAGTGTAGGAACGTCAGACAGATCAATACTGTAAACATTAGTCCTCAATCAGTCCTTAGCTTGCTTGAAATCAGGACAGGATCTTTATCAGTCATCCAGCGCTTCTAAGTTATTTTACCAGCTTCAATGGGTGACAAAAACTGTATGAATAGGGTAATGGTTTCTATTAGTCAAGGTCAGAAACTGCAAGGAAAGGATAAAGAGATGGAAATCAGCAGCTTCTGCCAAGTTAATTCATATTTCAAAGCATTTGATGATCATAAAACAATAGCAAACATCCTGCTGGAAAGAAAATGAGAAAAAGGAAATTGCCTAATCCATTGCCTCAGGAAGTCAGATCCCTCTCCTGCCAAGCTGTTCACATATTCCTGTGCTCATATACAATATAACTCTCTTTCGAAAATGCTGTGAAGCTCAGAGAGGAGCAGAGGCGGCGTCAGCCAATCACTGCACAGCATCATTAAAGTGTTTTTGCATGGTGCTGTGTTAATGGCTAGCGCGCATCCCTTTGATGGGCCACTCCATTGGCACTACTGATAAAATGGGACTTGTGTGACTCAGCATTTTTTTTGAGAGAAAATTTTCTTAATCTTTCCAGGACCAATGCCAAGCTGTTGTGCGAGTAGCGCTCCAGCCTGGACCCTTGAATGATTCAAAGGCAGCACAGGAAGCAGGAGTGAAGAAGAGGCAGTGAAAACAGTGAAAGGCAGAGCTGGAGGAGAGAGATACTAAAAGCTCATAGCCATTAATATCTGCATTTCTAGAAGCTCCGAGCATGGAAATGAATGTCGCTCATTTAGAGTGTGCAGGGCCGAGAGCTGAAGCAGAGAAAGAAAGGTGAAATTACATGATGGTCTTGGGTAACTCACATCCTGCTTTCCTCACTTTGGATGATATCAGCATTTGTTTATTAGGGAGAACAAATGACAATAGAAAAGCTTGCCCCTTTCAGACATACAGTATGTTAGCACTATCATGTCAAACAAGATACATATCCCAGAGAAGATGAAAACTAACAACAACCGAGATGAGGAAGTTCACAGTTTGGCTTCCATGGGCAGCTTACCATGGTTTCATATGTACTGGCAAAAAGAAAATGGCACTGGTGCTGTCCTCAATGCACCATGACACAAAGGTTGAAGGTGAGAAGCAGAAATCAGAGATCATACTACACTACAATGTATCTAAAAGTGTTGTAAATAATCTGGATCAGCCTGCCAAAATGTTCACAAACAAAATAAAAATAAAGAGAAGGTGGATGTTTCTGTCATCACTGTCTTCATCATCAGGATGGGAAACTTCCAAGTTGTCACTGGATCTGGATCTATTACTTTTTAATAATACTGACTGCTGGTTTTACAAATGCTGCACCTTTAGGAGGAAATGTAATTGCAGTATGGATCATGTTTACCAACATTTTTTTCAGTTAAGAAAGTGTTCTGGTGCTTCTCTAGTCTCCACACTGAACGCCACACTGAAGACATGCCATGTGCCAGTCTGTTTCAAGACCTTCAACATCATTTCCACCCCCCCCAAAAAAACCAAGGAACACAGGTCTTGATGGCTACAGACCCATCGCCCTGACCTCTGTGGTAATGAAGTCATGCTATCACTCGTGCTCTCAACCTCAAAACCATCACTGTTCAATTCAATCCATCTGATAATTGAACTGCACAAATGTGAACCTCAGTGTGGCATTGGGGAAAAATCAAGGGATTACCAAACTCATTAGAATTCATCCTCTGGACATTATGGATATTTGTACCAAAGGTCAATCCATCCATCACTTTCTGAGATATTTCAGTCTTGAGTGGTGGACCAACAGACAGACCAACATCCCAAGCTAGCATGGCTAAAATGTAACTGGGATTGTATATATGTTTTACAACTTTTTTGCTGTTGAAAATTAGTGTTATACACAATCTTAAGGAGACAGGGTCGCCACAGGGTACCCTGCCTCTTGACAGTGTAACTGGGATATGCTCCAGCTTGCTGAGAAAAATATGTGGTTTAGAAAATAGATGGATAGACTTGAGGTCTGTTGGACACATTCTGCGCAGCTGCTCCATTCTCACTATCAAGTCACAGTGTCAGTCACAAGAATATCTAAATACTGATGTCATTGATGCATTTTTCTTAATCTTTTCACCTTGAAAGAAAAGTCTCTCAATAACACTTGACTGCTCTAGATGGGAGCTCAACAGAGTCTACAGACATTCTGAAAGTGTCTTTTAAGGCTGCTAGGATGTCACTATAAGACCACTGAGCCATTCTTGGCTACTGTTGTGAAGACAAAATTACAAAATGTACTTTTCTTTTACAAATATTTCAGATATAGCAGTCTGTGGCTGGTTGTTTTAAAATCTTATCTGGCCAAAACAGCAGGATTTTTGGACAATGTGAATCAGACTTGACCCTAATCCTACAATCAATGCAAGACAATCGTAAACTGAACCATTAAACATACAGATAAACCTAACCCCCTACCTTAACCTTGCCCTAACTCTGACCTCCTAGACCGTAATTCTAGCCTCTTTGTGTTCCTGTGTCAAATTGCTGTAGTTGCCAGACAAGGTGGGCTCGACCTATAAATCTCCAGAAATCTATTTACTCCATCCTAGTCTACAATTAATCTAATTTCTTATACTAACCCTGAACTTAAATCTTCTGCTCTTGCCTAGAACTAATGCAGTGCACCAAAATGCCCTCAATTTGCAAAAAACATAAAAGTCTGAAAAAACAAACTAGTATTTACAAAAAGTAAAGAACAAGAAACCTCACTCTGTAGTTCCTGAGAGAACCTTCTATTTATTGCCACTGCTCATCCTGAACCTGAAGGATGTCTGGAAAACTTTTTAATTATATCTTAATAGGTGGCCGGAGCTAACAGGACAGCGGCAGGATGAGAGTGGCAGTGGAAGATGATGAACGTAATTACTTCTTAGGTTGTGACAGATAAATTAAGGAGAGAGAGGGCAAAGAAATACTTTCCCTCTCAGCTCCAGTGCAAATGAACTGAAATGATGTGACAGATGTAAATGGGTGTTACCAATACACTTCCTCTGGTTGGGTATGTATGTAAGTACATATGTTCAAGGACGACAAAAGTACATTGTATCTTTGATTATTATTTGACACAAAATAATGACACAATAAAGTATGAAATCATCCTTGCCAAACATGTGCTGTACATGTACTAGTGAAATTTGTCTTTGGCATGATTTCATTTTTAACTTGAAAAGCACCTATAAAATAATGATGTTTAGATATATATAGATATTTAGATATTTTAAATAATTTCAACATACTTTTGGAAGAGACTCCAGGTTCACTGTTGGCAATTAGTTTGTGGTGATCCACTTCATTGCAAATGTGTTCAGTAATATTTTATGCTCCATTAAAGGCCATGAGAAACTGAAATCACAGGGCCTTGAAGGCCAGGATGTATTAAGGAGAACTGGATAGCGCATTCAAAGTTGGCGGCTCGTTCATTCCGATGAAAGTTACTCATTGACAACGTATGCTGAAAAAGCCTCTGCAGGTTTCCTTGTGCTTCCGTGTCTTTTGACCTATAGAGCATGCTCAGTACAGTCCTTCTCCTACAGAGCCAGTGGAGAGCATGACCATATTTCATGGTGTTTAGGCTACTCTTCAGAAATCTACAGCAAATGTCACAGAGACTACATCCATGTTTTATACAGTCTATGATCTGAGGACTGTACTACGAAGCAAGTTTAACCTACTTCGATTTAACTCGGGGTTACCAAAGCAAGTTGGGGTTGACAAACTCTGGTTGTCTCAGCTGGAGTTAATTGGTACTACAACGGTGATTAAGATGTCGGTTTGCTGAGTTCACGTCAACTTAATCTGAGTCTGTGCGCGTTCGTGTAAAAGGGGCGTGTTCAGCAGTGCAGGCAGTTTCTGTATGATGATTCGTGCTCCGTGTTTTTCACCAGAAGAAAGCACATTGATAATGTCAGGATATGAAGAGTTTAAAGAAATGTTAACATGCATTAGTTCAGTGTTCTTGTCTCTATTTGTCTTACAGACTAAATCTAAATAATCTAAATATGTGAAAACAATGAGGATAATTCAGTTAGAGGCTCCACATGGCTCCATCTGTGAAACTGAGCCGTTACTCTGTGTTAATGAATGAAGATCTGCTCCTAAAGTTCATCAGTAATTTGTAGATTGGAGAATAAAAAAAATCTCAATAGTGTTTCAATAATGTATTGCCTTTGTATTTCCTTTGTTTGTTTAATATATGTAAATCAAACACATGCTGAACTGAGGTAAAAAACGATGTCTAGGCATGTCTAACAACACGACTGTCTTGTCTTTCTTCTCAGCATCCAGCAGCTTGTGCTTTGTCAACACACGCTTCACTCTCTGAGAAGAACTGTGTTTCACTTCTCACAAACCAGAGAGAGAGAGAGAGAGAGAGAGGGAGAGAGAGAAGGGAGATGACCTTGGTTTCTCAGAATGTGGAGCCACCCCACTGCCCACATGCACTGAGGAGATAAGCAGCAGGGTTGAGAAGCCAACTTCACAAACCCTGACGGCACACAACTCTAAAGCTGGACATCGCACTGAGATAGGCTGTGCATATACAGGAACACTGTGGGACTGGCTTATGTGATGCTTCCATTCAACATCTGTCCACCCACACACAGTCCCCTCTTATCTTCCCTATATACTGACTCATTTTATACCAACTTCAATTACAGTTGCAGAGTAGTGAATAATGGAGCTTAAAAAAAGCAGTGACAGCAAATGTACTGGAACTATTTTAGTCTGCCTGGGCATTGTTTCATTGTTTGTTCATCCAACTGACATGACTCTTTTTGGGATATGCAAGTAAACAAACAAACAGTTTTCAGGGCACAATGTAAAGCTTGGAGTGGATATGTTTACCAGCAGGGAGAGCTTGATTCTTATAGCTCCAGCTTAAAAGAAAGAGAACAGGCAATCGATTACAGTGTCAGGTCTTTCTCTTTCACTTGGTGCTTCACTCATAGGCAATCTGATTACAGTGCAAGATGGATGGATTGAAGTTATGAAACCATGGTCTTTGGCACATCATTGCTTGGAGGCCTAAACAAGGCCACTGCCATCCTGCTGGCAAAGGTGAATAAATAGTGCTTAGGCTGTACACAGTAGTGACCATATCTTATTAATTTCATGGGAATTGGGCATCCTCAAAAAATATAAATAAATCCAGTGTGACTGAACAGGAAATCTATGGGAATCTTCGGAGTAGAGCACAGTGCAGAGGAAAAGTGTAGCACTGGATTATGTCACTGATGTGTGTCAGGTAGCAGGACAGCATTGGGAAATTTTAAAAACAATATGACAATCTGAGGAAAGACTGGTTTTTACTTCAAAAGAAAGCTCTTGCAACTATCTTCCCTCAGAGAAAGGACAGATAAGAATCTGTCAATCAAAATCAGTCAGATTACCAGACAGGTTGTTAAATAAACCAGCAGTTTGTCCAGATGATCTAAACCACTCTTTTTGGTCACAATCAAGCTCTAGCAAAAAAAATCAGTCAGTAAGACTGTTCTTGGCAATGCTCAGGTCTGTGCTTTATTTCTCAAACCATTCTGCTTTTCTCACACACTCTTTCATAATTCCTTGCTGTCGTTGTCTGGGGCTTTCAATTGAGATATCAGCTATTCTCATCAGCTGGTCACATCTAACCAATAGCACAGCAACACACCTACGTTGTTAGCCTATGATCTTGCTGCTTTCTTTTTAAAATATGATTTTCTCTCCAACTTTTGAGCATTTATGCTGCTGTTATGCATGCTGCTCCATCTCCCCATCACAGCCCAGTCTTTTCGGATTAATCAGCTTCATCAGCCTCACAAGCTTATCAGTCTCAGCAGAGTCATCAGGCACCACCACCACCAGTGTCTGGAATCCATGGGGGATTTATCTTGCTGCTGCTCAGGGCAGATGTCTTTTGATTATAAAATCAAGCAGTAGACTTTAAAGGGCAAAGACTTCTGTCAAGACTGAATTACGATCTAATTGCATATCATATTGTTATATTAAACGGTTATCTTTACTTCACTCACTTTTCTCTCCTGATTCAACTGAAAGTCATTGCACCTGGAATGTCTCACCTCATAGTATGAGTAGAATGTCATGAGACATCCTGGCAGTTTGATTAAAAATGTCTGTTTTCTGATTGCTTGTGTTTTCAACAAGTTGCCCAATCTAAATGGCGAAATATTGTGTTTTCCATCGTCTTTAATGACCCACTTGATCTGATCACACAGATGATAATATTTTTCTTTGTGTCCTACAAAACTGTTACAAATCCTTATTTCCTGCTAAAGATCACCATGTCCTGCAAAGGTTTGGTTATGTATGGACACGAAAAAACAATTCTTTTGATTTAAAATCATTCACTGGGTTAAAGATCATTCTGCAAATGCTGACATGGTTAAAAGAACAACATTGACTGCTGGTAGCACATGGGAAATGACAAGTAATTTTCTGCCGCTGACAATTTCTTGACTCATCTATCCACCTGTTGACCCAGTGCTATAAGAGCTCACACTTCACCTTTGCTCCTGAAAGAGAGGTCATCAGTCACTTGGCTGCTAGAGGTTTTTGACAGGTAAATGTGAACATTCTATACATTAGGCGTTTGCACAAATTACTCATGATGTTTTTCTAAGGAGGAGAGTCTCAGTTTTCTTGGTCATTCGGACTTTTGATATTGTTACATCATCATGCTCTGTGATCTTAGCAATTTATAAAACAGTATAACATGAACTGCTCTATAAGATTATATCCAGCACTAGGTCTCTAAAACAGCATAGATACGTAGTACAAAGTGTTTTCTATGATGCTTCATATTCCAGATTTCCTTTTACCCTGCACTGTCAACAAGGAGATAATCCCTCGAGTGTTGCCCTGGAAAGAGACTACTCAACAAAATAGTGACTTTACCAGAGAGTAAATGCATTCTGTCTGACACATACTGTATCATATGGGAGAGAGCAGAGCAGTTCTTTAGGTGGCTAACTTTGAGCTAATTACAGTAAACAAGGAAGATATCAGTGCACTGTGAAATCTCATGTGGCAGTTGGTCAAAGTATGCTAAGCTCTCTCTCTTCTTTTTCTTCTTTTTTCAGTTAGGGTAAATAACTTCAGGATTTCTAAGCTGGTGGGTACAGAAACTGTGATGTGACTAACTGGATTAACGGTTAGCTAGAACTTCATGGGAGGAAAATGCAAAAATGCAGTGCAAACTATCATCCTCTGTCGCAATGAAAACACATGTATAACACTAAAGATACACTCAAACTCATACTGAAACTACACACACATCTTTACTGTCTATGACAAACTGAGGACAAAGCCTACGACTAGTATTTTGTTATACAGCCCTGTGTTATAAAATTATTTGAATTTGTACCTTGACTTTACAACACAACAACACACAGCATATTCCTGCTCAGATTGGCAGGAAAACTGGTTTAAAACCTGCTTTATTAGGGTTATAAAATCTTTGTTAGGTTAAGGTTAAGGAATGATCCTTGTCATCATCAACAGAGACCATTGTTGACTGTTGGTAGGAAACAGGAAAGGAACCTTGATCTCCTACAAAGTTCAATGCTTTGTTGCCACATCAATATAATCCAATTCCCTTCTTATGAGGCCTTGGGGCCATATCACTATTGCTAATCCCACCTTACTACTGAAGTACAGCAGTTATAATTCTCACAGCCGCTAGAGGTTCTTGAAAGGAAAACTAAACATATGCACTATTTAGGCATTGTAACAAACAACTGAGGCTGTTTTTTTTAATACTTAGGGTTTTGCTCCATAAGTTGTTGGCATGTAAGAATGACAGTACTGGCTGATTGGTTTGTCCACCTGTCTTTCTACCACCTTCGTCAAAAGCAAGATGTCTTGACAGCCTCTCCCTAGATTGCAATGAAATTTGCTGTGGATATTCATTGTTCTCAGAGGACGGATCCTAGAGTCTTTAGTTTTCTTCAGATAAACCAGATAGTGTTGTCATGGTTTTGTGGTCACAGTTTAGTTATTTCTTGTTAAAAGTGCATGCCCTCAGGTGTGTTTAGTTACTTTACTTCCTGCCTTTGTGTTTTTCCCGCCCTCATGGATTGCTGATTGATTTCACCTGTGATCACCCCTCCTTGTATATTTGGTGTGTTTATATTCCCTTAACTCTTGACCAGTTTGTCATTGTACCATATGTGAAGTGTTCCAGCCCTTCCTCATGTTCTCCCAGGAAAACATTTGTAAAACCAGGTCTCACAGATTAATGACTAACTCATTGTATGGTCTGTCATATCCTTTTGACTGAAGGAATTTTGGTGACAGGAGAAGCAAATAACCATTATTGTCCAAACATCATATCATTTTCTTATTGAATTACCCATAAGCCTCAACAACATACTAGACTAGTGCTCATGAAAATGATCACTTTGGTGCATGCATCCTTTTCATCCAAAGAAACTGGAGTATATTAAACACCAGACTATCCTACTTTAGAAAAGACAACTGGCATTTACCAAGGCATTTAATGCCAAATTTATGTCTCTGTTTACTGTTTTTGTGAGCTTCTGCTTGACTGTGGACTCTTGTCCTACAGACTCTCCAATACACCCACACAAATGCTTCTAACATAAACGAGAGGACAGATCAGATGATATGATGGATTGCAATGTTTAGCCTATCACTTGATCATAAATATGTAGCTTTGTGCAGTACAGTCAGAGGGGGTGGAGGAGGATGTTTTATGTTTTAGAGAGGAGCTCCTGAGTGGAGACAGAGAGGAGGGTTATCTCTGTGAGGAGATTTGGTGTGGTGTCGCCTGGCACTGCTTTGAAGTTTGTGAAGTGCTGCTGCAGACAACCATGAGATGAGACTTTCAGTTTCCAATTACTCATGGCTCTGTGCAAATATGAGGAAACTAAAATCACTCAGCCAGCAAGTTATGTCAGTCCCGTGTTACAAATAAGAAGCTGCCTACAAATTCTTTTATTGTATGGTATGTTATATAACATGCTGCATGTCATATGTCAGATTTTGCATTTTCTTTTCTATGTACTTTGTGCCATGAGTGTCCAAATGCTGTTTCAGTGGCATTTCCATGAATGAAATCCTTGACCAGTGTTTCTACCATTGGTAAAAGCTAGACGCAAGAACATCATGCAGTATATATCTGTGAAGGTTCTCAGTCATCCAGGTCATGGTATTCAAGTAAGGGTTGAATCAAGGGCAACTGGACTTCGTTGTAGATTCTTGAGGGTGTTTCACTCCTCATCCAAGTTCTGACTTACGGGCAGGGAATCACAGGTGTCTTATCCACTGTGGGGCCGTTAATTAAGTCATTGATACCATTTAGTATGTTGGTGCTCCTGGGTGTTTAACAACAGTCGAGAGTCATTGGAGTCACCTGATGCCAAGTGTGAATAACCACTAGAGTTCTCACATTAGGTCAAATGCAAGTGATTTTTCAATTTTTTTCCTTTTGAATCTCCTCGGCTGTTTACATTTGATTATTAGCCAGGCTACTACTAAAGGTAGTACAGGGACAATTTGGGGTTCAGTATTTTGCCCAAGATCTGGATCAACACATAGACTGCAAGGGGCCAAGGATCGAACCACCAACCTTCTGATTGGTGGACAACTGCTCTACCTCCTGAGCTAAAGCTGCCCAAAAATAAAACAAGTCCTTGAATTTCTAACCAACCAGTAAGTTTTTTGATATTGTTAATAAACGCCCGCATTTTGGGTCCTATTTCCTGTTCACCTGCCACCCTACTCGCACTTGACAGCATCACAGAAGAAGTGCCAAGCTTAACACAGCTCAAGCTGAAGAAGTTTCAGGTTTCTCTTGTGTACAACTGAAAGATAAATAATATCATGCACTGATCAAATTAAAATCACACTGAAAGACTATATGCTCCATCTTGTATCTGAGTAAAAGAGACAAAGACTATCTGGATCAGTAAAGCACAATGCATGTAACTTGGCAAAGCTGTTGATACACTGTGTATCTACTCATATTGTCTCTAAAGACCAGCAATATGTGCCAAGGCTGGCTCTATTCCAGACCTCCTATACTACTGCTGATGCTGACACCTCAACTATATTATATTGTAGTGTTTTTAACTATTAATTATCTAGGAAGAGTCACTGAGCTACACTTTGCTTTAACACACAATACCACACATCACCCACTCACAAATTGAAGGAGCAGTATATGTAACCTAGACTGCTAAAACCTTCTTAACCAAACTAACCCAGTTTAAACAGGACTGGACCTCCTTTGACGTGCAAATCAACAAAACACAAGTACTGAGAAGCCTTGTTCTTAATCTTTCACACCCAGCCTGGAAAACACTGCAGTCAATTCTATTTGCAGTAGTAGACTGCACTCCTTCTCAGAGTTTGTTTTATATTTCGTCCTTAAAACAGATCTGAATGAATTTGTAGAAATGTAGACAAAGTAATTACAGCAGGTGATTTTAATATTCATGTTGGTGCTGATAATGATAGCCTTAGTACTGCATTTATGTCTTTATTAGATTCAACTGGCTTCTATCTGAGTGTTCATAAAGACACTCACTGTTTTCAACTGGTTCTTCCAGTTGGGTGTGTGGTTTTTACTTATGGCATTGAAATTTAAGACTCAGTAGTGTTTCAGGAGATTCCTTTTTTTATCAGACCATTATATAATACCTTTTGTATTCCTATTGCTGGACTACATGCCATTAGACACCAAATGTCCACCAGATAGTGCTAAACTTAAGCAAGTGATTCCATCGGCCTTTTAATTCAATGCAATGTATCAATATAACTGAGGACTCCTACGCTAACTTTAGTCCCTCCCAAATTGATCATCTTGTTGATAGTGCTGCAGGCTCAATGTGAATGACTTTTGACTCTATTGCCCCTTTAAAAAAGAAGATAGAGGACAGCTCCAGAAATGTAAGAAGAAGAGGAAGAATCTCCTTTAGTTTGGCAAGATAGTCTTAAAACATATACGAAGACCCTCCGCAATGTCTGAGTAGCCTACTAATCATCATTAATAAAGGAAAATAAGAACAACCCCAGGTTTCTTTTCAGCACTGTAGCCAGGCTGACAGAGAGCCATAGGTTTATTAAGCCGTGTATTCCTATTGACCTCAGTAGTAATGACTTCATGAACATCTTTAATGACAAGATTCTAAACATTAGAGAACATTTAATTGGCCCACAGCAAATTCTAAAAATAGAATTTTGACTGTGTTGTACTTCTTAATTTTAACACTAGGTGGAACTACTGTCTTGAACAAGGCAGCTTCTCAACAAAACAAGGGCAATCAAAGAAAAATGTTGCTATGCGTGACCAAAAACGGCAGCGCCAAAGAAACGCAAGATGCAAGTGAGTGCAGAAGATTTCAGACACGGTGGGAAAATGAATATTTCTTCATAGGACTCAAGGAGCAGTGTGTCTGTTTGATTTGCAATTCAACTGTTGCAGTGATAAAAGACTATAATGTTCGACTATGAAACCAGATATCAGACCTACACCTCCTACACTGGTGCCGAGCGGGAACAGAAAGTTAAGCAACAAGATTTTTTCCATGCTAGCAAAAGACAAGAAAATGCCACAGTAGCCAGTTATGAGGTCGCTCAACTCATTGAACAACACAGGAAACCTTTCTGAGATGGTGACTTCATAAAACAGTGCCTCACTAAAGTCGCAGGGATAATGTGGCCAGAGAAAATGCACAAATTCAACAATGTTAGCTTGTCCACAAACACAGTTGTGTGGTGAATCGAAGACTTGTTAGCTAACTTGAAACATCAAGTGTCAGACAAAGCTAGTGCTTTTGATTTGTACTCGACAGGATGTGATGAGAGCACAGATGCCACAGACTCTGCACAGCTATTAATTTTTTTTGTGGGGAGTTGACAATAATGTTTTTTCAGGAGCATTATGAAGGAGCTGCTTGATCTTAGGAGTCTAAAGGACACAACAATGGGTAAGGACATTTTTGAAGCTGTGTCAGATGCAATTGACAAGATGGGACTTAAATGGGAGCAGCTGTGTGGAGTTACCGACAGCCATCTCTGTGATGTCCTTCACGTCTCAACCACCAAACTGACTCCTGACCTGTCAGTCATCCTTCAGTCCAAAGCGCAGCATCACGGCTCCCACTGAGTGCAATCATTGCCACATCACCATTCATGTGTTAATAAGTCAAATTACTTAATAAATTCAGTCAATAAAAGTTGATAACATTTTCTAACAAACGTTAGTTGATGTGTTAACAAGCCCAATAACTTATTTGCATAACAAGCTTGAAATATCAATTGGCAATCTGAGGCTGCTGTTTTGAGAATGAGCTACATAGCGTACTCAATTATCAAGCATAATTGACCTACATTTGATTGATTTTGCTAACTTTAATACGAGAGGTGAGGCGATATACCTCACCTCTAGTGAGTGGCCCAGCCCTTCCTATATTTTTCTGTATGTGGCCCTTAGTGAAGAAAGTTTGGGCACCCATGGTCTAAACCATCAAACTGTCTCCTAGACCCCATCCCAACTAGGCTGCTTAAAGAAATTTTACCCTAAGTTAACACTTATTTATTAGATATGATCAATCTGTGAGTACTAACAGGCTATGTACCACAGTCCTTTAACATAGCTGTCATAAAACCTCTTCTTAGCCTACTCTTGATCCAGAGGTACTGGCAAACTGTAGACCTATATCTAACTTTCCCTTTCCCTCTAAGATCCTTGAGAAAGCAGTTGCTAATCCATTGTGTGACTTTCTACATAACAGTAGTCTGATTGGGGATTTTCAGTCAGGATTTAGAGCTCATCATAGCATAGAGACAGCACTGGTGAAAGTTACTGATGAATTTCTAATTGTATCAGACAGAGGACTCATTTTTGTACTTGTCTTGTTAGATCTTAGTGCTACATTCAACACTGCTGACCATCACATGGCATCAAAGGCACTGCGCTAAGCTGGTTTAAGTCCTATTTATCAAATTGACCTCAGTTTGTACTCATGTTAATGATGACTACTCCATGCATGCTAAAGTCAGTCACAGTGCTCCACAAGGTTCTGTGCTTGGACCACTTCTATTCAACTAATATATGCTTCTTTTAACTGAAGTATATTACTTCTTATATTACTTCTCATGACCATGTCCATGAGCAATATTACTTACCATTATAAGTTTTACTATGCTCTTCCACATCTGTAACTTATTTTTAGGATGCTCTATTGTTATATTATATTATATTTTTCTATTTTGCTATCTTAATTTCTGTAACAATCTGGCAAAAGAATTTCCTTCTGGATTAATAAAGTTCTATCTTATCTTATCTTATCTTATCTGGAGTCTCCAAAGACTCTCTAGCTGACCCAGACTGCTGCACGTGTATTGACAAGAACAAGGGAAAGAGATCACATTTCTCCCATACTGGCTTCTCAGCACTGACTGCCTGACAAATCCAGAATTGAATTTACATTCCTTCTCCTAACCTACAAAGCTGGTAATGGTCAGGCACCATCATACCTTCAAGAGCTCATAGTACCACATTACCCTAACAGAGCACTATGCTCCCAGAATGCAGGGTTTCTTTTGTTTTTTAGAGTCTCCAAACATGGAAAGGGAGCCAGAACCTTCATCTATAAGGCTCCTCTCCTCTGGAACCAGATTCCAGTTTGGATTTGGGAGGCAGGGAGCCCTGAAACTGCCGGCGTATTTCCCATAATGCACTGAGCTTCCTTCTCCTTATCTCTCTCCCCTTCTCTATGCACTTGTATTCCATCTATGCATACTCAGCAGCTTCCCACTCTTGTAGTTTTGCACTCTCTAGTTTGTCTCATCTCTCCTCCTGTCCCTTTCTGCAGGTACATCTGTCTCCAGAGCTGCAGAGTCTGGATCTGTGATTGAAGCCATCTACTGCCCACATGTTCCTGCTAACACCAGCAGGTATTATCATTATTAGATTTGTGGAATTTCCATTGTATTACTGCATAACTCTGGAGCTGTTTGTAGGTGTATTTTTGAACTTTAAATTCTGTAAGGGTAGACTGATGTGGTAACAGCCACAGTGAACTGGTCATAAGATGTTACATTGACAGTCTGGTAAACCTCAAATTATGCAGTACCTTGTACCACCCCTGCATCACACTCTGATTACAGTTGTGCACATGCAGAATGTGTAAATCCGACTGCATATGTGGTCTCGTTTAGAAGACTGTCTGTTCCCCAGACACATGTCTAACTCTCAGACCTGCTTTCTGCAATGACCCCCAGGACAGCAGTGAGGTCCACACTCAGCCCTGTCTCCAGACTAAAAATAACAACAAGCTGCTGACTGCAGCATGCATCATCATGAGTCTGCAAAAGAAAGCTTTTGTCTTTAAAACCCTTCAGCAGCAAAGTTACGCTGGGTTTTCAACTTGATTCTGGCTATAATCTAGAGTGTATCAAAGGGCTGTCTGTCTGCTTGTTTGTCTCTACATGCTGGCTTCTCTCTCATTTCATTATCAGTCCAAATAGAAATAATGAAACTATCTTCTTCATCATCCTCATTTACTGTTCAGCACATTTGCACAAATGCTCATATGTACATTATGTATTCAAATTATGTGCATTTCTACATTAAGTATGATGGCTATGTTGTGAAATTACAACATGGGTGTATATGTACGTGTAAGTGTTTATATGCAGGAAATATGTGTATTTGATAATATAAAATTAGAAAACAGGTTTTTTGGAAACATGATGTTAGCTGGATTCTGCATTTTCTGGGGATTGTAATGTGGATCTGTCAGTTGATCTATCACCCACTTTAGTCCAGACTGAAACAACTATAAGAATGACTTCCATGAAATTTCCTGCAGTCATTCATGATCCCAAGAGGACGAATCCTACAGTTTTTGGCTTCTGACTTTTAAGTCTAGTGCCACCAGCAGATTTGTGGCTTAGAGTGCAAAATGATGGTATGTGATGATGTGTGTGATATTTCTATGGCACCTTTCAAAAATAAAGTTACAAAATGCTTCACAATAAAAACAAATAAAAGTAAAAAAGATCCAAACATAAAATATAACACAACATAAAATAATTTAAACAATTACAACAAATACCATCAGTGAAGAAAAAGCCATAAGACAAAAGTGATTCTTAAGAAGAGATTTAAAAGAAGACACAAGTTGGCCCGCCTGAGATCCCCAGGTACAGAGATCCACAGCTGAGGGGCCCAGACAGCAGAAACCCATCCACCTTTAATGAGAAATTGAGATTTTGGAACCATTGTGGAGATCACATTTGTGATGGATTATCATGGATTACCATGCAATGTAGGAGCTGATACTAATGGTCTAGACTTTTAAATCTAGCACCATCAGGTCAATGTTTCAATGTGTCCAATACAGCTTAAAAAACATGCGCGAAAGCATATTTCTATGTTTAAGTTATTGTGCAACACACTGGTCACAGGCAGCTTCTATAATAATCAGCCCCCTAAGATGTTTGTAAAAGTGCAATACCATTTTTGGATAAAAAGATCTGAATAATGTCATATTTTGATAATTTCATAAATTATTTTTCAATTTTAAACTACTACATAACCTGGCTGCTCAGGGGCTCAGTGACATGGTGACAACTCCCTTATTCTTCCTCCTCCTATTGACCGAGCTAACCAATAGAGAGGTTTTATTGTGAGTGGGTGAGGTTCTTGAAGAGTAAGGGTGCCTTTTAGAGACAAATCCTCTAACCCAAAGCTCTGCAAGACTGATCTACGGACTACCGTGTCTCACACAGTTGACTGTGTGTGTTGGATGCGGCATAGTTCTTCTACCATCCATTTTGAATGGGACTAGGGAGAAGGGCATGGGAATGCTATTTCCAGCAGCTCAAGCAAAAGCTAACATGCAGAAAGGGATTATCTACATGGACAAATATAGAGCAGCAAAGAGTGGATTAACACAACCATTATATTCTAAATGCACCACCTAAGACACAGAAAAATTCTATCAAATTACCTTTTTTTAAAAAAAAAAATTCAAAACCTCCTTTTTATTTAGCTCAGTCAATATTATCATTTCAGTTGTCCTTATATATCTTTTATAGGTAATGTTATGTAACTGATCACTTCAAGCAAGTTCAAGTGAATATTTGAAAGTCATATTTTAAACAGGCTCAAAAAACATCACATTTCCAATTGAGTAAGATTTATTTGAGGTGCACTTACTGAAGACAATAATTTATATTGATTAGTATGATGGATGAGATGAACTATAGCAGAAAGGTCATGCTTTGATTATGGCAAAATCAATACATCTAATCACTGAAATAAATAATGAGATATTATAATTCACAAATGACAGAGCGAGGTAAACACTAAGTTTACCCAGCCAAATAAAAAATTAGATTAGAGTAGAACCCTAATATATTTTTTTAAATCTGCATTTCAGTGATCAGGCTTGCAAAGTAAACAGATCAAGCAAAATATATATGACAGTGTGACCACATTCTTAAAAAAAAATCCCCCCAACAAGTGGAACACAAGTCCTTGACCGTGCCATGTTTCCACCACCAGCTCCACCCATAACTAATAACCATATTGACATACAATAACATCGCATGTTAATATCAGGTGAGGATAGAAGAAGGCTGCAATAGAGACCAACAGACTGTGTGTTAGGAACATTTAGCTACATTTCAGTACTTTAAACATTTTTGCAAAGTGCTACAACTGAAAATCTAATCCAAACACAGAATCTCTGATTTTTCATTTCTTATAAACGCAAAGTGTGAATTTGTTTGGGAAGTTTCTTTAGTTCTCAAATCCTCATTTCTTGTTTCCTTCAAGATTAATCCATCACAGTTACAGACAACTACAGTATTATCCCCCACTGGAGCCCAAAATCAACTTGGAAAGCTAAGACTGCAGAAGAGCAAGTTCTATAATCCACAGCTGTCCTAAATGATGCTGTCACTGCTGGCAAGCAGACCTTTTCTTTTCTGTGATAGGCCCAACTCGGCTCAAGTTGAATGCATTGCTGCAGCACAGGAACAGGTGACCCCTCTCAAACCAGGTTAGCTCACTGTGGCCACCTGACCTAACCTTGTTCCCACTTTGTTGGAAACTGTAAAGCATGGCTGGGAAGGTGCAGCTCTGACCCTCACTGACAACTAGTAGTTAACCAAAAAAGTTAACTACTGAGAATGAATTCTTATAAAAGCTTTTGCATGATTAGTGAAGATACTTTGAAAACACAAAAAATACATACATTTGTCTTGTTTATTTCCTGTAGTCACCAGCATCAATAAGCAGTGTATAATTTGGACTGGCTCCCAAAGGGGGAAAGGAAATCTCTTCCACACAGTTCAAACAATAGTTACAGAACAATCTGAGATTGGTGAGGGTGTCAAGGCCTACATGTTGACTACACACTATGCCTGTACAATTAAGTATGGAGATAGGCAAATTTCATATTTGTGTCCTTGGCAGTTTGAACGTAGGGGTCTAAATTCCTGAGAACTGGAGGACTCAGCCAGGAGACGACAGCATTCTTAGTGATTTCACCAGCTCCGCCAGACTCTGGTGATCACACATTAGCATAACTGTTAACCGGAATTTTTTCAATCAACTGCCGAATGCCTGCATTGTTATCGATCCAGCATGGCTCAGTTTGTACAACAAACCCTTTATATAGAAAGCGTAGAGTGAAGAGGACTGCAGCAGCTGAAGGTTTACCTGTCAGTCAGGACCACAACAGCTCTTGTGAACAGACAGAATCAGACATTGCTGAACAACATGAAGAAAAAAAAGAGAAGGGGACAGGAAAGATCAACCAGTGTCAACTGGCTAGAAGACAAATGTGCAGCAGCGATATAATTTTGTTCATGCAAATGATACAGAGATCACAGAGAAACTCAGTAGTTGTTTATGTGACCTGCTGTGATCTTTGAGAGAAAGGCTGTTTGTCTCCTTACTGTATCTGCAGGACAGAGATTATGGTCCTACATGCACAACATCTGCTGGCACACACACACACACACACACACACACACACACACACACACACACACACACACACACACACACTATATTCAGTCAGAAGTGTTTGTTGGACAGTCCCCATAAAACTGATCCTTACCATGACCATTCTGAAAAACAGTTAATCCTTTCCTGATTGATCCCCCAGAGGGAAAATAATTTGGATGTTACAGCAGCACAAAAGAAAAATAGACAATAGAAATAAGTTCAGACAAATAGAGAAACTTAAAAAAAATATGATAAGATTGAAATATAAACAGCATTAGGAGCTCATTTTAGTAAATTCATAGTTTTTATTAGGCAGTGTAAAGCAGTAAATATGCATCATATTTCAAGCTCAGAACTGGAGCTAAATACAGTATTTGAGTCAGTTATTTGTTTTCCAATCAGTTTTCAAGAGAGTTCACACTGTCAACTCCATTACCATGCAATAACAATAATAATTAATAATAATCCCAGTCAGCTCAACTCAATGTCACATGGACCTGTAGATTAAGTCCATCAGGTAGATGCAATGTCTAGATATGCAACCAATGTATGGCCATTCATAACTGGATAAAAAAATTGGACATCTTTTCAAGACCACTTTGGATGGGCTCAGTATAAAACAAGCCAAGATTATCTAAGGGCATTTGTAGACTGTTGACTGTCTTTCTTGTCATTTCAACCATAAACAAACGTTCCTCCAGGGGTCGTGATGTTACATAGAACAAATCAAGAGACTACACAGAACCAACTAAGACTACACAAGATTACATAAACACACATAAACCCACTCAAGACTACATAAAGTGCAAAACAGTGCAACCCTGCACAAAATCCTTTAGTTAAAAAGTTTTTTTTTAAAAAGAACTGTTTAAATGATTAAAAACTGCTGTGAATGTAAACATAACTGTGAGAGTGTGTGTGTGTGTGCACATGTGTGTGTGTTTGCTGATGGAGCTGCTCACTGATGCCGTGTAGTCTTTCGAACTGGTGGAGTCACAATTGGTCGCAGCTTCTCTTAACATGTGCTGGTCAGTGTGCTCAAATCAGTCCTGAAGAACAAAGATGGCTCCTGCTGACCAGGTTTTCAGAACCGGTTTGGAGCGTTTGATTTATGGCCTATATGCTGGGATTAGCATAACAGGATGTGGTCTGTGTAGCCAAGGTCGGGGGGAGGGATCTGCCCGGTATATGCCAGGGATGTTTGCCTAAACAAGACCCAGCATCTTCACCCCTCTCGTTGTAAAGTCCACATGGAAAGGAAGCACTGACTTGAGAGCAGGCTCAAAATTTCTCCTCCTCCTTTGCTATTGAAAATATTTGTGTTAGGCGCATTATTTATGCTGTGACTAATATCAGACTTGTCTACTGGTCAGCTTTCTATTCAAGATCTCTGGGTTAGAGACAGTGACTGCTGGAGTCAGTTCACAGCTCATCCCTCTGGACTGAAGCTTCATTTGGGTGGGCAGTGATGAATCACTGGGCCTGTGGCCACTGTGGTCACAACACTGGACACAAGTGATTCCGTCTAATCTGGAGTGCTTGAAACACATAAGTGTAATGAGGTGCATCCGGGACTTGGCTATGTGTTTCTGCAGTGTTTCCACCCTGTTAATTATGGTTAGTTGTACTTCCCATCAATCTTTCACAACAAGAGGGAGTGAATCCATAGTAATGTCTGCTGTTGCTTCATCTACATATCTTCAGATGCACTCCATATTTATGTGAGACGGTAAATCTGTGAATTTGCTTGTCATGTCAATCAGCAGCCCCTTCACCATATCTAAATATAGAAACAAACTGATTTCTCCACTAATTATTATCACCATAATTGCTTGCTGTTAAGCATAATTTCCTGAACTCAGCATCAGACAGCAGGAGAACACGCAGGAAACTCTTTTATCAATCATGCCTGTCGATAATAAAAGCTCACTGGCGACAGTATGATGAGTCTGCAGTGAAATTCTGAGGATATTTTCCAGAAAAGACTAACTGTAATGAACAATAGACACGGATAGATAGACAGCAATAATAATAGATAGAAAACAGCGGAATGTTTCCCACAGGCACATGACACAGGGTGTTTCCATCAGCAGCTCAGTGAATCCTGTGCCTCATAAATAATTGCAAGTGTTGACCTTTCTCTTGTCACATCTGAACATAGATTGCTTGCAAATGGAAGTTTTCCACAAGGAGGACCTTACTGAGGTGCTGACTACATAACAGAGTTCACCTGATACTGGGCTGATATTATTAGCAGGTTTTTTTAGCATTAGATAGCTAGAAGAGCACTGCAAAATGACAACAGCTAGCTCATTCAGGACTGTGCAGATGGTATGAAATGTGATGGTCATTAATTTTAATAGTTCATTGAACTGTTGCTTGTCTATGTCCAAAACAACACTAGATACTGTACAAATTGAATGTTTGTGCCTTATTTTGCAACCCATTTTTATCTGATAGCTTAATATGCTTAATAATGTTACAGAGCATCTTTGGACAATGTATTTGTGTTGCCAGATCTCACAAGAGTGTGTTGCTGAGACAAAGACAGGTCTTGAACAAAGTTCATGTTCTCCTGATTTTTCTTCCTTCTTTGGAAGATGTATGGATTGTGCAAAACATGTCCAATATTTTCTTTGGCGACTATGGGGTGAAAGACTCTAAAGGGGGGCTAAAGGGGCAGGGCAGTGGTGAAAACGTCTGCGATGTGTTCAGCTTAGCTTATCTCAAAGGCTGGAAGCAGAGGAAAGTGCTAGCCTCTGTCAAAGATGCAACAATATGCCTTCCAATAATTCTAAAGCTGTTTACACTGTACACACGCTGATGATCATTCGATCTGCTCAGATCAAAGTGATGCCCTTAGGTAAGACATCTGAAGATTTTTATAGAACTGCCTAAACTAACCCCAACCCCCCATCTCCAGCTCCATCTTCATCTCCAGCTTACATGCACACGTGCACATACACACACACACACACACACAGAGAGAGAGAGACTTGTTTCACTATCCCCATGAGGACACTCCATTGACATAATGCATTCCCTAGCCCCTTAGCGTAACCCTAACCATCACAACTGAATGCCTAACCCTAGCCTTTACCCTAACCCCAACCTTAGTCTAACTGTAACCCTAACCCTAAAACCAAGTGTTAACCCTCAAAAAACAGTCTGGACCCATGGGGACCTCAATTTTGTCCCTACGGTGACAGGATGTGAAGATAACACTGAGGATGGAGCACATACAGACATTCATAAGTAATTAGTACAATGTATAGCAGGCACCTGTGTTAGATATGGATCACATACTTTACATAAGTGACAATGGAGAGTGGGTTGAGTGGGTTTTGGAGTCTGTGTAATAAAATAATTAAAAAAAACCTCAAAGGGACTGTTAGGGAGACGTCATCCTCTCTAATTATCACCTCAGGTCTTAAAAGGATTCTTCAGATTTGTCATGTGAGGCGTGGTGAAAGCTGAAGAGATGATCTCCACCCATGGTTACAGATGCTAAGCTGCCTAGCGACCACTGAGACATTTTTGTATTGCCTACTGTCTTCATCACACAACTGCATTTGCAGCACAAATCATTCATTTATCTCTCTACTTTTTCACTCAGACAAAATCATATTTCATGACACTGAGATGTCTTGGAGAAGTAGCAATTTACAAAACATGAGAATATGTTGACTGACTGATTTATGTAAGACAAAATTTTAAGGAAGGAATATATTTCTCAATATCATTGAGAAAATAAAAGAAGATTCCAAAGAATAAGTTAAAGAAAGACATAATTTAGATTGAACCATCTGAGTTACAAAAAGTGTGTTTCTAATTGAATGAAATATGTTTAATTTTTTCTGGCTTTCCAGAACCCAGTGGTTGAATCAAAATCATAATCTAGAAGAATCTAAAAGTCCTCAAAATCCCTCTGTCATCAGACATAGACTTTATGGAGTATGTGATATTTGACATTAAAGTTACACTCCCTAATTTTGTTACCATTAGAGGGGTACTCCAGTGAGTTTGTATTGTACTCCCATAAAGTTGAGTCCGTTGTAAACTGAAGCAGCAGAGGCTGAGATATCATCATTTTAGTCCACAGGATGAGTCAAACTTACTGGAATTGACATTTCCCACAATGCAACTCAATGGTGTCTCTTTGATCCACTGTGTGTGGTAAATGCCCACAGTTTGTAACACAGCCTTCCTGTTAAAATTTTTAAACACACCACAATGTCAAAATCAATGAACTGTACCTTTTAAAGCTGTTTATTCAAAGGTAGTACTAATCTTAAATCAAGTTTTTCTATCAAAATTGATTGGGAATGATTTTGCTCCCTAGTGTCTACAAACCTAAACAGGATTTACTTCCACATTTGACCTTCTCACTCTGATAAAGTATGTATTCTCATACCTGTACCTTTGTACTCTTTGCTTACCACCCAGACCAAACCCCCCTGACAGTAAGACACAGACAGCTCACACACAGAACACACATATTTTTAGTGTGAAAGAGACTGTGATGGGGTGGAGGGTGGCAGTCCTACCTTACCAGCTTAACAAGATGAAAGCAGCGACCCTAGAGGGCTTTCAAATAGCACTGAATTGATGCTTCTCAATGAGTTAAATCCCTGTCATCTTCATGCAGGCCTGCTCACTATATAATCTACCAAGTGCAATAGCCACATCAGCCTGATGAGATTGAGTGGGAGTGCTTGACTGCTGAACAATTAGCCTCAGCCACAACCTTCAGCTGCTGCCTTGGATTATACACTGTCACTCATTGACAGCTTTCCCCAGCTAACAACTTATGCTCCCTTTTGAAGTAACAAAATCCCTAAGCTGCAGTATGAGAAAACCTCCTTCCATCCTGTCCTCCCTAAAAGCCAGTGTCAAATGTATGCTGCCTGCATCTGTGACAGACAATAGGGGTGGGAGTAGTGATATTGTGTACTCTGTGCTGTTGCTTTGATGTTCAGCAGTAATAGAAAAAGAGGTTTTGGTTCCCGGCTGCGCGGGTGCCACTGTGAGTCGCTGCAGCTTTTTTGACTGACAGAAACAAATGAGTATCATGTTCATCACTGAGTCTTTGAAGCGGTGTCAATGTCACCTCACTGTTTCCTCAAATCTATGTAATGGGAGTGGGAGAAATTGTCAGGTCTGCCTGAGCACAATTTCACAAACTTTCTGAAAGTCAAGACTAGGCTGCCATTCTTGCTTAATCCATATAAGGCCCAAGGCAGTGTGGGTGGATTTGGTCCAGGGCGTTTCAGAAGTTCAACAGCAAACTATTAAACTCAGCCTGCTGACCAAACAGCCTAAAAGGGCTGAGTTGAAGTGTAGTACTCATCCTTAAAAAGCAGCAGTTGGTCTTCCAGGGGGTGGCTGCAAAAGACCCAGTAATTTTCTAAACGTTTATAGCAAATGTTACTCTAACAGGTCCAATATTTTGCCACAGGCGTGTGCAAGATGTCCACTATGTGAATGCTGTGAATATAATTTTGTGTCCTTTTTACTGTTTAATAATACTGATAGCTTCTCCTTCTTGTTGTAGTAAATTAATGTTATTCCAAAGTCAATATAAGTGCCAACACAGAATATTTATCGAAAGCATAAATTGGGCCAAAATATCAGGAAACAGTACTTTATTTGGAGCACAGGTAATTGGCCATGGTATAAGCATGACAATCCAGTCTGACCTGTGTGGATATATAAAATAATGCCCTCTGTTCATATCAGGGGTGATCTGTCCCAGTGTTGTAGGTTACTTACTTACTGCATACCTTGCTGTGGATAACCCATTGCATAGACAAAAAAATATTTAAAGTCTTGCTTTAGAAAGGTATCTTAGCTTGCTCACCCTAAGGTCATTTCACAAATAACACTATGACTGTGCCCTAAATTCATTTCTCAATCAGTCATTGAATACATAATAGTTATAGTAGCCTATAGTAGTTATAGTTAATAGTCCTCTATTACTAGTAGCCTAGTTAGATTTTCAGACTCTATAATTATCATTTTGCATCATCACTCACAGGTGTAGAGCTGTAGGACTGTAATTTACACCTACATTTAATGTGATGCATTGCATTGTGGGATTCACGGCAGAAAGTAGTGTACATGGACACTAGGAATTTTTCAGAAAACTATATCCAGTAGTGGATAAATTTCACCCTCAGAACTTGGACACTTATAAAATAGTGGACAGTAAATATAGTGCACTAGAGCGCTTGTTGGGATTAGAGGGTATTATTGAATCTAAAACTGTGTGGGTGCAGCAAGCTGGGAGGATTTTTTTTTTGTGGATTTAGAGGCATAAACAAAATCATCTTTCCCTGTGATCCTCCCCCTGTTTTGTCATTTATCTTTTTATCTGTTTCTGTTTTGAACATCTTTGATACCTGTGTTGACTACAAAATTATTATCAATTACTGGCAATTTATTAATTGTTGTCATTTGATCGCTGAATATTGCTTATAATGACTTATGATTGTCAATTCTTTCAGAAAAGTTGTCTGTTGCAGTGGAGTGAACAAAGCTGAGCAACTTGTGTCATACTGTAGTGTGCCAGAGCGGTTGTTGGAGTTTCTAATGGCCCTTCAAAAAGAGTCAAGAATCAGTTTTATGGAACTGATGAACTTAGTATGTCTGAAGTTTGACTGTGTGTTAGATCTTGGTCAGGCTGTCTGCAGAACAAAGGACTCATTAGAAGTCCCTAAGACTCCCCAGTTCAAGGCCAGTATGTAATTTCTTACTTGTGGGTCTTAATGATTTGGTAGTCCACTGAGTTCACTGAGACACTCAGAGGACACACATAGTTTATTTACTGTTTCTCTATTTCTATTTTTTAATTCAATACCCACATCAGAGTGACAGGCCATCAGTTATAGGAATGGAGTTATCACACACTGAGATGGTGTGTGGATAGGCCCAATAATGACATTAAGCATCTCTGACTGGAGAGGGGTGACCTTCCTGCCATAAATATGAGCTATGTGTTTTCAACAGTGATTTTTGCTCAGGCATGGCAGGTAATGTCTGCAGCCATTCCATACTGCCCCAACAATCTTTACAAATATGGTGGGGCAGCTTGTATGCATTTGAGAGGCAAAACGTTATGGAGCACTTGCTGTACAATGCTGTCACTGCCAACTAAGTTTACTACCACAGCCATAACACAACTCAGTTTTCACCAAACATTTCCGGCTATCGTGCATTCAGCATGGTGATGTCTGAGGCTGTTTCCAGTTTCCCTATACACAACACTGGAGAGAAATAGTGCAACATGTTTTAATTGATGGCCTTGGACTGTCCCTCCATTTGTGTGTATTCACAAAGTAAAAAAACTACATTCATATTTCTTGTACATGTGATTGTGCCCCATATCTTCTTCCCTTTATGTTCTGATTCAACTAACTGTAGCCATTTACCATTCCATTACATAAAAGGCATGGCATTATACTATATGGGAATAAATCATCCAACCTGAGGTAATAATACATACATAATATCATCCACTGGCCTGGATATGCTATAGAACAGCCTCTAAATAGAAACTTTTTCCTCTTCTGCTTTGTAGGGCAGAGCTCTGTGGAAGAAGGCAGGAGAAAACAGGCAGCAAAGCAGTCCTCTGTGGTTTGAAGCGGAGAGGAGCTTTTCCCAATCTTGCCGCCTGACAGCTGAGGACTAGTCAGACTGAGACAGTGACAGTTTGAGGTCAAAGCTTGTTTCCACTTGGCTCAGTGGCCAGGCAAGTGGAGAGCTACAACATGCCCAGAGGAACAGCTTATGAATGGCAGGTATCCTAAAAGCAGACAGAATCCCTCTAGATTCTTCTGACACTGCTTGTATCCATGCTGATACAATCTAAGAGGCAAACCGGGCTAAGTAGAGGTAACCCTTCAGCTACTTTGTGTGTTTTCTACAGGTCCAGGACTTACTGGACAAATGAAACTCAATTAGGATAGCTCAAACTGGATCATAACAAAGTAGAGACTAGAGTGTTCATTATGCCCACAAATGATATGGATATATCCTTCGAGTCTAGAAAGTCTGAAGGTCGAGGAAAAAGGAAAAACTTACTGAATGTCCAAGATGGAAAGAATGGATTCACCTTAGGTATTTACTCATACAAAATTACGTCAACGTGTTTAGTTTTTGACATTTCTAGTGCACAGTACAATCTGATAGTGGCTTTCCCTTCATAGCAAGAGGGTTTGAAGTCACGAGTCAACTGGACCCTTTTATGTGAAGTTTGAATGTTTTCCCTGTGTCCGCCTGGGTTTCCTCCAGGAGATTATGATTCTCTCCCTCAGTCCACAGACATACTGTTTGGGTTAATTGCCAACTCTGAATTGTGCATAAGTATGTAAGGCTGTTTGTATATATGTCAGCCCTGTGATCTGTCCAGGGTGTACCCTGCCACCCCTCCAATGTGAGCTGAGATAAGCTCCAGCCTCCAAAGACCCTTCACTGGAGTAACATGTATAGATAATGGAAGGATGGAAGTGGTAACCTGACCTGCCTCTAAAAGACCTAATTCACAAGAAACACACCAGAAAACACCTGGATTTATGGAAATTTATGGACAGCATCCATCCTTTGGGGAGCCCAGCAAATTTAATTTCATCTTCAGTTTTCAAATTAGTTTTTCAGTCGTCGTCATGCTGCTAAAATGTCCATTTTAATGTGATAATGGCACAATACAGAAGGTCAGGGGGATAACAAAAAAGGGTTAGCACTTATTTTCTGTGAACCATGACATTCACCATGACACAGTAAAGTTCACAGCTAACTGGTCAGAAGAAGTTGAAATACTTTGAAATATTTTATAACTGGTGGCCAGATGAATGGACAGATGCAGTTCCACAGTTTCACATAATAACACCATCAAAGAGTATTAATCATTGGCCAGCAAAATGGCCTAGTGCTTAAAGTGATTTCAAGTGTTGGTTTGATTCCTGCAACAACCACATTCCCTGTCCTACAGCAAGACACCAAGACCGCTCAAGGGAACACTCAAGAAAGTTACTTTCAACACCAGGACAGCAGTAAAAAAATATATGTATCACCTTTCCAGATAGATAAATAGATAGATTTAATACCTTTGGTCTTGATTAATGCTACATTAATAACTGGCACTGCAAGCTCAAGGGAGGGAAGTCAACTAAATATAAAGCTAGAGGAGAGACATCTATTACAATGTATCCACTTTTTAGAGAGTGAAATGAAACTTACTCAGCCTAAAGCCTTTCCACATACAAATAAAATGATATATTGTCACAGATTAAAGAAAAGAGACTCTAGCAGACTTACGGAGGGAGTGCCACTCGTCCTGCCTTATCGTCTTGGTGATGTTGTAGGAGAGGTTTTTGGGTATTGTAGCCGAGGAGTAGTGATACTTAATGTAGGAGCACCTTGCGATGGAACCTGCAGAGAAATAAACAATGGAACAAACATTCATTATTATTAACATTTTTTCTTTTCTTAATACAGAAACAACACTTGAGGGTAATTACATACAATGCACACTGATGATATGCAGAGCAAGACTGAAGGGAACATTTCACTAACGTTATTCCACAGTGTCATGATTCAGCTAGAAGGCTGTGTCTGCAGTGTTGGTTAAAAACCCAGAGACTGACAAATCACTCATCTTTCCTAAAACAACAGCAATTTGCTGTTGTATGACACCCTATTGTGTCAACGCTGAAGAACACTTTCAACACGCATTTCTATTACCTACAACTCTGACACAATGGCTGTCAGAAAAGTGACGTGTTCTTCAAAAGCTATTAACTAATCAGTCAAGGAAGCAATTCAGTGTGTAATTAAAAATGTCTCTGAGAGTCCCCTGGCCTGGTGACTATGGGATTTCTAGATAAAATGTTTCACTGACAATGTTCAGCTGAGTTAAATTGACAGTCAGTAAGATAATGGAGACACACTGAGCTGTAGAAATAAAAAACCACAATGGTGGTGGTTTTCAAAGGGTCACAAAATGTTATGTTGTTCAAGAAGTTAGCATTGGTAATTTGGTTGACCACTTGTTTGCACATCCCTGACAAGCGACCTCTAATGATCTTGTGAATAATGACTCCTCTCTCTCAGTAGCAAAGGTGGAAGTACCATAACGTTTCTGAACCTATTAAAAAACCTCAGGATGAATTGTTGGGTGTACAAAGTAACGAGACTAACTACTGGTTTCCCCTAACCTTAACGACATAGTTGTAGTTGCCAAAACTTCACCAAAGCTGGTGGCAGATCAGACAATTTTCATATGAAATGTGCTCTATTAAACCATAGCAGAAGAAGAGCACACAATGAGATAGTGTAATCAAAAGCACTCCAGTCAGACCTTGAATGAGTGAAAACAAAGTAGAATCACAATGGAAATATGACATTACAATCACCCCATTGAGGCCCATAGATCTAATGTTTTCGTCTGCTGCTATTTTTCATCTCTTTAGTAAAGCAGAAGCTTCAGTAGAAGTCATATACTTCATGCACATCATGATTTATTCGCTTTTGCCATTGCACTTCCTCACATTTCAACTTTTTGTTGATATTTTATGATATTTGCACTTTATGTCATGCGTACTTTTCATGTCTGCTGTTTCCTGTTCCTATACTGTCACCAATCAGATCTAGTTTAGTGTTATATTTGAAATACCTTTTGTCTGGTATGTGCATCTGCCTGGGACAGTGGTGGCCCCGCACCGGCAATAACACAGTGTGACAATGGTGGCTGTAATACTGTATGTTCATTTTCTGGCTGGTGGAAAAAGAACTGCTACCTTTTGACACCATTTCTGCATATCTACTCTAATTATCTCTAGCAAGACTGGGTGCCTTACTGAAAATTGCATTATTGGAGTCCTGGAAGATTTGAACTGAAAAAAAAGCCCCCCCCGTCTTGCCTCTGTCCTGCAGCCATTCACACACACACACACACACACATAGGCATAAACAAAGCAAACCCAGGAGACCACAACCGCTGGCAACGGTAATTACTCATTCATTACTATCTTTTTATCTGTGGTGCAGTTTGCACCCTATCGTTCACATAAAGAGACTAGTATTCGATGAAACCATGGTGCATAGACTGGTACATAATCTCCCTAATACTTTAACAAGGTTGAAATTCTTTGAACAATCTTTTTAAAAGTGTAGTTACCTGACAAACTAACATTATAGTCATTAATAGTCTCAATATTCCTGGATAATTTTATTTACTTTCAGTATAAGATTATGTCTTTTGCAATGATGTAAAAATAGTTTAAATTTTTTAAATTATATTTAGCTCTGTCTGGCAGTAGGTTGGTCAGTGGGACTGTCTGATAGTCGGGGTGTGACACTGTGATCGCATGAGGTGGGCTGAGGGAGCTGCAAAGATTATATTTGTTCTGGGCGAGAAATGCATGTTGGTCAAACCTGAAAACGAAATCACAAATTAAAGGTTGTGAAATCAACTTCTTACTAGCTAGCTTGTTTAAAGCTGATACAATGGTATAAGTATTTAGATCCACTACTGAAAAATAGTAACACTATAATGTAAAAATACTCAAAAGTAGTATAAAAGAAGTATAATCAGCAAAGTACCTAAAGTATCACAAGTAAAAGTACTTATTGTGTAGGGCCCACTATACTATTAGATAAATAGATTAATCAGACAATCCGATTATTATTACTGATGCAATAACATTGTTTCAATTTCAATTTTGTAGCTGCTCATGATGTAGCTGCAAATTTTAACTACTGCTAACTACTACCCATTACAATGTATTATATTCTAAGAGCTAATTATGAATTGTATAAATTAATTCATGAAATAATTATGGATTTCAGATCAATGTTGTGAAGTGAAAAGTACAATTTTTCTGTCTGGAATGAAATGAAGCAAAATACAATTTAAAAAAAATACCCCAGTAAAGTACAAGTAACTCAGAATTGTACATAAGTACAGTTGAGTAAATATAATCAATTACTAATGTCCTTTCTATGTTACAGTACAGTACTACAGCAGAGCAGCTTCAGTCCTCCATCAGGCATTGTATTTAGTCTTACATAGACACACCATAATGGTCAACACAGTAGAGCGCCCATAGAAACCAAAGCCGAAATGACTGATGGCCAATCATAAATGTCCACTGGATGTGGATCTAAGAAAACTATGGTGCAATAGTTAAATTTATAAGTTCAAGTTTGTGTTTTGGGGGGAGGTTAAACTTAGATGTGATTAATCACACTTCAGCTTCGAAAACCAGTAACTTAATCGTGGCAAGTGGGAAATCCAAACGGATTCGGTTCGGAATATCCTTTCTGAAACTTGTGGGTGACATTGTGGATGTTAGAAGAGGCAGATAATATGAAAATCTGATTTCCAATATTAAGGCTATCATCTATAATGATTCCTATGCCCATGCTTTCACATAACCAGAGTACATCCTTGACTGGATAGATAACAATCAGGCAACTCTGGTCTGTAAATGTCATTCGAGTCATATCTCTAGGGAGGTACTTCTGTTCAGGACGAAAATCCAATAAATATTCTTACCTGAAAAGCTCATCCCTAGTGCCTGGTATCATAATGCAACATTGATTAATCAATGATGTTCGTATGTAATCCATGTACTCAGTGAAGACTTATCTTAAGGCTACCACAAGACTGTTAACTCAGAGCTGCTTCCCCTGTGCAGTGAACAATCTGTGCAATCCCGCTGGCTTTAAGAGACAGGCTTCTGCTGATTTCACGGCATGAACAGAAAGGCAGTTAGTAGTAATCTGTCTTGTGCAGTAGAGCCATGGAGTGGTATGGATTTTTCTGACGGATTGGCGGTGGGAGGGATTTAAAATATGTCAATAAAACTGATGACTTTGACTCATCACAACAATCTGGCAATGACCCAACCAGCACTTATCTGAACACAGCTCACCACTGTTCAATAAGCCTCCATTCCTTACTGCTCACACACAGATATTACATTAAGGAAGCCACTACAGAAGGCAATCTAAAGTAAAACTGAAGTGCACTGACATTGTAGGGTTTTAAAGGGTGTTCCTCTGCTGCAGTGTGGACAGAAAATGCAGCACTGGCAACTAATTCACATTCACATCAACATTTATCCATTCAGGTAATCAAGCAAAAAAGCAAAAAAAAAAAAAAATTCCTTTCCCCTCCTCACTGCCTGTAGGCACCGAGGCCCTATCACACTTGATCTTTGTTTTATGGCACTTATCCAGGTTGTTTTCTCTTCACTAGATCCTTGTGTTGCATCTACTCTCAGATGTTGCTTTGCAAATGAAATTGTAAAACTGTAGAATTGTAATCAGTATTAATCTGCCGACTGTCATGTCGGACCGCTCGTCCTATTATACTGGATTGAGGGGATGTGATGTTGAAGAAAAACTTGGGTGAGTGTTCTGGCACATCTCTCGTGACCCAAGGACTAAATGAAAAGTGTTTGCTTCTCATAAGGGGACCAAACACACTCTGGCTTATAAGAATCCAAAGTCCTTGGAATTCCCCTTGGTAGTGATCTACATAGACAAGGCAACATAATACCAACGAATTAAAAGACGTCAAGAATTGTAGATGAACACTCAACACACTGTAGTATGGAATTATTTGATATTATGATATTGTAATATTATGTCATGTTTTGGTATTCTGTGTCTTCATCAAGTTATTTATAGAGGCACATATCATTCCCAAAAGTCATAATACTCGATATAAAAAACCCATTACAATATAATTCCATTCATGACACTAGGCTATAAATACACAAGCACAACATTAAACTGCATTAACAACCACCTCACCACACACAATATTAACACAGTTTTTCTGAGTCAGAAACATCATGCCCTGCACTGTGATGTGAAGCCCCCTTCATATATTTAGCTACTGTACTGTAGGGGTGGATGAGTAAGCATAAAGCTTGACCGTGGGCTAGAGACTCCTTTATCACAAGGGCATCCTCCTGTCTTTTTGTCTAGGAATTTATAGCAGCACTTCTCAAACATATCCACTGCAGCTCAACTGGAGTCCATAATAAACCTTACATTTGCCACACAGTCCACATATAACAGTGCCACCTTTAAAAGGCAACGGTGCTGTAGTGCACTGTTGCAGAACTAATTAACCGAGCGTCTCTTTATTTCCTCTGCAGACTCAGTGATGATGTGCTTAAAGTGACTTGTCGTTTCCCCCATGACAGTTTTTAATAAAACAGAGGCTAAAGTCACAACACAGGAACTCACCGCTGCATATCACAGTCAGCTCTCTCTCTCTGAGGGGAGGAGAAAGCTTATGCGACCCCAACCCTCCAACACGGAGAACACTGAGTGTCAGATAGCAGGAATACATGTGTGCATGATGCTGAGAAGGAGACCTGTCAATAGCTTGTCTGACAAGAGACGATCTCAGAGGGGTCGGGAATAGACATCTGAGAAGTAATTTAAAATATTGATTAGCTCAATTTGCAGAACTGTAGAACAGCAGTTTAAAATGGTAGATATCTATTAACAGTCCTGTCTATCCTAACACTCAACTCAAGATTTCCATTCACACTCCATTTTTATAGTATTTATGGTGTTCAGCACAAACCATTCAGAGTATTTAAATTCAGTAAGTGCATCTCTATGTGGCTAAATTTCATTTTTACCGGCTGACTGAGTCTGCCTTTCTCGGACTGTATTCAAATTGCGTAACCACGCCCAAGGGATTCACATGATACTGTGAACAGGGCTGCTGTTCTTCTGTTGTATTTCTGACTGAGTAGCTGCTCATGGCACATTTGCTGCCTCTCACTGCTTGATGTATCATTTTGATTGGAACGCCGATGTATTCCCATACATTCTCAATTAGTGTCAATTAGACTTTTATTTACCTAATAAAAAAGATGGACCTGTATTTTAAGTACATATATTAATGATTTCATTATATTTTACTAAGAATTATATTATATTTTACTCCTGTTTTAATTTGCTCTATGTTTACCTGTTGTGATAAATTCAGTATTATGTACTTTATTTATGCAATAAGTGCCTGAAAACCAAACATACACGGATGCATCACATCAACCAAAGCCCATCGCTCAAGGTAAATCAAAGTCAAACTTATAGGACATTATGTGTTATGTTATTAATGCATAGTATTTTTAACCTTCCCTTGACTCTGCAACCATGCAACCATCTTGAGAAGTCAGCAAATGCAAATCCCTTATGGGATGACCTCTCCATTAGAGAAGCCAAATTAGTGAAGGTTTTCTTTAATATTATCTTTTCTGGTTTCTATGTGTCAATGCTTTGCACGTCATCTGGTCGTTTTGTTTCATTTTGCACAACATTTGGTAATATTGTTTTGAAAAAAAAAACTTTGATAAAGTTTTTGTTTTTTAATGCTCACTTACATATTAGGAAACCCACAGCCCTTCACTAAACACCAGTGTGTATCTTGTCCTTTAGCTATTTATTTTCTGGCATTCTCTGTCACATACATGTATATGTATGCAGTTTATACATATTTTGGCTGTTAGAATGCTGGCTATATGCACAGGGTTTAAACATTTTATAAGGGTAAATGATCTCATCTCATTGATTATCTTACCACAGGTAAGCTGTGTGTGCTGACAGTCACCACAGCTGATCTTAAAATGACACAAATGACACGATAAACATGACAATAACTAACTGGATAGGTGTTGCCAAGCAACACTTTTTACCCGGAAAATGATCAAGATCCTCTTAGTTTTACAGCAGCAACTAACATGATGTAGGCTGGAGAGTGAGGACAAAAGCACGTCCTGTGAACCCAGTCTGTTTTTAGAGTGCATTTCCTAAAATGAATTCATGCCTCAGGTAATTCAGTCTTCTAATTTAAATATTTAAAAAGAGATAAGGCACCACACAATGCTTTTTTTGAAAAAATCCTAAAACGTTTAAAATGCAGCAATCAGCAGCCTAGTCCCGACCATTTCCAAATATTTACCTATGGAGGAGCAATTATGTATTCACTCCAAAACAAAGTCATTCGGTATGGGTCACTGAAGATGTGAACTAACATGAGTCAACAGCTCTTTGCAGCAATGAACAGCCGTTCCTACAGCGGCAGCCGCGTGACTCAGTCCTAGGCCTGGCAAGCACACAGGAACATGTTGAGAGTGAAGGAAACAGCACAAGAGAGCCATGAAGGAAAAATCTGTTTTTTTTATACGACCAGATTTCACAGCGTAGCCCAACTGGACATGTTCAAAATCTTCATGATGTGCCCATCTCGCAGTGTCCTCTTATAAAGCTGTATCTATTTATATTTTCATGTCCCTCTATGTCTGCAAAAAAGTTGGCGAGTAAAATATTATTACAGCCAATAACCAATTGTCAAAATGAACAAGTCAAGCCAACTGCTGGTTTTCAATAACCAGAAGCTGCATACATATTTACATACACACACAGTACATACATACATAAATATATTAAGTAAATAAATACATTTTGGCCACTTGGGGGCAGAAAAAATAAAGCCAATAAATACATTAGCAACAAATATAGATAGCTTTAATATGTCTAACAACTTCTAAAGACTGGCCGTAATTCCTAAATCTTAAATTCAAACATCAAACTGAAACTCTCCATCAATTCCTCCTTCCACCAGACCTAGCCTCCTGCTAGGTAGTATGCACCCAATAAAACAAAACAATGAACAAAAAGAGGTTGAGCTGAGGGGAACTACAGACCAACACATTTCATAACAGACATGGTCATTTAAACTACTGTAAATAGGAGAAATATAGCTAGAATTTTAGCCAGAAGACATACCAGATCCAGATAACTAAATTCTACAAGCCCTTCATTTGAAGCAGTTTGAAAGATGTGGTGCACACAATGTACAGTATGCTTGTGCAGCACAAAATCAGTGTTGACAAAAAAAGTTGTGAAATCGATATATTAACTGTGATAATTCCATCCTAAATCGAGCATCCACACTCACAGGTGTGTAAAGTCCAGGTGACTTGGGGGTATCACACATTGTAATGATGTTGTTGTGCACGAAGAGGGACTAAAAAATGAGGATGAGGAGTAATCTGATGCCAGGCTTGTGTGATACATTCAATATCTTTCTGCATCAATCATCATCTGCTTCCCTCAGCCTACAGCTGCACTGCACTTTCACCATTTGATTTCCTGGGTAGTGAGTGCTACATTAATGTCTCAGCTGCTTGCCTCTGCAGACGACGGCACCCGAGGAAGCCTAATCCCAAACCTCAGGCATTTGCACCGGGAGATACATTACATTACACAACATTACACCCCTCTACTGAGAAGCACTCCTTCCAGGGTGAGACTGGGGCATTAATGCTCCTGCTCTCCAAAATGGATTTCTAACTCAGTCATTTTAGCCAAATTGTCCTTCAGTCTTCTGCAAACATCTCTGAGCCAGACACCATTTCCTCTCTGTTACTTATTGAGACTGGAATTCATTGCACTGTGTGTGTGTGTTTGTATGCATACCTGCCAATGTGAGTGTATTGTATCTACACTCTTCCGATGTATGCATAATGGTTATTTTCTTGCAGGGATGTATTTTTGGACTCATACCAACAGCAGACAGGGACTCTGTCAGTCTAATCTTATGCTCCAGCAGTGGTGTTTGATCTCATTAAAATGTAAAAAGTACACCATCGACCAATGCATAAATTGCATTGATGAAAATTTCTCTCTATTCAGTACCAACTCAAGATGTAGGTTGAAAATAGGGGTGTGGAGGATTGGATGGAAGATGGGTGTGTGGTGCATCTGCCTGTCATGCAGGAGGCTGGAATTCATTGTCTTGCAATTTATGCATTGGTCTTACATGCAAGCTTGTTCCCCCCTTATCCCCTGTACTTATTCCATTGTACCTAGTGGTAGATACCCAGAAAGAATTTTATTGGTACCTCATGTGTACAAAACATTTACTGTAATTTGCAGGCTGTAATCTAAAAAGCTTCTGTCACTGCAAAAATACACCATAAGCTACCGGTCATACCAGACCAAGAGTGTAGGAACAAAACCACATGGGGTGGAAGGAACAGATTACATTTACTCATTTTGTATGCATTTGTACTTTTTTGACTGTTTTCAAATATCTGCAATCTCACATTTAATTAAGTACTTTTTAATGACAAATGTTGTACTTCTCCACAATGCAAGTCACATCCATCACAGAGTAAGAACAAAAGACATATGAAAAAGTCATGATAAACTGTGTGAGAATGAAAAAAATAAGACAGGAGCCAAATCAGCAGCTTCAGCTGAGAAGCTGTTTTTGGCAATAATCCCTATTCCAATGTGACTGCAGGGCACTGTTTCAGCTCAAAATATTTTATGTGTTATGTGAATGAACTGAACAAGCAGAAAAGGTTAACCTAGAACAGACTGAGAAGGACACACAAGACTCACAGAATGCCGATCAGACAGGTGAGTACAACAAAGTTACTGATGTAAGTAACTCTCTTTCCAGATGACAACGTCAACAGCCATTGCATTCCCCAGCAACAGAGCATTTCAGGATCTGTCATCGGAACATGAGCATAAGGAAGCAGGGGACTTCTGAAATCAAAATGCATAAAACAAGATACATTTACTATGTTCAGATTGGGGAACATCCCCAGTGAGAGCCAGCTGCCTTGGCCTGTTTCATTCGTGCCCACTGCAGATAGGATGGACAGCTCTCTGCCAGATGGGAGGTCTTGCTACAGTTCAAGCCCTGCATGGCCTCATTTTTGTGTGACCCACTTCATCTCTCCCTCCGTCCCTCATCCCTACACCCACACCCAGGCCCATGGGATTAGAACGGAGAGCAGGCAGCGAGGCAGCACAGACATCCTGATGCTGCATCCTCCCAGCTGGGAGGATGCAAAGGGGCAGATGGGGGCTGGAGGCTTTAGCAGGTTGAAGGCGGGGTGGGCGGACCACAGCCTGACCACACTGTATTCACAAACACCAGCTGTCTGTTATTTTACCTCTATCAATATCCTCACACAAAGAAACTCATCTACTGCTGGATCATGGCAACTGTGAGTGGGATGTCAGCTGTATGTGTGTGTGTGTGTGTGTGTGTGTGTGTGTGTGTGTGTGTGTGCGCGTGCGTCTGTGTGTTGCTGTGACTCCTCACAGTGGATTTACGTAGCTGTGAACATAGTAATTACCACCATTTAGAGAATGTTAAATCGATGCACGTCACACACCTAACACTTTCAAAACTGTACTGCCAACCTGCTGAGGTGTCGTGTACCTAGGAAGATGAATGAAATAATCAGCAAAAACAAAATATTAAAGGGTCAGTTCACCAAAATTACAAAAAAAAATATTTCTACCAGTGAAGTAGTTCCAACCTTTTTGGCTTGTGACTTTTGAAAGAGTCATTGTGTTTTTATAGCCCTTTGTCTCAGGTTTCATGTGTTGCTGCTCAGGTGGTTTCATTAAAATACTTTTCAGAGGCTGGAAGAGGTAAAAGTATTCAGTATTGTGAATATAGAAACACAGAACAGAGACAAGTAAAACAAAATAAACATATTTTGTATGGCACCAATATGTTTTATCCCTTATTTCTTAATTTTGGGAATCAACTTGATACCCCTGAGATTTCTCTTATGACCCCAGAGGGCTGTACTATGAAGCGTGGTAACTGGCTTATCGGGGTAAGTTCAGGAGGAACTTTGTGACGTCAGGGATAACTTCCTGATTAACCCATACTACGAAGGTGGATAGATTTTACTCGAGGTATGTTGTCATGGCAATTTATGCTGCATCTCTAAACTACTCAGAGCAGTTTATGTTCATGGTTAACTCGAGGTTACTCTGTGTAAGCTCCGCCACTCTGCTGCAATTGGTCGAGAAAAATGATTTGACATTTGGAAGAGCCAGTCGATATTGACATGGGGATTATGAGGACTCAGTCTGATGATGTTCTCTATGAAAGATATGGATTTCAGTGTCTCTGCCGGCTTCTGGGTCTAGACGTCTCCGCAGCCAGTGGCCAGAGTAAAGCCTCACTGTTGGACACACAGTGTATAAGTGTAGGCTACACAACACATCTGTCCTCAGTGTTAATGATAAGGACTATTAATACACACCTTGACAGAATATTTGTATATTTCATCCTGACTTGTTGCAGCTGAAATGACTGTTAGAATGAAGTTATTGTTAACAGCAGCTTTACATTCATACAGGTCGGTCTATAGCCGAGGAGCTTTAGGAGCAGATCTTCATTCATTAACACAGAGGAACGGCTCAGTTTCACAGATGGAGCCATGTGGAGCCTCTAACTGAATTATCCTCATTGGTTTCACATATTTAGATTATTTAGATTTAAACTACTTCACGTTTCCTTACATCTCAATCATATTACAAATACAGTAAGAGTCCGTAAGACAAATAGACACAAGAACACTGAACTAATGAATTTACTGTGTCTGTTTCTTTACGTTTCTTTAAACTCTTCATATCCTGACATGATCAAAGTGCTTTCTTCTGTTGAAAAACACGGAGCACGAATCATCATACAGAAACTGTTTGCGCTGCCAAACACGCCTCTTTTACCCTTTTACCCTTTTTAAGTATTATCATTCTTATACCTTTTTCATTGTTTCAACAATCAGTGAATACTTTAATCCTCTTCATGTGATTAGACATAGATTATCAGTTACACTTGATGCACTACTTTTGTGCAGCCATCCATATAGTTATCGTTTCATGTCCAATCCAATTCTATGAAGGTGAATGGAATTTTGCTAGTGCTGCATGAACATGCATTGAAAAATTTAATTTTATGATTTAAGATGTATGTATGATAAACAAATGTTTGTTTATTTGTTTTCTTTGATTTTTTGTTTTTGGAATATTTTGGGGTATTCTGCCACTTTCAAGCAAGAGCCCAAAAAGGGTATCATTTTAAGTAATATTTATTATACAGCATATATATGCATGTAAGACATATATGCATATATGTCTTTGTATATTAACAAAGTATCACCATTCACTGCCTATCTCATTGAACACCAGTTCAATCTACAAAGGTTAATGTAAAATCACAATTTTCCTCATATAAACTCAATCATTAAAGTTATCTCTGGGTGTTTCTTGGGTTCTCATCCATGGTGTTAGCTTGAAATGACTTGAAGGTAGATGAGTCCATCACAGCATGGTCCTGTCAACATTTCACTGGCCTAATTCTGTCTCACACTGGGCTGTCAACAGATTTAGCTCACAACCCTCAGCTATCTCCTCCACCCCACATCCAAGCCTCCACACATCCCAACTGCCCCCAGTGCTTTCACCCCATGTGATGAAGGTGCTGGAGAAGCTGGTCCTGACCAACCTCAGACCGCAGGTGAAATCATCACTGGACTCTCTGCAGTTTGCTTACCAACCTCATGTGGGAGTAGATGATGCTGTCATCTACCTACTGCAGAGAGCACACTCTCATCTGGATGGAAGCAGATGCACTGTGAGGATTACATTCTTTGACTTTTCTAGTGCATTCAACACCAGCCAGCCACAGTTTCTCTCTGAGAAGCTGCATGCAATGAGGGTGGACACGCCCACCATCTCCTGGATTACTGACTACCTGACAGACAGACCACACTTTGTCTGGGCAGCACTCTGTCTGATATGCTGGTGAGTAGCTCAGGAGCTCCACAGGGGACTGTTCTATCTCCATTTCTGTTCACCCTGTACACCTCTGACCTCCAGTACCACACTTGCAGAAGTTCTCTGATGACTCTACAGTGGATTGGGTGTATAAAGGATGGGCAGGAGGGGAAGTACAGATCACCGGTGGATTATTTTGTGGAGTGGTCTGGGAGAAATCACCTGCACCTGAACATGGCCAAGACCAAGGAGATGGTGATCGATTTCAGGAGGAAGAGGATGCAGACACAGCCCTTGTGTATCCTGGGAGAGGAGGTGGACATGGTGGAGGACTACAAGTACCTTGGCGTCCACATTGACAATAAGCTGGACTGGAAGACCAACACCGAAGCTTTATATAAGAAGGGGATAAGCAGACTCTTTTTACTGAGGAAGCTGTAATTTTTTATGGTCTGTATTTTATTGTTGTTTTAATGTAAAGCACTTGTGATTTGGCCAGACAGTAGTAGGTTAAAACCAACAAGTCAGGTCATATGACCAAGTCAGGTCAAATGTCATTGACACTGAAAATCAGGAAAGATAACAGTCATAGTTGAAATAACAGAAGAGACACATCACTTTGTCTTTGTGACTTTTTGTGACTCTCCATTGGAATCCATTGTAACTGTTGTGAATCATTGTTAGCCAAACAGTAGCTGCTGTCCTCCATGAAGGTGTTTTCTAGAGCCACCTTTCTAGAACTCAGGTTTATGAAAGTACGTATAATCAGATGAGTGATCCAGTGGTCAGGCACATGCCTCTCCACAACACACTAACATGAAAATACCTATAATTAAAGGGCTGAATCATTCTAGTTGGTGATGATAACCTCCAGGGCTGAAAAATGAAGCCAATGTGGAAGTATCAAAAACTACGGTTCCTTGAAGGCCACTTGAGGCTGGCTCAAAAAGCAAGTCAATCCCCATTGACCCCCATGCTACAGCAGAAACTTTTGCCTGGTTTTGGTCTCCATAGCTTATTTCCCCCTTCATAACACCTGTATGGGGCTGATTTTTTAAAATTTATATATAACTCTTTTAAATCATATCAAGGCTTAAAACTATGCATAACTAGGGGTGTGGTTAGTCTGAGTAACAGCTAGCTGCTGGCTGTCTATTCCAAAGACGGAGCTTATTCAAGTCAGTGAACTTGTCTCTCCGCCTTGTTGTGGTGTTTTTACTTTTTGCGTAATTTTTCAAGCAAATACTAGATAAATAACATGGCTGACTGTCGTCAGACTGGTGTCTCCCAGTAGAGGTCGGATGCAGAGGTTTTGCAGCCTGATCCCTGTCCAGAGCCTTCAGTTTGTTGGGCATTGAAGGAATACAATGAAGTGGCAGAGAAAGACTCAAGATGGCTGTGGCTCAAAAGAAGAGAACCTTGAGGAACAAAGTAGCTAGCTAGCCATCTGGACACAAGTTGGGGTCTGATCAGCCTCAGCTGAGTCGCCTGGAGGAAGATGTATGATGTTGAAAGACCCGAAACACCTGGTGATTCCAGGAACATCACTGAAGATATGTTCAGAAGCATCAGCAGATGTACTTGCACAGCATTACTACAACAGGCAATTAAAGTTTGCTTGAAATAGAATATAATGTTCCACCAACATTTCAGGAGGAATTGTGCAAAGTAGTAAAGCCATTATCCAAGTGGGCCAGTATCACAAGGTAATGTGGCTAGCTTGTTAGCCTTAGCTAGCTTGGCAGCCTTGAGCCAGATGGGCATATTTCAGCAAACAGGCTTCATTTCAGCCTGCCTCAGCTCCACCCTCACTCTTTGCCAATATTAGTTTTAGCTGGGAGCAATGTCAGGTGCTGGCAAGATGATGGAGATGATGCTCATGGAGACCATCAATGTAGTTTAACCAGATTGATGCAAAAATCACGCTCACACACACTCAAAACACAGTTATATATGAACACACAATCATGATGCATATACTTTTAAATTCAATGTGATGGAACAATTGCCTTGATTTCAGTGGACCGACCAATGGACGAACAACCGACATGCCCATCCCTCAAGCCATGCTACTAACATAGGTAAGAGAATTCTAACCAGATTTTCATGTATGGACATTCACGGCCTCTGAATGATTAATCACAATGATTTTGGTAACCCCATTCCTGTAGCACCACCGTTAGGAAAAACTTTGCAGTGCTAAAAACTCGTCTTCACTGGCTGCGTACTGGAAACAGCATGTTGGCAGATTCAGCCCTCCATCAGTGTCTATACAGGATGTGTAGACAGGTGTATTGACTAACATCTGTTCCATTAGATACACAAAAGATAGACATCTGACGTGGCTGAAACACATCCTGCGTAGAAAGCCTGCTAGCCTTACTGCTGGAAAATATGCCAAACCAAATTATGCTGTTTGTTACACCAGAGACTGCTCATTGAAGAAAAAATACAGTGTAAGGCATTTGGTCAAATATTCAACTGCAACGCACATTTAGGTTTAACTGACAAGTGAACAGCCATATAAATTATGACTCTTGTCTCTCAGGAGCAAAAACCAAAGTAGACAAGCCAGACAGCTTGCAACTTTGACACAGGAGACTGCTGTTCACATCCTGTTTCCTAGCAACAGTCAACATTAGCTTCTTTAAACTCTGACAATGGTCTTCACCCAACCTTGAAAATGTATTTCCTTTAACTCAACACCACTTTAGTGATGGTAAGTGCTTGGTGCTGTGTATCAAGGATTACCAAAGAAAACAGAGGCCAGGAGATCTGTTGATAGTGAATGCAGCTGCCTGTAGCTGACTGCTGTTGAGGAGACTGGTATTTCACTCCTCATTATAGAGATGATTTCACAGTACCTCAGATTGTAATTTGGATTACTAGAATGAATCTATAGTGTGACCGTCAGTGGGAGACAGGTTGCTCCTCTGTGTTCCAGCCACAGTAAGCTGGAAAGATTCTAAAGGAAAAAGTTCGGCTTAAAAGATTAGTCAGTTATTCTCCAGGAGTTGCTGGAATTCTTCAGTGTTTTGCTTCATTTTAATCTGTGGTCTTTAAGGAGCTACAAGGTTGTGACAGATTTTTTAAAGCCCTTTGTAAATTGTCTAAGGCCCAAGGGACCTTTGCCCAGTCCTTTGTTGTGACTGTCACCTCTGTTACTGTCAGCAAGTTTCTCACAGAGTTTGCACTGACTAAGTCTTGCTGTTAACACAGTAGCTGCTGTTTTAACTTGAGCACTATTTTATTTCATCTCAATGCGAGTTGACAGCGATGCCTGCTGCTTTTATGGAAACAAATTGCTCAATGAACACAGCATGTTTCAATAACCTTGGAGATACTGGTGGGTTTACAAAAGGAAAATCTCCCCACTGCCGCATTCCTGATAATAATATCTGATAATCTAAAATCATTTGCTCTTTGTGATTTACTCTGACTTTATCTGCACATAACCCAACATAATTCTTGTCCAATGAATGTGCTAATTGTTCATGAGATGTCTGATGATTTACAGTCAAAAACATTTGGCAGAGGAATATAAAAAACAGAATCAGTCAAAGACAATTCTGGAAGAAGCTTTCAGCCTGGTGCTGCATGCGACAGGAGCAGAAAACCAGCTATTAGTCCTTTTAGACTGAACCTGCTTTTATCCAATTTGAGGCTTTCAAGATGAAATGCCAGGGGTAGGCCTCAGGTAGGGCTAACCTTTACTCTTTTGGGAACCATGAAACAGATACAAATGTCCACAAAGTCAACAAAGCATATTCTATTATTGACAAAAGCAGCACCTTTGTTGCTTTGTATGAATAACAAGTGACATATTTGTAATATATTTTTGACTTCGCAGGTAACACTAACAAAATAACAACAACATGAAATACTTTGTAGTGGAGCCCATTTCCATTTTTTTTTTTTTAAATTGGAATGCTATAATGTTATATTATTTAAGCCTATATGTATACCAGTGTGGGGCCACAAATGTCAAACCTCTATACCTCTATATGTGAGATTCATTTCCACACTTCCTCTCTGGCCAGTGTCCTGAATGTGTGTCATGCCATGTCTGCACACTGTGAGACAGCTGGAGCCAAGCTAAGACAGCTCTGAGCAGTGTGCTAACCCAGAACTACATCACAGAGCTGACCCACATGCAGACAGCCTACGGTTCATTTTACACTCCGCACTGTGATAACGGAGAGCAGAGATGCTACCTTCACACAAGTACTGGCTCTAGTTGGTCCTCCGCAGATCTTAGACTGGTTGTGTTCATGTAGACAGTGTAACCTGACAGTTGTTCACTCTGTGGTTAAGGTCTGACTGAGGTTCATTGGTTTCTTTGATTTTCCCTGACTTGCTTTAAACAACTGCTGACTCTTAATACAGAGGAAATAAAACCGCGACCACTGTCTTATATGATGTTGCTGCTTGTCACCGTAATTTTTTGGATAAATTTGGAATGTGTAGCTATAATGCTAAGAATTTGCCAGATAGTACTGTTTAATCAAAAGAAAACAGAAAATTGTCAGCCACAGCAGCTTGAAATAAAATCTAAGATACTCGTCTAAATTTTCAGGACAATTTTAGTCATAACTATTCTTTCTCTACATTTCACACTGTTTCTGTTGCTGTTTGAGAGACCCTTTTTTTTCTTTTCCCCTTCTTCAATTTTTCTTGATAAACCAAAAAATCAGCACATGTAAAAGATTCTGTGAGCCTGTCTTAGGTAGAATGGGTCATGTTGTTATTTGACATTTATACTGTCTGTGTTGACTGAAGCCAAATCACTGGTTTCACTGGATATATCATAACATTTTCAGACATGTAAATGTATTTGCTGAGTGACTCTGTTGTAACTGGTTAGTTATCTTGTTTTATAACTAACACATCCTCACACCTAAATGACTGAATCGATTGATTGCAAACGGCTCTCAAAATGGAACCTTCATCATACTGGAATTTCGTCATCACTTGGTTAACACTGTGGAATGGTTGCAGTTTGGTTAGGTTTAGACACCAAAACTACTTTGTCAGGTTTAGGAGAAGATCATGGATGGAGTTAAAATAAGTCCATTATTACTATACATAAATTAATTATGTTATGGAGTCATTTTGTTGCCAAAATGTGGAGTCGAACTGATTTTCAAATTTGTAGTACTCACCCCTGGCATTATGGGTGAGCCTAATGAATCTAACCAAACCTGTGTCAGTCACATTCATAGTTTTTATGAACATTTCAATTTGTCACAAACATGAAATTAAAAAGCAAAGTTAGGCAAAACTCTACATAAATGAAATGTTTATGGAGCTGAAGTTTCATTTCCATGGGAATGAGCTCACGAATGAGTCAAGCATATTTCAGTACAGTTAGCCTACTTGATATTTTTTGATCTTTCAAGAGAAGAAATGTGAGCTTTGGCCTTAGAAATAACTTCAGCAACTTGTAGTGGAATCTTTCAAAGTTGTGGAGATATCTTGCTCTTGACAGATGGACCAACCAGCCAACACTAGAGAGATAAACTAAATACTGTTCAACATTACCACCATTGATTAACTGTAGTTGTTAAAAGCTCAGTAGGACATAGTACTGCGATGAGGCTTAGTTATGACATAAATATCACATAGAGGATTAACAAAACATAAAACCCTAATTGCAAAAAAGTTGGGACGCTGTGTAGAACATAAATAAAAACAGAATGCAATCCTTTGCAAACGAACTGTGTTTACCAATAATGGTTTTACGAAGTTTTCCCAGGCCCATGTAGTCATATGCTTTATATGATAATATGTTTTGCAAAATGGTGACCCTCACCACATCCTTGTAAACAACTGTGTCTTTTGAGAATGCTCCTTTCATACCCAATCATGATACCACCTATTACCAATAAACCTGTTTACCTGTGGAATGTTCCACATAGGTGCTATTTGAGCATTTGAGAACTTTTCTTGCTCCTGTCCCAACTTGTTCGAAGCGTGTTGCTGGCATCAAATTCAGAATGGGCGATGTGTGCAAGCAATATATTTACAAAAATTAATAAAGTTGATGTAAAATATGAAATATATTGTCTTTCTTTGTTTTCAATTGAATATATGTCAAAAAGGATTAGTAAGTTATCACATTCTGCTTTATTTGCCTTTACACAGCATCTAAACCTTCTGCAAATCTAGCTTTGCTTTCCTGTATTCAGAGAGCACAGCGGTATAAAATAGTGGAACCATGGTGGATAATCTAAACCACAGAGAAAAGATGTGATGGTTATTTCACATATTGATAAAATTGATTTTCGGACCTGACCTGAGACCCAGTCCAATTATAGTGCCCTTCAGCGTGGGGAATCAGCATTGCATGGGAAGATGGGAATAGGAAGTAAAAGTGAATTTGTCAGCGATAAAGGTTTTGGCCCTGTTTCTAAGCTAAAGCCTACTCTGTATCATTGCCTTTGTTTTGATTGGATTCATCCTCTTTTGATGTTATCTCACTTATTCCCCTCCCTTGCATTGTTTCTAGCGTGATACAAATTCCCATTTCCAGCAAAATGTGGAGTCAGTTGGAAATATGAAAGTTGCATCACATTTGAATAATGATGACAGCATTCCACATACATTGCTGCAGGCTGTGCTCTCCCCTCTGCTCCTGTCTCCTTCTGTCAAGCCTTCCTTGTGTTCTCCTCTGTGACCTCACAGCTTTTATATGTGCCCCTCCTATTTGACTTGTAAAACGGGTGATAGGTCAGGACCCACCATGAGTCTTAGCCTGGCACTACTATAAAACCTGTAATCCTAGGATGCACCATCTGCTGGCAGATTGTGAGTCTAGACTCACAATCACTGTGTGGGTCTGTGGTGGGTCTTCTGTCAGATTGTCTGTCAGTTTCAGAGAGAGACACAGCCCTACCAGTTCAACGTCAAAAATGTCTCTGTGTGTGTTTGTATGTGGCTTCTTACAATGATATGTTAAGTTTAAGGGCCGTATAGTTCCCTCAAAATGGATATAATTCCCACAATGGATGTAACAGAATGCTTGGCTCAGGTGACTGTGGAGGAAAGTCCATGACACTCAGAACTCCTTGGTCTTCTTTGGTTTTCAAATAGTTCTTCCAAAGTTTTGAGGTGTATTTGGAGTCTTAAGATAAGACATTCCTTTATTAGTCCCACAACGGAGAAATGTGCAATGTTACAGCAGCAAAGACAGATATATAATATATATCTGTGTAGTGTGGTGGGTAAATTTTCAAGAAGTAGAAAAAAGTCGGGGGAAAAAAGTATCAACAATTTAACTAGAGTAGAAGTATTAACACTAAACTATAATAAAAGTAATGACAATTTAACTATAGAAATATATAAGTATACAGTATTAACAGTGCAAAAACCAGACTAGATGGTATTAATAAATTAACAGAGAATATGACATATGAGAATATGAAAACACTATATACACTATATTAAAAAATGAAATGCAATGCAATGAAACTATGGCACAGAATAAAGTATTGCACATAATGAGATATTGAATGGAATAAGAATATTGCATAGAAATTAAATATTGTACAGTGATGATCAAAAAACAGCATAATGACCTAATCAGGAGTGTGGTCTACTGGGAGCAGTGCTGGTTGTACAGCCTGACAGCTGCAGGAAGGAAAGACCTGCGATATCACTCCTTCACACACAGGAGCTCTCCAGAGCTGTTAAACTGTCCTGCAGGGGGTGGGAGTCATTCTCCAACATGGATAACAGTTTAGCCATCCTCCTCCTCTCTCCCACCACCTCCACTGGGTCCAGGGGGCAATCCAGTGCAGAGCTGGCCTTCTTGATGAGTTTATCCAGTCTCTTCCTATCTGCAGCCGATATGCTGCTGTCCCAGCAGACTACTCCATAGAAAATGGCTGATGCCACAACAGAGTCATAGAAGGTCTTCAGGAGCGCCCCTTGCACTCCAAAAGCCCTCAGTCTCCTGAGCAGATAGAGTCTGCTCTGACCTTTCCTGTATAGTGCAGTGGTCTTGTGAGTCCAGTTCAGTTTGTTGTTGAGGTGAACACCTGGGTACTTATAAGATGTCACTGTCACGGGTTCGTTAGTAAACCTGGAAAATGATGGCTCAGTCGAACTTGGTTCGAGGATTTTCTTTTTATTAGCTCCAAAAAAAATGCAAACAGTGGCAAAGTATTTACAGTGTGCCCAAAAGTAATTCTCCCAGGTAGTGAAGCAACGGCAACCAAACAAAAACAAACAAACAAACAAACAAACAAACAAAAAAAAAGTATTTACACAAGGTTTCTCAACTACGTAATTATCTTCTAACCAGGGCATGCATTCACCTCCAATATCCACACTCTCTCCCCAACAGAGCCAGAATGCTCCCTTTATATAGCCCCTCTAGTCCCTCCCCCGGACAGACCAACATTCGTTTTAGGCTGGGTAAAGGTAGATTCAAGGTTCTGGCTTAATCCTATCCTGGAAGTCACTACATTAAACTCCACTATTAATGTCACACAACCAGTAGTACGATGCCCAGCTATGGCTCTTAAATTCCCACTTCCCACATAAGTACACACATAAATTAACCCGACATCCCACCAAATGGTTCAGTCCAGGTCACCTGGTTGCCCAGGAGCGCGCCACTACACACTATTTTAGCCGGGAGCCGGAAGCACCTCGGTTTGGCCCGTGAACCGCGGCGGACCGGCAGCAACATCCATCAGGTGAGCGTTTTTTGTCTGTGTGGGGAAACCGCGTGGGCGCCGAGTAAATGCGGCGGTCCCGCAGGGGGGGGGAATAATGCGAGCGCCCCGTGCGCTCTTGCCGCAGACTCTCTCGCTCTCTCGCTCGCGCCCGTGCGCTCTCGCTGCAAACTCTCTCCTGGGAGAGAGGCTCGCGGAGACAGAGAAGGACGAGGCAGTCTTTAGCACTCCGCCACAGTCACCATCTCAATGTCCATTCCCTGGATGTTCACTGGTGTTGGAGGGGAGTGAATACGCCTGTTTAAATCCACCACCAGTTCTTTGGTTTTCCCCACATTGATCTGGAGGCAGTTCTGCTGGCACCAGTCCACAAAGTCCTATGTCAGTTCTCTGTATTCCCTGTTGTCCCCATCTGTGATAAGGCCGACAATTGCAGAGTCATTAGAGAACTTCCACAGGTGACAGGTTGGTGTGTTGTATGAAAAGTCTGCAGTGTAGAGGGTGAAAAGGAACAGAGCCAGGACCATGCCCTGTGGGGCCACCCTACTGCAGACAACCATGTCCGACACATAGTCCTGTGTCCTCACATACAGTGGACGATTGGTGAGGTAGTCCAGGACCCAGGATGTGAGGTGCAGGTCCACCCCTGTGTTCTCCAGCTTGTCCCCCAGGAGTGCTGGCTGGATGGTGTTGAACTCACTGGAGAAATCAAAGAACATGATTCTCACAGTGCTCCCAGGTTTATCCAGGTGAGAGAGGGCTCTGTGTTGGAGAAAGATGACGGCGTCATCCACCCTGATGCCAGGTTGATAGGCGAACTGGGATGTTGTGAAGTTCAAGTTGGAGCAGGGGGGCTGTGTGCTGGTGGGGTTGTGGGTGGCGGGGTTGGTCTGATGAGGTGAGCAGTGAGAATCCTGTTGCAGTACGAATACTTGTCCACAAACCTGTAAACCAGAGGGCTGAACATATCTCCGAAGAATGGAGTGGTACTTCTCCTTGGTCAGGTTGCTGTCAATTTACTGCAGGTGTCCAACTCTAGATTTGGACACAACACATTCCCAGACCTGAATATTCCCATCACCATGTTTCACTGTCGGTTTGATGCACTGCAGTTTCAGTCTCTCTCTCTCCAGTCTCCTTACATTCACCTGTCTGTTACTGCCATAAATCTCAAAGTTGGATCCACCATATAGAACTTTAGGACTTGGACAACTGGACTTTCTTCTTTCTTAACCCACCCAAAGCATTTGGCTTTGTTTCCCCTACTGAGAAGAGGTTTAGAAACTGCTGTGTCCTCTGAGACCACAACAAGACAGCCTTCCTTTGACTATACTTTTGTTGATTGACTGGAAACCCTCCTTTGCTTAGAAAAAAAAATTTGACTTCTGACACTTTCACTTAGTTCTGATACATTGTTTTCCACTATAACAAGTGGTCTCAGACTTCAACCCCACAGTATGTGTGTATATATACAGTATATGTACTATACTCTATATGTATAGCAGTATGCAAATATATCTATTTTTCTATTGTTGATATTTCCTACATTAGTGCACAAACTGTAAAAACATTACTTTTTAAAACTCTTTATTATTTTTTTTAATCATTACTGTACAACAGATCCTTATCAGAAAAAATGGAAACATAGTTTGTATTAAGAGAGCACCAGCCAGATTCAGAAGTCACTGGTAACTGGTTATGGGAATTCAATAGCTCCTCCAAGAAAAAAGTCACAGGAAATTTTTAACAAGAAGGCAAAGTTAGAATGAATGATGACATTTTAAAAAATCTACTTGGTACATTTCAGTATCAGGTCTTTTTTGGAGGCTACAGCTCCCAGCTTGAATCAGGACACTGAATTTAGTATGTACACTTCCTTTCTGACATTTCTTTTCATTTCTGCCTAAAATAATGGGCTTGTGTTGTCACAGCAGGCCATCCTAGTGAGAGAGGAGCCCCAGGCAGCCTGTGGTCCCCTGGGGCCCCAATGATAGACAGCAGGTCCGTGAGGGAGAGTCGTGCAGGAAGTAGCGTGCGTGACAGACAGGTGGACCATATTGAATAAGTCACAATACCATGTTAGTCATCGGTCTCTGGAGTGAATGAGTTAGAAGAGCTTTCTCCTGTGAAAAACACACGAGCACATAATCTGCTCTTATTACAGCTGCAAGGACCTTCCACTGACTGTAGTCATTCTCCATCAGTTTAGCCCTTACCTTTACCAAAATATTTGAGATTTTTTAATTAAAACCCAAGTCCTAAACATGGTAACATTAGACTCTAAACTCTATTCCTAAAACTACTTTTTGTTATTTTTAATTTTAGTTCCTTTTTCTAATTTTTAGACTGAGACCTGAACTGGGCCCATACCCATGCCAAAATGAAGCTGAACTACCATGAATAGCATATCTTGCTATCTTTTACATCTGTATGTACAGCAATGTACATACATCAAGAGGTTCTCTGTCTGTTCGCATGCAAGCAGATTCTGCCGCAATTTGTTTAAAGTCTAAAAGCAAGCGGACCAACCACAAGATGTTGTGACAATAGATATTAAATTTTAAGCATGATTTGAAAAATAAATTGTTGAATATATCTTGAATACATCTTGTGCATACATCAGTGTGCAATATTTAGTATTTCATATTTCACTTCATTCTATTCAAGGCGCAATATTTTGTATTTTAGTATTTAATATTTCACATCTCATATTTAATCCAACAATGCAAGCATCGTGCGAATTTCCAATATAAATTTGTTAATATCGTCTTTTTAGCCTTTTTAAACTGCTCTTTGTACTATTTAACTGCTCTATCGCCTTTGCTGCTGTAATTTGTGAATTTCCCCACTGTGGGAGGAATAAAGGTTCATCTTATCTTATCTTATTTTATCTTCTGCTCCTAAATTGTCAAGAAAGTGATGAGTAAGTGCCATATATATTTATGCAAATAACTTGTGTCCTGTGAAAACTTGGTGACCACACTTCCCAGCAACCATTTGATTTCCCCCACCTGGATCAATGTAGCACTGATGGTATCCCCACCTGTCCAGTGAACAATTTATTGAATGAACCAAACCTAAGGTGTGAAAATGCTTTGGGTAGCTAAGATGTCAGCACTTTGTTTCCACACACACACACAGAAAAAGAGAGAGACACCCATCATCAACATGTCTACTTAGCTTAACCAAGTTTTCCCAGGTTCCAGCTCAAAACAGGCTCTCAATGCATTTAATTAACACCACCACCCATGCTGTTACTGTGCTTCCATCTGCACAGCTTCTCCAGGGCATGAAGGGATGGAGGGGGAACGTGTGTATTTTTTTTTAAATGAGAAACTTTCTTATGCTTTTCTGGAACAAGCAGTTTACATTAATCAACTCACTGTGACCTCCCTTTCTTTCCATCAGTGCTCTGCATTAAATAAAGGAATGGGACTTGAGGCTGACTGGCATCAATGTGATGATCCAAGCCCACAGCAGCAGTTATACATCTCTGCCATGCACTGTGATGCCAGCTGTACAGGGAGGGCTCCAAACATGGCAGATAACTGCAAACCACAGAGCGCTGTATGGCAGTGTAGGGGGTTCTACAAAACCACAAACTGATCTCAGAACCAGACAGCATGAAATCTGCAATGGACTGCATCACTCTAAATGTCCCTGTCCGGCAATGCTGCAATCAAAGTTTAATGTCTGGACATGTAGTGGTTTGTATTTCAGCAATCATGACAAGGAAGCTCTGCAAAGTAACATCCAAGACCAACTGAAAGCATGAAATACTAGAAATATCCACTCTTGCTCATGGTGTGAACAAACAGAAAATAAGGCACAATAGACAATTCTCTACAATCATGAAATGCCTGTTATCTTGCTGAACAAAAGTGTGGCACTTGCTTCAATGCCTAAAATAACACTACTGTATGATGCACAACGACTAGCAGAAGGACAGGCATACCTAAAACAAAGTATTGTATTTTCTGTTTTGGTCAACTATTGTTCCATATATTACCAACTGTGGTAAGATATGGAGAAATTAAAGGGAAACTAATACAAAGTCAGATTCCATACTACAAAAGAGAGTCATTTGAATTATTACAAATACATCCGTACATCTGTACGATGTACGCCGCTTAATCCTCTGCAGGGTCACGGGGGGGCTGGAGCCTATCCCAGCCGACTTAGGGCGAAGGCAGGGGACACCCTGGACAGGTCGCCAGTCCATCGCAGGGCCACACACAAACAAACACACACACTCACATTCACACCTACGGACAATTTAGAATATTCAATTAACCTCAGCATGTTTTTGGACTGTGGGAGGAAGCTGGAGTACCCGGTGAAAACCCACGCTGCACAGGGAGAACATGCAAACTCTGCACAGAAAGATCCCAAGCGTCCGAACCGGGACGCAAACCAGGGATCTTCTAGCTGTGAGGTGCCAGTGCTAACCACTGCACCACCGTGCAGCCTCTATTACAAAACTAAATTAATAATTATAATTTTAGTTATAATTAACACAGCTTACCATCAATATCTAATCAGTGACTCAATGCTTTTAGGCATATAGACATGGTCAGGACGACCTGCTGAAGTTCAAACTGAGCATCAGAATGGAGAAGAAAGGTCATTTAAGTAACTTTGAGCATGGTGTGGTTGCTGATACCAGACGGGCTTGTCTGAGTATTTCAGAAACTGCTGATCTACCGGGAGTTTCACGCACAACCATCTATAGTGTTTACAGAGAATGGTCTGAAAAAGAGAACATATCCAGTGAGTGGCAGTTCTCTGTGCGGAAATGCCTTATTGATGCCAGAGGTCGGAGGAAAATGGCCAGACAGATAGAAAGCCAACAGTAACTCAAATAACCCTCGTTACAACCAAGGCATGCAGAAGACCATCTCTGAACGCACAACACACATTCAGATGGTAGGAGCAGAATTTGGCATAAACAACATGAAAGCATGGATCCATCCAGCCTAATATCAACAGTTCAGGCTGCTAGTGGTGGTGTAATGGTTTTCGATTTTCATGTCACACTTTGGGCCCTTTAGTACCGACTGAGCATCGTTTAAATGCCACCACTGACCTGAGTATTGTTGCTGACCATGTCCAGTGTACCATTCTTCTGATGGCTACTTCCAGCAGGATAACACTCCATGTCACAAAGCTCAAATCATCTCAAGCTGGTTTCTTGAACATGACACATGACATTCACTGTACTCCAATGGCCTCCATAGTCACCAGACCAGAATCTGGTGACTATGGAGGTGACTTTTAAAAAACATTAAAATAAGATCATAATGAGGAGGAAAAGAAGGTGAACCTATCTGAATCTAAAGAATCTAGAATCTGAAAATGGCTTTTGAGTATTTCCCAAATATGTTTTGTCTTTGTCTTGTACAAGTGGAAATGGTGGTGCAAATCTTTTATCATTATGACTGGACAGTAAAAATCTACAGCAAATTCCATGACCAGTAGTTAAGGCCATGTTGACCTTTTTTAACAATAATTTCTAATTTAAAAAAACAAAACCTATACTTATACAGTAACTCCTAAACTCATATTGTTGGCTCTCCAGAAACAATGATGATGCTAATATGGAAGATCCCAGTAAAGGGCTGTATTTACATGTGTGCTGCATGCAGGGAATTTTTTCTAATGACTGCCTTAATGACTGGACCTCATTTGGGCTGCTCATGCCATATTAACACAATGACACACCCCAGGAAATGGAATTCATTTAGTGCAGCAGCATGGTGGAGCTGGCCCAACCAAATGGGACACTGACCAGCAGTTCAGGTGAGTGGAATTAATTAGAGGAAGCAGGCATTCTGGAAATTGAGTCCTGGGCCTTCAGACAGCCAATTCAAAAGGGTTAAAATAGAGAAATATGCCAGAGGCATTTAGCCAAAGAGAAAACAAGTAGGTCTGCAAAAGGTAAACGGCACATGTGAAAGGAAATACTTATATTGTGTCATATCTGGCCTGCTTGCTAGGTTATGTTTTCTTTTTTTCATGTCATTTATTCATTCTTTCCTGTTTAATATAGTTCAATGTTTAATGTAGTTTTGATTACTGACCCCCAAAAATGACTGAATTTGTAGAAAAATTGCAAAACAATGTGTAACCTTGTGCTCATAAATTGCCTAAAAAGTGGTCATTTACTAGTAACTAGAAGAGTGCAAATCTCTGCCAGGCATGCACATCTGCACAGGAACAATTCCAAAACACCAGTGATGTAAATGCACCAGCTACACACAGGCTACAAAAAGCCACTGAATAAAAATATTAATCTGCATTTTCCAGCCTAGAGACAAACACATTCGTTCCTTTGCTGCTTGACCTTTTGAATTAGAGTACCTCCATGTTTGGACATGTTTTATCCAAAGCAATGTACATTCACATGCAGATGGAACAGCCATCGGGAGCAATTTGGGGTTCAGTATCTTGCCCAAGGACACTTCGACACATAGACTGCAGGGGCCAGGGATCGAACCACCACCAGTCGTTGGTTGTTCAGGTCAGAGGAAGCTGGTTGCTCCTTGGTTAACAGTTAGCGGCTCTGTGCTAACTGGCTGTGTTGCTTCTTTGGTGAAATCCGCAAGCAGGCTTGTGTTGCAGATGCTGGTGGGAGAACCTTGCTTGTAGGTTCTTTCCTTGTTTCTTTCAAAGTTAGGTGCGACTGCCGTGAGCAGAAGAGAAGAGGTCCTGCCTCCTCGGCAGACTCGAAGAGAGGAGCATGAGTTGAAGAGAGGGCTTGGAGATGGTTCCTGGTGTTAACAAGAAGACTGTGAGGGCTGGGCTCCTTTGCCCCCACCATGTCCCTTTGTTCTCAGCATGAGACATGAGACGGTCCCTGAACTGGAATATCTTATCTTTTAAGTCAAAAAATGAACAAATTCATCTGTGCACTTCCAGTGGTCCCAACATAATCTTGGCCTAATATTGGGACAAAATAATATTTGGCACAAAGACTGGAAACAGCTAGCCTGGCTCTGTCCTATAGTGACACAATCTGCCGACCAGCAGACTAATTAACACGCTATATCACATGTGTTTGATCTGTTCAAAAACTAAAGCATGAAACAGTGATTTGCCATGTCTTGGCTAGAGTCTCTGCTGGTTGCCTGGCAACTGCTCAGAGGCTTTGCCAAAGCTCTAAACTTTGCCACTGGCAGTTTTTACACCCTAAAGACTCTCCTGATCAATTCTTCCTTTTTACTTCTGTCTAAAATCAGCCCATCTTGTACATGTCATTTTGTTTTCTGAATGAACCTGAATCATTGTAGCCTGCCACCATCCGTCTCTAACGTTCTCAAATGAATCAGATTCACCAACTTTTTTTCATAACAGTCGTTGTGACTTGTCTGTGCAGAAAACGCTCAGGTGCAACTAATAACATTGACAATGGCTCTATTCCAGCAATTATTACAATGCAATGCAGCAATTAATTATTTGTGACAAAAGTGTTTAATAAGTTAAGGCATAAGCTGTGAATTGATTCATCTGGTCATCTGAGCAAGCCACAAAGAGACATAGGATTAGCTGTCTGAAGTTATTGCTCGGTAAGTTTTGTTACTGCACCTTTGTTGCACCACCATAGCTACAGCGACAGCTTGATTTGGTTGCATCCTTGGCTGCACTAAACTGTGTTGCAGGGAGGTCGCTGTGTGTTCCCATCTGTCTCATGTTGTCACAGCAGCACAGCAGTTGGAGATGGTAACACGGTGAGGAAGCAGTCCTCAGTGCTGCAGGGCCAGATAGGTGTTTCTAAAAAGACCCATGAGCTGACCTGACACAGAGACACTCACACCTCTTGGCACATGTCAAATTCCCACCGACTCCCACACTCACATTGCAGTCCATTGCACACATATCTGTGTGTTCACTCCCGAGTGTCAGCTTCTTCACTACAGCAAGGAAGTGTCACTGAGCAGTCCCTTCTCGCTCAAACATGAAATGAGCCTCTGTAGTGTTCAGATGCTAATGAAAATATTTGCTATCTACACGTACATGTTGGCTGCAATCTTCTACAGCAAAGAATGAGCTCTTAAAAAGAAATCTAAACAGGCAAATAGTTTTTGAGAGCACTTCACCGACAGCAGCTCATTTTCCATCAAGACCAACAGAAGTAAGGCAGAGTTTCTTATTCTTCTGAGGGAACTATTATACCTTGAACACTGGATTGTTTGGAAAAAAAAGTGATTTTGAACTTAACCTTCACACTTAACTATATGCTAATGTTTAAATACAATATGTGTTGTGGAACAGACAGAACAGCTGAGATATGGAGTTTAACACAGAAAGAGAAAGAGGTTAAAAAGGAAGTGGAATAAAAAAGCTGGCCAAGAGGAAAGCCAATTACCCAAATCACTGTCATCAAATTAGTAGCTAATTTTGAGCTGATTACATTTTATCATATGGAAAGCAAACATGATGCACATGTAATGCAAAACACATGCACATGCCACACAGCACTATTCATTTAACAGAGGCATTTCTATCTATATCGTATCTCTGTCTCTTGTGTCTCTCCTTTTATCACACACCCACTCCCTCTTTAGTTTGAGTGTGTGTGTGCATGTGTGAATGGACTGTGCACACTGTTATTGGGAATATTTGTAGGTACATTAGCTGTGATAATAAAGATAATGTGCATGCTTAATTTAGATTTCTCTTTCAATAGGATAAAAGTCACAATCTGTTTTTTTCTTTTTCTTTCTTTCTTTCTGAGTTAAAGTATGATTTGAATCATGAAAGTTCATTCTTTCCCAAAAAAAAAAATTAATTCAGGGGCCACTACTACTGACTGAAGTAACCATACATTTTACAAATTAATAATTATTAATATAGATCTATTAATTTATGTGGTGATCACATTAAAATAAGCATCTATCTATCTAATAAGCATTTATCTTTTGTGTTTTATTCTACTACTTTGAAGACCTGAAGGTACATCTGACAGACAGTTTTTTTCTGCTTATTTTGACAGCAGCATGAAACACTGATCTATTTTTCTTAATTTGCTTGTTCCAAATAAAACATCCCTGACAAACCATGATAAGGACATTAATCCTTGTGGCAGGTAAATTCAGATAAGGCAATGATATGTGAAAAGTATCATCATGGGGGCTAGGTTTGTACTATACACTGTACAATTTGATACAAAAATGTGGTACTTGAAACTGAAGCTTATGGAAGCATATGGCATTCATTTAATTGAACTGAAATTAGCCTTCAATTTGAGTGAGAATGAAATAAAAATTTTTATGTTTTAAATGTTTAATGCTTCAATATAATTTGAAAGAAAAATCAAAATGCAAACTGAATTCATAAATAATTTTTAAATGCACTGCCTTAATGATAATAAAACTGTGAAATTGGTGGACTTCTGCATTTCATTGGAATTTGTTTCCAGTGAAAATAATTATGATATAGTAGAATTTACCCAGACATTTTTGTGAAAGTCCCATGAAATTTATTATGGATAAGGCCATTTCCAATTTCATTAGTGATGAAAACATAGTCAAAGGCAAAAGCTGAGGTTGAAATTTCTTTTTCAAGGTTGATTAGTATCTGCCAATTTTAAAATTAAATGACACATTCAGTGTTATTAATATTATGGCAGTGTTAAAATATGTGTAGAACACAGAGAACACTGAAAAGTATTTTGTTAATGGATTTGTGATTTTTAATTTCATTTTGATCATTTGATGATTTTTGAATAAGACATAAAAACAACAACAACATTAAATTAGTATATGCATATTGGTTTGATTTCACTGGGTTTAATTTTAATATTGGCAGCCAGAGATTTCTGCAGACGGTGAAGATATGTGACTTTGGTAAACCAAAACTTTTTGTTGGTCAGAGGAGAGAGAAAGATCTTTGCAAAGATCTTTAACATATAACAAAGTCTGTCCTGTAGGCCACTTATTATCTGAGAAATCTACAAACACTACAATCTAATGGAAATAATATTTAGATCATTAATTAAGCTGATTCAACTGATTCTATGCATGCCAGTTTAAATTGGTGCTATGTTTAGTGTAATTGCCTTGATCCTCGATATTCAGTTATTTCCTTTGCTTGTATCATCTTGATGTTTGATATTCTATTTTGAAAAAGTATGGAGAACAGTCACCACTTCCATTATCTCACCCTACACACCAGACTGCATTACTTCGAGCCATAGACATCTGAAGTGATAAAAAGATTATAAAAGATAGAGCAATCGAGCTAAAGGGCTGAATTTCCTCATCACCTCAATGGTATAGCTTTCTTCATCTATTCTGACAGTAAAGAGCCTGCATAAGGAACTAAGTTTTCAGAGACAGGGAGACAGATAGAAGAAGAAAAAAACAGGGAAGAGCTGAAGCCAAACAGATTAATTCTCAAGTCATTTAATTATGTTCTGGATATTTTGCCCTGATGTCTGACAGAGGCACTCTCTCTGATTAAAAAATACACTCTTGCTACAGCAAGCAATAATATTTTAGACAATACTATTCTTCCAACTCTCTGTCAACAGTTTGTCCCTTTCCTGTTTCTACATGACACAACACAGCTCCATGGTACCCATTTTGCTGTGGAAGAACTTGACTGGACTGCCCTGAACTCAAGCCCATCCAACACATCTGAGATGAACTGGAACGCTGACTGAGAGCCAGGCCCTATCATCCGACATTAGTGTTGGACCTAAATAATAGTTTCATGAGAGGAAATCCCTGCAGCCAAGTTCCAACATCTGGTAGAAAGCCTGTAACCAAAAGAGTGGAGGCTGTTCTAGTGTCACATTAGCAGCCAGGTGTTGGAATCACATGTCCAATTATGATTAGTTGACCCCTCATCTGTTGCCTGTCTTTCTCAACACGTTGTTGCTAACGGAGGGGGAAAAAAAGTTTTTTCTTTTTCTGTTGTAAACTTTAACTCAGAGAATTACATGTACATGCACCTCTATGAGTTGGGACTATTTCTAACCTTTTAGGTTCATTAAATCCTTCTCCATCCTTTTGGATTGGCATCCAGATTAAACAAGGTCGATTCTTTCTAACTAAATAATCTTTGCTCAAGGTCTACTTACTTTTAAATGATGGCTCCACATGTCTATCCTAAATGATCATTTAAATCCTGTATATCAATTAAAACAGCCTGTTTGTACTGGCCATGTAGAAGCACCTTCTTAATTTGATTACAAAGGTGGACAAAATCCGTGCTCATCATTCTATGCAAAAAATGAATTCCTGTTCCACTGGGCAGTCTAAGATAGAGAATCAAGTAGATATCTTCAAAAGTCTTTTTCAATTTTCTATTTAAATTGTCTGTTATTTGTGTTACTGTTCCTCCACCACAGCTCACCTCTGTGTCTGTGACCTTTATTATAAAAAGGTCATGATGTCTAACATCTAAGTCAAGGCCAAGCCACAAAGAAAGCCTTTTTGATGACTATGACTCACCTCTTTCATGGAACAGACACACAGATGAGACGCCCCGGACACCTCGGAACTCCAGTGTATTTTGTTTAATTCTGTTATTTTTTTCCTTGGGTGCACAGAGTGAAATATTATCTCCACAGACAGGTGTATATCACACAAATCTCCCACTGGTATACAGTGTTCTCAAAATGATCAATGGTATCTGTAATCATTGATCAAGGTCCCCCCGATGTTACCCTAAAATGAAGATAACACAGCATATAACCAAATCCAGTTTAACCAGTAACAACATATAGGTTATCGTTATTTCTGGAAACATACTGAAATGAGATGTTAATATTTTGAAGTTACAAACACTTTATTGTATTTGCACAGAGTTCAGTTTAAAATTACATAAGAACAGTTAACTAACATGGAGGGTTCTTATTTTCCAACCTCACACAGACACATTTTATTCAAAAGTATTAACACCATAAATTATAACACTTGCTATTAAGTTTTGACTTTGGTGCAGCAGGTTTAATAACTGGGACTAACAGACGCTCCCGTTAGCACCGTTAGCTTAGATCAACCTCCACCATCTCCCCCTGGAGAAACTCGTCCTGAACACCTGAGAGAAACACAGTCAACACGGCAGCTCAGTCAAACTCCAGCCAACAAGCAGCTCCACAAACAGCAGAACAAACACATCGAGAAAACAGCGCAGATGTCCCGGACAAAGACACCACACAGCTGACGGCACCTAGCTGGAGGCCTTTAGCCCAATGCCAATTAATTAGCTGGATATTTACTAGTGAACGAAAAAATGGGAGCACTGACTTTTTGGACAGTCTGGTAGTATAATTAACCACACAGTGTGGTGTTATTTATCCAGTATTGACATGAAAAGTTACCCGAAAGACAAAAACACCACAAACACAACTGAAGTTCAGTAACTGAATGAACTCCGTGTTTAGAGCCGACAGACAGCAGACAGCTGTCAATCAAAGTGAAAGCGGTTTTATACAGTCTATGGGCGCAGCCTGTAACATATGTAGGATGTGATGCATATTTTGATCGACAAAATATTAAAACACTATTTTTTTATTTTCATATTACATGATCACCTCAATCTCCAAAACAAGAGGTATTCCATTAAAAAATAAAATAAAACTGCCATTATTTATTCCTGTTTTTTTTTTTTTTTTTTTTTAATCAAAGCAACAGGGAGTCACTGAAGAGGGATGAAAGAGCTGCATGCTCCGGAGCCGCGGGTTTCCGACCTCCAATCTAGAGAATACATATAGTTCTGACATTTATATTTGCCATGAGTCATTCCGCAGGTGGTGTGTGGATTGGCCAGTCTGTGCTACCATTCATAGTCTTTCATATTTCCTTTCTTTTTCCCTCTCTCTTCATAGTGGCTCTGCTGGAAGTCTCACCTCTCTACAGCAAGAAATCTTTTAGAAATTAAATTTAGAAATGTAGAAATCATTTAGGGTTCATCCTCTGAGGAAAGTGTCACTATAAGCTCACGTTTATATCTGGCCATTGGTTAGGTCCTTACAGAGGGTGCATCTTCTAAGCATATATAGGACATTAGGAAAACACACACGTACATATATTGCATATAAAATGAGGTATAAAGTGTGATTTCAGCAGTGGCTACATTCACAATGCAAACCCTAGTCGCTCAATTCTGATGTATTACTCAGATCTGATTTTTTGGTTTGGTTATTCACATCATTTTTAAGTATGCCCAAAATCAGATTCCAGCATGAACTGGTCACAGTTCTGAAGTGAACCTCATTTGCAAAAGAACAATAACACATCATCAACATCACATGCCCTACGCTGTTGTACGGAAGCAAACATGGAGGTCACTGAAGTCAGTGTTTATGGTTTAATTTATAACTTGATGTGCAGTAGAAGCTAACAAATTCATGAACAGACAATAATGAGGATGAGGGTGAGGAGACAGAGAACCAAATTTTTAACTATAGCTTTTGTGAAGCAATGGCTGCTACTTTTGTACAGAGTTGGGGACAGAAGTCTGAGACCAGATTGAAAATTTGATATTTTTACATAAATGTGTAAATAATCAGAAACATCCGTGATTCAGGAACATTTAAAAACACAAGATGTTATAATAAGTTATGAAGAAAACATATTTAAGATTCTGCACTATTTCTAGGTCAGCAATCAAATTCAAGCAACTTTGTAGCATTGACCAACTGAATCCATCCGAGTGCATTCAGATGACACTTGGATGGATTTGATCTACTCATCAGAGGCTCATTCAGGTAACTTAACGGGCTGCCAGCATTCACTTCTTATAAATATGGCTGTGCCTCAAGTTTCTCAGGTCATTGCTTCCTAAGTAGCATTGTGCTAGTGGGAAACATGGCATCAGAACGAAGTGAAAGTGTCAAAATCAAATTCTTATTCGAAGCAAAGACAGGCTTTCTCAGCATCCTATCATAGCTAGACTAAAGGTTTCTAGATTAGACTAAAGGGCAGTGCATGGAACTCTTGTTTCAGAACTCTTGGTCTCGGTTGTATCAAACCACCATCAGGCAGACCAAAAGTGATCACACCGTCACAAGATCAATACAACAAGCCTAGTTCCCTGAGAGACAGACAAGCAACTTCATCACATTTACTATATAAAGAACACAAAACTACTACTACTGTACTTTACTAAAGTACTGTAAAAAGAAGGCTGTCTTTTAGCGGGCTTAGAGGGAACGCAGAAGTTTCTAAACCACTTCACAGGAGGGGAAACAAGACTAAATGCTTGGGGTGGGCTAAGAAATACCAACATTTCACAGTGGATGACTGGAAAAAGTCCTCTTTACTGATGAATCCAAGTTTGAGAATTATGGCAGTAACAGAAAGGTGCCTATAGGAGACAAACAGGAGAGAGAATGATACCACAGTGTATCAAACCGACAGTAAAACATGGTGGTGGGAACATTCAAGCTTGGGGGTGTTTTGCTTAGGCTGGAGTTGGACACCTGGACCAAATTGACACCTCTACAGTGGATCCCCCCTTTCACCTGTCGACCACATTGAGGCACCCATGTTGCTCAAAGATATAGCCATCGCTACTGGAAAGCGGGTGTGGGGGGATTTTACTGCAGTTACTATAGAATCAGACTGCTGGGAGATGACCTAAGATCCCATAGTTAAAACAAACACACACACACACACTTAGAAATCATGTAAAAAGATGTGAAGGTTCTCAGTCATCCAAGTCATGGTATTCAAGTAAGGATTGAATCAATGGCAACTGCTTCTTCAACGTCTTCAAGAATCTACAACCAAGTCCAGTAGTCATTGATTCAACCCTTGAATGCCATTGACACCTACATAAACCCACACATGCACAACCTCCATTTTCTTCCTCTTTTCATTGTAAAAACCAGATAAGTTTCATCTGGACCTCCTCTAATTATATGAGAAAAGAAGGTTTAAAAAATCATGATAAATGGCCCAATGAACCATTCCAACTTGTATTTAACACTTCTATTTCCGCTGTTCATATTTCCATTGGAATCATTAAGCACAGATTTTGTTGAGACTCAGTTTAGGCTAGCATACTGTGGGGTAAAGTAGAGAGTAAGCTTTACAAAGGAAAGCATGCAGCAGCTGGTTAACATCTGTCTCCTGCTGTGCTGTTCAAGTCCTCTGGGTCGGGACTAAAGTTTCAAATTTATCACCTTACACCATGTGTGTGTGTGTGTGTGTGGGGGGGGTGTTGTCTGTATCTGCTGAAGAAATCCTGGTGAGAAGGGGCAGCTTTCTAGAGCTTGACACCTATCTCAGCCAGTCAGCAGACAGGATTCAGCCAGTTATTCAGAGAGAAATGGATGTCTTCCAAACATCAAAGCCATTCCAGTGCCCTGCTGAGCCTCAGTCACATGTTAGGGCCATTAATTAACTGCATCTCAGAGCCTGCATGAATCTGCTGCATGCTTTAATATGTCTGCCCTATGTGGGCACTCCACAGTGTGTTTGTGTCCAACTATACATGCTTCACAGTGGGCTGTACAAGGCCATAATGAGGTAGTAATAAGGCAGGTATTTTAGAAATACTGACGCTGTATGTCCAAGTGACACGACAACCTGCACAGGCAATGCTGAAGAGACCAGAAAAAATATTACTATTAAATTTTATTCATATAAATATATGTGTGTGTGTGTGTTTGTTTTAACTATGGGGTCTTAGGTCAGCTCCCAGCAGTCTGATTCTGTAGTAACTGCAGTAAAATGAGATCCTCTACCTACACTCACATCAGCCTCTGTTCATCTCCCATCATTCTGCCTGTTGTAGTTATGAACTCAACTCAAATTAGAAGGTAAAAGGAGATGAAAGAGGCATGACAGAAACTGAGGGCTTGATGATTATGCAAGGAGACGAGCTGTTAAGCAGAATGAGATGAAGCCCTTATGCAGGTTTAAACGGGGGCACAGAGGGCCAAGGTAATTCTGCACTTGTTTCTGTAGTGATGAGAAGCAGACACTAAATCTCCTATGTCTCTGTACATCACTGACGGCTTGATGCCACTGAACTGTATGCTCATCTGTATCATCTATATGCTCAATGATAGAGGTTCCATGCAATTAAATTCTGTCAATAAATTAAAAAATGTGAAGGCACTCTAAAACTAATGCACTAAAAAGAAAAACAAAACAGAAATACTGTTCACAGACACCTGGCTGCTAGTTTTCTACTATTGTGTGTATAAAGTTGACCTTTCTGAGGTTGGTGAGGTTGAGTTAAGAGCATGGACATGTTCAAAATGGAAATACTTCATCCTCTGGGGAGTAGCTCTGGGAATGGCAATATTGGTTGACCAATTGTCTACTTTGGTCTGCGGGAAGGAGTGTCATAATATTAATATACAGACATTAACATGTTAGCATTGTCATTGGCAATATGTTAGCATTTAGCTCAAAGCACAGCTGTGCTTCAGTACAGACTCACAAAGTTGCTTACGTGGTTGTAGTATGGTTGTTGCTTAGTCTGGTTTTACTCCAAAACGTGATCTTTCCATAACTATAAAAAGAGCTTAACCATTGCAGTGGCAGATCAGAAATCAGTTGTATGAATATTTCTTGCAGCGTTGATTGGTAATGGTTTTGGAAGGGACTGACAAATAAACCATGTCTTTCTGTCAATGCTCATAGTAGTCATTCTGGGGAGCCATGACCAATAATATCTTTTGTCATGTGCACTTCATTTAAACTTCCATGTTAAGGGGTTATGCCACACCTATGTCAGCTCTGTGCGCCTTCTTGGAAATGTATCTGCATGGCAGGGCTGCAGAAATACAGCATGGTGACTGCAAGATCTAAGACTAGTTACTTGGGCTTCTTGCCTTTTCTCCTACAAGGTTCTGACTCCATCAACATAAATATGGCAACCACACAGTACTGTCTCATTTTCAGACCTTCCCACTGTCGAACTTGTGTCAATAAGGGAATGAAAGAATGACAACACAGCGACTGTGGTATATAGTAGATCACAATAAGGCATTGTGTAAGACAAATCTGTATATATCTGTATAAAGAGGTAAAATCAGGAGGGAGACAGACAGGAACGGTCATTTTATCATCATTACTCTAAAGTACTTTGACAGCAATGTGCGCTACCAGGCTAGTCTTTAGCCGCTGGCGGTTTTATCTATTAACTTGTCAGGCTACAATGTCTGCTGTGTCCTGTGAAGACAGTGAACTGCTAAAAGAAGCAAACAAAAAGATTGCTGACCTTAAAGACGACATCAGACGGCTCTCAGATGAACCGCAAAAAAAGGACTCATTGCTGTCCAACTTCATGACCCATCTCCCACAATTTTCCAGATGCTACCATACCATAGTGAGCCTGCAGAAGGTTTCTGACAACTCTGCCATCGTGGGCTGGATCAGCAGGGGTCAGGAGGCTGAGTACAGAGGAGTGGTGGACAGGTTTGTGGAGTAGTGTGGACTGAACCACTTGCAACTCAACATTTCAAAGACAAAGGAGTTGGTGGTGGACTTTAGGAAACAAAGAACCTGTCCAAACCCAGTCACCATCAGTGGAACAGATGTGGACATTGTGGATGAATACGAGTACCTGGGCGTCCACATAGACAGTAATCTGGACTAGACTAAAAACACAGACACTGTTTACAAGAGAGGTCAGAGCCGCCTGTATATTCTCAGGAGGCTCAGGTCTTTCAATGTCTGCAGAACCATGCTGCGGATGTTTTATCACTCGGTGGTGGCCAGCGTCATCTTCTATGCTGTAGTCTGCCAGGGCAGCAGGCTGAAGGCAGCCGACGCTAACAGACTCAACAAGCTCATCAGGAGAGCTGGCTCTGTCCTGGGACTGGAACTGGAGTCTTTGGTGGAGTTGTCAGAGAGGAGGATGCTGAGGAAACAGCTCAGTATCATGGACAACACCTCTCACCCCCTGCATGCCCCACTGGAGTCCTACCAGAGCACCTTCAGCCACAGACTGAGACCACCGAGGTGCACCACAGAACACCACAGGAGGTCTTTTCTACCTATGGCCATCGGACTATATAACTCATCCCCCTTCTGCAGGAAGAATAATTGAAGTATGTTACTTCTGATACTACCTTGCATGTACCATGTTCATGTCCATGTGCAATATCACGTGCCATCAATAAGCTTTGCTCATGTTCTTATAAGCTTTACTATGTTTCATTCACATCTGCAAATAACCTATTTTTTAGGATGTAAAATTCTACTGCTGTATAATTGTCTATTTTTTTATTTAAGGTGCAATATTACTTTCATTATCATTTGCAATACTCTCCATATCAGGTGCAATATTTGCTCATATGTTTAAGGTCATGCTTTCCTCGGCAATTTCCTGAACACTTTGCATTGTATATTTTTATTTGATGCGCTATAGTTGTATCTTGTATTTTTTGTATTTTGTATTTTTGCTGCTGTAATTTATGGAGTACTCTGGCACAAGAATTTCCTTTGGGATTAATAAAGTTCTTATCTTATCTTACGGTGGCTGAGCAGTCCAAGAAGTCAGCCTCATTCAGTGTGGCCCTTCAGGAGACAGGTGTGGGACCCATCTACCTGTCTGCGGCCCTCCTGCTCAACCCAGAACCATTTGTCATCCTGGATTGAGGTGGTGGCCCATGGACGCAAGAGAGGTTTGGATGGATCCACCTCTCCCTCTCACTTGAGCCTCTCCAACCGGTTTGCTGTCCTATATGACAAGCTGGTCCATCTACCTGGTGCCCCCATGCCCATACAGGACTGATGGAGTCCACCCAAACAGTCTAGGCAGCTCAGTGCTAACAGCTAACCTGCAACATGCCGTACAGTTGACTCCACATGACTGACTGTTTACATCACACACCCCCTCTGCTACAACCCTGGTAGCAAATCAGGCCTCAATCTCCAGCTCCCCCTGTTCTCCCCTGGTAGTAATATCCGTTTCTAATGCTGCTTACTGTCCCATACCAACTAATATCCCAGTCAGAATCACTAACCGGCATTCACTGGGCTAGAAGTGCATCGCCTGTATCTCAAAGATCTCCTATAATGTTTCAGTAAAGGAAGCCTGGTCTGCTTATTTTGCCAACTTAATTTCATCTTCAAAAAGAAATCCCAAAGTTCTTTTTGACACTATTAATGACATTGTTTCACCATTGTCCTCTACATTATCATGTATTTCAATTGATGATTGTAACAAGTTCCTCACATTCGTTGTGGATAAGGTAATGGCTATTAAGTCGAACATGCTTCCTGGGACTTGCCCACCCTCCTGTAGTCCCCCTCTATCCCACACTGTCCTGGACTCTTTCCAATCCATCAGTTTGCACGACCTGATGGATTTAATTAGGAAAATGAAGATGTCCTCTAGCTCAGTGGATGTTATTCCATCATCCCTGTTTTCAAAAGTTTTACCAACTATTGGTCCCACTGTGTTAGCTATTGTTAATTCCTCCTTGTCTACAGGTTGTGTCCCTTCCTATTTTATGCATGCTTCCATTCAGCCTATATTAAAGAAACCTAACTTAGATCCTGCTCTCCTTGACTGCCTTAATGCTATTAGGGTCTGGATGGCAGAAAACTCTCTGCAACTTAATGCTGATAAGATGGAGGTTGTGGTTGTTGCTCCAGAAAAAGTTGCCACTGTGATCACGCAGAGTTTTGAGTATAGCACTGCTGCTCACTCAAACCTGAGTAATTTAGGGGGGATATTTGATAAATCCTTGTCATATGACACCCATGTGAAGCACCTGACCAAATCTTGTTTTTTCCATTTAAGAAATATTAGTAAACTGAGATCTCTAGTTTCAACTGCTGAGCTGGAGATGATTATACATACCTTCATCTCATCTCGTATCTCCTCACTTAGTACTTCTGCTCTTAATCATCTGCAAGCGATCCAGAATGATGCTGCGAGACTACTAACCAGATCAAATAGACGCTCTCACATTACACCAATACTAAAACCCCTTCACTGGCTCCCTGTCACATTTAGGATCCAGTTTAAAATTCTAATTATTACTTATGGAGCATTACATGGTCAGGCTCCTGCCTATGTTGCTGAGCTACTTCATCCTTATCAGTCAGCTCGCTCTCTCAGGCCAAATGCGTTAAATTTGTTGTCTGTCCCTTGGACTTGCTTAAGACAAGAGGTGATCGAGCTCTTGAGGCCGTAGCACCTAAACTTTGGTCTGCTGAGTCTCTGGTTTCTTTTAAAAGCCAGCTAAAGAGCCTCCTGTTTAGACAGGCATTTGAATAACTTGTGTGCTCTAGCTCTGCATTTGTTTTATCATTGTTTTATTTTTGTGTATTACTGATGTGCACTGTTAGCAACGCATAATCTGAGAGTAATTTTTCATATCATAACATAAACCTTCTGCTATTAAAGAGTAAATGTGTTATGTAAGGTATATATTGTTTTCCTCATGCTGCACTGTTCTTCATACTGCACTATTTACATACTGCTAATAATTTGCTGCTGTAATTGAACTCATGTTACACTATATATATATATATACTTTTATGCTTTTATCTATTTTATATTCTTGCCACTTCTCTTGTGCTGTTGCAATGCCTGAATTTCCCCTCTGGGGGATCAATAAAGAATTATCTTATCTATATGCATGATTGGAAATGCTCAGTCATGGAGTTGCTGACATTAACTCACAAGTCTAGGAGCCTAGTATGATTGTTCTCTCCATAGAACAGATGAAAACAGTGGACTAGCAAAGATTGTATTCAAATAATTGTTAATTGCATTTTTTTCTCCATTCAGTCGACATTGGTCCCTTGGACCCTAGTAGGTACAGGTCTCTCTTTCCGCACCTGTCGTCATTTGAAGCAGAATCTATGTTGTCTAATTCCCTGACATTCAGAGAAACACACCCCTCTTGCCTCACCTTCAGCTGCCAGCTGATATCACCTCTCAAACATCACACATTGCCATGACAACACAAACCAGAGGATGAGCTAGGTGTTTCTTCATTGCTGGGAAGGAGATGATGTTCTCATTCAGTCCTTCCAATGTAGCAAATTAGCAATCTTGTATGAAACGATGTTATGAGCAAAGACTGCACAAAGCCAAGATAGCTGTCGCCTTTCACTTAACACCCAGCCTGGATGCTCCACTTGCACAATAATGGTCTCTTTATAGGACATAATTCTTATTTTGTCCCACAATCCTGAGCAGTAAAAAAGCCTTTCTTGTGAGGGGACAGCTGTGGCCACAGAGCTCCCTTCATCTGCTCTCTCTCCTCACAGGCAGTCAGTCTTTGGGCAGGCAGAATAAGGATCTGATTGATGCAGGCTCTTCCTACAGACACACAGTGCTGTCTTGACTTGATAAGCTGTTGATTAAATGGGGGCAGGAGATCCGCCGCAGGAGAGAGAGCTGCCTTCTAAAGAATGGAATTGTCCACTGATGTGAAGTCAAACTTGGTTTTCATCCAAAGCGTTTCAGAAAGTCTCAGCACTGTTTGAAACCTGTCTCTTGTCTGAACAGCATTCTGCCCTTTCAATTGTGTGGTATTATGCACACTGCATTTGACAAGTATCTGGGTGGGGATGAGAGAAAGATACCAATTTCTGAACTGGTGCGGAAAGCAGAACTGGATCAAATCTCCAAACTCCACGACTGTTGCTAGTTTTGTGGCAGTTCAGGAGACACAAATGGTAAATACATCAAAGAATTGTTAATTAAAATATCTGAGCATCTATTCTCAGACTTCCAAGAACAAGACTGAGATAGAGAAAATTAAAGTCGTGCCCCTCTCCCCAAAGACCATCAAAGACAGGGCCATAAAAATGTCAACAAGCATCACCAGTCAGCAAATCCAGGACATCAATTCAGCTCCAGCATACTCAATTGCCTGCAATGAGTCAAGCAATGATAACGATTTTGAGCAGACAGCACTGTTATGTGAACTCTGATGGGCCGCAGGAAAAAAAAGTTGATACCACTGACAGGCCGAACATGGGGGAGAGGACTTTTGTGAGGCTATTGTGGTCCATTTAAAAGTCAAAGAAATAAACACCAGTCACATGGTGTCAGTGGCTACAGATGGGGCACCTAGTATGAGAGGGACACAAGAGATTTGTGGCTTTACTACAGAAGTCATTGAAAGCTGCTTACGTTTCACTGCATCTTGCCCAAGAAGGGAGGGGGACTGTCATGACATATATTTGTTGCTTACATAGAACATGTGAAAACTTCCTTGCAAAGCAAAGGCCTGACCTATCCAGAACTGGAAGATTCCGACAGGCTGAAAAGTTGCATGATGGACATGACAAGTCCACTAAAGACGCTGAACAAAAGTCTCTGGGAAAAGGGAAGCATGGCCCTGCAGATGCTGGAGGACGTTTGAGCATTTGAGTTACAAGCTGACTGTTCACCAGAGATATACAGCGAGGCATGCTATCTCACTTTGCCTCCCCGAGAGAGTTTAGAAAAGGACATAATCACATCAGTTGCGATTATTTGCAATATGCGAGCATCAGAATGCAAACTACATTTGCATTCATATATTAACATAACATATTAATGAATGCTCATTTAGGCCTATTAGTAGTGTTGGCTAATTCAGACTTAATGGGCTTCATTAGAAGGCACAAATACATAGCTGAGCTTCAAAGTTGCTGGGTGATACCAGGGAGGGCTGTAAACCTTTCTTGAGGTTAGCAACCACTGCTAAATTCTCAGCCATGAGTGGAAAGTCCAAAAGCCTGGGCCTTGACAAAATACAAACAAACAGTCTGCACTTAATGTCCATGGAGCTTCCAGTGGTTAAGCACAATGTTTCAAGGGTAGAGCTCACCTCCTTAAGCTCTTCCAAGATGTACCTAATTTGGATGGTCAAAATTGTGGCCAGTTCCTACAGCAGCAATAAGTGCAAGTGGGGTAGCAGAAACACAAGGAATGGACCCAAATGCACCCAAAGACACCAGAGATAGGACTGGAGCACAACAATGAAATGTATTCACACCAAAGAAAATCCACAGACTTACTGGATAGTCAGTCAGACAAGGGTCAAAAACAGATAAGGCAGTCTAAACAGGCAAACAAATCCAATCAGGACCAGGTAGGAATGGAAGTCCAAAAACAGGCAAAGGCCCAGGTTCTTCAGTAAAACGGATCAAGGTGCAGAGTGAGTAAATGTACTGTATGTATTCTGAATGTTTGGGACAAAAATAATTCATTCTTCAAATAGTGAGTAGGGGGTTCATTCCCCTCGCTGTGTCATATATGTGTCTTCTGTTCCAGCCCACTCATCTTAATAAAGCTTCTGACCACCAAGTCCAGGACCCCTTTGTTTCCATGGAGATGTCACACTGCCATTGCCATTACACTGCCAGGCAGAGTGGGTTAATGTACTGAGTGATGTCACCAAAGCTAAAGGGCTGCTGTGTGTCATTAAAATGGAATCTTAAACATAAACCACATTACTCAGAAATATTTACCTGCACTACTGTCTTTTTGTCTAAATTATTGTCATGCTAAAGTTTGAGTTTCCGTACTCTGCAGCTATTTTCTTTGTGTGTTGAACAATTATATTGTTACTGGTAACAATGGCCTGCCTTTTTATTAAATCCAACTAAAGTAGCACCTCCTGGATGCAAGAGGGCATTTACTGAAAATAATGTTTTAATGACAGGCTGAGATTACTGTAATGCTGCAACTAGACAGTAGTAAATAGAATCATTTCAATTCATTTAGATGTATAGACGTAGATGATGTCATAAAATTGCCATCTGTATTGCTGATGATTATCTAAATGAAGTATATGATGTCTTGGAAGTCATTTTGTTTGAGTTGTTTTTGCTGTTGTGTTGTGAAAATAAAGCAGACTGACCACAGGGGAGTGGGAGTAGTACAGATGAACCAATCCAACTTTTCTTCTCCTGATCTGATACTGACTACAAGTCGGATAACAGTGTTCAGACAGTACATTTTATAATGACATTAATGAAGAAATTGAATATATTGTTGATCTGTTAAGCTTTCCTGATACCTGATCAGCTTAAGGAGAGAGAGGCCTCCACAGGTAGTAAATATGAGATTTCACCATGTATTCAGAAACTAAACCACTAACAAAAGTAAATCATCTGCTGATTGTGGGAACTGTCAAGGAAGTGATATCATCAGCGATTTACAAGTAACCTATATAATTGTGCAAGATGAATTTGATAACGATGGCAACATATAGTTTTATCAGTTTTACCAAGTGCAGGCAATATATCAGAGAGTGAAAAGGAGTTAAAACAGAGCACTGTTGTAGATTAAAGTTGTTCCTCATTACAAAGTAAGCGAAACATAGCAACGACCCTGAGTACAAGATGTCTCTCTTTCGCTCTGTTTATTATTATTCATGACAGACGAGTTTCAGTCACAGCCTGGAATAATAAAGCTTATAATAACTTATTTCCTCTTTGTGACACCAGAGAAATAAATGCATATGGTTCAGTAAAGTGCAGCATGAGCAGGTGTCAGTCACCATAATTTTTATTCAACTTAGCTGAGAGGTTAAAGTCCTTGAATGAAGATGTAGTATATGTCGATATTTGATGTTTCATGATGGTGCCATGGATGGCAGCCTCGGTAGTGCGCTCTCTGGTACTTTTTCTGTTGCTGTTCGCCCACTCTGATCACATTCACCAGGGAGGAACTTTTAAACATCAGACAATCCACTGGTCAAACTTTTTTTCTGTTTTTCACTGAACCAAAAAGTTTCATTGAGCTTCTAATTGGAGGAGCAGCAGCTCTATATGGGATTAGCAGGAGACACAGATGGGCAAAGCAAGCTGGGGCGCTTGTTAAGCTGAGACAGAGGGGATTTCGAACCATGTTCCCATTAATTCATCAGGCGAATGTCCCCTCTCTGGCCAACAAGATGGATGAACTGCTGGTCCTCAGCAAAATAAACACAGACTTTTGCAGATCTGCGCCCTGTGCTTTACCAAAACCAGGCTTGGTGAGCACATTCCGGACTCAACACTACATCTGTTTGGCTTCCAACTCCTCCAAGTGAGCAACATAACAAGTGGTCAGGTAAAACCAGGGGAGGTGGAATCTGCTACTCAGTTAAAAAGGTTGGTGTACAGATGTCACAGTGTTAAAGAAATGCACTTCCCACTAATTTCATAGACTAAATAGAATAAAACTTTTTATTCAATGCAGGACTATCCCTTGTTTATTCTGGTCAGTGTTTCCATCCCACCTCAGGCTTGTGTTAGTGAAGTGTTACAACACCTGCCTGACCAGATAAAAACCATGGCGTATAAACATCCCTGCTCATTGTTCTTGTGGACTTTTACAGAGAAAACCTCAGCCATGATCTACCAAAATACAGACAGCACACCAGGGACAAAAACACTCTGGACCATTGCTACATGATCCATTGCCTTTCCTGTCAGAAATTAAAATCTGCTAAGCCTGTGGTTAAGACGTGAACCAGAGTCAAATTCCTCTTATGTGTACACATACCCAATAAAGCAATTCTGATCCAGATTTAAGAGTTGTTATTTCTGTAAGTTGACTTATGACAACACGTACAGCTGCATCATCCGATCTACGCTTGTCACAATTTTGTTTCACTCTGACACAGGACAATGACACCTCCTTTTTTAAGTTGTAGCAGTAGAAGAGAAAAACCCATTCATGACCACAACACCAAAACTATTTGAATTACTGAAGCAATCAGAGATGTGGAATGCTGGAATCAGGCTAAAAATCAACTTCCATAGGAAATTTCATGGAAATTTGTCGAGCAATTGATTAGATATCTTGTGTCTAATGGGTTCAAATTTGTGGTTTGTTTTTTGTTCTGTTTTCAGTTCAGCTCGGTTTACACATTATGCGTCTTTATGGCAAGCCTAGCATAAAAGTTTTTAATGTTGTTTCATCCTCCTACAGACAGAGCAGAGAATCAACAGCATCCGTTTTACGTACGTGTGTGTCTCATATTGTGTAACATATTGTGTGTCAAGAAACAATATCAGAGAAGAAGTGCATTGAGTGCATCATTTATTATTTATGTTGGGTGAATCATGTTCTTTGTACATGTGTGATGTGTGTGGTGTGTACAATATAACCATCTAAGCTGGAAATATAAGTGTCTTGTGTGTGTTAGTGTGCACATGCATCAACTATAAATGGCTGTCCTGAGGCTGCACATGTTCTGTGTGGAGCTGTGTGCGTCCGTATTGCCATGGCTGGTCTGTGGGTGAGAGCATGAGGTCATCAAACATTTATGTTGGCTGTGTGGCTGTGTGGAAACGAACTACATCATGCTCCTTCCTCCTCATCTCTCTCTTTGTCTCTGACTCTCCATTAACTCTGCCTGTGGTTATCAGAGTCAGACTGACTTCGTAATGAGTAGGTCTCCCAGCCAGAGCTGCTCTCTGGCTCTGGCCTTTCAAACAGACATCAAAATTGGAATCAAATGAACCCACTGCATGTTAAGCTGCTATCAATGAATTGAATCATGAAACCAGAACCTTTCAAATGAAAGAACCCTAGAATTGTCATACCTTTTATAAATATATATAGCAAATAATAATAAATACAGTGTGGATTGCATTGTGCCTGTGCTTCTTTAGTCTTGGGTTTAAAAGACTTTAGTGTGGCAGCAGCTAACAGGCAGTCAGTCAGACTCCTCAGCTGGGCTGCGGACTACTAGGGGCACTAATGAGCGAGACATGGTGCCACATGTGTCTGAATAATTAAACTGTTTCCATGAAGACAAGTAAACCTCTATGTCTGCTGCTGTGGCCACAACAAACCGTCCCAATAACCATTCAACCTATATTCAATTTAAAACAGCATAAAGAGAAGATGTGTAACATTCAGAGAGAAAAACCTTGTTCTGTTTTTTGTAAATATACACTCTCTGTATGCAATATGTTCCAAAAAAGTTGGGGCAGGGGCATGTGCAACATCACCTTTTCAACACTCAGTAAGCATTTGGGAACTAAGGACACAAATTGTTGAATTTTCGAGAGCGACTCCTTTACTACAAAGCCACGCTTGAAATGTGGACTTGTCAGACCACACCACACTTTTCCACTTTGCGTCAGTCCATCTCAGATGAGCTCGAGCCCAGAGAAGTTGGATGCAGTGATGAGCTATGTTCATTGAAGTATTGAGTTTTTCGAAGTGTTCCTGAGCCAATGTAGTAATATCCTTTACACAATAGCTGTCACTTTGTAATGCACTGCCGGCTGAGAGATTAAAGGTCACAGGCATTCAATATTGGTTTTCAGCCTTGCCCCTTACGTGCAGAGATTTCTCCAGATTCTCAGAATCTTTTGATGATATTATAGTTTGTAAAATGGTGAAATCCCTGATTTCTTGCCTTGAGAAATATTGTTCTGAAACTGTTAGACTATTTGCATTTAACCTCAGCCCATACTTGCTTCTTAATGATAATGATATCCCTTTCCTACCTAATCATGATACTGTCACCTGTTACCAATTAACCTGTTTACCTGGGGAATGTTACAAACAAGTCCTCTTCTTTACCCTGTCCCAACTCTTTTGGAACATGTTGCTGGCATCATATTCAGAATAAGCATATGTATAAAATCAACAAAAGTTGATGAGGTAAAAATATATTGTCTTTGTACTGTTTTCAATTGAATAAATGTTGAAAAGGATCTGCAAATCATTGCATTCTGCTTTTATTTACATTTTATACAGCATCCAAAATGTTAGGGAATTAAGGGTTGTACCTCTTACAACCTGGCTGCAAATTCAACCAGTTAAAAGATAACATTCATCTTAATACAACACAAACAAGTACACTGAAAGAGTTATGGGTCATGTTTCCTGTCCATACTGATACCTCCATAGAGCTATTATAGAAAGATCTGAGGCTTCAGTAGTCTGGAGTTTGACAAGTAAAGTGGATATCTTGGCCCTAATGTATAGATTGTTGGTGTTCTGTTCTGGCAACAAACCTTTGTCCCTCCACCGGGACTCCTCAAGAAACTTCATGTGTGAAAATGCAAAAAGGGAATTTTGCATACATGTACAAGTCTATAACCTAGGAAATAAAAACTCAACTGTGTTTCAGCTCTGTTTGTCAGTTGTCTGTCTCTCAGACAACTAATGGAACAAATTCTGTTCACTTTTAATCAATATGGCTCACTACACTACTAGCTTCTTTATTATTTATTATTATTTATTACTGTGACCCAAAATGTCCTTTTAAGGCCTCAGTCTGCTTCAAAGTGCTCCACCAATGAGCAAACAACTTCTGAAACCCCCTCCCTTACACACCTTTCCAACATCAGATCAATATCATTGTCACCCACAATGCAACTTGACTGCTGACTGTTTGGCAGCGGGCTACAGAGTTCTGGTGAGCAGATTTTTTTTTCATTTTCAAACTTATAGTTTTCAGCCCCAACAGACGCTGACTGAAATTTGTGATGTCTGACATCCCAAATGTTTGGCATGGTACAGAAACAATCAAACAAACAAACAAAAAAACGAATTATAGGGATCGAAGGAAATGATCTGCTTCCAGCTAACACCCAGTCAAAGTAAAAGCTTGCCCTCCATCACTTCCATGTGCCAATTAGATGAGCAGCTTTGTCAGTGGGCCCATTGGCAGGAAGCAGGCACCTTTGGCCTCTTGTAGTGTCTAATTTAGCCCTCTCTATGATACAAGGGCCTCTGGTGTTCAAGGTAATCCAATCTGGGGCCTCTCCCTGCTCTTTCTGCTTGGGCGGGACCATGAATGTCTTGATCAGGACCTGAAAAGCATTTTTTTCTCACAGAGGGACAACAGATGGTGCAAGATGAGGAGGGCTCACCTTCCCAACCTCTGACTCTCCCACTCCTGCCTATGTAATCCTCTCCTCTCTGACATCCTCGTCTCCACTGCCATCCTTCTTTTTTCTCGTTCTTCTCATTCTCTGTCCCAAACCACTTTGTGGCCTGATGTCTCTCTGCTGCTGTTTTATCTTTCCCCTTCACTTCTCCTGGAGGTTTTCTTTGTGACAAAAAGTATGAGAGTCACTTAGCTGCTCCTACAGAAGGTCACATATCGGGCCCAGTCATGCAATCAGAAAACAAACATATGCAAACTTCAACATGATCAACACGAACAATTAGATGCTGGTGTTGCAGTGAACAATTTAGAGAAGAGGGTGACTACATAAAAAACCCTAAATCTAAGTGTCTCTACGACAATCTCAATTTTTTTGCCAATCCCAGTCCCAACTGATACGTAAGTCTTTAAACATCTGCCTGATTTGACATATTTTTCAATTAAAATTTTTATTGATCTTTTCCCACATAATACAGCTACACATGCACACTTAGGCTCCAGTAAGCTAATGTTGAATGTTTATTAAAAGGGGGAAGCAATTCAAATATGTTTGACAGCAGAATCCTTCCAATGAGAGATAATATATTCTGCACCACAGCTTTCCTTTCGTGATATAATATTTTGTATAGTGTCCAATTGTATTTTGTACAATATTTGTGTGGTCGGAAGCTTTGGGATTAGGTTTAGAATCAGACAACTTTTTGTCACAATAGTGAACTAAACATCCAGAAGGGGTTTTAAGGCACCTATGCCCAGGGCCTATTGTTGTATTGTATTGCCCTACTGTCTCAAAATCTGTTCAAGAAAGAACTAAAATGTACTTTCAAACTTTTATCAATGTTAATGATTCTAGATTGCTGATTCTAGGCCGCAGTATTGTATAACTTTCAGGAAGAAAAACTGCATTTGTTGGGGACTATCAGCAGCAGATGAATCCACCTTTGTGGCTCTAGTGAGTATTTGGGGCAGCAAGACAGTGTGTGTAGTTTATGTGGGACTGAGTCAAAAAAAAAACTACAGTGTCTGTGTGTGTACAGGGTAATGAAGGAACATGTCACCCAGTGCAAAAAGTGTGGCTCATTCATGTGTTTTTAATAGTTTTGGAGATCAGTGGAGCTCGATGGCACAGAGGAATAAGATATATCAGGCTTGGACACATGCATAGTACTTGTTAGCAGGACACATATATTATTATTTGGGTCTTTTCATCAGATTTCTTGACAATAAGAAAGCATTGGTCATCATCCTGCTAACACTGTTCGAATAACCCACACTCACCCACTCTATATTCATAAACACACACTATTACTCTCATACTGTAAATGGCAAATTGAAAATTGAGGGTTTAGTGTTTTGTGTTGACCTGTTAGCACTGCATCTCTCCCTCACCCTCCTGCTTCCATAAATCTACATACTGATGTAGCTTATGGTTATGGAAGATGCCTCGCAGATGCATGATCCATAATCTGGCCAAACACAGCTAACAACTGAAGTATCATTACCACCAATGCCAGAGAAATGAATAAGCACGGAGGGATTAGAGTTTTAGAATTGTTAAATATTAAGTTAAATTTGAAAGTGAAAAAATATGATATATGCTTTGGTATTGTGATTTAGTCCTAACACAGAAATTCTAACAACAATTAGCATCTTTATTTATATAAAAACAGCATTGTCTTATTCAAATGGACAAAAAATGATTAATCAAGTTTTAGATGTGTGTCTAATCATTTCATTTCACAAGGTGCAAGAGCCCACAGGAGAATGCAGAGTCAGCAGTGTGAGGCCAGTTAATGGATGTAGACACAAATGATCCAATATACAAATGCCTGTGATTTGACTTTGGAGATTAAAATGGAATAAAAGTGAAACACCATGTGGAGAGAAAGCTTTATGGCGCTTTGCTCTGATCTTTGACCTCCCAAAATCCCTAAAAAATGAGAATTATGCTCTTGCTACAACAAATGGTAACAGCAGACAAGGCACAGAGCCTACCACTATTTGTCAGGAAAAGCTACTGTAAATTCAAAGGAGTTATGTTCTACTAAACTGTTGGACAGTGTGAATATAATAATTACTGTATTTACATAATATACTGGATTTACATTAAACATGACCTCACAACTAGCAGGGCGGTGGCCAGGATTTTAAAAGTACTAAGGTCTTCAGTCCAAAGTCCCCCAATGTATCCCCAGTCTCACAAAGGTCTAAGCAGACAGTAGCAGTTGTAGTAATGGCAGTAATGGTGGCAGTTGCAGTGACAGTACTAGTAGTAGTAGCAGTTGCATTAGCAGTGGTAGCAGCACTAGTGGGACAACAGAAGCGGTGTCAGATGCAGTAACAGTAGCTGCAGCAGTGAAGGTGGCACTAAAATAAAACAAAGTCAAGGACTACCTTTTTTCAACATGTTACATTGTAAAAATCAGGAAAATCTTCTCTCAAAAAGATGCAGAATAACTATACATTTGTTCCTTCCAGGCTCAATTATTGCAATTTCTTCATATCAGGGGCCCCCAATAAGTCTCTAAAGATTCTTGAGCTGATCCAGAATGCTGCCACACCTGTCCTGACAAGAACTAGGAAAAGAAAGCAAATCTCTCCAAAATTAGCTTCTCTAGACTGACTCCCTGTAAAATCCAGAATAGAATTTAATATCCGTCTCCTCACCTACAAAGCCGTTAATGGTCAGGCACAATCATATCCTATTGGCTCAAGTAGGCCTGAACCATGCTTTAGTTATGCTGCTATAGGCCTACACTTACTTTACGTCTCTATACAGATTTGATTTAGAAGCAGTAAGAGTAGTTATAGCAATAGTACTAGTGGCAGCAGCAGCAGCAGCAGTAGTAGTAGTAGTAGGCTACCTGTTGTAGTATAGTGGCAGTCGTGATACAAATAGTTGGTTGTTGCTAAGTGCTGTGCTCGGCTGCTGGATGTAATTGTATGATGATCCAGCAGCTGAATGTGAGTTTTAAGTGTCCTTTGTGGATCACACTACTGTACATGCAGAGCACACTGAGATAAATATTGTTAATCTTCACAGTTCTGTCCTTATTGACCCATCAACGTAAAGTTATTGTCAGATGTAACACGATGAACCACAGTGTACTTTTCTATGCTGATGGAGCTGAGAGCTGGGATAGATCAGACCCCTCTATAGAGGCATTCATCTGATCACTGAGCACACTGACTGTGGGCTGCCCATTACTGCAGATGGTAGGCCATCAAGTCCATTGAGGCATCCTCAAAGGAAGGCACAGCTGCAGCACACACACAGACAGACAGACACACACACACACACACACATACACACGTAGCATTCGAAGAGTACACACACCCTCTACTCTTTCAGCTTGGACCAGTAACCTCAATCAGAAACCTCAGTCTCTGTGTCTTTTACACACACAACATGCCTGTATAGTATTATGAACGACAGAGGCATAAGTGAAAACTTGTGTTTGAGTTTTGTCTGGAGCACATTTCATTATTAATTTTTTGCCGTTGGTCACAAACATCTCTCTGGAAACAGGAATTTGTAATGGTTGGTTGCATTGCATGAATTATCAGGCAGACGCAGACACAACCAAATACACAAACATGCTGCAAATACAGACAAGGGTTTCCAGAGGACACGAAAAAATGCTGAACACGGCTTGGACATCCCTATTGTTGCCACGGTTTGTGACTCATGAAGTTATTTAAGTCAGGTCCATGTATCATCCATTTAAGCTTATGTTGTGGATTTCTGACTTCTGCTACAGGTCTACTATGCTCACATGCTGAAAACGACTACTGCATGTACCTCGCAGAAAAAAGACCTGTAGATTACCTGTAGCATGCATGATAATCATATAGGCATTATTAGACCAGAAATATTCCCAGTGTAGTCTACAGAAGGCCAAGTATTGCAATGATAAAGAGATAGCCTCAGCTCTGATGTTTACAATGTTACACATTATACCATATTCCATTTTTTAACGGTGAGGAGATTTTTTTTACTTCCATCATTGATATAGAAAACAAAGATAAAAAGGTAGCTCACACACAGATCTTCAGGACAAGGTTGACTAATTTCAATGTCATCAATTTATCTGGTCATGTCAACCTTTTTTTTATTTGTATGTTGCCACCCACCACCACCACCACTGATGAAAGTGAGGATGAGCAGTTCTGAGACTTCGGTGGTGATGAGGGACTCTGGGAGTCGGAAATAGAACTGATTCACCAGCAGTTGACAGGGCACATTTTGGAACGGGTTGGTCACTGTGCTGTACTTACCAAGTCAGGCAGTAATTCTCTTACAGGTTAGGGTTAAAGCTAACTGCTAATGAAGCTGCCTTTACAACCATGGCCACAAGACGCAGCTGCACGACCTGAGAATGCCAAATCAAAAAGCTTTATTGTCTCTCCATTTTGCTGCATGGGATAACTGGTGGGTGTCTAAACTCTGATGTATAAAAACACATTGAAGAGGGCAAAAAAAGTGCAAAACAAAATAACAAAAAACCTGACTTCAGTAACTTCATGAGTCACAAATCATACCAACAACAAGTGTGTCCAAGCCATGTTCAGCAGGCTTAATCCTCTGGAAATACTTCAGTTGTAGTTTCATTCATTGGTTTTGTCCATTGTGTATTTGGTTGTGTTGTGTCTATTTGCAGCATGGTTTGTACATACTGAGCACGGTGACGATGTTTTCCTAATTTGCTTGTGTTTGTCTATTTGCATTCATTTTCTTATGATGCTGTGTGCTGAGCTCTCTTGGCCAACAGGTAAACTAGGTTTGAGGTTTCCATTACAGAGTTTGTCCACCAGAGCTCTGACAAGGATTTTTAGTCATTTACTCTTTACTCTGTAAAATGTCCTGCTCAATATGTATCTCGGTCACAATGAAATAAAATAAAATAAGACAGATGGATAGATAGTATTTGTTATTATCTATCTATCTATCTATCTATCTATCTATCTATCAATAACTAGAACATTATTGGATTGGAACTCTGCCTATACTGTACATTAATAATGAAACAAAGCATCAAGTCTTTAAATTTTGTGACTTCCTGGCCCTCCACCCTCATCCATCCGACCTCATGCTGAGTGGTTTCTGGCAAGCCCATACACCCTGAAATGATTATGTCATTTTTGCAGTTGCAGGGTCAGGCGAGCACTGCTTAACCAAAAAGACAGCTGCGATCAGACCTGATACCAGGGACTGCGTGTGCTGATGTTCAGTGTCATAATTAACATGCGGCCCTCTTCTGCAAAACTGCATGACAACAAGCACTCTGCAGCCACAGGCCTTTTACACACACTGACACACCAAGACAATGACGCTGTGCATGCCTTTGGACAAACATTTGCTTCCATAATGGCAAGACAATAATAGCTCAATGCCCTTGTTCGCCCTTTGGTCAAATGAACAGTCAGTACGGAGAAGGCTGATTGTTTTTCTGATGAGAAATGCCACAGCACGTCCCCGTCGTTTTGGTGAAATGCACACAGCTGTTTGTGCAACAACTTCAGCCTGTCTGAGTTGTCTGTGTCATTCTTACCTTTCTGGATAAGAGCTTCGATTTCTTGATCGAAGCCCAGCCGATGGCATTTCCTCCACAGCCCCATGTTTGTTGAGTTGTATTGCCTGCTGCACTCATCCGCGGCGCTCATGGCGAACAGCTGCCGCCGGTGTCGGGCCAGCAGCGGCTTCTCCTCCCAGCGAGGCAGGCTGCTCCGGCTGGCTCGCAGCGGCAGGCTGTTGTTGGGGATGTAGATGAAGCCCGGGTCCTTGCGGCGGCTGGAAAAGCTTCGGCAACGGTCCCTGTACCTCCTGGCGTCAGTCTCGTACCAGTGGTCGGAGCACATCGCCACGGCCAGCATCCCCAGGGCGCAGAGAGAAAGAGAAAGCCCGGCGTAGAGCAGCAACTTCCCGGCAGCCATGCTCGCTTCTGTCACAGCCGCATCAGCACCTCGACAGACGGACAGCTCCTCTGCGGCTTCCCCGCCACTTCAGCTCACATCACCTCTGGAGAGCAGCGCCAGGACCATTATCGAGACGGAGAACTCGGTGCAATTAGAAGGCAAAGCTTTTTTGATTAACACAGCTCGCTGTCCGAATGAAAACGTGAATCCCTATATTGTGGTTTTCTGTTACACCGTCCTTCCTGCGTGCTCTGCGCTGCAGCAGCTCGGCAGAGACAGAGAGGCTGATCTTATCTGAGCCCCGGATCTTCAGCATCCATCCGTCTGAGCAGGGCGACACCAACATGCGGAAACACATCACATGCACAGCGTCAGTTAAGCACAGGTGTGTCTGCATATGTATGCAGAATGTACATTTTACACATATGTAAACCCTTGCTGCATAACCCACCCACTAAAATGTTGATGGACAAAAAAGAGGAAGCTGGAGGAACGGCTAGAGAATCGTGCGGCTGCATGTAGCCGAAGCCATACTAAAGCAGAACAATGATAAGCCTGAAATGAAAAGACAGTTTAAAAATGATGTACCTGATGTATCCTGATGCAGTACATCCGCAGAAGGAGAGCACAGCGATCGGCGAGCACAGTCAGCATACCGAGTAGGATTGATAGGATCACGGCAGCTGCTACCGAGCAGGCCTATCCACGGACCAATCACCAGCAGTCTGTCTGCAGGAGCAGCGCGTTAGCTTACCAGCTACATGATGTCTCACTGAACAGTCATGAACTACCACCACCGCTGTTTATAACATACATTACCGCTGGAAAATGTCCCACTGTTGTTTGCACTCAAATCATGTACATCAACATAGTCGTTTGAAAATAACAGTATAAAATTTGAATTTTACTTGAAACTGTAAGTATTTTTTGCTAAGATTGCTCGAACCACTAATGCACATTTTAACACTGAAATGATCAGGCCTTAATGTTGTGTCTTTTAGAGAGTCTTCAGGCTTTTATGACTTTTTATGCAAGCTAGATATAGTGCTTATATGGTACATTTTGCAAAATACATACATACATACATTTGTGCTTCCCTGAAGTAATTACTTATTATTAACTAAAACACCTAATGAACAGAAAATTGGAGAAGTGGTGGGGTCAGTCGGAGCCCACTAAAGCAGTGCTGGGCCCAGCCTCTTTAAGGCCCTATGTAGGAGACTATTATTATTATTATCTTCTATTTTACAGTGTACCTACCTACTACTGATTTTCTTGGCTTGAACTTGGCTTCTATCCAGCGAGGCCTTCTGCCACTGTTTGAAGCCCCTGAAAACTTAATCCAAATCTTAAGTGTGTGGCTATAACATTAGATATTATTGGCTAAGTATGCAACAATCAAAGTAAAAAAAAAAAACATTTAAGGTATAATTTATTAAGATTCTAACACTTAAAAACTTATCAGGACAGTAGCCAATCATCACTAGAGTTTGATTCCAAAGCAAAACTCCGTCTGATGCACAAAAACATTTGACATCACCTCTTTCTAACTGAGCTCCATGCACTTCAAATCAGAGAGAATTATATAAGAAAAGAAATCTGTTATAAGAAATAACCTAGGTCGACTGTTCTATCTTTGGCAGTATTTGTGCTGGACCACATCACTCAGAAAGAAACTGATAAAACTGAGGAAATATGTTTTCAGTGCTTTTAAGGTCCTTTCTTATATTTTACCAATTCATCCAGTTAATACTATTATACCGTAGCTGCTTCTATTACCACTATTTGCTACATAGAGGACTATGTTTAGTGTCCCTCATTGTCAACATGAAGATTTTGAGTGTGTAAATTTATTCACCATATGCTTCCCTCAAAATACCAATGAAACAAAAAAAGTAGTGTCCATGGCATATACAGTCTCACCGTGCAATGTATCACCTTCTTTAAATGCAAAATTAACAATCATGGGACACTCCAGCCATCAATGATAACACAAGATCACAATGATTCATAACTGTTGGAAATCTCTTTTTGTTTGGTATCACAGCCTACAGCTTTACTGCTTTGGTTCAGCGTCACAGCTCTCATGGACCTGCTTTTCAGCAGCAGTAGGCAGCTGTCTTCTGAGGAAAAAGCTCTGATAAACCCACTGTACTCTACCTGCTCAGCACCAATCAGCAGACAGACATAGTTAGAGACTAGCTGCTGAACACAGTGCAGCATTTAGCAGGTAAAGAGTCAGATATTCTTTTCAGATGTTGATGGAGACTAAAGCCAAAACTAAACTAGATTAAATCTTGGACAGAAGCATGACTACAAATTAATGATGATTTTGTTCTGAGTGTGCTTGATGTGTTAAAGGACCAGCATGTAGGATTCAGTGGCATCTCGTGGTGAGGTTGCAGATTGCATTGACGGCTGTAATGTGTGGGGCATAAAACCACTGCAGGAAGGGGGGTGGATGACCAGAGGAAAAATATGGAGTGAATCAAAGTTGAACAAATAGGATTTATGTAGGTGAAATAAAAAACAAGAGTTTGTTGGTGCTATTGTGCTGACCTTTGGATCCCTTGTTAGTTGCTTCCCCTATCATTGTTAATGACTGTTAAAAATTGTGGGGTGGGGACATGAACTTCACACTTCTATTCCCACTACTGGTAGGGCTCCAAGACCAGCAAATTCAGTCATCAATATGCTGTTCATTCTATCTGCTACTTTTGTACGGTGGGTACAATAAACATTGACAAGAAAAGTTGTTAAGTATCTGAACAACTATGAAGTGCTGTTTACAAATTAAATAACATGGAGGTTTGTTTGCTCTGCTGAAACCCAAGGGCCGAGGGACGAGGTGCCTCTAATTAATCTTGAGCTGTCAATGCCAGAGTCTGTACTGTAAGTCTGTATTACTGGCCCATTCATTTCCTGTGTTTTCTGTCAGGCAGTGGCACTCTGTGGAAGTCACTAAAGCTTTGAAATTGTCCAGAAGAATCTGTGGATGCAATTTTCAGTTTCTTCATATCTGGCGCCCTCTTCTGTTAATAAATTGTAAAGTACAATAGAAACTGATGCAGACTACTGCTGCCATGTAGACTGAACAGACAGCTGTCACTGAAACATACTGCACATATAAATTCTACAAATTCACAATAAACAAAACAAAGTCAAAAAGTAGACACATAGGATACTACAATACATCTTGAGGGCAGCATTATTTCACACATTGAGTCCCAATCTTCTATTTTTTGAACACATAAGATACAGGTATATTTGCAGATCAACTCACTCAACTCAATAACTTAGATTTATTTGTTACATAATGTTGATCTGATATCCCTGATGCTCCTTAGATTGGTACCAATCATTTTCTGGGTGGTTTTAATCACCTCCTGCAGAGGAGGATGGGCTCTGTACAACCCATGACAATATTTAATATTTTTAGTCAGGATGCTTTCTATCTCTCCTCTGTAAAAGTTAACAAGAACTTGGGATGGCCAAAGTGCTAAGTTTGCCAATACGTTTCATGGGGGAGATTGTGTTGAATGCCGAGCTGAAATCAACAAACAACAATCTGATGGTGGTATTGTTATTTTGACTGAGTGAAGGGCAGCTGAGATGGCATCATTTGTGGATCTGTTAATTCTGAACGCAAAATGGTGAGGGTTTAGGCTGGCTGGGATGTTGTTTTTGATGTGCTGGAGAACCTGTTTCTCAAAGCACTTCGTCAGGGGGTAAGTATTAGTGGGGGTTGTTGTTTAGTCCACACAGTGCAGACTAGAAGGTACATGGACAATGCTGGCTGAAGAAGGTGGAAACACTCTCCTGTGATAGTCATATGATAAAAATACCAATAATAATATAATCTACCTCACTGGCTAGATGTTTAGAACATGGCCAAGGATCAGGCAGCTTTACTCATGTTTACTACAGGTTCCAGTTACACATATTGTTGAGGAGGATATGAAAGTAGGTTAGAGACACTGATATGGCAGCCTTAGGAATGTTCGCAAACTGACTGTTAGCGGGTTAGAGAAAAAACAGTCTATAGCCATGATACTTGTGGCTCTGTGAAGCCGCACAGTGCGCTTTGTGATAAATGCAAACATCGACATGCTAAAATGATCACAATAGAAATGTTAACATGCTGATGTTAAGCACAGATATAATAATTACTAAGTTTGTCTTGGTTTAGTGTGTCATTGTGTGGCAGGTTGTTGGTCATAAATCAAAGTATTGGAAAAATTTTGACCTGATGATGGAGAGAAGGTTAAGGCATCACCAAAGTTATTACAGTTCATCCTGAGGGGAACATGAAATGTATCTATCCAATAGTTGTAAGCACATCAAGTAGCTCTTGAAAAATTTTGCAGGATAAGTGTAAACCTTGATCTGCTGCTTACACTAGAAAAAGTGCCATGACACCAAAGTCATTCATTCATCTTGTAAGAACCATGAATTGACTTTCATGGCAATTCATCCAGAATTCAGCCAACTGACCAACAGACTAGCACAACCCAGAGCTACATACTGCTAGCATGCTGAAAAAGAGCTACACAGTCAGCAAAACTCTTTTTTTACCTGAGCTGTGACAGGTAGGTTGACTGTGTATAGCAGAGGTCTTGTGTTGAAGAATACAACCTGTATGAAAATCCTGAAAAAGGTCCTGCTCCCTTTGAGATATCTTTTTATTTATATTGTGGCGTATATGTGACATTGTGACATATAATGTGCTATATTATAAAATAAAACACAATGCGACATTCAAACAAACATACGTAGCCTACTTACGTACTGACACTAACTTTGAAGAGAAAATAACACACAGCTGACCGATAACCGGAACTTCCTGTCAAACCCCCGGTTCCCTGAAGAGATACGGACTTCCTGCCAGCGCGTGATTGCATAGAATAGACATTAGAATACATCATTGTCTGAGGAAAGATTGTCTGCTTTAAATTAATGACAACTAACTGAAACACGTATGTGTAATTTATAAAACAAATAAAATAAAATACCGCTTAACAACGAAACAGGAAGTCAAAGCAACTAACCAATCAGCTCCACGGAAAATGTGTCATGCGCGTCGGGGTCTCTGATGGCAGTATGGCGTGTGAAGGTTAACTTTGCCGAAAACATTAGTACAGCAATCTAACTACTTGTCATTAGAGTAGGGTTTAATTGCGTTTGACCCGTGTTTATCATTAAACAACAGCGTGTACTTCACAGGGTACAGACTAAGGTAAGACATCATGTGGCACCCAGGCTAACTGAGCACATGAAGTGCTGTCATCCATTAGATTGTTGCATGAAGGGCTTTCAACAGGGTAAGTAAAAACCCTGAAGTCTGTTAACATCGAGTTTTGAAGTCGGTGTGATAATCGACACATGTGGATAGATGGACAGTCATCATACTGACAACATGGCTGCTTTCATAATGTAGATCCTAGTATAACGCATTTAAGATATGGTTTCCAAGTATCTTTTCTACCAAAGGATGTTTAGGTCAATATTTGACCATCATAGTGACGAAACATTAAGAAAATTATTTTATTATAATCCTTAAATCTAGACTATCTTAAATTCTGTTGCATGGTATTTTTTATGAGTTTTGTTTTATGACTAAAATAGTAATGCTGAATATTTTGCTGATATATATATATATATATGCTATTTTCGAATCAACTGAAAAGTTTAGTTTAGTTACTAATTCACAGAGCTCAGCAAAAGATTGGGTTGTCTTATTTCTCCTGATCAGACTTGAATGTCTGCCAGTCAGATCGAATCAAAGACAGCTGTATATTAGAGGTGCTCCACATCCTGAGACTTTTTCATGCAAATACAGTAACATCAGTAAAACAATTGAAATATGTTAAAAGGCTGAGGAACTCTGCTTTAAGAAATTATGACCTACATCTCACATTTCAGGTGATTGTTTCTGTAACTTTTTGTGTTAGAATATTCCATTTTATTTAGAATATCTGTTTAGAGTGTCAGTATGGATTTTCAGTGGCAGGAAGGGCTTGACAGGAGTATAATACATTCTTTTAATCTCCAGAATAAATAGAACATTGATCTTCAGGTGTAGTTTTAAATGGGCAGTATTTATTTATTAAGGTTACTAATATGTATGAAAAAAATGCAGCAAATTTTCATATTTGAGATGTTTAAATTTTGGGGATCTTTGCTTGAAAAATGCCTGAAATTATTCCTACATTGTCAGAATAGTTGCCAATAAAATTGTGCATTTATCAGCAAATCAATCAAGTAATTTAAGAAGAGCCTTACAAAAGCCAAATTTTATCTTTAATTGATTTTATCTTATTAAAGATATATCATTGTGACATATACCTATGTTGACAGATAAGTAACATAGGTTTGAGGCGATTCAGAAACAGTGTCTCTAATGTTTAGTTTATCCTCCTGAGAGCCCCGTTCAGTTTATTTTTACATTGTAAAATGTCTCGCTCACCACATCTTTACTTAACAAATTTTTTGTATTATAATCAACAGTGTATGTATTTTATGTGTTTGATATCATTTTGAGATTTTCTTAAATAATCCATTGCTGTATATATATATATTGCGTGCGCTCTACTCTATTCTCTACTCATTTGTGGCCCACACTGTCACTCCTCCTCCTCTGCATCATTTTTGAACCTCCACTAAAGTTGTAAAGGAACCCTTAGTTTTTCCTAAATTCTTAGTAAGCCCTGAGCTAATGTGAAAGTTTGATTGCTGCCTGGTGACACTGATTCTGCACTTGTGTACACAGAGGAGGGTGAGCCTTCAGACACAAATGCCTGTAATTGGGCAGCCAGCACACCTGTCAATAGGGAATGCTTGATTTAAAACATCACAGCAAGCACTCTACACCCAAAGCTCAGTATCTCACCTGATTAAATGTTTCATGCTCAGTTATATGGAATTTATGTTCTACCTGTCTCAGGTTTTAAATCTTCTCTCGGCTCTGTTCAGCAGTCATGGCCGGTCTGTCCAGCTATGCTGTGCGCATGGCCAGACTGAGCGCGCAGATCTTTGGGGAGGTTGTGCGTCCAACTGACTCCAGATCTATGAAGGTGGTCCACCTGTTCCAGGAGCCTCCCATGGCCAAGAGGAAAGAGGTGTATGATTGGTACCCACAGCACAAGCTTTACTACGCCATGACCCAGAAGCTCAGGTTCATGGGACTGTTCAGGTACTCTATAAACTCTATAATCCGTAAACTATAAAGTATACCTCACACACTGAATCAAACTGGGTAAATTCAGTGTAGTTTATATTTCCACTGCATTACAATTCTACAATTTAGTAGACGCTTTTATCCAAAGCAACGCATTAATTATGGTTGGGCGATGTTTACCAAATTTGCATATGACAACGTCAATAAAAATTGCTATGAATGATGACATACTTATATGTATGTTGAATATTAATTGCTGTTTCTATTTTTTGCACATTTGAGCCTATTCACCGCCCATTTTTACCTACTTGCTTACCATACTTTTCCTCCCTATAGCTTATTATAGTAGTGTGGCTCCTTTGAGAAATAGGCCAATGTGTTGCTTGGTTGAGCGAGTAAGAGAGAGTGACAGTGGCTATGCTCAGACCGGACAGCTGGCAATTGCAACAGAGGGAAAGGTTAGCAGTGAAGTTGTCTAGTGGCAGCAAATGTACAGTATAGGTTGCAGTTTGCCTGTGAACAAACACTGCAGCTCCTCAGTACCCAAGAATTTTCTGTGTCTTGCTTCCCAGCTGTAGAGTAAGTGTCAGTATTGACTTTGGCCATGAAGGAAAACAAAGTCTTAGTTAAGTTAGCACTATGCCTAAGCTACCTCATTAAGCAGATCATCTGATTATAAAAATAATTTAAATACTAGTCATATTGATAAATTACTCTTTTACCCATAAAGCTTTTATTGTACTTTCAGTAATGAGATTATACTCAGGAAATGTACCATCATTTTGCACTTGTCAGGTATTAATTTAGGACCATGTCAGCAGTGGCTTTAAAATCCCGATGTTACGATGGACATAGAAATAGATATTTCAGACTGTCAGTCAGTAGCGATGGCGATGGCATCATCCATTGGCCCAACCCTGGCACTAATTCCGTCAGTATTCTTCACCTCTACTGTCTTTTGTTGGCTGTTATTCAACTCAATGAAACACAGTACATCCTGCAAGTGTTTCACATTGTAAGTCTTCCAAGACAAGGAGGTATTATGCCCATTGAAGTGCTGGAAGGAATGAATTTAATTTGAAACATCTTTGCAAGAAGTGTTGAGTTTCATTGGCGACAGCTTAACGGTAATTGAATAAATGAGAGTAGAATTTATCAGTTAAAAAAAGAGAAATTCTGAGAATTAGCATAGACTAACCCTCAGTAAACATGGTGATAATTTTAATAAACATTTTCCCTTTCTTCTCAGAGACGAGCATGAAGACTTCAAGGAGGAGATGTGTCGCCTGAGGAAACTGAGAGGAAAAGGGAAACCAAAGAAAGGAGAGGGGAAGAGAGCGGGCAAGAAAAAATGAGCTGGAACATTTCTACATCTCCATCTTCACACAGGATTTATGCTTTTTTTTCTTTTTATGGAGGCAGAAGGCATTGGACTGTGAACACTATCACTCTTAAGAGGATGCCAGTTGTGAAAGACTTCCATTGGTCTGGCCATGACTGTCCAGTTGCTTTGTCTGAAGTTTTTCTATGTTGGCATGTAACATATATAACATTTTCATCTATGTTTGTTGTATTGAAGTGAATTCCATCCTTTTATTGTTGAAAGGTCTTTTGCAAAGAGTGAAATAGTAAGGAGCGGCAAACAGCCAATGCTAATATGTAGCTTTGGGTTGACAACTACTTGAACAAGCTGATAATTGTGATCATCTGAGAGCACACTCAACAATAAGAAGCCCATGCCTATATATTTTCAAGATTTGTGGATTAATAATGAATTTTGGTCTCTTGAGCTATATTGTACTTCATGTCAACAAATGAGTAAGTGTTAGCTGTTGTTAACTATTAATGGAATGGCCAGAAAATGGTATAATAAAACTGACATCTTTCATGTTTTCAAAATAATATTAATGTGAATAATGTTTGGTGCCGTAAGCCTCTTTTTGCCCGCTGTTCAAAACAACCTGCTGTTAAACTACAACACAGTACAGCAATGACTTATGTATTTCATATGGTATTACCTGTTCCAATTAATTTAATTTGGGAGTATTTAAGGCTAGGCCAGATAACATGTTTTTTTAGCCATACAATGAGAGCACTTTGGCAGCAATTGTATGTACAGTGTCTCACATCTCAGCTGTAGCTCCCAAGCTCAAGGTCTTGAGCACTAAGACCTGCAGTGGGTCACAGCTGAGAGGTACAGGACAGATAAGCACCAACTCCAGTCACAGGACCTTGTATTATGTAATAAATGTTTCCAAAGTCTCCAGAAAGCTTTCTGTGTGGTTTTGATTACTGTTAATTGATTTTTCCAATACAAGATGGCCAAATATTAGTGATGTCCATAATGACAGATATGTTAAGTTTTGTTTTTTATAGCGCCATATAGTCAGTTTAAACCACAAAGTATTTATTTTTTGCAACTGTGGATTGTACAAAACACAGACGTAGTCTCTGTGACATCATCCATAGGTTTCTGAAGAGACATTGTGAGGCTCATAGTGGTTGACTCTGCCTTACTCCTGGCTAATCCTAAAATGGGCAACGAAGTGGAGAGTGGGTGGAGCTGAGGTGGGCTGAATGAATCTTGTTTGCTTAAACACACCCACTTAGCCCAAAACTACCAAGCTGGCTCGCTAACCCTGTGGTAGTGGCCCATTTCAGCACTTTGCACAATTCTTCCTGAAATGCAGATGTAATGTTACGTGTCAACATTTTGAGCTTCACAGTGGCACTACAGAAACCCGTGGCTGATGTCACTGAGACTAAGTCCATGTCCTATGTAGTTTATGGGATTGACTCACCTTTGGAGCCAGCCTCCAGTGGCCATTCAAGGAACTGCAGTTTTTGGTACTTGGCTGCATCCTATTGCAGATGTTTTCAAAGTCCAGGGGGGCTTTTTCATTTTCAGGACAGGCTCAGGAAATGGATGTGAAAAAAATATTAATATTAATATATCTGGGCTACCATACACAATTTTTGTCACATGACCCTAAATTTGGTTTGCATTGTCCATTTTCATCATGCTGTGGAAGGAAGAACCATGTGGATGAAGTGGCAAGCATATGTTTTCACAAAATGTTTTTGCATGTCAAAGTTTTTTATTTGACATATTGTAAAAAAAAAAAAAAAAAAAAAAGGGAGAGACGGTGGGCTAGTGATCAGAGAAGCAGGGCATTGACTGGAAGGTTGCTAGTTCGAGGCCGCGGACTGGCAAGGTAGGACCAGATGCCAGATGGACCAGACCAGCCCTTGCAAGCCGAAGAGGAGCAACATGGACACTCCTTTCCACTTGCCACCGTCTAAGTGCCCCTGAGCAAGGCACCTTACTCCCCAGAAGATCTGCTCCCTGGGTGCTTCCAATAAATAGCTGCCCACTACTCCGTGTGGTTGTTGTATTTCATGTGCTGTGCACCCACGGATGGGTTAAATGCAGAGATTGAATTTCTCAATGCATGTAGCATGTTTGTGTGTGTGCATGACTAACAGTGGGACAAATATAATCAGTATGTCATCAAAAGTAATTTATCTAAGTTTATAAGGTTATATTAGATACACTGATGAACTAGCAGTGTGTAAAAACATGTGAGCGAATTAGCAAAAGTGTAGCTCTGGGTTGCTTACCCAAAATGGTGGCTGTGGAGCAAAATGAGCCAGAGCCACGGGGATAAGTTCAACCGCTGGTTCATCTTACCCCCTCATGTTTACAATGGAGTTAAGTCAAATATTGGTGGTGGTGTTTCAATTAGTGTAGCATCCTAACAATGACATTATTTTTAATATTTAGATAACCGCTGTCATGATACATAATTGCAGAAGAAAAAAAGAACCCCTAGAGAAGTTGAAAAGTCGAGGGAGGACAATCCATCAGAAAAGTGTCCAAAGAAAGAAAGATTGATAGATCAACCCTTCACACAGAAGCATCACTCTTATTTTGCCATTTTGAGTAGCACTTTCTGTACACGGGTGACATGTTAGTGTTTATGTTATTGGCTACAACGTTTGTGATGATAAGGATATTTAGAACATTATGTTATGGGTTGGTATTTGTTATGTATGTAGGCTAAAAAGTTGGTAAAAATACACTGGAGAGTCTACAATGAAAGTTAAAAATGAACTGTGGATGTTCCTCAAGAAAATAAAAAATTCATACAATTTAAAACTTCCATGTCTATTTTGTAATTTGAGGTTGAGACAAATTGAGACACAAGACAACTTTATTTTTGGGTTTGGTTGTCAATATGTTGTTGTCTGTTTGAATTAGGGACACTGCCAAGGTTTGAATTGATGGCACACGCCCTGATCTTGTGTTGTTTGCATTAGTTTTATTCCTGTCTCAGTTTCCCATGGTTATAGGCCGACATAAGAAAAAAAAAAAAAAAAAAAGGCTCATCTTACCCCACTTTCTCCTTCAGTTGTTGGGGGGGGGGGTGTTCATGTTTTTCCCATTTTCCCAGACTGAGAAACTAATGCTTTCAGATAGACCTTTTCAAAAGAAAAAAAATCCATATTTAGGTTATCTTGGCTGTAATTAGGGAATTCTAAAGAACTGAGCGAAACTAAGCAAGAAAACTAAGGTTGAAGGGGGAATAACCTTACCTACACCTATAACTACCCAGGGAGTAATACAACTACTTCACTGCTACTAGTAGTAATAGTAGTAATAGTAATAATAATAATGATGATAATCAGTAGTTCTGTGCCGCCCCTCCAGTACAGAGGCTCGGGAGCTCAGTCCTGTGTCTCTGTCGCCCCCTGCTGTCTTCAGTAACAGCCTGCGTTTCCCTGTATTATTTTCCACTCAGTTTCTCGCAGTTTAAAATGGCGGCGTTGAGCAGCGCCGAGTCCCCACCGCCCGTCTTTAACGGAGACACCGCGGAGCGGGAGCCGGGCAGGGAGCGTGGCCTGGAGGAGCTGGGTGCCGGTCTGGACTCTTCCTGCACGTCGGGGATCCCCGGAGGTCCGCAGCATGAGGAGGTAAGCGCTCCGGCGGCGGGGTAGCGGCTCTGAGCTGGGCAGGGGACACGGGCTCCGAGCGGAGGTAATTGGATGTAAATGTTCAGGAAACACCGGCTGTAACACGGATCGTGGGAGATGCAGTGTGGGGAGGAAGACGATGCCCTGAATGTAAACGATTAGTTTGAGCGCTGGCCTTTCACGACCCTCGACTTCCACTGAACAGAAAAATGCGACAGTCTGATGTGAGCAGGAGGGGAAGGCTTTCTTCGGCGGAGCCTGTGTTTATTTCGGGCCTGCTTTATTCCATTCGCTCCTGGCTTCGTCTTCCAGGCTCTGCAGCTGCAGCCTGGTGCGCCAGCACAGCACACACACACACGGCTGTTGACGCAACAAAGACACGCAATTACACTGCTATATAACGCGCTGTAGTGGATTCTAAAGTTTCATTTCATCAGTCCACTGAGGCTCTTCACCTCAGAGGGTGATGATGATGATGGAGGTGGAGGCAAACTCAAGTCGTGCTCGTGTTTTTTTCAGGTGTAATTTAGCTACACAGGCTACTTTAATTTCTATTTGAGGCTTTACAATCACCGCCCCCACGTCTACAGACACACACAGGCAGAGCCATCAGTCAGGCTCTGTCCTCATCATTTCTTTCACGGTGACCATGTAGCCTAGCCTGGACATTTGTCTTCAGTCAGCAGGTCAGAGGCCTCACTGCTGGACTATGACACCAGCAGGATATTCACAGTGAGACTCAACATCATTTCTCAAACTTCCTAATATGATCTCCTCATACTCATATCACATGTCCTACCCCTACCTTAAAACAGATAAATGTGTCATCATTCCAGACATAAAATGACAAATGTCTCATTTTGTGACATGTCCTTCTCAGACTTATGTGGCCCCCGGCTCCCATTTTAAGGTCCAAAATTCTGATCATCTCAGCAGTTACGAGTTTTCCTTTTAACATGTCAGTATGACAATGGCATATTTTTATAGTCCATTTTCAGGTACATGAGAGATCCAGAGGGATAATATAGAAATGCTGACATACATACAAATGCTGATTACACATTTAAAAAGCACTTCCTGTGCTTTTAGTATTGCACTTCCATAAAGTTTGGGGACTCGCAAGAGGCAGACTTCATAAAAATGGAACAAACCAGAGGTTGAGCTATTCTGACTTTTAGTCTGTAGTTTGGTCCAAGAACACTGGATCGTGCATTTCCCAAGATGCAGCCAATATCACTTTTTTACTATACCCTTCCTGGCTGGTAAATGCCCACATTTTTCAAACTACGCAGTTTGTGAAACTGACTTATGAATTTGACATTTCCAATGCCAATCTAAGATACAGCTGATTTCATCACTATGACATCATCAGGGTTATTTTCTCAAACTTGCCAGAGCTCCTTCAGAGCCAGCCACAGAAGACGTTATGCCACTGTTTCCACAGGCTGAAGTCTGCTGCTCTTGATGTGTAAACTCATGTATGTGTAAAATGTTTGGGTTTCCCATTTATTTGATTTAATACACTAATGTATCAAATATCATCATGTCAGTTTTAAAACTCTGTTGTGGCAGTGTCTGCATGCCAAGCTCATGACCTTGTGAAATTGTTGTTCCAATTTTGAGTTGTGTTTTCAGAGGGGTCCAGTGTACCATGTCTGCTCTCTCATCCTTTTTGATTAAATGTTAAATCATAACTCCAGCTGTTTTCAACCTATTATATTTAGGGCTGGTATTTCTAGCCAGTTACTGCCTGGATGAAATACTTTCAAAACTTCAGTGCCATCATTAATATCTGCTGGAAGTTGTAATGGACCATGTCAATCTGTTGACATACGCATTGCGTTGCTCTTTAACATAAAATATTGAAGGACCATGCTGGGGCCTTTGTATGTTTTAGCCTGAAAACAAGTTGTCATTACTTCACACTGGCCGTTTTCCAAAGTATCTTTTTTAACTCAATTTCCTTCCTTCCAGAAAGCCATTGGCTTCAGTTCATTTGATATGAAAACGTTAAAACTTGCTGCAAATGGAATATCACACTGAAATATCAATGGATATTTTCCAAGAACTATGTACTCGTTCTAAGTTTTAGTCTCAGGAACCAAACTCCAGTCAGTCCTGAACTTAACACATTTTTGTAATTGATTAATTTGTAGATTATTTTCTCGATTAAAGTAATTAATTGTTTTGATGTCTTCAGATGTCTTGAAGAGCCCAAAGATCTTCAGTGTACTATGATATAAAACATAGAAAAGCAGTAAATCATCACATTGGAGAAGCTAGAACCAGAGCATTGTTGGTGTTTTTGTTTAAGAAGATTAATCAATCAAAATAGCTGCTATTTAATAATTTTATGAAGGTGGACACTTTCCATTGGAATTAACAGGCATTTCTGGGAATTAATGAGAAATAATGGGAAATAACAGGACATAAAATGAAAATATACGGGTTATTTATTCAGATTGTATTTACCATGTCATATGTCAGATGGAAACTAACTTTTTAACATATCATAATCGGACATAATTGTGAACCGTTCTCATAGAAATGGAAAAAATCAACACTTGAGTTGAACTTTAATTAAATGAGCTGACTCATTTAACATGGTATTCAACTTTCATTGAGCAACAACAAAAAAACATTCCCTATGACCCCCCTCCAAAAATGACTTTTCCTCTCAGGCCTCCATATTCTCTCCATGGACTTCCTCAATGTCAGATACTGATGTCTCATCTTCACTATCCTGGTGGTTTAAGATGGCTCTGTGTTAGGCTTAAAGAGCCTCAGGTGTTTCAAATTATGCATATGTTAGCCTGTTGCATGCATTGGTGTGAGTGTTACCAAACAGGGACCAGTTGCGCTTGGGGGCGGCTGATTTTGGTGGCATCTGGAGGTTGATAGTGTAAACAGGAAAGCGCCTCAGGTCCTTCCTCCAAGGTGCCAATGAGATATGTTGGCATTACTTGTGCCACATCTCATATGATTTTTATATTGAAATTGTGCAAAATTTCCAAAATTCCCCAAATTCCAGAGTTTAACTTCCTTTGGAAAATCTCCGAAAATGTACCAGACCTTTCCAACCCCAGTTGTGTAGTGAGTAAATGAAATACCTAAACACACTTAAAAAGGGGGGGAAAAAAGGAAAGGAATTCGCTTTTTACAGAGGTCAACCAATTAATCTGTGCCAATAGGACATTTTATAAGCTATTGTTATCAGAGGATCTTGACTCCCAATAGTGACCGATGGCAGCACAGCCTCCACAAGTGAAGGGGGGTGATGTATGTCATTTTGCATGGAGGCACCATACACAAAGTTTAGGTAATGTCATTGTGTACCTGAGATAATTTATGCTTAAATGACTGTTAACTTCATATGATTTATATTATTATTAAGATTTAAAATAATAGTTTTATTATTAATAGTTTTATTCATAAATTATGAGCATGATAAGTTGTTGGTTATAATACAGTATTTTCATGCATTGGACTGAAGATAACTGCCAAAAGCACTGGTACTCAATGCGCTCTTTTAAATGCGCAACAGACTTTAAATTACGTTTTTTCAACGTAGACTAGCGTTCACATCACCATTAATCTTTCTGTCGACCCCTAGTTGCTCACTTTATTGTGGTTGTTCTATTTGTTCAATTGTTGGAGCATCCATGAACTCATCCACGGAGCTCGTCTGTCTTTTCACAACAGAATGGTAGCATGAGTCCACAGGAAAAATATAAAGCGACTAAATGTTCATCATGATGGATTATTTATTGATTGATGCTAAAAGAATACCTGCCAATAGTAGGGGATTAACTGAATAACACATGGTTTGGTTTGGGGGGAAAACAAACTTACATGCAAATCCTAACCTTTTTCTTCTTATAATACAACCCTGATTCCAAAAACGTTGGGACAATGGGACACTTTCACCTCTAGTTTTGATCAAGCAATAATTCTAATGTAACTAATGCAAAAATGTTCAAATGTAAAGATGATTTAATGAGACAAACAAATTAAATAAAGACTTAAAGTAAGCCAACCTCTCCCCAGCTTATGACATTATACCCTCATGAATATGTAACTTGTAGTTAATCAGAATTTGAAAACCACATTTATGAACACCTTTAATGTAAATTACATTCTAATTTCCATATTACTGTTATCACAGAATTTTCCCTCAAATTCTTCTGTTGGGACTGTCTGACTGTTTGAAGAAATATCAGATAACGAAGATACATTTTTAAAAATCAAGTCCTACTGAAATTTGTCCAACGTAACATTGTCAAATGAAAGCTTATGCGAACCACATGCTCAAACCTACAGTGATCTAAGAGATAACACTGTAAGAGATCACACAGTCAACAGCATTAAAGTGTCAGTAAATATGAAACAGATTAGCTCACTAGCTGTAGAGCAAGTCCACCCACCACCCTGGACATCTGCAGTGCACTGTTGCACCGTCCTGGGGAAGTCCAAGTCAGGGGAAGATCTGGGGGCTTCCAACTCTAGTTGTTCATTTAGTGAAAAATATAAATTTGTTAACATTGTTTGGTGTGTTTTCCCACAGATCTGGAATATCAAACAGATGATAAAACTGACACAAGAACACTTAGAGGCTCTTCTGGACAAGTTTGGAGGAGAACACAATCCTCCTTCCATATATCTAGAGGTAAGAATGTTTGGCTTTAATGAATATAGTTGCAGAAAAAAAATGTTGTGAATGTGACTGAGCCTCTGGTCTGTCTCTGGTGTGTCATCTCTGTCAGGCCTATGAGGAGTACACCAGTAAACTGGATGCCCTGCAGCAGAGGGAGCAGCAGCTGCTGGAGGCTATGGGCAATGGTACAGACTTCTCTTGCTCTCCTTCTCCGATGCCAGCCCTTCTGGAGGTCAAGATGGGAGGTTGTGGGGTTGGAGGGGGGGCTCAAGCCTTCCCATCCTCAGCCCCCAACACCTTGGCTGTCCTGCAAACCCCTACTGATGCCAGCCGAGCCAACCCTCGCTCCCCTCAGAAGCCCATTGTCAGGGTCTTCCTGCCCAACAAACAGAGAACAGTGGTAAGTCTGACGTTCTCTCTGATGATACATAGTGGGCATGATTTTAAAGTTTGGGGCTTTGGTTGTCAAAGTTTATAAGAAACCAAAAGCACATTTATTTTAATTTTATTTAATTTGCGATTAACTATTGCTTCTTAAGACAAATAAATGCCAATTTGTCCTAGGCAGGCTTCAGAAATAATCAGAAACATGACTTATGTTGGAAGGGATTTATTTGAATTATAGAGAGCTGAAGTCATGACATCACATCCAGGCTAACATCAGTTCCTCTGTAACTACATTAGTCTATCTAGGTTTATTTTCTGTATTGTAAGACAAATCAGCATCCAGCATTATTTTAACAAGTTAAATGTTTACTTTGTGAAAAACTGTAAGTGGGAAGGTTCTTAACATCATTGTAACTTGGTTGTGTCTGCATTCATAAATTCACCTTATTAGTTGTAATCTCAGCTGTCAATAACATTATAATGTTCAGTCTCATTAAAGCAAAATAGGGATATACCAAAAACTTTTCTGATTCTTAAATTCATTTTCAAAGATTCAGCTTTTCACTCAAATTGCTAAGCTGATAAAAAAACCATTGGTATAATTCGAAACAACATTAGTAACATTCAGAGCAAATGCAAAATGGACAACTAGAAGTATGTTGACCAGCGGTCTCAGACTTTTTGACCCCATTGTACATGAAAACGGTATCTCTGATATGCTAATATCAGCCAATATATTAGTCATGCACCAAAGAAAACATCTTGTTCTGACCTTGACTGTTGACAGGTCCATTGTGCATGAGGCCACACACTACACTGTGCTGTTTTGGGCTGTACCAAATGAAGATTGACAGCTGTGAGGGAAATGTGGTAAAATCTTTGGTCATCAATCCAAAACAGATCAAATCTCTCTGAGACACGCCCACCAAAGCTTTGGTGACCAAAGACATCCTGCATAAAAATTCTGACTGTCAAATCAAATTCTTGCAATGTTACTGCTGCTGCAACCCACATCTACAAACCAACCAATCAGAATATGGCATGGAACCACAATTCAGGTGGCCAGTGCTAGGTTAGCACAACTCATATAGGCATAATGGCCACATTTGTGGGGAAAGTCACTACAATCAGCGTGGTTCAGATTAGGAAAAGGACATGTAAACATCTGTCTCAAGTTTGGAGTCAGTGGGGCACTGAGTCAAATGCTGGAATCTTGGAGCTGTGGATTCAGAGTTGCACAGGATAACATTAGTTTCATTGTGTATTTACCGGAACATTTTTTCAGTGTGACTTTCTGCAGGTTTATGATCAGTGTGAGGCCCAGGGAAATGAGTCAGTGTAGGTGAGCCTTTTTACTTTAAAGAGCACTACAATGCCAAAGTGCAGACTAAGGCTCTGCTATCAGCACAGTTGAAAATATGTTCACCAAGACTAATGGCTAAAAGGAACATTCAACTTTGCAGTTGAATGTTTCAACATCCAAATTTGTGTGTGGTTGTTTCAGCTCATTTCTTTTCTGATGTCAGCCTATTCTGCACTAAGATGTCAGTTCAGTAAGTGTTATTGTGCTGTGTTCAGGTCCCGGCCCGCTGTGGGATGACTGTGAGAGACTCGCTGAAGAAAGCTCTGATGATGCGAGGCCTCATTCCAGAGTGCTGTGCAGTCTACAGGATACAGGATGGGTAAGTCTGTCACTGACATTCTGTACTGCATAGAGAGTACCAGAACGCACAGAGGAGACTAACTGATAATCCATATACTGGTACAAAGGGATGGCAAGAGTACTAGAATAATGTAATCAAGTAAATGTACTACTACTTAAAAAAAAAAGTTACTCAAGTAAAAGTCAAAAATATATATTTCTGTCAGTTAAAATGTACTCTGCTTAAACATTACTGTGTTACATTTGTAAAAGGAAAAGAAGAGGTAGGGAGAGAGAAAATGTTTTATGATGATGTATAATACTGCTGTTAAATAAGAATGCCTTTATGCTATAAAATGAATTGTATAAAATGTCAGCATATGGACTAGTAGAACTACAGCAGCAACATGAACCCTTGTGCCCAAACCAACAATGAATTCTGTTTCTGTAGACACCACTTTGCCACCTGTGCGCACAACTGATTATCAATTATACAACTGCGTCCTTCAGTGTAGCTTTACTAGAAACAACCAGAACTGTGTGCAAAAGTCAAGACAATTAAGCAAAAACTTCAATGGACATGGGTGCAGCAAGCATTATAAGCCAAAAACAGTACACCAAATGCCCTGACACCTGAAGATGAATTCAGCAGCAGAATAATGCATCAAAGTACAACACAAAGATTCTCCACAGCGACTACAACCATAAATACACCCACTGAAGCCAAAAGAGAGATCCACAGTCTGCTCTGGGTTCAGCTTCTCTGCATGTTTATTCTCAAAGCATAATATGACCAGTCAGCTCACCCTTTCTGGTACCACTGTAACCAGTCCACTCATCCTCACTGGTCCCACCGTGACCAGTCCACTCATCCTCACTGGTACCACTGTAACCAGTCCACTCATCCTCACTGGTACCACTGTAACCAGTCTGCATAACCTCTCTGGTCCCACTGTAACCAGTCCACTCAACTCTCACACATCAGAGATTATTGACACACACAGCTTGGGATCACTTAGCATGCTTTCTGGGTGGTACATTACATCAGTGATTAATTAAGGAAGATGCTAATAATGATAATGCTAATCATAACCCCAGAATGACATCATCCTTAATTTTAGTGCATTCTTGTGCATTTCTTGCATTTTCACTAAGTCCTAACCCTTGTACGAATGTGACCGCTTTTATTTTACACTATATACATGTATATAATGTATACATTACATGCTTTCTTGCAGTAGGTTGTCCGCACACTAGTGTTATTGTTATTTTGACGCTGAGGGCAAAGATTATCCTCCAAAAGGAATTATATCATATGCCTAAATGTTTGAAACTCTACAAAGATGTGTACGCCAGCTGTAAATGACCAAACAGCTGCTGAGATCACACTGTTCTCCCTGGCATGACCATGGATGCTGACCAGTTGGTCTGTTCAGGAGCCAGCTGGTCTTGCCTACATAGTAGGTCCTCTCATTTTAGAGAATGTAGGAATTGCAAGTCTATATGGTGTTATAAATTTATATATGAATAAAATTGAAAAAAGAAAATGTAGGCATTATTTTGATGAACTGACCATAAATTCGAAATCCAAACACCTCATTTCTCTAGACCTTAATTTGGTAACACAAAAACAACTGTACTATGAAAATGATAACAGTTGAGACTATGGTTGATGTGATGTTACCCACATGCTGTGATGTGTTGTAGATGTAGACTGTCTTTCTTACTGCAGAATTGCCAGTATCATGAAACCATTGTTTAGCTATTTACTAAAACTACAAATGTACCATGATAGAATCCTACATGTCATGTATGAACTGTATCACTCAGTATTAGTAAATGAAACCTTGACATTGTAGCTGACTTCCTGTTTCAGAGAGAAGAAGCCAATTGGCTGGGATACAGACATCTCCTGGCTGACAGGAGAGGAGTTACATGTAGAAGTGTTGGAGAACGTGCCACTCACCACACACAACTTTGTAAGTACTATCAGACAAAACCTCATCTAATGACTTCAGTGACGGCCAGTAAATGTTATACAGTAATTATATTGTGAGGCCTTACTTGTTCCTGATGGTGCGTTTTTGTGTGTGGTGGATTGACAGGTGAGGAAGACCTTCTTCACACTGGCGTTCTGTGACTTCTGCAGAAAGCTGCTGTTCCAGGGTTTCCGCTGTCAGACCTGTGGCTACAAGTTCCACCAGCGTTGCAGCACAGAGGTTCCCCTCATGTGTGTCAACTATGACCAATTGGAGTAAGTCACACAGGGAAGGGATCATGGCACTGTAACCAGTTTGAGATCTAACATACTGTACTGTAAAATGTAGTGTTGTCATGGTGCAAGAATCCCCTTTGTTCTTACTGGTTGAAATGGGCCATACCTGTTATTTATTACTCAATACCAACTCTCCAACTATGATAGACATGATTTAGTTGTTGTACATGCAGTGCAAAACAGGCTTTTCCACAAGAGGAGTGCAAAATGTGCCTCTGTAAGTTACAGTCAGTCCAAAAGCTACTGGATGTGTTCAAGTGAATGGATCTATTTGCTGGTGTATAACAGTGGAATATATTCACTCTTGTGCTTAATTGAGGGATGATGCTCCAAGTTTTTCAGCAGAATCAACAATACACATCACCTATCTGTGATCACATGAGGCTTTAAATTTCCAAAGTGTCTGCACACTGACATCTTGTTACCTAGTTTATCAAAATCAGAATCAGATTTATTGCCAAATAAGTTTTCACATACAATGAATTTTACTTAGTATTTTGGTGCATAATGAAAACAAATTAGTCTAGAAATATAAAGAAAGATCGTGTCAGTGGGACACTCTAGCCCTGTTGATGACGTCAGCTGCAGTCAGGGATAAAATTGTTCTTGTGGCTTGTGATTTTGGTCCTGAAGTACCACAGCCTCCTGCTGGAAGGGAGTGACTCAAAGGATTTGTGTCCAGGTTGGAAAGGGTCAATCACAATCTTGCTTACACACCTCCTTCTATTTCAATTCAATTCAGTTTTATTTGTATAGCGCCAAATCACAACAAAAGTCATCTCAAGGCACTTAACATACAGAGCAGGTCTAAACCATACTCTTTACAATATTATTTATAGAGACCCAACAGTTCCCATCATGAGCAAGCACTTGGCTACAGTGGTGAGGAAAAACTTCCTTTTAACAGGCAGAAACCTCGGAACAGAACCATGAGGCTTGTAAACACGGGTCCAAACTCTGCAGCTCCAGTGACACACTTACCTGCAGAAAGCGACAAGAGAGAAGAGAGGAGAGAAAGGACACAGCACAGTTGTCCTTGGCAGTGGCAGATGTGTACCAGATGGTGATGGAGGAGGAAAGGGTGGACTCAATGATGGCTGTGTAGAAGTGCACCATCATTGTCTTTGGCTGGTTGAACTTCAGCTGCCACGGGAAGTGCATCCTCTACTTTGTTAGTGCGGGAGCTGATGTTCAGTTCCCACTTGAGGTCCTGAGTAATGATGGTGACCAGTAAGCAGAAGGATTCCAACGTGTCAACTGGGGAGTAACATGGGGTGATGGGGGGTGGATAGGCCCGAACTGAAGTCCACAACCATCTGCACTGTCTTGAGCTCTAAGCTGTTGCCTGCACCACGTCACCAGATGATCAAACTGACTGATGACAGACTGGCACATGGCATGTCCCCAGTAGGGTGTTAAAGATGTCTGTGAACATATGATGTCTGCCTCTTGAAAAGCCTGTTGAGGTCCCTCTCCACAATGGAGAGAATCATCACTGTGGTGGGGGAGTGGGGGCCTTTGTGGCAGGCAGCTGTGGCAAGGCCCAGGTAGTGAACCAGGGTTTGTCATTGTTATAACTCGCCCTGGTGCGTGATGGTATTCAGCAGTCCTCACAGAAGCTGGTGTATGATGTCACAGGAATATTCAAATATCCTGTATAGCTTCACTGGTCCATTGCTGTGATGTCTTTACAACAGGTTGTCCACTCATCCTCTCTGTCTCACACTTAACATTATTTCACCAGCCACTGTTGGCATAAAAACACGTTCCTCAACTTTTTGTGATTCCTCTCTGAAGAGTTAGAAGCCTGCCAGCTGCAGTGCAGAGTCCGGTATCAATCCATACATCCACGTCTCAATGAAGCATTAAAATGAAAGTCTCTCCACCAGTAGCTTAAGTTTGTTGCACAATGATTGCATGTTGGAGAAAAATATTCTGAGTAATGGTCTGCAAAGCACACCAGTACATTTTCCTCCTCTCTGGTGTTTCACTAAAAGGTGAGGGCACCTTTGACCAAAATCTCCAGTGATTCTACTGATGATGTGAGGAAAGTGGGAAATAAATCCACTGGACTTTTTCCCCTAATGCTTACAAGCTCTTCTCTGGTGAAAGAGCTCCGGGCACAACAGCAAAAAACTGAATTTACAAAGAAAACAAAACAAAACAATGCGCACCAAGACACGGAGGCATCAGTTCGTAGCGCCATCTTGATGATGATATGAATGCCATCATTTTTAAAGGGGCCTTTAGTGTCTTCAGAGAGAACTGTATGTCTGATAAATGTCCTCCAGTGACTTTGAATCTATGTCAGTTGGGGCTGAAGACTAAAAGTTTGAAAATGAAAAAGATCTAGGGGTCCGTAGCCCACCCCTCCTCATCTGTCACATGGCTTTATTTTGTCCATCTGAGTCAATTCTAAGTATGGTAGGCTCCAACCCTGAGTCAAGTTGTGTTGAGAATTAATTAACTAATTAAATTAGTAACGTTAATAATGTGTGTTCTGCAGCTTGTTGCTAGTGTCCAAGTTCTTCGAACATCACCCGTTCACCCAGGAGGAGGTCTCCTCAGAGGGAACCACTCCCGTGTCTGAGGCCTGTCCGTCACTCCCCCCATCTGACTCCACTGGGTGAGTCCTCCACCTTAATGCTCCTCTGAGGAACAAGAAGACGAATCATTCTCCTCTTGCTTCCTCAGTGTTTTTCAATAACACAAAGGGTCAGGAGTCTTTTCATTACAACCACACGTTACAGTAGCTGGTGTTTTGTTTGCTTTTTAAAGTCTGTTAATTAAGCAAAAATGGTAAATGAAATGTCTCCTAAGTCCTAAAAAGTCTAATGACTTACTTCCGCTCATAAATTTCATCTTTCCAGGTCTATATGCCACACCACTGTGTCCCCGTCCAAGTCTATACCCATCCCGCCCAGTTTCCGACCCAATGAGGAAGACCACCGCAACCAGTTTGGTCAGCGGGACCGTTCATCCTCCGCCCCCAATGTCCATATCAATACCATTGAGCCTGTCAACATCGATGTGAGTCTGCTCTCTCTTTGCTGGACAGCAGCTGATTTCACTTATTAACACTATTTAACCAAAGAGGAGGGGCTAACCAACAAAATGCTGTAGTTATATATGCCTGATTATTGAGCCTCCAGCTTCAGAGACTTTGAGAATGAAGTGTGAGTTCATCTAAAATTTGATAGGATCAGAAAATTTGTCTGTGGTTCTTTTCCTAGGGCTGGTTGATAGAGCCAAGCTTGTGGACAATTCATGATCTTAATTCATTTTTTTTTGTTTTACACTACAGGAAACTAAAACATGATAGAAACATTGTGTTTTTTGGACTAAATGTACATGATAGTTGAGCAGAATAATAAAGATGGGCACCACCTGTAAGGTTGTCATCTTTAGGCATATTTAAAAAATACAGGTTATGCCACACAGCTACGGACGGTCAGGACCACGTGCTCGTAGAGACCATCCACTTTAATATCAGTTTCAGCACAGGCAGAGCATAAAGATTTTGACACACTCATCCACTCCTGCTGTTAGTGTTTCAACAACACACCATCCTGGACTGATATCTGCAGGCAGCTGGCTAGCAAGCATAAGCTAACCCGCTACATGGCAGGGACAGACTGAACAAATCTGCGCTCGGTTCAATCGACTGTTTCACCTCTTGTAAACAGAGATGATACCTTGGCAACAAACACAAACCAAGAGCTTAGATCAGTGTACTTTTTCAGTCTATTCTTTTGTAGATGTAACCAAGATATCCAGAGCAGCCACGTGGAGATGGGAGACACCTGGAGTCACGACAGAGCCGTAAACTGCTTCACATGACTGTCGTGACTCACAGCAGTTAATGTAGCAGCTATCATCTTTGTTACTTTTAATTAGCGGGAGCCCTTTTTACATATTTCAACAACTTGATTTTCACAATGTAGACATTTTACACATTGTGCAAAAAAAATGTTTTGATCAAAGTAATATAATACACTGTCCAGCCCTACCCTATCTGTTATATAAAAATACAACCAGTGAAAACCAGCGTGTGGTTATTAATATTACCTCGCATTAAGTGGCTTTGAATTTTATTTTGCCTTTTTGTCTACACTAAGCCAGCAATTTTCTTAGCTAAAACCTCTGCATTTCAGTGTGGAAAAATTAAAACAGAGCTTTTGGATATAAAAAGATCTAATTACTTTATTATTCATGGCCTCAGCCCAGTTACACTCAGTATAGTGTACTTTTTGTAAAGGGAAGCCTCTTTGCTGAATTTGTAAAATGCAACTGCCTTACATCAAATCTGTTAGCTTGTGACTGTGAAACTAACTGAACATCAATTGTACAACATAGTTTAGAATTGCCGCTCAGTAGCCTTCCAAAAGTCTGAGACCGTGTTGAATATCTTTACTATTATTTAAGATTCTGCACTACTTGTAGGTCAGCAATCAAATTTAATCAAATTTGTGGCTTTGACCAACTTAACTCTTTTGTACAAAAAGTCAGATTTCCTTGAGTTGTATTCCTTCCATTGAAGCGTGCATTCAGATGACACTCTTTTTTGATCTACCCATCAGAGGCTCTTTGAAGTAACTCAACTTGCAGCCAGTATTGTACTGCTATGTGTATGGCTATGTCTCAAGTTTCCAGTGGATCATTGCTTACAAAGTAGCTTTGTGATAGTGGGAAACATGGCATCAGAACTAAGTGAAAGTGTCAGAAGTCAAATTGTTATTCAATGCGAAGAGGGGTTTTCTCAGTGTCAGTTAATCATGTCTTGACTAAAGGTTTCTAAGTGGGCAATGCATGGAACTCTAAAATGTCATATTTTTTTCAAACCTTCAATCCTCAAACTTTCTGATTATTTCCAGGTTCATGTGAAAATATTAGACATTTTCAATGTGGTCTCAGACTTTTGAACCCCAAAGTACATGTGATGCATGTGCTGCATTTAAATGAAAGAGAACAAATTACGTTTTAGTTTTCATTTGCTTAAACTTGATTTGTTCAAAATAGTGACAGCCCTAATGTTTTTCAATGTGTTCCCTCTAAAACTGACTTCACATTCAGTCAGAACACACCTTCAGTGCTTATATTGGTTCAGAAAACATGGATGCACCTGGGGCTGCTGAACTTTATATGGCATTAGTACCTGGGAGTGTTGCTACAGTAAACTGTGCAGTATAGTAAAATGTGTTTGTAGAAATGTTCATGTTAATAATTTCCCTTATTTCTTCCTTTCAGGACCTGATTCCAGGTCGGGGATTACCAAGGTCAGATGGAGGTAAGGATAAAAGTATGAAATTTTTAGCTCATTCTGTGAATTTTCCCACCATCCCTCGTCTGCGTGCTCTTGGTCTTTTGTGTGTGTGTGGAGTTCAGACCTGAGAAGTTGAGTCAGCTCTGTTTAGACCTGCACCCTAGCAGTCACTGGGAGCAGTAGCAGAGGACACATATGTATTCAGACCTGTGGGTCAGGGTTTCTGAAAGAACAGAACTTCCACCTCAGCAGACCTCCTTTTCTTTTTTCAGTCTTACTTTGAGTTGCTCTGCCTGACCAAGCTCCTCCTCAGGATTGTTGGGAGGAATACATGTAGCTGATGAATTGCTCAGCTTCGTTACAAATGTTTAGTGAAAATAAAATCACCAGGAGATTTGTCAGTAACTTCGAGGCCTGTTGTGGTCTTCTTGATCTGATTGTAATTCAGAAACAGGATATTTGCTGGTACTTAAATGACTTTGGGTTTAATAATAAAGGGAATAAAAAATGAGCAATGTTGGACACCACCAGCAAATGCAAATTGGTTACTCTCCAGAAATGTCAGAATCTCAGATTCAGATTTTAGCATGTTTCATTGCTGAGCAACACTTAATAACTTTTTGATTTGTAGAAATCAAAACACAAAATTGTTTTTGCATTTTTGTTTGTGCATGGATTAAACGAACAAGATACAAGGTGTTAATTACTGAGCTTTAGAAGGTGTCTGTTTGTGTAATTTTGACCTTCGGACAGAGCCAGTCTAGCTTTCTTACTCGCTAACAGACATGAGAATGATATCGACCTTCTCTTTCACTTTTGGCAAGAAGGCAAATAAGAGTATTTCCAAAAATTTTAACACTGAAATTTATTACATATATCTTAAAGTTTTAAGTTGGCAGTCTGAAACCTGCAGCGAACGTGAGAAACATAGCTAAGCTTAATTAAATGTGGTAGGGGGCCTCTACATCCAGAAGCTCAGCTGTAGCCATGGACAATAGTTAGTTAGAGGTGAGAGGGGCAGGGTAAGTAGCAGTGATGGTCTGTCTGTTTCTCTTTGCCCTGCAGCCCCCCCGACCCACCCCGCCCGCTGCTTGAGGAAGCACCGAACACGGACCTCAAGCCCCCTCCTATACTCCTACCCCAATGACATAGTGTTTGATTTTGAGCCCGAGCCTGTTTTCCGAGGTAGTTAGGCCTCTGTGTGTTCCTGTGTCCTTCACCCTCCACCACCTTCCCCACCTCCCCCCACTCCCCACACACCAACCCCAGCCTTGTGTCACATCCACTGTGTCCCTCCCCTCTTTCTCTCTCTTTCCTCTTTATGTCCTCACATGCTCACTTTGTCACACACCTTATAGCTCACAGGTTACACAGAGATCTCACAGCTACTCTGATCAGACACTATTCTTTATGTGGGTGATGGTTTGATCACTGAAATGCTTCTTTTGATTAAGTAATGTTAACTGTAGTGACTATAGTGAGTGAGGCATTTTCAGTGGTGTAATTGAGAAACTGGACATGCTTGTCATCATAGAAATAGATCATAAGATTGTGATGTTTATCGCAACTTCGTAATATCTGCTGCTTCTTCTACGACGCACAGCTGCGCTTGCTCACCTGAGTAGCTCTGCCTGTCTACGGCATAGTAGCCTACAGTGTTGAAAGGCTATTACTCGCAATGTTTAATCAGTCAGGCATTTTTTGTCTAAAGGCAAAATCAAAATTCTTGTTTATATACATTTTTAATTTTTTAATTTTTTGCGGTAATGTTAACGTCTGTTTCACATGCCAACAAAGCCCCATCTCACTGAATTGAAATTTAACTGAGAACTGATTATGTCAGAGCCAAACTGGTGCAGCTTTAAATAAATTTAACCCTAACCCTTACACTTGTTTGCTGCTCCAAAAATGATGCGACTCAAAACAGTGATATGATCTGAACCGGTTTGGCAATCCTTTGTGCCCCTAGTGACCAGATAGTCAATAATTGTTTAGAGCATTTGTCCTGGCAGGGTTTAGTCTCATTCAAAATGCATTAAAATGATAATCTATGGCAGGGTGAAAGCACACCTACTGTAACTGCATTTGGTTAGATTGCTGCTTAATTTAAAAGAGAACATAAGATGATGAAGATGATGAAGATGAAGTCTAACTGACCTTACCTGAATTTGAGATAACTTATGATTAACTTAAGTATTATTATTATTGTTTGAGCTGGTATTGTTTCAAGAACAGTATATTCATCTAAATCTCCCTGTAAATATAACCAAGTTAAACTACTACAAGGAGTTTTAACTGGTTATGATAGAGTCTCAGTTTAATATTGATGCCTCTGTATGACCTACATTAATGTCTGTGACCCGACTGGTTTCTCTGTGAAATCAGACGAAATGATTCACGACATGCAGACCAGAAGAGCTTATGCCTATATAGGCAAAAGGCAAAGTTTTGCATTGAGTGTTAGTTAGGTGAGTTAAAAAGAAGAAGTAGGGGATTTTTCTTTGGACAACTTTATTTTAGATGTAATATTTTCTTATGGCTGATACTGGAGCAGGATCAGCAAAGAGAAAAGAAAAAATTGACCGAAGAACAGAAAAGTTAAAAGGGACAGTGATGGAGTGAAAACACAAGCAACCTTTGTCTGTCATGCAACAGATGGAGAGAATTGCAGGTTTTGAAAGGATTCAAAACTGATCCTGAATTGGCCCTCTTTCTCCTAGACAGGTATGTAATATGCAGAATGTTGATAACTTCAACTTTCTCAACAAAATTACTTTTACCAGAAACTGAATCTGTGAGGTGTAGGCTTACATGTGACCTGGGTGTATGAACACTACTAAAGCAAAGTTAACTTTGCTCATCTATTACAGGTATTAATCTTACATAGCCACAAATAGATTTTTACTTTATTGCAATGCATCCTGCAAACAGCTGTGTTTAAAAATGAAAAACAGTATTAAAAATAAGGTGCGTCTTTCTTTCACTTGCTTACAAATCAAATGCACACGCTAGCCAGATCAAGACTTTTACGACATGAGATGGTGGAAACACTACCACTTTTGTCAAGAGGGGCTGCCAACACAAATCAAAGTTCCTTGTAGTTGCTGTAAGTAGTTAAGTTATTCCATCAAAAAAAGTTCCCCCATACTTTGCTGTTAGTTGGAAAAAAAACATGCAACCAGATGACAGCTAAGAGTTTCTTTTTTCGTTGTTTGGCCAACTCACGGAGTTAATGTCAACGAGCTACAGCAGAGTGAATTTGCATGCAGCACATCATAATAGCCAATGTCCGCATATCAAAACTTTCACTTTTGATGGTTAAATGTTGCAACCAACATTAACCAAGCCAGGCTAAAAATGTTCTTGACTTTTTTTGCCTTTTGAGCTTATTGTAAATAGTTAGTTTGAAATCTTTATTGGAGAACTGGATTGAAAAGGCAACAGTTTACGTTTTAAAATCAGGCTAGTTTAGTCAGCAATATAAGTAGTCAAATATAAGTAGTCAATAATAGTGATGGACTTTGTGAAATCTACATTATTAAACCATTAACTGCCATCCAACTAAGCACCCCCTCACTTCTCCTCTGCATGTGACCAAACACGCACAACTGCTACAGATGCCTCAATCCCTGTTATTTCTCTTTCTTCCATCCCTGATCCCCTCCAGGCTCCACCACAGGTCTGTCGGCCACACCTCCTGCCTCTTTACCTGGATCTCTGACCAATGTCAAGGTTCCACAGAAGTCGCCATGCCAACAGAGGGAACGCAAGTCGTCATCCTCATCTGAGGACCGCAATAAGATGGTGAGAGGTTGTCACAGAAATTACTGTTTTTCTGAAGTTCACTGCGTGCTTGTGCTGACTGAGTGTCTTGTGGAACAGAAAACCCTGGGGAGAAGGGACTCAAGTGACGACTGGGAAATCCCTGAGGGTCAGATCACTCTGGGTCAGAGGATAGGTTCTGGATCCTTTGGAACTGTTTTCAAGGGAAAGTGGCATGGTAAGACAAATGCAATGTTTTTCAGACCACTAGCAGCGACTGAGAAATCTGTTTACGTCCTCTCTCCATCAACTCACCAATCTTATGAATAAGCCAGTGAAGTTCTCGTAGTTTTTTGTTTTTTATTAAAAACACACCAATGAGCCACACTGTTGCACTGGATGACATGTTTTTTCCTTATCGTGAACACACACACTGTAGTTGATTTTGGCTCAATCCCACATAAACTGTCCTGCTCCCAGAAGTTCTCACCAGAATGCCAAATGTGGATTAATCTGCTGCTGAAAATAGTGTTCAACAAATGCACTTTTTCCTTCACCATGAAATCACTGAGTGGGTAGAGAAGTCAAAGTATTGAGAGACGGATTAACACATTGTTGGTTTTGGTCTGCATAGGATCTGTGGACAATTAGAAAATATAGTATTGAACTTATTAAATTGTATAGTATTTATTTATTATTAAACTCTTTTCCTTTAAAACTCTGTGGTGTGATGAATCCTCTTAGCTCACAGTCTGTTGTGCTTCATCTGAACTATGTGTTTGCTTGGGATGTGTATTATTAAAACACTCTTGCTGTGTCACCTGTAACCATAGGTGTGGCCAAATCGACCAGGACTGAAATCTAAAATGTTATATACAACTGCAATTTGTACCTACTTACCATATTGTCCTGATTATAAGACAATAGTTTCTTTCTTTAATACACAGATGTACAATTTAAATGTAATTGCTTGACATTTTACCCATGATTATGAAAAAAAGTCTTATAGTCAAGCTTCAGTCTGTAATGTGTGTCTGTAATCAAAACCCAGAACTCCAACCAGTTTGGCGACCAGTATTCAGTGTATGCAGCTTTCTCACTGGTGAAACATGATGCGGTTCCAGTCAATCCTTAAAAGATCTTTTTCACATTTCTGGATTTTTTTTTTTTTCATTTAAGGTCTAAATATGTGTAAAAGGTCATTTGCAGGTGTGTTTGAACAACATTTCCTTAAAATCAGCTTAAGCATAATGTTTGACTGACATGTGCTCCGTGTCCTCCCAGGTGATGTGGCAGTGAAGATGTTGAATGTCACCGCTCCCACACCACAACAGCTTCAGGCCTTCAAGAATGAAGTAGGAGTCCTCAGGTAATGTCTGCCACCTACTCTTTAATTAGCAGAATATATGTGCTTAGCTCCTTTTATAATAATGCACTACAAAATAACATCATATTACAGAAACATCCTCCTTTAACAAAGCTAAACAAAACTGCTACAGTTCTGTAGTTTCATCAGCTGGTTTGTGTTTGCACCAGGAAAACGCGTCATGTGAACATCCTGCTGTTCATGGGCTACACCACCAAGCCTCAGCTGGCCATCGTGACCCAGTGGTGTGAAGGCTCCAGTCTGTACCACCACCTGCACATCATCGAGACCAAGTTTGAGATGATCAAGCTGATTGACATAGCTCGGCAGACCGCTCAGGGCATGGAGTGAGTTTCCCCACAAATACGAAAGCAGTCAGATTTCACCGTGTGTAGTTGGTCTAATAAGTTTTCTCTTTTCCTCCTCAGTTACCTGCATGCCAAATCAATCATCCACAGGGATTTGAAGAGCAACAGTATCTTTTTTCACATTTTACTCAATCATGTAATCCTTCTGTCATCCAAATTAAATGTAACCTGTTGATGATGTTAGGATTTATCTTGCTAACACATAAGCAGGGATAAAAAAAAAATGATCGCCATCCTTAGAATGCAGAATTCCTACATGGTTAAGTAGAAGAAAAGAGTGTTTCCTTGACCTCATCTCCTCCCAGATATTTTCCTCCACGAGGATCTAACAGTGAAGATTGGTGACTTTGGCCTGGCGACAGTCAAGTCCCGCTGGAGTGGCTCCCACCAGTTTGAACAGCTGTCTGGTTCTATACTGTGGATGGTCAGTGTTCCTCTCCTACCAGTGACCCTGTTTCCTTTTTACCCATTATATATTTCTTCTGTTGTCAAATGTAAATAAGCAGGATTTACAATTTTGATTTGGTGTGTGTAGTTGTCTTTGTCAGCGTAACCTGTTCTCTCTCAGGCACCAGAGGTGATCCGGCTGCAGGACAAGAATCCCTACAGCTTCCAGTCAGATGTTTACGCCTTCGGCATTGTGCTGTACGAGCTCATGTCAGGAGCACTGCCCTATTCCAACATCAACAACAGAGACCAGGTAAGAGGACTCAATTAGAGCCCTTTCACACCTTTTTAGTTTGATCTGAACCAAAATTACAGGTATGAAACCTACCCCGGACCACGGAGATGATAAACGTGAAAGGTCTTTGATGATTAGACCCCACTGTGACACCCCTTATACATGCACCCCAGTTACCACCAACTCTCCAAAGACGCTAATAATTTTCACGCTAACTGCTGTGGCTATTAGTGTTTGTGATTTGGACTTTTTTGCAGTGAGGCTCATTTGCGTAGAAAGGGATCAGTTTTGCGTTAAATATATGCATAATACCGAATTTAAATACATAGAAGTCGCACCTGAGCAATGAAATGCTATTTCCTTGGCAGAGTAATTAGGGCTGCATTTCTCTCTTTGCAGATATTACTTTAATTTATTTATCTGTGTTAATCTTTTTTGCATATCTTTTATTGACCCGATCCTTTTGTGAATTCACCCCCAAATGTTGGGAAAAGTCCCAAAACTTCTCAGTTATTTTCCAAGAGGATCAGAGTAAAAGGAGTTGAATTGACAATACTTCAGACACACGCCCATTTACAAATGGATATCAATCTTATGTACATTATGTGTGTTAAGTACAGAGTTATAGTCAGGAAGTGGCTAGCCTAGCTTAGCATAAAGAAGCAGGGGCAAACAGCTAGCTAGTGTGCTACTGTGACTGAAGTATATACCCATTCAGTGCATGTCATTAAGTTTTAATGGTTTTCTAAGAAACACTTTAAGTAAAGACGCTGATGAATAAAATTGGATGCAGTGTGGGTGGTGATCGGCATTCCTTTGAATCTAGTACATAGTAGGGGCTTCTCTGTCTGCAGTTCCACCAGTAATTTAATTTAGCTGAAATACCTTTTTTCCTTTTCTGGTTTCCACATCTCTTTGTTGTTAATGCTATATGTAAAGAACTACGTGTTCTTTGTCTGTAGAGAACCTATAATAGAATGTTTAGTTGACGGTGTCACCTACATAAATGATGATGCCACACCTTCAGGAATGTTAATCATTTATACCTGCTGCTGATTGATTGTAATTGTATGCCTGATTTGTCTGTACATGAAAAGACAAACAATTGTGAAACATTTCCGTGAGATTAAATAATAATACAATAGACTGGTAATACAACAATGAGGTGAAACTGGATAAAGTTTGACACTTTTGCTTAATAAATTCTTAATAAATTGTTACTTTATCATAAGGAATTATTATTAATAGGCAAATTATTTGAGCTTTTTTTAGCTTATCCATGCATCAATCACTTCATAAATTTAAATAAATCTAATTGTTTTGATGCAATTTAATTCATTAATTTATAATAGCCTTTTCACTTTATTGTAATTAAGTCAACGTAGTAAACAATGTAAAAGTCACATTTCACAACATTAACATTTGAGCTCTGTTGTGCTCTACAAAATGTTAACAGCCTATGTATCCCTGCAACCAAATATTATAATGACACAGCTCTTCCCATAGATCATATTTATGGTAGGTCGAGGTTACCTGTCTCCTGACCTCAGCAAGGTGCGCAGCAACTGTCCAAAGGCCATGAAGAGACTCATGGCCGACTGCCTGAAGAAGAAGAGAGAGGAGCGACCCCTCTTCCCTCAGGTAAGACAAATACATATTTAAATTTCACTGGGAAGCAACAGATACATAAGATTTATACATTAAAGACAGAAAAGCACCAACTGAATGAATACTGAAATTTTTCCTTTTACCTCAATTTCAAAGAGAAACATTTATTTTAAAACAGGCTTGCTAGATTATTAGAGACAGGCCTTCATTTCTCACTAGCCCCATTGTAACAGGTACAGTATATTTTATCCCATGTTAGTAAGACACGATGCTTTTAATGAAAACTTAACATTTCCTCCATGTTTGCCTGTTGTCTTGATACATTCAGTGTAGTGTCCATTTTCACAGAATTTATTCCATCAGAACAACAACACAGTGATATCATGCTCACCCCTCACCTGCTCTCATAATGTCTTGCTCACACAAATATTGTTTTCATTTACAACTCAACAGTTCCAGTGGCTTTTTTTTTTTTTTACCTTTCCTGTATTTGTAATTGACCTTTACTTGTATGTGCCAACCTTGCTATTAAGTGAATACTCATTCACTTGAGGATAATAATGTAGTAGAAACACAGGTATTTCACTGATGATTGGAGACTCTGTATTTGCAGCCCCAGAATGTGATGGCCCAGAAGACAAGTGTGAGCTTTTAAAAATGTTTTTGTTTTTTCTTTTCTTTTTATCTGCTTTCTGTGAATTTTACGTAACATTTTACTTGTTCATGTTACCCCACTGATTTTAATTACAGCACAAGTGATCGTTTTGCCACCAGATGGCCCCAAAGCTGAAAAAAGCAGCTGAAGGCAGCAATGTCTCACTAGTTACATGCTCCAAACACAGCACACAACGTTGTTAAAGGTTTTTCTGGTTTTGTTTATTTGTGAATGGTGACCATACTGATTCTGACTGGTGATCCTGTGGCTATACTGTATATTCTGTCAGATCTTGGCGTCCATCGAGCTGCTGGCTCGCTCATTACCCAAAATCCACCGCAGCGCCTCAGAGCCTTCGTTAAACCGAGCCGGCTTTCAGACGGAGGATTTCAGCTTGTACGCTTGCGCCTCACCCAAAACCCCCATCCAGGCCGGTGGCTATGGTGAGCTCACACCCACCTACACTAAATCAGTCTTAACAGTAGTTGTCTTGTTACATCTGTGAAGGACATCTTTCACTCACAGTACCTTAACACCAGACAAAAACAAAGTTAAAGTGATTGAAATTAATGGATTTTTTGTAAAACGTTATTTTCTGACACTTTCTTAATAAAAACTGATTATACTACATTACAAGGAGGTAGGATATTGGTAGCAGGGTTACATTACATGAACAGAGGTTTCTACTTTCTGGTCTATGAAAGTTTTGTAAAAGTATTATTAGTGTCCCATGGAGATCTAAATTCTTTTTTACTGGCTTTTCCATCTTTGGTTTTAATACAAACATAAGGGCAAAACATATTTGGAAATTTTAGTAAAAAAATGTAATGTAGAGATATTTACCACACAGATTAATGCTGCAAAGGAGAGTGAATGTTGGATCATGTGGACACAGGCACGATTGCTTGTGAATGCTAATGATGCTGTGTGTCTGCAAGATGTGTAAATAGGCAATTTTTATTATATTTGTTAACATGTCACTGTTCTGTTTTAAGCTTGCTCCACTGCCTCTAAGAGGCCAAACAAATCAAATAATGCACAACTTTATTCTGTCACTTACTAATAGTTAAGTGAGTAAAAGATGAACTGATCCAAAAGGCATAAACTTACAAGTGAGACATTGTTGTCAACATTTTAAGCAAGGTTAGTGTATTATTTGTTTGTACAATTTGTACAAAAACAAAAGGAAAGCCATGCAAAGGTTTGGGCACCCCAAGAGATTTGGTCTGTCAGATAACTTTAACCCAGGTCTCAGACCTTAATTAGCCTGTTATGGCTATACATTGTCCACAGTCATCATAAGTAAAGGCCTGGTGAGGTAAATTTCAAAGCTTAAGTATCCATGAGATCCTCTAAGTCGCACTCGGAAAACTTAAATAATTGATGCCCACAAAGCAGGAGAAACCTAGAAGATAGTAAAGCATTTTCAGGTAGTGAGTTCCTCATTTCATAACCTAATTAGGAAATGGCAGTAAACAGGAATAGTCCCCACTTTACATTAGGGTCCAAAAATCTGAGACCATGTTGAAATTCTCTAAAAGGGTCAGATTTCCTTGCGTTGTATCCCTGCCATTGAAGCATGTATTCAGATGACACTCACATGGATTTGATCTGCTCATCAAAGGCATGTTCATGTAACTCAACTTGCAGCCAGTGTTCACCTGTTATAAATGGCTGCGTCTCATGTTTCCAGCAGATCATTGTGATAGTGGGAAACGTGGCGTCAGAAGTCAAACTGTTATTCAAAGTGAAGAGGGGCTTTCTCAGTGTCTAATCATTTATAGACTAAAGGTTTCAAAGGGGGCAGTGCATGGAACTCTGCGATGCATTTCAGAAACTAGAATGATTGTATCTAATGCACAATCAGGCAGACCAAAAATAGCCACACCCTCAGAAGATCAATACATCAAGCTTAGTTCCCTGAGAGATAGAAAAGCAGTGTCATCACAGATACAGAATTAGCTAAATAAAGAGCACAAGATTCCAATCAGCAAAGTTGATACTGAAGTGTTTCAAACCAACAGTGGAATATGGTGGTGGGAATATTCAAGTCTGGGGTGTTTTGTTACTCCTGAGTTGGACACCTGCACCAAATTCACTACACCCTGACGGAGAAGAAGTACAACTCCATTCTTCAGAGACATGCACGCATGCTTTTTGGATTCATATTGCAGCTGGATAATGACTGCAAAGCATTAGAAGAACTTCTCGAAGATCAAAGATTACCAAGGAGTCCTGACTGTCATGGACTTTCTTCCACAGTCACCGGACCTCAACCTCATTGAACCTTTCTGGGGACACTGAGAAAGCAAAGCAAACTGAGTTACTTGAAAGAGCCTCTGACGAGTAGATCAAGTCAAATTTGTACAAATGAGTTAAGTTGGTCAATGCCACAAATTTGCTTTAATTTTATCGGTGACCTAGAAATAGTGCAATTCCCACTCTCACCACTGGTTTACTTTGAATTCTTTGAGTTTAACCATAGTAAAAAAGATACCGTCAGCTAAACCTGATAATTGAGATTACTATGCCTGCTGCAAGAGTGCTTGTAACTGTTAATACTACTAATATATTTTCGTATCTTTATTACTTTTCAGGGGAGTTTTCGGCATTTAAGTAAGTGCTGCAGATCCCACTAGTCCATCCCTCGTCACTTCTCAAAAGTCTCGTGTTCATACGGTGGATTCATTCATTACTTAAAAAAACAAATAGTCTCAAAGAATGTGCTTTTTTCTTCGTCTGTCAACCTGAAGAAGGCAGCCTTATTGGAGTCCTTCCAACAAAAAGCTGTCCGGCAGGCAAACAGCCACAGTGACACAAAACTGAAATAGGGAAAAAAAATAAAAAAAAAAAAAAAAAAGAAAGAAAGTTGAATGAAACAAAAGGAAAAAAAAAAGAAGACACAAAGATATCCACACCAAATGAGTTTTAGGAGGAGGCAGCAAACTCCACAGATCCACCTGCCTGCTGGAGGAAAAAGATGAAGACAAACAGAAGGAGAGACAGAGGTGAAACGCCAAGGTCGAGGCTTTGGTCGCCCCTTCATTCCTGTGTCGGTGAGGAGGGAGGCTGATCAGCCAGGCCACTGAACTACACATTGATCAACGGCAGAACGGTGCCTGTAGAAGGAGGAGAGGCCTCCCATCCGTTGGTCAAGATTGAAGGCCAGGTGTTAGCCTGCTCCCTAGATGAGCTGGAGGTCACTCGGCAGGGTTTAACCCCAAAGGAAGATGACTTGAAAGACAGATTTGTTTAGATTTCTTTCATTTGTTTCTCATATTTTAGATTTTAGCTCGCACCTGGTAGGAATGCTGACCTTCTTCACTTCTTTGTTTTTTTTTTAATTTGTTTCTTTTACAGCACATGCCTTTGCTTGGTTGTCTTTTCAGTCTAAATGCTGATCAAATTCTGTAAAATACCTTTTCGTTTGCCCCCAGCAAATGCGACACCCGTAGTGAAATGGCAGCAGTTACTGAAGGATTTTGTGCTACTGTTTGAAAAAATTTCAAAACCTTCACATGAAATCAGGAGAAGTGGTTCTTCTTGTACATTTTCTATTGAAATGTCCAGTGCTTGCACAACAGGACCTGTTCTTTGGGAGGGAAAATTCAAATTAGTTTGGTGAATAAAGCTACATGAATGGGTTTCTTATTCAATTTAAAAGGCCTGGTCTAAGCCACCAAATGAAATATGTGTTAATTTGTGAGCTTTAGGGGTGTTGGAAAGATTTTTCTCTAGACATGCTCTGCCTGTTCATAAGATTCCACATCTTTGTAAAAGCAGCAGAAGCACAGGAACTGTTCAAAGAAAAATGCTGATTTGTTTAAAGGTGTAAGCTGCTCTAATTCTGTTTAAAGAGCCTGGTCCAAGCCAAGCTGCAGCCCAGCATTTACACTGAGCTAAGAAATGTGTCCAGTACTTGTGGCTCTAAGCTTTAGTGTGTTGCACAGCATCTTTGCATCAAAGCTTTTCTAAGTGCTTGTTTTGGCATTTTTTCATTTCTTTTTTTTTTTTTTTTTTTTTTTTTCTCTTGATCATGTGGCTTTCATATTGCACTCGGCTTAAAATCGGACCTTACTCGTTGTGGCTGCTAACTAATGGCAGCAGCATTACCTGCTGAAAGGACTAGTAATCCTCTGGTTCTGAGTTCAAGTTAGTCTTGAAAGTGTTCTGCATTCACACCTTTTACTTTCTCTACACACATGCACCTGTACTTTTTCATTCCAGTGTGTTAAAGGTTGTAGGAGTTATTACAGGTTATTTTTATTTTATTGTTGTTTGCCTTTTTTCTGTACAGGCAGGCCTGCAGATATTCACTTATTTATGTGATTTTTTTTTTCTTTTGTTTTATGGATTTATTTTCAGTACCGCTTTATTCAAAGCTATCAGTCTTCTTTTGACGCTTAGTCGTTTCAGTCTTTGTGACTCGTGTACTTGCACTTTGTAGAGATGGATCGAAGCAAATGAGCGACTTGCCTTTTCTTTTTTATTGAAGAATAAATTGTGACATACAGAGCTGATGACCCAAAATTTAATTTCATCTGCAGAGGCTGAACTGTGAGCATTTTGCTTGGAAGGCTCAGTTGTCATCTAAGGACTTTCTTTGATGAAGCCTTCAGCAGCCGAGTATGTCACCGTACCTTCAGTGATGAGAGCTGAGTGAATGAGACTGCTAGCCTGATAAATGGATGTTGTGAAAGAAGAGCATGCAGTTAAAGTTTCCATCCCAACACTGACAGACTGGTTCTTCACATTCATCAAGGATCATGTATGACTCTCCATCATTAACTAACCCCCCCGCCCACTTTTTGTTTTCTACTTTTAATTTAACAGGCCATGTTGGGAAATACACTTGTTTTAACCCTAACCCTAACCCTGGGACAGAGATAGAGCTGCAACAAGTTTTGCCTAGCTTAGCACAAAGACTGGAAGCAGGGGGGAATCGATAGCCCTGACCTGGGACAGCCTCCTGTATCCTTCTGGATCGCCACTTGTAATTTAGACATTTCTGTCACTGTGCACAGCTCATAAAATGTGTTACAAGAAGCATTTTTAATATATAAACGGCTAGAAAGACTTTGTAGCAACTTGCAAAGCGGAGAAAATGATGTCAGGTAACTACAAAGGAACAAACATGAATTACTCTTAAGACTTACTCGTCCATGTCGATTGTCAATGAGTCAGAAAGAATTCCTCCGGTCAGGGCTAATTTGGCAGCCTGGTGCCATCAAAACTGAAAACAAAGTCATTCTGGACTTGACGCACAAAGAAGATATTTATATTAACATCACATTACCCAGGTTAAAACTGCAGACAAACTTGTCCTAAGGTGATTAATATTGAAGAGTAACCAAACCAAAGCCTGTGTGAAGCCTGACATCTACTGGTGAAAGCAAGATGCGCAATGTCCATCTGCTATTGGGTAGTCTATGGTGATGGTGATGCCTTCTGTAGATAGAGGTGCATTTTATTTGACATTCTGGCGTGCTGCATGTTGCATACCAGCAGAAAGCTTTGAAAGGATAATTCCAGGTTTATTACAACTTTGGTCTTATTTTTGTAGTTTTGGTCAATATTCCTGTCATTGCAGTCATCACGTTGATTGCTGAGATCCGGGAACACTGTAGTGCTGTTACTTTTTATTTTGAAAGCTTCAGATACCATTGTAACCTGGGGAAAAAATTAATTAACCACAACTTCAAATAAATGCTAACATTGATATGTGTTCGCTGGATGTGCAAATAGACAGTTTGTTAACAAGTTAACCAGAAACTAAATTAAAATGGGCCATAAATGAACACAGCTTTAAACCTGCAGTAACTGATGGGCCATGTGGGGGCAGCAGAAACAAGTTGTTAGCACAACATTGACATATCAACACTTAATAAGTTAGTAAACTTGTTAGTATATTATTTATGTTGTTTTCTTAAAACACAATTGATTCTAGCACTTTGAAGAATTATTCCTTTATCTAAATTGTCATCGTTTCAGTAGTAATGTTTGCCAGTGTCAGCCATGTTGGTGGGTCACATGGTGCATTGTTTTCTTGCAACACGTGCCTTCTTATGTCTCAAGTGCTGTGGATTCACTTCTTGAGCACAAGCTGGTGTTTGTTGGGTTTGTAAATGCACTCTCAGAGAAATGGTTGGTATCACCTGGCACTAAACACCAGCCAATAGCAGACAGCCACTTCAATACATGGTTTCACCTGTAGATTTTAAGGGAGACAGGGCCCCACAGTGTTTGGTTTGTACGACTCCACTATCATCTGTTCATTACCTATACTCCCACAGAGTATGCAGGTTAGGGTAAGACTAATATATGGAGACACTGTAGACCTTTTATTCAATGTTACATATCGCCCAGTCATTTAACCCCTCTGATGTGATGGAGGTTTCACTCTGTCCACAGCTTTGCAAAACATCTACAGAAATCTGAGCTGACATGTGATTGACCTTTTCATGAGCGATTTGAATTTATTCGGGTTGTGAAGTAGACTAGTAGTAGTAGTCACTAGAGGTATAACTGCCATGAACTTAATGTCATTAAATTCTGCAGTTTTGAAGATAATAAAGATGCTCTGTCATTAGCACAAAATGTTAGTCCCAAAATATTGGTCCCCACTGAAGAGGATGAGGGCATGTGGGAAGGGTTCTGAGATTAAAATTAAAATTCTGAGTTTATCCTTAAACTCTACAGACAAACTCTGACTTCTGACTAGATATTTAGAACTCTAATTAAATTCTTAGTTTGCATTTTTCAACTCGAGACTAGAATTATACCAAGGACAAGGTGTTTGGAAAGAGTAAATGGGGGATTGAAGTGCAGCAAACTTTGTCTTCAAGATATAATCCATGGATGTTTCAGTTACATGATCAGCATCTTAAAAAACTGGACCACCAGGGCCAATTGATTACATGCTTGCCCACTTGCTTGCTTGTTTAGCACATTATGTTCACAGAGTTGGTGTAGATTTTCAAACCTTTTATTATTCTGAACATTCCAAGCATTCCATTTTTTTCCACATTGGCTTAAATGTTGAGCATGCCTATTCTATGACTAAAGAACATTTGACAAAACAGTCTTAACTCAAGGTTTACTTACTTGCTTGTTCTAGAACTTTTGATTTTGGCAACAGCTGTTTCAAAGGTTAAGAATGAACTGTCAAGGTCCACTTTTAAGCCAGCACAGATCCATAGTCCTAGTTTATAACAATGTTATTAACATTGTTTTGTCAGCTACTATTTCCCAGGTCAATATGAACTCAGCCTCACTAGAAGTAGCACACGTCCTTAGTCCTTTTCCCAAGGCATCAATATAATCCTTCAGAGGGAAGATATCAATGGTAGTTGTCTGCTATAGTGGGATCTTCTGTTGCACATTTTAAGATGCTCACTGTTCACATGACAGGACCTGAGGAAGTAAACAGTAATGTCTTTCATATCACCGTATTTATTTTCCTTAGAAACCTTTATTTTCTATAAGAATATTATCACAGATGTACATCTCCCAGATCTTCATAGAATCCACAGAAGTAAACACTGAGCTCCATCAGTAAGGCTCTGCTCTCCACCACTCACCTCTGATCTCACCAGACATCACCTGTTCCTCCATGTTCAACCTTTCTACTTTCATTTTCCTTTTTCTTAAACATTCCCTCCCTCTCCTTCTTGCCTGCACCTTAAACCCAACAATTCCTTTCAACTGAGAACTATCATGAGATTTTTTTTTCTCCTGTAAATAGTTGTACAAAGAAAATACTTTCAGTTTGCTAGGAGGCATGGAGACTACAAATGTAACAAAGTATAAAATGTTAAAAGTAAAGAGACAAAAATTAAAAGACATTTTGATAGGCAGACTTCTGAGAAAAACAGTTGAGTGTAAAAATATTTAAGGCTGTATCATAAGGAGAAAGAGCTTAATGTATTTGTTGTGAATATAAAAAAACTGATATATTAAAGAAATGCATGAAAACTGTAGTTTTGCTCCTGTGTCATTTGTGTGTAATGTGATGTGTTGGAATCATGTTGTGGTAAAATAGCCAGTGAAAGCCCGCATGGTGGCAGCATCTAACATTGTAATGTACTGAAAAAGATCTACTGCTGTAACACAGCAACAATACATCTTGACAAATCTGCTAAAATTGAGCCACCTTAACATTTTTTTTTAGGTTCAATGCACATTGTATCTGTACATAAAGTTGAAGATGTATCATTAATACATACTACATAATCCAACACCACAGCTACCTAACACTCAAATTTTCTCCTTTTTCTTCGCTGGCTCCTTTTGGAAGATAACTCATACCACATAATGATCATGAACATTCCGTAGGAAAATGTGAAATTTAAAGTTTAAATGGAGCAGTTCTCACAACTAACTAAACTCTAATAACTGCCTCACAACTTTGATTCTGTTTTCCCCATAATATGTGCCAAATTCCATATTTATTTTCATGAGACTTAGAAAATAATTAGGAAATTATGGACCCATAAAATTACATTATTGAAATAACATCAAGAACATGAAGTGGATGTAACATACATGTTTTTAATTGGTTTCTGTTGTGCAAATGGAAACTGCAAGTTAATCTCTAAGTAAATCTAACAAACTTAAATCATAATAGGCTCACAGCGTTAAAGAACTCTCTTTGTTATTGTTCATCCATTGCTGATGGCTCCATTTCAGTGAGTAATTCTGTACATCAAGCTATTGCACTGGATGGACGGACCGTGTTCTGTGCCAACAGAATGCAAAACCAGGCAATGATGCAGCAGGATACTCTCAACTGTGCACCAGTAGAAGTTGGGGAGTTTTGCTTGTGGAGCCTCCTCAGCCTGTGGAGGAAGAAGTGCCATTGTCACACTGTCTTTGTCAGGTCCTTGTTGATGTGAATCCCTAGGAACCTGAAGCTGCTGACTCTTCACAGTAGTCTCACTGATGGTGCTTGGGGCATGTCCTTCTCTGTGTTGCTTCCTATAGTCCAAAGTCATGTCGACATGGAGGTTGTTGTCCTCATGACAAACTGTAAATGAGGGAGGGAAATAACATGAGAGAACAATCCACAGGTGTGACGATACTGATAACAGTATTAAACAGAAACACGTGTGCAGTGGGAGTCCAGACTCATGGGAAGTCCCCCGGCAGTCTAGGCCTATAACAGCATAACTAAGGGATGCCTCAGGGCTCACCTGGACCAACCCGAACTACAAGCTTTGTCAAAGAGGAAGATTTTAAGCCTACTCTTAAATGTGGAAAGGGTGTCTGCCTCCCGAACCCAGACTGGGATCTGATTCCACAGGAGAGGAGCTTGATAACTGAAGGCTCTGGCTCCAAATCTCCTTTTGGAGACTCTTGGAACCAAAAGAAACCCTGCATTCTGGGAGCGTAGTGCTCTAAGTGAAGCAAGAAGTGCAAATAACAGGTAAGACTTCATTAAGCAGCCTGGTTGGGATGGGATCTAGAAGGCAGGTTGACGGCTTTGACAAAGAAATCATTGAAGTCAGGGCGCTTAAGATCAATCGGAGAGAAGCAGTCTAAACATACATCAGCTTTTACAGCTGTTTGTATGGATCCCATATTTGAGGACAAATCATTGTTGGATGGGAGGAAGGGAAAAATTTTGTTTCTAATATTTAGGATCTTATCATTGAAGAAGTTCATGAAGTCATTACTACTGAGGCCAATAGGAATACATGGCTCAATAGAGCTATGGCTCTCTGTCAGCCTGGCTACAGTGCTGAAAAGAACCTCTTTTGCTCTACTAACTTCTTTTTTAAAGGGGCAATAGAGTCAAGAGTTGTTCGCATTGAGCCTGCAACACTATCAACAAGATGATCAATTTGGGAGGGACAAAATTTAGTATAGGAGTCCTCAGTTAAATTGAGACATGGCATTGAATTAAATGCCAATGGAATCACTTCCTTAAATTTAGCAACAGCACTGTCAGATAAGCATCTGGTGTACAAATATTTACGTAATGGCTCATAGTCCTTTAAAAGGAATTCAAAAGTTATCAGATAATGATCTGATAAAAGAGGATTCTGAGGAAAGACTATTGAGTCTTCAATTTCAATGTCATAAGCCAGAACAAGGTCAAGGGTGTGATAAAAATAATGAGTGGCTTTATGAACACTCTGATAGAAGCCAATTGAAGTACGTATGTACTGTTTCTGCAGGAGTATTAATTTGTATTAGATTTTTGTGCTAAACTCCTCTCCTGTTAGTTTTAGATTTAATGAATTGAAGTGGTCTGGGAGCAGACACTGTCTCTATGCGGTTTTGGGTGAGTAACTGCCCTAATGGAAGCGCAGAGAGGTGTGTAAGACTACAACTCTGCCTCCTGGTCTGAACTCTGATTTGTCACAGATTTGGTCCACTAATAAACTCGGCCAGATTTCTAGATATGAGAGCTGCACCATCCAAAGTGGGATGGATGCCATCTCTCCTAATCAGACCAGGTCTTCCCCAGAAAGTCCGCCAATTGTCTATGAAGATGATGAGGGCTACAAGTGCAATGCTTGCTTTGCAAACTCCTGGAACTCCACACTGGAATAATGGGGACCATTGTCACTCACCACCTCATCAGGGATGCCAAAATTTGCAAAGACTGTTTCCAACTTGTCTAGTCGTCACCGAGGGCAGGTGCAGTATTTCATTGAATATGGAGGCGCAATCTGAGATTACTAGGTAATTTTGGTGTGCGTGCTCGCAGAGGTCGATTGCAACTCTCTTCCAGAGTCACTCAGGAACTGGTGTGGAGATGAGAGGTTCCTTTTTCTGTGTTCTTTTCAGTTCACAACACAGACTGCAGTTCTGAGTCAGCTGCTGTCGCTGTCCTGATTTCCTCCATCTTGCTAGTAAACGCGGGAATCCCTTCCACCACACTGGTGCTGACGCTGGTCAATGGGCTGCGTAACAGTGTGTCTGCAACGATGAGGGTTTTCCCCAGCCCGTACTCTGCTACTGGGTTGTATCTCATGAGCCTCATGAGAAGAACTGCTCTAATCCATTGAGGTACCTGTTGAACTTCTCGCATGCCCACACGCCTGCCAGATCTTCCTTTTCAACATGGGTGTAGTGAGTTTCCACTTCAGTGAGGTGTCTGGAGCAATATGCCACAGGTTTCCACTGTTCCCCGTGGAGTTACAGCAGTAGGCTTGCTCACATTGCAGTAGGCAAATACTGGTGCGGTGGTCAGCAGCTCTTTAATATGTTTGGAGGCTGTTTGCTGCGTGTAACTCCAGGTCCATGCATTCTTATTTTTATGAGTTCATACAGTGGATTTCCCACAGTTGAGTGTTTGGGGATATAACTACCATCCCCAGTATCATCTCCTGCACATCTGCTGGTGGTGACAGCTGCTGTATAGCCTTGTCTGGGCCAGGTCAGATCCTGGTGTCCCAGCTGTCTCTGTTTGATGGAGCACTTTTCTCTAATGAGCTTCAGACCAGCTAACCCTGTACAATGCATCACCTTCTCCAGGCAGCTCTCGTGCTCCACCTCTGAGGCCCTATACACAAGAGTGATGTCCATGAAGACCTCCACCCCTTCTAGCCCTTGCAGGATCTCCACCATCTGCCTCTGGAAGATTTTGGGTGCAATGGTTATTCCAAACAGTAGTTGCTTGAAGTGAAAATGGCCAAACGGCATGATGAAGGTAGTGAGCTTACAGCTGTCGTAATGGAGTGGTATTTGGAAAAAACACTGGCAGCATGGAGTGAAGAGAAGATGGCAGCCCCACTTAGCTTTGCTATAATCTTCTCTGTAGTAGGCAGGATGTGATCTTGAGATCAACACAAATGCATTCTTTACCTGTGCTCCTCTTGGGGCGACTGTGGCTCAGAAGGTAGAGAAGCCAGCCAATTAGAATCAGTTTGATCCCTGACCCCGGCAGGCTGCATGTCGAATCGGCCTTGGACAAGACACCAAACCTCAAATTGCCCCCAATGACTATTCTAACTCTCAGATTTAGGTTGCTTTGGATAAAAGCGTATGCCAAATGAAATTATAGGATTACCATAGGTGCACACCAGTCTGTAGGCTGTCACTCGTTCAATGATACCATTTCTCTCCATCCTCTGTAGCTCCTCCTTTACTTTCTGCAACGCGGGGAGAGGAATGTGTTGTGCTGTGTATACATTATCTTTCAGCTGTGTTCTTACAGGTTCAGTTTTTAATGTCCCATGCTCACCATATGCCTGTACATTTCCTCTGCTGCTCACAGTCTCATCTGTTCTCCTCACCAGCTTCATTTTCACTGACAGTGGCCTGCTGAGTAGATCTCGTCCAAAGATTACATATGCATTGAGTGGGTAGGTCTTTCCTTTGTGTGTGCTCTGGATCCGTCCTATGCTCTCTACTTGGGCTATTCAGTGGAATACCTGCGGGCTCCAGTAGGCTCTTGGGGATGAGTGAGTGGTAGGTCTGCTCATGAATGATGCTCACATTGGTCCCTGTGTCAATTTTGAATTGGACCGGTGTAGAGCCCACCAGCAATCCCACAGTCCATTGCTTAGCTGAGCCATCTGCTTTTCTAATCCCCCTTGCTCTGTGACCTCTCTCACTGCTTTTCTGTTTCTACACACTGTGGTCTAATGTCCAACTTTGTTGTATGTGTTGCATGTGGATTTCCTTGCAGGGCAATTTACAATTTTACTGTTCTTCACTTTCCCACATTTGCCACATTGTCCATATTGTCTATTATCTCCCCCTTTTGGCTTACCGTGGTGTTTCGTGTGTCTTGTTCTTATTCATGATTTTGTTTTGTGATCGCTCCAGCTGCCCAAGCTAACATGCACGTGGTAGCTTGGGAACATTTCACACATACTCATTAGAGCCCACAAGATCTCCCAGACTCTTATGTTTGTGCACTGTATTACCGTAAATCACATAGTAATGCACAGGCACATTAGACATCCTTATATAACACTATCTACTCCTACTATCTACTGTGAGTTTGTTTCATTCATTCAGGTCAGTGTTTACATTCAGGTGCAGGTCACAGTGCAGGAGGCACAGTGAAATTTGCAAGTGGCAGCAGCTTCACTGGCCTCATCTCTGATGCAGATAAGTCCACCTGGAGGTGGGACATTGACCATATGGTGACCTGGCACAGCTCAGACACAGAGTGGAAATGGTTATTAGTTTCACAAAGAACCCAGCCCCAACTGCCCTCTTCACCCTGTTTCATTTTGTAGGACAACATTTGGCCTGACAGTGGCACGACAGGAAGTGTTCAGGTGGTCAATAAAAACGTCATGATTCAATGATCAGTAATCACAGCAAAGACAATGATAAACTGGCTTTTTTTGTCAGTATGTTTTGATCTGGACTAACGAACTTGGAGGAGGATGGACGGAGGGATGGATGACCAATGGATTGATCGACATCCACAGCTTTCACATAGATATCAGATGACTTGGAAACTTGGCTTGTGACTAAAAATACGATCCACAAAATCAATTTCATGTCCAGTCAGATTTATCCACCTGTATTAAATACTTGTCAAACAGAAGTTATTACTGAGGAAAGAGTGTAAGTGAGTTCATCAGTGGCTCACATTGCACACACACACACACACACACACACACTTTCACAGACAAAGGCAGTGTGACTCATGCTGGCTAGCAAATAAGGCTACATTAGATAAGGTAAAAGCACACTAATATCATAGTATATGCTATGTATGTACATATGTGGACAGATATGAGTGTATAAGTGAAATGTGTTTGCCTGTATAGAGGACCAGGACATTATAACATGACCTGACCGTATCTCAGTTTTCCAGCAGTGTTCAGAATGTCTACACCTCTAAAATATGATAATGCACACCATTAAACATATTTACAACCTTTCATAAAATCCCAGAGGCTCCCTGTCTCTCAGATCATATTTCCCATTTATCACCACTATTGTAACAATATGGATACCTTTATTTATATGGCAGAATGTAACAGCTGTAAGATCCTAATTCTTCCACACAGTGCAGTAGTATGAAACATCTGTCAGGAAAATATAGAAGGGGGAAGGTGGATGAATAACCTTGTCCCCTCCTTCATCTACAATAGAGGTACTACTTGCAGTTGTATTAATTGTATGAAGTAGTGAAGCTGCTCACAGGCCAACAGTACAAGACAGACCCAAGCCAACCGTAAATGTATTCAACAAGTATGGTGTGTGTATTCAAAGCCTGATAAATCAGATTCCTCTGTGCATATTAAAATGACCAAAAATAACAACTCTGTCACATTGAAACATAGTGACTGATAAAAGGTATGAACATTTCAGAAGAAGACCAGAAATAAGTTTAAGAGGCCTGTTGATTAACTTACATAATACCTAGATAACAACTAAAATCATTTCTCTGTATTACCACCCACCTTGGCTAACCCTAACCCTAGCCCTGAACCTTGGCTGGTGGAAAAAGCTGATTCTACAGTGAGGCTTGAAGAGGTGTTATTAACTGTGATAAGATTGTTTCTGTGTTTTGGTGTAGCAGCCTGCCTTTCAGTGATCCTAACAGGAATGCCTGAATTAGTATTACAGCCTGCAGGCCTGCTTGGGTCGAAGTGCCTCTTATAAGATAAGATAAGATAAGATAAGATGAAATGATTGATGGTTATTTGAAATGATATGCTTGACGCTTTAAAGGAACAAGGTTAATAGACCTGTTCAGGCATTTTTCAGGCTTTTTAATAGCTGTGTTGGAGTTGGTTTCTGTTTTATCTAGAGTTCATTAAAGCACAATCTCCAAGGCTCTCTGCTACTGCAAACAGGCATTTTTAAAAGTTGCCTTTTTAGGGGAATGACTCTTTTAAATGGCAGCCACAAAAGGAAGGCAAAACAATAATGCACTATCAGCTCTGTGCAGCTTTACACAGTTTTACTAAGTTTTCAATGATTTCAGAATTCCTGGCTGCATATCACTGGACATTCAGGATTCAGGCTTATCTTGCCTTCACATATTTCACTCAAAATATTTACACTGGCACTAACTAGGACAACCTTTCAGGGAACAGAGTAGGGCTAGCATGCATGGCCCACTCAATTTTTAAGAAGCTACTTCAGCTGTGTGTCTTGTTTACATGGTCATACAGTAAGACATTTTTCACAAGTGGACAATGTTTGCTACATTAAAAATGGAAAACAAAACCTTGTGAGGTCCAATGCTTGTGCAGGACCTTGGCCAGAGAACAACTGTTCCACGGTGTACTGCCAATAATATCACTCAGTCATCTTCCACATCATAAAAATTTAAGTTAAAAGTAAGTTAAAACAAGGGATCTTCTAATACAGTTAGACCATTACCAATACAAACCAATGTTTCAAGACTTTTCTATAATAACATGTAATTTTCTTAACACTTACACTTGTTTCTTCAAAATTTCTGCTCAATGTAAGTGGAACAATTGTGGCCCAATGGTAGAGCTTTTTTCAATTTTTCATTGTGTCTTAAAGCTGCACCCAGTTTTTGGCCAGTTGGGCAGCAAAACTGAAAAACAACATCTGACATAGAATCACTTTTTGCATATAGTTAGAGGGAGTGAGCGAAGATGGTGTCCAACAACATCGCATTGAGGAGAAGGAGGAGGAGCAGGCAGGCCTGTCAGTCCCTGAACACAGTCTGAATCAACCTGACGAGATTTCGGGATGAGTTGTCGCTCTACTGTAAAAAAGTCAGGCTTCAACTCCTGGCCCAGCTTCCTTCTGTGATCTCTCTCTCTCTTTAACCTTGTTCATAAGCCAGAACAAGGTCAAGGGTGTGATTAAAACAATGAGTGGCTTTATGAACACTCTGATAGAAGCCAATTGAATCTAATAATGACATAAATGCAGCACTATCATTGACAGTGTCAACATGAATATTAAAATCACCTACAACAATTACTTTATCTGTTTTAAGGACTAAACTTGATAAAAACTCTGAGAATTCAGATAAAAAGTATTGACCAGGAGCGCAATACACTACAACAAATAGAATTGGCTGCAGCGTTGTCCGGGCTGGGTGTGCAAGACTAAGAACAAGGCTTTCAAAAGAGTTATAATCAAGTTTAGGGTTAGAGTTAGGGTTACGTCCGTGTCTGGGCGGCCTGTCCGAGGCCCTATTGTTTACAGTTGGGATCAGCTGTTGGCGCTCTGTAACACAGCAGTGCTGCCAGACGAGAGGCCCAAGGTTCCCCGAGAGATAAAGAGGAGAAGACGGGGGAGCCGTGCCGGAGTCCAGCGCCACAACAGGAGGAGAAGATATCGACCGGTCCTCCCGTCCATCACCATGAGGAATGTAAGATCTCAACAAGATGGACGAGTTAGTGGCGCTGATCCGACACCAGAGGGAGTACCGGGAGTGCAGCATTATGGTGTTCACTGAGACATGGCTGACTTGGCGGACTCCGGATACAATCGTCACATTACAAGGATTTAAACTGCTGTGGGCAGACAGGACAAAGGAGAGCAGTAAGAGGAAAGGAGGAGGCACATCACTACTAAGGAGCAACTCTGCCATAAGGACATTGAACTGTTAGCCGTTAGCATGAGGCCATGCTATCTGCCTCGGGAGTTCTGGCATGTTATTGCGATAGCTGCGTATATTCCCCCCTCTGCTAATGCTGACTTCAATCGCCTCTCCATCCTCCATCAACTCTGTCACTTGGGCCAAGGGCTGCAGACCACAACCTGGTTCTCCATCCCCAGGCCCTCCTTCTCCTCTCGGGAGACTTCAATCATGCCTCTCCATCCTCCACTCTGCCCAAACCATGGATTACGCTGGACATAAAGGCTCTCCTTAAGGAGAAGAGGGCCTTTAAGTCAGGAAACAAGGAGGAGCTGAAGGCTGTGCAGAGGGAGCTGAGAAGGAAGATCAGGGAGGGGAAGAACAGCTACAGGAGGAGGATGGAGGAACAGCTGCAGCAGAACAACGTCAGCGGAGTCTGGAGAGGCCTGAAAACCATCTGGCCACAAGGAACCTGACTCCCGGGCTGTGGGGGACCAGAAGTGGGCAAATGAGCTGAACTTATTCTTCAATAGATTTGATCAGCCATCTGCCCTTCCCCTGGCCCAGCCCTCCCTGCTGCAACCCTCCTCATCGACATCTCAAATGGACTGCTCCACCCCCACCTCCCCTCCAGCAACTCTCTGCTCACAGCCACCTCCCACTGCTCAGCTCATCAGTTCAACCCAACCCTCCCACACCCACCAGCACACAGCCCCCCTGCTCCAACCTGACCCTCACAACAACCCAGGTGAGAAACCAGCTCCGGAAGACCAAGGCAAGGAAGGCGGTGGGTCCAGACGGCATCAGCTCCAGGCTCCTGAAGTCCTGCACAGACCAGCTGTGCAGGGTTGTTCAGCACATCTTCAACCTGAGCCTGAAGCTGGGGAAGGTGCCACAGCTGTGGAAGACATCCTGCGTGGTACAGCAGCTACAGGCCGGTGGCTTTAACATCCCACCTGATGAAGACCCTGGAGCAGCTGGTCCTTGCCCATCTCCGTCCCCTGGTGGGTCCTTCGATGGACCCACTTCAGTTTGCCTACCAGGCACAGAGTTATCTCTCACCTGGATAAACCTGGGAACACTGTGAGAATCATGTTTTTTGATTTCTCCAGTGAGTTCAACACCATCCAGCCAGCACTTCTGGGGGACAAGCTGGAGAACACAGGGGTGGACCTGCACCTCACATCCTGGGTCCTGGACTACCTCACCAACCGCCCACAGTATGTGAGGACACGGGACTGTGTATCTGACACGGTTGTCTGCAGTACGGGGGCTCCACAGGGAACGGTCCTGGATCTGTTCCTTTTCACCCTCTACACTGCAGACTTTTCATACAACTCACCAACCTGTCACCTGCAGAAGTTCTCTGACAACTCTGTCATCATCGGCCTCATCACAGATGGGGATGACAGGGAATACAGAGAACTGACACAGGACTTTATGGACTGGTGCCAGCGGAACCGCCTCCAGATTAACACAGGGAAAACCAAAGAACTGGTAGTGGATTTCTGCAGGCGCACTCACTCCCCTCCAACACCAGTGAACATCCAGGGAAAAGGACATTGAGATAGTGACATCTTATAAGTACCTGGGTGTTCACCTCAACAACAGACTGGACTGGACTCATAACACTGCTGCACTTTACAAGAAAGGTCAGAGCAGACTCTATCTGCTCAGGAGACTGAGGTCTTTTGGAGTGCAAGGGGTGCTCCTAAAGACCTTCTATGACACTTGTGGCATCAGCCATCTTTTATGGAGTAGCTTGCTGGGGCAGCAGCATTTCGGCTGCAGACAGGAATAGACTTGATAAACTGATCAAGAAGGCCAGCTCTGCACTGGGTTGCCCCCTGGACCCAGTGGAGGTGGTGGGAGAGAGGAGGATGATGGCTAAGCTGTCATCCATGTTGGAGAATGACTCCCACCCCCTGCAGAACACTTTAACAGCATTGGAGAGCTCCTTCAGGGATAGACTGCTTCACCCAAAGTGTGTGAAGGAGTGATATTGCAGGTCTTTTTTTCCTGCAGCTGTCAGGCTGTACAACCAGCATGGCTCCCTATAGACAATACACCACCATGTTTGCATCTGTGCAATACTCATTTTTCATATCTGTATATTTATTCCAGATTTCATTTGCTGTGCAATACTCCATACCGTTTAAATTCAAGTGCAATATTTCGTATTGATATTTAATATTTGTACATCTGCGCAATACTCTTTTTGTGCAATACTCCACTCCATTAAATTCAAGCCAAGTATTTCATATCTTATATTTAATTTTTCATATTTAATCCTTCTATACTGGTCATATATATCATATCATATTCATCTCATATTCATATTCTCATGTACATCTGTAAATAATCCCGTTTAAATTTGTAAATTTGTTAAATTTGTACTTTCTTCAGCTTGTTTATATTCATTTTTAACTTGTTCTATCACCTTTTCTGCTGTGCTATGCAAATTTCCCCACTGTGGGACGAATAAAGGTTTATCTTATCTTATCTTACACACCGACTCAACATTAACTTTAGTGACCTCTGATTGGTGTAATTAGGTGTCATAACCACCGACATGAATAACAATCTTACTATATTTACGTTTATCCTTAGCCAGCAGTTTCAAATAGGATTCAACGCCGCCCGCTCTGGCCCCTGGGATGCATTTGACTATGGTTGCTGGGGTTGCTAACTTCATGTTTTGCAAAATGGAGCTGCCAATAATCAGACATGGTTTCTCAGTGGGTGTGTCGCTGAGTGGAGAAAACTTATTTGAAACGTGAAGGGGCTGGTGGTGAACCGTGGGCTTCTGCTTAGGACTATGCTTCCTTCGGACAGTCACCCAGCCGCCCTGGTTTCCCGGCTGCTCGGGAGCAGCCAGGGGACGGCTAGCAGGAGCTACACTAGCAGGAGCTACACTTGGTCGGTCCGCACCGGCTACTGAGGGCTGGCTAGCTACCGCAGCTAAAGATTTTGGTTCAGTGGTGTGGAGCCGTGCCTCTAATTCACTGAGCCTTGCCTCCATCGCAGCAAATACAATACACTTATTACAAGTACCATTATCATTAAAGGAAGCAGAGGAATAGCTAAATATGTGACACACCAGGCAAGAGAGAGCAGGAGAGTGAGAGGGAGAGAGAGAAGTCATCGCTAACTGCAAGCTAATGAGGCCAACAAAACTCAGCAGTGTTTAAACACCTGTGTGAATAACCCAAAAGTTGCTAGAAGGAAGGAGTTGTGAGTGCTCTTTAACAATACTAGTGTACGTTAAGTGAGTAGTGCGTAATAAATGAGAGTATGAGGAATCAGCTGAGAAATGCTTGGTCAGTGACTACACGCTACCAGTGGCACAGAAACCGGAAATGAGACAATACGCTCACCGCAGTACGTCAGGACGTCAGGGACCAGTCATCTCATCATCCCAGAACAATACAACGAGCTAAAAGCTAAAAGAAAAGCCACCAGCGATCTCAACAGATGCCTTGATGAGCAAGTGCAGAAAATGATCGTTAAAATTCAAGATCAAAAGGCCTTGAGGGATAAAAGTACGCTTGTCCAAGATGAAATACAAAACATCATCGAAAACAACCACAAGCTGGAACAAGAAATCGAGGCTATTCAATTGATACTGAGGGATCAGCAAGCACTGGAAGATAGATACAAGGGAATGACAATTGAAAGAAAGACCTGGATCTACCAAAATAAGGTGCTGCAGCAACAGCTTCAGGACCTCCAGGAGAAAATCCCCTGGCACGATCAACTGCAAGAGAAATGTAAGGCAAAGGAAAAGAACATCCAAGACCTACAGGAATTGAACATTTCCCTGGAAAAGCAGGTTTTCGAGGTGGAGACCAAACTAAGAAAGGAAAAAGGTATGAAGGTTAACTACAGAGAGTTGCAAGCTAAAACTCAGGCCAAGATGGACTGCAATGCCGACCTCCCTAGTAGACTCCTGCTTGTAGAAAAGGGTATGAAACTCTGAAACCATGGCGTGCAGATATTGACATCAAAACTGAGACTGATAAATTATGTCGCAAGAATGCCACCCTCATGCAGGAATTCAAGGAACTTAAGAAGAAGCTTGCCATTAGCCAAGAGAATTCTGTTTTCCACAACAATATTCAGGAGTTCTACAAAAAGCTCCAGGATTTTGAAAGTGTGGAGGGTAGATGCGTAGACACCAAAGAAGAGAGAGATGAGGAATGTCATCAAACGGACGTCCCAACAGACGACATTAAAAGCGCAGCAAGCCGTGAAACTAGCCAGTTGGAACCAAAAAACAACAAAGACAAAGAGGACAAGCAAGAGGGAGTGAGCGAAGACGGTGTCCAACAACATCGCATTGAGGAGAAGGAGGAGGAGCAGGCAGGCTCATCTGTCCCTGAACACAGTCTGAATCAACCTGACGAGATTTCGGGATGAGTTGTTGCTTTACTGTAAAATAGTAAGGCTGCGACTCCTGGCCCAGCTTCCTTCTGTGATCTCTCTCTCTCTCTTTAAAAAAACAAACACAAGAAACAAAGCTTACCAGGGAGAGGTCACACTATGTATTAGGGCTGAGACCTTAATGCACTGATTCCAACCCCAGCCCTTTGCTGCATGTCATCCTGTCTCTCTCTCTCTCTCTCTCTCTCTCTCTCTCTCTCTCTCTCTCTCTCTCCAGAGCAGAAATGCAAAAAAAAAAAAAAAAAAAAAAAAAAATCAACAAAAGCCCTGGTGGTGGTCCAGTAGTTAGGATTCAGTGCTCTCACTGCTGCTACCCGGGTTCGATTCCCGGCCAGAGCCTGTGGGTGCCTCATGAGGGGCAACCTGTATGGAAAATTCCCCATAAAGAAATTAAAATTCAATTAAAAAAATGACTAAAATAAATACAGAAAAATAGAGAGAAGTAAAATATAAATAGTAAAAGGTATTATTTATCAAGTATTTATACAAAAAATTATCCGAGAGGCAAAAACACCACAAACACAGCTGAAGTTCAGTGACTGAATGAGCTCCGTGTTTTTGGAGCTTACAGCCAGCAGGCAGCTGGCAATCAAAGTGATGTCGCTCTTCATGATGCATAATTTTATATTTTAAACTGCCATGGTTTGGGTCTTGATTGACTTTGGTGTTTTTTCTGGTTTGTTTTCTTTGCATATTTGGTTGTATACTCCAGTGTTTTTGGTTTGGTCTTTTTGTTCAGGCGTTGCTTCAGTGGCTGGAGGTGTGGTCTTTGGGTGCTGGGGCTCTCTTTAGCTCAGCTGTCCACCATTTCCAGTAACGACTGGCAGCTTAAATACCCCTCTCTATCACCTGCAAGCTGCCAGATTGTCCCCTTAGGATCCCCTTTGTAGCCCCTTTGTTCATCCCCTTTGTACGGCCCCCTTCCATGCTCCCTGTCTTTGCCTCTGTCTCTAGTGTTTCTAGCCTCACATGTTTCTAGTGTTTCCCTGTGGTCCCTGCCATCCAGCCTCAGCACCCACCGCCCAGCCTTCAGCCACCGGAGCAAATCCACACCAACTGGGCTTCTTGGTTTTGGTCACCTTTTTTGGTTTTTCATGTAAGTCCTGGAGTTCTTTTGTTTAATAAATCCTTTTTTCCTTCACCCTCATCTGTGTCTTGCTCTTGGGTCCAATTGTGAAAATAACTGTAAATCGTGACATAAACATGTGATATAAAACCATTTTTTACCATTTTTTTCCCTTGTGACTCCTCATCTAAACTCATTTTGTGCACCCATAGTTCAAACCCTACAAAACGTTTGAATATTGCCATTAATACAAATATATAGCTTCAATGAAATGTTGGAAGGAGCTAATGTAAAATGTATACTGGCATGTCATCTGTGTGAAAAAATTTCTTGAACAAAGACAATCTTATCTATCAGTTTAAGAAATATAATTTTAAGGCTATGTGAGGTGGCTGCTGCTGGCTTTACATTCGGAAGTTTATTTAACACTGACCTGTTCAGCATTTTGAGTTCTAGCTGCTAAAGAGTCTTCTCAGCTCCGCATCTCCTGCTCAGAAATCAATAAAGGCATTTGGTCTCAGATGTCTTCATTGTGACATGTCTTTGCATGCTTAATAATGTTCACTCCTCATTCAGTGTTCAAAACCATATTGATCCTCAAAATGGCTTGTATTCAGCAAAGATCTCCATTCGGCCTGGACACAGCTAAAGCAGAGCACTCCATGGATCAAGCAGACAGACAGAGCAAATTATACTTTTTTTTTTTTTTCCTAAACTGGACTCTTCCAGTCACTTTTAAGTGGCTGGCTATTTATCCACTGTCTCCTGCAGACAGCTGGTTGAGAGAGGTGAAAAGGGGAAGCGCAATGAATCTTAATCTAATTAAATGCAGAGAGCCAGCAGGAAAGTCTCTCTGAGCTGCAGACTTTCTCTCTCTGTTGATGCCAGTGAATAATGAGCTCCAGGGTCAGCAGTCATAGAGCCATGCCTGGATTTACTTTTTCCTCCGCTTTTACCTCATTCTGCATGGAACACACTTTGATTATCACAGTTATAATAACAACAAAGAGTCCACACGCAGGGGTTGAGCATTAGTCAAACCCTCATCACCTATCAACCCATACAGACACGGTTTGAACATGCAAACTCCACACAGAAAGGCCCCAGCCAGCCAGCAAGTTTGATCCCAGAACCTTCTTGCTGTGGATGATTTTGAAAGTGCAACAGCACATTCCAGGGTTGATAGAGGAAGACAGTTTTTGTCCTTTTTCCATTTCCACTCTGCCTTCCTGCAAAAAGCCACCAAAGAAACAGATTTTCATTGTATTAGCACCCCAGTAGACCCCAGTGATAGCATCCCCTTTTGAATGAAAGTTCAGTCACTATAGATTTCTTTGAGAGTACCTGTCACTCAATTTATTTTAGAGTGGTTTATACATCATCTTATAAGTGATGCTAATACCTTGTTGTTTTGCTGTAAATATTTTTTTTCATATTTTGCCACATTTGTGAGTTTTACTGGCAAACAGTCATGTTGTGCACCCATCAAGTGCAGGCCCATCCCCTGCAGACAATGTTCAAAAACCCACTTGTTCAGATACAAATATCACCGCACCTGATGCCAGTGTAGCAGGACAATCAATACCTATGACACCATTGTTGCCACCAACATCAATGCTAACAGACCTTGAAGCTGCTGCCAAGGAACATGCCATAAAGAGTCTGAAAACACAGGTGTGCAAAGTTCAATTCAATTCAATTCAATTTTATATGTATAGCCCAACCACGACACAAGTCATCACGAGTCATCTCAAGGCACTTAACATACAGAGCAGGTCTAGACCATACTCTTTATAATTTTACTTATAAAGACCCAGCAGTTCCCATCATGAGCAAGCACTTGGCGACAGCAATGAGGAAAAACTTCCTTTTAACAGGCAGAAACCTCGGACAGAACCAAGCTCAAGATGGGCAGCCATCTGTCTTGACCAGTTGAGTTGAGAGAGAGAGAGTGAGTGAGTGAGTGAGAGAGAGGGGGAGAAAGATGGGGGGTGGGGGGTGGAGAAAATACTACAATCCACAAATGTGATGATAATAATAATGACAGTGTTAAACAGAGACGTGTGCAGTGGGTGGCTTGTAAACACAGGTCCAGACTCTGCAGCTCCAGTGACACATGTACCTGCAGAAAGTGACAGGAGAGAAGAGAGAGAGCACAAAACCATGTGAGAGGGAAGATGCTGCATTAGTAAGATGCATTCATGGGTTGTGAATGGATACAGGTGGAGGAGAGAGACAAGGGTTAAGTTCAGTGCATCATGGGAAGTCCCCCAGCAGTCTAGGCCTATAGCAGCATAACTAAGGGATGGAAATAGTGTTATTCACAATAGAGCCAATAGATGGCACTGTGCCCTTTGAGTATCCCTTGGTTGCCATGGTAGATGCACGAATGAAACAGGAAGTGAACAGCCTTTCCAATTTTCCACCTGTTTCTCTGTTTGCTTTGTTGTTTTCAGAAAGGTAAATATGTATCAAATGTCATTTCTGTTCAAAAGCAAGTAAAAGGTGTATGTTCATATCATCAGGTGTCATTCCTACTTCACCGGGCTACATATTTATATAAATATAAGGTTAAAAGGTTAAAAAAATTTCACAGTCTGCATTTGAGGCAGTAGAGCCATCAGGAGAACCAAGGTTGATTGAAACTCCCTGCCAAACTCAGTAGTTCTTGTGATGGGAGATTTTTACTTGTGCAGTCTCTCACAGGAGGTGCCAAGCTTCAAACAGCTCGTGGCGTACCATAAAATAGTCATACTCATCCATCCCCTCTGCCCGCCTTGGACATTCTGACCACTGCATCATACAGATGATCCCTACATAAAGGCAACAACTAAAGAGAGCCAGACCAGCAAATTTGCACTGGAGATATTCATTTTGATCATTGGTAAACTTGTAGCAGAATGGGGGTATGAATCCCATAACTCAGTGAATAGCAGTTTTGGATTTCTTTATAAAATTCACATCCTCTCATTTCAAATTTTCGGGTTCTTTGCTCAGCGGCTACAGTGCTTGAGAAGAAATGCCATTCAGATTTACAGGACAGGTCAGAAGCAAAGAAAATAAAAGCACATGTGCTTTACTTCAGCTAATAAGATGAATCTGCCATCAGTTACTCTAATATGTAGTGCAGTGTTTGTGCTGCTCTCTTATGTCCTCACTGCAGTTTTTTGCAAATTTCCCCACTGTGGGACGAATAAAGGTTTATCTTATGTAGATAGATATACTTTATTCATCCCAAACAATACACAATATAAAGTAGCACATTAAATAACATATCATAAAATACCACACTGTGCATTTACAAGTACTTTTAGGAATAAATATACTAAAAAAACACTGACTCTATAAGTACAGCGGGAGGTTGTGCAACATCTGTGCAGTGTTTGTGCAAAGCAGCACGGCAGAGCTGAATTAGCCTGTTGGAGAATGCTTTTTGCTGTCTGTCCAGAAGCTGGTGGAGAGGGTGGTCAGGGTTGTACAGAGTGGGTAACAGTTTGTTAGTCCTCCACCATGTCCACATCCTCTCCCAGGATACATTGTGTCAGCACACTCTTCCTTCTGAAGTCGACCACCATCTCCTTGGTCTTGGCCACGTTCAGGTGCAGGTGATTTCTAATGAATCACTCCACGAAATCATCCACCAGTGATCTGTACTCCCCCTCCTGCCCATCACTTATACACTGCAGAGTCAACAGGGAAGTTCTGCAAGTGGCACGACCTGTCGACGTGTCGTATCAGAAGTGTCAGGCCTAATGAGTGAACAGAAATGAAGACAGCACAGTCCCCTGTGGAGCTCCTGTGCTACTCATGACTGTATCAGACAGAGCACGTCCCAATTGGATAAACTGTGGTCTGTCTGTCAGGAAATCAGTAACCCAGGAGTTGATGGATGTGTCCATTCTCATCGCATGCAGCTTCAGACAAGTTTAGACACACCTCAGTCAGTGGTTTTTCTGTATTTATATTGTACATAAATACCGAAGACATCACAACTCTGATTTTAGATTCTTCAAAGTAGACACATTTAGCCTTGATGACAGCTTTGCACAGCATTGGCATTATCTCAACCAAAATCATTCTCGCCTGGAACTATTTTCAATTAACAGGTGTACCTTGTCAAAAGTTAATTAGTGGAATTTCTTAACGTAATGTGTTTGAGACCATTAGTTGTGTTGTGCAGAGGTAGTGTTGGCATACAGTAAATAGCCATATTTCCATATTATGGCAGGAACCGCTCAACTAAGTAAAGAGAAATGACAGTCCATCATTACTTTAAGACATGAAGGTCAGTCAGTCTCCAAGAGCTACCTCTACTGCAGAGGATAATTTCATTAGAGTTACCAGCCTCAGAAATCACCAATTAACTGCACCTCAGATTAGAGCCTACATAAATGCTTCACAGAGTTTCAGTAGTAGACACATCTCATCATCAACTGTTGGGAGGAGACTCAAAAAATGTGTCAGGCCAAGAAACTTTGAAAAATCGTATTAAAATTATAAAATATATTTGGCTTTGACTATACATTTGTTTACCACATAGTTCCATATGTGTTATACATGTCTGAATAAAGTAAGATAAGATAAGATAAGATAAGATAAACCTTTATTCGTCCCACAGTGGGGAAATTTACACTGTACAGCAGCAAAGAGATAGACAGTTAAATAGTAAAAAAAAGTATACACAAGTTGAAAAGGTATTTACAATTTTAACAAATTAAACAAAATTACCAAATTTACAACATGAATTATTGCTACAATTATTGCTAGTTGACTGGAATGAAACTGATATTACATATCAAATATGAATATTGCACCTGAATTAAATAGAATGAACAGATATTAAATATCAAATATGAAATATTGCACTTGAAATTAATGTAATGAACAGATCTTATATATCAAATATGAAGTATTGCACTTGAATGTAACGGAGTATTGCACAGCAAATGAAATCTGGCATAAATACACAGACATGAGAGGAGAGTATGGCACAAATGTCCAGGCATGGTAGTGTATTGTCTATTGGGAGCAGTGCTGGTTGTACAACCTGACAGCTGCAGGAAGAAAAGACCTGCGATATCGCTCCTTCACACACTTTGGGTGAAGCAGTCTATCGCTGAAGGAGCTCTCCAGAGCTGTTAAAGTGTCCTGCAGGGGGTGAGAGTCATTCTCCAACATGGATGACAGCTTAGCCATCATCCTCCTCTCTCCCACCACCCCCACTGGGTCAAGGGGGCGACCCAGTGCAGAGCTGGCCTTCTTGATCAATTTGTCCAGTTTATTCCTGTCCGCAGCTGAAATGCTGCTGCCCCAGCAAGCTACTCCATAAAAAATGGCTGATGCCACAACAGTGAAGAAGAAGGTCTTCAGGAGCGCCCCTTGCACTCCAAAAGACCTCAGTCTTCTGAGCAGATAGAGCCTGCTCTGGCCCTTCCTGTAAAGTGCAGCAGTGTTATGAGTCCAGTCCGGTTTGTTGTTGAGGTGAACACCCAGGTACTTGTAAGATGTCACCATCTCAATGTCCATTCCCTGGATGTTCACTGGTGTTGGAGGGGAGTGAATGCACCTGTGGAAATCCACCACCAGTTCTTTGGTTTTCCCCGTGTTAATCTGGAGGCGGTTCTGCTGGCACCAGTCCATAAAGTCCTGTGTCAGTTCTCTATATTCCCTGTCGTCCCCATCTGTGATGAGGCCGACGATGGCAGAGTCATCAGAGAACTTCTGCAGGTGACAGGTTGGTGAGTTGTATGAAAAGTCTGCAGTGTAGAGGGTGAAAAGGAACGGAGCCAGGACCGTTCCCTGCGGGGCCCCTGTACTGCAGACAACTGTGTCAGACACACAGTCCCGTGTCCTCACATACTGTGGACGGTCGGTGAGGTAGTCCAGAACCCAGGATGTGAGGTGCAGGTCCACCCCTGTGATCTCCAGCTTGTCCCTCAGAAGTGCTGGCTGGATGGTGTTGAATGCACTGGAGAAATCAAAGAACATGATTCTCACAGTGCTCCCAGGTTTCTCCAGGTGAGAGAGGGCTCTGTGCTGGAGGAAGATGACGGCGTCGTCCACCCCGATGCCAGGTTGATAGGCAAACTGAAGTGGGTCCATCGATGGACCCACCAGGGGGCGGAGATGAGCAAGGACCAGCCGCTCCAGGGTCTTCATCAGGTGGGATGTTAATGCCACCGGCCTGTAGCTGCTGAGATCCTTGGGGTGCGGCGTCTTGGGGACAGGTACGACGCAGGATGTCTTCCACAGCAGTGGCACCTTCCCCAGCTTCAGGCTCAGGTTGAAGATGTACTCCACAACCCTGCACAGCTGGTCTGCGCAGGACTTCAGGAGCCTGGAGCTGATGCCATCTGGACCCGCTGCCTTCCTCGCCTTGGTCTTCCGGAGCTGGTTTCTCACCTGGGTTGTTGTGAGGGTCAGGTTGGAGCAGGGGGGTTGTGTGCTGGTGGGTGTGGGAGGGTGGGTTGTGCTGATGAGCTGAGCAGTGGGGGGTGGCTGTGAGCTGAGAGTTGCAGGAGGGGAGGTGGGGGTGGAGCAGTCCACCTGAGGTGTCGATGAGGGGGGTTGCAGCAGGGAGGGCTGGGCCGGGGGAAGGGCAGATGGCTGATCAAATCTGTTAAAGAATAGGTTCAGCTCATTCACCCACATCTGGTCCCCCGCAGCCTGGGAGTCCGGCCCCTTGTGGCCAGAGATGGTTTTCAGGCCTCTCCAGACTCCGCTGACGTTGTTCTGCTGCAGCTGTTCCTCCATCTTCCTCCTGTAACTGTTCTTCCCCTCCCTGATCTTCCTTCTCAGCTCCCTCTGCACAGCCTTCAGCTCCTCCTTGTCTCCTGACTTAAAGGCCCTCTTCTTCTCCTTTAGGAGAGCCTTAATGTCCGGAGTAATCCATGGTTTGTTGTTGGAAAAACACCGTACAGTCCTGGTGGGTACAGTGTTATCCACACAAAAGTTGATATAGTCCGTGATGCAGTCAGTGAGACTGTTGATGTCGTCCCCATGAGAATCGCAGAGTTCTTCCCACACCGTCCTGTTGAAACAGTCCTTCAGGGCCTCGTCAGCCTCGTCGGACCATCTCTTCACAGTGCGGGACACAGCTGGCTGCCTGTGTACCAGAGGTTTGTACACAGGCTGGAGATGAACCAGGTTGTGGTCTGATCTTCCCAGGGGAGGAAGGGGTGATGAGGTGTATGCCTCCTTGGTGTTGGCATAACACAAGTCCAGTATTTTATTGTCTCTGGTGTGGCATGTGATGTATTGGGTGAAGGTGGGCAGAGTGGAGGATGGAGAGGCATGGTTGAAGTCCCCGGAGAGGAGAAGGAGGGCCTGGGGATGTTGGGTCTGCAGCTGGCCCGTGACAGAGTGGATGATGTCACAGGCCACATCGGCGTTAGCAGAGGGGGGAATATACGCAGCTATCGCGATAACATGCGAGAACTCCCGAGGCAGATAGTATGGCCTCATGCTAACGGCTAACAGTTCAATGTCCTTACAGCAGAGTTGCTCCTTAATAGTGATGTGCCCAGAGTTACACCATCTATCGTTCACAAACACTGCCAGCCCTCCTCCTTTCCTCTTACCGCTCTCCTTCGTCCTGTCTGCCCGCAGCAATTTAAATCCATTTAATGTGACAATCGTGTCCGGGGTCTGCGGAGTCAGCCATGTTTCCGTAAACACCATGATGCTGCACTCCCGGTACTCCCTCTGGTGTCGGGTCAGCGCCGCTAGCTCGTCCATCTTGTTGGGGAGAGATCTTACATTCCCCATGGTGATGGACGGGAGGACCGGTCTGTATCTTCTCCTCCTGTCGCGGCGCTGGACTCCGGCACGGCTCCCCCGTCTTCTCCTCTTTATCTCTCGGGGAACCTCGGGCCTCTCGACCGGCAGCACCGCCGTGTTGCGGAGCGCCAACAGCTGATCCCGACTGTAAACAACAGGGCCTCGGACGGGCCCCCCAGACGCAGACGTAAACATTGTAAAAAGTGAATGAAAAATGCCAGTACAAACACGATCACTATGGTGAACATGTTGACCTGGGCATTCAGAAACACAATCCCGTGCAGAAGATGTCGAAAAAAGTTAAAAAGACTAAGTTAGAAAGGAAAAAGCTCAACGGGGAGCGGGAGCTGCTGTAGCAGGCAGCCACTAGGGGGGTGGCGCCTAACAACACTTAATTAGAACAGTGCTGCTTAAATCCATACAAATTCACTCTTGTGTTTTTGCCTGATCGCCTCTGAATGGTTACCGTGGAAACAGAAGACATTTTTATTCACTTAGAAACAATATACAAAAAAATATTGTCTATGTTTGTCACGCAACGAACCCAGGATGCGGACACAAAACACAAAATCAACTCAGGCTTATTTACAGAGAAGGAAAAGCCAAAAGAGACAACCATAAGGGTTACTGGTGAGGGAGTTCAAATTGAGGCTGCCACTCCTCAGAAAGCAAAACTAACAACCCTGAAAGTAACAGTATTTTATGGGAACTAAAATTTAACAAAACTAAGAATTACTGGCAAAGCAAGGATGTGTAATACAACAAAAAGAGAGCATCTAACAAATAGAGCTTCAACACCTAGCTGCCAGGGTTCAGGGGCTGGTCTGAACAATCGGAGCAAACATTTAGAGGCTGGAGGCTAAAGCTGGGAGCAGGACAGGCAGAGCGGAGCAGGGGGTGTAGCCAGGGGCAGGAGCTGATGGGGGACAGGTGGAGGAATCCAGGATCCAGTCTTTTACAAGAGGGTGGGTGTGTGAGCAGTGAGTTCTTGTGCTGTAGCAGGAGGGAGACGAGGCAGGAGGCTGGTCAGAGAGCTGGAAGCAGAGCAAACAAGCATTAGCTGACAAATAGCTGTGAGCTAGCAGATTGCGAATGTGGCCTGAGCAACACTGACTGCTTAAGCAGAGTCCACATTCTGGCGATGAATGGATGTCTGAACCAGTCTTAAATAGCAGGAGGTGGGTGATTAGGTGCAGGTGACTCAGCCTCCCACACAGCTGTGTCCACTCCTGCAATCACTCATTCAGTCATAGTCACAACCACACCCACAGAGAGAGAGAGAGAGAGAGAGAGAGAGAGAGAGAGAGAGAAACAGGGCTGCCCACTGGTTACAGCCAGGAGCAGTGGTCCTGACAGTATTAATATAATGCATAGGGATACATATGCATGAGTAGTCCATTGGGCACAATAAGCCTCTAATCAAACTGTATTTTTAGCAGGAAATATGGAAATGTACATATATACGTTGGGAGACTTCCTGGGGTCCCAAAACTACCCAATTTGCACTTTTTCCATTTGCAAGGGCCAAAAAAAAAAAAAAAAAGACATCTGCTTGTGCCTGTCAACCATTTGGATCTGCTGTACACCGTTTTGTCTGCGCTACCGAATTTCATGGCTCTGGGAGGTCTATTTCTGAAGATACTGAAAAATAAAAACACCTTACTGTCTAAGGCGTTTTCTGGGAGTTGGGGAAAATGACAAAATAGCCAGGGGGGGTATTTTACTTATTTTAGATCACATCATATCCACATCTATATATATATTTATGTAAATTTACACATACATTTTGATCTACATGACCTATATGCTTATGTATGTTATATATGCACTTACATACACATACATATACAGCCATATATGACAATTTTATATGGGACAGCTTAACAAGTGCTCATCATACAACAGCACTGATTGGGTAGCAGGTATATACATCATCATCATAATGATCAGAGCTAGATTACACTAATTCCATTAATTACACAGTCACTGTCAGACCCAACATCAGATGGGAGAGACTGAGCTGCTGACTGTCCTCTAAAGGTTACTTGTGTGTGAGTGTTTGAGCATTCAAATTACACCAAAGGTGTCAAGGGACATCTTTAAACTGACAACACAATTTTAGGATACCAGTATTAACTCAAAACAAGAGGAACAGGTCAGGAATACATTGATCTAATCTATGTGGGAGAGTCTCTGAATCTCCTGTGGCTGCAGCTAATTGCACAATGGAACCATCTTTTGACATCATAGCAATGTATATACGAGGCCAGTGTCATTTGAAAAGATAACAACAAGAAACTAGAAAACTTTTCAGGACATTTTGAGTTTGTCTGTGTATCAAGATACTAACATTGCCAGCACTAGTAATTTCTGTCATGGTTCTGGGTTTTGCCCTATTTCTAATTTTGGTTTTTGTGTTTCTGGTAATTTAAGCTCCGGTGTTTTTGGTTTTGGTATTTCTTCTTTTGTATTAGTGTGTTTTTCTTTGGCGGTGCTGTTTGGTGTTCAGGCTTTATTTCAGAGGCTGGGGGGGCGTGGTTTCCAGGTGCTGGGGTCCTCTCACCACTCAATCCACCTGGATTCACCTGGATTTCTTCCCTGGTCACTCCACTGAACCCCCACAAACAGCTCCACCAGTGCCTCGTTGCCAGCAAGTTTTCATTTGGAGTTAAATAATAAATCTGCTTTTTCACCAAAACCTTTGTCTGAGTTTGCTCCTGGATCCTACCAAAAGCTTAACCGTCACAAATTTCATTTCATTTGTTATTTGTTGGGTTATTTTTTCAAAAAGTTAGATACAAGTTTAGTAATTTAAAGTCTTGTGACCCGTTTAAAGAATAACTTATAAGATATCTTTAGCTGAAAGTATGAAGAATTAGTGGCATTTTAAAGTTGAGGACGGTTGAAGCTTTGCAGATGGTGGTTTCCAGAAGAATACAAAATGGCGCCTCACAAGAAAGCAAAAAAGGTAATATTTTAAAAGGTATAGAATAAGAACAAAAGAGAAAAATAGAATCATAATTTGCATAATAAACATTTGAATGGTTTCTGTAGCTGATAGTACGCAGAAGTAGTAGCCATCAAAAATCTTACAGAATAATAAAAATAGAATGCTGACAGCTAAAAGAAATATAATAAACATTGCTGGAAAAGTAGAAATGTGAAATGCATTTCTCAAATAAAATCTAAATAAAATCTTTTTTATTTAGAGTGTTGGCTTTTTGCCTGATGATGAAAACTGAGTGGAGGCCATGCATTAACAAAATCATTCATGGCATTACTGCTTTTAAGCACATGGGTTGGTGTAAAATGCTTTGGCTATACAAAAAATGGACATAACAAAACCTCTGATATTATTGCCTGTAATGTGGGCAAGAACCTAAATGTAAGATACATTGTCATCATCATTTAGATAACATTCAGCATCAACCTTTCTTACATACCCCCTCAGTTCTCCTTTTCTATTCAACATTTTGACAGCTTTTATTATGTGGAAAAAAAGACAGGTCAAAGTCACATTAAAAGTTATAATAGTTATAGTACATGGCCAAACGTATGTGGACATCTAAAGTTAGCTGCTATACAGTGTATGATAACTGGACATGTCATTCCAAAACCATGGCTATTGATCTGCCACTATAACAGCACCCACTCCTCTGAGTTCAGGCTTTTCACCAAATACTACAAACTGGCTGCAGGGATTTGCTCTCATTAAGTTACAGGAGCATCAGTGAGGTCCAACACTTGTTTGGACTGGTGTTGTCTGACAATGTCTGGCTCTAAGTTGACAGTTCATCCTAAAGGTGTTGGGTGGGGTTGAGGTCAGGGCTCTGCGCAGACCAGTCAATTTCTTCCAGAGCAAACTGGGAAAACCATGAAATTGGCTTTGTGTTATATTCAAAGAGGCAAAGGACAAAAACAAATTGTTGACAGTTGTTGGAAGAATACTATTGCAAAAAACTATTACTATAACACATACCTGGTCATATAATGTATTTATGTCTGAAGGACACCAGTAGGAGGTGCTACCACATCATAATCAAATACATATTAGAGGCGTGACGGGAAGACAAAGGAAAGCTAATAACCGGAGATGACTGAAATCATCCAAAGCATGTACATAACACAATTTACATACATACATGTACTTTATAGAATTAGAAATCAATGTCCAAAATCCTAAAATAAGAAGTTTTATTAGAGTGATTAGATTGTTGTGAATTTTCAATTCAACACAGCAATATCACTAATATACTGTGCTGAGAAACTGAGTGAATAAATAGTGAAGAGCATAAATGTTGCACACTGCAGAGAGAACAATAACGTAGTGGGGGTTGTGTAAAGAAGTGTACACTGGCACAGTAGGAACACCCAATACATACCTTTTAAGACATCTCCATTCAGCAGCTTAATGCATTTCTCCACAGACATGGAAATAACAAAATCACATGTCTGTCACTCTGCTCAGATGCTCGAGTATCACCTAAGGTGAGGTATAAATGCATGCGTGGGTGGGGTTGCAGGCAGTTGTATAACTTTACCTATGTGGACCAAATGGCCTCATGAGAATGTTTTCATTTGTTTACAGGCACAGTTTAAGTTTAGAATTTATAACTGAAATTACTGACAACACAAAGCAGCATTAAATTGTAAATAAAAAATTGCTGTATTTAAATTTACAGTGGTGCATATTTAAGACCATTCTTCTCATTTTTTCAATGTAATTTTGCACATCAAAAAGGTCAAGATGATGGTGAGACGTTTCAGCCATGCATATTATGGCAAGCAAATTAATTTGTGTCAGTGGACGGAGAAGAGACCAGACCAGACCCAGTACAACCTACAGTAGAGTAATTTAAACAGGTAACGGAGCAGATAAAAGCAGCTCATGTGGCACTTCACTAGCCATAATGAATAATGAATGTAGCTACAATGAACAAACTCTAATGAAGTGTTTAGGCATCAGGTCCATAGGCACAGTTGCTTGCAGTCATTTAATCCATCTGCCACAATACAGGGGTGTGGGTGCATGTGTGTAAGGTCTAAAACAGCAGAGTAATACTCATTGTTGTGAATGCTTATGGCATATGCTCTTCTGTGCATGAAATTCTTTCTCATTCTGCTGCTTTTTTAAATGTAACTCCTTCCACATTTTTCAATGTAGAAGCTTTGCATCATCATTGAAACATCAAACAATTACTACTACTACTTTCTTTTATATTTTCAGAAATTCACAAATATTTTCTGGGAAATCTTTCTCATTTTAAATAATGGACAGAATGTTCAAAATCCACATATTTTTCACTTTTTTTTGTATTTTCAGTCGCTCATTCATACTTTCATCTGGAAGCATCATTCAAACTTTTAAATGTTCTACATCTTTCATACAATTTGAATATTCTTTTAAGCTTAGTTACAATGGAAGTCAGTTAGAAAACATTTTTTTCCACTGATTCATACATTAACATAGAAACTCCATTAAAACCTTCAAATGTTCACAAGACTTGGGATCTTCTCACATTACCTCAATGTTTTCATATCATTTATACTTTACACACAATTGTAGTTTTAAATTTCATGCAATTTCTAGGCGTCTCAGGTTTTTACATCAGTGCGTGTGGGGTGAAATGTTCAGAGCTTGAGTGGGACAACAGAGTGGAGAGCAGCTGTAAAATGATCTAAAATTCTTCTCTGACGCTTGCTCTCACTTCGGCAAATTTCACTCCATGTACATACTTTTTACATCAAAAACATAGGAAAGATTGACAAGTTGGGGTAACCATGAAAGCAAACAGACTTTCACTTTTGGCTCCATGATCTTCCAAATGACAAGAGCTCCAACCAACTGTCACATTGACTGCCATGTTAACTGAGAGCACAGATTTCAGGAGGGAAACTCCAGTTCTCACTTTTTGACACCACACATGAACATTTCACGCAGCGTGCTGCTATTCTTTACAATGTTGCCATTTAGATGATGAGAGTTGCTCTCTGAGCCAGTTACTATAGCATGTCATGCAGTTTATCTCCTAGCCATTAGTCAAGCAATGCAGTTTAGCCCCCAACTCACACCATATTTCATTCTGTATTCATTCATACTTTAAGCCAGAAAATCTATTCAAATCTTACAATGCTCCACATCTTTTATACATGACGATTGAGTTTCATAAAGTTTCCTAAACTTTTGAATCTCATTCATACTAATTAGATTCTTTCCTATTTTTTTTTACAATTCTTCACACTCCTTCAATAGCTTATCCCTACAAATTAAAGCAGGCAACTTAGTTTAGCATCAGCCTTTCAACAGAAAATTATATTCCAAAATATAATATATATATTCCAAAATATATTTCATACATTATTGCTATTATTCAACTTTTAAAGCCAGCAATGCAGTTTAGTCTCACCTCCATTCAATCCATTCTGATTTATTTGTGATCAGAGGATTTATTGCATGTTGCTTTATTGATTATTTTAGACATCAAATAAAAGAGGTGATAATCATGTTGAGCTACATTTTGGTCCCACGCAGGTTTTTGAATTATTGTGTTGTTTTGTTTCACTGTTTGCCGCCAGTATTGTTGAGGCTTGTGGTGTGACGGATGTCAGATACTGTATGCTTTTTTATTATTTATTTTTTTAAGTTTCGTAAGCACATTATGTGGACCAGTGGATAGCTGCTGTTGTTATACAGTAGCTAATGGGGATACAAACAAACAAACAAACAAACAAACAAACAGACCCTTTACAAAGGCTTTGTAGTGTGTGGTGAGATGAATGGGCTGTGGGGCAGTGGCTCTTGCCATGTGTGATGTCACTTATTGTAATTGGCGGAACCTCTTCGTCTTTACAGGTGAAGCATGAGAACATTAGGGAATAAGAAAAATGTTGCTAAATATAAATACTAATTTTAGAACACTTGCATGCATCAAATTACAAAAACACTACTTATCTTATCTGTGTCTGTGTGTCATATGTGTCAAAACATGCATGATGGTTTGTGAGGGTGCCTATCTCTGACTGCAATCCACTTTCTGGGAAAGAGAAGGAAAATATTTCCCGAGGAGCTACTGCAATCGACAGCTGTTTGGCTCTTCGTCAAATGCAGGGCCAAACTCATGAGATAAGGGCCAAACTCATAAGATATGGGGACATCTTGTGGGGCAAAAGGCTTATTTGAGTGACACAGTTAAAGGATAATTCAACCAGGAGAGACAAGTATGCGAATGAAAGATAATTTATTACAACATGTGACAAAGGAGATGATATTGATATTGCAACTTGACAGAGAGTCTTTGGCGATTTGGACTCAGGGGGGAGACGACTTGATTGAAGAAATATAATCCGAGCCGTCGCTGGATAAACCCCCCCGGAGTCCTGACGCTGGTGGAAGTGGTGTAGACTGTGAAGCCAGATGGGTGATAGGTGGATGATGATTCTGCGAAGGCGAGGTGGTGATGGGGAGGTGGAGGGGTGCGCAAATCACCGGCATGACAGAGCTAGGGCCAGAGAAAGATCGTATTTTAAAAGGGGAGCACGAAAATGATAGGCTAGCGTGAGGGTGTGACGCCGTGTTATTGGATGGAAGAGAACAGCTGATGAGACACCTGATTACCAGTGACAGCCCCAAACACTGACAGCAGGAAATGTACGAGCATGCGCAGTAGGAGAGATGAGAAATACTTTGTGAATAAGAAGCATTGATGTCTTCCTGGCTGCACTTGTGCTAGAACTTCATTAGTCTTTAAGTACAGCAAAAGAAGAACCAACATATCATTAGAGGTTCATCATTCACTGCTGATACTGAACTACAGCTTTTTATAGATATGGAATATCTAACACTGCTGGTTTATATATCTGTCAAATAATGGCTTTTTTTCATTCAGATTAACTCCTGCCTGACTTTATCACTAAGTCACTAATACTCAGAGCCTCAAAGTAGAAATTCTGATGAAATATTGTAGCTCTCTGACATTTGCTGTGCGTAATATTAAACAATGAAAAAAAAATTACGGTACAGAAAATGGCACGACTTTTTATATGCTTTATGTGTATAGGCTAATATTACATGCAAAGCAAAGCTAAGTTTTATATCCAAAAAAATTATGTCAAATAAATAAAATTAGTAAATAGCATAAATCTCATTGTATTTCTACTATATTTCTGCACTATTGCACACACAGATGAAGATATTACAGTCAGGGCTGTGGGCACATCTCCACTGAAACATGAGATTTGTATTTCTTCCACTGCCCTGCTCATCTTTCAGCTATTCCTAGTCGTGACTTTTATACCTAATTATTTCAGTAACGTTGCCTTGTATGGAGAAACACATGAACATATCTCTTCCATTTAGCTGTGCTATGTGGAATTTTATACAAATGAATAAATGAATGATTAAATTAATAAACCCATGATTTGAATGAATGCAGCTTGTTTTTCCATAACTTTGTGCAGAGGGGTGGAAAATAAATAAATCTGCACATTGTCTGATGAACTTAACGAGCAGCCAAGGTTACTATTACAAAAGTTATTGCTTGTGACAGAATCATTATTGTATCAAAACTACATTTTCCCTGTCACTGTAAAGTTGTGAGGACCTCAGCTTTGTTGATGTCTTTTGCATCCAACTCAAAGCCCATCAAAAACGTTCAGCAAATACTCTGTCTTTTCATAAATTTGTTGTTATGGAAGGAGCCGCAGTGCTCACATGATATGTTTCACCTGGTTTATGAGAGAGAGTGGCAGTGTTGCTAGAAAACAGCGAGGTGGTGAAAAGTCTGGATATCAAGATGTTGTTTCTTTTGTGCCTAAACAGAAGAGAGAAAACATGAATTAAAATTCATTGTTACACTGATCTAACACGTCTACATCAACATCTAAATTTGCTAATTCTGAGTATTTCATAGTTTATTTATTATTATTTTCACCTTGTGCAAAAGAGTTGATGATTAAATGCTCACGTTCTCTTGAAAGAGGTTTAATCTTTCTCTGTGTAGTTAACCTTGTGCAATAATACAGTCTTGAATCATGTCAGATGTAGTATGGTATTTTACCGGGCTGCCAGTATACAATATTAAGAAGTATAGAACAATGAAAGAGCACATGCTGACCCTAGTGGAAGTCAATTATACAGAAAAGAGCACTCAATTCTATTTGATTCCATTTCAGTTTTCATTATCTCAGTCACTTGTCATAACCTTGTTAAGTGTGACAGAGCATCCTCAGTGCTGCTTTTCACAATTTCACCTGGTTCAAGAGGCACTACATTATCTAGCAGAGTGGACTTTTCACACAAGCAGTGAGAACCCTGCTGGCCTGAAGCCTCCAACACGATTCTCCATTTAACTCCACTTTGATTAAAGCCCTCCAGGAGGGGCGACACGATTATTTATAACTTATTTATAACTCCTCTGTGGTGGTCCTGTTCTAAGACATGTATTTCTAATGAACATTTCGCAGCCTAAATGAATGATGTGTGACTTTTAAATCAATTATGCAGTGACTGTGGCTCACATTCCCTCCCCCAGGGAAATTTAGGGCCACATTGTGAGTGTGCCTACCTGAGTATTACAGGGCAGTTGAATGGCAGCTGTTGGTTACGTTAAAATGCTTCTAACTGACCACCTGTTTTGTATTGAAAGAAAGTAATGTAGCAGCTTAACATATCAAACCAAAATGCCTACATTAATCTAAAAAGCCAAATGTGGTTTCCAGTCACAAGTTTTCATGATCTTAATGAGAATGCAATTTTCAAGTACATTCCTTATTTGTGTCAGTTTGACACTGCATTGAACCAATTGTAAATGCTTTGCATTAACAGCAGTATGTATATTATTATGTATAATATATAAAATAATATCAGTTTACATTAGGTATTAGGTTTATTGATGGTGCATCTGGTGTAAAACCCATCTAAGCATTGATAAAACATACATTCTTGCCACGAGAGAGAGAGAGAGAGAGAGAGAGAGAGAGAGAGAGAGATCTAATTTATTTCACAGCCGGCAGTGACAAGGTGACTTTGCAGGATTGAAACCATATCAGATACCTCACTATGAATAACAGTTTAAAGGCACGACCTCTCTTGATCATGTCACCCTGGCTGTAATTTGTACTGTGTGAAAAAGAGCCCCTGCATGTTCTGCTTACACTAGTCTACTGACTGTCTGTGAAATTAACTGAAAATCAAAATGTATTCTTCTTCTTCTTGTCCTGGCCAAAGCTCTATTTTCCATTACATGTAGTTTATCAATGTAGATGTGTTAAGATTCAGGACACAAGCCTGCCACCCTGTTGTCCCTCAAACACCAGCCTTTGTTCTTATATTCTTAATAATATTAAGGAGTTGATCTGTAAAGCGTGAAATCATATCACTGCATTATAAAGGTCAGCCCCTATAAAGTGTTCATATTGCAGTTTAACTTGTGTAGTTTACTAGCATTCATGGAATTAACAGCTCAAATGTGCCATATTCATCAACCGTTAAATTGATAAGATATGATATTCCTTTATTAGTGCCACAACAGGGAAATTTGCAATCAAAATTTGAATCACACAAAAAGAGAAATTTTCTGTGTCATGCAATCAATTAAGTGATGCAGTTTGGAAAGTGGAATTTAAATGCGTGTTCATACAGACAGTTTTATTTTTAGATTTTCTCTCCTCTTTTTTCTTTTTTCACTGAAAACAGAGTATAACTGTAGTCAGAGCTTGAACAACTCAAAGCCTTTATTTGATCTGAGAGGGACATTACTGTGAGGTATTTCCGTTCAATTAATGGCTTCCCAGCCCTGCAGTTACTGCTCTGTTCTGGATTCTGAAGATCGGCCGTGCTGCTGACTGCTGGATCACAACAGATTCGTCCAAAACTATTCACTGGAACACTATAAAACTGGCAGGTTTATAGTGCTGTGTGCAAAGCAGGCTCACAGGCTCTGGGGTTTGTGGTGAATTTAAGCTGGGGTAGAATTGTGTGACTCATATGTAATCATGCAGGTGGAGGCTCTGATTTTATCGGACATGGCAAAGCACCTCCCCGTCCCTGAGAAACTATCAGTAAGCCTATCTGATACAGTGGGTGCTACTTACCTCAGGACTACACTAAATTTAACACTGTGAGTAATTCCACTTTGATTAATTCTCTTCATATCAAAAAGCCAATAGCATGACAGAAGAAGGAAACTTACCTTGGAGAATATTTTGCATATATGCAGCCAAATGAAATAGAACTCAGTTGGTAGACAGCTCTGGACTGAATGAGGCATTTCTGTTTTCAAACAGAAAGCATGGCTGTGCAGCCAAATAAATGTCTGCAGGAGTTTATCTACATCTCTTGCCTATTTCTGCATATTTATGCTCCCGGATGCATATTTTTCCATCTGCGTGGAATATTATACATTCTATTAGTGGGAATTAGTATTCTGTTTTGTAAGTGTTCAGCAAATGTCAGACTGGCCTCTGCTGTTGTGTAATCCCCTTAACCTATGTATTGTCTTCCCATCAACCATGCAACTTTTGTGCTCCTGGGTCAATTTTGACCTGGTCTAGTTTGACTGTTTATGAAGCATAAGGTATAAATATAAGTGACACCTTTCTGACCAACTTCATTCCAACTTTTTACCACATTTTACCTTTCTTTTTAGAATTCATGATCAATAGCTTTGAGTGTAGGTAATGTGTTGGTTAGGTAGGATGTCATGCATCTCTGCAGATTTGCACAGATGGAGTAGCTCCTCAAGTGGGACCAAGAGCATTGCCTCGTTAACCGTACCTTACACATGGCCCACTATAGGGCCAGCACATATGCAATAGAAATAGTAGTTATCAGGATGTAACTCCAGTTTTATGAACCCTCTAACTTGATGCCCAGCTGGCCCCTGCTGTCAGTTGCTGAGCTGAACAGGGAGCAGAGCGACAGCTATGCTGCTGTTATGTAGGGCAGGCATGCACCTCATAGGGTGACCAGATGTCCCGCTTTGTGGGACAGTCACGCATTTCCATTATTTTTCACACGTCCCTCACATTAAGACGTTGTCCCACATTGTTATTGATCGTCAGACTCCAGTTTTGAAATGCATGTTCTATAATCTGGCATTTATCAAATGGCTGTGTGGAGAAAGCAGTGAGGGCTGTCATCAGGGGGCGGGGCGGGCTGGTTGGTTGATCATGTCAATCAAACTGGGATGTGGACGCAGGTTAAGGGCGCGCACACAACAACAAACAATGCAAATCAGGTCAGAACAGCACCAGCATGCAGCACGAGACATGGAGGAAAGGGAGGAAAGCACGACCCGTACGGCTAAGAAAAGGAAATGCAGCTACAACAAAGACTGGGAAACTATCTATCCCTGGGTGAAACCAGTGCAAGGCGAGTCTGGTAAAGTTTTGTGTGAAGTTTGCTTGAGTCATTTTTCTGTTTCACACGGAGGTGAATACGACGTGAAACGACACAGACAATGCGAGACTCACAAAAAACGTGTTGCTCAAAAGGAGGCTTCCCAGTCTATGCATACATTCCTGCTAAAACCCAAACACGATTCAAACACAGATAAGGTAACAGCAGCTGAGCTAACTAGCGTTTACCACACTGTGAAACACTCCCTATCATACAGGTCAGAAGACTGTGGTAATAAGCTAACATGTGGGCCCAGCCTGCCTGCAGCTGTTGCTGTGATGGAGAGAACTGAAAGACTTGGATGGACAAAACTTAAAAAAAAAAAGAAGCTAGGCGCTCTCCTTGGTGCTGGAAGAGCATTGATTGTGTTACTATGATGGACGAAACTGAAAAAAATATATATTTTATTTAATAGAAGATTTTGTTTCCTCCTGACCAGTTTTGAGTTGTATTTCTGATTTTGTTTATTTTGTTTATTATTTTATGTAGTGCCTAATTATATACCCAGTGGTGCCTTTGATTGGCATGGTCCAGTGAATGCAGATCATTTTCAAATGCATTTCTTTTGTGTAGTTAATCTATGTGATTCTGAGCTGAGTGAGTTTTGTTTTGTTCGGATAATCAGCCTGTGTGCTCCATGTAGCCTAATCCAGTACATGTTCTACTTGAATATGTGGTTCAGTATATTGTTCTACTAGAGCAAACACTTCAGTGTGGTGTTTGGAGTTGTGCTGGGGTTGTGTTGTTGCTCTCTGTTGTTGGAGAAAATACAGGCAAGCCATACCCTTTTAAGGCGCATTAAAGTACTATACTTCAAAGAACAATTGTAGCCTTGACTGTCTGTTCTGTTTGATTGTACACAGTCAGGTGTGTTAACTTGAGTGGCACTGTGAAATAGCATGAAGGCTCCATGCTTACTATATTTTCTCACGTGAGAGAACTTGGGAAAGTTGTAGTTAAATAAGATATATTTGTTAAGTTTTTATTTGCAGTCTTGTTATGTGCTACTGAATCAACCAGATGGCAAAGCACAGTAATGTTATAAGCAGAATAGAAATGTTTATTTTATTAAGTTATTTTAGACTACCTCGATGCATTGGTATCCCACACTGTCCCACATTGTCCCACACAAATGTAGTCTTTGTCCCACATCTGGTGAATTGGGATCTGGTCACCCTAGCACCTCATTGGGTGGAGAGTGCAAAGATATATCACAGGGTGCTGAGGTGGAGCTTACAGTCATATCACGCAGCCTTCATCAGTGGATGGAGTTTGCCATGGAACTGCAACTGTTCAAAATGTTCCAAGTTTTTATGTTTTTGGGTTAAACCTTGAGACTAAAGTTCATTTTTGACTGACTGGCTGAAGTGTAGAATGGGCTCAAGTGTAGAAGTGTAGAAGAAATAGTCACACTAGAAAACTTACTAGCACAACTGACACAAGGTGAGATTTGTGCTTTATCAGAAGTGTTTTCAAACAGTATTTTTCAGTTTTGAAAAAGAAAAGAAAAAATGATAAGGATAATGACTGATTGGTTGTTTTTGCAAATCTATGTCTGGTTATCCGCCCCACCTTCACAAAAGTGTACCTGCTTCCCAGAGCTTTTCTATGGACCTTCCAGAATGTGTTCTCTTTCCTGAAAGGGGCTAAGGTTTAATATAAATTTGAATTGGGTTTGGGTTGGAATAACCATTAAAATTAAGATTAGGCTTCAGTCTAGGTAAGACTAAAGTCTATGGCTAGGGTTGACTGCTGGGAATTGAGATCCCAATATTTCCTGACAATGACCTTCCTCACTAGATGACAACTAAGAAAACTCCATCCACAGAGGAAGACTGTAAGATACAGTTGTAAGCTCAAGTAAAAGGTAGTGGCCCTTGAGTGTAGTATAGTGTTTTTGTTTTTTTGTTTTTTTTGTCAAACTACTGTTTTCATGGTGAAGCAGATATATAGAATATTAAATACTCCCCCCATATGTTCTGTAATTATTAAACAATAGTTGCATGTTGTGAAATTAATTTTCATAAATAATAAGGTAACAGTATGACAAATTAAGTTATGATACATGTATACATAGACTTTTCAAAAAACAATGTACTTAATGTGAATCTTCCCTTCCAGTCCAGAGAACACTCTCAGAGATACTGACAGTTATAACAGTTTAACCCATGTTTATACATAACCTGATTATTAACAATCAGCTCTGTCAGTTGTGACAAGAGACCAGATAGAGGTAAATGCAGTCTGTGGAACAGAGGCTGAGAGCAGAAGGCAGACTGATTGAAAGGATTAGTGCAAGTTAGTGAGAGGCTGTTACCTATAAATGTGGTGAACACACGGTGAATACAGATATAGGTCAAGGGAGAACAGATGATGTATTAGCTGAAACAGGAAATGCATCTGCTTCTTTCTGCTGCTTTGGACACAAACACACCTTGAACACACACAGGAAGCAGTGAAAACACCATCTGCTTGTTTCATCCTAAATAATATCCAGGAACTGAATGGATGCAGTCCAGCCAAAACACAGCAGCAGAGTCAGAGAAAAGCTGTATATTCTATAAGGAACATCTTCAATCAGATGAAATTTGAAAATATTATCAGTATTGTATTGCTGCCATACATTGATTTATGGAATAATGGTCCAGTGATAAACTGTGAGCGTCAGTATTTATGAACTTATTCCATACAGACACTTCATTTGAAAGAGGGGAGGCTGATTTATTACTTGCTGAACAAGGTTCCAAATCACAAGGCAATCATGAGAGCATATTCTCTTGACATCCTTCAAGATGGTGAACAACACTGCGCTCAGTGTCTGTTATTAACATAATTCTAGTTGTGATCCACATGTAGGTGAACAAAGCAAGCATCCTTTTCCAGGTTGTTTTTTTGACCTGGCTAAAATATCTGATTTACAATACTACATGACCAATCACATCATTCAGTATTACATTACAGTTTTCTGCTTTTGGAGCCTGGTTTCTTGCCATGTCCACAAAATTATCATGGTTTCTTAAATGCAAAAATGCATGAGAAATGGAACACAGGTAAAGAAAGAAAAGTCAAAACTTACACAAAATGAAATCAGATTTATAAAGCTGCACAAAAGATTTTAGCTTTTCACTCCAAACTGTTCATATGGGTCAGAGTTTTTGTTCAGGTGTGCATGTTCTCATACCAAGTTTGTTTTTATAAATTACAAATTCTTTGTGGGAAGTGACTGATGTATCTTTTAACCACCATTTAATGATTTTATGTGCGTTCATCTCTTCATTATACACAGATTTTCCAAATATAATTGCCTTTCCTTGCCTGTTGTACACAAAATGAAAGCTGTTAAACTGTTGAAGATGCTAGAATATCTACAAAGACAGAACTGAAATTGATCATGTCTGATGAAACACTGATAACTGATGAGTGATTGCTTGACAAAACCAAAACTGTATTTCTCTGTCAGAGCATGACCTTCAGTTCTGTTTATTATGTTATCAGTATATCATTCTGTGAGAACAGTGGCTTTTTCCAGCAGTCAGACCTGCAAGCTGATCTAATCTGGAGCTCCAGTACTCACTATCAGCATTTCAATTCGACATCAGAAATGTTTTTCATGACTTGACAAGGTCTTTTGCCACAGAGTGCAAAGGACACTCACATTCAATCAAAGCAGGGTTGTAGAATCAATAACTCATTGAATCAGAGTCAATTTTTCTTTTAGTTTATTTTTTGAATGATGTGTGACAAGAGGGCACAGACTCGGGTCTATAAATGATATACCACAAAGCCCTGAGACAGGAATAGAATCTGCCTAGTGGCTGTATTGTGTTCAAGCTACCATTAAGACTGCACAGCTCCTGATTCTGCTCCAACATAATAAATCATGTTGGAGCATACAAGATAGAAACCAGGGAGAGTTTTTCCTCATCTTTCATTACCTACATTTTTACCTACAAGTTCTCCCTCTGCCTAACTAAACATATACTGGACATTTCTGTTTCATTTTGTTTATGTCCACTATGCTTTCATTCCAAAGAATTGAGACAGATAACCCGTTCTTTCAAGTGCACGTTGAATCAAAGGCAACTGGACTTGGCGTAGGTTCTTGAAGATGTCCTTCTCATCCGAGAAGCTTCTTCAGTTCTGACTGACTGGCACTGAGACCCAGGTACTTATACTTCTGTGGAGTCGTTAAATGCGTCATTGAGACCACTTAGTATATTCCTGTGTGTTAAACGACGGTCGTTGAGAGTCGTTTGTGAGTCACCTGATGCCAAGTGTGAATGACCATTAACACTGTCACATGAACTCAAGTGGTTGTTCAGTCTGGGAAGAGATGAAACGACAGCATTGGAGGTGGGAGACAGGTGATGTCTGAGGCCTCCTCCTCTGTTGAGTGATGGCTTCTCTACTCTGACATATGTTGAATTTGTTCATTGTGTGGCAAGATAAGATAAGATATTCCAGTTCAGGGTCTGTCTCATGTCTCATGCCGAGAACAAAGGGACGAGGGTGGCAAAGGAGCCCAGCTCCCACAGTCTTCCTGTTAACAGCTAGGTGTTAACTCCGCAATTAGGCAGGAGCTCGGCTCTTCTCTCCAGCTCTGCCAAGGAGGCAGCAGCTTCTCCTCTCAGCTCCAACAAGGGAGCAGAAACCAGCTCTCAGCATGGCCTGCTCATGGCAGTCACACCTAACTTTGAAGAACCAAGAAAAAACCTACAAGGAAGGTTCTCCCGCCAGTAGCTGCAACACAAGCCTGTGTGCGGATTTCAACCAAGGAGCAACCAGCTTCCTCTGACCAGAGGGCTGTACTACGAAGCGAGGTAACCGGCTTATCGGGGTAAGTTCAGGAGTAACTTTGTGACGTCGGGGGTAACTTTCTGATTAACCCATACTACGAAGGTGGATAGATTTTACTCGAGGTGTGTTGTCATGGCAATTTACGCTGCATCTCTAAACTGCTCGGAGCAGTTTATGTTCATGGTTAACTCGAGGTTACTCTGTGTAAGCTCCGCCCCTCCGCTACAATTGGTCGAGAAAAATTATTTGCAATTAGTACAGCCCACCGGACAACCAACAACTACAACCTTATCAGTTTGGATCTTCCACAACTGCAGGATCCCAAGCTTCCTCTTCCTAAAAGTACCGGTAACTACACTGGGCATAGATAGTTAGATAAAGCTAAGCTAAACACAGCTAAGCACAGGATTGTTTGACTCTTGTGAACATGTGTTGATTCAACTTATGGTTGAGCTTCATTGCTGTGATGATACTAGGATTAGTTAGCCAAACTGTAAATTGATGTTCGTTGCGCTTCACACTGACACAGGGTTTGCATGCTAACCTTCTCTTTACTAACCTGGCACCCTCTAACCTACACACATCACACCTAGACACATTGGCTGTAACAAAGAACACTCTCTCCTTCCCTCGGAAACAAAGAGTGTCCCTTTTCATTGAGGTAGAGGTAAACTGCAGAATCTTGGCCTGTGGCATTGGCCCTCCTGTGTTGAGCCATCCATTTATTGAGTGGTTGTTTGGTTTCTCCAATGTATAAATCTGTGCAGTCCTCACTGCATTGGACTGCGTACACCAGGTTGCTTTTCTTGTGTTTCGGCGGAGGGTCTATGGGGTGGACCAGTTTCTGCCTGAGAGTGTTGCTTGGTTTGAAGAAAACCAGCATGCAATGTTTATTGAAAATCTTTGAAATTTGAAATTGCGTCTGTTCTGTGCACTCAAAGCTTATGGATACCCCAACTGGACTTTTGTGAAAACAGCCACGAACCAGAAAGAGTATCAACACAACAGGGGAAGAGGAGAGGAAGAACAGAACAAACAGAACAGAGCAAAAATCACCTTCATTAGGAAGCTTAGGTTAGGCTCAGGCAAGAAAAACCTAGTGAAGGTCAGAAAAGTTTTTATAATCCTGTTATTAGGCTATGATCTTCTGTGTCACCCCAACCTTCTGCTTTGAAGGTTTTGAGGTTCCACAACATTGCACTGCTTTTGCTTCTGAGATAAAGTTATCATGCCCATGTCCACAAGAGTGTGTTTGTCATGAAAACTTAAAATGAACTAAGTGCTATAATGATGTAGTGATGACAGTCTCCATTTCTGTCCAGAGTGGGTCCATTTTTTGCACTTTGCGCTGAGCAGGTGGAGTTGTGCACCTGATGTTGTGTTTACTTAAACAGAGAAGTGTAATTCTAGCAGTTCTTTTAGTATGAAATGTTTCCTCCTGCTCAGACCATCTCTCACTGCAAATGTGAGTGCAGTGAGCCGTTCTTGTAAATTTAGTTGACTTCAACAAAATAACAACATGTTCATGTATACAGTGTTTGGTCTCTTTAATGTTGGTATACTGTGTGTGTAAAAAATTTTCAACTACATGTAAATGGGATCAAGAATTTGACAGAGCATCAGAAAGAACATTTGTTTCCTCAGCATGTGATCTTTCATCACAAAAGAACAATAAATTCCCAGTCAAAGCAGCAGAGAACTGGCAGGGCATAATTTGATTCGTGCCAGCTGCGTAGGAGGCGGTCATTGCTGAATGTGTGAATCTGAGTCCTTGAACAGACAGATGCAAAAATCAGGCAGAGGTGTTGTCAATGCATGATGATTGAAAAGCATGGCCCGCACTTACTAGTATTAATTATGGCACCACTGAGAGCAGCACTAGATGCGATTTCAGGTTATAATAAATTCTGATTATCATATCATTTTTAGCCCAGTGTTTGTCATTGAAATTATTTCACATAAACCAATCTGTACAATAAAACTACCTCATCAATTCAGTTCCAGGTTTTATAATGAATAGTATTGATATAATTCTAAGTGATATATTAGGGGTTTTTTAATGTTATCTTTGTGGGATGATAGTTACAACAAATGGGTTGTGTTTGTGTGTGTGCATGTGGACTTGCACCCTGCTGTTGATGAATAGAGATCAGTGAGTCCAAGGTGAATGCTGCAACGTCTGATTTTCCAGCATAGATGTGACTCTGGAATAATGTGAAAGCCATCAGAGCAATGTCCCAACCTTCCTCCCCTTTAGCTACTTACCATTCCCACCATACACACTGTACCAGCCCTCATTTGGTGCCATTTTTTCACCCTCCCCTTCTTCATTTAACATCCCCACTGCAACACAATGTCTGATCTGAACTACGAGCTGTTATTTTGCATGCTCACCCTCATTGAGATTCAGGATTAAATTACTTGTTTCGCATCAGGCTGAGAGACCATAATTGATTTCAGTTCAGTACTTATACTATACAATAATTATATTAGTTCAAACTAGTTATAGTTTTGGTTCAAACTAGTTGTAGTTTTGGTTCAAACTATTTGTAGTTCTATCTTTCTGGGCAACTGAAATGTGGGGATCATGAATCTAAATAATAAAGGTGGAGGTTTATTCTCTCAGGAGCATTAGTATTTTAATAACCTAATAATAATCTATACTTTATTGATCCCCTTGGGGAAATTCCTTCTCTGCATTTCACCCATCCTATTCATAGTTAACCTTTTAACTATACATACTAGGATCAGAGGGCTGCCGCGGTGCAGTGCCCAGGGAGCAGTCAGGGGTTAAGGGCCTTGCTCAAGGGCCCACAGTGGTGGTGACTGGGACAAGCAGTCACTCTCATTTTCCCACCTCAGCCTCTTGCCAGTCTGGGGACTTGAACCAGTTACAAGTTGGCTCACAAATCACTAGGTCACCACTGCCCACTTTTTCACTATTTTGTGGTATTTTAACACAGCTCTAGAATCGGGTCTTGAATTGGAGTTTTTCCTTGATTTGAACCTTATGAGAGATTTCTTACTTGAGACTTTGTCTCCATCTAACTACACTTAACACAAATGACCAGAAGACTTTTTGTTATTGTTTTTTAACAGCTGCTGGGATCTTAAACACTTTCAAAAAGCTAGCTGGTCAATCCCATATTTTGGTCTTTGGTCTGTACAGTAAATTAAAGTACTGTACTTATTTTAACTAAAGTTTTAAGGTACATAGGGTGAAAGCATTGGGGGCCGTTGGGGTGTGGAGTGGAAGAGACAGCTGAGGGTTGTGAGCTAAATGTGTTAAAGAAACAATTCAGCTTATTTGCCCTCTCCATGCCGCCATCTCGCTGCCTGTCTCTTACCTTAAACCCAGTGATCTCCTTCATTCCAGTCCACACGTCCCTTGTGTTCTGCTGGAGTTTGGCCTCCAGCTTCCTCCTGTAGGAGTCCTTGCACTCCCTCAGCTTCACCCACAGATCACATTGCACCCCCCTCTTCTTCTTGTTCAGAAGATCTGTCAGGTCCCTGGTAATCCATGGCTTGTTGTTTGGGAAGCAGCATATAGTCTGGGCTGGCAGAGTGGTGTGCTCACAGAATTTAATGTATTCTGTGATACAGTCTGTTGTCCTGTTGATGTCCTCCCCATGTGGCTCACAAAGCACAATCCAGTCTGTAGACTCAAAGCAGTCCTGCAGAGCATCCTCAGCCTCCTGAGTCTACCTCCTCACAGTCCTTGTGGAAACAGGCTATCTTTGGACAAGAGGCACCTACTCCGGAGTCAGCAGGACCAGGTTGTGCTGAGATCTGCCCAGAGGGAGAAGAGCAGTCACCCTGTATGCATCCTTGGTGTTTGCATACAGGAGGTCCAGTGTCTTATTGTATCTGGTGGGGCAGTCAACAAACTGATAAAAAGTTGGCAGGGTTTTATCCATGACCATATGGAATCATCACCGAAAGAACGAGATCGCGGATACAAGCGGCTGAGATGAGTTTTCTCTGCAGAGTGGCTGGGGTCTCCCTTAGAGATAGGGTGAGAGCTCAGTCATCCGGGAGAGACTCGGAGTGGAGCCGCTGCTCCTTGGTGTGGAGAGGAACCAGTTGAGGTGGTTTGGGCACCTGTGTAGGATGCCACCTGGGCGCCTTCCTAGGGAGGTGTTCCTGGCACGGCCAGCTGGGAGGAGACCTCGGGGCAGACCCAGGACCAGATGGAGAAATTATGTCTCCTCACTGGCCTGGGAACACCTGGGGATCCCCCAGTTAGTGCTAGCCAATGCTGCCGGGAGAGGGAAGTCTGGGGCTCTCTGCTCAAGCTGCTACCTCTACGACCTGACCTTGGATAAGCGGTTGCCAATGGATGGGTGGGTTTGATCCAGAGAAATGTAGTTAAAATCCACAATAATCACTACAAAGGCATGAGGCTGCTGAATTTGTAGCCTTGCGATGGTAGGGGATGTAAACAGCAACAACAATGGTGGACAATGCACTGAGCTTATCTCTCCTTCTCTCTCTCCTCCACCTGTGTTCATTTACAACCCATAAATGCATCTTGCTAATGCAACTTCTTCCCTCTCCCCTCCCTCTTGTGAATTCCCCCACTGTGGGACAAATAAAGGTATATCTTATCTTATCTTATCTTATCTTATCTTATCTCATGATTGTCCTATTCCCGAGCCTAACCAACAAGAAAGATGAGATCCAGGGGAATCCTGGCCATATCCACAAAAGGACTCTCTGTTCCTTCCTCAGTCAACACAGCCTTGGGAAATAGTTGCATCAGAGCACTGAGCAGCACACAGACACAAGCACACAAGTAGATACAAATGATGACAATGACAAAACAGAAAATAAACCAAAAATACCAATACAATACAATGGTACAACAAATTTCAGAGATTCCTAAATGTCTGCAGTGTGTGCCACATTTCTCACCAGGGAGTAATCATGTGTTTATTTTGCAGCTGCATCAGTCTTTGTAGCTCACTCTGGCATCGACCCACATAATTCTAAAGGCACTCTGAATCTCAGGTAAATCAATATTTGGTTTTCAACATTTGGCTCGGCCATAGAGACTTCAGACTGGCAAACCAGATCAGATGGTAGCTTTTACTCCCCTTCACTAAAAACCACATCCTATCCATTGAAAATCAAGGAAGCAGTTGTTCAAACTGTTCACACACACACACATACACACAGTTACAATAATGTCATTATTTCTGAAGAAGAAGTGTTGTTTTAAACACTACCTGGCAGCTTGTGGACTTTTATGCCCCCATCACTCTGTGCAACTCTCGACACTGTGGAGTCCTTCGGATTCCTGGACACCATCATCCCCCAGGACCTCAAGGGCATAAATGTCTACTTTTAGACCATGTAAGAGAAAATACCCACTCAGCCCAAAAGCTGTTAAAGGCTTTGCTCCTCTTATTCAGCATAACAACATCAGCAGAGTCTGGAGAGGCCTTAGAACCATCTCTGGCCACAAGGACCCTGACTCCCAGGCTGCGGGGGACCAGAAGTGGGTGAATGATCTGAACATATTCTTCAACAGTCCCAGCTCTCCTTGCTGCAACCCCCCTCATTGGCACCTCAAGCAGACTGCCCCATAAGTCCATCAATGGACCACTTCAGTTTGCCTACCAGCCTGGCATCGGGGTGAATGATGCCGTCATCTTCCTCCAACACAGAGCCCTCTCTAACCTGGAGAAACCTGGGAGCACTGTGAGAATTATGTTCTTTGATTTCTTCAGTGCTTTCAACACAATACAGCCAGCACTTTTGAGGGACAAGCTGGAGAACACAGGGGTGGACCTGCACCTCACATCCTGGATTCTGGACTACCTCACCAAGCGTCCACAGTATGTTGGGGCAGCAGCATAATGGCTGTGGACAGAAAGAGACTTGACAAACTGATCAATAAGGCAAGCTCTGCCCTGGGATGCCCCCTTGACCCGGTGGAGGTGGTGGGAGAGAGGAGGATGATGGTTGTAATATTCTATCTATCTATAATATATCTTATCTTATTCAGTCTCTCATAGATTGAGTTGCCATTGTTGAATGTGTGACGATTAAGCTTTTAGTAGGACCCAGAAGCAAACTCAGACAAAGGTTTAGATGACAAAAGAGGATTTATTATTCTACTCCAAACAGAAACTTGCTGGCAATAGGTGCTGGTGGTGCTGTTAGCGGGGCTCTGTAGAGTGACCAGGGAGAAAGCTGAATCCAGGGGTCCAGGTGGGTTGAGTGGTGAGAGGTTAGCAGGTTAGCGGTTAAAGGCTGGGCGGCGGAGGTGCTGGGGCAGCTGGCTGGAGACACTGGAGTCAAAAAAGGGAAAACACTTAAGAAAAGCACACAAGGTGATCATAAGACTCGGTCGAGAAGTGTAGACTGGCCAACAATACCACAAGACAAGTGGAAACAATCTGGCAGCTTGCAGGAGGATGAGCAGGGTTATGAAGCTGCCGGTGATGAGGGAATGAAACTCACCTGGAAACCGCGCCCCCCAGCCTCTGAAACAAAGCCTGAACACAAAACAGCACCACCAAAGAAAAACACACGAATACAAAAAAAGAAATGCCTAAACCAAAAACACTGGAGCTTAAATCCTACAAACGCATCCAGGCGTAAGTAGTGGCAGCTGCTGAACTTCAGTGCTTTTAGTATCAGCGATTGCCAGTGGTTATATTAGTGTTTTTTTATATCTTAGATCTCACAAGTGCCTGCCGGCATTTGGAACCCGCAGCCGACAACTTCAGATACGCTCCCTCCTTCGGTGTGTGACAGCTTCTCCGGGGAGAAGGCTGCTGCTTTGCCTCTGCCTTGAATGTGGCCGGCAGCTTGCATCTGTGTACCTCGCTGCCGCTGTCTGCTTTGGTGTCACCTCGCTGCCGGCGTTTGCTTCACCGCTGCTGGCTCGGCCGATACCGCCGCCTGTTGCACACGGCACGGAGACAATAGCCTGGTTTTACTTTATTGTTAGAGTCATATTCACCACCCGCTTTTAGAAACTCTTAACCGTTTTAATAGCGTAACCAGCGGGTTGCATTCTTTTGTTTTTTATTTGTTAATTTAGTTATTTTTCATTTTCCTCGAGTTTTACTGGGATTCTGTCATTTTGTTTCTGATTATAAATCTGTTTGTTTCAATTTTAGTAATTTTGTTGCGGTACTGCCTTTTGTTTAGTTTCGTTCACAGATCCCAATCCAGTATTTGAGTTGATTTGTAAATTATCGTTCATTAATTTCACCCTGCACCCTTGTTGGTGCAAGTTGTGTTTTGTCTTTTTCTGTATATATATATATATATATTATATTTTTTTTAAATTATCTGTTCACGTCCAGGAGACTGCTTGCCCCCTATGTTTAAGATATTCATTTTTTTTTGACTGTGCCCTGCTGACCCTGTTTCCTCCATTTCAGAGCTCTGCCCCTACAGTGGTGGAACTGGTGTCCCTGGTGGTGGTATCCCCCTCCTGGTGTGCTGTGTCGTCACCCCTGGTTTTGTTCCCTTCACGAGTGTGTCTTTTTTGTGTGTATTCACCCTTTTCCCCCTGGGATCCACAGCCCCATTCCTGAACCCCCTCACCGTAGGTAAGCTTGCTCTGATTTGGCTCACGCCCCCTTCCCCCTTTTCGTCTTTTATTGAATGGATGTTTTAGTGATTTTTATTGTTAACATTGACCAATAAACATTACTTTTAACTCACGGAACCACGTCTCACTCTCGCTAGTGTAACGAACCTGTGTGCCTCTTAGCATTGTCAGAGGTGGAAATAATTCTTTGGGTGAAATTCCCAAGGTGGCGTTGTCAGCAATTGCTTAGTTATTGAGTGGCCTGGTCCCACTCTGGCTTAAGCTCCACCACACCCCCCTATACCGCTGCTCGAGTTGCCACACCTGTTAGTAGTCTCTTACACAGAGGTATTGTCAAATTCACACAGTGTCTCTGCTTTGTTTTCTGGCAGAAAATGGTCATAAGCTTTCAAAAGACAAATTCAGGTCCAGCAAGATTATTGCACTGGCAAAATGCTCTACTATCATGTCTCATGTCATCCTGAAGCGCTGTACTGTCCTTAACCCTTCAGCTACAGCTGAAGATGCACACTGATACCTCCCTCTCCTTCCTCTTCCTCTGACCTTGGAATAGTCAAAGGAATGAGTTGAAATCTGCACATAACTTTTAATAGACAACAGGATGCATATCCTAGTCAGCTCTGCTAGACAATGTACATCCTGTAGCTCAACAAGTCACATTAAAACTCTCGGTAGCACCGAGGGTGGCAGCACATTAAAAAAGGTATCCTAGATGCCCCTCTCCTCAGCCACATCCTCAAGCATATCCTGAGGCCTTCCTCAAATGTGATATATAATTCCTACAGAGTGTATTGAGTTGATCCCAGGAACTCATCACACGTGGTTGTTCTTGGCGTTGTCCTAAACAATTGACCAAACACCTCATCTGGACCCTTTTCTAGGAGAAGCAGCAGTGCTTGTCCAAACTCCTTTCGAGACCCTTACCTGTCAATAAGACCCTGAGATACTTGAATCTCACTTGCAGCAGTAACCTACTCCCAGACCCAAAGGACCAATCCACTGTTTTACACTGACTACAATTCAGACTTTGAAGTACTGGTTCTGATTCTGGCCATTTTACACTCTGCTTCAAACATGCCCAAGGCTGTGGACTGATGAAGTCAGCAGAACTTTCTGTCACTATCATCTAAACAGATAGCCAACCCTGAGGACCAGACTCTTGGCATCCCTCAACTGCAACTTGAGATTCTGCCCATGAAAATCACGAACAGAATAGGTGACGTAGCACAGCCGTATGGAATCATGCCCACAGAAACCATGCTTGACTTTTTGCAGAAAAAACTGACCTAGCTCTGGCCATGTAATTGTCACAGTTCTGCCAGCCAGGCCTCTGTTTAGCTTTAGTGTTTGTTCAGCCTTAGTTTTTGTTCTGCCACATTCCTGCCTGTCATGTTTTTGTTCAGCCCTAGTCATTCCCTGCCATGTCTGTGTCCAGTCTGTGGTCATGTCTGAGTCCTGTTCATGTCTTATATTTGTCCTGCCATGTTCTGTCTTAGTTCTATGTCTTAGATCTTGGTCCTAGTTCTGTTCTGTCTCTGTCCTAGTTCCAGTCTACTGTTATAGTTCTGTCAGTTATGGTCCTGTTCATGCTGTAGTTCTTTCAGTTCTGTCGGTCTCATTTTAGTCTTGTCTTGTAGTCCAGTCATGTCTAAGTTCTGTTCTATTCACCTGCCATAGCCTCTCACCTCAGGTCCCAGTACTTTTCTACTCACCCCGCCTCTGCCTGACCTCACCTGTCAGCCACTCCCACCTCATCTAGTCACCTATGTTCCTAGCTGCAGCTAATCGCCATCAGGACTCTATATAAGGCACTCTATTTCATTCAGCCTTTGCCGGATTGTTTCTACCTTCATGCCCATCTGTGTTCATGTAATTGTTTGGATCTGCTCTTCGTCTCCTGTTCATGTTTGTGGTTTCTGTCTGCCTGTCCCTGTGGTGTTTTTGACTATCCTGGATACAACCCCTTCCGTGAGTTTTTGTTTCAAGAAGATTCCTTTTCCCTATATTAAAGGACATTACTATCACATTACCATCTGTTCTCGTGTGTTGTATTTGGGTCCATCCCCACTCCCCGTCTCAGCAATGCAAGAACTGGATAGCAAATAGCAACAGTTCTTGCACCCCAAAGCACCTCCAACAAGACAAGACAAGATGTGTTAAAGGAAATAGTTGTAAGCCCCCTCTAAGGCCTTGTCCACACATAGCAGGGTATCTCACAAAACGAAGATATTTTTCTACAATTTGACCTATCATTCACACGAAAGAGCAGATTTACGGCATTAAAAAAGATTCTTTTAAAAACCTCCGTCCAAAGTGAAAATTTGCAAATACTCCGTTTATGCGTCTGCATGTGGACATCAATAACCGGGGTTTTGTGTTTCGAAACGTCACTGCCTGTGACAAAATATGTTCTTACGTCACATATGCGACCTGTGTTTACATTCGGAAACAGTATGGATGCCCTAACAAGGGTTTTGGCGTTGTCTCTTGTCCGGGCGCTTTTTGCTTGCTTGTTTTTACAAGCCCAGATACTGCCCCACATTCACGAACACAGGCGAAGGATGACGTTAAGGACAGTTATTTTCCGACACCTTGCCACAAGCTTACTCTGATTGGATAGGATTTGGGGAACTACTGCCACTTAAAGGTCTGGCATGCTTATGAATGTGCTTAACAACGCATTTATGCGGTTAGGTGTGGATGAATTTTTTTCTAAAAACAAGGTGGTGTGTATGTACGTTTTTTCTAGACGGAGGGGGCAGGATATTCGGTTTTACAAAAACCCTGCTACGTGTGGACAAGGCCTAAGTCTGCAAAGCACACATCCTTGTAATCCCAACGAGTCTATATATTATATATAGCATAGTACTGTGAAAATCCTCACACAGGAAGATGCATTTTTTTGTTTCCTGCTAGGAATAGAAAAACTAAGCTATAATGGCCAGAATAAAGAAAAGGACACAAATCTCAACATAAACACATCTACTGTCTTCCAGTGAGTCAATTTTATAAGACACTGAGTCTTTTCCTATTTTTCCCTGGTCTTGGCAAGCCATAGTGTTCCCAGCAGGAAACCCATGGGCTGCTGACTTCCAGTCACACACTGTAGCAGCAGAAAGAGCTCTGACTGTATGAAATTAAACAGGAAAGACTGGTCCTGTGATTGCTCCTCTATGAGTGCTATGGTTCAATAACACACTTTGTGATTGGGTTTGGGGAGTGGCTGCCCTGACAGTCAAGGCCAAATAAACCATGAGGGGGGTTGTCCTGTTATTCTCAACAACAGGACAACAGTCAGGGGGAATAGGCAGCCAGATGTGGTCTGTGCCACTTATAACTGCACCCACACTTATAGACACACACTCACATACACACACTCTCTCTCTCTCTCACACACACACACAGTCGTCGCTTTCTATTCTTGTGTGGACACTCCATTGACATAATGCATTCCATAGCCCCTTACCTGAGAAAATGTAGAAAACTTGATTCTTGAGCAATAAAATAAGAAAAAAATAGCTTGTTAATGTCAGACTTAAGACTAATCAGATTTTCCTTACCTGACCCATTACAACTGAATGCCTAACCTTAACCTTTTCCGTAACCCCAACTTTTTTGTAATCGTAACTCTAACCCTAAAACCAAGGCATCCTAGCATAATCCTTGTGTGGACCAGCCAAAATGTCCTCACAAGACAAAATGTCCTCATAAGAAAGATTGTTTGTCAAGGGTCGGTCAACAAAAGGATAGAAATACATGTGTACACACACACACACACACACACACTCAGGTTTCACTCTCAACTACCAGCACTCAACTGTTAGGGACTGTAGTGAGGTAATTGATCAGACATTATAAGATGTGACAGGCAGTGCAGGGTCAATTGTAGAAAGCAGAGTTTAGGTTGTACATACATGTTCTCTTCTATAGTTCTTCCATTGGCTATTATTATCAAGCCTGCATGACTTACTCCTCAGTCTAATAGTTAATAATTTAAGTTGTTGAATTGTCTTTGTGTGTGTCATGCTACATGAATAATTGAGCCTGAAAAAAGTGCAGGTGCTAGCTTAGACATGATGCAGTTAATTGGATGACAATAGTGGTTTATTACTACTTAGGTCTTATTATAGTTTTGACTATTCTTTATTCAGAAATTATTAATATTTGCTGTTCTCTTTACCCTTACAAGAAGGGTTCATGGGAGTTTACCCATTCAGTTATATGTGTTTTGTCAACTTGGGGAAGACACAACATATTTGTAGGGTGACTATGGGGATACAAGGTGTTTTAATCACAATTTTAATAAACTATGAAAGATGAACATTATATTTTTAACGCAATTTCTTATTAAACAGCCTGCATACATGTGTGGGAACATGCAGGACTTGTTGCACAAATATGTGAAAAAACACATTAATATGTATTTTCCACTATAAGCAGTACAGGTTCTTGGAAAGAAGAAAGAACACCTGTAACCATGGTAACCATGATCATCAAGGATAGCCAATAGTTTATAATGCATATAAAAATTAAAAGTGCTTATAAAAATTAAAAATGCATGTGAAAATTATGACACTAAAATGTCTATATTTTTGTTGACTTAAAGTAATATACATTTTTTGGTCAAAAGCCTGAGACTAAAATTAGATCAACACAGTCCTTCCCACCAGTTCAGTTCAGCACCACTGGCCTGTGTGCTGAAGTAAACCTGACTGCCTCTGGGAGTTTTCAGCCTTTCTGCTCTGCTGCTCTTGGCCAATTCTTAAGCTGAATCCACTGTCTTGCATTTCCACTGACCGATAACACATTCCCACAGGCATTGACCAAACAGAATCAGGGTACTTGAACACCAGCTCTGTTTAATTGTCTTTGTCTTCAATGTGCTCCTTGTTAATTAACAAGTCTTGAATTAGTAGTGGGCTGGTGGTCAACTCATTAAGGAGACAGACACACAGTTCTCCCAACCCAGCTACCTGCTCTATAGATTACAGCTGGTAATTTAATAAAAAAAAATCGTATATGGACTGCATTTATATAGCATTTTTCAAGTCTACTGACCAACCAAAGCACTTTGCAACACATGTCACATTCACCCATTCACACACATATTCATATACTGATGGCAAAGGCTGCCATACAAGGTGGCGACCTGCTCATCAGGACATCATACACAAAACACAACATGGAAACATAGATTTTGTTGGCTCTTGGGGGCGACTGTAGCTCAGGAGGTAGATTGGTTATCCACCAATCGGAAGGCTGTTGGTTCGATCCCTGGCCCCTGCAGTCTGTGTGTCAAAGTGTCCTTTGGCAAGATACTGAACCCCAGATGCCCCCGATGGCTGTTCCATCAGTATGTGAATGTATGTCGCTTTGGATAAAAGCAGCTACATATTCACAATGCTTCAAGAGATTCAACAGCTTGAATCTGTAAAGGGAATTCACAGCACACATTATCTTTCTTATAGACTTCTTCTGTGCTTCAGAAGCATTTCCAAACCAACCAATTATGCAAAATGTCAAGACACTTTTAATAAAAGCACAGTAAAATGTGGGCCATTTTGCAGTTCATGTTAAAAGATAAAGGTTTCTTTTAAAAAATACATTCTTTGTTGTGCCTTAGTGCCCAGGCAGTCAGATCAAGAGTCCCAATTCAGTCTGTGGTCAAGCACAACCCCAAGGTACTTGTATTCATTCACAGACAGGATCGACTCAGCGTTTATAAAAGTGGGCTGGAATGAGTTTTGCTTTCTAAAATCTGCAGACATTTCCTTTGTCTTTGAGGTGTTGAGGACAAGGTTTGCCCTTTCAAACCACTGAAGGAAGTGGTCAAGAACTGGCCCGTGCTTTTCCTCTCCATCATGTCGGAGGCTCATTAAGGCAGTATCATCTGCATATTTAAGAAAGTGCCTGTTGGGGAAAGTGCTTGTGCAGGAGTTTGTGTATGATATGAATAACGGAGATAATACATAACCCTGAGGGGAGCCTATGGAAGTGGTTAATATCTCTGAGAGTGCTGATCCAACTCTGACCTGCTGTGGTAAAAAATCCACAATCCATAAAATCAAACAAGATAGAAGTGAAAATTCTGTTTCCAGTTTATCTGCTATAATAATAATAATAACAATCATAAAACGATATATGCAGTTATTCATATGTAGCTGTAGCGCAAGTTCAGCCAGGAAGACAACAAATCTTCTTGATCACAAGCTATTTCTCATCTTTCCTCCTGCACATTTCCCGCTGTCAGTGTTTGAGGATGTCACTGGTAATCAGCTGTCTCATCAGCTGATCTCTTCCATCCAATAGCATGGTGTCACACCCTCATCACTAGCCTATCATCTTCATGGTCCCTTTAAAATACGATCTTTCTCTGGCCTAGCTCTTCTATACCGGTGATTTCCGTGCCCCTCCCCATCTCCACCTTGCCTTCGCAGAATCATCATCATCATCATCCACTTCTTTTTTTTCTCTTTTTTTTTATTGAACACAAATTAGCATTTACATTTAACAGATTAGATACAAAATGCATATCTATACAGATAAAAGATTAGATAAACAAAATAACAGAACAAGGACAAAAAAAAAAGAAAAAGGAAAAACACATACAAAAAACAAAACAAACAAAAAAACACAACAGCAGGGAAACATTTATCGGTTTTCAGGTTTGAAGTATTTGCAGAATGAATGGTACAGTTTAACAGCTTTTTGTTTTTAACATATTTTATAGTCTTGGAATATTTATGCATCTCGTTTTCAAAATGATGTCCATTTGGTTTTGTCCATGCCCATTTTGTTTTATGTATATGGTATTTTGCCAGCATGATTAGAGTCTGTATCAGGAGGGAAAGTCTATGGGAATTATTGTATTTTCAAAATAAAGGATGATGTCATTCTCCTGGAGGCTGATCACATGACCTGTTATGTTATGGATCAGTTTCTGTATATGAGACCAGAGGTTTTTACTGTAAGTGCAGTGATAAAACAGGTGGATAATGGTTTCTTGTTCCGTTCAGCAGAAGTCACATTTGTAATCCATATCTAATTTGAATCTTTCTAATGTTTTTTTGGCAGGGTATATGTTATGTAAGATTTTAGAGGAAACTTCTTTGACTTTATTGTAGATGCAGAGCTTCTCACCAACCAGCCACGTCCTGCTCCAGTTTATTTCTTTGTATGAGTTCCAGTGTGAAGTAGCTATTGGTCTTTTAATAGGTTGGATGAGGTTTCTGATGTATTTATTGGTACATGTTTTTTCATAATATCAATTTCTCCTATGTATAATTTATTCTGGATTTTCTGTATTTAATTATTGAATTGAGAGTTTTTGAGAAGTTGTAAGATTCCATTTGGGATTGCTTTACAAACTTTACGATTTTCAATTTGTGAGGTTTGAAGTTTATACATTGCAGTGAATTCATTATACGGAAGTGTTTGCCCCTGCGAACTGATGAGTTGGTTGACCCACACTATCCCCCAGGTTTTGAGAAATAGAGATTTATTGCGATGTTTGATGTTTTGATTGTTCCAAAGGTAGCAGCTGGTTGGCGAGAGGCTGTGTTTGTAGATCAGCCTCCAGGAGAACGCCTGTTTGTGGAAGTCTGATAATTTGATGGGTAATTTTTCAGGTTTGTAGTTGCATTTTAATAAAGATTCAAGTCCTCCAATTTGATTAAATATATATTTGGGGATCGTATTCCATATGTTTACTTTTTCTTTTACTAGCCGGGATATCCAGTTAATTTTGAACACATTGTTTACAGTTTCGAAGTTCAAGACTTCCAGCCCACCATTTCCTTTCTGATTACAGAGAACGTCTTTTTTTAAGTAATGGGTTTTGTTCTTCCTGATAAAATTCAAAAGCATTTATCTAGTTTTTTACATATTTTGTTAGGCATATTCATTGAGAAAGAGATATATACTGATCTTGAAATACCTTCAGCTTTAGCTAATACAACTCTCCCATAAATTGAGAGGTCACGCATCAACCACATGTTGAATTTTGTAGTGATTTGATTAAGGATGGGGTTAAAGTTTAAGTTACATCGTTCCATTGGATCACCATTCACAATGACTCCAAGGTAAGTAATCATTTTCTTTACCGGAATGCCATGTATTTCAAGATCATCACATTTTTTAAGTGGAAACAAGACTGACTTACCTAAATTCATTCTTAATCCTGACACAGCTGAGAATTCTTTAATGCAGTCAATTACTGTACTTACATCTGTCTGATTATTAATGAATACTGCTGTATCATTGGCCAGCTGTGATATTTTAAATTCTCTGTCAAAAACATTGATACCTTGAAAATTTGTCATTTTGATAGGAGTGGCCATCATTTGTGCATGTTACAGCCTTGAGCCGTTTGTGTCTCCTCCTCCCCTCCCCATTACCTGCAGGTGGTAGTGGTTCGTCATCAGGGCCTGGCTATTTAAACCCTGATGACTCTAGGTGTGGTGCCAGTGGGCCATTCGGCAGCGTGGAGCTGTGTGTGCGTGTGACAGAAGAAGATAGGTGATGTGCTGGTGGTTGTCCTCAGCAGAGTGCAGAGTGATAGTGTGAATTATAGCTGGTGATAGCGCTTATTTTGTTTGACGGTGTTTCCTGATTTAACCACTTTTTGTGTTTGTGTTTTAGCCTGGTCTTCCTTTTGAAGAAACCCCTTTCCGTTTCTCCCTTTTGGTGAACTTTTTGTTTCCTCATAAATAAATATTTATGTTAAGAATAAACTCTGTTTCTCTCTTTTCTTTCAAAGGAATCCCTGCCATTATATATATGTGTTGCTCCCCATTACTCCTAGACCTTTCGGGGACGTAACAATGCAACAATCAGGAAGATGTATGGGCTGATCGGACATCCCTGTTTTATTCCTCTTTCTATGCAAAGTCTTGGGAATGTTCCATGTGCCAATTTAACAGAACTATTGCAATCATTATAGAGTGTTTGAATTACACTGATGAATCGATCTCCAAATCCAAAGGTTTTTAGTGTTCTCAGCATGAATTTATGATCGACTGTATCGAATGCTTTATAAAAATCCACAAATAAAACAAGACTGTCCTCAGCAATGTATTCATTATAGTCCAACAGGTCCAGAATCAATGTTACATTATTAATAATACAACGACCTGGCATAAATCCTGACTGCTCTTCATCAATAATTTCTGCCAGTCCTGTCTTGAGTCTCTTTGCCAAAACTGAAGCAAATATTTTGGCATCATTATTTAACAAGGTAATCAGCCTCCAATTGTCAATATTCAATTTATCTTTTTTTGGTTTGGGTATTAATTTAATAAGACCCTGTTGTAATGTTGGTGGTAGATGGCCTTTTGTTATGGCTTCCTCAAACACTTTGAAGCAAAAATGGAGCAAGAGATTCTTTGAAGTATTTGTAGATTGTCAGGCCATCATTACCTGGAGACTTGTTATCTTTGAGAGAGTCAATAGATTTTTTTACATCACAAATGTTAATCTTTCAGTCACAATCATTTTTAAATTCTTCATCAATTGTTTTTATATTATGTTCTATATTTTGGCAGTATAAATCTATTTTATTTTCATCAAGAATTTCCTTGGAATATAATTTACTGTAAAAGTTGGCAACATATTCTGCAATCATTTTATCATCTTCACAAACAGTATCATTTATGTTTAAGGACATTTCATAATTCCTTTTTTCCAAATTAAAAAAAATATTTGGAGCATTTTTCACCTTGCTCAAGCCATTTCCTTCTTGATCTAATAAAAGTGCCTTTTGCCTTTTCTTCATAAATTTGATCAAGAGAAACTTGTAATAATTCAAAGTCTGTTTGTTCATCCTCGGTTAAGCTTACCTTTTCAGTTAATTTCATGATATGTGAGATAGTTTGCAATTCATTTTCATTCTTTGCTTTAGACATTCGATTGCTCGATACAATTGCCAACTTTCTAATTTCATTAATTCCCAGGATTTTCCATAATAATTAGTTAACGTGGCCATTCTCCAGTGTTTTTGAATAAGATTTTAAGTTAAGTGCCTTTTAAAGTCATTAACATTCAGTAGATTTTTATTAAATTTTCAATAATCAGTGTTTGTTCTAACCCTTTTGGATAAAAGGTTGATTTCAATAGTGATAGCTTTATGGTCAATAAATACAGTCGGCATAATTTCTGTTTATTCTACATTTTCAATCATTTAGAATTTAGATACAATTTAGATAACCACGTATTTACTTTGCTTTCAATGGTTTCAAATAAAGTTGTATTTGTTTTTCTATCATTTGTTGCATAGATATTTACCAAGATGAACACAGCATTATCATTTTCAATAATCAATATAACCCATTGAACATTATCGTCAGTAAAATGTTTGATGATTTTCCCTCTGAAATTTCCCTTTAGTATAGCAACCCCTGCTGATCATCCACTTCTTCACCTACCTGGCTTCCACAGTCTCCAGTCGCCACCACCAGTGTCAGGACTCCGGGGGTGTTTATCCAGCGATGGCTCAGACAGTAAATCTTCAATCAAGATGTCTCCCCCCAGAGTCCAAAACGCCAAAGACTCTCTGTCAAGTTTCAATATCATTATCAATGTCACGTGTTGTAATAAATTATCTTTCTTCACATACTCGTCTCCTTAGCCACTTCTTCCCCAGCCTCCAGAGAACCTTTTGTTCCTCCCCCAGAACATTTTTCAGGTGACTTGGGTGCATGTAGTCGCTTCTTACTCCAGTGTTCCTTGGTTTTTGATAAGCAGCCATCTAGTTACCCCTCTGACAGATCTAGAACTGCCTATGTTATGAATTTGCTTAGGGGAAAGGCAGCACAGTGGGCCACAGCGCTTTGGGAGAGTAATTCACCAGCTCTAGATTCTTTTACTGCTTTCTCCAGTGAATTGCGCAAGGTTTTTGACCACCCCGTTCAGGGTCGGGAGGTCGCTAAGCGGTTACTCTCTTTAAGACAGGGAACCTCATCTGTGGCAGCTCACTCTGTTGATTTCCACATCTTGGCTGCAGAGAGCGGTTGGGATGAGTTAGCGCTGGTAGGAGTTTTTAATAAAGGACCATCAGAAGATATGAAAGATGAACTAGCTTCTTGGGATGAGCCTGGCTCACTAGATGAGCTAATCTCAGTAGCAATTAGAATCGACAACAGACTGAGGGAGAGACAGAGAGAGAGAGCAGCCAGGCCCCGCAGACCAGCTCCACCCACCTTGCCTCTGACACCAACCAGCTCCCTCACTGCTAGCGCACCCCCTTCCCCATTTAGGGCCCTAGCCGCACCCTCTGTAGCACCAGAGGAGCCTATGCAATTGAGCAGAGCCCGTTTAGCCCCCAGTGAGCGGAAGTGGCGCCTGCGCCTCAACTTTTGCCTCTATTGCGGCCAAGCTGGCCACCTTGTAGCCTCTTGTCCACTAGCACCGAAAGAGCAGGCTCACCAGCGATTGAGAGCATTCTGGTGAGCCATACTCCCTCATTACCCAGCTCTTCTAAAAGAATAATCCTGCCCACTACCATCCAGTTCCAACTCAGCTCGTTCCCTCTTAGTATGTTCATTGATTCTGGCGCCGACGATAACTTCATCGATTCTGAATTTGTCAGTCAGGCTAATTTTCCTTTAGAGCCCCTCAAGTCACCCAAGACTGTCAATGCTCTGGATGGTAGACTGATAGCCACCATAACTCACCGTACTGCCCCACTCACCCTAATCATTTCAGGAAATCACCGCAAAAAGATACAACTTGTCCCTATCCCCTCACCAGCATCTCCGGTCATTCTTGGTCTCCCCTGGCTACAACTACACAACCCCCAGATAGATTGGTCAAATTTATCCATCACCAGCTGGAGTGTGTTCTGTCATACGAATTGTCTCCATTCAGCCATTCCTGCCTCCCGTCCCTTGGGAGACCCCACTCCTGTGCCCCCTGACTTGTGCCTAGTTCCCCCTGAATATCATGACCTAAAAGCTGTATTCAGCAAAGATTTGGCCCTGACACTTCCACCCCACCGTCCCTATGACTGTGCTATAGACCTCCTCCTGGGTGCCACCTTGAGAGAGGCCATGGAGAACTACATATCAGACTCCTTAGCTGCAGGTCTCATACACCCTTCCTCCTCTCCTCTTGGGGCAGGGTTTTTCTTTGTGGACAAGAAAGATCATACTCTCCGCCCATGCATAGATTACCGGGGACTCAACAACATCACCATCAAAAACAAGTACCCTCTCCCTCTCATTGACCCCTCTTTTGAGCCTCTCAGTCAAGCCCTCATCTTCACCACACTAGATCTACACAATGCCTATCACCTATTCTGGATTAAGGAGGGCGATGAGTGGAAGACCGCCTTCAACACCCCCCTCGGACATTTTGAATATCTTGTGATGCCCTTCGGCCTGACCAATGCCCCAGCTGTATTTCAAAACCTCATTAATGATGTCCTCCGTGACATGCTCAACAGGTTTGTTTTCTCCCAGTCCCTGGAGGAACACCAACAACATGTGCGCCTGGTCCTGCAGAGACTCCAGGAGAACAGATTGTTCATCAAGCCAGAGAAATGTGAGTCATGTCTTCAGTCAGTTTTCTGGGTTACATCATTGCCAGTGGGCAGTTGAAACCTGATCCTGCCAAGATTAAATCAGTCACTGAGTGGCCCAGGCCATCTTCAAGAAAATAACTGCAACGAGTTCCTAGATTTTGCTAATTTTTACCGTAGGTTTATTCGAGACTATAGCAAGGTTGCTGCTCCTCTTATTTGTCTAACCTCAACCGATTCATCTTTCCAATGGACTCCCGATGCTGAGAAGGCGTTCCTCTTGCTGAAGGAGAAATTCACTAGTGCTCCTGTGCTACGGCATCCCGACTCCTCTCGCCAGTTTTTTTGTTGAGGTGGACACCTCTGAGGTAGGAGTCGGGGCTGTGCTGTCCCAGCGTGACCCCGCTACTCAAAAGTTGCATCCCTGTGCCTTCTTCTCACGACGTCTATCCCCTGCAGAACAAAATTATGACGTGGGCAATCAGGAGTTGCTGGCAGTGGTTCTGGCACTGCAGGAATGGAGGCACTCTCCTGCCATCCAGGTGTGGATCGGACCCTCCTCTTCCTGAAGCAGCGCTTTTGGTGGCCGAGCATGCTCCAGGACACCAAGGAGTTTGTGGCCGCCTGCTCTGTTTGTGCTTGAGGAAAGGCTTCTCATCATCCCCTTGCTGGTCTGCCGCACCCTTTACCCATCCATAGCCCTTGGTCTTACATTGAAGTGGATTTCATCACTGGACTGCCTCCCTCTAGTGGTAACACCGTAATTCTCACAATAGTTGATTGGTTCTCCAAGTGCGTGCACTATGTTCCCCTGCCCAAACTACCCTCAGCACTTGAGACAGCCAATCTGTTAGTTGAACATGTGTTCAGACTCCATGGTATTCCTGTTGATATTGTTTCTGATCGTGGTCCTCAGTTTTCTTCACAGGTTTGGCAGGCCTATTGTAAGGCGTTGGGTGCAGCAGCCAGCCTCTCTTCAGGCTATCACCCCCAGACCAACAGCCAGACAGAGCAGGCCAACCAGAACCTGGAAGCAGCACTTCGTTGCACCACCGCCCATCACCCTGCTTCCTGGAGTTCCCACCTCCCGTGGATTGAATATGTCCACAACTCCCTCACCTGCTCGGCCACAGGTATGTCACCCTTTATGGCTGCAAATGGCTTCCAACCCCCCCATTCCCTACCCAGGAGGAGGAGGTCGCTGTCCCCACTGTGGAGGAGCACCTCCAGCACATCACGGCCAGTTTCCGTAGTGTAGTGGTTATCACGTTCGCCTCACACGCGAAAGGTCCCCAGTTCGAAATCGGGCGGAAACACAGCTTTCTCTTTTGCAAATTTCCCCACTGTGGGACGAATAAAGGTTTATCTTATCTTATCTTATCTTATCAGGGAGGTCTGGAGGGCTGCCCGTGCTGCCCTCAATCGTTCTGCTGAACGGAATCAATGTCTGGCCAATCAACATCGCTCTTCAACTCCAGAGTATCGGCCAGGACAACAGGTCTGGCTCTCCTCTAAGGATCTCCCCCTACAAACTGATTCCAGGAAGCTCTCCCCGCGATTCATTGGTCCATTTGAGGTGGACAGAGTCATCAACCCCGCAGCTGTCAGGTTAAAGTTGCCCTCCTCACTAAAGATCCACCCCACTTTCCATGTGTCTCTAATCAAACCTGTCTCCACCAGTGAACTGAGCCCTCCGGCCGACCCCCCTCCACCCCTCCGGCTTATTGACAACCATCCGGCCTTCACAGTGAGGAAGATTTTGGACGTGCAGCGCCGGGGCCAGGGCTACCAGTTTCTCGTTGACTGGGAGGGGTATGGTCCGGAGGAGCGCTCATGGATTTCCCGCAAGCTGATTTTGGACTTGACTCTTATTAAAGACTTTTACCGGGAGCACTCCCACAAGCCTGGAAGGCCACCAGGAGGCGTCCGTTGAAGGATGGGTACTGTCATGGTTCTGGGTTTTGCCCGGTTTCTAGTGTTGCTTTTTGTGTTTCTGGTAGTTTGAGCTCCGGTGTTTTTGGTTTCGGCAGTTCTTCTTTTGTATTAGTGTGTTTTCCTTTGGTGGCGCTGTTTGGTGTTCAGGCTTTGTTTCAGAGGCTGGGGGGCATGGTTTCCAGGTGCTGGGGTCCTCGGCGGCAACACCTGAGTTTCATTCCCTCATCACCGGCAGCTTCAAAACCCTGCTCATCCTCCTGCAAGCTGCCAGATTGTTTCCACTTGTCTTGTGGTATTGTTGGCCAGTCTTCGCTCCTAGACCAAATCTTGTTATCACTTTGTGTGCTTTCCTTAAGTGTTTTTCCCTTTTTGTCTCCAGTGTCTCCAGCCAGCTGCCCCAGCACCTCCACCGCCCAGCCTTTAACCGCTAACCTGCAACCTCTCACCACTCAACCAACCTGGACCCCTGAATTCTGTCCTCTACCTGATCACTCTACAGAGCCCCACTAACAGCACCACCAGCGCCTCGTTGCCAGCAAGTTTCTGTTTGGAGTCAAATAATAAATCCTTTTTTCACCTGAACCTTTGTCTGAGTTTGCTCCTGGGTCCTACCAAAAGCTTAATCGTCACAGTCTCTCCTGGTTGAAATACATACTGTATATATGTACACATACACCCAGAAAGTAATCATTCTGTAGGGCATTTTTTGAAGCTGCGTCTAAGGGAATGTAAACTGTGGTAACAAATAGTATTGATAATATGTACGATATATAATATCTTAACATTAAAATCTCAACATGTGGGAAACATTGCCCCTCAGCTTTGACTATGCTTGAGCAACTCCACATGAACAACTGCATGACAAATAATATCCCAAAATATGATACACACAAAATAACACAACAACAACAATTAGTTTTACTTTTGATGCATTAAGTACATTTTACCGATCATACATGAAGTATGTTTAGTTTAGCAACATTTTGAATGAATTTTCACATTGTGGTATTGTTACTTAAGTAAATTATCTGAATACTCTTTAAAATATTATAGTGATTTAGTTTTATTGCTCCTCTCTGTACGACTGAATATGTTCAGCTCCCTTCACATCACCAATTCTTGATATGCAGAATGTCCATTCTGTTCTCCTTTCAGTACTAAATGTAATACATACAGCCCATTGTAAAGGGGTATTGATTACATATGTCTAGCCAGATTTCCAACTGTGGAATGGTTGGTTAAGGGATTTCTGGAGGTCATTTAACCTTACCACTCAGGGTAAAAGGTAATCATTGCTCTCCATTGGATGCAGCAAAAGACTATGGCTGAGACAGATAAGGAAAAAGAGAGGCATTTTGTCGAATAGTTGGTGCTGAGAGAGTATAGCTACCATACCTTGCAACAGTCATCATCTATCATCAAGCAGCACAGGAAGGTTGAATATTAAGTGAGGACATTTCCATTCCCTTTTAAAGCCCATGGGTCTATGTCTTGCGCTGGCAAAGTTCCTCTTGACCTTTGCTGTAATTGATGGCTGGTCCAGAGTGTCCACAAAGCATTTAGTCAGCAAAAACAAAAGTTGCTGTAATTAAACTAAAACTGGAGTATGTGCCTATAATGTGATAAATCTGATTTATGTACTTACAATTTGTGAACAAGTCTACACCAGTGGCCACCATAGCCTTTGAAGCAAGTTAGACAGAGTGGATGTTATGTTAAAATAAAAAAAAAAATAAAAAAAAATAAAAAAAATCAGGTATTTTTTGTGCAAAGGTCCACTGAATAGCAGAGCAGCATCAGTGAACATATCAGTATTACCACATTGGGAAGTTGGGATAATGGGTTATGATAATTTGTGCTATTTTTGTGCCTTTTGCAAGGCTTAAAGTTTAGTTCTAAAGTCATAACTCTGACATAAAAGCCTTGTAAAAGTTTGTATCTGCTGCTTAAAGAATATTTTTTTTCTATCTTATGTAACACTATCTAAAAGAAGAAACTGAACATATGAATGCAACAACACTTTTTTTCATTCATTATTCAAATAATGACATAATCTCAAATAATAAGGAAAAATGCCTGTGTTCTCCTAGTCTTGTTAGTCTACTCTTTGTTTTTAGTCTACTTATATGTAAGTATGGAGATCAAAGTGAAACTGAAGTCAAATTCCTTGTATGTGTACGCAAACCTGGCGAATAAAACTGATTCTGATTTTGATAACTGGAGGCATGGCCAGCATGGAGTACAAACATTGAGGGGGGATGGAATGACTTTTACTTGTATAGCTCACATTAAACTTTCAACATCAATACTGCTATTTCAGTTATTATTCAATAATTATTTCAAGGTATGTCTATTATGCTGTTATTTAATCCTTAATCAACACTTCTGGCAAATGCTTTACATTATAAACCTATCAGGATTATACCTTTTAAATGGTTGGAAACCTATAATGTGGAATATCTTTATGCAAAATGTTTAGTTTTATTGCCAGTAGCTTAACAAAGATACCAATAAATAAATAAATAAATAAAGTTGAGGGCATTATAAATAATTACATTCATTCATTTGGCAGATGATGTTGAGAGTGGCCTACAGCTGTTCAGCCGTGTGGGAACCAAGCTGAGGTTCAGGGTCTTACACAGGAACACTTTGACAGGAGGAGCTTCTGCACATTACGCAGAACTAATCAACAGTTTAATATGGATGAAGTGTTGAATTTGCATTAACAAACATCATCAGCAACAAATAAAAGAGGATAATATTGGCCTGGTTTTTAAATAAAGGCTTAGTGCTCACTCCAGTTGAGATTCAGGCCACTATTTGAGAATTTTCGGTAAGACCCAAAGCATCTCAGCATTGTTTGACTGTTCATACAGGACAAAAATATGTTGGTAATGTCAACTATTGGATGCCAAAAAAGGCAGCATGTTGTAGCTTTCAAGTTTTTTGATTTATTATTGTCGTGACAGTTAAAGGCATTTTCATTTTAAAAATAAAGTGCCGGAAGATCAAAATTTGATAGAATGGGTTTGAACAAGAAATGTAATATCATTTTGTGTTTATCACAGTGAGGGATAAGGCTCTACAAGTTTCAAAGCTGAGGAAAGCAGCTCGTCCATACTAAAGTGGAGAAGTGTCTGCTGCAGATTGATGACCTGATCTGCTTGATGGATGGAGCTTCAGCATTCAGCTATCTGTCTTTCTGTCAGTGTTTCAGCAGCAACATGCAGCACTGCAGAGCAACAACAATTCTCTTTACAAAGAGCACGACCATTTCATTTAAACCATGTGAAATATATTCCACACATGTTCACTCACAAGATAAAGTAAAACTGAATCAAAACAATTATGATCCCTTAAATATCCATTAAAGCCTTAAGACGTTTGTGTTCATCTGAGCTGATGCTGATGGGATGATATCAGCATTTCTGTAAATTCTGTAAAGGTAGTTGGACTCAGTTTATATGGTTTCCCTGGTTCTCACTATAAAACACTGTCAGCTTCTCAAACACAGACCAACATAAACATAGCAGCCTTCCTCTCTGATTTTTTCCAGTCCATTTATAGTCCACACTAATGCCAGGTTTTGCCGCTACCCTGCTGCGAGGCTGATGGGAAGGGCTGAGTATGGATTGGGTGCCTCCTAGCTGTCAGGAACAGGGGAGGCGGGGAAGAAAGCTTTTTATTCTTGCAGGTTACCATGAGACATGGACTGCAGCCACTCAGGATCACTCCACTCTGTGTGCGTGCACCCACTACATCATGTTAACACAGCATTACTGTTTATTTTCCTGTTATTAACCCTGCTAATAATGGTGAAATCCAGACAGTGTTGTAGAAGTAGTCCAGGATTCTGGGAGACTGGCACCTAAGTAGATATTTCTGGGTGGCACCAAATTGCCAGTGGTAATCATAGGCTGAAAATGGAGGCTGAAGTAAGGATAATACAACTGTTAATACTAATGTCTTAATTTCAGAGCTGTAGTCACAATCACTTAAGTCAAGTCAGAGACAAATTTAAATCATTGCAGTTAACAGACTGAGTCAAGGTGAGACCTAAAACAAAACATTGACCATTTCAGTTGAGCTTAAATCAGTCACTTGGTCATTCTTGTCCTTGGAAACAACAGTGGACAAAACAATATCAACTCACGGTTCAACTTACTTACTTGTTCTGTCAACTGTAGCTGTTCAAATTTTCCATGATTCTGAATGGATATTCTGACTTCCCATCTGTCTTGGCTTAAAAGCTGATATAGAAAGTTCTTTTAACAAATGATCACAGAGACCACGAGTTGACATTGTTCTATTAATTCCTGTTCCCAAAGTCAAAAATGAACTGTCAGCATGAAGTTTTAAGTGAACATAGATGTGAAGGTCCAGAGGTGCATGGAACTTCTAACCATGATAGCTGAGCAAACTTCATCTACTGATGAAGACTGTGGCATGTTTGAGAGCCTCATAACAAAAAAGTAAGTGGACCTTGAGTTGAAATTTTTTAATTGCCCATTTTGATATTTTTCATACTGTTACCTTGTGTTTCTGATAGTGAGAAGTGAACTGCAATATAATTTCAAACAGTATCTATTCCCATAGATGACTTGGCAAACATAGATGTAGTAGCAGTATATTTCAGGGAAATAGGACACACTACATTTTACAGGCCATGGAAAGGTAATTGTAGTGAAAATGCTTGGTATGCTTATTTTCTTTTGTGGAAATATAGCAGCATATTTCAGAAGCAGTGCACTTTACACAAGAAAGGTAATTACAATAAGGTTTCATAGTGGCTATCTCACTGTGTGTTTATTCTTTATGTGGAAACTACCTGTATATTTAAGGAAATTGTGTACTACACTTGACAAACCATGTAATTAAGAGTTAATTACAGTGAAATTTTAAAAGATATGCATTAACTACTTAGTTATATTAGATGACATATTACCTGTTATGAACTAGGCTTTATGGTACAATTAATCTATGATAAAAAAGAGAAGGATAAGATATAGGGAATGGCTGCAACAGGAAAACACTTAACTGAAATATAACAGAATCATATGAGTTTGAAGTAAATACACCAAAGAGTAAATTACAATTGTTCACTACAAACATATAGACTCAAAACTTGTGAGATTCAGGGAGGGCAGGAATCTTAGTTATTATACATCAGCATGGCATTGTACCATAAAATATTGGGCTATACAATGTGTGTGTCACAGTTCTGCCAGCCAGGCCTCTGTTCAGCCTTTAGTTTTTGTTTTAGTTTTTGCCATATTACTTTCTTATCTGCCACAGTTCTGTCCAGTGTTTTAGTCTCTCTGCCTTAGTTTCAGTCTCTGTTTTAATTCTGTCAGTCTTGTCTTAGTTCTGTCATGTCGTGTCCTAGTTCTGTTTCTTAGTTCTGTGTTGTAGTTTTCTGTCTTAGTTTTCTGTCTTGGTTTTCTGTTGTGTTCTATGTCATAGTTCTGTCAGTTATAGTCCTGTCATGTCTTAGTTCAGTCTGCCTTAGTTTACCTGTCTTAGTTTACCTGTCATAGTGTGTCTGTCATAGTTGTCACTCCTCACCTGGCCATACTCGCTCTGCCTCACCTTACCTGCCTGTCAATCCCACCTCATCACACACCCCTGCACCCAGCTGCACTCAATCTGCAATCAGGACACTATATAAGCCACTTCACTCCACTCAGCCTTTGCCGGATTGTTTGTTCCCTCATGCCCGTCAGTGCTCTCATCATTTTTGGATTTGTTCGTCTTCCATTCATGCTTGTCTGTGCTTTGGTAATTGTTTGACTTATCCTGAACACGACCCTTCAGTGAGTTTTTTTTGTTAGTTAAGATTTCGTTTGTCTTTATTAAAAGACTTTTTCAATCATCAATTCTGGTGTGTTGCATTTGGATCCATCCCCACTCCTCATTACAGTGTGTCATTTCCAGGTATACAATTTTGGCTGAGTGGAATGAGCTGTATCCTGCTGCCTTCTGTTGGTCCCTCTGTAGTTTTCACTGCAAGCTTGTGACTGTCCTCTTTAAAGTCGAGTGAATCTCTTATGGTACTGTTTGTCACTTCAACACCCACCCTGTGTTTTGTCATCCATTTCATTGTGGTAAACTGCAGTGATTGAAATGAAAGGGCAGGATGTGGAATTGTGCATGTGATGAACTGTTCGAGGTGTTTGTAATATAGGCAAGACAGATGAAGAGAAAGATTCATTTGTGGTGTTTTTTGTGAATCATGCTTGACTCATTATCATCCGAACTAAAGAAGCCTGGGTAAATCCTAGACAATCCAGCACTTGATGCAGGACACTGCTTGACCTTATATTTGTGTAGTAATGCACATTGATTTTGTAGTAACTTATAGTGCCGCTGCTTAAATTTGTCCTGGCAGCCCGTCCTCACCATAAAAACGTTCGTATCAGTCATCTGTGCAAGCAGCTTACTGCAATCCATAAATATGTTTATTATTCTTGAGGAAGTCAGGTGATGTAGTATAAAGAGGGAGAAAGACCCCACACAGCAGTGGTGGTCACATAGTCCTCTAGTTAAGTGCACATGCTTTTGTGGAGTTTCACAGGGTAGGTTTAAGCAACGTGGTCCATTTGGGCTGGTTGGTGTTTTTTTTTTTTTAGTTTGTTATTTTTGTGTGTGGTTGGAGCACACAGCCAGAGTTGTCAGGTGGGTACCCAGCTTGGCTGGGGGGCTTAACCAGGCTCCTGGAGTAAGTGTTTAAAGAACTCACAGCTAATCCACATGAAGACTAGGGTTCAGTGAGATAGGTTGCTTTTGGATAGGCGGGTTTAGATAGAGGGGAAATTCCACATTAGCTTGCTAGTGGACTTGTGACGTGAAGATTCTGTTGCTGCTCCTTGTGAGGAGGTTTTGGATTGTTGCAGTGAGGATCAACTTTTTAAAATTGTAGAGGACTACAACCTTGATTTGAGCAGTCTTAGTGATAAACGGAAGAAGGAGGCTGCTAAGGCTTTGGTTAGACTGCACTGAAAAAAATGAATCTGTGAAGAAGTGAATTTAACTTAATTGAATCTGATAATATTACAATAAAAATCCTAGTATGTATCTTTACAAAAATACTTCTAGTTTGAGGTCAGTTTATATTTGTTCCAGACACAAGAAATTGTGAATTTCTTCTGAAAAAGAAAACTTTTCGTAATGCAGGCCAAGTTTCTTTAGTTCATCCACACAACAAAAATGAACCTTGTTATGTTTACTCACTTTTCTGGGTATATTTCAAAGCACCACATAGTAGGCCTACCCATGAGCTATTGGGGTTCCTGTGGTGCATTGTGGGCACATTTTGAAGAAACAAGTCCAGACAAAGCGCCAATTGACCTGCATTTCTTCACTTCGTGGACAGAAGTTTTACAAGGTAAGAAAAAGGAGTCATTTACTTTTTGATTTTCCTGTTGTTTGAGAATACCGTACCTGTAAAGACCTGTATCGGTAAAACGCTAACATATACAATCAAGTTTACACGTGGCTAGCCAGTGCCATACAATTAAGCCGCCATTTCCACTGACCAGCCCTACTTGACTCTTCTCGACTCGGCTCTACTCACTTTGGTTTTCCACTGCAGACAGCGCCTGCTCTGTGGGCATGGGGTTATCAGGCTACCGAGCTCTCAGCTGATTAGATTTAGCGACTTTTCAAACTCTCGTGGGGACTTTATTTCTCTGGTGACCCAGAAGAGCAAAACACAATGACAAATCAAGAAATACAAGAAATTATTCAACACAATGTCAAATTACAAAACACAAAGGAGAATTAAAAACACAACAGCAAATCACAAAAAGGATAATAACAAATTACTAAATGAAATGACACGAGAAAACACGACAAATCAAAAAACCCAATAGTAATTCACAAAAAGCAACAAATTATTTGTTTTCTGTGATTTGTTGTTGTGTTGTGTCAGTTGTTGTTGTGAACTGATTTGTCGTGTTTTGTTATTCATTATTGTTTTTAAATTTTTTTCTTGTGTTTCCTTATTTGTCTTTTGTTATTTGTGTGTGTGTTCATGATTTGTTGTTGTGTTTGCATTTGTCACTGTATTTTGTGATTTTTCATTGTGTTTCGCACTTTTACAAAACATTTTTGCTGTAGTGTTGATTTGTTTAATTGATTAGTTAATAAGTGTGATATTTCATCCCTACCAGGTGATCTACAGATCTTCACGAGTATGCTGAATGAAGGTATGTTCATACGCTTAATTTTATTGAGTAAAGTTGGGCAACAATTAAGTTAAATCAGATAGCTCATGAGCCAGATAGCAAGTCACAAATTTTAGATGTCAAAGGTTACGGGTAAGTTATCCTTGGTTTTCCCAAGAAAGCTAAGATGAATAAATTCTAATCCTTGTTTTCTCAGTTCTTAAGTTTATACCCTCCCAAACAATTGTATATTCCAGAACAATCACATGCCTTACAACAATATTTTAGCCATAGCTTAATATGCTTTTAAGTTATTAACCGTAATATTAAAATGACCCATGCACTTTAGTACAATTTGTGCTCGAACATCACTTTAATGCACTGAGACCATTTGAGGAAGCAACCAGGGAAATATCAGCTGAAAAACATGTTTCCATTTTGAAGGTGATTCCCCTGGTGTCACTGCTTCTAAGAAACACTTCAGCTTCTCAGCGAGAAGGCTGCAAGCTAGCTGCTGAGCTGACAGCTCAATGTCACCCCCATTTCAGAGCCACTGAAACGTTTTATGGTCTTGCTGTCAGCACCTTCTTAGACATCAGATTCAAAAACCTGGGGTTCCGTGACTCAGCAAATGTTGAGCCTGTAAAGGCTCGACTTGTCACTGAGATGCAGTCAATAAGTCAGACCTCAGCACCTCCTTCAACTGCATCAAGCTCAACCTCTGCCACCAGCCCTGCCCCAGCTCCTGCAACTACTACACCTGCAGCAAAAGGTGGGATTTGGGCAGAACTCCCGAGTCCTTTCATCTCAACATCGGACAACTGGCACTGATGTGCTAACTGAAATGCAGCTACGCAGAAGAGAGGCCAATTCCTAGGGACCAGGATCCACTACTTTGGTGGAAAAACAATTCACCTACGTTCCCCTCTCTGAGTAAACTTGCAAAAAAACATTTGGGAGTTGTTGCAACCTCAGTGCCGGCTGAGAGGATTTTTTCGAAGGCAGGACAGTTAGTGAGTCACAGGCAATGTGCATTGAAAGGAAAAAAATGTGAACATGATACTCTTCCTAAACAAAAATCTGTAAGCAAATCCTTTGTTCTGCACAGGGGGACAGGGCCCACAGAGGGGCTTCTGGGAATTGTTCTTTGAATTTTTTTATTACATTTGTTGTGGTGTGATAATTTTGTACACTTTTTTTGATTAAGAAAAATCCAGAAGAAGAAAGAATTGCACTGAACGGGGGAGATTTTATTTTATTTTTGTATTGTAGGTTCTCAACTCTCTACCTTTAAAAAAGATTTTGTTTTAATTTGCTCTCATATGATAATTTTTTGCACTTTGTTTATTTAAGAAAAAAATGCACACAAAAATTTGTTTTGTTACTGTTTGCTTCTGTTTTTGATGAAGTATTTTGTAGTCACCTATAAACTTTGCCCAAATTATGTCCTAGGTTTTAACAACTTGAGGAGGTGGCACTAGAGGACAGGTCAAGGTTTTATTATCAAGGAGTTATTTATGTATTCAACAAATAAACAAAGTGCCTGACACAAAAACTTGGTTAACAATTTTCTGTAAATCAGTTTCTGGAGGCAAATATCCCTGGGGTCAGATTGACCCCAAGGGTAAAATGTGTTGGTAATATTTGAGGATAATAGGAAGGTTAAATGTGGAAAGAGTGTCAGCCTCCCGAACTCAGACTGGGACCTGATTCCACAGGAGAGGAGCTTGATAACTGAAGGCTCTGGCTCCAAATCTACTTTTGGAATATTATTATATATTGGAAGGAATATCTTAATAGGGTACTATGAGCTCTTTAAAATGGTGCTTGACCATTAGGAGCTTTGTAGGTTAGGGGAAGAATCTTAAATTGAATTCGGGATTTGATAAGGAATCCATGCAGAGAAGCTAAGATGGGTTAAATATGATCTGTTTTCCTGGTCCAATGGCATGTTTTGGGGTTTTAAACCTTTTTCTAAATTCATATTTGTCATTCGAACTGGTCTTGTTAAACTATGTTTGCAAATATTGAAACTATTATCATGAGTCACTGTTCAATGAGAAGTTCTATATATACACAATTGTCTAATTACTGTGTTAGTGCAATTGTATTATTGGAAAAGTACATAGAACACAAATGTAACAAATCAGTAAAATACACAGTCTCAATTTAATACTGATGCCACTATATGACCTACATAAGCAACCAAGAACATCAATGAGAAGACTGGCTATGCCTGTTCCCAAGTCTGATTCTCCATGAAATTAGACAAAGCCTAGGTTTACATTTTGACAGGTAACATTAGCCAGCAGGAGGAGATTTTTCTTTTAAAAACATATTTTTGATGTTATCTTTGTGATTATGGCTGATACTGGAGCAGGATCAGTAAAACGACAAAGAGAAGAACATGGCAAGATGTTGTTTTACATCAATATATGGATTTACCTTGGTATAGGTCACATTCAATATTAGCTGCAATACAACTAGTTTATAATGCACCATTTTATGTTGGTCTACTATTGAGCTATATCTTGCTGATGGATTTTTATTATGAAGACAACAACTTCCTAACTCAATGCAAAATGAAAGTTTCTTGTAGTTGCTTTAAGTAAAAGTAGAAATACCATAGTCTTTTCAGGATGTCTGCTGTTGGTCTGCTTTTTCTCTTTGTTTGTGTGCCTGTGGCATGGCACTCCTGTCACTCTCCTTGGTACCTGACTACTGCTTTGCTTGCTCACCTGCTTCAAGACACACACCTGCAATCCATCAACTCATCTACTCAGCCGTATACCAACTCTGGTTCTTCATCTACTCTTTGCTAGATCATTCCGTAAGCCACAGTGATAGCCTGCTAGTATTATTAGTTCTTGTGTCTTATGTCTCCCTGTGTCACAGTGCTCCATGTGGTCCATCAGCCATCTGCCTACCAGCTCTGCTCATCTGCCATCTGCCTTCCTGCCCACTCTCAGTCACCATACCAGCCATCATCTCCGAATCATCTCCATCTGCAGTTGGCTTGTCCCCTGTCCTGCCTGCTCTCACCTCCGGATCTCACAGCTCCAGACTTCACCCACCACCATTCAAGTAAAAGAATTCAAAATGTTAATTAAGTAAAAGTACAGGATCATTATCAACAAAATTAGTATCAAAAGTAACCCAAGTACTCAGTACTCAGAATGACACTTTTCTGTTTTTATCACACAAATGGTGGTTTGAAGGGGCGGTTTGCAGTTGAGCTTGAAGCAGTCTGGATGCGAGTCAGCACCTGTAAGTCTGAGGCACGGCTTTCTGGGGCATTTGATTGAGGGGGAGCACTGAAGGAGTACAAGTATCTTGTGGTCATTGTATCAGACTGTTGTGGTGAAGAGGAAATTGAGTCAAAAGGCGAAGCTCTTGATTTGCCAGTCAAGCTATGCTCTCCCATCGTCATAAGCTTTGGGTAGTGACCAAAAGAATGATACAAATGGATACAATGAGTTTCATCTGTACGGTGGCTGGGCTAAGGATAGGGAGCCCAGATATCTGAAGGGAAATGGACCCAGTGCTTCAGTGCATCAAAATAGCCTGCTGAGGCAGTTTGAGTTGCTGATAAGACAGGCTCCTGGATGCCTCCTTTTAACTGGTGGAACTCCAGGATAGACTCAAAATGTACTTGAGGGATTATATATTTTTTATCATACTTCAGGAACACGTCAGGATGCTGCAGGAAGAGTTGAAGGATATTGCTGGAGAGAGTGATGTCCGGCCCTGGATAATTGGGGGATTCAGACTTATTTTAAATGTGGTTTTCAATGTGGATTTTTGTAGATTTTTTGAAAAACGAAAACAATTAGCTCGACATATATATTGAATTCAACAAACTTATGTTCATAAACTTACATCTGTCTGGGTGTTGTGATACTCGCTGCTCGTAATGGTTGTTGTGCTTGTTTTTCATTTTGGCGCAGCAGTTTCAACAGAGCTTTTCTGTTGTGCATTGCTGTGCCAACAGTGAGAGTCAGCTAAAGGGCTGAATGTAAATGTAAGGCCTGTGCTCATTTGTCTTCGGTTTGTCATGCAGCTGAAACTTCAGGGACACATAGTATAAATTAAAGTACATCTGTTTGGCTGTCAGCCTTGAGGGACTCATGCTAAGCCTGTGCATAACTGTAATGTTATTTGAGTACAGCCTCTGGAGCACCTTTAGTATGAGTCAGCAGAAAAGTTCACTGCTTACTCCTGAATGCCTAAGTTGCTGACTTTATTCAACTGAGGTGTCCATGGCAACTGCATTTTTTTATACTACACATCCTTCTAAAATATGCAGCATGTTTATGCCAGAGGCACAGTGAGGATATTTTCTATAGTGGAATGTTGCTAATTTAAAACTGTCTGTGTTTTAGAGAGGGTCTCCATGGGGTGCTTCAGGGGATTGATGGGAGATGGTAACAAGTTTGAAAAACATATGAAGTTAAAACACACAGCTGTGTGTATCTATGGAGAGAAATATTTAAGTTATCCATAACAAAAATCTAGAGAGGAAACCTTTTTGAAGATAATTAGCATAAAATAAGAGACTGTGGGGATGATTTAGTCAACAAACTGTTTCTGTCATGCAGCTGAGGCTCATTTCAAAGCATTGCTGAGAAAGCACTTTAATCCATCCACCGTCCCTGCTACAGTATATCTCCTCTTCAAGAACTCTGTGTCCTACAAATCGGTTTTATAGCAGGAATAATTCATATACACAACTTCAACGCTATTTTGTGGGTTTTTATTGTCTTCCCAGTTTCAGCCTAGTTATCTGTGGAATAAAAATGAAGCAAATGTTGACTTTCACTGCAGGAATTGGGTTCCAATTACAAAAAGAGATTGTGAAGGAGAAAATAAACAAGTTATCACAGGACACTTTTTACATAGAGCAGGTCTAGACCATACTCTTGTCACTTTTGCTGACCTATCGAATTTAGAAGCTATTTCATTTTACAACGAATTTACAAAGTGTGTCCATACAGCTAAGTACATTACAGAAATAAAAATAAAAAGCAGCAAATGAGAAATCGTCAAAGACAAAAGACCTTCAAAAACAAAACATAGGACTATTCATTAATGTTCTTACCATCTGCTACAGCAACCATTCCCAACAAAATAGCGTTCATATGTTATACTTCCTGTATTTTCGTCTGTGCCCCCTGACCTCTCAGCAAGCACACTGCTCCGAGAGATAGTAAAACTACCAGTCAGTCAAAATCTGGTTACATGTACACAACTACTTTGCATGGGAAAATCGTGGAGATGGAGAGGCAAAGTTTTGTTCTTATGCTAGTGTGACAATCTTGTACCCAGTAAAAAATCATAGTGAGGAGGTTGTGTCTGATGCTTTGGCATAGAAAGACCCTCGTCTCACATACATTTGATGGAACAGACATGCTTCAATTTTAATTTACACAGCTGTCTACACTGGCTGTATAACGGCTCATGCTTTAGCAGCATTACTGCACCCAAGAGTGTCTTTTTACTTTTCAATTCCATTTTTTCCAAATCAACACACTATCTTGCTTATCCAGGTTGCACAGAGGCATGGAAGCAGCTTTGAAATGTTCAGATTGCTCTTTTATACTTGTATGGATTTTTGCAAAAACTACAAGGACATTTACATCGAATCAAATCAAATTTAATCTAAACTGGCGGTGCTCTAGTGGCAACCTGCTACAGCAGCTCTCGCTCACCACTGAGCTTTTTCCTCTTTTATTCTGTCTTTTTTATACTTTTTAATAATTTCCCGTCCAGAGGGAGTGCAGCATCATGGTGTTCACGGAAACATGGCTGGCCTTGCGGAACCCGGACACAATCACCTCACTACAAGGATATACGCTACTGTGGGCAGACAGGACGAAGGAGAGCAGTAAGAGGAAAGGAGGAGGGCTGGCAGTGTTTGTGAATGATAGATGGTGTAACTCTGGGCACATCACTATTAAGGAGCAACTCTGCTGTAAGGACATTGAACTGTTAGCCGTTAGCATGAGGCCATACTATCTGCCTCGGGAATTCTCGCATGTTATCGCGATAGCTGCATATATTCCCCCCTCTGCTGATGTCGATGCAGCCTGTGATGTCCTCCACTCTGTCACGGGCCGGCTACAGACCCAACATCCACAGGCCCTCCTTCTCCTCTCTGGGGACTTCAATCATGCATCTCCATCCTCCAGTCTGCCCGCCTTCACCCAATATGTCACATGCTGCACCAGAGACAATAAAATACTGGACTTGTGTTGTGCCAACACCAAGGAGGCATACACCTCATCACCCCTTCCTCCCCTGGGAAGATCAGACCACAACCTGGTTCTCCAGCCTGTGTACAAACCTCTAGTACACAGGCAGCCAGCTGTGTCCCGCACAGTGAAGAGATGGTCCGACAAGGCTGACGAGGCCCTGAAAGACTGTTTCAACACAATGGTGTGGGAGGAACTCTGCGATTCTCATGGGGATGACATCATCAGTGTGACGAAGATGGCGTCACTGGTTGAGGACAGCACATTATAAACTAATGACACTCAGCAATACCATCACAAATAGTTATACACACACACTAATATAATTTCCCTCTGCTATGGTGGTGAGTGCACGCACCACAATAATCATTAAAAATAAAGGACACAATACCACACTCTTTAGTTCATCCAGCTTAGCTTATTTATACTTATCTTACAAGGAAATTGTGCTGAAGTGACATGGTCCTAAAATGTTGTTCTCCTCCACAGCATCAGGGTCTGAAACAGAACTGCTGCGGAGTGCTGGATTTTATACTGGCTGAGCAGATTAGGCTCAGGTGTACTCATGGTAGAAGATACCATGTTTAACTTGGTTGGGGGGGGGGGGTTGTGGGATTTATTCAGTGTATTTGACGTTTGTTTATGGTGGTGCATCCTATAATGGATAATATTAGTTTGATGTGAAAATGTCCGAAAAGTGGTGTAATTATCTAAAATGAAAACTGATTGATGTAATTAGCTGTTGGTTGGCCCAGAGGGAGGGGCCTAACACTTATAAGCCTCTGGCCACCAAGGAACGCGAGTGAGTCAGTTGGAGGGTGGCTGTCGACCACACAGGTAACAAAAGAGACATTTGAGCGATATAGGATAATAAGAATATTTACCTTTTTTGCTGTTGTTTTTTCACTGTTTTTTGAAAATAAAAGCACCTAATTTTCTTTGCAACTCAAGCCATCGTGTGATGATTTTTCTTTAAACAAGTTAACCTAGAGTCCTTTTTGTAACAGTCAGTCTCACTGACTGCATCACAGACTACATTAACTTTTGTGTGGATAACACTGTACCCACCAGGACTGTACAATGTTTTTCCAACAACAAACCATGGATTACTCCGGACATAAAGGCTCTCCTTAAGGAAATAAGGAGGAACTGAAGGCTGTGCAGAGGGAGCTGAGGAGGAAGCTCAGAGAGGGGAAGAACAGCTACAGGAGGAGGATGGAGGAACAGCTGCAGCACAACAACATCAGTCTGGAGTCTGGAGAGGCCTTAAAACCATCTCTGGCCACAAGGACCCTGACTCCCAGGCCGCGTTAGACCAGAAGTGGGTGAATGATCTGAACTTATTCTTCAACAGATTTGATCAGTCGTCTGCCCTTCCCCCGTCCATCCATGGACCCACTTCAGTTCGCCTACCAAATTGGTATTGGGGTGCTGGGGCTCCAGCACGGAGCCTTAAGCTCCATAACCAGTATCCCAATAATTCAACCAGCAAAGACAGATATGTAATTAATAGAAGAGATGACACCTTCAGGATAAAGGGTATGTACTGATGCATGTGGACTGCAGAAAACATTGATCTGCCTGGTGAAAATCCCAATAAATGTAATCTTTTGACATGTGAACCCCAGATGGAGAGCTGCACTACATATGCAGGCAGAGAAAAAACAAAACTGAGCACTTGGCCAAGGTCATCTTGAGTGCAGAAGAAACAAACCACTTATTTAAAGAATTTCATTCTAGTCATTTTGATGTACACTGTGGAGTGGAGAAAAATCACAGTGTCATCATAACCTGGTAGTATTGGCCTGACATGGAGAATGACATCTGCAAGTGGGTGAGTTGGTATCTTGATATGTCTGTTCTAGGTTGCAGTGACCACAGTGCCAGTCCAAGAGGGCTAGTATTAAAAAAAAAAGACAGTACCATCCAATAGAGGTAAAGGACACAATGACAAACCCTGTCAGCTTTCAAACACATGAGTAAAATCATTCTCATGTCTTTCTTTTCTCTTTTTTGGACCTGGTGGGTAAGCTAACACAAACAGATGTATGCATCAACTGCATTGACATCTGTCTATACAACCAGTACGTATGTGTCATGTGTCAGCCAATTTTCTACTGGGTTACACTGACATATTTCATGTTTGTCCTACTGATCATTTCAAGGTCAACTTTGGTTTGTGTGAGAGGCTCAGCATTGAGAGAAGCCTCTGCTCTCCCTACCATCCATAGACCAATGACCTTGTGGAGAAACTCAATGGCACCATACAGAGGTATATTTTGTTTTCAATACTTAAATGAATCCAAGCTCTCATAGGCGTTTGCAGTGCAGTTTTATTGTACATTTCAACCCAAATTTTGAGGTCCCTGAACAAACTGGTTGCCGATTACCCAAAAAGTTGGGACAATTTTCTACAGGCCACCATGTTTGACCTACACATTAAAAAGCAGCTCAAAGCTCAGCCACTACTACAACTACTTTGATGTTTGGGAGGGAGGTAAGGTGTCCCTCAGAAGTTCCTACACAGTTTGACGTAAGACCATCTAATGTTCTTATCTGCTGTTGAAAAAAATATTCCCATCTATGTCCTGCACTTCATAACTGTGATTTGTGGCAGGTGACTGAATACAAAGTCAGTAGCCTGCTGCTAAAATAGGAAACATCTGAAGGCCACCTGAAGGGGGACACCCTATTCCGGGAAGTAAGAAATAACATGACAAAAAGCCAGGGAAAGGCGCATAAAAGAAAAGCTGAAAGGGGTCAGGAGGACAGTTTTCAAAAGGAGGATCTTGTCTCCCAAAAAAATGTTAGAGTTGAACAATGAAAAGGCAGCAAGCCACAGGCGGACTTCATAGGACCTCTGAAAATAACAAAACTTGTAGGGAAAACAGCCAACCTTGTCAATAAAAGGGGAAAAAAACAATACAAATGAACATTGATCACTTAACACATTTTATCCACCCAGAGAATAAAGCTTTGGATCCTTCTCCTCTGGCTGGTTCATCACAGCCCACTACACAACCATCACATATACAAATCACACAGGTGTGCACCACATCAACTGAAGAGCCATTCACATGCCACAAGGCCCCAGAAACAACAAATGATGCAGAAACTTGTGAATAAACCTCCACAGTGTACACCCTATCTTATGCATTTCACAAATAACTAACATTGACATTTTTACACTAATCAAAGACGTATGGGCCACAGGGCACAAAAGGACCCTGTGATCCAAGATTGGGCCTCATAACATTTTCTCTGAAAATTTGATGGACCTGGCCCCAGGAAAGCAGTTGGAAAGTGAGGGGTTTTTTTTCTTTTCTTTTTTAAAATATTGCTCACAAGTCTGTTAAATGGTTAGAAAAACACAGAATCACGAGTCACTCTTGTGCCCAGACCCTCTATGCACGTCAAGCCCAAACCCACGTCAGGCATTCAGAACATCGTCGGGTTAAGTGGCCTGCCACCAACAGGGAGAAGGAATGGCTTGCGGGAGCAACGCCAAACCAGCACAGCAGGGGGCCCGAACCGCCGGGAAGTGAAGATCAGCCATCTGCGACAGGAACTCAAAGTTCTGAGACAGCAGTTTAAGCAAGTGGAGGAGGAGAAGGCAGGTCTTGCAGAACTCCGGAACATCTTGGGGAAGAAGCTCAAAACCCTCCGCCAAGCTGAGTGGCACAGGAGGAGAGGCAAGGAAAGAGCTCGGAAATGAGCTTCCTTCATTGCAAACCCCTTTGGATTCACCAAGAAAATCCTCAGGCAGAAGTGAAGTGGTCAACTTACCTGCACTCAGGAAGAGGTGGATAAGTACCTCTGTGCCAGCTACAGTGACAGTGTAAGCGATCAGAACCTGGGATGTTGCAGCACCTTGACACATCCCCCAGAACCCACCATGGCATTTAACACCAAGGAGCCAACCCTGAAAGAGGTTGAGGAAGTTGTCAGAACAGCTAGGACCAGTTCAGCACCCAGCCCAAGTAGAGTACCATACACTGTCTACAAATGGTGCCCAAGACTCTGACAACGGCTGTGGAGGATCATCAAGGTCATCTGGAGGAGGGGAAAGGTGGCTCAGCAGTGGAGATACGCAGAGGGAGTCTGGATTCCTAGGGAGGGGAACTCAAGTACCATCGAACAATTCAGGAACATCTCACTCCTAAGTGTGGAGGGAATCGCAGCAACCACACCAGACATTGTGCTGGTGTCTGAGCTATCAAGGCAGATGTGGCTGCTGGAATTGACTGTTCCCTGGGAGGACTGCATGGGGGAGGTCCTCGAGTGGAAGAGGGCCAAGTATGAGGAGCTGGTGGGTGAATGCCAAAGCAGGGGATGGAAGGCCGGACGTAACCCCATCGAGGTCGGCTGCAGAGGCTTTGCTGGCCAGTTATTATGCAGGGTCCTCAAGCTGCTGGGAATGAGGGGACTGCACAGCAAGAGAGCCATCAAGAACATCACTGAGGCTGCTGAGAAGGCATCACTGTGGCTGTGGATCAAGAGGGGTGATCCGTGGAACATGCAAGTTACCTAGACACAAGCTGGGGACTGATCACCCTGGGCTGGGTCTCGTGGGCGAGGGTGTCTGATGTCTGATCCGAAACACCCGATGACCCACGGTTACATCACTGATGATGTGTCTAGGTTGCACCAGAGGGTGTGTGTTGAAACATTTCTACTCAAAGATCGAAAATGCCTACCTGTCAATTGTGGGAAGGAGAGTGGGGGCATGCATTAATGACTCTTACACTAATGACAGCCATCTGGCAGGGCTCAAAAAAGGTTTTAGAAGGGAAAGTAAAATGTTTTATCTTTCCAATATAGTGAGATCTCATAAACTGAGGAGTGTGTATGTTTTCGGTTTATTCTTATTTGGACCTTTTAAAATATGATGACGTTGCTGGTGCAGTCTGTGACAAGGGTAACTGGACACTTATTGTAGGAAATTTTAAATATTAACAGATTTAGATGCAACGAGACCATCTGGTGTACAAAGCGTTTGCTCTAATTTCAAATTGCATTTTCATAGATCATGTATTTTAAGGAGATGAGGGCCATATTTGTGGACCCATTTGGGGCCATAGCAGAAAAAAATCAATCACTGCAAAGGCCAGGTGAGTGGTATGTGAGTGGCTTTTTACAATTAGCTTTATTGTAAAGATTAGACAGACTCATCTATTATGCACTTTAGAAAATATAGATAGATGTATTTTATTTGTCCCAGACCGGGAAATTCTTGTGTTGGAGCATCTAGAGTATGAGTTAACACAACACCATACATATCACATTAAATAACAAGATTACAACATAGCATAAAACACCACACAGTGCAATTAGACAAGTATTCAAAAACCCACTGACCCTATGAGTAATAATGGTGGTAGAGTGGTAGAGGTGATGTGGAAGATAATGCAAACTGTTGTGCAAAGAAATATAAAGTGACCAGACCTAGTGCAAACAGATTACAGGAAAGATTTCTTGTATGTGTATCGGAATCAACCTGTTGGAGAACAAGCTCCATGTATATTTAGGGAGCAATAAAAGCACATTAGATAATTTTCCTTGTGACTACTTGTATAACATAAGCTTGTCCTTGTAAAGTCCTTTTTTAGCATCATTTGACTGCCTTTGAATCAAAAAGGATCTTGAATGGGTTAAAGTTAAAATTCACAAACTGTGTGTTTTCTGTGTAGAGCACTGGCCTGCAGAAAGTGTCCTGCTATTGAGAAGTGGGCGTGCTCCACAGCGGCACATCTGAAACAGCAGGACACAACGTCATGTGGCGTGTTTGTGTTCAAGGTATCAATGTAATTATCTCTGTGGCCATCCATCATTTAAAAAGTCTGCATAATTGCACATATCAGAAACTTTTTAGCTTGCAGAGCAAATCTTAATGCAAGACCATGTCCAGTTCCCTGTGGATCAGGAGGGTGTTGCCAGGTTGAGACTGGACATGGCGAGGGCCTTGCTGGAAGATACAGGTATGCAGTACTCTACCAGGTATATGTTAACGTTGTGTCTATATTGGCATTAGAAAAAATAAATGCCTATATTTTTACAGATGACTTATCCCAGCTGTGTCAGGCTTGTGAGGAGGAAAAGCTCAGTGGCTGATATTGATGAATGGGTAAAATTAATTCAACTCAGTCCGATGTTTGGCTGCAAGACTGGGATCCACCTTGGATAGGTTACCTCAACATCAGTGGGTGAACTCTCACAATCACACAGCTATTGTGAATGTAACCTAACTTGCATGTTTTTGCACTTTCTGGGCCCACTCCTGCAACTGAAGGAACAAAAGACCACACTGACTACTGATTCTGCAGTACCACACTGTCTGTGCGGATCAAAATCCAAGAGCACTACTAAGTTTTTGTTTTGTTGTCTTTCTGTCAGTCACCGTAATGGTAACTCATGCTGCTATGCAAGAGGACATTGAGCTTGCATTGCATATTGAACTTTAATCCGTTTACTATGAACATTAACTAATTTTACATAAATGTATAATTGCTTATTTTACACCAGGTCTGACATTGTGCCTCTGTTAAACTTAAAGTGATGAACCTTATGATACTATCACATGTTGTAAATTCCTGATTACCTGTGTGATGTTCCGAACACATTTAAACATTCCACAACTTTTCCCCCCAACTTCTTTGAAACTTGTTGCTGGCATCAGATTCAGAATAAACATATTTACAAACATCAGTGAAGTTGATGTGGTAAAACTTTAAATATATTGTATGTCTATTGTTTTCACTTGAGTGTCAAAAATGATTGGCAAATTATCACATTCTGTTTAATTTATGTTTTACACAGCGTCCCAACTGTTTTGGAATTGGGGTTGTACAAATAAGTGTGAGAAATTGAAATTAATTTGCATGAGGATACTTTGTGTCATTGTAATATCATATCTTTTTCTATGGACACATTTTTCCAATGCACATCCGCTGTGCTGGCATAAGTGGTTGCAGTGGGAATGAGGCAAATAAAGCCATAAGGAAAGGAAGTAAATAGACAATAGGACTTTTTGAACCCCAGAGGGTGGTCAGAGGTTCGGGATGACTTCAGAACAAATCCCTCATGCTGCTGGGAATTTAGTTTGTTTCTTCAGGCCAGTTTAGTTACCTCAGTTACTTGCCAACACAGAGACTTTAGACCCTGAAGGACTGTCTAACTAATTAGACTGCCCTGCCTGAAAGCCTCCGAAATTGCTCTTAGATCTCGTATACTCTGCTCCCTTCTGAGGTTTGCTTTAATAGCTGCCATCCAAGTCACCCAATGATCCACTGAGAGCTGCTGAACTTTTGACATCTACTTAATAGAGAACTTATTATCCTTCTAATTGTTTTCCTTCCCTCTAAAATTTTATAACTGACAATGAGAAAAGACTCTTCCTTAAATAAGTTGAATAGAAGATAGGCAATCTGTTGCTATGTTTTCAAGATTCACAAGTTTACTGCAAATGGATGAGGCTACTACAATTAGGATATTACAGACTTAAGGATGGTGATGAAATACCTGCCGTAAAAGCTCTTCAAGTCTACCTGCATTTGACAGTGATTGAGACTACAAATAAATTTTTCTTACAATAGCATTTATAGTTTCATGTATTTAGGTTCTGAGTTTGCAATGGGTAGTGGTAGGACTCAACTGCAGCACATGGGACACTGCAGGAATAGTTGGTAATGACCTTTATTTATGACTTCAGCAGGTATCAGGGCAAACAGGTAAGTAGGAGCAGAGATTAGTTCAGTTTTCAGCCTAAAAGCCTTTAAAATCTTTAAAACCGGGGAGCAGGTGAGCGCTGTGTGGTGCTGGCAACACACAACAGTTCAGACGAGAGCAACGGTACTGTGAGGGAGCACACAGGAGGTGGAGTCTAGGAAGCACTGGGTCCGGAACCAGGTAAGCACTCAATCCAAACTGAGAGGCCGATAGAGAACAGAAGGTAAATTGGGGCCAGACGGAGGATCAGAAAGCCAGCAGTTGTGTATTCACCAAACGCACACAAAGTCATGAGTATGGCAACATGGTGAGAATCAGAGCCACAGGTAAGATGACAGAGGAAAAACTCACACTGCCGCGTCATCCCTGGGGAATGCCAAACAGCCATGGGGACAGGCAGACAGAAAATAGGAACGCTGATGTCACGGGGTGAAGTGTCATTTGCCAATAACCACCTCCACCTGCAAAGGCAACAGGTTACAGCTGGATGGTTACTGACATTATCAGGGAAATACATTGCCACCGTACTAGTTACTATTTGATTAAATGCTTATTTGACGTTCTTTTTTTTTTTTAATTCTTTGGTTAATTGTTATCTATGCCCCCCTGGTATGAGTTTTGTGCGACATGCGCCATCCTGTGTGTATGAACCCTTAATTTAGAAAGACTGGAAGTGATGAATCTGCTGACCATTATCTCTTGTATTTGGTAGCGGAAGACGCCCACGTGCTGCTCTGGGAGAAGGATTGGACTTCTAATCATTTGGACTCTACCTGAATGGATACTTAGACTGACTTTTTAAACTGTTTTATATTATTTTAGTATTTTCAGGATGTTTTTATTGTTTTAATCTGTTTCATCAATAAACCTTGTTAAATTGCACCCGCCACCTGTATGTTGTTTCGAGCCAGCACCACTCTCCAGTAGATTTTAACCTTTTAGCATATTTATTGAATTTTTAACTCGAAAGTCACCCCACACCAGTGACACTGAGACAAATCTTGTGGTCAGGGACAGAAGACTTAGATGATTTCCAGATTACAACAAGGCAGGCAGGTCGGAAGCAGGCAGGGTTGGCAATAGGGACTCAGTACTGGAATGAGTGCTGGAGAATCTTGCATGGAGATCACAAAGAACAATCTGGCAAAGAGTGAGTGAACAGGAGAGGCTTAAGTACTGGCTTGATTGGAGATGGAATGCAGCTGGGAGCACAGGTGTGTGTGTGGTAAGCTGATGAGATGGGACTGGCTGGCAGGCAGGGTGAAGCAGAGGCGGAGTGAGTGGAAAACTACAGATAGAGAGGGTGAATGAATGCAGTTGACCTGGAATGCAGAACTGTGACAGAGTTAAACTTTTTATGAAATACTCGCAGCTTTTTGGCACTGAGTGGTAAAAATGAAAATAAGAGGTTGAAAAGCACCAACTGCTGTAATAACTATACGTGACAAGAGCAAAGAGCATAAAATCTCAAAAGCGGCACAAAAGTAGATTTTTCAGAAAATGCACCTATGTTTTCACCATCTAATCAAGGCCTAAGTGAGTAACAACATTTCATTCCCCACATTTTCGTCCTAATTTTAAAATAATATAAACAAATGAATACACCATTATGACAATTACTTTTCGATAGTGAAAAAAGATCGGAAAAACTATTGTCAATACTGGTTTAAAAATGCCTTAGCACATAACACATAATATATATATATATATGTCTTTTTAGAGATCTTGGACAAGGATCCATCAGGATTGGTGTAATCTCACTCAGCAGCTAGCAATGCTGTTAAGGCTCTGTCAATTAATCTGGCAGGTTTATCTCCCATCAGATGGGCCACATTGCTCCCAGTTTTGTCATTGACACATGAAACAACTGCAACTCCATCATTTGAACCGCCATTGAAACACTACTTTCTCTTTTTGACAGACAGAATAAATTATTCTTCTTCACTACTTGTCTTCTTCTGATTGTAGTATGTATAGAAGCACATCTGCATCTTCATCTATATTAAATATAAACAAAGCTTAAAACCTCATAAGACAGTGCTGACTTCAGGTCTGACCTGAACAGATTAACCAGCACTGAATGCTGGTCCATGCTCACCAGATAAACCAGCACTCACATAACACAACTAGTGGATGCTCAGGTGGCCCAGTGATAGTCACTGGTCTGACATCAGGCAGTATTCTATTGTATTCTGGGCAAACAATCCCAACCCTATAGAAGCACATATGTAGAACTGGGAACATAGTACCTTATGTTCACATTATGTACGATATAAATCTGGGGAACATAGGACCTTAGGAACATGAGAATCCCTGTTCAGGGCCAATGCACGAAATAGTATGTCCTTTAGTGATGCAGAAAGTAGGGGTGTGGAGCTTGGGGTGGTGGATGGATGTGTTGGGCATTTGACCTTCATGCAGGACACTGCAATTTGTTTCCTGTCGCACTTGACAGTTAACAGCAGTCTTGCCCTTACCATACCAATACCATAGCTGCCATCAAAGCTCACCAAAATATAGTTTTAAAACTTTGGTGTTTAACACTAAAACACTAAATGCAGTCCAGGGTTATGCAGAATCATCTACTGTAAATATTCTGTGTCGTGATAGGGCTGATGTTTGTGTAGCAAGAATGTGACGACAGCTGGTTATTCCTTGTGCAATGAGGTTTACATTTGAGTCATCAAACTGAACAACTTGTCCTTCGCCACAAGCTCCTACTGCTGCCTCACATGACCTCTATCTTCTCTCAGTTCATTTGAGATAACACATGAGCTATGAAATGTATTAATCAGGTTCATTTGTCACCAGACATTAAAGGGCATTGCAAGATCAGAGGTAAATTTAGTCATGAAATCAGTTGTATAGAACCCTGACTGCCTGTACGTTGGGCTGAGTCAGTTTTTCAGGCAAACATTCCCTCATTCAATTTGTCAAATACATTTATTCAGTAATGCATTGAGACTCTGATTTACAATGTTTTATACATTTACAGACATGTCTCCCTCCTAGAAATACATCTTGCCCTCATGAATTTAAGCTTTAGTGTTTGTATTCTGCTGTTAATTAAACCCGCATTTCATACCTTAAAGACACTGATGTTAAAATTTCCACTCAAAATGGGTCACTGGGGAGACAGCTTAATTAGCTTAACAAACTAAATCCTGAGATGAACCCTAAGGAAAAATGATACCTGAGGAAGGAGTAAAGCAGGATTATGGGAATATTTTCACAGCTTGGTGCTGTGAGCCTTATACAGAAATGGGAAAAAACCCTCAAAAAATATAAATTCTATATTTCTGAATACATAGAATTAAAATAAAATATATCTGAAATACAAATTAGAAAAAGGATGAATGCCATCTACCCAAGTCTGAGCAGGAGGACTGTTTGGTTAGCAACCGAGAGCATTGCCATTGTATGATTCTATCATGCATAACAGCTGTGAGGGGAAAAGCAAAGCATTTGCAAGCATTCTAATTCCATCACTGCTAAAAGCCACGCTGAGGCAAAGGCCAAGAATGAGAGTGGGACTGGGGAGGAAGGCAAAACATTTTAACTTCATCACCATTCATTTCCATGAGTTTAGGTTCATTATTGCTTGAGTTCCAGGGCAACAAACAAATGTGTGATGTAAGGGTTTTATTTTTGGTGTCATTTTACATACTGATGTTTTCTTATTTACATTCAACCTATGCTATATTTCAACTTCACCCTGCATTATATTCAGTACTAGTCTACAGAACCAACAGATCAGTTTTTATGAACTTTGGTGCATTGAAAGAGGCCAGTACAGTAGAACAAAAATGGCAGAACTAGAGCAAGAAGTCTTAAAGCTTCAGTAACAAAAGGTTGTATACAAGAAGACAAACAGGAGATAATGATATCACAGAGTATCAAACTGACAGTGAAATAGGGTGGTGGGAATATTCAAGTTTTGGGGTGTTTTGCCTACTCTGGAGTTGGACTCCTGCACCAAATTGACTACACCCTGACTAAGGGAAGTATCATTCCATTCACTGTGAAGAAGGATTTATATTGCAGCAAGATATTGACCTCAAAGCACTTGAAGAACCCCATTGGACTGAGAAAGCCAAGCAAGTTGAGTTACTTTAACAAGTCTCTGATGAATATATCAAGTCCAGCTGAGTGTCATCTGAATGGAGTTAAGTTGTTCAATGGCCAATAGTGCAGAATCTTAAATATTTCTTCTTCATTTTACATGTCATACCTTCTTAAAAAATATTCAATCCTCAAACTTTCTGATTATTTTCAGGCTTCCTTGAAAACATTACAGATGTTCAATGTCGAGCCCACTGTGTATATGTATACATACAAGAATGGTTCAGAGCACATTCACTGTCCTCTGTTTGCCAGACAGCAGTGGAGATTCACCCCTTCAGATTCTGCATGAGTTGCTGAACTGACACTTGAAATATATTGAGCACAAATGATCATTAACCCTCAACGCATTTAGAAAATGTTGGAAATGCAAAACAGCAAAGCTCCAACTTCCAGTTGTCTTTATAAGATGCCATGTCAATAGTTTTGCAGGTATTTGGTCAAAAAATAATACCTGGATATATTATTGAAGAAATTATAGTTCTGTCATGATGATGGCAACAGATGAAAAGTCAGAGGATTATCAAAGTGAATACAGTTCACCCTGCGTGGAACATGAATGTCTGTACCAATTTTAATCAAAGACAGTATGATTCATCATCTGGGGAACATGAATTTCCGTATGAATTTTTTGTACCAATCCATCACGTAGATGTTTTGTATTTGTGATGGATTTGCGTCCTAATGCTTAGAGGCCATTGACTGTTCAGCAGATGAGTGCATGTTAACGAGACAACAGAGCAAACAGACGAACAGAGACAGAGGCTACCTTGTGATCTTGTCTATGACCTTGGTTGATGAAAACATTGCTATTCTTCTTTGATGCCTTGTTGTTTGCCCAGTTGAGTAGAATTAAGAACTGTGAAATGAGGAAAAGAAAATCAAAATTTGGACTCTCTACGACTTACCTGGAGTAACCTGGAGCTTCTTATTCTCCTGTATCAGTTTCAGTGAGTTTTAACTGCAACTTATTGATGTCTTAGCCATGGACCAACTAATTTATCAGTGTTTTAGAAAGTTCTCTTTATGCGTTTGTTTCATTGTGGAGGTATGTACCTGTAAATAGCTGTTAATGACTTGTGTCGGTGAATAGAAGCCTCCAGTATCAAATGTCCCTGATCTAGAGATCAGTGCTCTCAAAAACTCAACAAAGCAAGTTAATTAAGGCATGTTGAGGAAAAGGAAGAGTAACAGGTTGAAACAGACATTAGACAATTTATTATGTATTCAGTTAGTATTACTAGTTTTCACAGCAAAATTGTTCCTTTCAGTGATCAGATTTTAATTTCTGCTATGGTAAGGTAAAAAAAAATGAACAGGCAAAAACAGGTGCAGTGTTATTGATTTCTTTGTTTTCCTCCCAGATCCAACAATATCCATTCTGCTTGGCTAACTCAAAAAACACAGGATTAGCAAGAAAATACTCACAGAAGCCTCCGGGATTTTTACATCTCACTGGAGTCAGCACAGTCTTTGAAACTTTTGACAGTTGAACCAAAGAACATTTCAACATAAAAGCCACACAGTGCTCATGTTAATTTGAAATAGAACTTAACCTCTTCCTTTAGTAAATAATGGGATGCCACCAAATCCCATGGCAGCAGCGGGACCCATATCAATTAGTTGTGTGAGGTTGAACAAAATATGATTTTACAGCTGCATCATATTTGTGTCTGCACAGTTGTTGTATAATTTATTCATCATATTTATCAGAGGAGGACAGTTTCAGCCTGTTGATGCTGTCTCTGTATCACTAATTTAAATATTTAGTGTGAGGTATTCCATGTGTCAACAGCAACAGTAAGCAGTGGTAAATTCCAAAGCAGTGTAAATGAATTAAGGAAGTGAATACACAAAGGTGTCATTTGTCCATCACTGTCTTAGGTCACGTCTCCCTTGTTTTCATGGTTGTTGCTTTGCCTATTTTATTTTGTGTCACTCAACTCCTCTTGTTTCACATGCTCACTTCCTGCCTGTGCAGACAATTAGGCTGGCAATTGTCTGCGCTGGCCTAATTGGTTCCACCTGTGTCTCATTGTCTCCCATCCAGTGTATTTAGTCTCTGCGTTCCCTGGTGCCAGTTCATCTTTGTCATCTGAGGCAAGTGTTCCAGCTTTCCTAGTGTTAGCTCTGCCTGCCTTTTTCTTTGGTGATTTGCTAGTTGTTACAAAAGGTAGATTCAAATGCTGTATGCAGCAAGTTCTTGTTAACACCAAAATGGATCATTTGTGTTCACCGTCTTACAAAACCACCTGACAGACTGTTAGATAACAATCCATATTTCAGTTTTATGTCGGTTTGTAATTTTTTAATTCTATATTAACACACTACTCACATGCCATGTTAAATTTGGGAGAGTTGTGAGTCACTCTAATCATTCCTCCTTTCAATACATGATGTACAATCGATTCCTTCATTGTATAGCTACACTGTATGTAATGGGGAAACACAAGTCAATTCAGTTTCCATTCAGTGCAAAAAATGCATTCCAAAGTTCAACTGAACGCAAAATTAGCCATTTTTGACCAAAAAGACCAAACTAAACTAGGAACTACTGTATGAGTGCCCTTTGCTCATTCCTGTTTGTGTGGCGTGCTGTGGCTATAGTCATTCTGTTGGTGTGGCTGCGATTGTAGTTAGCTATGGCTAAATGCTATAGATACAACATTAGCTGTAGCTGTGACTGTGACTGACCAGCGACTCTTCCAGCTTGTAAGATATTAACATTGTCCAAGCCAGTGATGTAAAGCCATACTCCAATCAGTATTTGAATTTAGTACCTCTAGTAAACATAACAGACGTGTTACCAATACACACCAGGGCTTTTAGAATAGCTTCACCAAAACACCCAACCATCTAAACCATGTCAGATTATACCAGCATGTAGGTTAGTTAATGTTACACATTAAGACCTGGGAAATGTCTTCATAGCCTTAAAGCTACCACAGCAATAACTATAACCAGAGCCATAATCACAGCAACCGCAATGCTTCGGCCATGTCCATCTAATAGCAACTACAACCACAAACCTGTCACAATCAGCTTCAGCAGCAGCTAGTCAGGATAATTGACCACCTTTGTACTATTTATCATACCATATAGATATCTTTAATGACCATGTATAACTTTCAAATGCTATGTCATCACAACATTATTATAATGTTAATACAAATTCACAAGCATGTAATTGTCAACCTAAAGTTCCAAACAACATGTTGGTGCCCTGTTTTTACAGCCAGTGGTTATGGCTACAGTTGGAGCTCAGTCCTACTAAGAAAAGGTGAGTAGAGCTCCAACTGAACACAGCAACTCATAATTCTCAACATACATGTGGCAAAGGAGTACTTTCTTAAGGTTTTCTTAGAATTCTTAGAATAGTTTTCTTTAAGGTTGGGAAGTACTGTGGTCAGGGTTAAAAGAAAGAAAAGCTGACTCTTCAGAGACAAACTTGGACGCCTTGATTCCCCAACCATCTAACTTGACCTTTGAACCCACTTGCGAGACAGCCTCATTCATTAAATCATTTGATGAAACTTGAAAAGTGGTTCTAAAAAGTTTGGACTTTTTTCTCCGAGCACAGAAACAATGTTGATCTTGGATTCATGTCTGGTACAATGGTTTCCAAATCTGATAAATCAATAGAGAAGAAAAAAGTATCAAAATGTCCATAAAAGTGTCATGGTTTAGGTCCTAGTTGATTTTGGTGATTTTCTAGTTTGTTTTCTGTGCATGTTCAGTTATATACTCTGATGTTTTTGGTTTAGTGTTTAGTCTTTTTGTTCAGGCATTGCTTCAGTGGCTGGAGGTGTGGTCTTCAGGTGCTGGGGCTCTCCCTTCTCTCAGCTGTCCCCAATTTCACTTAACAACTGGTAGCTTATATACCCCTCTGATTCCACCTGCAAGCTGCCAGATCGTCCCCTTTGTACATCCCCTTGGTATGTCCCCTTTCCATGCTCCCCATATTTGCCTCTTTCTCTCCAGTGTTTCTTGTCTCTCTAGTGTTTCCCTGTGTTCCCTGCCATCCAGCCTCAGCACCCACCGCCCAGCCTTCAACCACTGAAGCAACTCCTCCACCTGGACTTTCTGGTTTGGTCACCTTTTTGTTGTTTTGTGTAAGTCCTCGAGTTTCTTTTGTTCAATAAATCCATTTTACCTTCACCCTCGTCTGTGTCTCGCTCCTGGGTCCAATTGAGAAAGAACTGAAATGGTCACAAAAAGCACTCCTTCAGCAAAACTCACTTCTCTGCTGTCCATCTCATGTCTGACTGCTGCTCTGCCATTGGTCAGAACCATTCTCTGTATGATGTAACACTGGGTAAGAACTCTGTATGCCTGCAGGTCACCATTAATGTTGTGATCAAACAGAACTCATTCTTGGGTCTGAACATACTCAGTATTACAAAACCTACAGGACTCAAGGTTATCTTTAACTTTATGTATGAATACCCACTGAATAGAAAAGTTTCCAGCCATGGTGAGAGCAGATGTTGGAAAGTGGCCAGGCCGTGGCAAGGCTTAACTCTAATTAGGGTCGGGGGTCCGGCAAAAATGGCTAAAATGGGTTTCTATGTTGCTCTCCAGTTGACCCAGTTTTTCACCCCTTTCCTGAAGTCAAACATTCTTTTTGACTGCAGCTCCAAGCTCCTGGGATTTTTCTGAGCATTTAAAAAGAAATTGTCTTTCTACGACATCCCTGTAAAAAGTTGAAAAACTTGCAGTACCTAGAAAAATTAAAGGGGGCTTTTCATGACACCCAGAAGAAGAAGCATGACTACTAAATTATAAGTCTCTAATAAAGACATGTTGAGTCTCTACTGAGATATTGGTCAGACCCAGTATCTCACTACAGACCCAATATGTCTTTATTAGACCCTATTTCCCAGAGAGTTTTTTCAGTAGATACAACAACTCCATATTAGTTCCTTTATCACGAGGGGTTTGTATGTACATGTCTGTAGTAGACCCTATACAAGGGCAATTAGGGATGTTGGTTGTTAGACCAAACATCCCCACATTTTATTGCAAAAACACCCAAGTTGTACCTTTCAGACCCTTTATTTATTTAAAATAAAGTTGGCTAGAGAATGACTGAGACCTGTTTGGCCAAATATGGGTGTATGGAGATGCAGTCATGGCCTCTCTGCATCCAGCATTCATGAGATTGTTGAAGACCACTTTCTCAGTATCTAAAGGCTAAAACACCCAACTTGGACCCTTAAGACCTTTTCAATTCTGATGTAAGGAAAAGGTCAAAGTAAACATCTCAGTTTTATTTACCAAAGACTTTAAACAAAAATGAAGTCTTCCTCAAAAACATATTTACTCAGGAATTTCATTGTATGCTGAAGGACCTGGCTACTGGATGTCCTGTCCTTCTTTGTGACCTACTCTGAACTGTTTGGAGGTACAGGTCTAATATTTAACACTGAACACCGAACTTTAAGGGATTCTTGGTCCTCGGACTCTTCACCCTGTGAAGAGCATGGCTCCTGGATGTCCGTCCTCCTTTGTGACCTAAACTGTTCTGGAGGTACGGGTTCACATATAAACATGTCTAATATTTATGTTAACATAGAACACAGAACTTTCAAGGATTCATAGTCCTCAGACTCTTCTTCTTGTGAAGAGCCTGGCTCCTGGATGTCCTGTCCTTCTTTGCTACCTACTCTGGACTATTCTGGAGGTACAGGTCTAATATTTAACACTGAACATAGAAGTTTAATGGATTCTTGGTCCTCGGACTGTTCATCCTGGGAAGAACGTGGCTCCTAAAGGGACACAGAAACATGGTGTTTTCCCATATATCTCAAATGTAGCAAACAACACTCAGCCTTTCTTCATACGACTCACCTGTACTTCACCATGGGCCGTTGCACGCTCCTCAATGGATGCATTCTGCTCATTTTTTGTGTGCAGGGAACATGGCTCCTGAAGAAGAATGATGAGGTTCTTGTTAAGTCAAAGGGAAACTGGCAGAGATTGGGTTCAAGTTTAACTTGAATTCATGTGCATGGCATTACTACCAGTCTCGACCACTCACCAGATTCCACACCAGATTCTGTGGACCTTCTTTTCAGTGGGGAATACAGTTTCAACTACAGGGCAGATAAATCAGGAGATTTTTCAAGGGCCACAGGCAGAAATGGGGTTTCAGTTTAACTTTTTTCATATGCGTGGCATTACAACCAGTTCAATTCCCTCACCTGCCCTTCAGCATCAGCCCAAACTCTGTTTACCATGGACCCTTTGTCCTCTGACTTCTGCGAGGACACCAAATCCGGAAGAGGTTTAAGGGTCATGAGCAGAAATCCTTTTCAAAGACGACTATAATGTCTGTACACATGACTAAACCAGGCTTAATACCCCTCACCTTAGCTTCAGGTGAGGCTGTCAGACCCTCCTCAATCGATGCATTCTTCTCATTGTCCTCTGCTGAAGAACTTGGCACCTGGAGACAAATCATGAGATTTTTAATTTAAGGGACAGTGTCGTGGACCAAGCAGTCAAGCACAAAAACACAGTTTTAAAAAAAAAAAAAAACAAAGTAACTTTCACAAAACAAATTAAATCAAAGTTATAGGGCCCTTAAAAGAGGTCAACAAAATATAACTCTACTGAAAATAAGGCTAACAAAAAGTAGACACCAACTCAATTGACGGACCTCCCAAAATGAGACACTGGGGCAACATATATAGTGGTTGATCAGACCACATCTAACACACAGGGGGTAAACTATACACACAATAACCAAAACTGACACAATGAAACTCTGATCCCCCCCATGATGCAAGAGCTCTTGGTCCGATCCATGGGAGGGACATCAGCATAAAACATGCTCTGCCCTCAGCCCCATCTTTTGTCTGTACCAGCAGGAAATGCCACACAGCAGCCAGGTAACTCAAAGACAGGAGAAATGAATTAATACAAACAAATAGCAAAATGACAAACAATGTAAACTAAATGTGCGCGCTCCATCCAGAAAACAGTGTGTTGTCAAAGTGCTAATAAACCAATTTTAGACAAAACAAACTATGTGTAGTGTATGTAATTTAAGTGACTGCAACTCAAAGTAACTGAACATGTGGTGATGGAGTCTGAAAGTGTGTAACTGATACAACCTTTTGTGTGGCTGTGGGCACGGCCATCACAGACAGACAGACAGATGTTGGGTTTTTACTCACACTTTAAATGCAAAGATGCCTCTGTTATTCAACAGCATTACATTCAAAGGTTCCAGCTGCCACACTATGAAATGTATACTAAGCACTGGTTTAGCTCCTGAATGACTCCAGAGTTTACAGCTGCAGACGGCATTCAGTTCATCATGAGACAGAGACCTGAATATCTGACAGTTACTCACAGAGTAGACACTCCACTTCCTTATAGAGCACAAGCAGAGCAGCACAAGCAGAGCAGCAATAGCTCCTACTGCAGTTCCTGCTACAGGTACATGTCCGTCCCTCACTGTGGATGGTGAGGTGACATTGAGTATAAGCTCACAGTCCTCCATACCCATAAGTCCCCTCCTACAGCATCAACAAAGGCATCCGGAGGCAGCATGCGGTTTCCGCTGGTCGTTGCCCATCTGAATTTTAGTGGTTGAGCGCCTTGTGAGGATCTGCACCTGAGCCTTAAACTAGTATCTAACATAGCTTCACCATCCATGTGACATACTGTGTGTGTGGTACAGCAGTACATCACAGACTGGCTAATGGAATACTGGAGACTTGAAGGGTCCTCTCCAGATTCTCCTCCATCACCACACCTCACCCCACCCTCCACACATGATTCTAGGTGGAATGTGATACACCAGAGGGCATTCTGTGCTTTCTGTCAGTGTTGTCCATGTGTGCCAGACAAACCAGAGACTGAATGGTATGAGAAGCAGTGTTTCTACATAGACAGACGCAAAAATCTCTAAGATTTCAGTCATGATAGGTTTTAAACTGTTTGTGCTACTGGTGGAAATGGCAAGTGTGTTTGAATAATACAGATCCCAGAATTTTATCAGCCAGCAGGGCAGTTTTTGTTCACCTCACTGCTTTGTCTACTTAAACTATAGCATTGTATTATATCTAGAAGCAGTCTTACCTGAGTACACTTTTTTTTTTGTAAAGACCAGATTGATTTTTTGTTTGTTTGTTTGTTTGTTTTTTTGCATTTCTGCTTATTTGAAATAGTGACACCTGTAAAGGAGACAGGAAGGGGAGAGATAGCAAGCCAGTGTATACTTGCCTGTACATATACGATAAGACCATCACACCAGAATTGCCTTGTTATATAATTAATAATTTGTTAAATATATACCAGGATGATAATACTATTCTTTCTCTTTTAATTGTGATGAGAAATATTTTCCATGCCAAGACATTTGACTTCTAAATAAATTACCACAACAATAAGTGCGCTTGGAGAGTGTAGACCTCTGCCAAGACCAATACCCATATTATTAAAATGGCAGTTGCCTCTCTGAACTCAGCTGATAAGTCCATCAGCTTCTTCAATAATGGTCATTAGAGTGGTTTAAACAGGAAAACGCAATCTAAACTAAAGCTTGTTAATTTCAACAGATGCCAGCCATGGGATGCATAGTGGGTAGTATGTGCTACGGTCCTGATGTAGCTCCCAATGCCATTAGCTATTCCAGGTAGCTACCCTCTGTGTTTCCTTTGGGTTGTACTCAGAGACAAGCATTTGAAATGATTCAAATATGTAGATAGATATTATATGGGCACAATACATGCCAGACTTTATACAGACAAAAACTCACTTTGTCAACTTATATAACATCAGTATTATCAGAATCTGAATCAGCATCAGAATCAGTTTTTTTTGGCCAGATATGTGTACACATACAAAGAATATGACTCCGGTTTCTCTTTGCTCTCCGTACTTACACATAAGTGGACTAACAGACGAGGTGAGTGTAGGCATTTTTCTCCTAAACCTTGAGACAAGACAAGAGGTAGGTGGATATGTCAGTATACACAGTATACATAGTATGCATGGTTTGCGCTGGCAAATGATATTTACACTGTAACCATGGTGTGTATATAAGCAATGAGGTAATGAGGTGTAATAATATAAAATACATTATTACAGGTGAATGATTGTTACTGGGTTATTGCACTGGTTAACTGTTCATCAGAGTGACAGCCTGAAGGAAGAAACTGTTCATGTGTCTGGTTGTTTTGGTGTGCAGTGCTCTGTAGCGCCTACCAGAGGGGAGAAGTTGGAATATGTTATGTCCAGGGTGTGTTGGATCTGCAGCAATGTTTCCATCCCGACTCTGGACCTGTACAGGTCCTGAATGAAGGGCAGTTCTGCCCAGTGATTCTTTCTGCAGTACTGACTGTCCATTGTAGTCTGTCTCTGTCTTGTTTGGTAGCTGATCCAAACCACACCGTGATAGATGTGCAGAGAACAGACTGGATAGTGGTGGTGTAAAGTTGTATTAGCAACTCCTTAGGCAGGTTGAGCTTCCTAAACTGGTGCAGGAAGTACATCCTCTGCTGGGCCTTTTTCCTGATGGTGTCAATGTTGGATTCTCACTTTAAGTCCTGGGAGATTGTGGATCCCAGGAACCTAAAGGTTTCCACAGTAGACACCGTGCTGTTCAAAATGGAGAGGGGGTGCAAAGCAGGGGGCTCCTGAAGTCCACTGTCATCTCCACCGTTTTTGAGTGTGTTCAGCTTCAGGTTGTTCTGACTGCACCAGAGGGCCAGCTGTTCCACCTCCCGTCTATATGCTGACTTGTCACCATCTTGGATGAGGCCGATGACCGATTATGGAGATTAATTGACATAGTAAGCGCATTTTCCACTTCTGTTACATTGGCAGCTCCACTGTCATCAGATGCAATTTTATTCAAGCCACACTGAGTTAAAACAAAGGCAACATATTGCATTCATTAAGAATTCTAAACCACAAATTTGCCAAGGATACCATATGTGCAGCTTTCTGACAGCAATAATTCAAGCATTTACACTCCCAAACACCCACTTCTACATAAACCAAATCAAGTCAAATAAAATTAATAATTTACTTTCATTGAACATCTGATTTCCCAAGTTGGAAAGTTGGACATGGAGGTGATATGCAAAAGTTCTCAGGCCAAAAACATTAAAACATGGGGGGCCATAATCTATGACAATTTTTATGACAATCAATCTGTCAAGCAAAGTGTTACATACAATACAATGGACAGACATTCTGACCAACCAAATGAATGCTGTTGTCCTGAGAAGTGCTGTGCCACTTTTTTCATTGTTGTCTGTCCCACAACTAAACTGCACTTGTCATACTCATCTAGTAAGTTAAGTTTTAGTTAAGTTCCTGTGGCAGAAAAATAGCTAAACTTGAACTCTTAGGGATTAATGAGGTTAACCCCTAAGAGATGACGAATGAGGAATGTGAGGTTATGAATTTAGCATAGCCATGGATCAGAGCTCTGCTATGGAATATGTTAATGAATAAGAAATGCTGTTGCTTTAACCCATCTGTCACTATGTATCTTTGCAAACTGTATGTTGCAGAGTTCATGTTGTGGATCCAAGATGACAGAAAAGTGTTTGTTTATGCTCATTTTTCATTGGTGTTTTGTCCTCCCATTTTTTCATCAGTAAGCTGATAAATGGAAATGATCAGTGAGTGCAAGGCAAATGATGCAGTGTCTGATTTTCCAGCATGGATGTGACACTGGAATAATGTGAAAGCCATCAGAGTAATGAGGTGACACTGAGACCCAACCGGTCCTCATCTGTCTCTATTTGTATGTGTTGTCCACTGCAGCCACCAGCCACTGCCTTTCATTTTGCTTTCTTAAATTGTACTGAGCAGCAAACATGAGCAAAGTCATCCAGTCATTAGATAATAAATATGCAGATTCTCTATACTGTTTCTGCTGGTGAGTTCTACCAAGACCTTCTGTTTATCATCAATGATAATTAGACTTTTCTAATTAAACATTCAGATAACAATGAATTGAACTCTATGAAATGTCTGGTGATTACAGCTTGAGAAAGTTACATGTAATCAGCAAGACTAAAAGCCTAAAGCATGAACAGCAGCCTGTAGGCCTTGCATTGTCTGTCCTAGTGGCAGTTCAGGAAAGGTCATTAGGTCTTTAAAATTAAAAGACTTTATCCACATGACCGTGTGAGACTCCCATCCAGAGAGGGGTGGTACTCTAATACACCTGAAGCTGTTTGGTAACAAAAACACCAGAAGAAGAACAAATTCTGCACTTTAGCAGTGGAGCTACAACTTGTTTGGAAGCTAGCTAACAACTACCCACAAACTAACACAAACACATGGATAAATCACATGTATGGAGTACAGGCAAGTGCTTCTTCATTATTTTCTATATGGGCTCTCACTGATGTGGCTTTCTTCTCACCCACACAGATCATTCAATTTTCATGCTCAGATAAATGCCACAGCCAGTCATTGCCCCTTCTTGTGCGTGTTGAAATTGCTGAAAACATTTTTTTCTTTCCTGTCACTGTGTCACAAAGCTAATTTCACTTCCACTGCATTAAAGGAGACAGGCCCTGTTAAAGGGGACAGGCCCTGTTAAGGGGGACAGGCCCTGTTAATGGGGACAGGCCCTGTTAATGGGCCCACAGAGTGCTTAGTGATATAGTTAAACTTGTGAGGAGTAACGATTACATGCCCCTCTAGGAAAGGCAGATGCATTTATACCTTTTTAACATCTGTAGATGTAAAAAAAAAAAAAAAAAAAATCTGATTTGAATCCATCTTTGATTCTGTTCAGATGCATTTACACACTACTGCTGTCAAATCTCACCATAATTCATGATAAGATAAGACAAGATATACCTTTATTTGTCCCACAGTCACCTCAATGTCCATTCCCTGGATGTTCACTGGTGTTGGAGGGGAGTGAATGCGCCTGCAGAAATCCACCACCAGTTCTTTGGTTTTCCCCTCGCCGATCTGGCACCACCTCCAGATCCACTGGTACCTGTCCACAAATCCTGTGTCAGTTCTCTGTATTCCCTGTTGTCCCCATCTGTGATGAGGCTGACAATCGCAGAGTCATCAGAGAACTTCGGCAGGTGACAGGTTTGTGTGTTGTGTGAAAAGTCTGATGGAAAGTAACGGAGCCAGGACTGTTCCCTGCGGGGCCCCCGTACTGCAGACAGCCATGTCAGGCACACAGTCCCGTGTCCTCACATACTGTGGACAGTTGGTGAGGTAGTCCAGGACCCAGGATGTGAGGTGCAGGTCCACCCCTGTGTTCTCCAGCTTGCCCCACAGAAGTGCTGGCTGGATGGTGTTGAACTCACTGGAGAAATCAAAGAACATGATTCACACAGTGCTCCCAGGTTTCTCCAGGTGAGAGAGGGCTCTGTGCTGGAGGAAGATGACAGTGTCGTCCACCCTGATGCCAGGTTGGTGGGTGAACTGAAGTGGATCCATCGATGGACCCACCAGCCGCTCCAGGGTCTGCATCAGGTGGGATGTTAGTGCCACCGGCCTGTAGCTGCTGAGGTCCTTAGGGTGCAGACTGTTTGGGTGCCACGCAGGATGTCTTCCACAGCTGAAATGTTCATATTTGTTTATTTTGGACAACTTGTTGGATGGGGTTCATTAAATGGCAATTTGGATTTTAGAACTTTGAGTCTTTTGTACTAGTGGGCATTTTGACCTGATGGAGATGGCAGTGCAAGTTTAATCATCATGAAATTTATTATTATGCTTAAATATAGAATTCATTTATTACTCATTATCCATTTATATCCATCCATGTTATTTTTACTCTGGGGGAGAGGATATTTCTTACTAATTTTATGTAAATCTGGCCATCATCTGTTAATAACGTTATGGGCTAAAGTATTTAGTAAGTCAGTAGTAAGTGCTTATTATAAAGAGTATGGTCTAGACCTGCTCTGTATGTTAAGTGCCTTGAGATGACTTTTGTTGTGATTTGGCGCTATACAAATAAAATTGAATTGAAAATCTTTCTGGAGACCATGAATCTTTATTCCAAACTGTATTAATTAATTTGAGAAATTTGTAAGACAAACATTTCCAAAATCTGTTGACCTTTTATTCTCAACTATCAGTCCAGAATTTGTATTTTATGCTCTACTCTTTAGATAAATAGATAAATTTAGATAAATAAAGGCAATGAAGTAAGTGATGTGACTAATTAGGCAACGCAAAGGAGCAAAAGGAGAGGAAATGAAAAGGAGAGAAGAGTTCAAAGCCTTTAAAACCACCAAGATTTCCTAAATTGTTCTTGCATATTTAATAACAAATTTATACTATTGTAATTTAAAAATTCAATTTTTGACATTCCAGGTGAACTGACCTATTTAACTAATATTTCCCTTTTAATAGGTTTTGGTAGTACCAAGATTGGTTGCTTGTTGCAATTGGTTGCTACAAGCATCATTACCAAACTCACTTTCTTCCGTGCTTGATGGCTTTACAGGCATGAACAAAATGTACCTTGAACAGCTCAGTATAATAATCATTATTTAGCATCAGTGCATTCAAATTTCTTCAAATTAAAACTTCAAAAGTTTAACTCAAACTGTTCAAAATCATGCAGTAATGCAAAATTTTGCACTACTGACAGTATGTTCTGTTTGTGCCACTGAATCAACACTCTGTTTTCAGGACAGGTACATGAAGGTGCAATATGCTAAATAGCAATAGAGGCTCCCTGGAAAGAAATTACTGACATATCCTTTGTAAGTAGAAGGAACAGTTGCTTTGTAAAAGAAGATCAGCTATTTTAGGCCACTATATTATTTAAGCAGAATTTAAGTTTGTTGTCCTGGCCATGACAAACCAAATGTCCATGACTTGCATCACTCGCTCATTTACATTCCCCTCAGGATGAAGCGTAATTACATGTATAAGTTCAGAAAAATACTGGTAGTGTCAGGACCACTGCTCCTGCCCCTGCCAACAACTAGTGGACAACCCTGTTTTCTCTCCTCTCTCTCTCTCTCTCTCTCTCTCTCTCTCTCTCTCTCTCTCTCTCTCTGTGGGTGTGGTTGTGACTGTGGCTGAATGAGTGATTGCAGGAGTGGACACAGCTGTGTGGGAGGCTGAGTCACCTGCACCTAATCACCCACCTCCTGCTATTTAAGACTGGTTCAGACATCCATTCATCGCCAGAATGTGGACTCTGCTTAAGCAGTCAGTGTTGCTCAGGCCACATTTGCAATCTGCTAGCTCACAGCTATTTGTCAGCTAATGCTTGTTTGCTCTGCTTCCAGCTCTCTGACCAGCCTCCTGCCTCGTCTCCCTCCTGCTACAGCACAAGAACTCACTGCTCACTTCAGCCAAATGGTCTCCCCTGGTCTCCACACACCCACCCTCTTGTAAAAGACTGGATCCTGGATTCCTCCACCTGCCCCCCATCAGCTCCTGCCCCTGGCTACACCCCCTGCTCCGCTCTGCCTGTCCTGCTCCCAGCTTTAGCCTCCAGCCTCTAAATGTTTGCTCCGATTGTTCAGACCAGCCCCTGAACCCTGGCAGCTAGGTGTTGAAGCTCTATTTGTTAGATGCTCTCTTCTTGTTGTATTACATACCCTTGCTTTGTCAGTAATTCTTAGTTTTGTCCACCAGCAACCTTTATGGTTGTCTCTTTTGGTTTTTCCTTCTGTTCAGTTTGATCTGTAAATAAACCTGAGTTGATCATGATTTTGAGTTTGTGTTTTTGTGTCCACATCCTGGGTTCACTGTCTAACCATGACAGGTAGGTGGACATTAGATCTTTAAGAGAAGCAAGGGAGGCAGTGCATTTATCCTTTTCCCATTTTCACTCCATCTTCCTGCATTGTCTCTTTAGGCTTCTTAAGTTGTTGTTAAACCATGGCAGAGAAGAATGTTTTTTACGTCTGATTGGACCTATAGAATCTAAAATGTTAAAAACACTGACAAGTTCCTCTATTGAGAGACCAGCTTGTTCCCCTGTATTTGAAACAGTAAAAGCTCCACAATGAGGAACAGAGAGTGAGTTTAGGGGCCAGGAGCGAATTATTGTGGGGGGGTTTGGACTCAAAAGAGAGGAGAGAAACCTGGAAAAGCACCGCTTTGTCATCAGAGATGACAAAATCAACAGGGTTCACATCATCCACACAGAAACTATGACCGAGGACAAGGTCAAGATGTGTGCCTTTTGTCATGGTTGGCCTGCTTCACATAGTGGATCAGATTAGAAGCGTCTAAAAGTTTGATAAAATCAGAAGTAAATTAAGTGGGGCAACACACATAATATGAAAAAAGAATAACGAAAAACAGTCAGAAGATTCCTGAATAAAACCAGAGATGAGTGTAGGGGGACAATTGATTAGAACATATAAAATGGGTAGCTTATTTTTTAAGAGAAAATTAAGGCTCTCAAAGGTAGAGAAGCAACCAGAAGACTGGGGAACAGCTAAATCACTATATATACATGTCCAAATCAGTGCTGAAGGTGACCATTTTAGTAAATTTATCTGTCAATCCAGGAAATAAATGCCTTCTAGAGAAGCTCTTATCTCCTCTTCTGCTGCTGTTGGTGGTGTCCCCGTTCATTCTGAGTGACTTTTAGTCAGTTGCACAGTGACACTGCTTCCTTGCTTATTCTTTCAGATAGTTAAGTTTAAATAAATGTCAATTTCAAACCAATATTCTGGTATGTGCCACAAGATGTTAAATGTGTCAATAAATATTTGAATGTGCTAAGTTCTCTTTTTTTTTTTTTTTTTCTGGTAACTTGGGGTTGAGATGTTACCTGCATAAACTACTGAGTGGGTGTGTTTCTTTGCAGCCAAGATACCCCTATCTGTTTGCCAAATGTCTTCATATTTAAAAGAACATGTTTTAGGAACCTAAAAAATTCTGTTTGATAGATTTAAATTTGGCTCTCTGATCACTCTCTGCTCATTTGTGGAATTGAGTTTGCTTAGAGATTAAAGTTCCCATATGTTTGCACTGTAAGTCTTGCTCTATATGTCACCTATGTGGTATTTGTTAATGATGTACAGAGATACTTATGTTTATGTTTAGTTTTACAGTATATGATTTACAGTTCATTGAGAAGGCCTATGTCTAGACCAATAGACAATGGTTAAAAGGGTGGTGTCAGGAGTGAATGAATCTACATCAGAAATAAGTCTACGTGGGAGAGAAGGCAACAAGTTTGGTGAGCAAAATATGAGCGATAGTGAGACAAGCGGAGCAGGGAAGGAGCAAGAAAGATGAGCAGGTAGGAGGAGGGAACCCAGAAGTCCATGCCTAGCAACACAGAGACAGACAGAGACATGACACACTAAACAACGGGGGGGGGGGGACGAGGCACCCACGACCACTCCTCTAGCCTGTATCCCTCCCGGTCAACCAGATATTGGAGCCCCCTGCCACGCCGGTGGACATCCAGAAGGTGGCAGACAGTGAAGGCTGGATGGTCATCAATAAGCCAGGTGGGTGGAGGAGGTGCGGCTGGAGGGCACAGAGGACTGACAACCACAGGTTTAAGCTGGGAGACATGGAAAGTTGGGTGGATCCGCATTGAACTGGGGAGCCTTAACTTGAGAACAGTGGGGTTGATAATCTTTTCAATGGAAAACGGGCCCAGATAACGAGCTGACAGTTTCTTGGAATCTGCCTTACGGGAATGTTCTTGAAGGACAACAAAACAGTCTGAACTGGTTTATATTGTGGAGCTGGTGTTCGGTACCGGTCTGCCAAATGCTTATTGTTGCTGGAGGATTGGAGGAGTGCTGCACAGCGTAGCGCTGATTCCAGATCTTGATTAGCCCTCTCAGTTTGGCCATTTGTTTGAGGGTGAAACCCAGAGGAGAGGCTAACTGATGCACCAAAGGCTTGACAGAAGGCTTTCCATACTTGAGAGATAAACAGAGAGCCACGATCTGATACCATGTACCACTAGGATACCGTGGAGATGAAAAACATGATTAGTAATAAGGTCAGCAGTTTCTTTGGCAGAAGGAAATTTAGGCAAAGCAACGAAATGAACAGCTTTGGAAAAACGGTCGACTATGGTAAGTATAGTGGTGTTACCATTGGAAGGAGGTAAACTGGTGACAAAATCCAAGGCAATGTGTGACCAAGGGTGACTGGGAACAGGTACAGGATGGAGCAGACCAGCAGGAGGGCGATGAGATGACTTTCTTCGAGCACAAACTGTGCAGGCAGCGACAAAGGCGCAGGTGTCTGAATCCATAGTGGGCCACCAGAAGTATCTCTTGAGCAGCATGAGAGTACGATTAATCCCAGGATGGCAGGAGAACCATGAAGTATGAACCCACTGCAGGACCTGTGAACAAACAGAATCTGGGACAAACAGATACTTACTGAAAAACAGTGCCCAGCAAGCTTGGCGAGAGTTCAGTCGCTTAGCAGATTGAAGGTAGGTAGGAAAGATTCTTATGGTCAGTCCACACCACGAATGGTTGTTCAGCCCCCTCCAACCAGTGCCTCCATTCTTCAAGAGCCAGTTTTACAGCCAGAAGTTCCCTGTTACCAACATCATAATTACACTCAGTCGGAGACAGACAGCAAGAAAAGTAGGCACATGGATGGAGCTTCTGGTCAGGCTCAAGGCGCTGAGACAAGACTGCCCCAACTCCTGTATCAGATGCATCCATCTCCACAACAAACTGCCAGGATGGGTCTGGCTGCATCAGGACAGGTGCGGAGGTGAAGAGAGTCTTCAACTCCTTGAAGGAAACTTCTGCCTCAGGAGTCCAGGTGAATGGGACTGAAGAGGAGGTAAGTCTGGTAAATGGTGCAGCAACACGGCTGAAGTTCCTAATAAACCTCCTGTAGAAATTTGCAAAGCCAAGAAATATCTGAAGCTGTTTTCTGGTGGTGGGTTGTGGCCATTCAGCAACAGCTCTGATTTTTTCAGGGTCTGTCTTCACCTGTCCACTCTCAATAATGTACCCAAGGAAGCTCACGGAGCTGGAGTGGAATTCACATTTCTCTGCTTTGACAAACAGTTTATTCTCCATAAGTCGCTGCAGCACCTGACGGACATGGAAGATGTGTTCAGACTGGGTCTTGGAAAAAAATCAGAATGTCATCAAGATAGACAAAGACAAAGCGACTGAGAAAATCTCTCAACACATCATTCACCAAAGCCTGAAAGACAGCAGGTGCATTTGTCAAATGGCATCACCAAATATTCAAAATGGCCCAGTGGAGTCTTGAAGGCAGTCTTCCATTCATCTCCTTCTCTTATGCAAACCAGGTGATATGCGTTCCGTAGATCCAGCTTTGTGAATAAGGTGGCACCCTGGAGAGGTTCAAAAGCAGAAGAGAGTAATGGCAGATGATACTTGTTCTTCACACTGATGTTATTCAAACCTTGGAAGTCAATGCAGGGGCGTAAGGTCTTATCCTTCTTATCCACAAAGAAGGAACCAGCACCAAGAGGGGAGGAGGAAGGGCGGATTATGCCAGCTGCCAGAGAATCTTTGATATGCTTCTCCATGGCCTCTCTTTCGGGTTGCGACAGGTTATACAAGCGGCTGGATGGCAAAGGAGCACCAGGGAGGAGATCAATGGAACAATCGTAAGGTCTGTGAGGCAGCAGAGAAAGAGCACGATCTTTACTGAAAACCTCACCAAGGTCATGGTAATCAGCCGTTATGGAGGACAAATCAGGAGGCTTAGGACTGGGTAATCCAACTGCACCCTCTGTGGGAGACAAAGCAGACTGCAAACAAGGTGAATGACAAAATGAACTCCAACTCACAATTCTCCCAGCAGACCAATCAATGTGGGACACTTTAATGTGACACTTTAACCATGGATGTCCCAGCAGCAATGGTGTTTTGGGAGCAGAAATAATGTTGCCTGATGTTGAACCTGAACCTGATTGTTTCCCTGTGATTACCTGACAGTACCAAGGCGATGGGTTCAGTTTGTTGGGTGACACGGGCCAGCAATCTTCCATCCAAGGCATTGGCAATGAGAGGTTTTGCCAAAGGTTCCAAGGCTATTCCAGACTGGATGGCTACATTAAAATCTAGAAAGTTCTCTTCTGCACCAGAATCTACTAAGGCAAAAAGAGGCAAGGTGAGTTGGTTACAACAAATAGTGGCTTGTATTTGTAATCGTGGCTGGGATGGGGGAGAAGATTCTGTCTGGCCCACCAGTACCCCCACTTCTACTGATGAGCCCTGTCTTTTGGCCGAATAGGGCAGGTTGCCAGAAAGTGTCCTGTTTGGCCACAATAAATGCTCTCACCAGTCCTGATTCTATGAAGACACTCCTCAGGTATTAAATGGGCACTCCCCAACTGCATGGGCTCCTCCTCTGGAGGGGAAACAGTGGCTCTAACAGTAGAGCTCACAGAAGGCTGGGCTCTCGTAAGAGTTGTGGGCGGAGGACGAGAAGTAGGTGACTTCTGAGAACGTCCGAATCTTTCCGCACGACGTTCGTGTATACGGTTGTCGATCCTAATGGCAAGAGAAACCAAAGAGCACAAGTCAGCAGGTTCATCACGGGTCGCCAATTCATCCTTCATTTGCTCACTTAATCCTTTAACAAATACTCCTCGCAAAGCTTCCTCATTCCACTTGGCGTCAGCAGAATAGGTCCAAAAATCAACAGAATAATCAGCCACACTCCTGTTACCCTGTCAAAGATTCAACAGGCAGTTAGATGCATTGCCTTGATAATCAGGATGGTCAAACACGGCTTTCATCTTGTGAACAAATCCCTCATAAGACCAGGTTCCCACAGATTGACTTGAATAAAGGGGCCAAAGCCCAAAGAGGCCAAAGCCCAAACCCTAACAGAAGTGGTCTCTCTTGGAGAAATAAACTTGAACACCGGAGCTTTTAGATAGATAGAGAATCAGAGATATAGGTTGAAATTCAATGATGATTCAAAAAATACATACGCACACACACGCACACACACACGCACACACACATATACACACACACACACACACATAAATATATATATATATATATATATATATATATATACACACACTGTATATAAAAGATAAGAAAACTGGTTTGTGTTGGTGTTCACATGCCTTCAAATTTCAGGCTTATTTAATTTTGACTAAGGTCAATTTAGGGGAATGGCTTCAGATTCAGCCACTCATTATCTCACTACTCCTTTGAGTAGTTTATTCTAAATTTGGTAACTGGTTGACATTGGCTGTTTCACCTGTATGAACATAAACTCAGATAGCCTGTCTGCTAACGTGAAGCGACTACCCAAGGAATTTGGCCAGAATTTCGCATACTCAACCAAGGGAGAGCTCAGCCAGAACAGCACAGTAACCCAATAGTGGAGGAGCTGTCCACTGCGTCCCTCGGCCTCGGACTGATGTCCTTTTCCACTGAGTTCCAGTCATCTTACAGAGCTTCGGTATGGAAAATTCCCAGACACTGAGACAATTCCATACAGGTAATATTATGAGCTTATCCCCAAGACACCAACTCCAGGCCTGAGAAGGCCCTAGATGTTCGTTAGCTTCACAGTCAACTCTCACCAGTTTTTCAGGGTGCCAAAGTGCACAGAAATTTTTCCAAGTCTATAATTACCTCTGAAGATTTGTCTGGGGAGGTGTTGTGCTTTGAGTCAAACAGGAAGCTCCATTGCGTTGAAGACCTCTGAGAGACTCACTCAAGTGGCAGGAAGCTGGCTCTGTTATATTCGCCTCAGCTAGATGCTCAAAACCCAACGTGACCAAAAAAAGTTGCAGAGAGAAGTTTATGTCAGGTTCATCAAGTTCAACATTGTATAACATACCTATGTAAGGGCATGTTTAACATACCCTTGTCCTTCATGCCACCTCAACATCTAGCAGGTGCAAGGTGCTTTCCCACAGCCACCATATTGAAACTAACACTTCCCTTCTCTCATAACCAGAACACAAGAATACATAAAATTAACAATGTTTAACATGCATAAAGATTTTAAAATTATATCTTCTAAAAAGAATGAAAAAATGAGTATATGAGCATAAGCAATGCAATACTCTTAAGTATAATAATTGTGACGGTTAAGCTTTTGGTAGGACCCAGGAGCAAACTCAGACAAAGGTTTAGGTGAAAAAGCGGATTTATTATTTAACTCCTAATGAAAACTTGCTGGCAATGGGGCTGGTGGAGCTGTTTGTGGGGGTTCAGTGGAGTGACCAGGGAGAAGATTGAATCCAGGTGTCCAGGTCGATTGAGTGGTGAGAGGTTTGCAGGTTAGCGGCTAGAGGCTGGGCGGTGGAGGTGCTGGGGCAGCTGGCTGGAGACACTGGAGACAAAAGGAGAAGACACTTAACAAAAGCACACAAGGTAATAACAAGTCTTGGTCTATTAGCTAAGGCTGGCTAACAATACCACGAGACGAGTGGAAACAATCTGGCAGCTTGCAGGAGGATGAGCAGGGTTATGAAGCTGCCGGTGATGAGGGAATGAAGCTCAGGTGTTGCCGCCGAGGACCCCAGCACCTGGAAACCGCGCCCCCCAGCCTCTGAAACAAAGCCTGAACACAAAACAGCACCGCCAAAGAAAAACACACTAATACAAAAGAAGAAATGAAAAAAAGAAAACCAAAAACACCGGAGCTTAAATTACCAGAATCACAAAAATCAAAACTAGAAATAGGGCAAAACCCAGAACCATGACAATGATAACATAATATTTTGACTAAATAAATATTTTTCTGACATTGGCTGGAAACCCTGTAACGTCACTAATCGCTTATTAACCATGGTGCAACGCTGCACCCTCGCATTCCCCGGTGACGACGAATTAGGAGACAGCTCCAGCTTTTCAACACGCCGCCTACCTTAAAGGAGCAAGCACAGCCAAATGTTTGAATCTACAAGACCTAGGATTCAATTAATCTGAATTGAGACGGATTAGAATTTAGTTAATTGTCCCTGGTTTCCAGGGTGGTGCCCCGAATTGTTAGGTATATTAATAATTAGTTAACTTAGTTCACTCCTACCTATTCCCAACCACTGGAAGGTGTGATATTCCACATTGATGACCTGTTGGTGGGTGTAGGCGGGACCAAGGAGAGCATGATGCTCAACTGCATGCTGTGCTACAAAGACTGGAAAAATCAGGCATTACATTCAACATGGACGAGTGTGAGCTCTCAAAGAATGAGGAGGTCTCCCTGGGACACATCATTTCAGCTGAGGGTATGTCTGTCATGGAGATGAAAGAGCCCACAAATATTGGTGAGTTGAGGAGTTTCCTTGGGATGGTCAACCAGCTGGGAAAATTCATCCCCCAACTGGCAGAAAAAGATAGGCCACTTCATGATGTACTTGATCAAACAATGGCATTTGAAATGCTGAAAAAAGCACTGTTTTCAACTCCTTTGCTAGCCATGTATGACCCAAAAAGAGAGATCAAAGGATCAGGCGATGCATCGTCATATGGCTTGGGAGGTGTTCTTCTCCAGAAATGGGAGGAGGAATGGAAGCCTGAGGCTTATGCATCTCTGTCTCTTACTCCAACAGAACAGCGATATGTGCAGGTGGAAAAAGAGGCCTTTGGTCTCCCATGGGCCTTTGAACGGTTTCAAGATTTCCTCATAGGAAAGCATTTCCTCATGGAAACAAATCATAAATCACTCATCAGCCTACTTGCATCACAAGCTTTGGATCTTCTGCCACCAAGACTCCGGCGTTTCAGGATGGTGAATGGAATGATTGGTGTGCTATTCATACTCAGTCATACATGTGCCTGGAATTCCACTCTGGACAGCAGGTATGCTGTCAAGGTTACCTGTGAAATCACACATGACAGTGGAGGTGCAAAATGTGATGGAGAGAACATCTACATGTGTTATAGAAAGCCTACCTTGCAGTTCTATGTTCATGGAAAATCTGAAGGGGCAGCTCAAAGCAGACAGTGTAAGCTAACATGTCATGACACTGCGCATTGAAGGATGGCCAGCACATGCAAAGTATGAACCTGTGCTGATGAGTTACTGGTCAGAGCAAGCTACATTAACAGTGAAAGATGGTTTACTGTTGAAATACCTGCAGTGATGAGAAACAATGTGCTAGCAAAACTACACAAACGACATCAAGGGATAGTGAAATGCAAAGAATGTGCTCATCAGTCTGTATGGTGGCCTGGACTGAGTCAATCAATGAATGACATGGTGCTAAACTGCAGGACATGTATACAAGAGAGATGCAAAATAATAAAGAAATAATAAAGAAAAGAAGAGTATTTAACTGCATGAACACATTGCAGATATTAGACATGAATGCTCTTGGCAAACACAGCTCATACTATATGCCTTAAATGTAGTAACAATCAAATAATATTGAAAGTGACACACTGCATTCACATCAGTGCATTCATATCAGTAACTTCACATCCTATTTTTTGCACAGCACATGACAATCATGGTGAGATAAACCATGAATAGACTATGATTAACAAAGGAAGCAGGAACAACCTCAGGCTGCACTGTCAGGGATGTCAACAAACATACTGTACATGCAGAGACAAACAAGGACATAACAAGTGTACAGATGTGTGTTAACCATGTCAATTAACAGGGCATTCATCTTGCAATATGGATTGAATGCAGGAAAAATATCTTTTTTTTTTTTTTATTTCTACAAGCCTCTTGTCAGGCCAGCAACAGTAGACTAGATTAATATTAAAGATGTCTCTAACATTTGGTCCACCTTATTTATATTAATACATGGAGCAAAAGTGAGGAGCAAAATATTGTAAACACATTTCTACAGTATGCAATCCAGTGCAATGGCACAACAAACTATGGCCTCAAACATCAACACCTCTCTGACACAGTGTCACCAGAAATATATTTTTTTTCCATGATGTTCAGCAGAAGTGGTGTATTAAAGTGCTTTGTATTTCCACTTTCCTCTCTGACTGCCTCTGCTCCTGGTGGTGGGGGTGGGAGGGTACTGTACATATGCACTTCCAGATCATAGAGAGAATATTTAACCTTGGACAGCAAAGATACAGGAAAAATATTCAGTGTTGCAGTGTTTTGTTATTTTTGTCACTCTCCAACAAGAGACAATAAAAATACCAACAACAGTGAGCAAGCAAGTTGGATGCAAATTATCTGAAGATATAGTTAATCTCAAAGATACTGGTATGTCCCACGTCAAAAAAAAAAATCTTCCATCCATTATCTGTACATCTGTACACCGCTTAATCCTCTGCAGGGTCGCGGGGGGGCTGGAGCCTATCCCAGCCGACTTGGGCCGAAGGCAGGGGACACCCTGGACAGGTCACCAGTCCATCACAGGGCACACACAGGACAAACAAACACACACACTCACATTCACACCTACGGACAATTTAGAATATTCAATTAACCTCAGCATGTTTTTGGACTGTGGGAGGAAGCCAGAGTACCTGGTGAAAACCCACGCTGCACAGGGAGAACATGCAAACTCCACACAGAAAGATCCCAGGCGTCCTAACCGGGACGCAAACCAGGGATCTTCTGGCTGTGACCTAAAACCTTACGCCACTGTGCAGCCCAAAAAAATCTTCCAGTACTGGCATTTTATATATATATGTAGCATTGCAAGTATCCTGCCTCATTATTGTTATTATTATTATTATTATTATTATTATTATTATTATCATCATCATTGGATTTGTGGAACTTGAATTTTACTATTATTCTTGCAGCAGGCCTGCAAAGATAAAGAGTGGTGTTGGTGGTGATAATGTCTGTGTGATGATTTAGGGGTTAGTTGGACCCAGGAGCGAAACACAGAGGAGGGTGAAGGGGTAAAGGGGATTTATTAAACAAAAAATCTCCAGCAGACACACGAACACAAAAAGGTGCTGGTGGAGTGGAGTTGCTTCAGTGGATGGAGGCTGGGTGGTGGGTGGTAGGTGCTGAGGCTGGTGGCTGGAGACACACTGGTGGAGCTGTAGGGACAGGGAAGACGAAACCAACGAAACACCGGAGGACCTGGGAATACTGGAGATACTGGAAACTCTGGCAGACTGGAACAATCAGAAAACTCCACATTTTGTTATAAAGTACAATTGTATTTGAGCTGTGTTAGCTATCTCAGGCCATTGTTTTATATTCAATTTCAGCTTGCTTCTTGTTACTCCTTTTTTTTATGAGTTGCAAACTGAATGCCAAAGTCTCCCAGGCTGTCCTATAAGAGGGCAAATTTAGCTCCATATAAGAAACAATTATTATTTCTCAGTGCCTCCATAATCTTTTTCTAATAAGAGACAGATTAAATTTCCATCTGGGTATTCATGTCCTGTCAGGCTGCAGTTTGCAAATTTCCCCACTGAGGGACGAATAAAGGTTTAATCTTATCTTATCTTATCTAGAGCATCTCCAAACTTACTACAGCATGACCCAAACTGAAATACCCCTGATTAAACAAATATCTGCTGATTACAGAAGAACAGTTATTGTTATTATACCAATACTCACTGTCATTATAATAAGAGAACACAGATTGGAACAGTTTCCATCTTACAGTTCTAGTTTAATTGCCCTATTAATGTCCTGCTGCTTTTTATCTTTATAACACAGCACCAGAAATGGGAACCTAATTCTAGATAAGTCAACGGGAGGAGAAAAAATGAAGTGTTATTATCCTACTCAATCAATCTTATCCATTTACCAGAGATTCACAGTCTCCTACACGTATTGAAAACACTCACATAACAAGTGTATTTGTTTTCATTTTTTTCACTGAAATCATATTATGTCCCTGAATATAATCAGAGCTTGTTTTGGATTGTTTTCCTGCTTGTGTCCTCCTTTGGTCTCAATCGTCAGGGTGGCAGGATACAGCAAAGCAAACTTCAAAGTAAAACATTCTTGCATTCATCAAGCTTGTCACATTTCAGCTGTGTAGCTCTTGAAAGTCAGGGAAAATCCGCCAACCAGTTCACTCAATCTCCAGTGGCATCATGAAAGTCATTGACATACTCCACTATATTCCTGGTTTATTAACCTTTCGGAGTCCACACAAAATGCAGGATATGCATCTCCTTGTCTTCTTCTAGCCACTCCACTTTTTGCTCCACATCAGACATCCACTAAATCAGGGAGGATATTTTTCCCTAAACGGCAGCAGTAGTTCAGTGTATACTCTCCAGGCTGACTAGATATTTTCTGAAGTGTTGTAAAAATTTGCTCTATATCTCGTGTGATTTGTGGTAGCTTGGTAGGATTGTTCAGTAAAGGCGTCATCTGACAGTCAAACCACTTTGTCAGATTGTGTTAGACTATAATAGCAGGATAAATTAAAGAATGCAAAATCCAGGCCATCTTTAACAACTACTTCACATGACTCTTCAATACTGAAATACTGAATTTATCAAGACAACAGGTAGGAATGGAGGAAACATGCATGTTTCTTCAGTGTGTTAAACGCAGAAATAGAGAGGCAAAAAAACCTAAAAATAAAGACCTGTGTTTTACACAAGGCCTAATTCTCTTTGCAGTAAATAAAGGTCCTCGCTATAATTTGTTCATTTTTCATTGTTCATTCTGTTTTTAAATGATTCTAGAGTTGTTCTAATTTAACCAGTTCATCAGTCACTATCATATCATGTAAATACCTAAATAAATCATTGTTTCTAAGTTTAAATTCTTTCTTCTGTTCTTCTATATATTTTTCAGTGATTATGTGTTGGTTTCTTCTCTGAGCCACAGTGGAAATAAAAACATTTACTCACAGCAGATATGAGCACCAGCGACCTGTTTTCCTTTGAGACAACATCGACTTCTAGCTTAAATTCCGCTGAGGGAGATATCCATCCTAGTTACAGGCTTTATGAGTTTCCTGTCCAAAGCAGGGTGCCATTACTCAAGCTATGTCAGTGCTGATCTCAGCCCCAACACTGCTGTCCCCACTGAATGAGAAGCCAAATAAAGAAAACACACACAGCTATTCCCCTGCTGATCAGGCTGTCGTGTGGGTGCTGCTAAGTGAAAAGTTACTTGGGGGCCAATTGCCAGCTGGTGTATTGATGGAAGGATTTGTCCTTGATTTCACTTTGAAAGTGGTGGCAGAAAAACTCAAAACTTTTATCAGAAGAAACATTTAATCTTTCCTTTCACTACAGTCAGGGAGCAGGTTTTGTCTGGTTAGTATATTTCAATATCTAAAGACCATTGACCATATCTTAAGAGTCCCAAGCACATGAAAACAAGAACAAGAAAAATAGGAGAAAAGGGAGAGAAAGTCATGTTTAAAAGATTATAGCTAATTAATGGGGTAATAATGATAACGCTAGAGAAAGTGGAATCAATCTTAACTCTGACCCCAGGCGATCAGTTTTAATGACTACCAATTAAAATATAATCTTAAATAACAACTGAAATCAATTCCTCGATGACTTTACTCAAACGTTTTTCTGCCCATCCCTCCTTAACTTTCTGTATGATATAGCAGTCTCTTTTTTGGTATCACCAAAGACATGAATATTGTGGAAGATTTTCTGGTCTGCTGTAATCATCTATGTGTTTTTTTCTATTAGTAATTTTATACAATTAAAAAGTACAACAATGACCTTGGAGGTGGTTGAGTAGAAAGTCTCACCAAAAGGTCACCAGTGCTTGCAAAACCAAAATGAACATTTCAAATTCACTGACAACAGGACGAACTCCATGTGCTGATGAAGATGATCTGATCTTGAGGACTGGACTAAATGGACCTTGTATTGAGAGTGTTTTCTCATTTCTCATCTCATTTCTGTGTATTGTATTTTTATGCACTCTGCAGATGATTTGCTATTTCATTTGCCAGATCATAATATGATATAGGAGACAACAAGCAAAGAATGTGATTTAAAAATCTTTATATATTGGTGTTACTTAATAGAGTATAATATTAATGGAATATTTTGTAATCATACTTGAGAGATACACATTGGAAATATTGTCCTGGTGTATTGTAGCAGATTATCTAATCAGGAGATAACTGTTCACTTTACCTTTACAAAATGAAGATCTGTGATTGAAATACAGTCAGGGCCATAAATATTTGGACATTGACACAATTTTCAGTGTTTCGGCTCTGTACACCACCACAATGGATTTGAAATGAAACAATCAACATGTATAAGTGCAGACTTTCAGCATTAATTTGAAGGTATTTACACCCAAATAACAGTGTAGGAATTACAGTCTCATCTGTCCATAGGTTCTTTTTGCCCTCTAAAGTAGTAAATATTAGTAAATAAAATCAGTAGTATGATAAAATGAGCTGGGGGATTTAAGGTTAGTCTTGAAGACAATTTGTAACAGGAAGCCTGTTACACTGCAGGAACAGGGTTCAGTTACATTTAAGAAGAAGTTATTGTTCTGTCTTTGCTATAAAACACAACATATTTATGCAAACTGTTAAGATGTTGCTAATATACTATTTCCTAATATGCCCCTTATATACTATTTGTATAAATACTTCTCAGGTTCATTGGAAGAAAGTATCAAGGGATTACCAGTTCACTGTGTTCTCCTTTGCTTAAGGTCACTTAGATGATAATGACTGTATATTTATGAGTATTTCTTTATTAATGCTTTGTTATTTTTGTTAAATTGTTCTTATACTCCTCAAATGAGTCGAAAATGTATCCCCCAGCACACAAGTGTTCATATGTTCGCTTCATGCCATTTATCTGCTCTCCTCTTTACACTGTGACTCAGCCCAGTTAAAAGCATGCTGTTCCTGACTTTGGGGCAGATGTTTTTCCTTCCAGGCTTTTCATTCTGACAGCAAGCCCATTTTACTAAGCATTCATTGTGTGTAATTGCTCTCATAATAGCAGCCCCTCCGTAGTGAAAATAAAACCAGTCAGAGCTGAAAGTGCCTTGGCTTACTATTACGTTTTTGATTGAGGACATCCTACAGAGCTGAGCCTGGTTGTGTGCACAAACCAAATGAAGGCATCCTAATCAAATGTGACCTTCCCCATCTCCACTCACCCATGTTAATGATGGCTTTCGCTTCTATGTCCAAGGTGCTCTCTCAGTCTCATCTGCTCCTCCCTGAGCCCTCACATTGGCATAATAAGACTTTAAATGATGATAAAAAATCTAATGAATCCAACAAAGTAAATTAAACAACATTAGGCTAATGGTTATTAAACTTTAAGTCTCTTCTATTGCTATTAACTCTCTATTGACAAATTATTTTCAGTGCCTTTCAGTGTTAGGTCTGCCATTAACATGTTATAATAGTAATGAAACTGCAAGAATGTTTTGAAAATTTTTAATTCCATTATAGTTAAACTGGAATGTACAAATAAAAACGTATGGATTCATGTAAGGTGGATTTTATCTGAATACTGAGGATTTATGTTTCATGAGTATTTATATAAGAGTGTAATGCAATCTTTATTGAGCTCTGGGCTTACATTCAGTTCACATGACATACATTTTACATTCAACAGATTAGTTTATCTTGTTATTTTGAGAAAACAAAAGGAAGAAGGCAGAATTATGAAACCCACCTCTATGATAGACTCCTATAAAATATGGAACCCAATAGAGCTACAAAGGCATCTCAAGTCGCAGACTGAAAATCTAAAACCCCCTTGAGGAAGGAGGAGCAGGACAGTCACCAATAGATGAGGATGTTTAGCTGTATTGATTGACCCAGTGTAATAAGAGAACCAGCTGCAAAGGATAAACCTCTGCAGCTTGTGAATCTATTCTTTATAAGAATTGAAGCTACACAGTCTCACCTGTAGTGCCTCAGTCTTCAGGAGAAACATATATCTCACATGATCCCTCACAGTATGTGAGAAGCCAGAGATGATGGCAACTGTGCATACAAACACACACACACACCCACACACACACGATTGTAGGGACACAATTTAAACCGGTAAACTATCTGCAGTTTCTAAGTAACCAATAGTAGCTTGAATTCAATTCTGAATGCCAGCGTAAGGAAGCCACGATTGGTTAAATGTGATTATGCTTCCTAGCCTGAGTCAAATTGAACCCGGGTCGTGGCGGTGAGCACACCGAATCCTAACGACTGGACCACCACCAGGGTTTTGTTGTTGTTGTTTTTTTTGTTTTGTTTTTTTTATTGTTTTTTTTTGTTTGTTTGTTTTTTGTTTTTGTTTTTTTGTTTGTTTTTCTGTTTTTTGGGGGGGGGTTTGTTCTTTTTTTTTAAAATTTATTTAAGTATTTACATTTGGTGTTGTTGTTGATCTAACAGAAGAAGTTTGGTGGTGTTGCTTGTGCCGAAGACTCCAGACCAGCAGGAGGCGCCCAGCCCGAGCTCTCTGAGAAGACGAGGAAAAACTCCTCATGAACCTGAGGGACATGAGAAAAAACCTCGGGAAAGGCAATTCAAAGAGCCATCCCCTCTCCTCAGATGGCTGGGTGTGTGCGTGGGTGCACTTTGTCTTTGTGAGGAACAGTTCCAGCTTCACACCAGAAAAGTCAGACATTGTAGACTCAGTGTTCTGGTGTAAAGTCAGGTCTTGAGAGGCCTACAAAATATGAGCCACTTTACTAAAAGAAACATAAAAGTATTAACAAGAGAAATCTATGAAACATGGGATCAGTATATTGACACACACACACACACACAATTTTTGATAATCCGATAGTGTTCGTAAAGCAACACTGACATAGGAGGTTGCATTGGCTAAAGTTGTATGGATGCCCGTTGTTTTATAACAAGGAGAGACAAAGTTGTGCATTACAATGCAGACACGACAATAAGACCCCTTCAAATTTCGCTTTTGATGCTTTCAGGGGGTCTCATGGGTTAACTGGTTGGGCTGGACCCCCCCAGGGTGGTGGCAGGGGCAGTGGGTTTCGTCTGTTTATCAGTCTGATGGCTGTTGGATAAAAACTGTTCCTCAGTCCAGAAGTCCTGCTTCTCACACTCCTTTACCTCCTGCCAGAGGGCAGAAGTGTGAAGAGCCTGTGCTGGGGATGGGTGGAGTCCTTGATTATGAAGCTGGCTCCGCTCCTTTCTCATGTCCACTGTCATTTCCTTGGTCTTGTCTCTGTTGAGGGAGAGGTTGTTGTCTTTACACCATGTCACCAGACTTGCCACCTCTCTCCTGTTTGCCATTTTGTCACCACCAGTGATAAGTCCAATAGCCGTGGTGTCATCGGCAAATTTGAGGATGGTGTTGTCCTGCCTGTGAGAGGCAACGCAGTCATGCGTGAATAGTGTGTAGAGGATGGAGCAGAGAACACATCCCTGTGGGGTGCCAGTGTTCATCACAATGTTGTTTGAAGTTATATTTCAAAACCTGACGGACTGCCTGCCATAGAGGAAAACTAGTCACAGAGTATGGGATTGAGTCCAAGGTTGTACAGTTTGCAAGTGAGCTTTTGGGGAATGACTGTATTGAATGAATAACATCCTAATGTATGCATCACGGTTTTCCAAATGTGAGAGGGCGGTGTGTAGGGCTGCAGAGATAGTGTCCGAGGTAGCTCTGTTGGGCCAGTATGCATACTGCAGGGGGTCCAGTGTCTCAGGTGTATTTGTCTGAATGTTGGCCAGAACCACTCTCTCAAAACACTTCATAATGATTGGGGTGAGTGCCACTGGCCTGTGGTCGTTCAGATAAGTCACTGGGCTCCTTTTGAGAACTGGGATGATGGTGGTGGTTTTAAAGCAGATGGGGAATGTGGCCTGTGCGAGGGACAGGTTGAAGATGGAGGTGAGAACATCAGTCAGCTCTGTGGCACATGTCCCGAGGGCCCAGCCGAGGATGTTATCTTGGCCTGCTGCCTTGCAGGGGTTGATTTTCCTCGGGACTTAGTGTACATCAGCTGAGGAAATAGTCAGTGGTGGGGTTTGTATGCTCTGAGTGTGTGAGTGCCTCCCCTGGATGTTATTGCTGGAGGTCTCAAAGCGGGAGTAAAATTTGTTTAGCTGCTCAGGCAGAGTGATGGTGGTGTTCAGTGAGCTCCCTGATGGGACCCTTATAGTCCGTGATCTGTTGCATGCCTTGCCACATCCGCCTAGTATCAGCAGTAGAGTGGTAACCATCTAGCTTCTCTCTGTACTACTGTTTGACCTCCTTGTTGGTTTTCCTCGGGTCATGTGTGATCTGAATGCAAGAGACTGAGCGCGCAGCATGTGATGTATCTGACTGTTCATTCAAGGCTTCTGGATTGGAAACTTCCTGACTGGTATGGTGGGAACTATGTTGTCAATACAGGTGCTTTCGTACCCAGACACAAATTCAGCTGGTGGTGCTGGTGGTATTTTGGTAGCACAGTGGTGGTTGAAGTCTCCTGCAACAATGACAACAGCCTCAGGATGAGCTGTTTCCAGCACGCTGATAGTGTCATGGAGTATGCAGAGCACTGCTGAGGAGTTGCCCGCAGTAGGATGTCAACAGCGGCCAAAACCACGGCACTAAATTCCTTTGGTAGATAGTAGGATCGGCACTTCAACAGCAGCAACTCCACATCAGGCGAACAGTGCTTATGGACAGTCTGTACATCTCCACACCATGAGTTGTTTACAAACACACACACACCTCCTCCTTTACCCTTACTGGAGGCAGCAGTGCAGTCTCCTCGGTGAACGGGAGGGTCTGTAGCTGCACAGCTGATTCCGGTACTTTGGCTGAAAGCCATGTCTCCGTGAAAATTAAGGCACAGCAGTGTTTTGTTAACCTGGCTCTCAGCTCGTCAAGCTTGTTTTCCAGTGACCACACATTGGCTAGCAGGAGGTGTGGAGCAGACAATGTAGTGCAGGTCCGTAGGTATAAAACCAGTGAATACCGAGTCATGTTGCAGCCTGGCAATATCCAACAGTGCCTGCTTGTCATAAGATAGCAGTGCTTGGCACTTGTGCATTTAATCAAGACAAGGTACAACCCCCCCTCCCCCAAAAAACACAGCGTTCAATAGCGGAGGTCAGCCACGGTTGGCGCCATCTTGGGCACCATTATGCATAGTCATGCCTTGTTTACCTGGCCAACCAAGGTGTAAATTACACCAGGTTGCAAAGTACCATACACACCTCTACAAACATCAGACTGCTTGGTTATAAGTCAATATTTTACCTACCTATCAGAATGTGGTTCATTGATTTAAGCTCAGCATTCAACACAATCTCCATATGACACCATTTTGTCTAACTTAGCACTCTGGACTTGAATACCACCACTGGATATGGGCCTTCCTCACAAACAGACCCCAGACAATTTCGATTGGCAGTCAAACCTCTGTCAAAACTCTTGTGCTCAACTTTGGAGTCCCACATGGATGTGTGCTCAGCCCACTCCTGTTTAAGGCGCACACCCATAACTGCAATTGCAGACATGGAGAGAAGTTTGTGGACAACACCACCATAACTGGCCAGATTTCAACCAACAATGAGAATCATATTGAGAGACCAGTGGGCTGTACTACAAAGTGAGTTTAATCTACTCCGATTTAACTCGGGGTTACCAAGGCAAGTCAGAGTTGACAAACTCTGGTCATCTCAGCTGGAGTTAATTGGTACTATGACGGTGATTAAGATGTTGGTTTGTTGAGTCCTTGTTAACTTAATCTGAGTCTGTGGGTGTCCGTGTAAAAGGGGCGTGTTCAGCAGTGCAGGCAATTCGTGCTCCGTGATTTTCACTGGAAGAAAGCACATTGATAATGTCAGGATATGAAGAGTTTAAAGAAATGTAAAGAAACAGGGCCAGGGAGTCTTGTTGACTGCAGACACAATAAATTCATTAGTTCAGTGTTCTTGTGTCTATTTGTTTTACGGACTCCTCTTTTATTTATAATATGATTGAGATGTAAGGACACATAAAATAGTCTAAATCTAACTAATCTAAATATGTGAAACCAGTTCCAGCCTTCACATGGTTCCTTCTGTGAAACTGAGCCGTTCCTCTGTATTAATGAATGAAGACCGACCTGTATGAACGTAAAGCTGCTGTTAACAATAACTTCATTCTAACAGTCATTTCAGCTGCAACAAGTCAGGATGAAATATGCAAATTTTCTATCAAGGTGTGTATTATTCCTCCTTATCATTAACACTGAGGACAGATGTGTTGTGTAGCCTACACTTATACACTGTGTGTCCAACAGTGAGGCTTTACTCTGGCCACTGGCTGTGGAGACGTCTGGACCAGAAGCTGGCAGAGACACTGAAATCCATATCTTTCATAGAGAACATCATCGGGGTGAGCTCCGGTCTCTAAACACCGCTGACCTGCGGACTGAGCCGCTCATAACCTATGTTGTTCCGATGTTGACTGGCTCGTCCAAATGTCAAATAATTTTTCTCGACCAATTGTAGTGGAGGGGCGGGGCTTACACAGAGTAACCTCAAGATAACCATGAACATAAACTGCTCCGAGCAGTTTAGAGATGCAGTGTAAATTGCCATGACAACACACCTTGAGTAAAATCTATCCACCTTTGTAGTATGGGTTAATCAGGAAGTTACCGCCGACGTCACAAAGTTACTCCTGAACTCACCCTGATAAGCCAGTTACCTCGCTTCGTAGTACAGCCCTCTGGAAGTTGAAAATCTTGCAGAGTGATGCACAGAAAATAAACAGAAGTTGGATTACAACAGTTCTTTTTAGTATCATATGTAAATGCAAAGGGGTGTGATCAAATGTAATTTTCAAGATAACGTACCCACATGCAGATAAAATGTTAATACCTGGTGGAAATGGGGCCTTGAAATGTAGTATGTGTATAATGATTATTATGTAGATATATTATTTAGATCACCATGTTGCAAAATATAATGTGCAATGTTTTCGGAATGAAAATTCACAATGATCTCTACTCAGTGTTTCCTCTTTTTTTATGGCAACAAAAGTTATGTACAGAAAAATGTACAATAAAAAGATGAAAGTGAACAAATATTGAGGTTCCCTTAGCCTGCACCTTAAGTCATCCCAGGGTGCCACAGGCCCTACCTTGTAAACCACTGCCATAGAGTGAGTGAATGAATAAAATGTGAATACTTAGTGCCTGCCAGATGTTCTTACAGGCGTTTGTGTTCTCTTCCAGCAGGCCACAGTGGTTGGTCTGAATAAGGAGGTCATGGCTGTTTATGTATGCTCCACAGGCATTGTGAGCCAGCAGTGTGACCTAAGAGAGCCACTGAAGTGAAGCCAATGTGTGAGACAGCTGCTGCCAGTGATCCACTGAGACCTGATCTAAAAGTCTGATATACACTGGCACTCTGCAGGCCTCAGGCACCCGCCACTACAGATTTATACCCTCACAACCTCCCACTCACTATACGCTGTGAAAAGTAATAAATAAACACCCATATGTTCTGTCAAAGTGTCTATGGAAGGTGTATGAAAGTTATTTTAGCGATGGTAATTGCTGCAGTGACAAGACAGGAGAAACAGAATTATGACTTTTCTCTCCTTAGCGTTAAAAGTATGCTGGATGGGAGGTTGCTTATGTCAAACAAAAACACATCCAGTGAAAGAGACATTGTTTTCTACTTTTACATAGAAAAAGTCTGTTAGGTTTCAATGGAATAGAACTGTCAACACATCTGACTTTTTTCCATCTGCTCTGTGTGTATATTGTGGTAGGGGGTGGAGTGCTATGAACTAATAGATAGATAGATAGATAGATAGATAGGTGTATTTTATTTGTCCCAAGCTGGGAAATTCTTGTGTTGGAGCAGCTACAGTGAAACAACACAGCACAACACATATCACATGAAACAACGAGACATAAAACAACATACAGTACCTAAAAAACATTGATCAAAAAAAGTCTGCTCATCCCCTTCTTATATACAGCTTCCGTGTTGGTCTTCCAGTCCAGCTTGTTGTCAATGTGGACGCAAAGGTGCTTGTAGTCCGCCACAGAGGAGGTGGGCATACACAGAGGCCATATCTGCATCCTCTTCCTCCTGAATGAATAATGAAATGATGAAATGAATAATGAGAGTTAAGGCATAAATAAGAACAAACAAAGAGTCTGGTGGCTATTGCAGAAACAGAATGTCCTGAATGAACAGATGAACCACAGCATGAGCTGAGATGTTATCACCATGGAGATCAACCACTTATTAGTCACTCAAAAAAAATTGAATAATTACCATTGGATCTGTCCTTGGATTTGTAAGTGAGTGTGTGTGTCACTGTCAAGTAATGGATTAAAGTCAAAGAGTGAAATAGAAACTATTTTTATACAGCAGTGAGCAACTGCTCTGCTCACTGCAAACTGGACTCACCACCAGTTTCCAGGTGTTCACACTCAGTGCTGACTGGAGCAATAATAGACTTTAACCTTTTTACTGAAGCAAGCGTTAATTAACACCAAAGGAAATGGAAAAGAAATTTAAATGCAAATCATACAACCAGAATTGTGGCCTTCCACATGGCTAATAATGTGAGATGAAAAACTCTCAATATCACGAGATATAATGATGGGGGTGGGGGGGGGGGGTGGGGGGGGACATGCAATACTACAATCCACAAATATGATTGTTCTTGCCAATACACGTGCAGCAGCATTCTGGATCAACTGGAGAGTCTTTAACGACTTATTGGGGCAGCCTGATAATAGAGACTTGCAATAGTCCAGCCTCGAAGTAACAAATGCATGGACTAGTTTTTCTGCTATTTTTGGGACAGGATATGCCTGATATTTGCTATGTTCTGGAGGCAAAAAAGGCAGTTAGAGAAATTTGCTTTATAAGCGCATTAAAGGACATATCCTCAAATAACTCCTCGATTCCTTACAGTAGTGCTGGAGGCCAATGGAATGCCATCGAGAGTACTGATATCTTTAGAAAATGTGCATCCGAGGTGCTTGGGACTAAGTACAATAACTTCAGTTTTGTCTGAGTTTAACAGTAGAAAATTGAAGGTCATCCAGGTTTTCAATTCGTTAAGACATGCCTGAAATATAGCTAATTGGTTGGTTTCATCGGGCTTAACTCACAGATGTAATTGGGTATTATCTGCATAACAACGAAAGTTAATGGAATGTTTACTGATAATTTCCCCTAGGGGAAACATATGTAAGGTGAACAGGATTGGTCCAAGCACAGAGCCTTGTGGAAGACCATAATTAACCTTAGAGTGTATTGAGGATTCATCGTTGACATGTACAAACTGAGATCAGTCTGATAAATAGGACTTAAATCAGCTTAGCACAGATGCTTTAATACCAAATTAAATTGTTCATCTGACAATTTAAATTGTCCAGTCTCTGCAACAGGATTTGATGATCAGTGGTGTCAAATGCGGCAAGATCCAACAAGACGAGTACAGAGCAGAGACAAGTCCTCTGTCTGATGCAATAAGGTCATTTGTTACTTTCACCAGAGCTGTTTCTGTGCTATGATGAACTCTAAATCCTCAAATAGACTATTGTTCTGTAGATGGACACACAGCTGATTAACAACTGCTTTCTCAATGAATAGGTCTATAGTTTGCCAAGATAAGATAAGATAAGATAAACCTTTATTCGTCCCACAGTGGGGAAATTTGCAGTGCACAGCAGCAAGGTGATAGAACAAGAATGAAAATAAACAGGCTAAAAAAAGTATTTACAAATTTACAAATTTAAACGGGATTATTTACAGATGTACATGAGAAGATGAATATGATATGATATATATGACCAGTACAGAAGGATAAAATATGAAATGTTAAATATCAAATATGAAATGCTTGGCTTGACTTTGATGGAGTGGAGTATTGCACAAAAAGAGTAATGCACAGATGCCCAATAATTAAATATCAATATGAATATTGCACTTGAATTTTTGAATGGAGTGTTGCCCAGTAAATGAAATCTGGAATAAATATACAGATATTGCACAGATACAGACATGGTGGTGTATTGCCTATAGGGAGCAGTGCTGGTTGTACAGTCTGACAGCTGCAGGAAGAAAAGACCTGCGATATCGCTCCTTCACACACTTCGGGTGAAGCAGTCTATCGCTGAAGGAGCTCTCTAGTGCTGTTAAAGTGTTCTGAAGGGGTGGGAGTCATTCTCCAACATGGATGACAGCTTAGCCATCATCCTCCTCTCTCCCACCACCCCCACTGGGTCCAGAGGGCAACCCAGTACAGAGCTGGCCTTCTTGATCAACTTGTCCAGTCTATTCCTGTCTGCAGCCGAAATGCTGCTGCCCCAGCAAGTAACTCCATAGAAAATGGCTGATGCCACAACAGTGTCATAGAAGGTCTTCAGGAGCGCCCCTTGCACTCCAAAAGACCTCAGTCTCCTGAGCAGGTAGAGTCTGCTCTGACCTTTCTTGTAAAGTGCAGCAGTGTTATGAGTCCAGTCCATTCTGTTGTTGAGGTGAACACCCAGGTACTTATAAGATGTCACCATCTCGATGTCCATTCCCTGGATGTTCACTGGTGTTGGAGGGGAGTGAGTGTGCCTGCGGAAATCCACCACCAGCTCCTTGGTTTTCCCCACGTTGATCTGGAGGCGGTTCCGCTGGCACCAGTCCATAAAGTCCTGCGTCAGTTCTCTGTATTCCCTGTCGTCCCCATCTGTGATGAGGCCGACGATGGCAGAGTCGTCGGAGAACTTCTGCAGGTGACAGGTTGGTGAGTTGAATGAAAAGTCTGCAGTGTAGAGGGTGAAAAGGAACGGAGCCAGGACCGTTCCTTGTGGGGCCCCCGTACTGCAGACAACTGTGTCAGACACACAGTCCCGTGTCCTCACATATTGTGGGCGGTTGGTAAGGTAGTCCTGGACCCAGGATGTGAGGTGCAGGTCCACCCCTGTGTTCTCCAGCTTGTCCCTCAGAAGTGCTGGCTGGATGGTGTTGAATGCACTGGAGAAATCAAAGAACATGATTCTCACATCTCACATTGCTCCCAGGCTTCTCCAGGTGAGAGAGGGCTCTGTGCTGGAGGAAGATGACGGCATCATCCACCCCGATGCCAGGCTGGTAGGCGAACTGAAGTGGGTCCATCGAAGGACCCACCAGGGGGCGGAGATGGGCAAGGACCAGCCGCTCCAGGGTCTTCATCAGGTGGGATGTTAAAGCCACCGGCCTGTAGCTGCTGAGGTCCTTGGGGTGCGGAGTCTTAGGGACAGGTACCACGCAGGATGTCTTCCACAGCTGTGGCACCTTCCCCAGCTTCAGGCTCAGGTTAAAGATGTGCTGAACAACCCCGCACAGCTGGTCTGCGCAGGACTTCAGGAGCCTGGAGCTGATGCCGTCTGGACCCGCCGCCTTCCTTGCCTTGGTCTTCCGGAGCTGGTTTCTCACCTGGGTTGTTGTGAGGGTCAGGTTGGAGCAGGGGGGCTGTGTGCTGGTGGGTGTGGGAGGGTGGGTTGAGCTGATGAGCTGAGCAGTGGGGAGTGGCATCAAGAGTAGGCTTTTTAAGGAGAGGTTTTATCACAGCTACTTTAAAAGACCGTGGTACATAGCCTGTTAATAAAGACAGATTGATCATGTAAAGAAGTGCTAATAACAGGTAAAACTTCTTTAAGCAGCCTAGTTGGGATGGGATCTAGAAGGCAGGTTGACGGCTTTGACGAAGAAATCATTGAAGTCAGCCGGTTAAGATCAATCAGAGAGAAGCCTGATCTAAACATACATCACCAACACGCCTACGCTCCAACGATCTGCCAGCTTCAAACATGTCAGAGCGGACATATTTATCAAGATTACTCAACTTAGTTATCAAGATGGTGTAGTGGCTTGGTGAGCTGGTGCACATTGGTTTGTTTGTAAATTCAGTTTTCTGCCATGGTACACAGAGCTCTTTCAGCAGAAGAGCTCATGAAAATCCTGGAAACAACCCCAGTGGATTTATTTCCCACTTTTCTTGTGCTATCTGTGGAACTATTGGACGTTCTGGTCGAAGGTGCCCTCACCTTTCTTCATGTACTGTAGTTAAATGTTGAAGAGCAGGGAAACATTCCAGTGCACTTGTGTGTCTCCACTGGTGCATTCATTATTGCAACAAACTGAATGAACCCCAACTAGGGAAGTAGTGCTAATAGTAATGCTTTTCTTCATCTTCTATTTTATGCTTCACAAAGACGTGGCAATGTGAGTAGATACCAGACTATGTGCTGCAGCTGGCAAGCTTCCCAGTCTTCAGAACAAGTTGCAACATAGAACTTTCCAGAAAAAATGAAAGGAGGAAGAATCTGTTTTTACAGATTGATGATCTTACAGTGATCCTGCAGCACTGTTCTCCAGACCTAGAACCATTTTTCATCAACTGTAAACTTTTCTCCTGGCCTCGTGAGCTTGTTTGATTTATTTTGGTCTGTGTTTACATTCTACTGTAGTCCAACATGCAGTAGAATGTAAAAATGATCAGTTTATTAAATGCATGACCAGTGAGGAGAATATTTTTGATCATTGTTACACTACAATCAACAGTTCCTATCATGCTGTGTCCTGCACTGGGCCACTCTGACTGCTTCATAATCTGCCTGGTTCCTGCAAACAGGCAGAAATTAAAGCTGTGTAAACCTGCTGTGAGGATATCAAAGCAGTGAACAATGAAGCTATGGGGGATCTTCGGGTGTGCTTGGACTGTACTGAGTAGGATGTTTTCAGGATTGCTACCAACATTTTGGATGAGTAGACAGAGAGTGTGAAGTCTGACATCAGCTTCAGCTGTATACCAACACACACCAAAGCAAGTTAGAACAATGACAAGCTCTGGTTCACAGCCAAACTCAGACAGTTAAGGTTTCAAAAGGAAGAGGAGTTTAGGAGTGGGGACATGGGCAGGTTTAGAGAGACAATGTACAGGTTTAACAAGGTGGTGAGAGAAGTTAAACAGCTATACTCTGAGAAATTCAACACCAGACTCTGCTTCTGTCTGGAGAGGACTCAGAAAGGAGGGATCACAAACTGTAAACCTGAAGTCCCCTCCTCCATTAACAACTTGTGTCTGGCCAATGAACTGAATGAGTTCTACTATCATTTTGAAAGACAATGGTACAGTCCTGACATCATCCCATTTCCTATTTTTAAGAGGATGAACCCCTGCACAGCAGATGACCTGACTCTGTCTATTCTTCTGTCGTGAAGCACTGTGCTGATCAGCTGACTGGTGTTCACAGACATCTTTAACACTCGTAAATACGGCTTTGTGTAGGATCACTTCTAATTCTGGTTCTATCCGCACTGAGGGAGCTGTCCGTGATATTCAGTTTATCCCAATATCTATCTAAACCTCAACAGGTCAAACTTCTTACAGATGAGCCGATGAAAGTGGAAACTGTACAAACAAAGACTAAAAAAACATAGAGAGAGGGGAGAGCACTCATTGTCATCTGTCAAAAAGGATTAATAGTGAACGGAATAGTGAATCAAGTCAATGACAATGCTCATGCAGCTTACGCTACTGTGGATGAAGGATACCCTTTGTGTGTGTTCGCTCCCCTGGATTGCAGAAATGCACGGATGCACCATTGATAATGTAAAGCAAAGGCTACATGACTGAATCAAACCTTTCTTTGCTTCCATATAACACGACTGAAAAGCTACAAAATCAAGAAGATATTTTGTAACCAACATGAGGCTTGGCAATTGAACAGGTTCTTATCCAGAAATTATAGACCACATTTAAACTACAAGGAGGGTGGTTAGTTAATCCTTTGGATGGTATCATGTTTAGTGTTTTATTGTTTTAATAACTGTACCCAAACCGGCCCATTTGAATATGTTATTATCAAGTGTTAGATGGTATATGTGTGGTACAAAGGTTTAGGTGGAAAAATGGATTTATTATGTAACTCGTAATGAAAACTTGCTGGCAATGGGGCGCTGGTGGAGCTGTTTGTGGGGGTTCAGTGGAGTGACCAGGGAGAAGATTGAATCCAGGTGTCCAGGTGGATTGAGTGGTGAGAGGTTTGCAGGTTAGCGGCTAGAGGCTGGGCGGTGGAGGTGCTGGGGCAGCTGGCTGGAGACACTGAAGACAAAAGGAGAAGACACTTAACAAAAGCACACAAGGTAATAACAAGTCTTGGTCTATAAGCGAAGGTTGGCCAACAATACCACAGGACGAGTGGAAACAATCTGGCAGCTTGCAGGAGGATGAGCAGGGTTATGAAGCTGTCGGTGATGAGGGAGTGAAACTCAGGTGTTGTCGCCGAGGACCCCAGCACCTGGAAACCGCGCCCCCCAGCCTCTGAAACAAAGCCTGAACACAAAACAGCACCACCAAAGAAAAACACACAAATACAAAAGAAGAAATACCAAAGCCAAAAACACCAGAGTTTAAATTACCAGAAACATGAAAACAAAACTAGAAATAGGGCAAAACCCAGAACCATGACAGGAACACTCTTTAGATGCATTTATAAAGATTAAAAAAAAACCTCTAGTAAATATTATGAAGACCAAAGGCCTCATATAGACCTATTTGATCTATTCTATTATTCGATTGAGCAGTGTTAGTGACTGTCAACCTGCATCATCAGCGCCACATGGACCCATATATGAAAATCGATTGGATTGGGTCTGATTATCTTTGAGTCTGTTCTGGATGAGGTCTTAATGTTCTCAAGTTCCTTTTGCATAGGGTCTCTTTTTGAAACAAATTATTTAAGCAAATAATTAATTAAAAAATGCACACATGTCAGATTCTGTAAAATTTTGTGTGGGTCAGTTTCCAATCAGGTCAAAATGTTGGACTTGTGAAGATCTCTAGTCTGTATTACACTGACTGACATCTATCTAATGTTCTGTCTCCCAAATACTGCAGAGATGGTTAAAAAAAAGCCAGTGATCCATTCCAGCGATCATGAGGAGCATGTCCAGGTATTATGTGTCATTTTCTTCATTGAATAGGAGAATTACCTACTTCAACATGAAAAAGTTATCAAAAAACATATTTCCGTAAAACTAGAGAAGACAATTCAAACCAGAGAAAACAATCCAAACAAAAACATCGATATTGGACAATTCTGTAAAACCCCAGGTTACATTCAACATTTTTAAAATATATGCTTTTTTACAGTTAGAGAAAGTTTATGGCAATTAAACTATGATTAAGGTAAGGGTTAGGTAATGTAAACACTTGGTTATGGCTAGGGAAAGATTGTGGTTCTGTGATCTGTGACCGGGTAGCCCCATCAACCACGCCAACCTCTGCACCCAAAAGGTGGAGGGCACATATAAAATGTGTTGTAATTCCTACACCGTTCACATAATTTGGATGTAAACACCCTTAAATTAAAGCTGAGAGTCTGCACTTAAAGTACATCTTGATTGTTTAACTTCAAATCCATTGTGGTGGTGTACAGAAAAAATGAAATGAAATGAAATGAAAAATTTTGCCAATGTCCAAATACTTATGGACCTGACTATTGGCATAGCAGTGCTTTATTAGTATTTGGTCATAGATCAAAGTGTTGGGTAAATTGAAATTTGCTGGTGGAACTAAATGAAAAGTCAAAGAATAACCACAATGACTACAATTCATCATGAAGTGCAGATGAAAGCCTGTACTAAATTTTATGGCAATACATCCAATTATTACTGAGATATTTCTGTCTGGATCAAAGTGGTAAATCAACTAACACTGACATTCAAAGAAAAACATGGCTAATGTTAAAAGTAGATTTGAAATTCTAAACACTACAGCATAGTTAATAATGATTGTAATTATTTGATTTGTAGAAAATATGCAAAAAATACAATTTATGTCTGTAAGCTACTGTGCTATTTTGCATTAGCATTAGAATATACTAAGGAGAAAAATAATGCTGCTCAATTTATATTTTTTTCAGTGTGAATGTCTTTAAGCTGAAATTCTGTTCTGATGGTGTTACTATAGGAAAAATCAGGGGCTCACCAAGATCATACAGAATCATTTTTTGGCAGCCATGGATGTTGATTTATTATATTTTTTTCATTGAAATCTCTTGCTTTAGATCAGACAGACCAACATTTATACTTTTGGGCAATCTAAAAGTGTTATGGGCAAGTACTTAGGTACTACTTAAGGTAGTACTTAAAAGATAGATAATTACAGAGCTGATATTCAAAATGGACACATAAAATAAAAATAACTAAAAATAAAGTCACCAGTTTGGTATTGTAAGTGCCGCTATCTAACATCTGTGTTTATCAGACACTCTACAGTGTTAAGTCCGATCCCTCCGTCTTGGCTTATTAATAAAAGGCAGCAGTGTCTCTTCAGAACAGGGAGATGAGGGACCTGTGGGACAAAACAAGGCTGCAAAGTCCAGAGGCAGAAAACAATAACATGACTAATCCTGTAGGATACAACCCACACCCCTGTTACATACCCTGTGTCTCAGACAAACACACCTACACAGCAAACAAACATGAGCTGTTTCTTTCCCTGGAGATAATAGTGCATCACTAGTACAGCTCTGCAGCCTGACCTCACATGCTTTCCACTATACACAGTGTGTGTGTGTGTGTGTGTGTGTGTGTGTGCGTGCGCGCGTGTGTGGATCTACTCTGATGATCGTCGAATTTCTGCTCAGTCTTTTTACGGAAGTTTTGTCTTCCAGTAAAACATGTCAGATGGAGTGCTGCTGTATGGCTGTATGGTGTCTTTAAAAAAAAAAAAACATTAATAATGATCAACACTGATGAATCAACGATTACAGTCAAAGAATTACTCCTTTGGAAGGTTAGAGGAAATGTAAACAGAAAAGCAAGTCTCAGTTTGTGCCAACCAACTCTTTAACCCTGACTATATATTAATTTCCATAGTAACATTATATGGTAATATTGTAACCAAGTGGCAACCTCTGGAGCTGAAAAACGAAGATAACGCAGAAGTGCAAAAAGCTGCAATTCCTCGAATGAACACTAGGGGCAGGCTCCAAAAGGGAGTCAATTACATTTCACCCTAAAATGTCCAACTTTACAGCAGAAGACAACATGTTTACAGCCTGGTACAAAAAATGGTTTTGGTTTCCTCAGGTGATTTTCTACTTCATGACAACTGCACAGGGGGAGTGAACACACTCATTTATAATCTGAAATTGTGCATAATGAAGAGCGACATCACTTTGATTGACAGCTGCCTGCTGGCTGTCGGCTCCAAACAACTCATTCAGTCACTGAACTTCGCCTGTGTTTGTGCTGTTTTTGCCTTTCAGATATTTTTTCATGTAAATACTGGATAAATAACTCGGCTTGCTGAGCGGTTAATTGTACTAACAGACTGTCCAAAAGTCTGCCCATTTTTTCGTTTACAAGTAAGTAGCCAGTTAATGAATTAGCATTGGGCTCCAGCTAGCTGCCATCGCTGTGTGGTGTCTCTGTCCGTAATGTCTGCGCTGTTTTCTGGGTGAGTTTGTCCTGGTATTTGTGGAGCTGCTTGTTGGCTGTGTTTCTCTCGGGTGTCCAGGACGAGTTTCTCCGGGGGGAGACGGCGGAGGTTGATCTAAGCTAACGATGCTAACGGGAGCGTCTGGTAGCCTCAGTTATTAAAGCTGCTGAAATCAAAATGTAATAACAAGTGTTATAATTTATGGTGTTAATACTTTAGAATAAAAGGCGTCTGTGTGAGGTTGGAAAATAAAAACCCTCCATGTTTGTTAACTAACGCTATGCAATCTTAAACTGAACTGTGTGCAAATAAAATAAAGTTTTTGTAACTTCAAAATATTATCGTCTCATTTCTGAATGTTTCCAGAAATAACATTAACCCAGATGTTGTTATTGGCTGAGCTGGAACTGGTTATTGAAGCTAAACAGTAACATAAAATTTGACGGTCCACAAACTCAAACATTATTTTTCATATTTATAGAAATTATAGAAATTTTAAGTTTATTATACTCCAGAAACCGACTGACTGTGATGTTGACATATAACGTTACACCAGCTTATTAAAGTACAGTAACCGGTGCAGAAGCCAGCCAGTACCTCCAGGTTAGCCAGCTAGCTTGGTGAGTATGTTTCATCAAACAGGCTTCATTCAGCTCCACCCTCGCTCCACCTCTTTGTCCATATTTGGATTAGCTAGCGTAAGGCGACGTCACCACTGCCAAGATGGCAGCGCGCTACAATGGGCTTTAAAATTGCTCTTCAGAAATCTACGGGTGATGTCATGGAGGCTACGTCCATGTCCAATACAGTCTATGATTGTAACACACTGTTCTGTGAAGTCTGTTTGTTTATGTTTTGATTATAATATTGTCAAATTGTTACATAGAAAATTGCTTTTAATTTATATAATGAAAGCAGGAAAACCAGTGTGTGTTCAAAACAGAGGAGAAAAGAAGCAGTATGCACAGAGTAGCTGTCTGCTTGTTACATCCGCTGCATTTTAGGTGACAGCAAATCATGGTGTTTGTTGTGGAAGGAGGAGGAGGGCCAGCCCAACAATGCACCTCCTGTCAAAGCAAGTCAAGTTTTAATAAAAGCTTTGCAGGGGTGTGCACCTGCAACGGCCAGGGTGACAAAATATTTTGTTCTATACAAAAAGTCCAAAAGGAGTTTCCAAAAACATAATTTGTCAGACTGTCAAAAACTGGGTGAATCACAACATTGGTTCATTCTATGTCAAAAAATGTGCTCACTTACTCCAAATAAATGGGAAAATATAAGCTTAGAGGAGAGTTAGTTGAACTAGTTAGCTCTATAGACTCTGAAAATTTTAACTGATACAACTCTGATTCCAAAAATTTGGGATTCTATGTAAAACATAAATAAGAACCGAATGCAATCATTTGCAAAAAAAAAAAAAAAACCTGTTTGTTTAATGAAGTGTTCTCACTTTAACTGTGATTAACTTTATGAGCTAACATTGCTAGGAAGCAAATACTTGTGAGCTGGTGCTTCAGAACACCACTAATGAAACCCTGAGACACTGTAATGTTCAAATGCAAAGATTTCAAAACATACAACACATTGACAACTTAGTGATTCCTGGAGTATTACTTACTGGAAAATGTATGCACTTAGGGTGGTGTCAGAGAAAATGCCATGCCTTGCCATCAATATAACAAGACTAAGACTGTGTGCACAGCCTGTGAAATGAAAGCAGCACATCAACTGTATTTTAGCACTCAGAGCCAAAACACACAATCACTGTTGTTACACAAATTAAATGGAAGAAAATACATTTGAGGAATAAAAATATGTTTCAGGTCACATTTACGTGTGTATAGCGCAAGCTGTTCTGCAGCCAGTGTAGACAGTTGGATTGGTTAAATTAGGAGCATATCTGTTCCATCAGATTAGCTTGAGAAGGACGACTGAAAAACACTGCTGAAACGCCATCTGTGTAGAATCACCGTAAGAGTCGACTGCCATGCTCTCAGAGGCCACACAGAGGCACAGCAGTGCTTTCAGCTAATTACTAACATCAGCGCACTAAAATGCCTGCATCAACAGTTTAACATTTGTTAATAGGACTAAGTACAGCTGAGGTTGAAGTCTGGGGATTTGTGGCAATCCATCCAATAGTTGTTGAAATATTTCCGTCTTGACCAACGTGGCCACCAATGTTTCCTTTTTAAAAGCAATGAGTGACATTGTATAGTCGAGCACCCATAGGGAAGGCTAATCAAAAAATAATTGAATAAATAAAAATAAAAACAACATAATGTGTGTGTGTAATGAATATAATGAATTGGTATTCATGTGTGTAGATATTTTTTCCGTATTACTCTCAGTTTTTGGTTGTACTATTATTATTACTATTACTACTATGATGTAGTAGTGTTTATTTTATGGTCAATATATGTGTAAATACTGACCCCTCAGGACTGTGTGTGGGTATTGTATAGCCTGTTATAATTTGTAGCAGAGCAGTGTTTTGCATTTTGCTGCTTTTTATGTCTACATCTGACAGACAAAAGTAGCCTACATCACTAGTACTCACGAAAGCAAGCGCAATGAAACGCATTTTTTTTATATTGTAGAGAGGAAGAATTTTAAAAATGTTATCGCTGGATGTTAAAAAACATTGAACATAATTTCAATTTTCTGTAAGCTCACGTCTTTCTAACTTCACACCCCCATATTTTTTTGATTTTCAAACTTGGAGTTGGGTCTGACATCACTAAAAGACTTCACAGAGCTCCCTCTGGAGACACAGAAGGCTTCATACAAGTTTTTTCCACATACTCTTATTTTATTTTATATCATATGTAAAATCTTATTAACAACAATTGGAAAGTTTATGGTTTGGGAGAACATGCGTCTTGATGACCCAACTTCAATAATAATTAAAATGGCAAGTCCTAAGGGTAAATGTTTAGCCAAATACGTTCCATCAAAAGGACAATGGAAAGTAGTAGCTCACCTGGTAGAGCGTCTATCATGTATCAAGGCTGAATCCTGACTGCAGCTCACTCTCTCTGTGTGTCTCCTGCCTTTCGTGTCACTCTCCAGCTGTCATCATGCTAAAGAAAAAATCTGAAAAAACAGGACAACAGAAAAGGCCACAAGTTGTATTTCTGAATGACGTAAGAATGGAAGAGAATCAGTGAATCTTAATCTCCTATATCATGTGCATCAGTAAAAAAAATGGTAGCATTACCATGGACCAACAAAATTATGGTCAAGATATAGTTGAAGGGGTTGTTCATCCAAATTACATGAAAACACATTCTATCTTAATTTTCCTAGAAGCAACATCCACCTTCCTCATTAGGATCCATAGACCAGGGACTATTTCTTTGGCATAAAGTAGGTCTAATAAAAACAATTCAACCTGTGTTATATGGATTACCTAGAGTAATTGGGGACTAGAAAAACACATTGCTGTTTATTTTTATTTTATGTATGATGTTTTGAAATGTATTTTCAATTAACTCTATTATATTGGGGTGGGGGCAGGAATTTGAGAGACAGGCACCTCAAAACCTGAACCAAAAAGTAACCAGAACTATAGGTTATATACCAATAGCAGAAAGCTGAAAATCACATAGGGAGTGATGCTTATAGTCACCTTATGTTACACAGCTGTAAACAGAAGTCGGTGTTTAGTATAAGTCACATTTGGTTCCTGTGGAATCATCTTTTTTATATGCTTTACCTTTTTTCTTACTAGTTCCTGCCAATTTTAAGTCCAAGCCCTAATGACCTGAACCTCACAGATAAAATCTGAAACCAAGACTTGTCAGTGATTTCAGATATATAACGAGTATATACTCCACAATAGTTAGGACACAAGAAAGAGTTATTAAAGAGCAGGAGAGCCACAGTGTCCACACTTTACTGTTGCTGCATTTTCCAAATGCAGTCCACTGAGCAGCCAATGAGGGTTGTTATGACAACACGCCTGTTATTGAACACTTTAGAGAAAGGTCACGGTATGAATGTCTCTCAGCAGAACAGCACACAGTGTTCTTTTCACTCCACTGCTACACTAAGTGTGATGTACCCAGGCTAAATACAATATGATGACAGCATTAGCGTGTGTGCTCTGTCTGCTTTCTTGTCTTTGAACTGTGTGAAGATCTGAATCTGGCAATAAAAAACATGCCCCATAAACAAATCACTTTGTAACATCAAGACATTTAATTAAATGCATAATGTGGTGTTAATATAGAATGTCTGCTGGAAGCATGGGTGTCAAACTCGTTAATTCTTCTTCTTCTGCAGTGAGCTGCTCAGGCATCCACTCCAGTCCTGTGTATTGTAAATCTGAGTAGAATGCAGTGTGACACAAAGAGAGTCTCACATGGTAAAAACAGCGAGGGGCAGGGACTGAGAGATGTTAGATGTGTTCCTCCTGCTGTCAGATGCATGTACAGGCAGCTCACAGCCCCTCTACTGTCATCCTGATACTCCCCTGGTGGTCTGCGCTGCAGAGCCTCAGACAGGCCTCAGAGCTGTAAGTAAGCACACAGTAAATGGCCAGACTGCAGCAGAAGTCCCAAGTGACCGTCTGAAAATGAATTGAGTGGCCACCTGTCAGATGGACTCAGACTAGTCTGGCTATACAGTCCTGTGCTGGCCTGGATGGCTGCACCACTTCTCTACTAATACAGACTTGCTGTTTACTGAAGTGAAGTGAAGTCAATTTATTATTATTATTATTATTATTATGACTTTTAATTACTTTTCTTATATTTAAGTGCTAAAACAAAGAAAAAGACAAACTCAATGACCTTTAATATTACAATATGCAAAGATTTTTATTACTCTCGGGAATAAGACTGCCTTGGATTCTTTTTATTACTTTTCTTCAGTTAAAAGTCAGTTTAAAAAGTCTGTGTGCTTTAATAATTCCAGAAATAGAGATTGCAGATTGAGAATAATTCATTGCACAGATTAGGTGCCATGACAACAAATGCTCAGTCACCATTTGTAGCAACATTTCGGAAGTCCGAGAAGAGCTTTTTATGCTGACAAAGATGTGCACCCTTGTATGGGTTTAGATGGTCAGAATTATAACTTCATACTAAGCCCATTTAATGCCTTATAGGTGAACAGAATTGAATGAGTTATCTATATCTTATCGATATCAATATCTTGTCAAGATGGGGAAAATGGCCAGACATTCAATACTTGATTCCCTCAAAAAAGTCTTTGGGCCAACCGTACTGTTGGTATCAGTACTTTTGACAGAACAGGATAATTGTGTATCACCTGCATAGAAATGAAAAGTTCTACTGTGTCTTATTATGTGACCATTGGAAGGCACATGAAAAAAAGTTAAGAATAAGACCCAGAACTGATCCATGAGGTCCGCTGCAAGTAGTTTTTAAGAGAAATTTAAGCTATCAAGTTTTACAGAAAAACAGAAAGATATTATTTAAACCACTCAAAAGCCAGACCAGTGAGTCAATATTGAGTCAAATGAAACTGATTTTATGATCCACAGAACAGAATCATAGAATACAATACAGTAAAGCTTTGCTGACCATACAGCCATTAACTCCAATTCAAATGTCCCCTGAAAACTGATTTTTAGGGTTAAAGGGAATGTTCTGATCCAGTGTGCCGTGGCTCAGTAGTGTGCCATCAGAGGTGCCAAGCTGTAGTATGCTATATGAAACACAGGATATGACTATTCTGAAGTTTTAATGATGTCTTTTTATCATTGCATTAAATTAGAAAAATTAAACAAATCTTAACTTTTGATAGACATTGTATCACAATGAAAACTACCAGAAACTGTGAATACACAGAATGTGTGTTTTTGTCTCTCAGCAGTTCATGTGTTGTCCCTGGCTCACTGTTTTTCTGTATAAGTCTAAAGGGCTGTATGCCCAGAGGAGAAAGCTGCAGTCCACACAAGGTTTGGTTCTGCAGCAACAGACTATAGAGGAGCAGGTGATTTATCCCACCTGTCAGCACAGCAGATGCTCTAGCAGCACAATCCAGTGTTTCAGCTCCAGCAGATGCCTCCTTTCATATATGGTGACTCACGGACTAAAGCCAGAAGGCTCAATGACAATTATATCCAGCCCAATCAATACTGGCTCACAACAGGAAAGAGCTCTAATGTGCTTCCACCTAGTTCTGCATGTCTTATTGCGCTTGTGTGTTTTAAGCATGGACATGGCATATGTGTTCAAACATTCCTGTGCTATATCTGACATCTAACTGAACAGGCGTTTATTAGTCCTACCAGTCGTTGTTAATATTCAGCCTGTTTCTCATTCACTTCGGTTGAAGCCTGCATGACTTACAAATTCAAGAACACATTTCCTATTTTGGTGTGATGGCTGTTATCTTGGTCTAGGCTGATGACAGATGAACAGACAGAATCACACTTTTTCTGACATGGAAACCAATTTGGAACTTAGTCTCAATGCCTCATTGTCAATTTATAGATTACGGCCAAGCTTAGAGGATAAGGTCGGTAGTATTCTTTTTTTTTTTTAGTTTTTAACAAATCCCATAAAAAGATTAAAATAAACAATATATTAGTCTAGCATTTAATTTTTATTTAAATACTCAGTAATTTCCTAAAATAGCTGGCCACACTAGATTTTTGTCAAACATCACTTATTCAGAAGGAAATTGTGCATTTCTTGGGGAACTATTTTCAGCAGTGGACATTGAGTGTTCCAGTATCTGGGGCAGCAGGACAGTGTATGTGGAACTGAATTAAAATAAACTACAGTTTTTGTATTCATTGTAAAGAAGGAGCATGCAGTGCAACATTGTGGCTCATTAATGTGTTTTTAATGTTTTTGCACAGAGGAGTAAGAAATATCAGGCTTTGAATACACACCCAATACTTGTTAGTAGATAGACCAAATGTCATGTCCAGTTGTTCTTGATCTGCTACGGACACTACTGATATCCTATTACCCGACTGACACACACAGTGAATGCTAGAAAAATGAAAGATGTGTTCAGCCAGTTTCATCCATCATCTGGATCTCCCTCCACCAGTCTTTGGCCGAGTGTGAGCTGCCAAAACTAAGAGTATGCACTGTCAGAGTACTAGCTGTCACCATCATGCAGTTAATACATTGGTCATTTCCCCACAAATCTGCATGCACTTTACAGCAAGAGGAAAACTGATTCTAACACAGCAGAAGACAGAAACTCAAAACAATCACTACCTTTTCACATTCATTAAAAAAACAAAAAAAACATGGAATTATTTCAACATAAATACACAAACACCCATGCATAATATAATTAAACTACAAAAAGACAGAAATATGCTTATGCGTTCTTTTTGTTGATTTATAAAGCCACACATAAACCTGATTCTGTGTTAGAAATCGCCATCATTGAGTAAACAAGCACAAGAGCTTCATTTCCACTCTCAATAGTTCTAAAAAAGAACAAAACAACACTGGACTATATTTGACAGTGCCACAAGTTTCCAGCAGATCATTGCCTACTAAGTAGTATTGCGATAGAGGGAAACATGGCATGTGGAAGTGTCAAATTGTTATTCACAGCAAAGAGGGGTTTTCTCTTTTTGCAGAAACCAGACCAGTGGAATGCAAAACACGCTCAGGCAGAACATAAGTGAAAACACCATCAGAAGATCAATACATCAAGATTAGTTCTGTCTGAGAGATAGAAAAGAAAACTTCCTCACAGATACAGTATTTGTTAAAAAAAAAAAAAAAAAAAAAAAAGGACACACAAGAATCCAATATGCAAAAGTAATGTCAAAAGAAAGCCGTCTTATAGTGGTATCAGAGGCGAATATCTAAGACTAATGTTGGGGGGGTAACCATCAAATGTTGTGCAGAACCTCATCAGTCAGACCATCACAAAGATTGAATAAGGATACCGTAATGTCTAGTACCTCAGCCTAAGGTCAAGTTCTCTGTTTTTTCTGCATTTGCATTTCCATGTTTTATTTTTTTGCCATTAATCACATGTCCTCTCGTTTCAGACTCTGCACTTCCTGCCCTTGTGTGTCTCCCATCCCTGATTACCTGCTCCGCCCTAATGTGCTGCACCTGTGTCTCATTATCCCCTCCCCTGTGTGCATTTATTCTCTTTCTCCACTTCCTGAAGGGGGTGAATTACCAGATGGCGGGAACACAGACATACAGGACGACAATGAGGCGACTTTTTTCTTTTTTGATGATTGGGTGGGTTGTAGACTCTGATTGGTCAATCAAATCTGGCAACATTGTGTCAAATCACTACAGTGTACTTTCCGTCCATCTACTTCATTTTCAGATGTTTTCAGTGTTAATCCATAGATATTTCATCTAGTGGTCAGCCAGAATTCATTGGACCTTAGCCATATACTATCACTTTTAAATGTCTATATTTAGCACTGAATCCACTGACAGTGACTGTACCCCCCCCAATTTCTCAATTTTTGTATTTATCCAGCTCAGTACAAGCACATGTCTCCTTGTACAACAAGGGAAGGTTAGAGCTCTCCTGTATAACCACACACAGACAGACAGCTTATTGCATATGCGTAGTAGATAATGAAGGTATAAATGGCAATTGTGGCAAAGTTAAAAATGCTTTTCTGGCCCAAAAAAACAAAAGTAAAAGCAGAAGAAAATAAAACGTTACCGGTCCTAAAAAAAAAACAAAAAATGAAAAACGAAACCAAAAATAACAACTTTTTTAGCCATTTGTGTTACCCACCTTCAGCCAGAGCTGATTAAGAATTAAAACATGTTCTTATTCTGAATAGGCTAAGCCTTTTGGGAGAGCCACAATAATTGCATGTGCCTTTGTAATAAAAGTAATGTTGATACCGCTGTTCTAGGCATTGGGGTTAACAGGAAATAGAGTGGCATGATAAAGCAGAATTGTGCTTTCTTGATGGACCATTCAACTTTCTCGTCACAGGAGTTGCAATACAGGATGGAACGAAGCCATGTTTAAACAAACGGCCCTGGCATTGGCAGTCTATTGTACACCTGGATATCTCCTCCTCCCCTGCCATTTGCATGACAGCCCACATTCCTCTTGTGCCAAAGATCAGGCCAAAGAGGAGGGAGACTCTCCCAGTGGGGGAGCTCATCTGATTGTTGCACCTGAAATGACAGATGGCATCATAATGGAAAGCCATCTATCTCGTGCTGCTGATCGATACATGTAATAAGAGCCTCCTCACTTTCCTCTCACAGGTTTCCTCGTGCTGGGAGCTGCCTCTGATCGATGACTCTTCGGTATGTTACAGTATGTAATGGTCTCTGTAGAAACAGGACCGTTGTTGCTGTGTGAAGCGTAGTTACTGCAGAGCTGCAGCACTGATATGGACTGAAGAGGAGTTCACCTTACATTCCTGGTTGAATGGCATTAAATGTAAACACTTTTTCACTACAGCTTTGAGTAATTGGTAGAAAAAATAGAGTAGAAAGCTCTCTCAGCCTCTGTGATTGAGTGACAGCTAGTATTGATTTGATGATGGCTGAAAATCCCAAGGCTTGAGGTATATCAACACTTGAACCTCACAGATCGGGTTGGGTTTTTTTTTGTAGAAGCTAATACCTATGGATTGCCTGGGGAGTCAAGAGCTTCAAATATATACAGCTCATTAAGTACACATATACTGCAGTATAGCTAGAAGGGATGATGATACAACCAGCAACCTCAAACCTTTCTGTAAGGTTCTACTGTGAAAATTCCTCCACACTACCATCTCACTGCCACATTTTATACATGAAGAGCATTTTAATATGAGCAAAATCAGCAATCAATCCAAATGTCTGGTCTGGGCCATCCTCCTCATTGGATTGGATTGGCTGCGGAGAGCATGTGTTTCATGAGGGCAGTCATTTGTCCGAGCTCTTACTGAAGAAGAAAAGGCTGTTTTCCTTCAGTGTTGAAGTGAAGGTCATCCAATGCAAAGGTCTCTGTGGAAGCCAGTAGGAAATGATTATTCTTCATTAAACTGTTGATGCCATTTATACTGAGCCACTTAATGCATCTTCAGATAGCAGACTGAAACACAAACTAATGATTAAAATCTCTGGAGGTTTGAGATGCATTCTAGCCAGATATTGAAAAGGTGTAAATGTATTATTTGAAACTGTAGGGACCAGTTGTTTTAGGAAATAATTGAGCCTTCTTAGAAATGGAGCTATGTATTTGTTTCAGCAGAAAACAGTGGGCTTCCACTGACAGCATTGGGAAGTCATATAGTATTGGGACAAACGAACATGTTGCTAGATTTGGTCTTTTAATGGAATTTTTTGACCATGAGAAAAATGCTCAATAACATTGGTGTTCAACTTCAAGGAAACAGCCAACTCTTATATCTCTGATCTCAGAGTCTCTTGCCTTCCAAAGGAGTTCACAATTAAAAAGTATTACCATGTAACAATATGATAACACAATAGATAAGATATTCACTGCGATGGATTACCTAGCAACCCTGCGAGCAAGATGTGGCTGGAGCAATGTACTATTAACGTCCTCTACTGGTCTCATAACATCTGCTTTACGCATCAAATTATGCAGTATTAATGTACAAACATAAGACCAGGGCCATATTGCCGTGATGTCACAAAACAACATTGTGTGTATTATATACAGTGTATTATAATAGGCAGACAGTCATCACACCCCACTGTGAATCTGTCTGTCATAACATCATTTACATTGCTGACACCTCTTTTTTATGTTATTTACCTTTCCACAATGTAGCTGATTGGTCAATTACTTACTAAACCCTGACCATACATTTAGATTCTGTGTACTAAAAAAAAGGAGAGATTTCAAGGTATTTTGATCTCCACTCCATCCTACCAATGAAATGGCATTGCTTCTGTAATTCATGACTCCCTCCTCGTTGTGTACACTGTACATTGTGTGCGTTTCTTCTCCCACATTTCCTCCATGGGTTTGAGCAAACCATATATTTATGAATATATTCTTAATATACTGTAATTTTTAATGTATTGAAAACCAATCCAACTCATGGTATACCAGCATAAATCCTGTCCACCCACCCAAGCTCATTTTAGTTCACAAAATGCAACCCAACATATGTTAGTAGTGTTGCAACTTATTTTATGACTAGTGCAACATTGGCATTACCTAATTTGTTTGTAGAGAAGGTTCAAGTCTCTTGAAGAGGGTTTTATAATATGGTAAAATGAATGGAAAACAAAGGCTGCCAGAGAAAGCAAAAATATGGAATAAAATCTATGCATTATATGCTTTGGAAGGTGTTGGGTAAGTACTGTAAAGTGCTGATAAAACATTGGTTTGTTGTGTTGTTAAAAAATGCAAAAGCGATTTTCATGTTAACCTCATATTGTAACGGGGAGTGGGGTTGGACTCAACAGCAACACACACACAGGAGAGCTGAGAATGTCGGTAAAGACTTTTATTTGCATTTGAGTCAAGGTAGCAGGAGCAGAACAGGAACAGAGCTGTGGCCGTGGTGAATTCCAGGTAAATCCAAACAGGCAGGGATGGCAACAGAGAATTAAAGTGGGAAGAAGGTGCTGGAGAGTCAATGAGTGAAGTGGTGAGGCTTATATAGAGTCCTGATTAGTTGGTGGCTGCAGCTGGGAACACAGGTGACTAGATGAGGTGGAAGTGGTTGGCAGGCCAGGTAAGGCAGAGGCGGGGTGAGTGGAAAGGTACTGGGGTGAAAACTATGGCAGGTGAGAAGTGACAACTATGACAGACAGGACTAAGACAAGACACAGACACTGAACTCAGACATGACAGGATTAAGAAAAGACCGACAGAGCTGAGAGAACTACGACATGAACAGGACTCAGACATGAACAAGACAGAAATGTGACTGGCAGAATTGAGGCAGATAGGAACTAAAACATGGCAGAACAGAAACTAAGGCTGAACAGACATGTGATAGGCAGAACTGTGACAGAACCAAGACAGAACTAACAGAACTGAGACAGAAAGGCAGAGTTGAGATAAGGCAGAACTCAACTAAGGCGCAGAGACTGAACACAGAGAGACTGACCACAGACAGAGAGACTGACCACAGGCAGAGACTAAACACAGACAGAGACTGAACACAGACAGAGACTGAACACAGACAGAGAGACTGACCACAGACAGAGAGACTGACCACAGGCAGAGACTAAACACAGACAGAGACTAAACACAGACAGAGAGACTGAACACAGACAGAGACTAAACACAGACAGAGACTGACCACAGACAGAGAGACTGACCACAGACAGAGACTAAACACAGACAGAGACTAAACACAGACAGGGAGACTGACCACAGACAGAGACTAAACACAGACAGGGAGACTGACCACAGACAGAGACTAAACACAGACAGAGACTGACCACAGACAGAGAGACTGACCACAGACAGAGACTAAACACAGACAGGGAGACTGACCACAGACAGAGACTGACCACAGACAGAGACTAAACACAGACAAAGAGACTGACCACAGACAGAGACTGACCACAGACAGAGACTAAATACAGACAGAGAGACTGACCACAGACAGAGAGACTGGGCTTAGACATGGTAGGAAATGTGACAGGCTGAACAAAAACTAAGGCTGAACAGAGGCAGAACTAAACTAAGGCTGAAAGACAGAACTATGACGTCGACTACGACTATGTCTATGAAGAACTGAAATGTGGCTGACAGAGTTGTGACACATATAGTTACCCAAAACATTATAATACTGAACAAAATGGATTATTTGTGCTTTGCTAAATATTGCAAAGAGACTTGCATTAAGGAGCCTCTGCATTGAGTAGCCATAAGGCCACAGGCCATCTTTCATTAATCCTATAAGCTTACAAGGTTTGTAAGCTTATTTCTTTACAAAATCCAATCCTGCATCTGCTTTTCATCTTCACTCATCCATTTAGCAGGTACAACCCTCTCACAGCCTGTCCCTCTAATGCTTTGTTCTTTTTCCTTTCATCTGTTTCTCCTCCAGCTTTGGACCAAATCTCCCTGCCTTCATTTATTCCCATCACACACAGCAGGTGGATGAGTCACACCACAATGACCTTTTCACTAGATAATGGTCAATGAGAGGCAGAGGTTGTGAAGCTCTGCTTCCTGCAGTCAGGCCTTGATCAGGACCACAGTTTGATAGGTGGCTACCTGCAAACAAATGACTGAGAGCCAAAACATCTTGTGTTCTCTCTCTTCTCTGTGTCTGTGTGTGCCATGACTTGAAGGCTATTAACTCATTAAATAAACCAACCTCAGAGAATGTGTTCTTTATGTGTCCTTGTTTTGTAGCAAATCATCCCTGTGGAACCCCTCATCAACTCCTTCTGTGTCCTGCGCTGCTCAGACAATGGAAAGGAAGCAGAATATGTTCATATGTTGAAATTCTATATCATGTTTTCAACTTGTATTATTCCCAACTTTTTCTCCAAAAACCCGCATCTGATACTTCACTTAGAATTTAAATGTCATGAACACTGTCACAAAATGACACACACACACGGCATGTTTCATGTCATATTTCTCCCTGGTTCTAATATGTGATCTGTATCTGTATATTGACTTCTAATCAGGCGTCTTTGCATTTATGCATTTGCACCTAGTAATAAATTGTCCCAATGTCTCAATCCTGCCTGAACTTTGATCCGATCTTAATAGATGTTTTTGGTTTGTTTGTTTCATTAAGAATGTGTATTAACTGTACAAATACAATTTAAAACAGGCTGAGATCTGGTCACAATGTGGAGGTCCAGAGCAATCAGATCACATTCAGATTACAAAGTTTTCTGCATGCATTTACGTCCTACAAAGAGGAGCAACAGCATCAATTAGTTCAAAGCACACTTTCAAGTGACAAAGTCACCAAGGGCTGTGGGAATTATGTCAGGAGCAAAGGGGACACCAGGTGACATGAGGGAGGAGGGCGTCGGGGTAGATGGATGGTTCAGCAAAGCATGAGACTTTAGCACAGGAGATTGCTGTTTGTTTTCCTTTTCCTAAATGTCTTTTTTAAATTATTATTATTTTCTTACCAATGTAAGAATGAACATAATTTTCTAATTTCTCTAAGTGTTAATTATTGGAACCATGATGACAAAGAAACCCAAACCTTAACCCTAGCCATTTGCTGCGAGCACTTCCTAAACCTAAAGCCAGCCACCAGGGGACAATCAAGATGTATTGGCTCCTCAGTTGGGGACCTGTAATGCCACTGCACATGCACCCTGCCACAGCAGCCTGTGCAGAAATTAAATGTTGCAGCTCTGGTCCAGTTGTTTGGTAGTATTTTGATTTCAAGTTAGGTCATGTTAAGCAACAACAAATCATATGCAAGGAATGTGCTGGTGCAAAGCAACAATACTCTCTAGTTCAACCACCTGAAAAAACACCACAAACTGTGGTACAATTGATGCATTAAGGCCGAGAAGACAAGGCAAGGAAAGACAAGTTTATTTATATAACACATTTAAGATAAGATAAGATAAGATAAACCTTTATTCGTCCCACAGTGGGGAAATTTGCATTTCAGCAAAAAGACAATTCAAAGTGCTTTACACAAGACAACAAGAGCAAAGGAACACCTTATAAAACAAGACATTAAAAAGCAAAATGCAATGACAGGAGTTAAAATATAATAAGATATTAAAAAATATATGAATAAAAGATACAGTGCAGTTATGAACAATTAAAATAGTTAAAATAAGTTTGTTAAAATAATTTAATAAAAGGCAACTCGAACAGTTGAGTCCTCAGCCTTGATTTTGAAGAAGTGAGTGTTTCAGCAGACCTGCACTTTTCTGGGAGTTTGCTCCAAATAATGGAGCATAATAACTGACTCGGGGGACCTGAGACCTTTTTAAACCAGCAATAATATTTTGAAATCTGTTCTCTGACAAACTGAGCCAGTGTAAAGGCCTCAGAACTGGACTGATGAGATTTGTTTCTCAGTCTTAGTGAGGACTCTTGCAGCAGCGTTTTGACTCAAGTGCAGGTGGCTGATTGATTGTGTTTTAGTCTGAAATGTTCTACCAGTCAGTCGTGGCCAGTGCCTTGTACTTGTACTGGGGAAGCAGCATCAGAGCAGGAAACACCAACAGACTCAGCAAACTGATTAAAAAGGCTGGTTCAGTTATCGGCTGCAAACCTGACACTTTTTCAGGCTGTGTTGGAGAGGAGAACACTGGACAAACACACGACCACCCTCTCCACCAGCTGCTGGACAGACAGTGGAGCTCATTCTCCAGCAGACTGATTCAGCTCCGCTGTCACAAGGACAGATACAGGAAATCTTTCCTGCTGCAAGCCAGCTGTTTGACTCTGCAGCTCAGTCTGGCAGAGGAAAGACTGGACTCACAATGTTGTAGTTTACTTATTTGTTAGGGTTAGGGTTAGTTAGTTTCTGATCTGTTTGCACTAGATCTTGTCACTTTATGTTCTTTGCACAACATTTTGCATTAACTTGCACATCACATCTACCTCTACCTCAAAAGAATCAGTGCTTTTTTTAGATACTTGTTTGTTGCACTGTATGTTGTTTTGTGTCATGTAACCTCTGTTTCATGTGATATGTGTGTTTTGCCATGGCCTCCGCTTTCAGTTCATATTCAACATAATACCTCATTATCTCGATGAAATGTACTAGAACTAATGTATAAGTGACACAAAAAGGCAATTTCCTGTTTCGTGCGGTCATATATATACTTGGCCGGTGGATTTTTTCATCTACTACTCCCCTTGGGCAGTGAATCAAAAAGTTAAGTTTGGACACTGCCCACAGTGTGTCAAAGTGTTTTCCTGCAAACAGTATTGGAAACAGTCACTGCACATTTTTGCTAAAAAATGTCCAATGCTGATGAAAACAGCTGACAGAAGTTTGATGTCATGGAAAATGTGATGTGATAAATTTCAGAATTTTTGATGGTATTTTGAATTCTATCCCAAACTAAACTAATGCAGTCAATGGAAAAAGAGCATCATTAAAATTTTACAGTTTCCTTTAGCAGATGCTTTTATCCAAGGCAACATACATTCACATGCCGATGGCCCAAGGACGCTTCGGCGCATCGATCGAGCCACCAACCTTCCAACTGGTGGACAACCGCTCTACTTCCTGAGCTACAGCTGCCCCCGCTTTAAACATCAGTTTGTCACTTATGTAGCAAAGAATCTCTGTAAAAATAAGTTCATACATCTCTATGTTGCCTAGATGAAATACACAATTTCTCAGAATTTTGTTTGATTACTGACATTTTCAGAATAAGAGTCAGAATAAGCATTCTATTTTCCACTCAGGCATTGTGTTGTGTTGATTAGACAGACAATGTCAAAGATATATTTAATTTAAGATGTTTTAAATAATTACGATACGGGCAGTTCTACTGATGGACCTCGTGGATTTGTCATTTTTCTCCCCTCTCCCTCTTTTTACTCCTTTTCTTCTTCCTCATCCTACCCTTCCTCTTCCTCAGGTATTCATAGGTTATCCATAGGTTCATTTATCTTGTGCACGGTTAGAGACTTCCTTAAAACAGTACTTTTACTTTGGTGTATTTTACAAATGTGTTGCAGTTTCTGTCACCCTTCACAAGCATAGAATTTGTCGGTGCATTCTATAGACATAAATTATGTACATCACACTACATACTATTCAGTACATGGGAGTGCAGTATGCGTTTGTCATTATGCAAGTGCATTTGTCTGCCTTTACATACATGACCGGCTGTCATGGCAGCCCTGGTGGCTGTCTTAGTGTGAAGCCTCGACTTGCTGCTGCACAGCAGCTATAATTTTGATCTGAATTGCTGATTAAAGAAGCATGGAAAGACAAATTGTTTTCTCACAAAATGTCAAACTAAACGATATCAACTCCACTTAAATAAACCCAGTGACACGCATTTTCAAAGTGCACTATATAAAAATTTATTTTGAGTCATCGCCTTGTGTGATATCTGCCAACAGAACATGGGGGTGATACATCAGTTCCTGCACAGGGCTGAGCATTGATTTCAACACTGTTAATGAATGTTAACGCCAATACTACTTGCCTTTGGTTGAGTCTGAGTTCGATAATTCCTCCTCACTATGTCCACAGTTCTTTCAGGCTTAGATTAATGGCAGAAGTGAATCCAAAATCCTGCTTCTGTATGGTGAATGTGCCGTTGTGCATAAGAGCCAGGTTAACTTTGACTCAGAGAGTCTCTGTCATACAGCCACAGCAGTGAGCTGTAATTGCCAGGCTGGGTAGCTGATTCAGATGGAAATGGCATGTTCATGATGGCGTTCATGTGTCGGTTCGCTACTGGTGGATGAACAAAATGAACCAAGTTACTTCTCATCAGTAGTCAGTCAAGCTATACTATACACTATACTGAAGTGTAAAGGGTTAAATAATGTGTGTCTCAAATGATGACCAGTAAGCAGATGTTTCCTGATAAAACAGGAGAAATAACGAGACAGCGACGCTTAGGTTCTTCTCAATTCAGCCTCACTCAACAGAATCCATTTAATAATACCTGTTATTTTCTTTGACTCTGTATCTCATTCGTTGTCTTTTCTCCATGTCAATCAACATGTTATTTAAAGTCACAATACAACCTCTTTTCACATTCACACCAATAATCACATTCCCATTTGTTTTCATCATAAACCAAAATAATAGTGAAAAAAAAGATTAGTGTAGCTTTTCCTGGGTTTCTTACAACATGTCCACCAAGCTATGCCATGAATTTGATGCCAGCAACATGTTTCAAACAAGTAGAGACAGGGACAACAAAAAAAGTTGTGGAATGCTAAAAAAAATGCCTGTTGGGAACATTTCACAGGTAAACGGGTTAAATGAAAACAGGTGATAGTATCATGATTGGGTATCCTTGAAAGGCTCATGCACAAGCAAGAATGGGGTGATGTTCACCACTTTGTTGTCATGGTGTTAAGTTGTTTATATAGATATTTCCTGTTTTATTTTGATAGAGTATCTCCCTATGCCTGTTACTTTACTTCCGGTCCCATGTGTTGTTTCCCACCCTTAGGATTAATTAGTTAATAATTTTCCCTTTTTTTCCTTTCTTTTCCTTTTGGAGAGATTTGTAGTGTTGCCTTGCAGTGCTGCAATGACAGGGAAACTTACTTTACAATGCACCTCAGACTGTTTGTCATCGTCTGGCTTGAATCCGAAATACCTCCACTTTGCTGAATGTGAACCTTTTTTGTGCATGAGCTCAGGTGGGTGATTCTCGCCACTACCACTGGGGTTTTCATCCATTTCACTCTCCTTACCGCAGACATTCCCCGCCGTAATTCTCACTCACTCTTTCCTCACTCAACTGCAACCGGCAGCAGGCAGCAGCAGGAGCAGGCTCACCTGTTGTAAAGACACTTTACCATTGGTTGAGAGAGGAGACAGCGGTGGTGCTACGTTTGGGGGCATTTGTTTATAATGCAGCCCATGAAATAAAATGCTTAAGAATTGTCCGTGTTTAGAAATGTGATCATGTACATGTGTGAATCGAGATCGCGATCTTTTAAAGATTATTTGTGCAGTACTACCACCCAGTGTATTAAATTACTTTTCACTAAGAAAATATTATGATAACTTATAATGAGATTCAAGAGACCATATCAGCTGACCCACCATGTCATTCTTGTGTTTGATGAGCATGGGTAACAAGCTGTGAAAAGATTTATGACACAGTTTATCGTCAGTTACATCATAATCAGTCTTTCCTGGGAGGATATTTGTTGTGCACAAGAGTGGACAAGACTCAAAGTATCAGAAAGCTGTAAATGTAGCCTGATACTGTTATCAGGAGTGTAAATGAGGTGGAGAGGGTGTGCTGATAGGCTCCAACGTTCCTCCACAGCAAGTCCAGCGAGGAGGGTGTTACAACCCCTGCCTCTCTGCCTGCAGTGGTTCAGTTGGCCTCTTCCTGCTGGATCTTGCACCCAGGGAGGGTGCAGGCCTCCATCATGACTTCAACTACCAGCCTGGTCTCATTTGTTCTCTCTTTCTCCTCCTAGGCTCCACATCTCCAGGTTTGGGGTTTGGTTTGACCTTTTTGTGGCTTCAACACTAACTACATTGGTGTTTTGCTGTGTCCTGGGGCAAACAGCAGAGACTGAATTGGTTTGTCTTGTACAAGGGTAGACTGGTTTGTCATTGGGCCATAGTCGTCAGTATAGCATTAGCCTCAAATTTGTTTGTTTGCAAACACATTTGTTTATAGAAATAAAAGTAAAAACTGGTGCATTTAATTGGTGACTATGGTTAGTTGGTAGTTGATAAAAGCCATGCATCCCCTTTGTAGGCCGAAGTGATTGATCTCAGCAGGAGCAAGCTGAGATCTAGGACATAGGAGATAGCAGTTAGTTGGTAAGTGTTTTTGATTAGGACTTGTTGTCCGGTGGTTGTCAGGCTTTGTTGGTACAGTGCACTTCCTGGTTTCACTCTCCGAGTTTCAATAGGTGGGACATTCCCTCTATTGTTACCTGGCTGAAAATCTGAAAGGGGCGGGTTCAGCTGTAATACTTCCTGGTATTTAAACGCACATGCTACGTTGTAGTATCAGCAGAAGCATCAGCCTCTTGTGTCAGCCCTCACTGTGTGAAGACCGAACTCAGTAAAGACCTGTGAGTCTGCCCGTGTGAGTCCGAATTGGGTAAAGACCTGCGAGTCTACCTGTGCAAGTCCACCGAGCAAGGAGACAGACTGATAGTCTAGTCTTTTCCTACTATCTATACACATAGCCTGCCTCACCCACCATGTGCTACAATATCATCCCTGTTATCCGAGGCTTTCGGGAAAAAATGCATCTGCTACAGAAAATGCAACCTGTAAACCTCTGCTACCTCACAAAAGCCTCCATAACTGGTGCCTCCTTCAACCATAGTCTATGGAATTGCCAGTCAGCTGTGAACCAAACAGAATTAATCCAAACACTGGTTAATTCTTCAGATATTCAGGTAGTAGCCCTGACTCTCTCTGCCAAACAACAACTCTTCATTTGAATACCATGCAATCAGTGTCACTGCACCAGTTAAGCTAATTGTTGTTGTCATATCCCAACCTCCAGGGTGTCAACTGGGTAACTTTGTAGTCAAACTGGACATGTTACTCTCAGTCATTCAGGACTATGACACACTGCTTGTTGTCATGAGAGATATGAACATCCACAGACAAAGCCCAAGCAACTGAGCAAGTACTATCAGATCAAGATCTGTGGCACATCAGACACTCGGAAAGTGTTCTCTGCTTTTAACTCACCCCTCCACCCACCTCCTCCTCCACTTTCCACTCTAATCACTGCAGATATATTTGCCTAATTTTTCACAGACAAAGACTCTGCAATCAGTAACCAGTTAGCTGTGCCTGTGCACCCACCAGCTAATAGTGTCACACTCTCCTCATTCTCCCCTCTGACTGAGGAGTCTCCAAACTATTTCTGGACTCTCATTCCACTACCTGTCCACTGAACCCGATAGCATCCAACCTCTTACAAACATTTCCCCATCACTTATCCCTGCAGAAACGCACATCATCAACGCCTCACTTGCTACGGGTGTGTTCCCAGCTGCAGCAAGTTTGAGTCACTCCACTACTCAAAAAACCTACACTTGACCCAGCCCAGGTTGAAAAATACAGACCACTTTTGCTCCTGCCCTACCTGTCTAAAATACTTGAGCAAACTGTCTTCAGCCAAGTCTCTGCTTTCCTCTCAGACAACAACCTGTATGACCCGAATCAGTCTGGTTTTAAACAGGGTCACTTTACCGAGACTGCACTCCTATCTGTAACAGAATCACTGTGTTCTGCTAGAGATGCTGTACAGTCTTCAGCTTTTTTGCTGTTAGATCTGTCAGCTGCCTTTGACACGGTTAACCACCAAATCCTCCTCTCCACACTCACTGAGCTTGGCATCTCAGGATCTGCCCTCAACCAGGGAGATATTTCAGAGTTTCTTGGAGGGGAGAATTGTCTGAACCACACAGCCTATCCACAGGGGTTCCTCAAGGGTCAGTACCCTGTCCCCTCCTCTTCTCAATATACACAACCTCACTTGGTGCAATAATCCACTCCTATGGTTTCTCATACCATTGCTATGCTGATGATACCCAGCTCCTCCTGTCATTCCCCCTGGAGCACCACATGGTCTCTGCCCGGATCTCATCATGCCTTGCAGATATCTCGGCATGGATGAAAAAACACCACCTTCAACTCAACCTTTCCGAGACTGAGCTTCTTGTCATCCCAGTCAGTCCCTCTATACAAATAAAAAATCAACATCCAGCTTGAATCAACCCAAGTCCACCAGAAACTTGGGTGTCATAATTGATGACCAACTAACCTTCAAGGCTCATGTGGCCTCTGTTGCTCAGTCATGTCAAGTCACCCTATACAACATCAGGAAGATCAAGCCCTTCCTGTCTGTACATGCAGCACAACTCCTGGTGCAGACTCTCGTAATATCACGCATCAACTATTGCAACTCCTTACTGGCAGACCTCCCCACATGTATGGTCAAACCTCTGCAGATGATCCAGAATGCAGCAGCACATCTAGTTTTCAACCAGCCAAAACCAGCACATGTCACACCACTGTTCAGATCGCTCCACTGGCTTCCAGTTGTTGCCCGTATCAAATTCAAAACTCTTACACTAAAAACAGCTCCCTCCTACCTGAATTCCCTCCCCCTCACTACGCTTAGCCAACAAAAGGCGCCTGATACAACCACCTCAAAAGGGCCCGAGGTCAATAGCCAGAGTCTTCTCCTCTGTTTGTCTCTGGTTCCCCAGTGGTGGGACAAGTTACCAAACTCTGTTCAATCTGCAGAGTCCCTCTCAGTCTTTAAGAAAAAACTAAAGACCCAGCTCTTCACTGAAAAGCTTTGCACTTGACAAACTGCAAAAAAAAAAATAATAATAAAAACCCCTCCTCACTGCCTGTAGGCATCATCATCATCATCGTCATCTTGAACTTTGTTTTATGGCACTTATCCAGGTTGTTTTCTCCTGACTAGATCCTTGCTTGTGTTGTATCTACTCTCCGGTGTACCTCGCTTTGGATAAAAGCCTCTGGTCTGCTAAATGAAATTGTAGAATTGTAGATTAACCAGTTTGTTGTTTTTACTTGTGTGTGGTGGAAAGAGTAGTGGGGTGAAGACAGTGGCTTATTACAACATTACTTCCGGTAGAATAAGTACATAATTACCCACCACCATTATCCATCAAAATACTAGGGCTGAGACTAGTCAGAAAGTGAATGGAATTAGGAGCTGGGGAGCTTGGACTCTGTTGTGGTCATTTTTGATTTCACCATTGTACATGTCCAGTGCATGCATTTTTGTTATTATCTTGTGGATTTATAATCTTAAACATACTATGGCTGAAAGTGTAAAATCTGTGCCTTTTATATGGTCTTGTGTGTTAACTTGGTTTAAGCCTGGCATGCCTCAAGATGGCTAGATTTTGTGCAGAAGAGGAGACAAGAGAGGGAAGAAGTTGCATTAGTAGGATGCATTGATGGGTTATTAATGGATACAGGTGGTGGAGAAAGAGAAGGAGAGTTTTGTTCAGTGCATCATGGGAAGTCCACCGGCAGCCTAGGCCTTTCGCAGCATAACTAAGGGATGGCACAGGGCTCACCTGGACCAACTCTAACTATAAGCTTTGTCAAAGAGGAAGGTTTTAAGCCTAGTCTTAAATGTGGAAAGGGTGTCTGCCTCCTGAACCCAGACTGGGATCTGATTCCACAGGAGAGGAGCTTGATAACTGAAGGCTCTGGCTCCAAATCTACTTTTGGAGACTCTGGGAACCAAAAGAAACCCTGCATTCTGGGAGCGTAGTGCTCTATTGGGAAGATAGGGTACAATGAGCTCTAGAAGATATGATGGTGCTTGATCATTAAGAGCTTTATACGTTAGCAGAAGGATTTTAAATTCAATTCTGGATTTGACAGGGAGCCAGTGCTAAGAACCCAAAATGGGTGAAATATGATTTCTTTTTCTTGTTCTTGTCAATACACGTGCAGCAGCATTCTGGATCAACTGGAGAGTTTTTAACGACTTATTGGTGCAGCCTGGTAATAGAGAATTGCAATAGTCCAGCCTAGAAGTAACAAATGCACTGACTAGTTTTTCTGCATCTTTTGGGGACAGGATATGCCTGAGGTGAAAAAAAGGCAGTCCAAGAAATTTGCTTTATAAGCGCATTAACGGATATATCCTCATCAAAGATAATTCCTAGATTCCTTACAGTAGTGCTGGAGACCAAAGCAATGCCATCGAGAGTACTGATATCTTTAGAAAATGCACATCAGAGGTGCTTGGGGCCAAGTACAATAACTTCAGTTTTGTCTGAGTTTAACAGGAGGAAATTGCAGGTCATCCAGGTTTTTTACTTAGTTGAGGCATGCCTGAAGTTATTGAAGAGATTGGTTGGTTTCATCCGGCTTAATTGACAGATATAAGTGGGTATCGTCTGCATAGCAATGAAAGTTAATGGAGTGCTTCCTGATAATGTTCCCTAGGGGAAGCATATATAAGGTGAACAGGATTGGTTCAAGCACAGAGCCTTGTGGAACATCATAATTAACCTTAGAGTGTATTGAAGATTCATCGTTGACATGTACAAACTGAGATCAGTCTGATAAATAGGACCTAAACCAGCTTAGCGCAGTTCCTTTAATGCCAATTAAATTTGTCCAGTCCCTGCAACAGGATTTGATGATCAACGGTGTCAAATGCGGCACTAAGATCTAACGAGACAAGTACAGAGACAAGTCCTCTGTCAGATGCAATAAGAGGATCATTTGTTACTTTCACCAGAGCTGTTTCTGTGCTATGATGAACTCTAAATCCTGATTGAAAGTCCTCAAATAGACTATACATCAATATCCAAAGCTTGTTCTTTAGTAATTTTTGGAAGGACTGGTATCAGTCATACTGGGCCTTTTCTGTCTTGTCTTCTGTCTTCTGAAAGATTTTTATCCAAAAAAATGGTTTGATTTTTTTTTTTTTTTTTTTCATCAGCAATTTGCTCTCATTCCTGATCACTGGAATAGATCTGGATTTTCAAGATATTTTGCTAGTAATTTTCTTCTACCCTTTAATGAAATATGTTTCTCAATTTGAATAATGAATATTCCACCTTATAGAATTCATGGAGTTGGAACTAAAGCTCACACATTTCTATTAATGATAGAAATGATAGATTAATGATACACTGTTTTTCCTGTCAATGACCAGGCAACATATATTACTAATATGAGAATGAATATAGAATCAGCAGGTGGTGTTAGGATTAACTTTAGTAAGGGCCGATCCAATCATTTCCTCCAATCACTTCTAAAAGCAATAGACCATTTTCAATGGAGAGGCAACTTTTGCAGAGTACTCTAAGGACAAAACTGGCTACTCAGCAAATCACCGGCAGTCATAATTACAATGGATAAACTAACATAAGCTTCACTTTATGCAGATGAGCCAATCAAGGGTGACAAGTCTTTACATCCTTCTTTGCCTTTTCTGTGGGACCTTAGGCCTCAGCTATATGCCAGAATGATCACAAAAGTAGAGTACAGAATACCAACATATATCACAAAAGCACTTAATTTACATATGATATATCACTCTTTTTGCAAACCCGCATAATGATTAGAGTTTCAACTTACCCTATTTAATGGTCCAATTTCACAGTTCTCTCACTTAGCATAAAGAGTTGTCATCACCCCGTATATCACTAGCAGATATTTTAGTGTTGAAAGAGTTTTTCTGTCAAACCCAACTCATTCATTAATCTATCAATTGTCAATCTTAAAATCTCAAAACAAGTTAAGAGGAAATACACAGAAGGATAAATTTACTAACATCACTGTTGGGAAGTAAAGCAGCTGACAAGATAACAATAGTATCAAAAATAAAGTACCTCTTTTAGTGGTCCCAATACAACCACTCAATATACTAACCTTTTACAACTACTTTCTAATTGATCAATTAAAAATCAAAAATCAACTATCAAATGAAAATGCTCATAAAACTCTGGATAGATATTGTAAAAGTCAGTAGCTATTCTGAAAGATTGGCTTTATAAATGTATCCACCAGACATATTGTGCCAGAACTGGGTGAGCAATCATGCAGCAATACAATGTATTTTTCTTCAGACAGACATTATCACCTCTCTGTGTCCAGCAGTGCAGTCAGAAAACTGATGTATTGATCACATTGTGGACCATTGTCGTGCATAGTCTCTCAGGGATACTGCACCAACAATAGACAACTGGCAATGGTTAAAGTAATGATCAGTAAGATTTTTAAACCATTTCAATAAAGGTGCATTTGCTACTTTATGTTTCCAATTGATTTAACAAACCTTATTTTATCCAGTAGCCTGACGATGAGAGTGTTTCTTGGAACACAACCTGAATAGGATAGTATGTTTGTCCTGAAAGGAGAAGAATTATCAAGGTTTGTCAAATGTGCCTAAAAATAGGAAAACCCACAACATCTTACCATTAACAGTTTAAAAAAGGCAAAATCTTCATTGAGCACAGTTCATTCTTGACCTTATACTAGTTTATCTACTTTTGCCAGGGCTTTTAACTGCATCTCGTCCTATTTCTGGAGTGATTATTATTACTGATTATTATTATTTTCTGAACTCTGTAACATTATGCAGTATGCAAGTTGTGTGGGGTCTGGCCCCTGGCACCTCTCAAAGCATGTGTCATTGTTTACAACTTCAATGAGAATGTGAAGCAGAATTATCTTTCTGTTCATGGAAATAGGAGGAAAAAGTACCATGAGAGTAAACAGCAGGAACAACAATAAGCTAAACTTGTATTCTCTGGTGTCAGCAAATAACGTAATGTTAAGTTGATTTGCTTGCTTGCAGTGCATCCCTCTCTAGTCTGTCTGTCTTGCTAACCTGTCCTAACCTATCCAGAGGGTTGTACTACGAAGCGAGGTAACTGGCTTATCAGGGTAAGTTCAGGAGTAACGTGGAGTAACGAGTAGCGAGCACTTCATGTATTCCATCAGTGATGCTGAACATCCAAACAAGAATACTGTGTTCTGTGCAGTACGCAAGGTAGTACTTGTTCTCACTATACTGCTGGATGCATCTGTAGTATTCCCTTGCCATTTAAGTGTTCACAAGATCAAAGGGGCAGGTAATTCACAATATAAAAATACTTAGTCTGTTTTTAATATGCAAGGCAAGTTCTATATACAGAATATGGCTAGGTGTATGGCTAGGCTAGGCTAGGTGCCCTGGGTTGGTGCATGACTCACGCATCTTTCGGGAATCCACACAAATCTCGATGAGATCATTTCTTTCTATCATTCTTGCATCCACGCCTTTGTGACAGACTACCCCTGTCTGTGATACCTGATGACCCCCTGTCCTGACCCACAAACAAGGGAACAAATAAAATACAATAGGGCCCATAGTAACACAAGGGTCAGGATAGGGATGACATTTGGGGTCATCAGATCACGCTTTGCTTGTCTGTAAGGCTTGCGGGTGCGTTCAGAGCGGGCATGTCAGGTGGTAGCAGCATGTGTGGTGCTCCATAACATCGCCACCATTAGAAGAGAAAGAGCACCATGCCAGCTGCTGATGCCGCCAGACATAGTGGACCCAATGACCTCGGATCACCCAACAGGAAGAGCCATCAGAGAGGCCATCACAAATCAATTCTTCCAATAATAAAAGACACAAAATTATTGTTCTGAGTCATGCATGTATTTATTGGTATTCTTCATTTCCTAAACATTAATAGAAAAAAGTTGGTATGAGTTGTATCAAATGGTAGAGACATATTGAACAAAAGGATGGACAGTGTATAGCAATACATTTTTTCTCATGTTCCAGTTTTTCTATTTCCAATTTCAGTTTTTTTTATTTGCAGCATTTTCTTTTTGCAATCAAGTTCTAGCATACACGTATAGAGCGATCGCACATTGTCAGATCCAGGCTGCACAGCAAAACACACTGAGAGAACAAACATGGCATGCATGATTCGGTATCATTAGTGTCACATATTGTCAGTATGAATAATCATTTTAATAGCAAAGGAAAAGCTAAAATTTGTGAATTTTCAGGAAACTACAATGCAGCAACACTTTAATCGAGAGCTGGATAGACCAACCTATAAACAAGTAAAATGAAGCAACAATAAGCCTTTTTATATATTTTTGATCATTTAAAGACTAAGGAAATATAATTATTATTAGTCATTTTATATTTATCTGACTTTCCATTTAATTTAATTGATTAAGTTATAACTGCTTTTTATATTATGAATCAATTCACTGATTGTGAAATTAGGAAACGTAAAGTGAATCCGAAGTAAATTTTAATCAAAGTTCTCATTAGTACAAAAGGAAGCAGTGGTCGCAGAAATCCTGCTCATACTGTACATAGAATACTGCTTCTCTGTGGATGAGGAGTGCAATGTAAGTCAGCATTCTAACAAGGCTTGATCCAACCTAAAGCTCTGTGTGCAGCAAATAAAGATTCAGAGGTTTCTGGGTGCTGATGCTCAGATATAAAACGCTCAAAGCATTAAAGAGATAAATTACGGGTTTAGAAGAAGAGCATCTCAAGATAACTGTCAGCATTTGGAAGCTAATCCTCCTTCAGTAGGAAGGAAAACATCAGCTAATCAATAGTGAGCTGAGTTTTTCATCTTATTCTAGAAGAATCCATTGTGGTAGATGACTGTAAGTCACAGCCACCCTAGCAAGTGTATTGATATATGGACTGGATTTACTTTCTGTGTTCGTTCTTCGTCACTGCAGTGACTGCATACTCAGTTAGATTTTATTTGGATGCTTAATTGTGTTCCGATCTGTTAATAACTGAACGTCAGATGATAATTTTATGTGAGAAATAGTCATTTGAGGGCATGGCAACCTCTTCTAAACAACTACAGCACAGATTGCCATTATATCTGGTACAGTTTTATGCTTTGGAATTTCAAAGGATGCTTTTTAAAATAATTTATTAATAATAATAAATAAAATATAAGTAATACTTGATGAACTCCTGTAATGTTACTATCAGGTTAAAATTTACCTTGACCAAAAGCATGGTCTGAGATTTATGATTTTAATAAAAATTTTCCATGAATATACATGACCCTAAGAATGTCTTTGGTGACCCTATGAACAGTAGTGTAGTCTATTGAAACGGGTGGGGGGTTCCTGTCTTTATGGTTTACCAGCAGAGATCTTATAGTGATTGTGATAAGTGCTGACTCCTTGTGACTTAAAGACTCTGGTTGGATGTTCTGACAGTACAGCCATGTGAGGGAGTCCCACAGAGATGCCTTTGGTGGTCCCTGTTGAGTTAAGGCCTCAGTATCATTCTAGCAAATTGCTTATTGCAGTCTAATAGCGTCTGAAACCTCAGTGAAACAGAATCAGGAGCAAACTAGTCTAGTTCAGGCGGGGACATGAGAGTCATGAAGCAGAAGAGGAACAAGAGGGAGGTCTGGCATCAGTCAGCACCCACCTCTGGAGGACTGGCAGGATCAGCCCTGGGGTGCCAGGAGCCAAACCCAGCAAGAAAACCACCCTGTAACCGCATTCCCTGTCATCAAACTGGACTCCATTGGTCTCGGGGGCTGTTTCAGTCCTGATCCAGCTTTGTTCACTGGGAAGCTGCTGATCCAGTATCACCAAAATCAGTTAATGAAGTTATAAAGTTGTGTTTTTATACAAGATATAAAGTTGTGCTTTTTGTACAGTAATCAGTAAGGCATGAGCCCCAGAAACACTCTGCTGAAACAATGAGACTCACTGATAAACAGTAAAATTCAGTTCCTTATATCGCTACAGCCACTGTCGGTGTCATATGTCACTGAGGCCTTCATCATATAGAAGTGGGTATAATATCATCTAAGATAGGCTGGAAAAACAATACATGCTGGCCTTGATATATATTTTTTCCTCCTTATGTCCATCTGTAGCATCAAGTCTATAAAGACACACAAAAGACACAGAGTTGTTGTAGGGATATCAGGAGGCAGTGCAGCTGGGAGGAGGCCATGATGCAAGGGCGAATTATTCAGTCAGACATTAGGGGGGATGAAGATATCACATTATTTACTATTACTGTATTTAAGGTTTTGGTAAAAACCCACTATCAGCAAATGATTAATGTTGCTAATCTAGGAAATAAGGCTGTGCCTACACAGCATCCATTGTATTCTGCCACATCAGCATCAGCAGGTCAGCTCGGCTTCTTGTGGCCCAAAGTCTTCCTAGTGAGATTACTTGCATGCTGTGGCCAAACACAGGGGGAGGCAGCATGGGTTGTAAAAAATAAACTGTGGGACCTAGCATGGTTAGCATGCTAGTTACGTCTGTCACTGTCCTTTCAGTCATGACAATGAGCGTCCCTTGTTCTCTGCTGCTTGTATTATTTTACCATGCAGTCATAAAACAAAGATGTAAACAATCGATATTTCCTGAATGAGAGATCTGCCACATTGGCTGCCTTAAGTGTGTGGACTCATTCGTCCTCATTGTCCCTCTATTCACACACATTTTCACTTTCCCGAGCCGTTCAGTGTTGTTCTTTGCCTATCCACCAGATGCCTTCAGACTTCCCTTTCCATTTTCACTGTTTTTGCTGTCACTGTAATAAAGACATAAAATACTCCCAAATAAACATATATAAGAAAAACAAAGAATTGCCATTTGTGTTTTGACCAAGGAGTGTTGACAAATTAACTGTAGACCCACGCCTCAAAAGTCAACTGACACAGTGGAAGTCAGATCATCCAGCCACTCGTGTTCATCAACAACAGCAGTTTATACAGCATTATATATAGCATTATAACGTGTATGAGTGATGCTGAGATTTAAAATGACTGTGTTACACCCATGTAGAGATGCCAGTGATCAACTAGAGCACATTCAGAGGATACACTACCGGTAAAACAGCTGTTGTGTTCACTGTTGCTTGTACAAGTAGACTGGAGTTTAGTGTAGCAGTGTGTAATGTACTGGCATTAAACAAACTGCACTAAGCTGGCTTAAGTCCTATTTATCAGATCTCGGCTTGTAAGTGTTAACAATGACTCCTCCATGTTTACTTCAGGCAATATTATTAGGAAACACTCCATAAACTTTCACTGTTAAAAAACCTGGATGACCTGTAATTTTCTGTTGTTAAACGCTTTCTTTCTCTTTGTCGTTCTTTCACTTTCTGTCCTTTCACTCACACGTCAAACAAACTGGACAAGGAATGCCTCTTTTCACCTATGCGTCATTGCGAAAATCAGTCACATCCTGTCTCAAAAAAAAGCAGTAAAACCTGTCCTTATATTTGTTACTTCTAAGCTGGCAATTCTTTATTACCTATTACCTCAATAAGTATCTAAAGACTCTCTAGCTGATCCATAATGCTGCTGTACATGCATTGACAAGAAATAGGAGAATAGATCATATTTCTCCCGCATTAGTTTCCCTGCACTGACTCCCTGTCAAATCCAGAATAGATTTTTAAATCCCTCTTCTCACCTACAAAACCCTTAATGCAGCTTCATATCTTAACATGCCCATAGTACCCTATGATTACTCTCCAAAAGTAGACTGGGAGCCTTGAGCTATCAAGCTCCCTTCCTGTGGAACCTGATCCCAGTTCAGGAGGCAAACACCCTTTCCATATTTAAAAGGCTTAAAAATGTCCTCTTTGATAAAGCTTAAATTTACGACTGGCCCAGGTGAGCCCTGAGGCCATCCCTTAGTTATGCTGCTATAGGCCTAGACTGCTGGGGCATTTCCCACAATGCACTGAGCTTCTCTCTCCTCCTCTCCCTCTCTATCTGTATGTACAGTCAGGTCCATAAATATTTGAACATTGACACAATTTTCAGCATTTCGGCTCTGTACACCACCACAATGGATTTGAAATGAAACAAGCAAGATGTGCTGACTTTCAGCTTTAATTTGAGGGTATTAACATCCAAATAAGGTGAACAGTGTAGGAATTACAACACATTTTATATGTGCCCTGTGACCTTACTGTATTATTACCACTACCTTACATCCCTATGTGAATTTGTGGAACTTAGAACTTCCCTTTTCTCCTGTCCCCAACCCCGGTGTTTCTGCCAATTAAAAGGAAGTTTTTCCTCGCCACTATCATCAACTGTTTGTTCATGATAGGCATTGTTAGGTCTCTGTAAAAAAAAAAATAGAGTATGATCCAGACCTGCTCTTTATGAAAAGTGCCCTGAGATAACTTATGTTGTGATTTGGTGCTATATGAATAAATCTGAATTGAATTGAATCGAGTCAACACAGAATATTGAGGGAAACAAATTAGCTTCAGATCATCAGATGGCATGTCTGGTCAATTACAAATAACTCATTGCATGAATACTGCATATTCTGCATGCCTAATAACCGAGTGCACTAATGTGTTTCGCAATCCATTCACACAGTCTATTACACTTTAGCAATTAGTAAATGGTAGAATTTGTATCTACCATACAACCTCTTAGGCTTATTATTTATTTGAATTCATAATTTGAATTTGTTGGCCTTGATTACAGTTTTGATTAGGACTCATCAGCTCAAAGGGTTATGCAGACCCTAATAAAGAATTATCACAGATGTAACCTACTTAATGAGCCTAAAAGTGAACATCAGTTCCTCTGAGAATCACAGTTATTGAAATCCCACTAGGTCTGATATTTGATAAGGTTAAATGGTAGAAGGGGCAGTGTTTTGTTTCTGAGCTCTAATTGTCCCGCTCAGTTGTCACCTTGGCAGCAGATCTGTGTACTTTGTTTTGCAGCCTTTCTGAAGTGGCGGCCTGCTATCGGCTGCCTGCTCCAATAAGCACTCATTAATCTTCCTTACAGCATTCATTGAAGCTGCCACCACTGCACTCCTTTCATATCTCCAACAATATTTTCTCTTAACACAATATTACACTGGGTTTTGTATACCCCATTATCTCTTTGTTCTGTGTGTGTGGTCTTATGTACATTCATATTGAGAATGTTGATTTTGAGTAGGTTTTTAGATATTTTAGATGTCTACCAATACTTTATATTAATAATTCATCCAATAGAATTTAGTTGAATTGAAGCTGACATTTTCTCATTGTCTCATTTGATCCCATTCCTACAATGAAGAATCGTTCTTCAATCTATTCTAGAAGGAACAAGATGGCTTGACAGCTAAAGGTCTGGGGCAAGATGCATAAAACTCTGTGTATAAATATCTATATGCCTAAACATTCTTTTCGTCATACTTTTAAAGCCACTTGTGTGCCTGATTCCATTTTATAAATCTCAGTCATTGTGGAAACAGTTTCTCAAGCACAAGCTTCATTTTCACTCCCCAATTACCCATGAAAGGATGTAGAAATGCCTTTAAACATCCCTTTGCATATTAAAATTTGTGCCCCCTCCACCACTCACTAGACCTGTAAATGAGAAGAACAGCGAAGACGTGCAATTTAACCAATTGTGTTGCGTCAGCAAGCTCCTACAACAGCGTCAGAACAGCTGTCATCATGCACAACCACGGCTGCAACTATTTATGGAGACATGACCAATAATTCATCATACGAATCTGTAAACCATCATTACAATGTCATTTCAGTACGTCAGAAGGATGATCAATGATTGATACCATACAACTCATATTGAACCAGACTTGACAAAGAGCTCTGCATTTCAGGATCAAATGAAACAGTCATTAACAGGTAAATTATGGTGAATGAATATAAAAAGAAGGATAAAATTCATCATCATCATTCATCTCTCACCTTTTATTTTGTGCTCAACAAATGTGCATAGGTCTGGTCTAAAGCATGCATGAAGTGCTCACATTCTCACTGCATATTCTTCCATTATAAATATGTATATGTAAGTAATTTTATGTGTGGGAAATGCAAACACATGGTTTCTGTATGTACACATTGTTTATACATCTGGCCCCAGATTTGCCAGATTTGATTTATATATTCACAGCCCACAGAGAGTGAATGAATTCTCTCTGTGACTCTCTGACCCTTTTCCAGCACCACCCTCAGGCTATAGTTACTCCCTACCCACTGGGGCTTGACTTCCATGCAAATCCTAAAAATATGTTCTGATATGCATTGCCTCTATGGATGAATCTTAATTTTTTTGTTGGCCCGTGGTCTTTCCACTAGCAGCAGCCACACACCAATATCTCAGGTAACCTTACCAGAATTTAATAACTGTAAAGGTCAGATTAGAATAGTAATGTTTATTCAGGGGCTATCAACTCTTTAAATAAGGGTTACAATAATCCATGTTTTCTTCTTATCAACAAATCCTATATGCAGACGCAAACTGGCACTGAATGCATCCATACTATACTATCAAGTATTGTGTATGCAAAAACCTGCTGTTTCTTATTCTCTGTCATAGAACGTCATTGTTGTCCAAATAGCTACGCTGAAGCAGCCAGCCGCAGCACTTGAAAAACTTTTCTGAAAGTTTATAGCAGCTAACTGAAAATGAGTTGATGAGTTGAGATGAGTTTTAAGTTTGAATTTAAAGGCCCCAACAGAGTCAGACAGTTGGATATCAGTTGCCAGCTGACTTCTTTTTAACTCTGAGGACAGACAGGAGCCCTGTATTTTTCAGAGCAGAGAGCATGGGATGGAATATACACTTTAAGGAGCTCAGGCAGGTATGAAGGGGCCTGCCCAGCGGAACCCCCTAAAATCTGATCAGACATGGAAAAGGAGCCAATGAAGGGAAGCTGAAATTAGTGTAATATGGTCATATTTTCTAGCTTTACGATTCTGTTAAATCATCTTCTATTTAAGATTCTAGCTTTAGTATTTTGAATCATTCTGAACCTGTCAGTACCAGCATGTAGCCTGACAGCAATACGTTACAACAGTTAAATCTGGATGAAACAAAGGCGAGATTTAGGGTCTCTGCATCAGCCAAGGACGGACAAGACCTCATTTTAGCTGTGTTGCATAGGTGAAAAAAGGCTTGGGATTTCGTTTAAGTGCTGATCGAAAGAGTGGGTAGGATCAAACCTGACACCAAGATTCTTGGCTGTCAGAGATCACACAGTTGTTATTGTTACTTGATCAAACTGGTGTCTATGGGTCAATCACAATGATCTCAGTTTCATCAGAATTTAGGAGCAGCAAATTACATGACATCCAAATTTTTACACCAGACAAGCAGGTCTCTAATTTAACAATTTGGGTTTCTTCCTTTTTGAGTCGTGTTTGCATTACTGAGCTTCTTTTAAAAATGAAACTAAACATTTGTGAGGTCTTTTTAAAGATTGAGGTTTTCAAAATGGCTCCAACCTGAAAGTCACCGACAAGGAGGGAAGACAGAAAGTATTAAGAGATGGAAAAACACATTGATGCTTTCGCAATGTTACCCAGCAAAGTGTTGCATTGGCTAAGTGCACGTCCCTGGTAGATTTTTTTTTTAAATGTAATGGCGTGAGTGATTGAAGAGTGAAGATAAAACGATTGTCACAGTGATAACTTTGCTCATAATATTGGAAACCACTTCAGTGTTTTGATGTCTGATAAACCATCAAACTCAGGAATCTATTACTGAAAACATACTTTTTGATCATACGTCATAATGTACTTGGATTATGGTATGTATTTAGGGTGAATGTCTGTATCAACAAGATAAATAGTATCGATTATATTATGTAGAAACAGAAATAGTCTTTCACTTTCAACATTTATCCTGAATTGCACCCTAACCATAGATTCAGGTTGGCTGGATGGTGCACATTATTTTCACATATACTGCATGGCTCAGCTGTTGTTGGAGTACAGCAATGTTTATTTCCAAGGTTGATGACATAGTGACAACACAAATTTCCAAACCAGACCAAAACCAACAATGTGTTAGTGTGTCTCTCAGTACTCTCTAACTTCTCTTCCCAGTGTGGGGGAATTTAACAGTAATTTCCTTTAACAGCTGGTCACTGTAGTTTTCAGGAAACATTATCCAAACAGGAGGACATAATGCATTTATTGGGTACTATTTTAAGTGGCAAATTAATCCACATTTGGTTTTCTAGTGAGTATTTGGGGCAGCAGGGCAGTGCATGTGGGACTGAGTCAAAATAAACTTGTGTGTGTTTTCATGGTAATGAAGGAACATGTCACCCAGTGCAAAATTGCAGCTCCCTGATTTGTTTTGAGTTTTTGGATAACAAAGAAGCTCTATGGCACAGAAGAATAAGATGTATCAAGCTTTGGTTATGTACACAATACTTGCTGAGCCATTGCTGATTTGGCTCCGAACATGTGATTTGTTGACAACAAGAAAAGTACTGGAATGGGGGTGTGGTAGGACCCAATTGCAACGCATGGAAAAATGGAGATGTAGCAGCAGGCGAGGCAACACTAGAGAGTCTCTGGGCTTCAGGGAACACTGGAAATTACACGAGGAGTAGTTTCTTACGCTGGGAATATCCAAGGGAAATGCCAACAGCCACATAGAACAGGCAGACAAAAAAACAGTTGTTCAGGAGCAGAACAGAAACAGAGAGCTGTGGTGGCAACCAGGTTGATCCAAATGGACTGGGATGGCAACAGAGTACAGTCCAAAATGTTAGCTCGAAAGTCTGACATCAATGATGAGAAGACAATCTGGCACTAAGTGAATGTACTGGGGTGGCTTATATAGAGTCCTTTAATGTGTTTAATGTGTTTTTAACAGACCCCAGTGAGGCAATCAAAATCCAGTGTCCATCGTATAAACACTGGGTGGTTGTAGCTGAGGAGGTAGAGCGGTTGTCCACCAATTGAAAGGTCAGTGTCTTTGGGCAAGATACCCCAAATTGTCCCTGATGGCTGTTCCATCAGTATGTACGTTGCTTTGGAAAAAAGCAACTGCTAAATGAAATTGTAAAATGGAACTGCAAAATCTCTCTGTCAATGTTATGTCGGAATGACAGGGCAATTTAACTGTGGTTTGGTTCTGGCTCCGGTGAGTAGTGTACAAAGGCTCTCCCTCTGACATGTCTCTCCTTTGCTCACACTTGCTGTGCTGTATGAAGAGGGAACACTGTGTTCAATGAGAATGACAGGGTGAGTGAAAACAGTGGTTTTCTGGAGTGGCTTCTATTAGAGAGGGTCGTCCCTTCAAGCCAATTACTAAAGCCTTTTCTGAGCAATATCAACATCCTACATCTGAGCCTCCGAGCCCATTTCAGCTCATTTTGTGTACTTAAAAACAGAAAAAGAAATATGTATGTATAAATATATATATATATTAATGTGTAAGAAATATGCATATATGTACTTCAAAATTATTGCTTGTTCTCATGAAGCATAAAAACATTATTCTTATATGTCTCTGGTGGAGTATATTGCATACGATACCCATTTGGATGTTAGTAACAGTGTAATTAGTGGAATTATGAGTGTGTAAGGATTAGTGGTTAATTTACATTTCCATAGCCACACCTTAGTTTGAGAAAGGGGCATTATTACAGTTGTGGTGATTTTACAATTGTACAGGTTCCTCCATGAAACCACTGTCCCCAGGTGTTCCATAACAACTGCTTTCTGGATGAAGTTTGACGAACTGCATGTGTAGGCTGCCCCAGAGGATTACTGATACCCATAAATGTGGATCTTGATATGGAATCATAGTATTTCTACTAACTGGCTGTTTTTTTTTTAAATCCCTACTGAACTTTACTACCACCTGCTGGATTTTAAGATGTAAGGCATGTATTCTGCCAAGTGTATTGACCCAGTGATTCAGATCCGCTCCAAAATTGAAGGTGTTCATCCTTGACCAATGCTACACCTTTCCACCAAGGTTAATGAGAATCAGGCCAATCATCTTGATTTTTCATGAAAATCGGGCCAGTAGTTTTTGTCGTGCGCCATAACACTGCCAGTAGCCGGTAGTTTGGTTTTTTTCTCAAGTGCTCGATAACAACTGCTTTCTGGATGAAGTTTGAGCAACTACAGGTGTAGGCTACACCAGAGGATTACTGGAAACGATGAATGTGTATTGTGATGAGGAATCATCATATTTCTACTATAAGTTTTGCCACTACTGGACTTTACTTCCATTAATATGTATGGCATTTACTCTGCCAAGGCCAAATTTCTTATCTTGCAATGTTAATGAAAGACAAAAATAATTTGTGTGTCCACCCCATGATTTGAATCCACTCCAAAATTTAATGGGTTCTTTCTCGGCCAATGCTACACCCTTCCTAGGTTTTCATAATCCTGCTGAATGACAAACAAAAAAAAACAAACTAAACCAAAAATATGACCTCCTTGGCTAAAGTTATGATTTCCTATTTATGATGTTACAGTTAGGAAATAAAAGGAAAATAAAGAATGAAATAAAGAAATGTAGTCAACCATCAACCCCTACTGAGGTTTTAGTCACGTACAGTAGGCTGAACACCTGCAGACATGCAGCTCACTAATCTGTCCTCCCGCTCTGTGTGGATATGCATGTTAATACATCAAATAAATGTATGTATTTTCTCAGGTTTGTATGTTATTATATAAAGAATAACAAAGGCACTCAGGCCAAATCTATAAGGTATTCAGGGCTACATTTTGACTTTATCATATCTTTGTTATTGCAGCATCTTGTGTGCATGGTAATAATGTGTTTACTTAGCGAACAGCAGTGTGCTGAACAGCAGCAGAGAACCAGACCTCAGTAGGTGATGATGGTATACAGTGGAAGTGTGTCTGATTAGAATCACCTCAGGAGCTCACAACAGTGCATTGATGTGGAAGCTCTCCATCTGCTTTAATTACTTAACATAAGCTTTTCGAACTACTTGCTAAAGAATCATCTGTACTCTAGAAGCTTAGCACCTTCACAACGTGTACACACTTACTGGTGAAACTCACTACTGTCATGGCTCTTGATAAGAACTTGTTGTCTTTTAGGAAGGAAATCACCTGCAATCCAAGTTTTGCCGACAATTTCTACTGCACTTGAAGACTGTTTTTCAATTTGAATTTTTATATAGATTCCTCTTAAAATCTAGTGAAATATTTAAGCATTAGATAGTTGGATTTTGGTCTGAGTCCTGTCTGGTGGACTGGCAGCAAATGGGTTTGATCATATGTGGACAAATTACATTTGAAGAACTGAAGGAATATATCTATCATAGTGAAGTGCTGGCTCACAAACAGGTTTAAACTGTGGTTGATAAACTGTGGTTTATTACAGCTTGGACTTGTATGTATGTAATTCATGTAGCTCTGCATGGCCATTGGCTCTGTCAGTTAGGATTATATTGTATGGGGTTAATTTTGTCCGTTAATAAAAAATGCAAAGGAATGTGAGAGAAATGACTTTCCAAAACTACCTGACCAACTGTACATTTTAGTAGAGGTTATAGTTTTACAGGTGTTATAAATATATGTGCTACAATTCTACAATTTCATTTAGCTTTTATTGTACACATGCTGTCGGAACAGTGGAGCAATGGAGCAATTTGGGCTTCAGTATTGTGCTCAAGGACACTTTAACACATTGCCTGCAGGGTAATCGAACCACCAACCCTCCGATTGGTGGACAACCGCTGGTTGGATAACCGCTCTACCTTTATCCTGAGAAAGGCAAAATGTACTTAAATATTGCAACATAAAATTTGAAATAAAAAGATTTCTTTAGAGTCAAGATTGTGACCACACTCAAACTGTAACTGAAACTCTAATCAATCTGTACATAAGGTTAACATCAAAACAAGCGATGCAAAGCCAACAAAAGACAAACACATACCCAGAGTGTAAGGCCTGAATCACAGCAGCTGTGTATGGCAGTGTTTGAGGCAAGTCACAGGTGTGCTAAAATAGTGTCGTCCTCGTTGCTTTCTCACTGAGAGGAGCAGGGTGAGATCACAACGCTTCAACGAGATCTGCGCAATTAAAGGCAGCTGTGGGGGCATCTTCTAATGAGGCAGCCTTTCCTCTCAGGCACATCATCAGACAGCCTAAGTAGAGGCCAAATTAGAGACACAGTAAAAGGGAAATAGACTGAGGAACTGCCCTTGTGCAACAACAGAGGAAAAAATCGACACGATTATGTGTGGCTGAGGGTTTTGTTTGACCTTTGTAACGACTGACCCACCCATCAACCCCAACCCTCCCTCCATCCTATGCAGACTTTCTCACTCTTCTTCCTGCATCACCTAACATTTTTTATGCACTGTTTTTGAATCCATCTGTTCTCCACAAGTTAATGGAAATGACTAGCGTATCTCCTGCATGTAATTTGAATGTGTCAAATTATTAGAAACATTATTATTATATTGATAATAGCAGTTTTAAAAGGTGGGAAGTGTGGTTTATTTTGGAGTGTCCTGCTCACCATACCACTTTCTCTCAACCCAGTCTCTAGAAAAAAATATAAATATGTTACAGACACACTTATATAGACACTTCTGCAGGATTTTGTCCGATGGCAACATTTTTAAATTTGTTATTCCTGTACAACCTCTGTGGCGTGCTGTTGGTACCCAGAAAAAGCATAGCTGGGATGAGATGAAATACTCTGTAAAACATAAATAAAAACAGAATGCAGTCACTTGTAAAACTTTTTGTAGAAGTGTTCCTGAGTTCATGCAGTAATCTCCTTTATACAATCATGTGTTTTACAAAGTGGTGAACCTCGTCCCATCTTTCATACCATGAACAGGTGTTTTTTGAACATTCCATTGCTGCCCCTGTGTTTTGGCGCCATTCAAAATAAGGATATATTTACAAAAATCGATGACATTGTTGAGATTAAACATTAAATGTAGCTATCGTCTTTGTGCTGTTTTCAAAGTTCAGCAAATTAGCACATTCTGTTATATTTATTTATTTCACACAACATCTTACTGTTTTTGGAATTGGGGTTGGAATAAAATAAGAACACTTTGCACTGAAGTCAATTATTTCAGCATCTGAAATATCTGCTTACTAGTATATTAAGGTGTTTAGGAACATTGTATAGCCTGAAATACAGGGCAATTATTGTTTGTGGCTCCAAACTCTACATATTTTTTCAGCTGAAACAAAGGAATCCCTGTGTACACTAGAACACAAATCAGACCCCATGGCATTTCTCAAAACCCACTGTCAAGAAGGACCTTGATTCAGTGGTTCTTCTGTGTGAATATCTTCCCTTACAGGCAAAGACATTTCCTCTAAGAGGAACAGTCCTGGGAGTAAAATCTCTCCATCATATACACCTCCATCTCACTGTGCTTTGCTTCGCACTCTTTATTAATGCATCTGTAGCACACACCTTTCTTGATCTGTCTCAGGTGCAAATTCCACTTCCTCCCTCCACCCGTCCCTCATCAGTTATTCAATCCACAGTACTTGCTTTGCTGCTCTGGCCTTCAGGCATTCTCCTGCATGATTTATTGTCCTCACTTGCTGCTTTCAACACTGAGGTCCTCGTTCCTCCCCTCCCTTCCAAATTCTCCTGACGAGAGGAATGAGTAAACTCCCACCTGTGATGTTAAAGCAGCCCACTGTTTAATCTACTGACATGAAGTATATATAACATCTCACATCTGGTTTAGAGTTTGTTTTGCAATTGGTCCTGGTACAATAACTTAAATGCTGAAACATTCACAGTAGAGGCAAGTGAATATTTCCCATACAGTGGAATCAGAGAATCTCAGAGCTACTCTGGTGAGACTTGATCTAAAGTTAGACTTTGAGACTGCACAAGGAAGGAAGGAAGAGAAAGTAGCATAATGTGCCTAGGTAAGGAAGTCAAATTAATTAGAGGAGCATCAACCCAGTTCAATAGCTTGACTTGCCTGTTTTAATCACTAACAGTATAATTAGGAAGGGGTACAGTGAGGGTTCTCCAGTAATAAGGGATGAGAGCAACTCCAAATTTCAATTACAGAAAGACTCTGAAGATACACTCTTGGATAAGGTCTTTGATGCTTCATAAAGGGGAAATCAGAAACTGTTGTGCCCAACAGAGACCTGGCTCTATCACAATATCCCAGATCAAGCTATTGCACTCCACGGACCGAACACAAGACTAAGGTAAGACGAATGGAGGTGGCCTCTGTGTCAACATTAATGATGCTTGGTCCTCAAAACCAGTCAAAGTTGATGTTGGACAATGTTATGTGAATATACGTCAACAGTGACATCAAATATCATTCTATATATGTTGATGATGTGGTGATCACAAAGACAATAAAAGCATTCCCCAATCAGAAAGCCTGCACCCAAAGCTGCATTTTGTCAGGTGACAAGGAAGCATACAATACCATCAGAGCAGAGACATTAACAGCGACTAGAGATAGAAATCAACACCAACAACATCAAAGATACTGTATCCAGATACATGCGCCCCTGTCATGGGTGAGGCCATGTATCCAGATGAGCTTAACACATTTAATGTTTGCTTTGCTCTCTTCAACAAAGAGTCAGCTGTCAAATTTACTCTGCCTCCAGAGACCAGCCACAAGTGGTTCTCCAGCACATTAAAGGCAATATTGGGATGAATACACGTCATATTTAGAAACTGAAAAAAGCTTCAAAAGGTTCAAGGTTTGAAAAATGATTTTGCAAGATTGAAAATAAGTTGTGAAAGTTTGTATAATGTTTTTCTCTTGGCGTATTGGTTTCTGTTCTCATTTTGAAAACTTGTATATGTTGATCTAAAAGGTGATGCACATATTTGGGGGGTTAACATTTTTTTCAGATGTACATTGCATGATTGCAGACTGTTCTTTCAGAGCTGGGTTTACAACATGCACTTTTCAGAGAGTTTCAAGCTTGTGAGTCACGTGACTGCCTGTAGCATTGTCTCACACTTATGGTCAGAAACTCTGACAATCCGAAACAGACAGCCTGGAAGGCAAGCCTATTTGCTCTTAACCAATTGTATGCTTTTTGCAGAGATACAGTCCAACAACATGTTGCATTTACCAGGTTAGTACTGGCTGCGGCTCGTAGGTAGGTGGGTTTGCTCAGCCCCACCCACAATACCATTTTAGAATCCAACTTTTTTTCCCCTATTAGATAGAAGGAAGTGGTTCTTGTTTGTGGAAGCAATGGGTGGTGGAAGGTAAAAGTCAGCATTATGTTGGTTGTTTTGTGTTAGTTTTCTTGCAACAGTAATCTAAAAACCAAATCAACCAAAATCAAATCTGTGGATGAGTCAGGCAAGATTTATTGCAGTAAAGTGCGTTTTACATTAGGAGGCTAAACTGTAGGTTAGTGACTTTCAACATAACACGTTCAATGCGGTGTGTGTAGTGCCCTAGTTGACATGAGCTAACTAGCATATCAAGAAACTTGTCAATTATGGTAATGCTTAAGATTGCGGCCCGCAACAAACAGGTGGTTTACAGTGTGATGTTTTAGTACATACTGGTACATAGATGTACAATCTAAGTACAAAGTAATGAGATGTGAGATTAAGGAAAAGAGGTAACACTCAGGGAACTCACTGTAATTGTGTGTTACTCTCAAGGATGGCCAGGTTCATATTAGAACGGAGACCCAGTCGTTAAAAATGTTTAGAATAAGTTCTCTTTAAATTCCTCTCAAACACCAGATTGGTGATCAGTAGGTCATACTAAGCCCCATAAGCCAGGGCACTTCCTGGTTCACTGCGTCACATCTGTAGCAACTCAGTTGACGTCACAGCACATCCCATGGCTGCAGCATACCAAGTCCAGCCTTCCTCATCCCATCCAGCCTTCCTCATCAGCCCTCTCAGAGGGCCAGGTTGTATCAAATCCTGTCCAGGCTCCCTCTGTTTCCAAGTTATCTCATTCTTCCCCAAATGTTCCTCAGGCTTTACAAACACCCTGACCACATGCATCCCTCCATCCCAGTATCCTTTCTTTTTCCCTTGCTTCTACCTTTCCTATTCCATTATTCTTCCGCCACCTCAGGTCGCCCCGCCTTGATACTGGCATCATAGCTGTCCAGGCCGCTCACTCAAGGAGTAAGCCATTGTGGTGTCGTCGGTCAAAACCTGTTTCCTCCTGCCTGCAGCAATAAAATCAGGGAACTTGGTAGGGAACACTACATCCTGAGAAGGAGTGCCATGTTTTCACAACTCACACTTCCTTAAATTTTGACCTGTGTGGCACTCCCTCCCATCCAGCCAGAGCATGCACCCTTAGCACTCATCTACCTCACACTGCAGCTCCAATTATACAAGGGCCCATCATAAGGTGGGAATTCACATCTCTCACTCCTTCCTCCACCACCTGCGAAATGTACCCAGTCATCATTGCAGCCATTCTTTGGGAGCGTGATTGATCGAAGAAAATCATTGCCATCTACTCTAACAATTGCGCTGTTGTAGACATCATTAACAAAAGGAAGAAATGCAAAAAGTCTCATCGTCTAGACATCATGCAGTTTGTATGAAGGTGCTCTCATCATATTTGACCTGGATGGAACTGCCTCAAACATTTCCATGACTCACAGAGCCTTCCTTTCCTTTCACTCAGCATCATGACCTCCTTTAGCTTCTCCTCTAGAATGGAGGTCTGTCTCCATTCATAGACAAAGTCTTAGAATCCATGTTCGTTCTAGAATTCTTCAGCATTCTGCGCTGCTCTGACCCACATCCATATCCGACATTTCAATTAATTCTTGACACTCATCTCCCACTTCAAATGCTACATGACCAATCAGTCCGGTCAACCTCATCCCATCTACTTTGACTAGGCTCATGACTACGTTAACTAACTAGCCAGTCAAGCCTCCCCTCAAGACCCTCTGTTTTTCAGGGACAGGCAAGGTGATCAAACACTTCTGGTTTCACCATCACATTCGCCAAATCTTATCCAGATCCAGAATATCCCCTGATCTCTACTCTGGGCATTCCTTTCACATTGAAGGTGCCTCCACTGAATCTAGGCAGGGAATCCCTAACCACATCATTAAAATTCTTGGCCACTGGTCTTCTCCGGCACACCTGTATACATAAATAGATCAACAACGAACTGAACGACATCGGAAATGCTATGCACATCTTTCTTTAAAGCATTTTTGGCTGGCAAATTTGAAATCCAAAGGACACAAAGAGACAGCTCTTTCACCAAGAGTCCCACGTCCAGCTCACACTGGTCCATCAAATCCCTTCATCCATCCGACAACAACCTCTATTTCTATCCTCGTCCCTTTATGCCTTCATTTCTCCATGTCCCCCATCCCTCCATCCCTAACCCTTATACCCACATCCCTTCACCCCTTCATCCCTCACCTCTGTACACTCATCCCTTCATCCCTTACCCTTTATCCCCCCATCCCTTCAGTCCTCAATCGCTACACTTTCATCCTTCAACCATCCAAACCCTCAATCCATCCCTCCAACACCATCTCTGCTCTCTTTCATAATCTACATTAAACCTGTTCTAAATCCATATTTTAATTGATTGGTGTATCCCAATCTGTTTTATTAGATTTCAAATTTCCAAACAGTGTCCAAACAGTTTCAATTTCTCAAAGCTTTTTCTTTCCAGTTTCGATATATGACATGATATTCATCCCATACATCCCAGCCAGCCTAGATCCTCACCAGTTTGTATTCAAAACCAACAGATCCACAATGGATGTAATTTCCACTGTCCTCCACTCAATCTTCCCACACCTTGAAAATAACAACACCTACATCAGGATGTTTGTTTATTTCAGCTCAGTATTCACATGTAACTGATTGGCAGACTTAGCATTCTGGGTTTGAGTACCATACTCTGCAACAGGACAAACACACTCCCACCAGTTTGGATTGGTGGTCACCCCTCCTCCACGTTAGTGGTCAACACTGGAGTCCTCCGGAGTTGAGGAGGTGGGATGGCTGGTTATGGCAGGGGGAGAGGGGGGAGAGGAGTATGTAGAGGAGTAGAGGAGTTTGTATCTACAGATAAATAGTGTCTGTGCGGAGAGAGTCTCCTCTTTCAAGTTCCTTGGGGTGCACATTGCTGATGACCTAACGTGGTCCACCAACACAGCAGCGGTGGTCAGAAAGGCTCATCAGAGACTGCACTTCCTCAGACTACTGCGGAAATGTCATCTGGAGGCAAATCTGTTGCAGACTTTCTATCACTCCATGATAGAAAGCATACTGACAGACTGCATCACAGTGTGGTGTGCTGGCTGTACAGCTGGCGACAGAAAAGCCCTGCAGGGGGTGATAAGGTCAGCACAGAAAATAATCGGCTGCCCCCTGCCCTCCCTAGAAGACATTGTCAACTTCCGTGGTCTCAGCAGGGCAAGGAAGATCCTGTCTGACCTGTCGCACCCTGGCTGAGGTCTCTTCAACCTTCTGCCTTCTGGCAGGAGATACAAGAGTAGTGTGTGCTGGACAAATCAACAGGAACAGTTTCTATCCATGGGCAATTAGGCTCTTAAACTCAAAGGAGTAACCCCCATGGATATTTTTGGACAATTTTTCATGGAACAGTGCAACATTAGTCAGAGTGTACATATGGACTGTTTTTATTGTTTTTTTTTAACTTTTATTATTTATATAATTTTGTATTCTGTGTTTTTGCACTATGGGAAGAAAGTTCAGACTAATTTTGTTGTACCATTGCGATGTGCAATGACAATAAAGACTATTCTATTCTATTCTAATGATTATCCTTTCTAATGCTCTGCAAGACAACAAAAAAGCTCAAAATGATAATCCAAAACTGTTGGTCAAGGAGAAAGTTTGACTTGATGGTGGTGTCAAAATAAAGTTCAGGAGATTACTAAATTCTTTAGGAATCATATACCAGGATTCCATTTCCATTTCCATTTATGGCAGTTTGGCCAATAGTTGTCAAGATAGCTTGCCTTAAACCAAAGTATTAAATGAATCAATAGACTGCCAGAAGAACCTAGTGACCTACATCACCAATTTGAGATGAAAAGTATTGTCGCACTCATCAGCTATGAGTTGACTGATCTGAGAAACTAAATGGAACCAAAGAGAGAGAGATGAAAACAATAGAGCTGTAGCACAACACAAAGCCAGCTCAAGATATTTGGCATGAGAAGTCCTCTTTTGGCATTGTGCTGCATTCAACAAAGCAGTCTGGCAGAATGAAGGATTAATAACAATCCCAAGAAGTGGGTGGGGTGTCACAAAGGATTTCAGTGCTCAGCACTTACTATAAATGTTCTCCTTTTGTCTTAGAAAGACCAAGCTCTTCATGGCGCAGTCTGTTCTTTCTGTTGCCAGCATTCAGCCTAGTCCACTGATAGCAGGACAGAGCCTTAGCCACAGACTTGAACCAACATGTTCAGTTCATAGGGTCATGTCAGTACAATATCCACATTCACTTTAAACACGTGTGTGATGTACAAATAAGACATAAACAAGCTTTCAGGTCATTAGGTTAGAAAGTGATTAATCACACCTTTCTCTGTCTACTAGTGACAGTATTTCACCCTCCATCTCTGTTACATGACTATCAACATACGTCTGCAATAATGACAGTGAGGGGGAGAGCTGTAAAATCAAATCTTATTCATTTATTTTTAATTGCACACCTGTACCTCATGAGGGGGATTTCTGGCATGATTGAATTATTAATTTATTTTCCCAGAGAACAATGGGGTCAAAAATACATACATATTGAGAGTGTATCGTTGTCCAGTTGTACTTTTGTCATATTTGTGCTTGTTTTTTGTTTGTCAGTTAGTTTGCTTGTTTGTTTGTAATGTCCAACATAGCAGAAATGTGATTTCTTGTTCATTGCATCTTTAAACTTGTACTGACGTAGGTGACATCTGTTGGGTATACTTTTTTTGTGGACACCTTTTTGTCACACAGCCTGGGCCATTTTGTGGGACTCAACTGGAAATCAAACCATTTTGGTAAGGTTAGGTTAAAATTTAACTACTAGAGTGTGTTGCAAGGCCACTATCTGCATCTGTATCTGTTTATGTCACAAAATTATACTTTTTATGAAAATCTCTGGACATAATCAGATATTTTGAGGATTCAGAAACATTTATAGACACAAGAATGACCGGAATGTGAGATGAAGGACAAATATTTAAGATTCTGCCCTATTCCTAGGTCAACAATGATTTTTTTCTTTTCTTTTCCTTTTTTTAATGGACATCATGTATACATTGATTGATGGCACAGATAAAGTGTCTATGGTGAAAGACCTGTTGACAAAAGACACAAGCAACACCCATAATAGCTCATAGGGCCTTAAAGAGATTGTACATGTCATGAGGGGTCCAGATTAAGATCCATTTTGTCTGTAGTATTGTAATCTATTTAAAAAGTGAGAAGGCTATTGTCAAAACTCCCTTGACACATTAGTATGGACTTTTGAGATGGTCCCTAACTTCAGTTCCTCAACACATGAGGGCAGGAGAGACAGAGAAAGATGGTTCGGGGAAACATGAGGAAAGTCCCCCGTTTGTGCTAACAACTCTGAGAAGTAAAGAGCGAGGGAGCTACTATATGTGAAGGTCCTTAATGATGCAATCATTTGGTGAATGAATAATGAATGCACAAAAACTGAACACAAAAAAGGAATCAGTGAAAAAAGGACAGTGAAACTGTACTGATTGAATTTGAAGGAGATAATGTGCCTAAGAAAGTATTCCTGGGTTTTACGAGTTACCCAATCGAGCGTGAGTGTATGTGAAAAAACCTTTGAGGTGCTTTAATTTTCAAAGGTTTGGACACACAGCTGAAAATTGCAAAGGAGGACAGGAGAATAAAATCCAAAAAGTCAGAGTGGAAAGAAGTATCACTTATGCAGAATCTTTATGAATGTCAAGAGAACAGAAAGTAGCAATTGGGGTATGAGATCTACAAAATGAACAAATGACAGAATTTATGTGGAAAAAGGGCCTTTGTAACATTCATTTCAGGAGTGATAAACAGTACTGCTGAAGTAACTCAGCTGATTATCAAAGCAGTAGCTGGTCATTTAGAATTCAGAATCAGCTGGTTAATATTTTTTATCATAATTCTCTTACAATGGTATGCCAGTAGCTTACTGGCCAATGACCAGGAATTCAAGCATTTCATTAAAGAAATGGCAGTAAAACTGGATGTACTAGCATACAGACTCAAATACAAAGATAACTGAAGATTTAATGGACAAAAAGGATTTGGTCTGTATGAATGATGGTAGAACAACAAGGGTAAACATAACATCAGGCACTGAATCAGTATTAGATACTACATTAGCGTCTAATCCCTTGGCTGGAGAGAGAAACTGGAAAGTGGACAGCAGAGGGATCGAAACCCAGGAGTGAAAATAGAACAAATAGAAAACTGGTACCATGGTAGACAGAGGAGTATCATCAGGCTGTGAGAAACAGGAATAAAGCATTCAGATAAGTTAAAAGAACCCATAGCATGATGCATCTGATTCAACATAAGAAGGCATGCACTAGTGAGAAGAGCAGTATGTCGAGCCAAGAGGTCAATGGAGAATGATAAAGAGGGTGGGAGGAGACAGGATGGAAAAGGAATACAGAGTTATGGCATCTGACAATGAAACAGGAATCTCCAAACAGGGATAAGGCAGAGATCATTTGCCAGAGCACTTAATAGATCAAAACTAGCCTCTCCAGGGAAAGATCAGATACACTATGCTATGTTATCCTAAGCATCTAGGGGAAGGAGTGGTCACAAAGTTGCTGCAGTTTTTTTAGCAGAATGTGGGAGGAGGGAAGATTATGAAGTGTATGGAAAGAAGCAGTAGTGATTCTGATAAGAAAACATAGCAAGGATTTGTCTAAACCCACTAGTTACAGGGCAATAACATTACCATTAAATATATGCAAGATAATGGAAACAATAAGGTTATCATGTGAACTTGAAAAGAGAGGAATGCTGGCAAGTTATCAGAATGGTTTTAGGAAAGGAAGGAATACCATGGACTCAGTGATACAGCTAGAGACTGAAATAAAAAAAAGGCCCAGGCAAATTAAGAGCCAGTAATTGCAGTGTTTTTAGAAATAGCATAGAAAAAGCTAATGAAAATCCAAGTATGGACCAGACTGGTCAAATCAGTACACAATTGGAAATGGCACACCTCAAGGTAGCGTGATAAGCCTGCTACTTTTCATCATTGTGATCAATGGCATCTTTTCAAAGGTACCAGTAGATATAGGTGGGTCACTGTTGGTGGATGATGGGGCTTTGTGAAAAGGAGGGGGGAACATGGAGCATGCAATCAGGAAAGTACAAGGAGCAATTGATGAGGCAGTGGAGTGGTAATGACAGGGGGTGTAGGTTGTCAGTGGAGTTTTGGATTCACGGTCAACATGGGCGACCATATTAGGAAAACAAGAAAAATACAAAAAAAGTAATAAATGTGATGAGATGTTTGGTAGGGAATGGGGAGCAATTTGCTTATTGTTGGAAAGAATGTATGTGGCCTAGATAAGATCTTTGCTGGATTACAGCAGTGTAGCATTTGAACCAGCAACCAGGTGTCTTATAAGGAAACTGTCATTCAGACTAGGGCATTCAGAATGTGTAGCGGGACTTTTAAAGCATGCTGCTGGGGAGAAATGTCATTGGAATTAAGAAGGATGCAATTGATGGAAACTGATTTGGTAATAATTATCATGTCATGAGAGAGTATATTGGTTTTACACAGATTTATTAGGATGGTGCTAAGAAACCAGAGACAGGAGTGATTTGGGGTGGTAATACCAGCAAGGACAGGAGCAGTTCAATATTTTATTGAACATAAATCCAAAGACTTGCTTTTTGGTCAAGCAGGCAAAAGTCAAAAACAGAAAGAACAGTCCAAACAGGCAAAAGGAGTTGACTAAAAACAAGAGTCCAAAAACAAGCCAAGAGGACAAGAGGAATGAGACTGGTACAGGCTGGAACACTTGACATGAGACACACGGAAAATCTCAAACAGACAGAGTGGAACTCAGACTTAAATACACAAGGAAGGAGGAGCCACAGGTGAAACTAATTAATAAAAGGAAAGAATAAAGACAAAGACAACATAAACACCATAGGAAACTACACTTCATAAAACAATCACAAAATTACAAACAATCCAAAGCCATGACAGTACCCCACCCTCAAGGGACAGCTCTCCAGGTGTGGAGGCGACCAGACATGCAGAGCCACACTAGAGGTTGGGCACTAGATGGCTGGAGGTCAGCCTCATCAGGATCAGCAGCTGGATAGCTGAGCAGGAAACCAGCAGCAGGACTGCAGGACTGGAGGCCGGCAACAGGGGGATTAGAAGTGTAGTCAGCAGAGCTGAGGAAACAGGAGGCAACCACAGCTCTGGCTCAGTGGGTCACTGTACCACATGAACAGGAGACTGCTGCAGCCCAGGGACTGGAGATGGCCAGTCCGCCAACTAGGGACCAGGGGCTGGAGTCGGCAGCAGAGGGCCAGGATTGGGTAGTGCAGGGGACTAACCAGCTCAGGGATAGGAGCAGACTGTAGGCCAGCAGGCCAGAGGCTAGCCAACTGGGAAACTGGCTGAAAGCTAGCAGGCAGAATGCTGCCCAACTGGGAGCCAGGCTGGAGACTAATCCAGACTAGAATCTGGCAAAGACAGAGGCAAAACATCTTAGGAAACTACACTTTAAAAATAAAACACAAAACAACTAAACAAACTACCCAAAGCCATGACACAACTACCATGAAAGAAGGAGAAGAAGAAATAGCAGACGCTCCTCAGTTTCCTGTTGACATGGGGTAAAAACACCTTTGGAACATCAGTCAGCATCATTCTTCATAGCAACCTTAAACCTCCTCCACCTTTGTGTTTTTATCATGATATTTTGCACCAATTATGATATATTGCACTGCTTTTTAAATCTGTACATATACCATACCCTCATCTGTAAATACCTATCTACTCACCATCTGTAAATATCTATCTACTTGCACACCAGCCAGGCAGTATTTTACTACATATTTTGCACTATCCATTGCATTGCCGTTTCTCAGTGTCTGGTTATCTTGTCTTTGTCTTTTTTGTTTTTCTGCTGTGCCTTGCATGTTTGCACTGGGGTCTAAGAGAAACAGCATTTCAATCCCATCTATGTCCTGCACGTATAATAAAGTTGGCTTTGACTTTAACTTTAGCTTATCTTAGTCTGCTTATATTCTTGCACATCTACATCATGGACTGGCCTGCTGCTTTGACTACTAGTTCCTGTTCACACTGTACAGACAACAGCCACCTGGATTACTTTGATACTGTAGAAAGAGTTTCTGATGATTATGATTTGATGAGGTTAAAAGGAGCACCTTATTTTTAAAGATTTCTAAACATATTTATGGACACTTATCCGTGATGGACATTAGAGATCCTGAAACCGCTAAATGTCACATGGTGTTCATAATGTCTGTGTGTTTAGATTCGATGGAGTTATGATGAAGCGGTGTGAATCAGTTGGTGATGGTGGGCAAATATTTTGGTTGTATGTCATGTGTTCCACATGGAAGTGGAAATTTTGGAGTAAGAGTGGTGCTCAAATTAAAGTTTAAAGTTTATCCTGTTAGGATCATGACTGTGACAGCAATCCTGCCCTTAGATTGTTTTAGTACAAGTTTGATGATTTTATTTTAATGTAAAGAAAGTAAGGGTGCATTGCTCAGTAAATTGAAGTTTAAGAGTGCAATCTGCCAGTAGGATTTTGATATCGCTTGTCTTCAAGTCTTCAAGAGATCACCAGAAATATCCAAATTCATTATCACAGATTTTATGAAAATTCAGCCTGAGATACCTTGGTATAGACCACAGTGATCATCAATGGGAAGTTTTGACATGATCAGCCAAACATGAAGCAGTCATTAAAGCCATTAGGAATGCTGGCAGCAATTGGCTGCCATTGTGAAGGTCACAATTCCTAATAGATCCTCTGTGGACCATATATACATGTACCAATTTTCATGGCAAACTGAAGTTAAGACAAGGGACCAAGGTGTAGGGACACACCAACAGAGTACAGCCAAGTGTATCTATGAATTAGTATGTTCCTATTGGAGAGTTGTGCAGTTCACATTTTACATTCAATACCAACATTTTGCACCTGGAAGCTGTGTGTCCATAGTGTAGCAACAAATGTATTAATGTAGGAAAGAAAGGTTGAGATTGTCATGTGCTGGAGAGTGGTGGTTTGCATCCTATTCTCATTGATACACTGAGGGTGAGATAAGATCTACATTGATCTCGTGTCTGTGTATTAATTAAAGTTAATGTAGTTAGAGTCAGAATGTAGTTTGTGTAGCTTAGCAACAAGACTGAAAGCAGATGGAAACTACACCTACACCTCTAAATTTCCCTAAGTAATACATATCTTGTTTGTTTAAACTGTATCAAGCAGAAATGTGAAGATGACATTTTCTGGTTTTAGGGGGAGTTGTGTGCTGGAAATATTGCTGATGAACAATAGTTTATCCACCCATGCATGTGCAGCATCTCAGCTGTTGTATTACAGCACTAACTTTTTGTTTGTTTGTTTGTTTGTTTTTGCATTTCTAATGACATTCTTTCCCAGTCGAGGCTTCTATACTGAACACACAGACATGAGATTAATAATAATATGATAATATATAATTTTTTATCTCTAAGAAAAAGGACAAACATGTATCCCAGTGCTGAAATATAACAATTGCAAAGGCTAATAAAGCAGGTAAGAGGCAGGCAGGAGGAAGTGGGAATAGACTGTGGTCAGAAAGAGGCAGGTAAGAAACTGGAATGAAGGTTGGAATGCTAACAGTGGGTAGAACATTAGATGATTTGGTGAAAGACTGGGGAAAGAGGACTGGTAAATAGGCAGGGGAGCTAACAGGGGAACGGGGGACCGGTTTGTTGATGAAAGAGGGGCTCAGGTGACTGGGAGTGACAGGAACACACTAGGAGCAGGGCAGTTGGGGAATGGCATGTATCTGAAAAGACAAGAGAGGTTCATGACTGGAAAAACTCGAAAACAAGAAAAGATGACTTAACAAAAGTTTACTCACAACCATCCTTAAGCATCAGTATCAGGTCAAATGCAGTCACTGCAAGACATGAATTCAAATTAAATGTATATATTAAACATTCTAATATATTTGTTTGTAAGAACATACATAGAGGTTCAGCTGTCAGCTGTTTAATGTTTAATGAAGGAACACAAAATTTAATCCAGCAAACTCTTTTGGATGTATCCTCTGTTGCCAATCCTGTCTGCTCCTGACCAACCTGTCCAGTTGATACCTGGATTTCACCTCAGTCTTCGGTTCCTGATCTGCCTCTGTGTTCTTGGGTTTTTTTGTCAGCCTGTCTCCATGTGGGTATCACCCTTCTGTGAGTTTGATGTTTATCAATCAGAAGATTTTTTTGGTTTTGGAAATAAAGGACATTACCAACTCACTCTGCTCTAAGTGTGTAGCATTTGAGTCCTACCACTCTCCGCGTAACATCTGATGGATAAATATCATGCAGAGCATTGTGACAACCTCAGTACACAACATTTTGAGATGAAATTGTTGTTAAGAAGCTGGTCATCCACCCATATGCTGCACACGTGCTGTTTAATCCTTGGCATACATGTAAACAACAGGTCAAAAATAAGAGACACATTTGGTAATTGGCTGTATCACTGAAAGTGATCCTTCAAGTGTATTTCTATTTACATGCTTTCAGGAAAAAAATATGGCTACTTATTACATTAGCAGCAGATCTGACTCAGGTGGTAGAGCAGTCATTAATCAGAAAGTCAGTAGTTGAATCCTTGGCCCTTGCAGTTTGCATGTTCAAGTGTCCTTGGGCAAAACTGATTGATCAAGTAAGACCAGAAAAGCACTTTATAATTTATTATATATACTTTTTTTTTTTTTTTTTTTTTTTTTTTGGTCAAGGAGCTGTGTTATTTATGATGATATGCGTTGGTTTCTGAAGGTATGCGGAAGAGACAGGCATAAATAGAAGAAGCAATATGCATGGGGGGGTCGCTGACAATGTTGTTGAATTGGTGCTGATGACTTATAATTAGATATATCATAATAATTCACCTGAATAAAAGCACATTGCAAATGTAGCATTCAGATGAGACAGCGTGTGGCAGCAGCTGAGTAATTAATCATTTTACCATCCCCTGTGACAATCAATGAACCTTTCACTGCCTCCATAACTGAGTATTTGCATGTAATGCTGTGTCTGGCATATTCAGAGGCAATAAGAAGAAAAAGAAACCTAAAGGTGCCTCAGGGTAATAATCAGAGATGGAAGGAGAACCAGAATATTTTACTCAAGTAAAATATGCTTACTTACTATGTAAAGATGTGGCTATGTGGATCAATACCAGACTGTGTGCTGCAGCTGTCAGGCTTCCAACTCTTCAGAGCAGATCGCGACAGAGTCAATTCATTTTCAGCAAGATGAAAGGTGAAGGAATCTTTTCTTATTTTAACAGTGCCTGGCGTAATGATGTGACAGTGATCCTGCAGCACTGTTCTCCTGACCTGGAATCATTTATACCTCTATACTCCCTCCGTGAGTTTGTTTCATTCATACTGGTTGGTGTGTACGTCCCACCATAGGCCAACATGCAGGAGGCACACTGCATGTTTGCTGACCAGATACTGTGTGTGAAGAGGACAAAGTTGGACCCCTCTATTAATGTTCTCAGCGACTTTAGCAAAAGTAATCTCAGTCATTAGTACAGACTTCCTGTTTGACAGGAGGCAACATGGGGAAACATGTCTCAGACTCCTGGGCTATCAGCACTGATTCCCCTTTCTCTTCAGCTCGTCTCCTTGTACACCAACAGCTGCACCTCCAGTCATCAGTCTGTCTGGCTCTTGTAGTTTGCAGACGATGCCATCCTCACTGGGCTCATCTCTGGATTGGATGAGTCCAGTGGGAGATTGACCATCTGGTGATGTGGTGGAGGCAGAACAGGGTGGAGCTCAGGGCTGTAAAGACCAACATTGGGCATTACAGAAAGAACACAGCCCCAGCACTCTGTGTCACTCCTCAGTTGACACTGTGGAGTCCTTCTGTTTCCTCGTCACCATCATCACCCAGGACCTTAATTAGGAGCTCTGATGAGCAACAGGGTCTCAATGTACACATAGCAAAGGACAATTAAATTTTCCTCAGACTGAAAATAAGTTTCATTCGACAAAGTTTGCCCCCAGAGGAGTTAATATCAAAGCGACTGTGAATACAACCAGGGTGTGATTCCTTATCTCCTTCCACACCTTTCGCACCCCACACACACAACCTGAATCCAGCTGTCCCCCTCCCTTCTCTGTGGGTCTACCATCCGGTCGGCAAACCAGACAAAGACTATACATTTTTTGGCGTGCCAACCATGACTTGAAAACTAGGATTTTGTCCAGGTATTTCATTGAAATTAAAACAAATCCCATCCTTCCAGCCCAAACTCAGCTGAGCTGTGAATTACCACTGCATAATGTCTTTCTGCCATGTGAGCATACTACCATCTACTGCGAATAGTTAGTCCCCCTCCATTCAAATTAGAAATATAACGTTGATTCACAGCAGCGTCTTATTAGTTTTGATAGAAGGATTTTGTAATCACCGCTCATTTAACATAGACTGTATAAGTGCCCATGGGGATACTCCACTGACATAATGCATTCCCTCGCTGACAACCCCAACCTTAACCATTACAAATGAATGACCCTATCCCTTACCTTAACTTTAACCTAATCCTATTTTAAGCTGAACGGCAACCTCTCAAACACCTGCCTAACCTGCTAAATGCATTGATGTAGATTCTATGTTTGTCATGTTAAAAATGTGAAAACTACAGTGACTTAGAAGATTAAGATTATTTTGTGTTGCCCTTGAGCATGGGACTCTATGGGCCAGTCCAGTTGCTTGGAACACCTGTCACTTTGAGGCTCAACAGACGAAGATCTGAATGATTCCAAAACTACATGTCTTTGACAAGGAAAAAAATCCTACACTTACACTGATGATAAAATTATGTATGTATCATAAAAAATTATGGAAGCAGCAGCAAGTTAAGACAATTTTTTGAGATGACTTGAAAGCCACAAGATGTGGTCTTAGTGATCAGAGACAGAAATGAGACAGCTTTTCTAAGGTCAAGAATTAATTCATTCCTTCAATTTAAATCCAATTCAACACTGGAAGAACACCTCAAACCCCAACAAAACATTTGTTAACTGGGTCACACAAACATAAAATCCTGTTATTTTGAGTTTGCAACTGTTCTTCTGACTGTGTGGTTTCTTTTAATAGCCTCTTCTACACACTCAGCAAAGACTAACTGCAAATTGGATTTCTCTTTCAGAGGAAGTCACAAACTTACCTTGATGTCCCCTCATGAGTGTAATCTAGCAATCCAGCGAGGCAGAAATGAAAGTATATACCAAAGATGTATGGCAAGACATCAAAAGCCTAATTTCAACCATACAGGAGAAAATCTTCCAGGTGAGCATCTCTTAGGTCAGACTGAAATGTCTTTTCAGTGGATGCAGATTGACTGGGATGCTTAGCAAGCAGAAATAATCTTATTAGCATGGTGACACTCTGGTTTGCACTGTTACCTCACAGCACAAAGAGTATGGTCTTGAATCTGAGCCATGTTCCTTTTTGTAAAGGTTCACCATGTCACTCCTGTGTGGATTAAAAAAACAGATTTTACCATGATATTTTATTAAATCAATAAGAATTTGTCAGTTGGATGATCAAGGTTTCTGTCAGTTAATTGAATGCTCTAGTTGTTAGTTTTGGTCAGTTGTGGGATTCTGTCTGTTTAGTCCTTCATGATGGCTTTATGTCACATTTTGCCACATTCCCTCCAGACTTTGAATAATTGAATGAAGTGAAATGGAAATTTAGCAGTTTAGTCGGATTTAGTCTTATTAAGCTAGAAAGTTCCATCCATTTTTCAACAGCTGCCCAGCCCCACCACATGTCCCACATCAAACAACAGTGAGTCTACAGCCATGCTGGGGTCTCTGTGAAGCTGTTATGCCCCACCCTCAGGCAGCCCTATTGGATGAGCAGCACTCTACACCACTCACCCAAATCAATCACAACAAGACACCTTTAAAACCACTAACCCCATGAGATTTATTAACATTAAGACATTCAAACAACCAAGCCACTAAATCCTAATTCAAGGACAAATTCAACCCAAAAAAAATATGCAACACAAAATCCCAGGCTGAGAACCCTTTCTTCTGATGCTGCTAAGATCAAAGTCTCATAATTCATCTTCTGGAAACCATGTAATGTCTGTACCAAACGTTGTGCCAATCAAGTACATTGTAGCTGTTGAGATAGCTCGCTGAGTAAGTGAAAACTTTGACGTGCTGTTTGCACTAGAAGAACGGTTAAGGAATCACCAGTCGTTAGCTTCATCCTCTGTGGACCGTTAATGAATGTACAAAATTTCATGGCAATCCACCAAATAGTTATATTTCAGTCTGGAGTGGAGGATATTGCCATCCCATGCTGAGACTACGGCTGAAAATGCTACAAATAAAGTGGCCAGTGAGAATGTATTTCAAGGCAGGTGGGATGTCTAGTACCTTTCAATAGAGGCAGCTGTCAGTCTCATTTGCACAGCTGATGTAGCCATAATGAAACAATAGTAAACTAGGAGACTTTATGAGAGAAATCACCCTATCACTTGTGGAGAATTGGAGCAGTGCAGAGGCTACAGAAGGTGTTGAAGGAGTTGAAGGAAAGCCTTTCTATAACAGCAAAATCACAGAGTGAGACTGTAGTTAAAGCCACTTTCACTGCTGTAGCAGAAAGAAGCTGGCTGACAATTTACCAAGGGAGGCTTTTGCTTAAAGCTTTAATGCTTGTGATGTGTAGTGTGCCCAGAAACAGCAAAAATAAAGTAGCCATTTAGATAAGCTTTCTGTAAAGTAAGAAGAAAAAGAACCCAAAACCACAACTCATAAACCAAATAGATAAGAATAAATGACTGATTTTACTTAGAGTCAAACAGCAGACAAGAGTCAGGAAACCAGACAGGCAAACAAAGAACAGCAAACCATGCAGAAGCGGTATTTGGTATGGTCAGTGGTATAGGCAGAAGATCACGCAGGCAGGTAACAGGCAAGCAGAAGAAGTGGCTGAACCACTGATCTGACAGTGACCAGGTGGAAGTATATATACTGAAAGGAAAATGAGAATGGCAGGAACAATGGAGGGTATGGCAGGTTCTGAAAAGACGAGAGTTACGCCTTATTTAGACTGCCAGCATGTCCAGATCCATCTAGATATCCATATCATATCTTCTGCTGCATCTCCATTTCTCATGCTTCTGCATTGGAAATCCGTGTCTCCAGCGTACATAGTCAGTGCATAGTCGTTAACACAGTTACACAGTGTCAATAACCCTCTAACACCAAAACATCCAATTACTTCCATTATAGATCATATTTTTACAGATTATACTTTTTACAGTTTGAAATGCAGTTTTTAACATCTACATATCATCATGCACGTCATTGTCTATATAAATCCTGTACAATGTACATAATGGATATAGACAGGCATATATGCATATACTGTACATAATCATCAACTCTATGTACACACATTCTTCTTCTTTTTACACTACTTGTATTGTTTACAACATACTGAATACTTGATAAGATATGATATTCCTTTTAGTCGTCCCTCAGTGGTGAAATTCGCAGCGTGGCAATTTGATTTTACATAGACTTTATTGTGTTGTTGGTCACTGGTGATTTTTGTATACTTATATACATTTATATACATCTATTTCACATTCTATTGTACATTACAGTTCTGACCATTCTTTATTCTATACCATTCCTTACCTTATTTGATCAGTATTTGTTGCCTGCTTGTTCTTAGCTGTATGTCTCTTCCTGTCTTAGCAAAGTGAGAGCAATGAAAAACCAGTGTCAAATTCCCTGTATATGTACACATAGTTAGCCAATAAAGTGGATTGTGATTCTGATTCGGCTGTCTTTTCCGAAACACTTTTCCTTGGAAAACATCTTGACGTCAAGGAAAGATGTGAAGGAGAAATCATAAGGACTTAGGAAAAGACAACCGTGGAGCTAGGAGAATCCTGCTGCATTTTAACTAGGCTACGTAATTAACGTAACGCTACATAATGAAGAGCAGATGTTGAATGGTGTGTCGCTTTAAACGTTGTTGCCACAGGGAATTGTGGGACAGCATTATCTTATTTCTTTTCGTAAAGGATGGTCCAGTGTACCCTATGCTTAAGGAGATAAGAAAGGAAGCATTGAAGCACCTTTCCTTATCATATATTGAACAGCTCTTATCATGGCTGCCACTTAGATACTTCTGGGTCATTTCACTCAGTTAGGAAGCTACCCTAACAAAAAAGACTTTTCGACCGCAGCCCTAGTGTCTTGCACAGGAGTATGGTGACCTTCAGTATTTGTGCTGTAATTCCCCTGCAGGAATGAGGAGGATGCCCTGCAGCATGATTAAGAATTCCCTGTTGGCTGCTGGCTGCTGCATTAGTATGGATGCTGAGTAGGTGAAAGTCCTCTCTTGATGCTGTGACCCTCGGCTGCTGTCAGGTATGCAAGAAGCCTTCATCCGGACAGAGAGTAGGCCTAACTGCAAACACTTAAGGACGATAACAGACAGAAAGCTCGAAAGTAATGAGACCACAGAGAGTCCAAAAGTGCTTCCTCATTGTCTAGACACCTTATAGGCCTCTGTGCCTGCCCCTCCAGTACACACACCATCACTCTCTCTCACACACACTCTCTTTCAACCACACTATCACTTCATCGGCGAGTTAATTTCCATTCTGAGCGCTCAGTGCTGGTGGGTCAAAGCCCTGATTGTGTGGAGAGCTGATGAAGGCAGACTGACTTCCCAGTGCCTTTATTATGGAGTATGAGGCTTCCCTCGGGCTCCCTCCTCTTACATCACAGCCTCCGGGCTGCGGCAGCGAGGACATAAACATATTCATAGCAGCCACAGCATCCCCTGAATTGTTTTAAAATGAGCCTGCTAAGGAATGATGCAGGTAAAGAGCTGGCGGAGCTGGGAGATGATGGGAGGGGCAGAGGAGAGTGTTGAATTCAATGCAATTCAGCAAGCTCCTGTGGTTTCCCCAGCCAATTCCATTTGACCAGGGGCAAAGTGTGAGAAATGTGTTAGGAAAAGTCAGTTAAATCATGCCTATGTTCCACCCAGTTGCCATTCATGAGAAAGCCAAGGAGAATGAACTTGAAAAATTTGGCATGAAACAATAGAAAAACTTCATCTGTCACAATTCCTGCCAGCTTTAGTTTCTGTTCAACCATGTCTTAATTCTTAGCCTGGTCTTAGTTCTTCCTTATCTTAGTTCAGCTTTACCTCAGTTTCTGTACAGTCTGTGCCTTAGTTCAGTCCCTGTGCCTCTTTCTGTCTCAGTTCTCTCAGTCTTGTCTGAGTCCTGTCTTGTCTCAGTTCTTAGTTCCTTGTCTCTGCTGTCACGTCTTAGTTCTCTGTCTTAGTTTCAGTCTATGTGCCTTAGTTTCAGTCTCTGTTTTAATTCTGTCAGTCTTGTCATAGTCATGTCAGGTATGGTCCTGTTCATGTATCAGTCCTGTCTGTCTCTGTTCATGCCATCTCTGTTCTGTCATATCTAAGTTTTGTCTGTCACAGTCTGTCACAGTTTCTACCTGCCATACTTCCATTCTCACTCACCCTGCCTCTGTCTCGCCTCACCTGCCGGCCACTCCCACTTCACCATCTCACCTGTGCACCCAGCTGTTTTCAGTTTCCAATCTATATAAGCCACTCCACTTCACTCTACCAGATTATTCTTTGCCTCACGCTCATATCTGACTCTTGGTTCAACCTTTTTGGATCTACTCTCCGTTGCCTGCTTCTTTTTGGATTGCCTAAGTCTTCTGTTCATCGTTCTTGTTCGGAATTCCTGTCTGCCTGTCCCTGTGGCCTTTTGCCAATCCCTGGACACAACCCCTTCCATGAGTTTTGATGTTTTCATATCTGAAGATTTCTTTTGCCTTTAATAAAGGACATTACCAACGATCCATGTCATTGTGTGCTGCAAGTGAGTCTTACCGCACCCCCGTCACAGCCATCACACATAATTGGATATATATATATATTTATTATTGATTATTGAATAATTATTGAACATGTCATAGATGTTTTGATCATATCTGCGATTTGTTAATGTCCTCTGGTGTTGTGCCCATTGATACCTGAGAAAGAAACAATCGACTAAACAAGAGCTTAGTAGGTGTGATTAAGAATGTGGACATCATCTGACAGAGTCAACTTCTTATATTTATAACAACAAAATGGCAATTCAGGCTCATTATAAGCTAAGGAAACAGGGCAAGAGAAGACAATGAAATTCTGACATGTAGTCTGACTTCTTGTCTGGACTTTATGAGGCAACCCTAAGGCTATGTGGGTCATCTTCAAATGGCACACTAAATAAACATTGTGCCTAACGATCACTTCCATTCCAAACTCTTCACAACTGTTTGTTTGGGCCATTATTGGTCTGGTATCATCTCTTTTCAAACTACAATTTCAATTAAAAGATACAAATATAAGTATGACTCCTTGATTTTTAATGAGATCCAGAGACAGTATGTGGATTTTCACGATCTGTGGCAGTCAAGGGAATATGAGATTACACTCAGCACAGTACTGAGAGTTTACACTGACACTGGTGAATGTGTTCCAAACTGTAGTCACGTGGTTTTCGTTGTCTAATTTTACTCAAACCTTAAATACAGAGGTGGCAGATCAGAAAATGCTCACAAAAGTCATATTGTTTTGGACTGAAAATTCTATTTTGACTCTCAGAGATTGTCATGCTAGCTGTAGACAATTATGTAGAAGTAGTTAGAGACAACTACACCTATGTACCTGCTGCATACTATTTTGCACAGTAAATGCCCTGTTACTGATTCCATGGTGCCAGAAGCCTAACCAATGGCATCACAAACACATGCTGATAAGTATGCAAGGCAGCACAGAATTAATACAATGCTACATGGCTCAACAAGAGCACAGGAAATCCCCTAATAGGCTCTTGCTGCCCTTATGGAGTTCACGGAACAAACTCAACCTTTTACACTTTGCTCTCATCCTGAAGCGGCTGCTGCATGAACTTCAGATAAGAGCTCTAATTCAGAGACGTGGACACCTGGGATGCTGGATCATCAGGGCTCAGGGATGCATACACTCTTTCTGATCACATCCTCTGTGGACCCTGTGAAGGTTGCAGACATGACCTGACTCAGAAAGCTTGAGTTTGTGCTGAGATATTGTTTGTGTGCTGTATGGCATCATTATGCGTGGACATTTCTGTCTGGGGAAAATATCAGCGAGCGGGTCAGGGATGGAGAACTGTTTTGCTTGCTTTTATGGGTTCATGTGAATGTCACTGAATGTTAGTGCTGTGCTAGTGCTTACAATCCATCTCCTCATGCATTCCGATGTTTTCATTGCTCGGGCCCTGCAGTGTTGACAAATGGAGATGATCAGAGCATGTAAGGCAAATGATGCAAGCCGCCTGATATTCCAACGTGGTTGTGACACTGGAATAATGTGAAAGCGATCAAAGTAATGGCGAGTAATGAGGTGGAACTGAGGCTTGACCCTTTCTTCATCTGCTTCATCATTTGTCCGGGCCACATCAAAAGCAAAATGTGAACAGCGCATAATATTGAAGCGTTCATCCCATTCAGTTCACACACTGACTCTGCTTGGTCACCACTGTTGTCAGAACTAACTGTCCTGTCAGCAGCAGAGAGGACAAAGTGTCTTCACCAGGCTGACTGACAGCACTCAACAGAAATGGTTTCACAGAAGGCTCCATGAGGAGTATACAGGAAGGAGAGGCCATTGTTTTCATTTATTGATCATTTACTCAGCCACAAACCATAGTGGATAGGGGGAATCTGCTCATAATGAAATCAGCAAGCTCAAAGCAACACTGAAAACCGTGATCAATCATCATACATACTTTTGACATATAAACTGCATGTGATTTGTTTTATATAAACAGCTGTAGAAATTATACTTCAATAAGTGGATAAACAGCTGGTAGAAAAAAAACTGTAAAAATGTCGGCATATCTGTTCAGTGAGGCATCTTTGTTAGTGTTCCAGAGAGCCAGTGGATCCCAGTCAAATCTGTGTCCTGTCTGAAATCAAATAGTAGACTCTGTGGGATTGTATGGTTTGTGAATGACCAACAGAGAACATCTAGTCTACATTATTTGTGGTCACTTTAAGTATAGATTGATTTGAAAAGTCTGCACAGGATTATCTTATTTTAGTCAAACACTTGCACGAAGGAACTGTCCATTATTAGCAGCTGGTTATACAGTTAGATTAGGTGGAAAAAGCTCTTCTATTTGAGGAAGATCTCAAAGAATCAGAGCAGCAACAAGGATTCTGCTGGAGAACTAATCCCCTCTTTAACAAAAATATACATGAAAAGATCTTGTCATCTACTCAACAAAAACTCATAAGGAAGATGTTGGCGTGTTGGAGGAACAGCAAACAGCACTGGCATGAAGTTATAGTATCAGCAGAGTAATAGTAAGAAGTGTCAGGTTATAATGGCCACGCCCTTATACATGCATGAACATGATTGGAGGAGACTAGCTAGCTGGTAGCCATGCAGCTGGCAAATGAGCCAGTGATTGTAAAGCACGAATGGAACTGGTGTCAGTCAGCCAATTTAAGTGCAAATTTACTGCTCTGCCAGAATTAATGTCTCGGACTTTTGCATGAATGAATGCAGGCCTGATGTTAACTATGATGGATCACACAACTCAACCAAGATTAAAATGTCTCCTAACTGATTCAGCTGATCACATGGAAATGGATGGAAACCAATGGCTCCCTGGAAGAGAAGGAAAAAAACATTCTTCACATAGCTGTGATGTAAAGTATACAGGATTTGAAACACATGAGAGAAAACAAGCAGAACAAGTGAAAACATTTTATATGGAGTGAGAACATTTGTTTTTCAATGAAATTAACTTATTGTATAAATGAGAGCCAGTATCTTGAAACAAGAAAGAATAAGACAGGTCACAGCAATAGAATTCTGAAAAATTTAAAAAAGAAAAAGAAAAAAGAAAAAAAAAGAAATTGTGGAAACAAATTCATTTGCAGTGAAATCAAGTCAGCATGATGTTACTGCACTGGCTGTATATCTCCCCTTTTACTCTTGTGTATTTTCATCGATATTAGAGACTAAAATGACTTGATAAGTAGAATTGCATTTTTATCATACTGCTCACAGTCTGAACACAATAAATCACATGAAAACTATTTCACTGTTATGTGCAAATGTTGGTACCTAATCACACACCAACACTGGAATTGCTATAGAAAAGCAATGAAATTGGTCCTATGTGTGCTCTTGCTTCAAAGCACATAATATGTCTGTTTGGGTAAACACTCCAAATTTCTACCTGATCCTGAAATACCTGGCGTCCAAGCAAACAGATGCATGTGAGCCTACAGCAGCTCTGAGACTGATTTTCAGTTGGTCTTTAAAAGGGTCACAGTTGGTATAACCTCTTTATCCTGTGTTGATTTTCATCGCATGTGATAATGACATGGGCTTAAATGAATCTCCCAGTCAGAACAGACACAAATGAGGACTGTCACAGAATTATCCGCTGTGTTTCGATGTAAACTGTTAACAACCGTCTAACTGCAGCAGAGACAGGTGTATCTCCACATGGCTAACAGAATAATTGATGTTGTGACAAACAAACTAAGTTGATGATGGTCTGAACCAACATCACAGAAGTCAGCGGGAGATGGTGCAGGTCAATGGTGGAAATAAACAGCACAGGACTTTGACAGGATTCGTGTCAAAGATGTGCATCCCATGGGTGGTAAAGGATTAGGATAAAACACTGCACACAAAGATAGTGGATTGTTTAAATAAAGAAAATATCAACGTTTCATCTTGTACTTAAAGTTACATCAAAATTTTCAATTGAACCAGGCCACCATCACAGGCTGAGCTTAAAGTCTTGTTTTTCTTATTGTTAACAAATCCCATGTGCAGACCCAAACCAACAATGAATGGAATATCATATATTATTATATTATGTTTGTATCCACAGTCGGATATATCTTATTCCCCTGTGTCACAGAGCTCTATTGTACATACAAACAAACATATCAATGAGCCACACTGTTGCACTGGGTGACATGTTCCTTCATTACCTTAAACAGACACAGTAGTTTGTTTTGACATGATCCCACATACACTGTCTTGCTGCGACAATGAAATCACTAGAACAGAAAATCTGGATTAATTTGCCACTCAAAATAGTCCCTAACAAATGCATTATGTCCTCCTGTTTGAGTAAATTTTGAAGTGGCCAACTGTAAAAATCTATCTTTACTCGACTATACTAGACTCTAACTCGATTTATGTGTTCAGTTGGAAGCAATGGGCTTGAAGCTGAGCGCCACAGACAGGGTGGAGAAGTCAGAAAGTATTGACACATTGGTGGTTTTGGACTTTTGATGGCATTTGTTTACAAGTAGAAATATGTGTGTATAGAGAGTGTGTTTTTATGTCATTAAGCTAATGAAAACAACATAATCTGGGTGGCATTGGACATGTTTAGGGGACAGGGTTGCATTGCTGCACCACTCCACATAAACACCCTGTGAACCCACTGTCGCTTTAACATTGCAGTAATGTGGATTAATGCAGTGTGAGTGGGCTGTACAGTAATTTCAGTGATGTACCTCTTTCAATTATCTTTAATGAAGCCAAATGCAGTTTGTGTTACCTGACTATCTGTCAACAGACAGTGGAGATGATAGTAGCTTTCTACTGTATAGTTATAGCTCACCGAGGAAAGGTGACATTGGAGGATTGTTAGCGCAGCAGCAGTGAGTCTGTTTCAGTGGGATAGATAATAATTCAATATCTCTCACAGGAGACAGCGTTTAAACAATCCGCTATCCCCAAATGTAATATCTCAAAATAAAGCCTCCCCACGCCAACCATATATCATGTGTCTGAAATATCCATTTGAGATGGTGTCATTTTTTTTCTCCTGTGTGACCGTGATATTATTTGATATGAGGTTTTGACAGCCTTCTCTCTCTTGCTGTCTGTCAAACAAATACATGCTCAACTAAAGCACCAAGGATATAAAAAAAATCACAATTGACATAGAAATGTTGCATGATTTATAAAGAAACACATCAGTCATTTGTCAGTGGTTTCATGGCACTGTTCCTCTCAGGCATGAACACAGTGATGGAACCTTTGGAGACACGGCTGAATCTGATCACATACTGGACAATAACAACACATAGAATAATTAGTGTAGGATAAAAAGACAAGAGCTGATAAAAGGAGGAACACTTGTTCAATTTATAATGGATTTTTTTTAAACACTAGCAACAACAGCTGACTTGGAAAGCTACTTGTGCCGCTCTTCTAGTGGTAATTACAATTGAGACCAAACTAAACTGAGACTGAAACTATAAATTCCACCATTTTTGGAAATGTCTGAATTAGACTAATTCAGAGACAGAGTGTCAATCTAATTTACAGTGTTTGCATGACTAGTGTTTCCTTCCCAAGCTAAGGACAGTACACAGAGAGGAACCTTTGCTCTGAATGACTGTAACTGCATATTTACACAGACTGAAGACTTTTTTGTCCTCCATTATATGAGAATCACTTAAGGAATGGATCTTCAAGGCCTAAATCAAAATTCAACCATATATGGGCTTCTGTGTTTAATATCACAAAGACAACTAGACAGCTCGTGTGTGTGTGTGTGTGTGTGTGTGTGTGTGTGTGTGTGTGTGTGTGTGTGTGTGTGTGTGTGTGTGTGTGTGTGTGCTGAAGGTTGAAGGTAGCCTGAGAATAAGAACGTCATTGCCAATGGCAGCATTAATGTGATTGTTGTGCATATGATAAATGAAGAACTTGAACTTGACAAGGAAGAAGAATGCGTGGAATAAAAAAGATGTCATCCCTGGTTCTGCTGCATCAGTTTTTATCCTTTTCTTTTCAGTCTATCCATTGTGAGCTGGGCATTTACAGGAGTGCAGTGCTGAATCGGTGGAGCACTCTTTTACCGTATGGTTGGAATGGTATATTCAGAAGTATGAGTTTGTTTCATTAATCTTGCATCATGCTGGACCTGCAACATTTGCCAGATATTTGTTTCTGCTTTGGGAATACATTTAAAGTCAGACTCCTGTCCTGTTATGTTGTGGAATTTGACTCAGTTGTTAGGCCTTTGCTACAGATCGGCTTAAACAAATCTGCTTAAACGGATGGAGTTTTAGGACAGCCCCTCCAGAAATCTGCCATCCAGTTCTTGCAGTGTTTTCACAGAAAATGGTCAGATTGGTATAATGCCGGCATATTTACAGTACTAATGCAAATTTCATGCAAATTACTAATAAAGGAATATTTTATTTCTCTCTTATCTAATCACTGCCGTATTCCTCACACTAATGCAATTCCTTAACACTTACTTTATCATACTGACACTGTCCCCACTAGCTTTAAGACTGTTGTGGTTAAACCTCTTCTTAAGAAACCATGTTCAACAATTTCCTGCTCTTCAATTCTGATAAAACTGAAATGCTATTCATTGGCCCTGCTCAACACTAGTTTGATCGAGTAACAACAACTCCTGTCAACTGTGTGATTACTCAGAGTTTGACAGCCAAAAATCATTGTGTTAACATTGATCCTACCCTCTTTTTTGATCAGCACATTAAAGAAATCACTAAGATCTTTTTACTTACACAACACAGCCTCTCTCTCTCTCCTGACTGTTGGTACCTTATCCCAGATGTTCGGATCTGGATCTTCATCCTCCAGGAGATTCAGCCTGTCCTCTTGTCTCTCTCTCTCCCTTGTGAGCTTGTTGTCTTTGTCTCTCTATTCTTCTGGTCGTTTGTTTCCTGTCGCCTATACGTGTGACTGGTGTTGTTGAGCTTTGCCACTTGTGTTTGTGTAGTCTGTTCTCTTTCACGTCTCAACGGTGGAGAGGAGGTTGTGTGTTTCAGATCCTATCTGTTTGGAGGCACCTGGAAGATGCTTGAAGTTTGTTTACAGTCTGTCTATAATTCTGTCATCCTGATTACCTGTATTGCACTGTGCTGGTGTATTCTGTACACATGCCACCTATTGCATGTCTGTTTGCCACTCTTCCTGAGGTTTCTGTGTGTGTCAGGGCAGGTTGCCAAAACAAATCCTTTAATGATTTGAGCATGCTACGGTTATGGTTTGGATTGATAGAACACCTAACACCTAATTAAGGCTTGGGAATGATCATGGTCAAGGTTAATTGTGGGTTTAGTTGCGGGTTAGCAGTCCCAGGCTGGTGAAAGGTTTGTAATGACCGTCCCTGCCAGTCTGCCATCTCAGGAGGGAGCATATGAGCCTTAAAATACACCGTGATTTCACTCCATGACAGTGATTAGCTGTGTACAGCACTGCTAGTCTTTCTGAACTCATTTTTAATTTAGGTGCATAATTTGTATCTGAAATGCTAATGTTAACTGAGTTTGTGTGAAATGCTTTTGAATTCTTTAAAAGGTCACCAAAAACACAACAGGCAGTGTGAGGCCCCCAAACAAATATGAATTGCACATTAGTTTGCCTCCCCTGAGGTCTTATTAAGACTAATTGATTTATTGCAAAACAGTTTGCACACTAGCACCAGCACGCCAATCTGAAATAGAATCTCTGCAGAAAGAACCTCTGCTTTTCATACAATATTTTTCAGTGTCAAGCCAGTCAGTCTTTCATGCATCCAGACACAGAGATCAGAGGACAGAGCACAGCTAACGTAGCAGCAGGCCCAAGCTGAATTAGCCTCTGTTGTCCTGGGGAGGGCCTGCAGGGCTCACCCCATGGATCAGAACACGCTTGGTGTGCAAACCAGTGCCTGTTTACATCAGCAAAACCCTCCCCCCTCTTTACTCCCCACTCTATAGGGAGTTTTCATTTTGGCTGTTTGATTTACTATCGTATGAGAAACAGAAGAGTGTGCATGTGTGCCAGCGAAAGCATGTTATACAGTTGGTTGTAATTACTCCCCGAGGGAGCTCTCCTCCCTCAGAGATACAAGCCTCAGTAGAAAAACAGGGAGAACCATGAATTTCATTTAAATTACACTCACTGTCAATAATCGTAACTATATGAAATATACTACTGTGTCTGATATCAGTGTATCTTTTGTTTTTAATAAAACCAGAGTGTTGAAATGAAGTGTATTCCCACATGTGTTTGTTGCTGGTGCTCCGATTTCATTCAAACAACAGTAAAGAGGATGCAGCATCTTGTGTTGTCATGACAACAGCACCTTCTCACTTATGTTTGCATTTTATTTTTTGCCATTTATCATTTATCTGCCTGCTCTAACATCTCCCGTAATTCCCTCTCCATCCATCCAGCTGTTGTCCTTGGCTCTACCCACCGTTCCCCAGAAACCTGATCACTGTCCGCACAACAGCAATGGGTTGTTTTCCATGACATCTCCAGCATTTATAACATAATCATAATATCTGCCGTTTGTATTCATTAATTCACAACACTCTAATATCTGATGTGCAGTACTTTGTCTTAGTGATATCAGTATCTTTAAGCATTAACCGTAGATTCAGTGGAAAAAAATCATGCTTTGACCGTAATGGGAATAGATCACAGCAGAGAATAGGTCTCTTTCATCATTTCCTGTCATTTCTCTGCTGTCAGCTGTCCATCAGGGCAATAGAATGCCCAAAACATAAAAAATAAATAGAAATAAATTATTTATTTAACTAATAATTAAAAGTACACACAAGTCATGTATGTAAGTCAGTATTTCACTGTCCGTCAGTTTTTCCACTGTCAGAAACAATCAGCAGTTCTTGCAGTTCTTGTAAGTGTAAACTACCACTAACACCCTAATATTGTGGGGCATATTTACAAATGCTGATATGCCCCACAATACAGGAGGGTTTTCCCAATGTCCCAATATATCCTGCCAAACAACTGTGGTCCTAGCACAAGGACACTAACAGAGCAATGTGGTTGAACTGAGCCTTGTAAATAAATGGAATTTGACAAATGGCCATTCTAAAAGACACTGATTATGATGATGATGTATTTCATATACAGCAGATAGCAGGCTATTCCAGTGTCATGCCAATAATTTCAGTGGTGATCGTCTTTCATCATGGGAGGGTCAGCCCTGTCTGCCACTGACAGTTTTAAGGTTGGTTGCTCTGCTGCTGTTCAGGCATTTCCTGCACACTTCTGCCTAAGTGACACACTGTTACGAACTGCCACTCTGAGTTAAAGCCCTGTGACTGATGCAACAACTTCCTCTCCCCTCACAACTCTCTCTGGCATGACACTCTGTTAGCCCACTTAACAAAACCACACATTTTTAATAGGCTTGTCTTGCAGAATTGATTCAAAGACTGTATGCTGAGTATTGTTGAGTGATGAGATACTCCGGAGAGACTGAAGTTCAGTGTATCATCAGCCCATCTGTCCCTGTTGAACTGACTGGGAAGAATTTGTGGGTGACTTAGGAGAACGATTAATGCCAAGTGTGCCATCAAACACATCTAAACCAAATGTCTTTTTGTACTCAAGAATAGTATAATTAAAATTCCATGTAAAAAAAAACAACTGACATGTTCCACTGCATATTACCATCTGGTGTCCATTTCCTGAGCATACACTGTGCATGGGTATGCACTTTGAGTCCCTCATTGGAAAGTTGGACGAACAGTGAAAATAAAACTGTGGGATAAAGGTCCAAGTATAAGGTAATAGATCTTCTGCTATTTACCACATATAGCATTTATTGTTCAACTAAACACTCCAGTGTCCACTTTTATGCTGATGATACCATCATGAATTCCAGTGGCACAACCTCAAACCAGGCCACCTCCAGTTGTCATTCTCCTTCTGCAGACCTCTATTATATTATTTTCTCCCTCTTACCTTGTCCTGACTCAAATGTGTCTACCTAATAATTTTTCTTGCACTTTTAATAAATAAGATACAACAAAATAATCTCACATATGATCATCTTATGAAGCTGTATAGAATAAGAGGCTTAAAGTTTCCATTAAGCTCCATTATGCCACATTCAGGTGGGATGGCTGGTAGGGATGCGAAAATTATCAAGATGGCTGGATGATTACAGAGTTGTCATGTGAGGATTGATATGCTGTGCATTGACAATATAACACCATATCCATTAAATTTGGGTTTAATACACTGAACAGCAGTCTTTGGCTGATGTGAGGCATCCATGTTTGTTTTTCGGGCACTTTCGTATTAGCAAGTACTAAGTCAGATATATCTATATATTTATCCATTTCAGAAAAATCACGGTTTCCAGTCATAAATGGATATACAACTTGGATGTTGACATGGACGGTATTTACAAGTTGAAAACGAATCACGGTAACTCTAATATGACATGAACACAACATTAAGGGGCAATTCATGTCACATCACACAGTCATTTAATCCATTGTTCATGTGAAATATTCATTATTTTAAAGCAAATGACAAAATGCATGCATGTCACAAAAGCGTGACTACCGTCCTCCAGAACACTCATAAACTAACTCAATCAAAGAGTAGAGCCTGTTTTTCCTTTTTGAAATAAAAATAAATATACAATGTAGTGTACTATCGACACCTGATTTGGAGATATACTGTATGCTCATGCTGCCTTATGCTGCCGGATGTCATTTACCATCATGCCATTCAATATCAATACTCAAGACAGCTATCACATTTACCACACTGTGCGATAGTTGAAAAGATCATCACTGGCATCCAGAATGCTTTAGCATACCTATGTTTTGGTGTACAAGGCCTTGATATCTAAGTTGCTGATATATTTCCCATCCTTAATTAAGCTCAAAGCTAATAACCGTAGCACCATCACAGGATAGGTTAGCTCCAAAAGTTTACTCTTCATCTCCATCAGACATTACAGCAGCAGTGACTGAGTTAACATATGTACATGGACTCTGAATGCTTCTCTTGTCAACACTGAATCACATTCCATTGTGTATGACACTGAATCTGCCATTGGTGAGTGATAAATGAAACCCCTCTGAATAAGCCAAATTATGTATGACAAAGCAATGAAGCAGCCTTTAACCTCTTAAGACCTGGCGTCCACATGTGTGAACATCACATCACACACCTAGTTTTTTTACATAGCCAATGCAAAATGCTTTGAATGTTTTATATTTTGTTACAGGCATATGATGTCTTCCTGCAACTGTTTGCAGCATTTCAAATGAGCCATATTGTTGGAAATAAAGACTTTTGCACTCTATTAGGCAAAGGTAACTTTATTGTGTTTTATTTAGTTTTTATACTTATCAGGTTCCAATAAGCCCAAGATAAGATAAGATAAACCTTTATTCGTCCCACAGTGGGGAAATTTACAAAAACTAAGCGTTCCCTGACCGGGAATCGAACCCGGGCCGCGGCGGTGAGAGCGCCGAATCCTAGCCACTAGACCACCAGGGAAACCAAAATAGCAAAGAGAAATAAAAAAGAAAATAAGAAATAAAAAATACATATCAAACAAGAGCTCGGGTCTTAAGAGGTTAATGTTGACTCAGAGCCAGGGACTCTACTGATTCAACTCCTCCTCTATAACTTACATAATTTTCTATCCCACTCCCACAGTAGCATTGGTCAGTTTGTCCATGCAACACTTTGGACCAAAACAAGGAATCACAAGAACCACTGGCTAAACCACCATTAGATTTGATATGGATATTCATGACTCCAATGATTTTTCCTCCAACTCCATTATAAGGATAAAGTAAGTGCTCTTGAGTAAAATTGTGGTTTTTATATTAACAATGTATCAACTGATAATGTGAAAACAGTGTGAGAGTGTGAAAGGGGTTAATAGTGAGGAACCTACAGACAATTATCACCTAAACCTACAGCTACCCTCGGCTTTATGGAGCTTTATAGAGAGGTTCAGCTCACTATTTAGCTGTCTGGCCCACAACTTTACTGTTTTGGTTCCCTCTCATCACTCCCATATTGTCATTTTAGGCCACAGTAGGAAGTTTTGAAAGAAAAAGCTGTAAAACCAAACCTGTACACTGCCTGCAAACAACAGCAAAGAGCATACAGACACAGCTAGAGACAGTTATAGTTGGGTATTTTGCAGCTAAAAAGCCAGATATTTCTGTCAACAACAGAGCAAAAAATGTGAATATTGGACTATCATTACAGAAACTGAAGCTAAATAGAATTCTATTATACTTTACTGTGTACATCTGTAGTTTTTGTTCTATTGTCACATGTCAAAAAGGCTGCTGTAAAGAAAGGGGTTTTGGTACTGGTGGTTACAGTGTCTGCTGTTCACCAAAAGTTATATAGCTTTAAATCTTGTGTTTTACGCTTGTTTTGTATCACCCTTTGTAAAGACACATCTTGATTTTGAATCAAGTGCAGATTAGGTCACTAAGAGCTTATTTTGCAGTTGTCTATGAAGGTGAAATGTGTTTGGTTGTCACTTGTCATTCACTGAGTTCATGCTGAGCAGCCAGCAGAGCAGCTCAGAGACCATCTCCCTGCTGGGGGCTTTGAAGGTGACCACTGCAGCTTTAGAGTAGCCTGCCACACCTGATATGGCTTTAAGAGCTTTGGGATCGTCACCTCAGAGTCAGAGACGGCAGACGCTATCAGACTGTGGAATCGTCTAGAAATGTTGATTTCAGCTGCTGAGAAAAGACTGTAAATTTCCCCACTGTGGGACGAATAAAGGTTTATCTTATCTTAACTACATCAAATTTGGGCAGCAATGGAACAATGCAAAAACAGGATGTAATGCAAAGAGATCCAGAAAACTGAATGTGGTTCAAATGTAGCTGATTAAAGCTGGGAATGCACTGAGTGGGTGTAAAAACCTTCTGGGTACAAACTCAAGCTCACAGGATGTTCACATTTAATTAAAAAAGTCAAATAGACTGTTTTAAACTGTTGAACTAGCCCTTAAAGGTACAGACAACATCAAGAAGGAAAAGAGTAATTAACAGGCATTGTTTGTCGTAATGTGCAAGTCATGAATAAGTCGTTCGAAACAACTCTTTTTACTGACTCCAGAACAACAAGTCCTCAGTGCCACTAATTTGTTCGCCCTTCCTACCTGCTACAAGCTAGTGCAAACTGTGAAGATGAGGCAAGACCACATGTTGCTCACACTGTTGCAACTCTTATATTGTATCGTATTTGTGGAACTGCATCAAGTGAATTACTGTATCAACCTAGCCCTGTAATAAAAGCAACCACTTTCAACTCAGTACTTGCCCTCCCAAACTGGAGCCCCCTCCCCACCCTGAGCTGAAGGTCTGACTTTGGTTGCATTAATCACTCACTCAACTCACTCACTCACCCACAAAGAATAGCTTTGAAGCTAAATTGATATAGTGGTCAAGTCGTGTAATTACAACTTCACAGTCCAAAAGGGGCCCAAAAAGCATTTTTCCTGCACACAAAGAAAAGGAGGAGGTGTAAAACAACAGATTTTTTCGAGCATCACAACACTCCCAAAATGACTTGTTTCAGTATCAGAATTTGACCCATTTGGTCCAATAACACAGGATAGTCTGGATGCATCACATCTTTAAATTATTTTGTTATTTCATCATTTAGTTTAGTGGAAGGCTAAACTGGAAGTTTGCCCTACAGACAAGCATATGTTGGACAAAGACATCATTTGGTTTGGTTTAGTACCATAAACAAACACTTTCAAAGAGCTAACAATCAATGTGTTCTCAGGGGGCCAATTAATTGACAGCCCACAAATCTTCAGATCAATTTTCTAATAGGCTCAAATATTAAACTAATTATTTTGTATTTACCTATATGTCAAAGTTCATTTGCATGTACTTGTCCAAATGTTTAATCCTCTTCCTTCATCCATATTGTTTAAAGGATAGGTGTGGTTATATTCATATTTTCTTATTCTTATTTTTCTTATCCATAAAAAGACCCAAACCACTGTTAAAAACACATTGAGTACAATGAGCCACGCAGTTGCACTTAGTGTCATATTCCTTCATTACCTTTAACACACAGTGTATTTTATTTTGACTCAATCCTACATACACCCTCCTGCTGCCAGTAATACTCACTAGAGCACCAAATGTGGATTAATCCACAGCTGAAAATAGTCCCCAGCAAATGCATTACTTCCTCTTGAGTAATGTTTTAGGAAATTACTGAGCCTTTAAAAAAAAAGAAGAAGCAATATATGTTTTATGCGATTTTAAAGACTTACATCTCTTGCACAAAACAATGGGCTTGGAGCTGAGAGTCACAAATGGGGTAGGGAAGTCAGAAAGTATAACACATTGATTGCTTGGGTATTTCTAGGATTGACATTCACGCATTCCTGCCAGTGTATGTAAGAAATGAGAAGTGCTGCCGCATTATATGACTACGTAGTAGCACCTATATCTGTCATCAATGTTTGCTAAGGTAGTGATGTATCACTTAACACTGAAATTAGCTAACAAGTTAGCTAATAATGTTATATAATGCTAGTAGACAACCTAATATGCTAATCTAATAAGCAATCTAGCAAATATTATCACTCAAATGTAATCATGCATGAGAATATACATATGGAAATTTTAAGAATAGATAGAAAAACAATGTGTGACAGCAAATGCAGTAAGTAGTAGAATATAAGTGCTGGAGCTTAATACTCACATCAGCAATGCAACATGCTCACAACTTAAAAATGCTGATGTCAAGCAGATATAAAATTTACCATGCTCACCATCTTAGTTTAGCATGTTAGTTTGCTAATTTTGGCTAATTATCACAAAACCCAAAGTATAGCTGATACAAATGGGAATGTCAATAGGCATTTGGTCACAAACCAAAATACGGTGATATGATGGTGTAAATTCGTCCCCAGGGGACCATGAATTTCTGTCCCAGAATTCATGCCAATAGTTTTAGAGATATTTCTCTCAAAACCACAAATGTGAACTAATGATGGCACTGGAGGAAAAGTCAGGGGATTACCAAACTCAGGAATCATCCTCTGATGTTGTGATACATGTAGCCTATATCACAGAACAATTCAAAACAATTTAGAAGACTGACAAAATTTCATGGCAATCAACCCAATAGTTGTTGAGATATTTCAGTCTGGACCAAAGTGGTGGGCCAAGCAACCACCCAACTGACAATCCATCCCATGCTGCAAGTATGGGCCATGGATATATAAAATATGGAGCAATATGGTACAGGAGAATGCAGAACAAATTGAGAAAATGGACAGTGTAAAAATAGTGAAATAAATATAACGAAATAATCATTCATTCTTAGGAATTTATCATGCACACAATGATCTCAAACAAACTGTATGTGGTGTCAAATATACAATCCATGTACAGACTGGACTGTAATGAGATAATTAACGGGTTACTTACTGTAGACTGCTAGGCAATAACAGTGTGTGCTTGTGAGCTGAAGTAACCAAACTCACCATTCGGTTATTAAGTATTGTTGAAGGGTGTCAGACCATCAGCACTGAATAATGGCGTGCAAAGGAGGACACAAGGGCAACCAAAGGCTCAAGCTCACTTTTGTCCCACTGCAACTGCCAACAATATCATTTGTGTCATTTACTAGTAAATTGATGCTTAAGCTAAGTGCTCTGGCTGGGTCAGGAGAGAGTGTAAATGTATTATTATAAGTATGACATTTTGTCACACAATATAAATTAGAAAGGAGTTAGACAGAATCGTCAGTGATTGGATCGGAAAATATGCTTTTCATATGGAAGCAGACTGGTAAACCCACAAAGCCTCTGAATACCCGATGAAAGCAGCAGGTGGGGGGGTGGAAAGGTGGAATAATGCTATCTCTTTAAATTATATTTGGAGGAGAATGTTCACCTGACACCGACGTTGCTTACATGTGGAGATACCAAATCAAACAAAGTACATCAAAATGTATTAAATGAATGCAATATATAGGGAAAGGGATTATTCATTGCACAATAAAAAAAATATTCACAATGTCAGACATATACTGTAAGTAATATATGATGCCACATCACACCCTATATTTACCATAGCATTCAAACCGTGTCAGACCTAGGATCCACAAGGGGGGCAACTGTCAGGCCCTTCAGGTTCACTGTGTGGCAAAGTTTGTGGTAATTTGATATACTGATTAATATAAACAAAAATAGAAAGGTCTTTAAGGAGACTCATCCATTTGCAGTTTATATATTTCAGTTGATATAAGCACATGGTGCGTATTGTGTGTGTGTGTGTGTGTGTGTGTGTGTGTGTGTGTGTGTGTGTGTGTGTGTGTGTGTGCAGGCCCAAAGCTCACTTTTAACCCCAGGGCAAGCTTTCGGGTTAATGAAGCCCTGGTTTAGAATGCTGAGGTCATCAGTCCAGCAGTCCTGTGGTCCAGTCCACAAGTCCTCTGGTCCAGTCCAGACTCCAGTTCGTCATGATCCGCCCCTGTTTATCCTCAGTCCAGCAGTCCTGTGGTCTGGTCCAGACTCCAGTCCCGTATGATCCACTCCTGTTTATCCTCAGTCCCCTCTCTGAATGCAGCGCTGTGATTGGACGCTGGCTGTTCGTCAGGAAGAAAGAGCTGCTCTGTTGAGGCCAAGAACTCAGACACAGGCAGGACCTGGACGGTACTGGACTTCCTCTGTGGAGGGGATGTGTATTCTGCTGGACACTCGGGAGGTATTTTTAACTAGCTGAGCTGAAGTGGAGCACCGGCCGGGTCTCCGTGCTCCTGCTGCCGAGGCCGACGTGTGTCGCTGCCTGCTGCTCTCCCTAATCCAGACCCGCTACTGTTAATGAGGCTGGGGGGAGATTGGCGCTGTTTGTGGCGACGCAGTCACAAACCTGTCTGAGATTCAAGTCTTCATCCAGCCCGGAGGACATATAACGACCGAGCTGTTGCTGCTGGGTGCCGGAGCTCACAGCTGAGGCTGTTAAACATACTGAACCAGATCCAACTGCATGGAACAAGTCAGCGGCGGACCAGCGTCTCATTCTGCGCTACAACTGTCATGACTGACCTACAGACAGCAGTCTGCTTGTGAAGCAGCACCGGCTCTGTCTCACTAAGGATTTATTTCATTAAGGCATTCACAAGCAGCAGATCAAAGCCTCTGCATCAGGTGAGTGAAATCCACAATTATTCATGTCTGACCAACACAGAGTCCCTCAGTCTGACTGCTGCTTTAACCCGCCTGTTCCCGCGATATTTTTGGCACGACTTGTGTGATTTTCACTTGTTATCATGACCTTAAAAAGTCCTTGTGCTTAAATTTCCATTAAGGCCTCTCTCTCTCTTTCTCTCTCTCACTCGCTCGCTCGCTCGCTCTCTGGTGTGTGTATGTGCGCGCGCGCGTGCGCGTCTGTGCGTTAATCCAGTGGGCAGGCAGATTTAGGCTCTGTGTCAACCAAACCTACAGAAACCAGGATAAAAACAGTCCTTTAATGTGCCCAAACAATTCTAAATGTTGAAAGAGGATAAACAGCACTCCTCCTGTGAGGATCCCAGCTGTCGCATTCTGACTCTTAATGTTTAAGAAATTTTACAAGACCGCACGAAAAAGCATCTTTCTTTGACTAAGTATTCACACACACGTGTAAAATACAATATGTAATATATAGTTGTAATCTATATTTCTGGGCACGGGGATGCATTAACAACCATACCTAACACTATGAATGGCAACAGTTGCACACAGAAACAGTGCTCAGGTGGAACAGCTGAATGGTCCTATGTAGCAAGAAGTGGCAGCTGAATGGTTGAGACTGAATAAAGCTTCCATTCCAGACCAAACCAGCATGAGCATTTTTTTTTACATCCTTCAGTTTTTCAGAAAAATTCCAAAACACCAAATTTGGAGATGCATGGTTTTCATGCTGTTATTTGTCTTTGTCCTGACTGGATTAAACTAAATTATAATAGTTCCTTCCACTTGATGCTCTTGTGCTGGGGATGGACGAGACATACAACTGAGGCACAAAAACACACTCCAACAGCACAAACTACTATCTATCTATTTATCTATCTAGATAGACATTTGATATATATTTATGTAGTAAAATGCCAGAAATAATGAAAATATCATCACAATTTCCAAGAGGTGATGTCTTCACATTGATTGGATTGTTTTGTCTGGCAATTTTAAATCTAAAGATATTCAGTTTACAACAATATTTCTTTTCTCTACTGCCACTGACACTAAACCATTTGTATTTGAACAACATATAAAAACATCTATTACCCTCCTGATTTTGTACAATGAGATATCTCAGAGGCCAACTCTTTAGGAACAAAGAAACACAGACTTGGTGACATTACATTTTGAAATGTCCTTATGATTCTGAGGTTTGAGCATGAGCATAAGAGCATCAATGTATCCCACAACTTCCACTTCAATCTAGATAAATGTACTAATGTGGATGAAACCAGGTTTTGGCTTTTTACTCAATTTTGACTTGACTGTAGAAGGATTTGTCCATAATATGCTTACTTGTGTTGGAAGCGTGTTGACTGAGTTCACCTCACCTCAGAGAATTAAGCATCTAGATTTAGATACTTACATCTAAGTCAGTATCCTTTAGCCAATCAGAAGACAATATCTCCATCTGTCTGTGGATACATGGTGTCAGTCAGTGTATCACTATTATGTCTGTTTGTCTTCATTAATGAGGTGTAGGGGTCAACTCTCAGGAGAATGTATGGTGGAACAGCAAACAAGCCTGTTCTGTCCACTGCTTCATTGATTTCCCTGTTCAGCCCCACCGGCATTAAACAATCACATTTCAGGTGCTGCTTTATCACAGTGTAATGACTGGAGATATTCTGTAAGTTAATGCCTCTCCACTGGAGATAAGCTCTACTACTACCTTATGAGTAATGAAGCCAATAGAGCATTTTGACCTCTACAGACAGTCAGGTAAAATCCACAAGTCACAAGTTTTTTACCGAAGTTAATTGGAACTGTGTGATAGCATGTCCCTCACTGGATTTACTGCACCAAACAGATTCCCACCAGGGCTCAACTGAGCTCATTTTATTCAAAGCAAGAGGCATACACAGACTACAACCATGTCAGTTTCCTCCTGTGGCGTTCTGTGGTGCACCTCGTGGTCTCAGTCTACGGCTGAAGGTGCTCTGGTAGGACTCCAGTGGGGCATGCAGGGGGTGAGAGGTGTTGTCCATGATACTGAGCTGTTTCCTCAGCATCCTCCTCTCTGACAACTCCACCAAAGACTCCAGTTCCAGTCCCAGGACAGAGCCAGCTCTCCTGATGAGCTTGTTGAGTCTGTTAGCGTCGGCTGCCTTCAGCCTGCTGCCCCAGCACACTACACTGCATAAGAAAGGAAGTACAATATATTGTGTATTTAAAGAGGGTTATCGTTACATTTCTTGTCATCAAGGCAAATGTGACATCATTGTGATATAGACTTCAGGACATATCTAAGGTTCAGTGGCATGACCGATTGACTTTGGAATCCTTTCCTGCATCTAATTTGGTTCAGCTTTTAACGTTTGCAAGTCACTAAAGAAAGAAATGACTAAAATTCAAAGATTAAGTTGAGGGCTGTAATCAGCAATCGTTGTCTGAGAAGGCAGAATCTGTTGTGTTAACTTGTGAGTGTCAGCTGATAATGTAATGTAATGTCATAATGACGACCGGTATTTTTATTTTCCAAAGAAGCTTCACCTGGAGGTTCATGCTAGGACTGGGTGATATGGCAAAAAATAAGTATAAAAAATAAAATCTGTACTTATCAATATTAATATTTTTGACAATATATAATTTGATAATCCTGCCAGTTTGAAGAAACCAGAAGGCTCATTAGCTAAACTTTACAATGTAGTTTATTAATTATTACTAGTAGTAGTTAAGGGCATCACCTCTGAAGAGGAAAATTTATAACCAAATTACCCGGATTAAGTAATTACCAAATTATCAGTCTGATCTCGAAAGACTCATTTTTGATTGAATTAATCTCCGTCTCTACTCCAAAAGAATACCCAGGACAACGATTTGGTCTAAATGAAAGTATTTATTGACCTAACATCTACTAACACAGGATAAATGATCTGACTGATAACCACAAGATAATAGTCAGGATGGAAAGTGAGAAGACAATAGACAAAAGTAAACTGTGTAATGAATTGGGCAATGGTGAAAAATATAAGATAAGGATATGATTAAGACTATGGGTTATGGATGTACTAATAACGGCTGTTAGGATCTTTACGAAGAAATTTAAGACTTTAAGATAATATATCCACATCAAGGCAGTCATGAACAGTAAGGCAGGTATTTTGGCCAACTTTGAACTGTGTTGACCATTGCTGAAGATGTTTCGTGGTTGAAATCACAGCAGTGTATGTGCAGCCAGGAACTTCCTCACCCTGGACTCCAGGGTTGTTCTCTCTGAGACGGTGTGTAGTTACCTGGCGACAGTTCTACCAATGCCTCTCTCAGCTGTTTGGCAAAGGTGAGTCTGCCAGCAGACTTTCTTAGGTGGACAGGCAGCATAATGGAGTCGTCTGTGTAGGCAATCGTGGGCAGACATCCCATCCGTGTGGGTTTCTTACAGCTGATGGTGAAATAACTCACTGCTGAAATGTTATTGACTTTCGCTAGATAGCTTTGGAAGGAGTTGGCTTTGGCTGGAACAAAATTTCCAAAAGTCTTCAAAACAAAGCCACAGTAATAAAGAAAAAAATGTATAGCTACTTCCTTGCCTACTACGAGGCACTTTGGTTCTGTTGATTCAGTTTACATTAACTTGGCACCCAGACAAAAAGAGAAACTACTCTGAAGCATGTGGCAAAAAAGAAACAGGTAAAGAGAAGCCATACAATCATGTTTTTTAGTGATACATGTAATGATACATAACTCAAACTCAAATATTACAAATTATTACATGACCAGGAAGCAATAAATGTTTTCTAATCCTGCTGCTGAATGGTCAGATGACAGAAAGACAGTGGTAATTCAACAATCTCACGCTGAGTTTGTGCTAGAAAGATGGGATTTGTTTTATTTTCAGAGTGACTCTGAGCCAGCTGTTAGTAACATGGTTGCAAAGAAGTACCACCAAAAATTTGTGTGGTTTGCCGACCTCCCCTGCTGTAGACCCACAGAGACACGAAGGGATTGGCTTGATTCAGGGTGTGTGTGTGTGTGTGTGTGTGTGTGTTGTGAAGGATCTGGAATGAGATAAGGATTCGTGCCCTGGCTGTATTCACAGCTATTTTGATGTTACCTCCTTTGGGTTAAGTAGTCAAGATCAGATAAAGGTGTGTTTGCTCTTCCATTGTAGAATAAAACTTTTTTGTGCCCACATTTACATCCACTTTCTTCACTGGTAGCTGAAAACAAGTTGAGCTACCAATGTTAAAGAGTTACAAATGTCCGAAGTTAATCATTGTTATTGACTTAAATTTTTTATTATAATACCTGCCGATTTATTGTCTGTTTTTCTATTAATTGACTGTTTGTTTCATCTCTACTGTTTTTTTCTGAGGTACTGGTGAGCTTCTTTGTGTTGTATGCATGTAATATGAGTCCTACCTGCTGTCAATTAATTTCTTAATTAGTGGTTTAATGTATTTCATTAGCTATACAAATCAGCTGTCAAGTAATGATGAAGACTTAAACTGAAATGGTAAGCAAATACAAGGAATGGCAAAAACAACTATTACTAATTAGTCAATTATTAATCAACTCAAGAAGTGTTGAAAAGGTTTTAATTTGGGCAAATGGCATGAATGCACTGGCTCACTCTGAAGTCATGTTTTAAAGTTGTACATTTGACTTCCTGAAACATCCAGCCACCCTGTTTTTTCAAACCCAGCAGTGAAGCTGAAATAAAGCCAGTAACACAATAGGACAGCAGCAGTTCTGGGGGCCATTGGAAGTACGTCAAGCAGAGTGTAGTGAATACAGGTACAAAAAGGACCTGTGCAGACACTCAGCACTGTTGGGATCATGATTGGAGGAAGCATATAGATACATAGCTCCCTTGTGATCATAAATGTTGTCTGCACTCTCAATTCAGAGAATATGCATTTCATGGAGAAGTGTCCTGTTCACCTCCGGCTTTGAGTCTTTGATACTGGATTATATGTCCCATATACAGCATCACACAACAGCTATATGGGGGCTAAAAAGTAAAATGTGTTTTTATACAATTTGTTTCTCGGTCTTGAAACCGAAAAGATTTTTGATGCAGTGCTCAACTTTTAGATTTAACGAAGCTGGGGTTCATAAATGTAGATGCATCAACTGAAAATGATTAGATGGGCAATCATCTTTTAAATTCACATTGTTTGATATAAATGTTCCTGAGGTTTTGGAATGAATGTTGTCTGACTGCTCTTCAATGGGAAGAGGGGATAATTGGCACAAACTGCTGTATGCTCTGGTTCACAACATCCCAAAAACTCTTTATAGGTGGCATATGGTGAAGAAATAGGCATTGGGAAGTTTCTTTGATTCTTTCTGCAAAGCTAAAAGGAGGTGTTAACTTACTTTTTAATTCAGTAAATAAGTGTCATTCAGTTGTCCATCCAAACTACTTCGCCTGAATACAGAAAAACAGCTGAATTTCCCTGGTGGTCTAGTGGTTAGGATTCGGCGCTCTCACCGCCGCGGCCCGGGTTCGATTCCCGGTCAGGGAACATGATTTTGTAAATTTCCCCACTGTGGGACGAATAAAGGTTTATCTTATCTTATCTTAAATTTCAGTGAAACAGTGGCAGTAAAAGTGTTTTCTTTTACTGAGACATCAGATATGTTAAATTTAATTCAATGTTGGCCACAATGGTCCAGACCAAGTCAGTAAAATAAAATGGATGTTTGACTGATTGGTAGGTAGCAGCTCACCATTAGTAGATTAGAGTGTAATTAACTTACGTTTAGTTTGTGACTCTGTTTGTGTGATGTTGTAAAGAGTGTATGTAAGTCAGAAGAAAGCCAGTAAAATGTAAATATGTGATTGTTGTAGAGATGTACAGAGGCAGTGGGGTGACTGTTCATTGCCCTGAAAAGATGCTGTTGAAATAACCTTGAATTCTGTTACATTACTTTAGAGGATGCAGCTTCACAAGGTTAAATACACATAGAGATATTCAAGGTATGTCTTTTAGGTGAACTGTTGCTAATCAGTAGTTATTATGCACAATGAAATAAAATTTGTTAAACCAAGCAACACTGAATGAGGCCATTTTAAGATGTTGAAATAATGAATATAAAAATTATTTCCCCTCAATAATAATAATAGTGAATACCCAACAAAACTTGAAATAGAACATGCAAGCACAGGAAATGGATTATAATCCTAATTTTACAGTTTTAACAGCAAGTTTGAATATCCATCAAAGTTCATTATTTTCCCCAAAATAGATTAATGAAAATTCCTATGCTCTTCATGACCTCTACTCAGTTACAGTACAGTCCAGCTGCAGAACAGCTGCTCCACACAAGACCCCCATAATAGCCTACATGTTCAGGTTTTACCTGTCATGTTAGTGCATCCTGGTCAGAGTTTGGTAGTAAAAGCCGTGGTGATGAGCACCTTTCCTGTGTGGTTGCTGACAGCTTGGTCAGCCAAAGTGGCAAGTAGAAGAGGAGGCCATGCCTGCACGTGGTTCATGAGTAGCTAAGTTGACTTCACTAGCAGTCAGCATGGAGCAGCAAGCGGAAACCAGGGTAAAAAAAACTGGGCCCATTTCATGTTCTACAATTCTACAATTTCACTTAGCAGATGCTTTTATCCAAAACGACGTACATCTGAGAGTAAATAGAACACAAGCAAGCTGTTGCTCTTCCCTGTGTGATATCCTGCATTACTCTGCCCTCCTTTTCCATCAGCCTTCTCTATTCCCATTGCAGTTTTGCAGCTAGGTGATGTGGTGACCCCCTCTCACTCTGTCTGGGGTCTGGGGCTCCTTGTGTGTTTTTCCTGGTCCTGTTTCCCGTGTAGTCAGTGTCAGTCAGATGAACCACACCTGAATCAGCTCCTCTTGATTGCTCTTTTACCATATTTTTGTCTGTAGTTCAATACTGGTTGATTAAATTTGCTTTACTTTAATCCTTAATTATCTGTGTGGTCTCCCTTGTTTTGTTAGGACTTTGTTAGGAGCTGGTTCACAACAGTGATCATGAGACAAGGATAATCTTGTGTATCTTTGTAGCCTGCCATACTGTTTCCTGTGTTTCTCTGTGTGCAACAAGGATAGGATACTGACTCAACTGGCTTGAATTTGAATCATGGGGCTCCTTCACGACCCTAATAGATATCGTTATTTTTTAACTCACAGTTGATGTCCAGCAGTGCCTGTCCTCCCTCTTGCACACCAAATTTGCAAGCATTGTGCCTCTTTCCTGTCATCTTGGTCCTATCATGTTTTACTCATGTTGATGCATTAATGCATTAACTTGTAAGCATGTTGCAGTCTGTGTAAGAAAAATAAAATGAAATTGACATTTACTGACCAGTAGTACATCACATATTTTTTGTGTATTATATGTGCTGGAATAAGGAGAAAACAATACAAAGAACTGCTTCACTGTTATTAATGTTCCGTCTCCAGCAGGAGAATGGCCTCTCTACTGCAAGGCTACTACCAGTGAAACCACTGGTCATCCACCACACTGTACGGCAGGGCTTTTGAAATGAAACATTAATGTCTGGGTGATTCTCTGGTGTACAATGTATTCACATAAAAAATCACCTCCATCTTGCAATGCTCATTAAGTGATTAAATCCACAAGTTTTTGTTCCATCAACATAAGGTTTTTAATGCTGTACAAAAAACAGTATTTGGCATTTGGCAAAAATCAGATGACTCATTTAGTAATTTATTTTTTACTATCTCACAAAATGTTGCGGTTTTCTGTGTGATCATCTCTCTTTGATGTGACCCACCAATATGTCTGCACAGTGAGACTGCACAGTACCAAGTTAAAAGAATCTGTCGCAATTTCGGAAGTGAGACATGTTCAGAAATGTTGAAATAGCCTGTGGCAGTAGTTGAATCCTTGGTGACTCAGTGTTGTCTGCTGGATTTAATTTATAAATACGGACATTTTAATAGCAGAGAGTGGTGATGAATGTGATTAAAAGCTGTGGTTTGAATGATAATGTATGAAGTGAGGCCTGTCAGGCACCCAGACACATCTGAACCAGAGAATCAGTGAGCCAAATGCTGGATAACCAAATTAGCTTATTTTGGAGTTGGTCAAAAGGATAACAGAAAGGTGCACTTCCGCCAGACAGAGCCTCACTTAACATGGAGCCAGGTCAGCTGTTGGGAAGCTGCAGCCGAGTTAACATGGCTAACCCTGAACACTGGCCAAGCTGCATGTCCTGTGGTGCGCTGCAAGGGCTTATTTCTTTAACATGCATGTTAGAGTTTGTGTTGACTGGAGGCTAGGCATTAAACATGTTACCAGCTGTGAGGCAATTAATTTCTCTTTTTTAAGAAGAATGGTAGAAGAACATGTGCTCACGTGTGAAATTAAAACCTCAAAGCCTTATACATTTTCAGTTATTTTATAAGTATATGATTTTCAGCACTTGGTGTTTAAATGAGTTTTTACAAAATGTTTAAACTGCCTTGAAAATCATGTAATTTATCAATTATTTTAGGTAGGGTTGCAGAGTTCTACACAAAGTTCTTGAGCTGGTGATGATTGACATAAATGCACATGAACCACTGTAGCACACAAATAGCTAGTTCAAGTTGTTGAAAACGTGTTTAGCATTATGTTACTCTTTAAGGGAATATCCGTCGGATGTGAATCATCCCATATACAGTAAATGTAATGCACACGTAACTCCAACCTAAATATATACATATACATCAACATTACATAAATTACTGAGCAATTTACCCAATCTCAAAGTCAAAGTAAAAAACTACATTTAAGAACTTTATTGTGTCTAACTGTTGAATAGCTGCAGCATTTTTTAGTATAACAACACGTGGCTGAAATGCTGAAATATTGCATATCAAACAAATGTGATGGACACACCATACAGGGGATGAATTGTGTGACAGTGACTTGCTTTTGCCAAGGGTGAGTCCTATTGATTTCTGCAGAAGAGGACAGATACAGTATTGACCCAGTGGGATGTCTAGAGAAAACCACTACGCTGAGCTGACACCCAGCTAGGCCTCTAGAGCTTTCTGATGGGCTTGTTCCACTATTAAAGTTTTCCATTGTGCTTCTGTACTATATACACAGTAGTATTTCTTTTCTTTTTTGCTCACAGTATTGATTGATACCGATTTTGTCCTGTTGAAGGACTAAAACCTTCTTTAGTCCTTGCAGGGTGACATGCAGGTGTCTCTAGAAAACTGTGTGTGCTGGTCAAAAGTCTGCATGACGTGCACACACTCTCACCCAACATTCTTCTTTGATAAGTACCAGTTTATCCTTGTGTGTATGTTTATGTATCTGCATGTTTTTTTGTTTCCTTTGCATGTGTGGCCTCAAGACAGGTAATGTAATGTTGCAGTAGGAGAATTCTAACAAGTTCCTGACATGAACCCAATAAAGCTTCAGGCTCAGGTCAGGTTGGTGTTTAGTTTATTTTCAAATGTTAATTTTTCTGACAATGTCAGTCGCCCACATCCATACATGTTATGTGATTATGCAGTGCCAGTGGGAAGAACAGAAGAGGCTGTGTAGTCATTGTGTTGCATCAGACAGGAGAACCAATGGTAAGTCATGATTCAATGAAATCAAGCAAAAAATGATTGGGTCTCAAACTTGGCTGATGGGTTCGCTCATGTCAGGTTTTAAAGGTCTTTAAACTATGGGCTAGGTTTGGGTCTAAGTTTTAAGCCCACCAGAGCTGTAATGCAGGTGTCTAGGAACTGAGGATTAAGACCCTTAAATCTTCAGTTTTGGGTCTGAAGTCTGACCCAAGTCGAAGTCTCAGGTCTGCAGCTCTGATGGCCTTCTGTCTGTTGTAACAATTGCTTTTTGCATCCAGGATAAGAAAAAAAAGGCCTGAGATAGAGATAGAATAAATACTGCTTTGTTTCTTTTCAGGTTTTTTTTTAAGTGTGCTGGGAACACCACAAAAAGAACCATTCACCTGCATTGTATAGTATTGGGGTGATGGCAGAAGTCTCAGACATCATGAATGTCAGCCGTGCCATAAATCTTGCAAAGCTCATTATGTTTAATTTATTCTTGAAACTCTCAGAAGTGTTGATTCAGCTCTGTTATTTTTGAGGCTGTGGTATATTGTGTTGCTAGATAATGATCAGATTACATTATACTTTTATTTTTTCCATCCCCATTTACAAAGAGTGGACAACATAACAGTCGGAAAATAATACAAGGAGGGTAATTATAATATTTATTATCATATTATCAGTATTTTTGTTGAACAAAGGTTGTTTGGACTTTTTGTCTTTACATTTCTTTGTAATATTTGCACCAAACCACAAAGCTCCAGTATCTCCAGGGCACAAGAGAGACCAACAGAATATATTTGTTTTGATAAAACGGTGTGTCTTTAGCGGAGGAGGCAGGGGACAGACGAGAGGCTTTACAAACAGAAAGGAGCGACCCATCTGTGTTTGCTTAGGTTGCTTTGTAATACATAGCTTGATATCTGACAGAGAGATCAGGACACTAGTGGTACTTATGTTTTCCCCATTCCTGCATTACAAGACTATTTGTTATGCAAACATTTGAATGTATCTAATATTAAAAGAGGAGTTTTATTAAAGTAGGGATTTTATAGTATGTATTATTGCATATTTTATATTTATATTTTTTCAGAATATTTCAATCTTATCACCCCACAGTAAGATCTGATGCATGCAACTTACCTGGTGGGGATCCTGGTGCTGCGAAAACAAAAATCCCCTGCAGCCCAATTGCCTGAAGCTGTTGTTTCTAGTCATGCTAGTGGCATAACTCCTGGGATGGCAATGTCAGTATGACAGTCGGACCACCACTAACTATTGGATGAATTGCCATGAAATTTGAAATCTGAAAGTCATGGTTCCCTGAGGATCAATCCTACTGACTTTGCTTGATTTCCTGAAATGTCCTCTATTATTGGCCCACTGCGTGTCCACGTAAAAGGAATTTGACTGTTTTTTTCATTGCTCTCAATTGACTGACATAGGAATGGACATAAAAGCTAAGAACAAGGACAGCAATGCTGTATGACTGATTTAACTGTTCATCAGAGTGATGGCATGTGGAAAGACAGTGATCTTGTGTCTGGTTGTTTTGCTGTAGCGCCTACCAGAGGGGAGAAGTTGGAACAGGTTGTATACAGGGTGTGATGGGTCTGCAGTGATGATTTCTGTCCATTTCCTGACTCTGGAGTTGTATAAATCCTGAATGGAGGGCAGTTTGGGACAAATGATGTTCTCTGCAGTCCTGACTGTCCCTGTTCCTGTCCTGTTTGGTGGTCAGATAGTGATCAAACCTCCAGAGCTCATTAGCAAATATTTGCCTGCTAACATGCTAAAATGCTGTCCATGGTAAACATAATATCTACTAAACATTAGCATTTAGCTCTGAACTGTGTTAGTTTATTCTGTAAAAGTAGGCATTCAACAAACCAACAGCAATCTAAAATGTTGGAACGTTTCCTCGTCCTAGTGATGATATTCGGCTTTTGATATCAACACAGAACTTGCAGCCAGAGAGAGATGAGAAAAACAATCACCGTGAAGATGAATGTTTCAGTAGGATGTTCAGGATGTTTTTTTTCTTCTACTTGGCCTCCAGCTCAGAGTTGGACTTGATTAATTGCTTCATCAGGGACACTACAGGTCTGCGTCCTTCCCAACTCAACAGTAGTTCAGAGTTTTACTATAAATGTATAGTGCTGTTTAAATGAAAAGAAGCTAAAATGCTAAGTGTAGCTAGAAGATATCTATCTGAGTCAGAACCAACCATTCGACTCGACGAGAGAACTTTCTGAACTGTGAGTGAGGTTTGACATTTTCTGAGATTTAAGGTGGATGTAGAGGAAGTGAAGTGGTCACAAACCATTTCTTTTTGAGTGCAATCTTAGAAAATACATTGTAGGTCTCCATGGTGACAGAAGCTCAGCCTATCCCAAATTGAACCTTAAAAGGTGGAGAGATTTAAAGGATAAATTTGTTTTATCACAACTTGAGTTATTTTTGTAGTTTTCGTCTATTTCTACATGATATACAGACTTAATTTTGAAGGGTTTTTCCAAAGAACTCGATATTTTTGGGTGTCTGACTGTCCGTAGGTCTGTCCTTTTTGAAAATGAATTAATGCATACACAATCATGCTACATGCAAATTGGGAAATTTGACCTCTGCTTTTAACCCATCTGTAGGTGCACAGTGCTGAGTTTATTGCATGTAGGGACATTTTTAAATAGCAGTGCTGGTGTTGAATGCATCTAGGGCAAACGCTACACTAAATTGCTTTAGGGATGAGGGTTATTAGATGATAAACAACTTCATTGATTGTAATTTGGGGTATTTTAATTCCAATTAATTCAAACTTAATTCTAATTTCCCCTCAGGGGGATCAATAAAGGATTATCTTATTGCATAATCGTCCAATATCAACATTGTTGATGGGTTAGACTAAACCATGAACAGGGATCCCAGATTTAGCTTCCTCCTAAATGATCCAACTAATCATCATGACTCAAGGCGTCTTTTTGTATTGGGTTTAAAGTAATGTAAAATCTTATTACTGTGTCAGGAACAGCTCCCAGATGAACCTCCTCAGCACAGTAAGCAGATTTACATGAGAAGTAACTGGTGCCCATTGCACTCTACAACCTGCTGTTGAGGATTGTTCTTAAATTTTTGCCTTTAAATGACTTTTTGTGCTTCTAAAGCTCCAATGACACACATAATGTAGAGCTTCCTTTGTATGGCAATGCACCCACCCTCCTGGCTATAACAGAGTACCGATAAGCATACAGCTAAAAAAAAAAACAATAAAATAAAAAACAACTCCCCCTGCACAATCAAGATATTTTTCTCCTCCTTGTGTTTAAAAAAGGAGTACACTACAATACACTCCGTACTTCTGTCAAGAGAATGTGGATTGTTTTGACATATGGCCAGTCTTGATTATCATGTCAGGAGACTTCTCTGTGCTGTCCTCCACAGAACAGACGCCACTCATCTTTGTATGTCTACCTGTCTGCATGACTGTAATACAAGCCTGGTCATGATCAATGTGTTCTCAATCACAGTGGACCCCAACACTCACTGAAAACATGTTTGATTTCCTGCTAAGAATACGGACACAGCTCTCACACCAGTTACATAAGGACTGGATGGGTCATAGCAATGGCCCCAGTGCCCCATACTCGCACAGTACCCTCTCCAAAAAGTACCCTCCACAAAGCCTTGGCACCTCTAGTAAACCTGCAAGGGTAAAGAGATGGTTCATTGTTCCTTGAAGACCTGAAGATCTGAGGTCCAATAATTGGTTGGGGCCTCCTTTTTGGCACCCCGGAATTAATTTTCCAAGATAGGCTGAGCAGTGAGATACTCTTAATATCAGGAGCACACCCTCTGATCCCCCTTTTAAAAAAATGGAACCACCCCCACCATAGTCTGTCATCTTGCAGGCGCTGTCCCCGACCCAGTATGACATTGAGGCGAGCCAAGACAGCCCAAGAATGTCCGGAGCCTTCAGCATCTCAGGGCAAATCTCATCCACGCCTGGAACCTTGCCACAAGCTTCTTAATTACCTCAGATCCCTTTGCCAGGGATATGGATGAGGCTTCCCCTGAGTCTTCAAACCCTGTATCCTATGCTTAATGCCACCCCTGTTCGTGATTTTAAACAGAGTGTCATTGTTCTGGTAGAAAAAGAGCTGTGACGCTGGGTTCAGAGATGATATGTCATTTCTCACGCAAGCAGTGGCCTAACTAACCCTAACCTTACCCTCCTCTGCTCTTTTCTAATCACATGTAGAGCTAACCTCATGAATTTACAATGTAAGGCTTTTTATGTGTTCCTGGATAAGCAGGGTAAAGGTTATTCCAAACTACATCGTGCTCATAAATAAGCCATTATTTATTTACAATAAGTAGCTGTTACCCATCTCTCAACTTACATTTCTATGAATTTCCATCCCCTGCATGCTATACATAATGAATATAGACTTTATACATGCATATGCTGTACATAATCACCCACTGGGGTAAGCATGGATCACAGAGGCTCCCAAAGGAGCCAATGTGCACACCTCCCATATCTCAATATGTTTATGAGTGTGGTTCAACAAATAATTTTATTCACCTTCCTGTTTGGAAGATGGGTTTAGAATTGACACATTAACATTATACTGGAAATCTACATCCACACTAAAACATTTTCATATTATAACAGCATTTTAAAACCCAAATGTTCTCAGTCCAGATGAGCATTTTAGAACACTTTCAGAAATTATCTCCCTCTGTACTATCCTGCCTAAAGATGCATGATACATGACGTAGACTGGGCATGTCCGTGGAAGCGTTAACAAGAAGCAAGTTTTCTACTGTGCTTTTACGGAAGCAATTTAAAATACCTTGTACTTAGCACTGCTAAATGCCAGCGCGAAATAACGTGCATCATTTTAGAGAAATAAAATTATGCTTCCTATAACAACTTCCTACAATGAAAGATCTTGTTTGATATCTAACCTGAGATCTACATCTGTCTCACACACACTCTCACTCAGAGATGTATTTAGTGAATAAAAAACCTATTTTCAAAGGCAGTTACAAAAAAGTGCTTTTATTTACAGTAGCCAATCAAATTTACTTTAAAATAAACAGTTACAAATCACACACATGGTCAACACACATCTCACATGTTTCCCCTAAGTTTCGTTGTTGTCTGTTCTGTCATTAGATGCTGTGCTGGGTGGTTGGAAGTCCCTGTCGTACTGAAGAGCAGCATTTATGCTTTGCTCGTTTACAGTATCTTTAGGAACTTAGCAATAGTTGTGCAGAACAAAACAAGCATTGATAATAAGAAGAAGGTCTATGTTTCCTCCAAACTCCTTCAGACGTTTGAATGAACATTCGATCACCATGCGTGCCTGGCAAAGTGATGGTTTTGTGATGTGGGGTTACTCCGCCACTGGAATATTCCTTCATGATACACAGTATCAGGGCATAAGCTGGATCACCCAGAAGAAGAAAATGCCGAATTTAATTGCACAACAGCAGCTAGCATATAAAACAGTGCTAGTCAAGGCTGATAATTTTCTTCCAGAAAAGAGTCATGTGATAGGGGGCTGACAAATCAGGTAAGGACACATTGTGACTGATGAGACCTAATCAGGAAGTGAACATGGTTGTGTGTGTCATTGTTTCCAAAAGTCTCTGTTTCAGCTTGGCCACACTAAAAGACAGTCCTGGAGTTTTCAAACAGGATTATTAGCATTTTCAAAACTGCATTTTAGGGATTCTAAAACACTAGAGTAGAGTTAAAAACTAAAACATATTAGTGTGGATGTCACCTGAGAAAAAAGATCCTTATTTAACTTGCTTTTAAGGTTAGGCAACTACCACTACTTTGCCAGTGTAGAAAAAGGTCATGGTTTGAATGAAAGTAACCACTTGGTTAAGGTTAGGGTACAGTTGAAACCAACATTAGGGAAGGGGATAAGACCAGTGGTCTCCCATGTCAAAGTCTGATGCTTTGGTGACCTATCCACCTCAACCCTGTCCTTATGAGGTTCTGAAGCCACCTCCACCTTTGTTCTTGAGAGACAGGATTTAAATTGAATGTTAATTTACACATAGATCAAATTAGGCCATTTAACAAACAGCAGGTTCTCTTGTTCTCTTACCTCTCGATGTAATTTGAATTGACCCAGAATTGGATTGAATTGAATTTGAATTATGTTCATGTTAGATACCTTTGCCTATTACAAGTCTCTCTTTGAGATGCTTTAATTTCTTCTGCAATCTTTTCATCACAGATCTCTCAGAGCCATTTGTGTTTCTAACCTCTGTCAATCTAGCATCTTTGAGCATTTTCTTTGCACTGCCTTCTCTCAGAGAACAATTCAGACTCCCTCCGCATGTTTCCCCATTAACTTTTTCAACCAATAAACCACTGCTTCTCTAATCATCGCTCATCACTTTTAGTGTCAACACACAGCAATTTACTATTGAACTGTGGACATAAAATTCCATTTTCCATTAACTTACTGTTGAGCCATGAGGGAAGGCTCGCCATTCACATCTCTTGCAATGACTATAAATCTGAAGCCAGGCTATGGATAGCACATTCTTTTTTGTACTAGGCAAGACTAAAAAAATATTGGATGTGATGTGAGTTTATCTCCCTCTCAGGTTATAAATGTGAATTTTAGGAAGGACTGGGACTTTTATTTTGCACGTTAGGTTTGACCAAGGAACAGCATGAAGGAATGATATAGGCCTTATGTTGATGCCTCATTGAATTGTCAAAGAGTTTGTGGAATGTTTGTCTTTGAAGAACATGACACGTGGTGGTTGCAGTGGCTGAGGAAGTGGCTTGATTATTTGAAGGGGTGGCTAGAGGAAGAATTATATAGACTATTTCTGGTTGAAGACAGATGTAAACAAGCCTCCATTACTTCTTGCTTGCTTCTCCCTTTGAAATCCATGTAATACAAGAAGAATTACTTTAATCCTGCTTGCAAGTATCTCTCAACTTTGTTTTGAATGTTCACTAGGTCTTGAAGAGTTACATCCAGGTTTTGACCATCTGTACTTAATGTATTAGTGCACGTACATCACATTACAGAACAGTCAGACATTTCAGGTGCACTTACATCTCTCATGTCTCTCATTGTCTCTTTATGTTCCTGCCCTGCTAGACTCTGTTATCAAGCTGTGACAACTGATGATACCATGTCATATCTTAGAAATGAAGCTGATAGGTGATAACTAAAGCCAAAAATATCCTTCAGTCTGAACTCCTGCAAACCCCTGCTTGCTACATAAATGCTTCCCTGCGTGACTGGAGCTGCTGACTCTGTGATCTGACACCTCCCTTAAATATGGTAATAAATGTCGTCAGCGGAGCATTTGCAATGTAAATCACAGAATCCAGCGGAGAGCTAATATCACACAGGGGTCAAAGGCTAAGGAGCTTCCAAAATGAGTCATAGTCCGCCTATCAAAGCAGTGATTGTCGTACTTGAGAGACTTGTTTAATCTGCTTTAGCCTCATTTAACCCTGTCTCACTCTGCGCTCTTCACATTGCCCAGGCCACAGTAAAAAAAGAACAAAAAAACCTTGACATTCAGTAAGTGCTGGGAAGAGTGCTGGATATACTTTTCCATTTTTGAAATCTGCTCCGTCTACTGCATTTTACTGGGTTACTCATCATCATACTCATAATTGGCATCCTGGCTTGTGTATGTGCCAGCCTTCACAGTGCCAGCCAGAGGTATTATGTCTCATCCCTGGGCAGTCTCTGGTGAAGATTAAAAATCGACTGAGGTCAACCGGGTAATTGGACAAATGTGGTTGTAACGGAAAGAGGATTTCGACTAATATCATATAATGAGACTTCTATACTCTCTGCCCTGCATCACACTAGAAATTGACAAATTAGTTTAGGTCATCAAAGTCAGATTAGTATGCGACTGCCTGATGTATGCAACTTTTATTAACATGATTCTCTTTAAACTTGGTTGACCATTTAAAAAAGGTTGAACTGCTTTGTGCTTGCTGTTGTCATTTTCTGAGTGTCTAATTTAAATTCTATATGAATTATTTAATGAGCTTTATAAGTTGGCTTAATGGAGACTCTGTTATATGTTCATGTAATGATGGGCCAAAGCACCAGCGATTATGGAAGCATATTATTTTTGGTCAATTTAATTTTTTTGTTATTTTTACGTTTTCATCAAATCAGCCAAAATTATTTCCTCTTATTTTTATTATTATTATTTCAACAAAACTTCGGTACAAATGTCACCAGATTTTGTATGCAGATCCAGCACACAATCTCCGAATCAGCATTGAAATTAGTGCAGGAATATGTCTGCCCTGCCTAAGCATCCAAACAAACGCATGTCAAAACACCTGTTCAAGCCCTGTTTAGAAAGGTTTGTGGCGTCTCATTGTCTTACATCAGTGCACCTTTGGTTCCAAGTTACACCAGGTGCTTGGCCCCACAATACCTGCTTGCATATCTAGTTTTAATGGCTTTACTGTTATCGATTTAAAGCCTAGAATGAAAAATTATTACATACAGTCTATCATCTTGAGTAAATTATTGAAAATGTGCCTTTGCTACATTAGATTCAGATGTAATTTTCCTTGGCAATAGTAGAAGCCATGTGCTTAGCCACAATCATGTTCATGCAGGATGTGAAATGTCTCTCCTATTCTAACCTAGTTTTTCCTTCTCTCTCTTGTCTTCCAGTGCCATGAATCAGCCTGGACAACAGCTGCTACCCACATAGAGGTCAATTTACCTCTTTTTCTATTTGCTTCGGTCCAGAGAATGCTGGGAATGTGTCGTGGGCGCAGGAAGTTTCTGGCGGCCTCCCTCGCGCTGCTCTTTGTCCCAGCACTCACCTGGCTTTACCTGTCAGTCGGGAGTTTTCAAGGTAAGAACAGTTGTCTAACAATGAAAACACATCAACACATTCATAGTATAACAAGTTATAGAGGTGATCTGGCTTTCGCTTGCTAAATCATTTGCCTTTTGAAAGCTAAGTCCCGTTGTTGATTTGTAGCTTAGTTGTGTTGGTGTTAACTGACCAGGTTAACATTATGTTGTTGGATGAAACACAGACACACTTGCAGGTAGCACTTATGAACACTTGTGTTTATGTATTTTCGCTCTGTGCCCTGCAGGTTTTTGCTTTTTAAAAATGTATCATCAAGACAAGTTTTGGATCATTTATACAAAACCTGATCTCTTACAGACTGTGTGCCAGGTGTGTGCACGTTTGTATAGAAATGGGAGCCTGGCTGACCGGTGGGGTGATAGGTTTCTTGGCTTGAGGCATCCCCTAAGTGATTTGCTCATTTCACATGATGTCAAGGTATCTTTATAAAGCCACATGCTGATGTCTCTCAGCAGAATGTTAGAACCTTGAGGCAGAGCCTTATTAATCTTGATCCCAATCCTGCTGCACTAGTAGCTTTGTTTGTAAGATGCTGGATTAACTGCGTTGATGCAGGAATCCTTTGGACAGATTTAGGGTTGAGCTGGCATTTAGGTATGGGGACCTTAAGGTATTGTAATTTGGAACGCATAAAATGAAATTTGTTATTATTGCGCTGTGCATGCTGGAAGGCTTTCTTACTGCCCAATCTCAAGACAGTGTTAAAATACTTATTTTGATGGCACTATGTAATTTGACAAACTCCTGTTATGCATTTGTTTGTTTGTTATGCAAACAAAATGCGGTATTGTATTACTTAATCTAGAGGCTACTTATCTGCTATTTATCTCGAACCCAACTGAGGGCACTACATTTAGAGTGGACTAAAGGCCTCAAGTTAACTCTCGCCCAATTCAAAACATATTAATAAAGCTAGCATTAGTGATGACAGATTCATGAGTTGGGCTGAGTGCCTCAGAAAAGAGAAAATTTTGATGCTGAATGTTTCGTTTAAGACATCAAATATTTCATCACAAGTGTCAGTTCAAAGGCAGTATGTTTGATATGCCAAGAGAATATCACGATGTTTTTAACAAATACAACATCAAGAGACATTTTCCAAAAAAGCGTGCTAATTACAGCACAAACCCATCATCATAGGAAAGAGAAGAGAAAGCCTTGAAATTGTCCTCATAAACATAATTGCCAGGCAGAATAGTTCTACAAAGCGGTTGACCATCCAAGAATCTGCAATGAAAGTTCACTACATGCTGTCATACAAGCGCTCAAAACACAGCAAGTCTTTCTCCGATGGTGAATTTTTGAAAGAGGCGGCTAGCATACTGTACCCTGACAACAAAGGTTAGTTAGAAAAAGTCAGTTTATCTCATTGCACAATCCCTCAGACTGTGGAAGTAGCTGATTGAGCAGTTGTCTGCTGAATTGTCAAAAAGGGCAGCAGACTTCACATATTTTTGCACTGAGCTGGATGAGAGCATGGATATTAAAGATACTGTCCACCTAGTTCTTTTCATTTGTGTGACCAACGACAGGTATTTATAACATAATGCAATGTATGTGTTTTATCAGTGACATATGCAATGATGCATATCAGACAACAAGTGTTGTAACCTCAGATTATACCAGATTGACACATACTGTATAACTGGAAAAAAAGTCAACATTTTCAAACAGAATGTTCATGGGGTTTTTTTTTTTTTTCGTTTGGGGGTTTTTTTTAAAGACCCAGGCCTTGGGCTAGCAATTCTGTCATTTCTACCAAATGCATGTAGCACTATGTGTTTCATGTTTCAGTTTGATTGTCCAATGTGTGGTCCTTCATTTTACTTTATGTAATTCAGTGTGGCCCTCGGGAAGAAAATGTTGTCCACCCCTGTGTTAAACCCATTTCACAAATCAACATTTGTCTCTTTTGACCATCACCATAGTCAAACTGTAAACACATTCAGTTGGGCCACATGTATTTATTGTATTCAAAAGGACCCTACCATGATAGCGTTGGCTTCTTCCATGTCTTGAAAGCAACTAAAAGGAATTTTCATTTAGTATAGACTTTTGCGGCCCCTGTGCATAAAAGCAGTAGACTGCATTTTCCATGAGCACCAACAGCTCATGTTGGAAAGATCTTTATCTGGCTAGCACAGAAAGTGAGTGAGACACAACTTATTTTATACTGTTTTTCTTTTTTTTAACACAGCTGTTGCAGGATGCATAACAATGAGTAGTAAATGTATCCTTTTGAATAGCTGTAATATGACAATGGTAAAACAAACTAAACCTTTAGTGCATATCGTACATACAGTCATACATCTAGGCTTCTTGTAAGCCTTTAACAAATTTGATTGATTGGTAATAATATTTTAGTTGAGAAAGCTGAAGTTATCAACATTCCCTAGTAATGTTATGTCTTCGTAATAATAAGCCAGCATCAAGATATAGCTCGGTAGTTAGACCAACATAAAATGTTATCTTATAAACTAGTAATGTACAGTAATATAAAACTGTGTCTCACAATGTATTTCATAGACAAACATAGACATATTACATACCTGTCTAGGAGGAAGAGGGCCAGTTCAGGATCACATTTGAATCCAGCAATTCTCTCCATCTGTTGAATGACCGACCGAGCTTGACTCATGTTTTCCCCCATGCTCTATCATTGTCCCTTGTAGCCTTTATTTGTTGTTGTTCTTTGTTCAGTCTTCTCTTTTTCTCTTGGCTGATCCTGACAAGCCATAACCATTAACCCTTTATAGGGCACTCATTAAAATACTCTGAAATTCAAGAATTCAACCTTTACCAAATATGGTCACTTGCCCTATAAAGGTCTAAACATAATGTCAAAAAATAATTCTCCAAAGAAAAAATCTCATAAATCATTTTTTCTGATTCCATGGGGAGTCGAACCTGGTGACAGGCATTGAGAATAACTGTATAGAAGCAGTCAGTGTGTCTTGCTGACAGTCTTGTTTGCTTATGTAGGTCATCAGTATTAAATGAGACTGTTTCATAACCAGTTAAATGTTTGTTGTAGCTGCTTTAACAAATGACTAACAAAAAGGTTTATTCCAATGAGAATCTTTCAATATTTGTCCTCCATCACTAATTTAATCCTTTTAAGAACTAACACCTTGAATTAAAATTTTAAAAAAAAAGAAGAAGAAGAAACACATTTCTTGTCGACAAAGTCACCCTTCTCTCCTCTTTCTCTTCTGGAGGTGGTGTATTAATGAGTTACTGAGGCCTGTCCAAAATTGATTACTTCCTCCAGACAATATAGTCAAGGAGTTATTGGAGCAATTTTTATGACTTTGACTCGTAGGATTGAAATGCTGCAGTTGTGCCATTATTAATTCTGATTAAACTGACAATTTTGACTTGGGGTCACAGTCACTGGAGACTATATATGTGAATACACTTCCATAATGCAACAGTCACCAAGGTCTGCAAAGTAATTATTAGATTTGGCAGTGAATTTGTGGCTGTGGGGAGTAGTTTCTGGGAGTGTGATAAGTTGTGAAAGGACCTGGCTGCAGGGAGCATCAGCTGTAGGTGAGGCCTGAATGTGTGAGACAGGAACAATGTGCTCTGATACACCCCCACCCACCCCCTTTGTCTGACCTCTTTTCGTTGTTCGGTCTCCATCTTGAACGTTGTTTTTTCTTTTTCCCTTTTCCATCTTTCTTTCTCTCTCTCTCTCTCTGCTATGTTTATCTGTCTGACAGAGTGAGAGAGATGGTAAGTCTCTGGGGTCTTAAGTGCTTTGTTTGGATGAGCTGCCACATAGAGCAAACCTGCAGAGAGAATAAGGTCTCTTTGATAGAAAAATACACTGTAAGGCTAAAAGTATGTGGGCACCCTTACCAAACACCTTTGTGTACTTTGGTCTATGGCTGTTTTCCATTGTTTGGGCAAGAATCTAAATCTAAATACTTTTTGCTGCCAACTTAATCATGTCTGTAGCTAAGGTTGGGGTTTGATAGTATTTTATCAAATAAGAATCCTTTCTAATGTCCTATCAAATAGATGTATAATCACCTTTTGTTGGCTCAGTGGCCAGAGATACTGCAGTTTTCAATGGCAGTCTCATAAATGTTCACAACCTGTAGCTGCAGCCTAGTAATGAGATGTGCAACAGTAGCTGTGAAATGTGATGAAGTTATCCACACATTGAAGTAACAGGTGTAGCCTGTATTTTTACACCTTTTGCCAGCCAGCTGTTTAGAGAAGCCCATGGCTGCTGATTGTTGGGGCAAGGTTTGAGGAAACTGTTTATAAAACTTTGAAATTTGCATCACTCGTCCTTTCCTAACGATGACTGTGAAAAAGCCATAGCCCTAACAAGCTAATTTAGGTCTACCACCCTGATAATAGTTAATTGAGAGCTCAAATCTCCTTGAATGCCTAAAGTCTTTTATGGTGCTTGTTTCCTTTTTTTCCACTCTAAAATTGTACGAAACAAAAACTAATACACTTACCTTGCTTTAAATGTGGATTGTCTCATCTTTTGTCGTGCCTTTTGGAGATCAGTTAGTCTTTTACTGACTTCTGCACACCACTGTATCTGCTTATGTTCTGAATGATCTGTACAGTGCTCTTTGCCAAAAAAACAAAACAAAAAAAAGGAGGAATGATAAAAGGTTCCAAAAAAGATTAAGATAAGATAAGATAAACCTTTATTCGTCCCACAGTGGGGAAATTCACAAAAGATCAGTGGCCCGTACGGGGAATTATCACTGGTCTTTTTTGTGAACTTTGGAATTTTGTTACCTGGAAACTGGATCCAAAATTCAGGTATTGAAAACTGCCAAGCACCAAAATCTGGCATAAATGCCTAGTCAGATCGGTAATCTATCTCATTTTTTTTTTATTCAGGCAAAAATTTTGTACTGCTTGTTTTAAGGGAGCACTTAGATTTTAGAATTTGGTGTGCCAAAACGTACAAAGGCATTTGTTGGGAAACTCAGAGTAAGGTCTCAAAAAAGAAAGGTATCAGTACCAAAATATCAAGTATCTATATCCCCTCTAGTACTGAAATATTTGCGATGATACCTAGCCCTACTTTGGGCTCAGCCCCTCAGTTCCAGTTGAGGGGAAACTTAATGCCAGAGCATACGAAGGTATTTTAGACAACAGTGTTCTTCTAACTTCACTGCAGCAATTTGTCCTTTCTTACTTATTAATCATCTTGTGCATAAATGGGAGCAAATCCCTGCAGCAAGGTTAAAAAATCTAGTGGAAAGCCTGAACCAGCAGAGTGGAGACTGTTAAAGTGGCATATTAGTTGTCATGTTTTTGTGTTCACCTATCACACACAGGAATAATGTTCATGTGTCCACATTGTTTTGACCGTGTACTTTACTTAAATTCTCCTACAGAATTGTATGTAATATACACAAGTGTATACATGTCTTCAAAACTCTTGACATGTTAAATTATGTTAAGAAAAATCTAACTGGTAAAAGGAACATTTAATACAGTATTAGCATTCTGAGGATACTTTCAACCTACTGTGTTTAACTCTGATAAACTGAACTATTGGGTCTACTACCTTGGTATGGTTTGTTTCGGTCAGTTGTAATCAGGCAGTGGTACACACCAAATATCTATGGCGAGAAGAAAATATTTACGATGTGAATCACAGTCAGAATATTCAGGGTTGTGACTTGTCAGAAATGGCAAGTACAGAAGAATTGACATCTCCAGGTTCATATTTCTAACTGAATTTATGAATATACTGTATCTATGAATATTTGTTTGGAAAACACAAGAAAGCGCTTAAGTGTTTAAAATATTCACAAGCGAGGCTTGTTTTTTTTGCCTCGGTGTGTACTGTGCAGAGTCAAGTAGTGCAGAAACAGTGAGAAAACTGAATACATAAAGCTACAAGGGGCAGAAAACCAAAAGTGACACAGAAATATAGGTGACATTCAAAGATTGTCTTGTCTTGTACTGAACATTATTATGTCACCGTAAAATGTTTGTGAGGAGGGACATAAAGGATATTACTTTGATACCAGAGACTGTGGCTTTCGTCCGTTCTCCTATATAATAACTTTATTTGTATAGCACTGTATAGCACACACAAAACAATTACACAGTGCTTTACATTAAAAACAACAATTAATGGCAAATAAAATGCAGAGCATAAAAAATATGCATATATAAACAGACAAGATAAATAAATAAAAAGAATAAAAACTACAGAACATCAGTTAAGAAAAGCCAAACAATAAAAGTGAGTTTTAAGAAGAGATTTTACAGAGGAGCCCGAGTTTGCTTGTCTAAGATCCTCAGGCAGGGAGTTCCACAGCTGAGGGGCCCAGACAGCAAGGTCTTGATTTTGGAACCATTAGTAGGCCCCTGTCAGAGGATCTCAAGCATCAGTCTGGCTTATACGGAGTCAATAAATCACAGATATAGGCAGGAGCCAGACCGTTCAAGGCTTTGAAAACAAACAGTAGAATCTTAAAATCAATTCTAAAACTCACAGGCAACCAGTGAATGGCAGAAAGGATAATGTGGTCACTCCTCTTGGTGCCTGTTAAAAACCTGGCAGCAGTATTTTGTACTAACTGCAGTCTTTGAATGTTGCGCCTGCCGATGCCAGAATAAAGTGCATTCAGGTCTGGAGGAAATGAAAGCATGTGTGACCTTTTCTAGGTCTGCTGGGGAGAGGTGTGACCTGAGCTTAGTTAGCTGTCTCAGCCGAGCAAAGCCGGACTGCACCACTTTAGTCACCTGAGAATCAAAGGACAGGTCAGAGTCAAAGATAACCCCTCAGTTGTGGGCCTCTTTACGAACATTGTTAGAACTGGGTCCACGGGGGTAATCAAGATGATGTTTGATTTTGAGTCATTTAATTGCAGGAAACTTTTTGACATCCAATTTTTGATTTTGCAAGGCAGGACAAAATCGAAGAAATGTTTGTGGAGCCAGGCTTTATAGGAAAATATAATTGTGTGTCGTCTGCATAAAGTGGAAATCAATGTTAAATCAGCACAACATTTCCCCCAGAGGTAGCATGTAAATAGTAAACAAAAGAGGGCCCAAAATAGACCCCTAAGGGACCCCACAAAAAAAGAGCATGACTGTATACAACTCCATGACTGTATGAAGCAACGCCATACAATGAAGAAGACTGGGCAGTTGAAAGCTACAGGAAAAGCTTTAAAAGGGTTCTTGAGTTAAGAAGTTTTTTTCATACTCAGTTGAGCAAGTATATGTCTTTAGTTAATATGCTTATCTTTCAATAGTAATCTTTCTGATAATACAACAATTATCAACAATGAACAATTTTCTCACTGGTATTCTTCCAGAACACTGCCAAATAGTGATGTTGTCAACTTTTAAATGGTTTTCATTAGGTTACAATGAAAAAAAATGCTGATTGCTGACTCTGAATTTTTGTATCCCACTCAAATGTTCATACTGTGTGGTCTTTAGACATTGCCGTGCCTCTTAATGACCACTCTGGAGCAGACATTGTAACAAGGAATGCATTAGTGAATGAATAATCCAATGAATGAATAAATGAGTCTTAGCTTGAATTCCTCTTGTGCATCTTAGATTTTGTTTTCAATTTCTCAGTGAAATTAAGTGACTCTTTGAAGTCCAGTATGCAAACATTGTCTCTTCCCCATTAATCACATCACCTGTTCATTACTTCATTACTTTGACCTTCCAGCCAGATTCATTTAAGTTCCCTTCAAGCCTGCTTTCTTATTCATAACAAAAGAGATGCCCACTCCAGGGATTCCATTTATTGAGAGTATCCCTCTAGTGGAAATTAATGTTCCTCTGTCCTCAGCATGGCTTAGGCCTTTATACAGACCACACACAGCTGTCTGGACTACAACATCAAGAAACAGTCAAACAAGTGATGTCCAAGATGTTTGTATTATTACTAGAGCCACTTAACTCATTTACGCAGTCTTCTCTGAAAGGCCCTGTGGGGGAAACGGCGCATCAACAAAGAAGCTTTGCTACCCCAGTGTAACCATCATAGCCCATGTCAACAAGCCGAGTCCACATACAGGCTGGAATTTGATGTATGCCTCTGAATGTTTTGTGGTTTGTTTGTTTTTTTGTTTTGATGGTGAACAGTTGCAGATTTATGTGTGTGTGTTTGTGTGTGTGTGCGCAGCAAGTGCAACCTCTGGGGCTGAAAAAAGAAACGTGTACCACAGACTGCAGTTCCTCGAATGACCTGCCTCCAAAAGCGAGTTAATCCCCTTAGACCCCCATATTAAAATGCCAACTTTACAGCAGATATAAACATAATTATAGACTGGTACAAAAAACGGATTGGTTTGGTAAAGGTGCTAGGTGGGTGTGTTTCAGCAAACGAGCTTCATTCAGCCGGCCTCAGCTCCACCCATGCTTCACCTCTGTGCATATTTTTGGATCAGCTAGGATTTAGGCGACGTCAGGCACTAGCAAGATGCTGACAGCGGAGCCACGCACAATTAGCTTCACAATGGCTCTTCAGAAAACTTTTGGGTGATATGGAAACTACAGCCATGTATTATACAGTCTATGTTGTGTAGGTTATTTGGCCATTGTTGGTGTCAGTGTGACGGGGGAATGAGAAACCCTCACTCATTCATTCACTCTGTAGAGCATAACAACAGTGTGACATAGACACAACATACATTGTTTCATGTCTATTTCAGTCACTTTCTAATCCCATCAGACCTTTCACTTGTCTCAGTTCTCCCATAATTTAATCACCGTCTTTGAAGGTGTAGCACACTCCACAACACTGTAATTTGAGTCATACAGAACATGACAGTTTCAGGTCTCTGAGCCTGTTGATGCAGAGCTGAATCAAGTTGCAGAGAAGACGTGCAGCTCTCTGCCACACCTTGAGGTTTCAGCATTGACTTCCAATACCAACCTTTAGATTCTGTTTTCAACAGTAGGAGTTTGATAAAACAAAACACACACATTTGTTATTTAAAAATCATTAGAGGTTTGTACTTGAACTGTAAAGGACTGTGTGCAGCAGAGATTTTCACAGGTCCCAACCGCAGACTCAATCTAATGGGTTCAGGAAGGGTCTCATTTACTGCCACAGGTCTCTCTGTGTTTCAGCATGTCTGATACCCATGTGGATCTGAATGGATCTGAGCATACTCAGTATCAGCTTTGATTGTTGAGTACAAAGGTAATGACAACAAGAGAAAATATTTTAGGATATGAGTATCTTATACTAGCATACATCTTTTAAATTGGATGATTGCTTTTCAGAATTAAATTCACAGATATAAATTGGTTAGAAAGTGACTATCTTCTGTATTGCAGCTTGTATATGGCAAAAATCATAATCATGACTATTCTGGTCAATATTGAGATCACGATTATTAAGCACAGTTACTCATTGACTTCATTCAAACACCATGTGCTTGTTAACCTTTTTAAAATTTTAAATGTTCTCAAACTTAAATGTACAATAATTCAACAGAAAAAATAAATGTAGCATGTACAGCGGCATCATGAGCTTCACCATGTCCTTTTGTTTTCTATCTGTGTTCTTTAAGTCATTCGGTATCGAACGCACTTGACAACCAGCGTCACACTGTCAGCTCTGGGCATGTCACACACACAGTCATCACCGTTAAGAGCCGAAACACTACTGCAAGCTGTCATATGCTTTGGCTCTCTTCCAACTTCTATGAACAAGGTTTTGGCACTGCCACAGTGCGTAATGACTGTCCCTGCCTGCTCTCCCAACATAAGTTCACTGTGTATTAGTGCATGTGTATGTGTGCTGTAATATCTTCCTGTCTAACAGCAGAATTAGTTTGACTTTTCTTGTTGACCAAAGACATCATTTTGGCTTGAGCTGAACAACACTTGCCACAGGCTGGCTGAGAGTGAGCTTTAGTGGTTTAAGGAGAGGCAAAAACACACCACTAAAGATGAAAGGAAAGGGGTGCGCTAGATTGATAACACAAGACAAAATGAGGGCATCATTGCAAAATGGAATGCGGCACAATAATCGATTATATCGATATGTTGTTTTTATCTTTGGAAACCAAAATCATAATTGAAAATAAAATTGGCCAGCCCTCATCTTCTGTCTGCTTATAGTCCAGTTCATTGCAGAATGTTGCAGGAGGTGAAAACAGAGACTTTCAATTATTTCCCTCAATTAGTCCTTGAATTATATAAATGAATTTGTTTCTATAACTTTACAGTTGTTCTTGGGACTTGATATGCTACTGCTCTTCATTTGCACTTCAACTGCTTGTGTAGTGATCGTGCATCATGCTGCTGATGCTGGTGTGGGTGCTGCTGCTTGGATTGGCCGCATTTTGGATCAGGTCTAATTATCCTCTCATCTGTTTGGGTCAGGTCTGGCTGTGCTCTTTGAATCATGTATTTTATGCACCACAGATGTAGGTTTTCCATGGCTCTGCTTGGGATTGGGGTCCAAATTGTGGAGCACTTGCAGAGGCCTCACAAAAGCATTGTGGATTGCACGAGGTCCAAATCCGTTATCCATTAGTTATACTGCTTAGCCTTTAGAGGGTTGCGGGAGGGTGGAGCCAAACCCAGCTGAAAGTGGACAAGAGGCAATATACAACATGGACACATTGCCAGTCAGTCAGTTAAATAGGGCTCACACATAGAGACAGAAAATGATTCTAATTCATATTCACTTATATTCACTCATTTAGATTTAGCAATTAACCTTTATGGACTGTGGGACCAACTCAGAAAACCCGGGGAAAACCCCTGCATGCACAGGGAGAACAGGCAAACTCCTCACAGAAAATTCACAAGAGGGGACAAATGAAGAATTTGACGTAGACAGCATTTCACAGTTATCAGTTAGAAGTTTTTCCCAGACATTTCTGCACTCACTCGCAAGACTCAGCAAAACGTAACATGAATACATTTAACTGTTTATCCAACAGCAGATGATGAAAAGAGAGAGACGCAAATGATAGAGATGAGTGAAAGAAAATTATTAAATTAAATGATTATTAAAAATACTCCAATACACTAATGTTAACATAAATAAAGCCCAATGTGATCAAGTAGTTAGGTGACCAGCCAAACTGACTGAAAGCTCAAACTAATTTATTTACATTCTTCTCAGTGTCACTGTGGAAAAGCTGCCAGTAAATTTTAATGCAAATTTACACCCCAATTTTGCCCCAGATCACAGCACAAGAGAATTCAAAGGCAAAGTGTGTGCTTTGGAAAACTGGATAGTGCTTATATGCATGACATGGTCAGTTAGATTCACCAAGTAGAGTGATGTATTTTAGAGACTGAGAGTTTTTACCATCAGTTACATCATAGATCAAAGTTGTGATGAGTTTGTTCCCATCTTGTCTGTATCATGTGCCATAATAACATGTGTGCACAGACGCACCTGAATGTGCATTACCATGTGGTTCATGTGATGTGCATTCTTTTCTGCCTTGCCAAAATTTTAGAACCCTAACAAATTTAAGCACATGTACATTGTTTTAAAATACTGGCAGTCTGGATTCAGGCCTGGGCACTGCAACATTTTAGTATTCTGAATGGCGTTATTACCAGGTTAAATAAAAATGTATATTGTATGTCTGTCTTTGTTGAATGTCAAAGGCCTTCAAAATCCACAGGTCACAATATATCTGAGGGTGAAAGTGTCCGCTCCGCTGAATTCGTTTAATAACAGGGGCTTTCCCAGTGTTTCACAATCCACACTAATAACCTATGGTTATAGGTTCATAATTGTGGACTGCTCCTACATGCAGATCAAGCTGTATTATGTAAAAATACAGAAATAATTCAACACGTGCTTATACACTGTCATTGATCAGCAGACAAATAGCTCAATTCATCAGTCAATCTAGTAGCAACATTGTGCTGTGCAATGTTAGACGTAACAAAGTTAAATTAATTCCCACTTTACTTCTTATACCAGTAAAACAGCAGACTTCAAATATTGGCTAAATACTAGTGTTAACAGAAACAATAACTCATGGTACATAACACATTGGAGATTACTATTACACAAGACATGTTCAGCAATGTCCTAATGCAATGTACATATGCCTGCCTGTGAAGCTTTTTAAACCAAACAAACTCAAAGTCAAAGAATACTGCTTCTGCACATATACATTGGCCATACAGTAAAGTAAATATTGACTGATTGTATACATTGATACATAGCGTACACGTGTAATGTACCATAAAGATAACTGTTTGCAGGTCACTGATGATGACAGTTCCATTTTTATTAATATGTTGAGTCCCTGCATGAAGCCATCCAGATCATACCATGATCGATGCTAAGATACAGTCCATCTGTCCCAACACACACATCATGTTGGGTGCTAATACGCCCTGTTATGCATCAATAAGGCTGCTATAAGGCTTATCAAACCTCACATGGGCTTGAGTACTGTCAATAAAATTGTGCTTTGACAGTAAAATTGAAAGGGTAATTGATTTAGTAATTTAGTCTAACCGGTTCCAAGACATGTGCAGTCAGACATCAGGCAGGTTGAAAACAAACCTCCAGATTTGTCAAAATTTGAAAGACAAAACCAAGGTATGTGTTAGAATTGTGACCCAAACGGTCTGAAAAATCTCTTGCCTCAACTTAGCCCCACTCTGTACATTCCTCCCTGATTTGGTCACGTGTTCCCTGCATTTACCTTTCATTGTTTACCTGATCTCCAGCCACAGATTGGATCTTTAAAGGTATTTTTGATCTTGCTTATGTATCCTATCTGCCCAGAAAGATAAAATATTTGCCTAATATGGCTAAATTCAACTTTCACCCACCATTGCAATTGTGAGTACACATTTTTCTTGTCTAATAACCAATTCCAACCTGTCAAACTCATTGTGTTTCTTGCCTCATTGGACCTTGATATAGTGATTTCACTGTGTTCCCAGAATCAATGCATTGTTATTACAAATCTAAAATTCAAACTGTGGAAATAAACCCCAAGTTGTGATATGCCAGAATTTTTCTTTATTGGGTAGAATGTTTTGTAAGCTGTTTAAAGGTGTAGAATAAAATGTTGGCATTATCATATCACTATAATGCATGGCCTACATGTTGACTCCAATAAAAGAATCAGAATGAGGTTTATAGCATAGCAAGTTTTCACATATAAGGAATTTGCCTTCGTTTTTTGGTGCATAACAATAAACAGTCAAACAGAGACAATAAAAATATGACAAAATATTGAAAAAGAAAAAAGAAAAAAACTATAATATGCAGTATCTGCTTTTCAAATGAAACAGCTGGACAGGTTAGTGCAGGAATGTGTAAACTTTTGACAAAGGAATGTGCAAGCATTGAGAGTATGCAATGTATGAGATGATAATTCAAAAGACATGCATTAATGTAATGCATGGAGACAGTGGAGCCTATTTGTTAACATAACGCGTAGCGTCTATGGGGGGACATAATAGTCTGTGTCATTAGGGGTTTCCGGCCTTGATGATGATGTCTTACTGTTGTCACTTTTCATTTGAATTAAGACAAAAAGTATCAGTGTGCTTTAAATAAAGTGCTTGTCAGATCACCAAATTGCATCTCAGAGTCATCCCACATCATTCTTCAATTTTTGTAACTTCCAAAGCCAAAAGTTCAAGGTTATACAGTGATTGTATTAAGTTATGAAGGTTGGCTGGGTTTGAAAGTATCTCTCACACTCTCTTTTTTTATTTTACATACAACAGTTTCTGTGTCGCACCATGGACAGCTTTCAGGTGATCCATTATTCCTCAAAACACAGAACTCTTGGAAAGAGATAAGGGAGGCAATGTCATAATGCCAGCAGGAGGCTTGACTCCCCTTTGACTATGGCCATTTAGATGGGTGAACAATTGAAGATGTGGGTGAACAATATGTTGTGTAACATGCATGTGTTGTGTCGTTTTATTTTTCCAATGGCAACCTCATGTTAGCACATTACGGTTAATGGGGAATAGTAATTCTTGATTCTATTTTCTCCATCCACCTTATCCAAGAGATTAGACAGAGTGACGGTTGGCTGTTGTTTTTGTGCAGAGGTGTTTCAAGCTGTCTGCCAGGTGAACAGATGCCATCACATAATGGATGTGTTGCCACCGCCCAGCAGATATCTGCCTGAGAGCATGGGGGAGAGGATGGAGCTTTACAGCTGATGACAATTAAATTTGATATACATGAATGCACTGGAAGCATGGCATCCGAACAGTCACGAATCACTCAGCGAGTGCTAGTGTCTGCGTTAGCTGGAAAAGAGGTCAGCTGATATTCTATGAAAGCATAGAAACATGAGATTTTGTACATTTAGTCAAGTGCTCATGTGCAAGTACTGGTCCTGTACTTGAGTGTTTTTGTAACAGTTGTATTTCTGTGTGTTTTATTTCTTTAACAGCTACTGCTCCTAGATACTTTATCCTCATCATTTAAATGATAAGGAGACACTTCATACAGATCATTTAGTGAAAAGACAAAGGCACACAGCTGGATTTTAAAAGTCACAACCGCGAAGTTTGTTGAAAATATCAACATACATTGTAAAGTGATAATAAAATCACAGAATGTATGTTCCTTCCACACAACAAAAAAACACCCCTCTGCAACTTTTCTTTTTTGTCTTGTTTTTATTCTTCTGGCTGATAGATACAAAGAAGGCAACATGTATAAACCTGTTTAACAACTGAAAAAGGCCTATGTGACTATCTTATGCAACATCATTCTGCCAGTGATTATTTTTCTAATGTTTAACTGTGCAATACCATACGCTATATTCTCATGTGAAGTCCTGAGTTCAAATAATGCCAACAGGAAAACAGTTGGGTAAAAACCATAAAGGGTGGCTCACATGGTAAATTCAGTATAATCTTAATTTCCATAGCAATAATTTCATCAGAAGAATAACAAAATCATGTCACACTCACCACACTGTTTTCATTCACTGGTTGTTTCATTTCCTATCTTCTTTCACTTTTTTGACCAATGTTTATGTGCTGTCAATAAGATTCTGTGCTTCTCATATATGCTTCAAAATAGAGGATCCCAGAAAATGGAGGGATTATGCTTTTTGAGCCACTGGAAGGATATTAATATAAAACATCTGTAAAGGAATTGGAATTAATTAGTTAAGGAGAACAGTATTTCTGTTGCAGCGGATGGTCAGTATGACATGACTTTATTGTACTGATGGAGTGCTGTCGAAATGACAATGTACAGAAGACAACAGCTAAACGTGAATGAACATGCATGAGCAGCAACAGCTGCAATAGATAAGTAAAATAGCGACAGATCAGAAAACAGGTAGGCCTATGACTGCAACATTATGAAATATACTAATATATAACATCTAGTTCGCTTGGACATTGAGACAGATGAAGGCCTCCTATTTCAGAATTTAAGGTAATCTAATGTTTACATTATTTTTGTCAGACAAAAATTATAATATGCTACAAGAAGCTCTCGGTAAAATTGTTGAATTGAACTGCTGATTGAGGAGGTTGAGGATTTAGGTTTACTTAAAGCTTTAAATCAAGTTACTGTCAGTATTATTCCACCAAAAGATTTGGATCTCTTTTTACTTCTGACATAAAGCACGTCTGCACATGGGCTAGATAGCTAGCAGCTAATGTATTGCTATTTTCCTCCACTTCTACTAAGAACATTTGGGTCATGTGTTTTACTGAGGCTTTTGTTTGCATGAGGATGATGAGTTTCATGACAAACACCTAAAAGCCAAATGAATTGGCTTGGCCACAGAAAAAGACCAGGTGCATCTGCTTCCCTGAAAATGCCATATGCAATCTGAGCAGCACAAACAAATAGTCACTGAGTGCAGTTCAGTAGGATTAGACCCAAAACCACTCTGCAAATTAATTACAGCTCGGACAAAATGGAGTCTAGAGGGTGCTTTGGTTCTGCAGGAGAGGGTTTTTCATGGTTGATAGGACACATGTATATACTGGCTGCCTTCATATCTTGTGAACACAGGGACCATAAATCTAAAGGAAAACAAAAATGTGTCACTTCATTGATTAGAGAACAAATCAAGCCAAGACAAATGAGAAGTTTAGCAATGTTACTTCCATGCAGTCCAGGCAGTATTTAGAGGTCTCAAAGAATAAAAAACAAAACTGAGAAAATTGACAACTTTTACATTTGCTTTAGTTTATTGGCATTTTCTCTGTAAGCCTGCTCAGTGTGGGGACATTTATTTGACAGCCTGTGTCAAAAGGGGATCAGGACTGTCCCAGCTGGGCTAAAGCAATCGGTCGTTGACTGAGATGACAGATGGAGATGATATCATACTGGGAAGCCATCTATTTCCCAATACTATATGACAGTTATAACTCAAATTACATGTGTTGATCAATACATGTAAATTGAGTTATAACTGTCATACTGCCATACTGTAACATTCAGAGCTCTTCAAGGCCGTCTGTTTTCTCCAGTTACATTTTTTAATGATCTTCAACCAAGGCCTCCCTTTCACCTTTAGGAGCTGGGGTTTCTATATTTCTATATATTATATAACTAGACAAACAAACACAGAGAGCATACAGAGAACATAACCAGACATATCAAAAGCACATAGAGCGTCAGAGACAATCACAGGTGTTACTAAATCGATTCAAAGTTGAAAGTTTATTAGCAGCACAGACATTCAAATTTTGAAGTCTTCTGTAATTCTGCACAAACATACCTTATACCAATGTAAGAAGCCCAGTTTGTTTCTTTTTCAGTTGCTTAATGTGTTAAAGTGAGACTACAGGTATTTGTAATACTGGACAGTTTCAGTACGATTCAGCATATGGATGGCAGAGAGATGAAAATGGAATTATACGTTCTTGAGAGTAAAACACATTCTGTGTCGTCAGCATTCGGTACAAGCTTGGCATTAAGCAGAGATGTTTGAAGACTGCAGACTAATTTTAATATAACTTGAGTTGATGAGCCAAGCACAAACAAGACTGTCATCTGCATAAAAACGGTTATTAAAAGTGTTGTTGTGTTGTAGTGATGACATTGTTTCAGTAAATTGTAAATAGTAAAGGTGTCAGCACAGGACTTGGTGGTACCCCCATTTATTCAAATGGAGTATTTTTTTTGACCATCAGTACATATTGCCTGTTCTATCTGACAAATATGCATGGAAGTAGTTTGTTAAAGAAAATGTAGTGGTCAGTAGTATTCAGAGCAATTGTACTATGTTGTGGTCGGAAACCTGACTGCTATGGCTGGAGAGGACAGTTATAGTCTCGATAAATATGACTGGATAGTTGCCTGTCAACCGGAGTTTCAAGGATCTTTGCAAGGGTGGAGACTTTAGATATTGGATGATAATAGATTAATTGATAGATAATAATTCATGTTATCAGTGGATTCTTTTACTGTGAGACGACCTTAGCTGCCTTTCATACTGCTGGTATCTTACCAGTAATAGGTATTAGATTGAATATATGGGTAACACAAGAAGAGATAAAAGGAGCACTAAGACTTAGGGGGTAAGGACCTAGATTGTAAAAAGGAAAAAGTGCCCTTTGTGGCAGATGACAGAGCAGGTGGAATCCAAACCAGTAACACATGATTTCCATTAGCAACCAGACCTTTGGAAAAATGTAAAACCTGGAGAGACTTGCAGTGGTGAGTCATACAGTCGACACCTCTATGGTCAGCGCCTGTGCTGAGTCAGCCCAAAAGACTAGCTATATTAGAGTGTCTGATCAGGTGTGGTTTAGGGTTGATTGCATTATGTTGTTGCTTGTTTACAAAAAATGTAAAAGTTAATTAAATACAATCTAAAAAATATTTTAAAAATTGTGCAATTTGACATTCTTATTGAAGTCTGCTCAAAATTTTCAGCTTGGGCTAATGTGGTTACTGTGTGTGTAATTTGGACTCGTTTTGTCAATATTTCTAAAATCTGGTTGTGGTTGTGTTTGAATATCACATTCACTTTGGTTTTTCCATAACAATCCAGACCATGATATATTATCACCTCCACATTTTTAAACAATATTAAACTATATCAGTGGTCAATATCAAATTTTGATGTCAATCCTAATGTTCAATCAGTTTCTCCCTGTCCTCGCCCCACAGTGAAGCCCCTCCCTCTGTCTCCATTGGAAGCCCAGTCATCAACACCAGTGGGTGGAGCCGGCGAGCGGCAGGCCTTAGAGCTGCGAGTCCGGGCAGTGGAGGAAGAGAACCGGGCACTGCGCCGGGAGCTCAGCCGGCCACCCAGGAGCCCGTCAGCACGCCTAACTAACCGTGGTCACCGTGGCAACCAAAGCCGAACCCATTCAGAGGAGGGCACTGGCGACAATGAGGGCCAGAAAGCTGCTGCAGTGGGAAACAGCTCAGACTGTGTGCAGCAGCCAGCAGTGGATAAGTGTGAGGTAAGATATATGTAATGTACATTTGTCATAGCAGTGTTTGGGGGGAAAAATGCCTGTTTTGGTATAATTACATTGGTAACACACCACTCAAAACCTTTTTTTTTTCATTAATGCAGTACGACCTTGAAGATGCTTTCCAGCAGCCAGGGTACCATTAGCACATTGTGAGATCATATTATAACTAGGCTTCAGCCTCCTATTAGTATAATCCTCAGCAGTGATGGTGTTGGTTTGGATATGGCTCACTGTCAGAAGGCTGGATAATTTAAGAGCTTTAACACAGCCATACTATGATCCCCACACTGATCATACCTCACAGCACCACAGCACATCACCTTTTAGCTCAGTGGGAGTTTGTCTGGTTGACTAGAAGAGCCTATACTTAAAGGTAGTCAGTTATCTTGGTACAGATTCAGGATACTGACTCATGGATTTGCATAGCACTTGTCAATACTGACATTAAAATCATTTGTATAAAAATTTGTTCAGAACTTGGGCCTTGGTTTTAGCCATATTAGAAACATGGATCTGGGGAATGCAGTGTCAGTTGGTTGGTCTGTCACTTTGGCCTAGACTGAAAACTGTTGAATGAACTGTGGCAATCCTCTGACTTTTCCTCTAGCCCAACCGTTATGTAAAAATTTACATGTCTAATACTCTGGTTTTTAATGAAATACTTATGTAAGCTAATACAAATCCAATCTAGTCAGCTAAAATATGGTACTATAATGTAAAATAGAATATAAAGTAAAATACAATACTGTGGTAGACAGGTGAGTAGTAGTAAAATATGGGTATGGAGCTGAAAGCCACAGACAGGGATGGGAAGTATTGAGACATTTACTGATTTATTGACACTAAGAAAATATAGAATGACACCAGACCTATCCTTTTGATATTGGATTTTATGTAGTTGTCACCTAATTGTGAGTGACTGGGCTGTTTGTCCAAAAATTTAAGTACTTTTTTTTTTTTCCCCGACATTGCAATATGCTACTTTGATTAATTACTGCAAAATTAATCACCTGCTGAGCTGAATCATACTATGACACATCTCATGGCGTTATTAATGTAGTTACTGGAAAATTGTTTAAACTATCTCTTAAATTTAAATTTAAATTTAATATTATATGTTACAAAATGTGACTTGAGCAGTGGTGCGCTTGGTAAATGATACTTGAGCAGGAACAATGATTGCAATAAATATTCCTTTAACTAGTATGTTTTACCAGTGATACACAAAAACTAGGAATAGACGTATGACATGTGACACTCATTTTGTAAGTAGATGGCACTTAACTAAATTACAGTCAGTGTAGAACCTCACTGTAATATCTTAGAACACACCACATTTAGTGTTTGAATGAAAAGACATGAAAAAGGAATATCTTATCTTATCTTAATAAGTGTTCTTTTTACTTAACACTTGAATTCCGAGACAAATATGACCTTAAAGCTGTCATATGCCTGATTTACATTCATCAGATATAGAACTGTGTTGCTACTGAATGAAAAAAGTGGGGTGGACGCTGATAAGGTGACAACACCATGTACCAAGAGAAATATATAAAAGAATAAAACAGACAAAACTAAATAGATTTGGTAGATTATCGTAAATTCATATTGAACATGTACTAAGAAATATTAAGATGCACTTCGTGCGTTGGTTGGAGGAGACAACTTCATGATACATTTCCATATTTCTGTATCACTCAGACTTAGAATGCACCAAGAATAACAGGAGGTTCAGAACTAGTCTTCCTCCAACACACGCACACTCACACACACACACATCTTGTGCTTTCTCACTGGCAGGTGTGTGATTTGTGTGTAGTGCTCTGAGAAAGGATATGCCCTCAGATGGTTTCTTATCACCACCTTCTACTTTCCTCCCACATCAGCTGTCATTCACACACTGTTCTCCGCTACAGCCAGGCACTGTTCAAAAGCCAGCCAACTGCAGGGAAAGCAGAGCACCTGTAGGGTTGGAAGAGGAGAAATCAAGAGACTGTAGCACCCTTCCAGCAGTGGTTGAACATGACCCCTTTTCATTTGGAGGGTTTGCCCAGCTGCCCTGACCCCTGCAGGGAGATTACTGTAGACGCTTGAATTGGGGAAAAGAAAATGCACAAGTTTTTACACGTCAAGACCAGCGTGGTGTTCACATGCTGTTTAAAATCAGCTAAAGGAGAGGTGACCCTCTATAACCATCAGCTCAGCTAACATCCAAAGGTCATTTATGGCAAAATCCTTTACTGAGGAGGGAGAGAGACATTTTTTAATAACTCAAAAGACCACATCACAATGTTGCAACAAGAGGGGGGGCCCACTGGTACAAAGCCCTGCTCTAAACCAGATAGTTTGAAATATAAAAAAGGGTGAACATTAAATGTATTAACTGTCCTTTGTTTAATTTTTTTTAGTAGCTTCTCATTTGTATTAATGAATGAGTAAGTCAAGCAGAAATGGATTCTGGACTATTAATATTTTGGAATCATAATAGCTAAACTTTACTGGAGTTGTGCCTGGAGTAAACAATACTGATGAATTTGTGGCTGCAAGACCATAAGCAGTTGACCTGATATTACAACCTTGATTCCAGAAAGTGGAGACGCTGTGTAAAACCTGTGTAAAACAAAATGCAATCATTCGCAACAGAACTGTGTTTACCAACAACAGTTTTACAAAGTGTTTCTGAGTCCATGTAGTAATTTCCTTTATACAATCATGTTTTTGACAAAGTGGTGAACCTCTCTCCATCCTCGCTTGTGAACGACTGAGCCTTTCCAGGATGAACCTTTCATACCCAATCATGATTCTATCACCTGTTACCAATGAACCTGTTTACCTGTGGAATGATCCAAACAGGTGTTTTTGGATCAGTCCACAACTTTCACAGTCCCTAGTTCCCAACTTGTCTGAAACCTGTTGTTTGCATCGAATTCAGAATACGCAGATATGCTGTCTTTATACAGTTTTTAATTAAATATATGTAAAAGTATTAGCAAATTATTCTGCTTTATTTATGTTTTACACAGTGTCCCAGCTTTTTGGGAATATAGGTCGTACTGTGGTTGATCAGAATTCTTCTTTTGATAGTTCCACTGTATGATTTGCTATGAACACTGTTCTCTTTGCTGAAAGTAAACCAGTTCTTTGTGTTTTCTATCTACAAATTGTGTTGTTTTTTTCTTTTTTGTTAATTCTGCTCAGCATATTCAGATGTCAATTTTTTTTCTCCCCTTTGACATGCAGAATGAATTTCTCTCTTCTGTCTTCTCCAACTTGTTTTTGCAGTAATCCTTCGCTCTAACCCTTCTCTCTCCTCATGACCTCCACAGACCATCCACGTGGCTATTGTATGTGCAGGTTACAACGCCAGTCGGGACGTTGTGACACTGGTTAAATCTGTCCTTTTCCACAGGTATGGCAATGCTCTTTTTTTACTTCTTACCCTCCTTACACTAACCTGGCCTCATTGGGTGGGATCTTTAATATATATTTTAATAATCTTCAGAAGAAGCTGTTTTATCAGCAAATTTCCCCACTGTGGGACAAATAAAGGTTTATCTTATCTTATCATTGGAGCAGCTTTATTTTGAATTTTGCTTGTGCCCATGCACCATGAACTACATCCTTGGGATGTAATCTTGACCTAACTTCAGGCAAGGTTAACCTTGACTTTTGTCTTTGACGGTTCAACATCCAGAAAGTCTTGCTATAACAATATAGACTTAGTAATTGAACATGTTTTGGTCTTATCCAAATGATTTCAGCTTGGATTTTAGCAACAATCTCATATCAACTAAATGAAAGATACCTCTTTAGTCTCTGGACTCCTCTGAACCATTTTCTTATGTAATGGAAGAGTGGCTTTCAAGGCATTATTTTCAGCACGTCAACATAAAATAACAGCAAATGTCAGAGACAGAGCTACTCTGAGCAAATAAGAAAACCTATTAAATGTGATCAAATAGATCCTGTTAGGCCTGAAGGATTTAAAAGACAGGCCAGAACTACTATAAGTAGACATATGAGTACTTAACAGTTAAGTAGCATGAATATATCATTCAATGTTGGCTGTGTGCCATTAGTCCTACGTAAACATGAATAATGAATGGTTTATGTAGCGATGGAGTTGGAGGATACATTAGTAATCAGTCCGTGTGCATTCAATATCACAGCTTCTAACAGAACTACTTCTTAATTAGCTCTGGAGTTGCAGGTGAATTAATCATAAGTGCAATGATAATTTCATACCGCTAAGAACCTAACGTTAACTTCTGCTAGCAGACACACCTTCAGACAGTCATTTATTTTCTTTTTTTTTTCTTTTTTTATGACCAGAGAGACTTAAGCAGCCATTCTGTTGTTTAAATCTGGCTGAAGTAACATAAGATTTCTATCAGGTTAAAAATAGTCTGACAGCACCATGGGGGTTTATAGCAAAATCAGAGAGTCCAGTCATTGTTTTTAATGCTTGACTGTGTAAGTGGGTGATAATAAGAATCAGATGCAGTGGGGTCTTTCTTGTAAGTAAATATTTAACTATTTGAAACCAATTGAAGTAATCTGCTTCAAAAATCACACCCCTTTTTTTCACAATCATTAACATTAGACCACCCAAATGTTAAACACACACTGATGGAATCAGCTGAGCTTAATCTCTCTGGTGGTATCATCTCATATTTCTCCTAATGAACATCTTCTCAGATATCCACAATATTCACGTAACTGCTTACAAATCATAAAAAGATGGATTGTAAAACGAAAAAGAAAAGAAGGATCCATGGCAACTGTGGTTGAGGATATAACCTCATCGAATTCCTTATTTAGTATGGAAGATTTAAAATACCTAAATTAAAACAAATCAAAGAAAGAAAGAAAGTGAAATACAATACACATTGTGAATAACAAATATAAGTAAATGTAGAATCTGTAGTCGTGTCCCTCTGGCTGGCTAGCCCACAGGAAACAGCTTTATTGTGAAAAGCTGTCTTTCTGGACCATCAGCTTGTGTCCGAGATGATTAGCTCCACCCATTGTCCCACCCCTCAAGGTGTGATTGGACAGTTGATTGCTTTTCGTTTTGGCCTGGACAATGCTCCATCTGACAATGACAATGACAGTGCTATGTATTTAGTATTGTTAAGTCTATACTGCTCTCTGCTGGACAACACTCAATTTAATATTCCTATTCACTTAGTTTTTTGTGTTGTGAAAATTCATGTCATAATTAAAAAAAACATTCATTCAGTTATTAAAGACAGAAAACTAATTATCCCTTTAAAGTATTTTTTGTGTAATGTATTTTTTTATGTAAGTTGACACAGTCAGTGCAAACATAAAAAGGAAGCACATATGACAATGTGTATTGTATCACTTTATTTCTTTCTTTGATTTATCTTCATTCAGCCATTTTAAATCTTCCATAATCCAGTCTAACTCCAGTATTTGCCAGTAACAGAATTTACAAATAACTGAAACACAACAATCTGTAATTAGCTTTTGTTGGCTGAAAAGTTTTTAGTGGTAGTCTACTTAATGTTGCCTTAACTGTAGCTAGAACATACAACATGAGGTTAAAAGTAGATGATATGAAATATTGCTTTGATATGTATCTGAAACATTTTAATACTCCAACAGCTACAGTGTGCTGATGATGATGAACACTGGAGGTCCCGATCCTGAACTGTTAAATTCATCAGATTAAAATATTGATACAACATGCATTAATGTTTAACTGGGAGATTCTTCCAAAATTGACACCACGCTCATAGGTAAAGCATTTCTCAAGAAGAAGAAGAAGAAGAAGAAGAGTTACATCTTAGTTGTTCTTGAATTCAAAAAACACATTATCCTATTTGCAGTTGCAAAGATGTCTTAGACAGTAAGTTTCATTTTCAGCTTCATGAAATAAACATTTAATGAAAAGCTGCTCTTTGCATGTAGACAATTGTGAGAAGAGAAAGAATGGTTCAGCTAGCCTCAAAGCTTTACAAATTTGGGCTTTTTGTTACCTGAGCTTTCAGAACTCAACCCTAATGGTAACTACACACAAAAACTCAAAATATATTAATTCCAAACGGAATTAACAACAAAACGATAAGGTTTTTCTGTAACTCTGCAGTTTCAAAAGATAGAGTTCCACAAATGCCTCCCTAAAGAATACATCATGCAGCAGGGTAGAGTTTACAGTTCCCACCAAATTCATCTGATGATGAATTGGACAGAAATGGCCTTTTTTTTTTTTTGTTGAGAACAGGTCATCAGCAGCATGCTAACACCTGCAACCCCTGTTAAATCTGAGGTGACATTTAAATGTTGACACACTGTTGTTTTGCCCATGATTGATAAATATGTGAGTGGACAGATGCCGGAGAGGTCAGTTTGTTGGACTATCATCTGATAGTGTGGGGCATTCTGCTGAATGACTGAAAGGATGGGATTGGACATGGGACATTGATTGTCAAACACCACCTGACCCTGTCATAAACTGACCTGCAGGTTTAATCAAGCAGTCTCTCCACCTGTATGTTTTCCCCATATGTGTTGACTTGTGATAAAAATATAGAATATTTAATAGATTTCTTTTAGCTGACACATGCCATTGTTACTGTACTATACTGTCATTTCATTTTTAGCAGCAGTATGTTGTTTAGCCTACACCATAAATCAAACATTTGCCACCAGTTTATCTCTTGCCTCAGTGATGGAGAGCCCGGTAGAATTGTTCTCGCTGTGTGAATGATGCTGTCCCAGCTGAAAGATGGCCTCTTTCTGCTGTATTCAGTCAGACAGTGGCGCTTCTCATCATTCTGATCTGTCCAGCAGCAGCTGTCCTGCTGGGATAATCCAAGACCGTCCTCACCAGAAAAACAACAGCAGCAGTCATCTGTTTGAAAGCTTTAAATCATCTATCTGCATCTATGCCTGACAGGTGACCTCTTGTGTACAGTTATCTTGTACAGATGATAACTATTCTCTTCCAAAAGCAAAAGTGGAGATAGTAGATGATGTTAGATGCAACAGAACCTCTTATGGGTGGATGGTTGGGCATACCAAGCATCTGATTTTGACATTGGGAAACACAGTTCATGTCTTATCTCTTATCAACATTACTTTCTTTTAATCATGGTCACAGTCTTGAGGTTTTGGTTCCCTGAAGTTAAGGAGATGTGAACTAATAGCTGATGAATCATTTGGATCATTTTGGGAGGCACTGACTGACAACAGTTTGTCATTAAGTATTAAATTGAATATGCATTGTTGAGCATGCCATCGTGCTGATAGGGACACCATATCAAATGGTCATATGGGTCGTTTTGGAAGGCAATGACAAGTGACATTTACTTTCCACAATCCAAGCCATAGAATGGTATGTAAGTTCATGTGAACCGCATCAAACATGCTTGATTACTGCTCTATATTAGGGATGCACCAATGAGATTCACTGCATTGGTATTACCATAGATATTGACCTTATTAAGCAGATTGGGTATCCATTAAATTTGACTGATCCACATTAAACATGGTTTCTTTCTCAATGCCATTATATAATTCAGTGTTTCTGCTATCAGCTACATACATTCAGTCAAGGCGGGCTGTCACTTGAATGGCATTGTCACAGCAGAAGCCTCATTCTGGGTTCTGAGTTCCGTTTATTTTCTATGGTGACCTAATGTTGGTCTGTAACTCTACTGATGTTACTAGCTCATCCATTCCTGCATGTGCTTCACAGTAAATGCATTAGGCAGATGTGTTGACATTACTATGCAGAGGTAACCAACACTACCAAAAATTGACTCATTTTCTTAAACAAGATTCAGACATTTTTTGTATTTTGTGTTTAGAAGTTACTTTGAGGCATAGATGAGGCATGTCTCAATGGACATGGATGATGAATGATTTACTTATAGTATGATTAACAAAGCACAATTAAAGAGAATGGCTCAGAAAGGAGGACTGACACCATTTGGGAATCTGAAATTGTACACACTACTAGTAGATCCCTGTTCATGTTACATGTGTCAGACAAGTTGAGCTTAATGGGGTCTGTATTCAGGTCAGAATTTGGTAAAGACTGAGGTGGATGCATAATAACTACAAAGTCTCATGAGAGGTTGTTATTAGTGCAACAGTCAGCCCTCTGACTTTGGGTATTGGAATCAGTATTGGGAGAGAAAAAGTTGGTTCAGTGCATCCAAGGTGGAAGTAACCTCCTCTTTACATAAAGGTGAAAGTTCAGGTTCAAGACAGTCCTTCATTCCTCTCTGAGCATATGGGAGCACAATGAATCTGTTTGTCTACTTTGAAGGTCTTTACCAGAACAAGATATTAATATTGCATTATGAAGATTAGATGATTAGATTAGCACGGGCACCACTCTGATAATCAGGATGTACTTGACATATTTGCTTTCTTATCAGTATAATCCCAAGCATTCAGTGAAAGGCTTGTTGCTGTTTGTCCAGGGGATGCGAAGACCATTTCTATTTGCACTGATGCTGCTGACAGCTTGTCTGGATTGTTCCGATACATTTTGACAGCTTCCAGCCCCCAGTACTTATTGAGCAAGTGCAGCTGACACATTCATTCCCAAAGTCATTCAACACAAGACACCCCAGGGCGCTCACATCCTCAGCTCAGTGTCACTATCTCTTGACCTGATTTGGAAGTCATGAATACCTATTTTGCACACACACACCCCTCTTCTATGTGTATGAGCTGGTGTAAAGTGCAGAGTATACAGACTTCTCTTGAGTAGGCTTTGGTCGTCCTGTGTGATGAATCATCTCCTTCACTACACTGTATCTGCTTTATCAGCCTCAGGACTGACTGCGTACACACATACCCAAACTACAGTATATACTTGAAATTGACTGAACAGTTGAGAGTAGATGGAACTGTAGATTTACGGTTAGAGTTAGAGTTAGAGTTGTTCTGAAAATATCATAAGCATATGAAATATTCATTGAGAATATGCTGTTTCCTAAAATTGAAGCAAGAAATGGGAGTAGATTAGATTATGTCTGCGTGGCCATCATATGTGGCATCTTAATTTTACAAGTCAAGGTTGGATCTTGTTTATGTTTCATTATTATTACTATGACCTATAAGATACAGGAACTGATAAAAAAAATTATTGATAACCACACTTTGAAGAATGTAAATGTTCTTCCACAAGACCCCTTATCTTTTAACAGAAGCTTGAAGCTTGAGTGCTCAGTTGCTTGTCTGAACACAAGCAGTTATATAAGAATTTTGCCCAAATAAAATTCATTCTAAAATTGGCAAAATTATGATTTAAATCAGGAGCTGTCTGTTCAAAGTACATGAAACTACAAATCTGACCAGGCATATAACGCCAGTTTTTGGTACATGCTGCACCAGAGACAATAAAATACTGGACTTGTGTTATGCCAACACCAAGGAGGCACACACCTCATCACCCCTTCCTCCCCGGGAAGATCAGACCACAACCTGGTTCATCTCCAGCCTGTGTACAAACCTCTGGTACACAGGCAGCCAGCTGTGTCCTACACAGTGAAGAGGTGTGGGAGGAATTCTCACAGGGATGACATCAACAGTCTGACTGACTGTATCATGGACTACATAAACTTTTGTGTGGAAAACACTGTACCCACCAGGACTGTATGGTGTTTTTCCCAACAATAAACCCTGGATTAATCCGGATATAAAGGCTCTGCTTAAGGAGTAAAACACCAACCTGTCACCTGCAGAAGTTCTCTGATGACTCTGCAACCGTCGGCCTCATCACAGATGGGGACAACAGGGATTACAGGAACCACCTCCAGATCAACGTGGGGAAAACCAAAGAACTGGTGGTTGATTTCCACAGGCGCATTCACTCCCCTCCAACACCATTGAACATCCAGGGAATGGACATTGAGATGGTGACATCTTATAAGTACCTGGGTGTTCACCTCAACAACAGACTGGACTGTAGTGCAAGGGGCGCTCCTGAAGACCTTCTATCACTCTGTTGTGGCATCAGCTATTTTCTATGGAGTAGTCTGCTGGGACAGCAACATATCAGCTGCGGACAGGAAAAGACTGGACGAACTGATCAAGAAGGCCAGCTCTGCCCTGGGTTGCCCCCTGGACCCAGTGGAGGTGGTGGGAGAGAGGAGGATGATGGCTAAGCTGTCATCCATATTGGAGAGTGACTCCCACCCCCTGCAGGACACTTTAACAGCTCTGGAGAGCTCCTACAGCGATAGACTGCTTCACCCAAAGCGTGTGAAGGAGCGATGATCACAGGTCTTTCCTTCCTGCAGCTGTCATGCTGTACAACCAGCACTGTTCTCAGTAGACCACACTCCTAATTATGTCACTAAACTATTTCTTAGATCATTCTGTGCAATATCTGATTCTGTGCAATATTTTTTTCTGTGCAATAGTTCATTTCATTGCATTTCATTTCATTTCAATTCATCCTTTTCTTCCTGACTGTGGTGTATATATTGTTTTCATATTGTTTTCATATTCTCATAGTTTATATTTTGCTTGTTTATTAATTGATTTATGCCATCTAGCCTGGTTTGCGTTGTTGGTACTTGTATATTTCTTGTCGATACTTTTATTATAGCTAAAGTGTTAATAATTTCTACTCTAGTTAAATTGTTGATTCTTGTTTACCCAAGGCAAATTGTTAACACTTTTTTATACTCTCTTGTCTATACTGTTTTTCTACCTACTATTTATCTTGCTGCTGTAATACTGGAACTTTCCCTGTTGTGGGACTAATACAGGCATATCTTATCTTATTTTTTTATGACATTTTTTGAAACTCTGTGTTGTGGACATGTTTGGTACTGCACCAAAAGAGTATTAAGGTTTGATACCCAGCCCTAGTCAAAGTCAATTTGCTTGTCATGGAGTTGTATTATGTCACCTGAGGTGTTGGAAGAGCTTTGTCAATTGAGAAAATTACTCAAATCATATCACACTCCAAGTTTTTGACAGGAGGCTTGTGTTGCAAACTGGCAGCATTAAGTCGGACAGATACAAAGCGCCTCTTGAAAGTCTTGAAATTTTACCAAAATACATTACGAAATACCTGTATCAGTACTTTTAAAAATGAAAAGACTGACACCATTCTATGGTCTTGTTATTGTCAAGAAATCCCATGAAAAGATTCAAACCAACAATGTGTTAGTCCATCTTTCAGTACTTTCAGACTTCCCTGCCTTGTCTGTCAGCTCCAAGCCCATTGGTTCCTCCTGAAGATGTACATCTAAAACACTGTACATTAAAAACTACACACAAATGCATATATAGGTGGTTACTGTAGTGTTTGGCAAATGTTGCTCATACAACAGGAAATAGTGTGCGTGCATGTGTGCGTGCGAGTAAAGCCCTATGGCACAGAAGAATAAGAAACTGTATATCAGGCTGTCTGGGAAAAGATTGGCCCTTTTATTGTAGTTGTGGTAAACAAAAACAACCTCTCAGTGTGAACTTGTTGAAGTTTAGTAAAATAGAAGCTGGATGTTGCTGTGAAGTAGCATAGAACTTATTCAAGTATGGCTATGTGTGTTTGTGTGTGTGTCCACAGGCGGAACCCACTACATTTCCATTTCATCACAGACTCGATTGCTCAGCAGATCCTGTCCTCTCTGTTCCATACCTGGATGGTTCCTGCCGTCAGGGTCGACTTCTATGACGCAGATGAGCTGAAGGTGAAGTACACCACTCCTCACTAACTCCTAGCTTGCCTTAGAAATACTCAGAGCCATATTCAACTGCACTTACTATCCTATCGTGCTTAATGATTTGACTGCCACCTTCTTTAATTCTGTGGAGAGGCTCCAAGCTCTGTAAACTGTCTTTAAGGATGCTGTTATAAAAAACAACTTTTAAAATTCAGTCAGTTTAACAGCAAATGATCCCAACCCTGCTTTGGTGTGGTGTTTCAGTCTGAGGTGTCATGGATCCCCAACAAACATTACTCTGGAATCTATGGCCTAATGAAGCTTGTGCTCACTAAGACACTGCCGTCCAACCTGCAGAGAGTCATCGTCCTGGACACAGACATCACGTTTGCCACTGACATCGCTGAATTGTGGGCTGTCTTCCACAAATTCAAAGGTAACAAAGTTCCTATTTTCAGACTTTGTGCATCTTCACTGTATGTACATAGTAAACATTAATATTTTGCCAAGGGGTTGACCAGTATGGCTAGTAGTAATTTAATACAAGCAAATTACAGTTTTCACTGTTTACCATTATACTTTAGTTTTGTCTCATGTAAAACTTTCAAAACAGCATGTGGATCTTTGAAAAATGTCATGTGTCCAGCCTTTTTTATTGTATATTATATTTTACGCACTAACCAGTGATTCCATTTATTGCAAATATGAACAATCAAATATTCAATATTACTCTTAGTTGCAGCCCTGTAGTTTTGAATGATTTCCCCCATCATAACTCAGTGACAGCAGTACAGAGTCAGAGTATAACAGAGTATAACCCCTCACATTTCCCATCGTAACTCACTATGTCGGATTGATCAAAATTCAACCTTGAACATGCTTATTTGAAAATGTGACCTCACTGAGCCATGTTATGTGTATTTTGATGAACTGCAGTTTCTTTTTCTTTTATAATGAAATCAGAACCTTTTTACAGTTACTCTGAAGACAAATATTAAGAATCAAATGAAAAGAAAAGTCAGTGTTTATAATCCATGCCCAGATGAGATGTGAAGTGTCAATGAGTTATGGGGTGTAATAGAGTGTAGTTGTGAGAGAGATGTAAACTATGTTGAGTCATTTCATGTTTTTGCGGTATTGATGTGATGAATGAACATGATTCACACCTGCGCACCGTCACGATTATACAATTGTTACACAACTAGTCTTTGTTACACTATGAATGCCTTCCATCTCACCCCTCTCTATTACAGCCACTTTTTCACTCTGCCTTGGCTACAATACAATTCTACAATTCTACAATTCTACAGTTTCATTTAGCAGACGCTTTTATCCAAAGCGATGTATATTCACGTGCCGATGGAAGCAGCCATTGGGGGCAGAATCTGGGGTTCAGAATCTTGCCCAAGGACACTTTGACACATAGACTGCAGGGGCAATGCAGGAATCGAACTACCAACCTTCAGATTGGTGGGCAACTGCTCTACCTCCTGAGCTACAGCCACCCACACACACATACACACACACACACACACACACACACACACACACACACACACACACACACATATATATACACACACACCCTTTTGCCCTGCAACACAGTCGGACAACATGTTGTACTGTTCGAGCATACCCTGACCCCTGACCCTTACAGATGTCGTTGGACACAGCCCCTTCTGATTCTGCCATTGAAAAAGGGATTTCAGACGCTGTTAGACAGTCAGATCAAAACGCCTTTTGAGCATAGTCAGACCTTCGTCTTACAAGAGATAACAGGCAGGTAGTGTGGAGATAGGACACATAGTCCTGTGAGTATATCCCGAGCAGGTAGGGAAGAGAGGAGAGTGTGAAGATCGTGGAAGGCGTGTTGGCAGGAGGATGGATGGAGGTGGTGGTGAGTCACTTAATAGATTTAGGGGTAGTACTGTTTTATAGTGCAGCACAGCTAGCAGGGGTTTGGATCAATCTTAATTAGCAGTTGACTCCAATGCAGCACCTCTGTCACCCACTGCCTTTGCAGTACAGTCTGGCTGAAGTGTCTGTAACTAAAAGTCAGTATTAAAATAATGGCCTAGACTCAAAAAATAGTAGCCAGCACTAACAAATAAAGTCAATTCCTTGTAAACACCAGGTCAGTCATTGAAAGGGAGAAGAATTAAAGAATGACTTGGTAAATTTGGCATTGTGTGCACTTCCACAGCACTAGTTCCATCGGTAAGCAGGCATGTCTTACTCACCACGCAGCTGATCTCCCTCACTTTAATAACAGAAATATTATGTTGGTTAATTGAGATCGCCTCAAAGTTTTTGAGCATCGTGAGCCACTTTTGACAAAACGCTTTCTGCAGATGTTTCTCATTAAAAGCCTACCAAGTAAAAGATTATGCCATACTGCTGAAGGGCTTTTAATGTGAAATTGTTTTTAATTTGTGCAGCAAGCATTGAGTTTGATTGTTGGTAGCTTGACACTGAACAAAAAAATGTCAAAATAAAACTGACTACAAATTGCTTAGTATTAACAGTGAGACTGAAGTATGTGTTAAAAAGAGAAACTACTGAGTGTGCATTAACAGCAGATTCAAACAGGAGTCCATCAGAAAACAGGGAGGCTTCTTACTAAAATATGATGAAATGTAGTAAATAATACAAATTACAAGTAAAGGCCTGTCTTCGTAGTCATGTTTCAAATAGTCCTATAATAAGGCCCTGTTCTCTCCTGTAGTAGAAGTAAATAAGGGTCCCAGCCAACACTGAAGAATTTATCTGACATTAGGTTGCCAGCAGAAATCTCAGATATCTCAAAACATGAACAATTAAATTACCAATTAAACTATCTGATGGCTAATACCACGAGAATTAAGTTAGAAAATAGAGTTGTGTTTTTTGTTACCCAGTCTTAATTTGGCTTTTAGACCAGTTAGACAGTTTCACAAAAAAAAAGATGGGCTCATTTTAGTCCTAAAACATCACCCACCCACACCCACTCACTTTCTTTATGAAACTGGCCCCAAACCCTTTAAATGTAGTTGGAAGGTATGAAATAGTAATATTTTTGAAATGTCTAAAATGAATGAATTCCATGAGCAGAACCACTTTGTAAGATATGAGATACGATATTCTTTTATTCGCCCCACAGTGGGGAAATTCACAGTGGCAGTGTTTTAATGGCAGTGGTCACAGGTGCAAAAAAGAAAACTGCGGCAGAATTGGAACATGTTGTCATAACTGTGTCACGAGCAGATGTGGCCACCATTTATCTTCATGTCATCACAAAGTGACAGAATCAATCTGGCTTCACAAGAGTACTCTAAACTAAACATTTCTGTTGTGCATTTGTTGACTCACCATTATACATCACTATTATGACTGTTACTGCCCTCAGCTCCGTGTAATTAAGGATGAATTCATGGTATTGTAATGCTAACAGCCATTAACAGCAAAGAACTATGCTGTGTGTTTTCTGAAATGCATTGGGATTCTCTATAAGTCAAATGTTGCTCTGTTACATTGATATGAATCTTGTCCAGTCTGCAGCCTGTCTTGATCTTTCCTGCACAGGTAATAGTGCTGCTGTTGCAGCCTCCTGCTGGGAGCATCTCTCTCCTCCTCACACACTTTGTCTTTCATGTACCAACACCCCGCTCTCAAACTTTCTGTTTGATTATATACAATCTCTGTTAGCTTTTTAGACATTTTTTCTGGTCTTGAGTCTATTTATGGTTGGAAGTATCTAACTAATTTGAGCTTAGAAAAAAAATTATGTGTGTTTCCTTTGGTAATAACAGGTGCTAGCATATGTTTTAAAATGGTGTTCCCTGTCTCTGTTCAAAGATGGTGTCTCTTGTCAGATGTGAATCTTATTCCGGCCGTCCACTGATTTCTGGTTGATAACCTTTGACCTCTTCCCAGTGGCTGCTGAGAGTGGTTTTGGTCAGGTGTTCATTGACAGCTAATGTCTGTTTCTGGTGTTCGTTCACGCTCTTGTCCAAGGTACACTCGTTGTATAACGCTCGTGTCATGTTTCCCACAGCTGTCAAGCATGGTCATGATGATCATAGACCATTTCAGTCTTCCTGGAAGGACGGTGGTGTGTCCTGTCTTGGTTTGTGGTAAATGCTCCCTGTGACTTGAAGACTCTGGCTGGATGGTCTTACAGTCCAGTAGCATAAGGGAATCCTAATGGGATGATTCTGGTGGTTACTGTTTATTTAGCAGTGTCTGTTCTGGCCTTAAGATGCAGTGGGAGTGTCATCATCCAATCTTTGCAGTAAGGCTAGTAATTGTTACATTTCAACACAATTGAAAAAAGAGCTATAAAGGTCTGTCCAGACAAAGAGGGAAGCAAATTTTTGCATCACATCATGCCTGCAAATTTGACCACTGGATTGTTTGCACAATCTGTGTTGATTCACCTCAAACAGCAATAGAGGCACCACCTCTGTGCCTGTGCCTGTGCCCATGCACAGCCTACTCAGCAGAAAATCCTGTTCTTTCTGTTATTCCCCTCCAGTCTCGTTTTTCCTCTCATCTTTGTACATTTTATGAAGTGGATTTGTAAAGAACACACAGCAAGACCTCTAATAATCTGCTACGCCTGTGGTCCAGACTGTGACGAGATGGACCAACAAGGCAAAGCTGGCCTGCTTTCACTGCACTGATTGGAGTGTTTTTGAAGCTGCAGTTACAAACCTAGATCATATGTGCTGTTGTTCACTGTTGCTTTTTAAATATATACTATTTACACAGATTCATATTTTTTTCACCAACTTGTATGTACATAATAGTTAAACGTTTATGTTTAACCTGTCCTTGTTCTTACCTGTATGTCTTGTATATCTTGTCTGTCTAAGGACACTGAGAGCAACAAAAAACCAGTCACATTCCCTGTATATGTACACACACAGGGGTCAGGACATGCAGTTCTTTACATACATTTAGTGTGTGCAGATGCAGAGTCATACCACGTGCGCAATTGAAATCAAAATGCCGACTTTCCATCATGCTTTTCCAGTGCATGTGCTCATGGTGCACTTGTAGGCGTGCATAGTTCACATTGCTATAAATTTGTCTTGTGTGCAGGTGATACTCACATACATGAACAGTTAAAGAAATTTATAGCACAAGGACCCTTGTGGCTACGCACATGTTAAAAGTATAATTTGCCCTTTACTTTTTTACAGCTTTCATTCTCTAACTAACATCTCCATGAATTGAGAGTAATGGGGCATTCCAGGGTCTTATCATAAATGATCTAAGTCTCATAACATTAGGTTGTCGAGTCCCTGAACCATTACAGTTCTCTCTGTTATTACCACATCAGATATCCTCAGGTTGATTCAGTCACTGGCCACTCCAGACCATCAGTCTGAAAGAGTGTCTATAATCTTAAAGCCAATGGAAGTACTGTGTAACAGGGATAAGATGCTTATACTTAACCTATACGCATCCAATCCAAATGTGACAATATAATGTCCTTATCTATGTGTGTGCAATGAGCCAAAAGTGTCATTGCTCACACGGTAAATTCAGTGAAATGGGCATGTACACAGCACTAATCTGTGTATATCAGTACATCAGTAGACAACAATGAATTCTGTTATATGTCCCGTCTTTGGAGTGTGGTTAAGTTGTCATCAGTGAAACACTCCCAGAGACTTTTAAAAAGAAAGTGACTGGAAGTGAATTTGAACAGTTTTTGTGTTTAAAAGAGAAACTAAGCTCTGTTGTTGCACTGATGAAGTTAAAGCTGTAGAAAAGAACATTATACTGACTTTATCAAGACAACCGGCAACCATGAAGTGGTAAGTTTGCGTAAACAATAAATTGAAACATGATGAGGTCAGGAAACAGGGAGGATTGTTATTTTGATCAAATATTCCTTTAAACAGGAAAATCAGAAAAGAGACCTGTCTCTAATATAAGCCTGTTTTCAATATAGACCTAGATCAGTGAGTTTTGTAAATGCCAATATTTGTAAATGTATACTGTCTAAGTTCGGGAATCAATCTATTACACTGTATTTCTTAAAGTATTCTACTCTGATATTCATTTACTTTGTCACTTTCAGTTCATTGTTCTTGAGGTTTAATGGATGTTTTATGTCATCTGTCTCTATGGTTAGTTGAATTTGCGTTTAGACTATAACAAACATGCTCACAGTGACAGTTAGTCCAGGTTTATAGAGCATGAGATCTCAGTGTGTCTTGAGGACAAAATACTTTAAAATGTCTGATGTCGTTTTTTGTTTTTTTGTTTTTTCATTTTCAGTGTATCAATCTGACATGCATGTATTGTTTGGCACTAGTATTGGAATGCTAAATGTTGTACTAGAGAACTTTACAGGAATTGTTGGTAGAATGGATCCCATATTTCACAGGTGGTTTGTTCACATTGTCATATAATTGCAATGCCTAGTTGATGGGTTATTTTTCCTGCTTGCCTTCAGGCCTTTTATTACTGCCTCTCTCCTGTGTTCCCCAAATGACCCTAACAGCACTCAGGAAGGTGAAATGTTGAATGAGTGCCACTTTTCCTCTCTCACCACTGATTGTATGTTCTTGCTGATGGGCTCCACAGCCACTCAGAGCTGGTGATGTAGACCATTTATCCATCCATTGTCAGAAATCACTGGTGCCTGCCTGGAATTTATTCCAGTTAACCCTCCAGTTTTAATCAGCAGATATTCTGGGGTTAGGTTTGGAGCCCCGGGGAAATTAGAGCTTGACTCAAAATCTCATATTTCATTTCAGCCTCATTCCCATGTACGATGCCCTCCGGTGAGAACAATCACAACCCTTGCCACTTTGACGAATTTGAGGCCTGGCACACAGGTTGAGGTCAGGGGTTTAATGCAGAGGTAGGGAGGAGATTGAACATTGTGTTGTATTGCATTCAAACTCATTCATTCTAAAACATCTCTCAGGGGTTGTGTATAGAGCCCAGGTCCATTTCTCTTCACAAGACATTTCCTACAAAAAACTATGTACAGACATACACTACATGTGTCTTGAACATGTTCACTTGCTTTGCAGTGCACGTTTCAGCCTGCCTAGTAAAAGGTACATGACATTTTGCCTCCAAAGTGCTCAGACAAATGGTATGACATTAAAGGGACATTTCAGTGTTTCAAAAATGCTCTAAAAGTTGGTTATTGTAGTTTTGTGTGATGACTTGACTTGCCCTTAGTGCCCGATTGCTGCAATATGCTTCACAATTTTCACTCCTTGTTGAAGTCATAACTTTTCAGTGAAATCTGAACACAGACAAGATACAAGTATTTTAGATTCAGAGTGACTTACGCTTTCCATGGATAACGTTAACCTAATACTACTTGCCATTTTGTAAACAAATATTGACAAAAATGTTGTAGCCAACACCTAACTCACTGACTCCATTGCTATATTATGTTTACTGTTCACATTCCCCAACTTATAATAATCTTTTTATAGAGCACTTTTCTAAAGCCACATTACAAAGTGCTTCACACAAGGCAACAACTTCAGCAGATCATAAAATTTGTTTTTGATTTCTGAGTAAATAAAAGAAATAAAACCAGTTATAGTGTCAGCAGGAAAAGGGCAGTTATTAAAAATAAAGTAAAATTAAGGAAAGCTCTCCAATAAAAGTATTTTTTAGGAAGAGATTTAAAATAGGTCGCTGATATCTGCTGCCCCGATTTCCTCAGGCAGCTTGTTTCATAGCTTTGGGGCTCTGACTGGGAATGCTCTGTCACCTCTATGGCTACGTATTGCCTCATATATGACTAAGAGGTCATATATATATATAGTACATATAGCAGACAGCCATGAAGAGCCTTAAAAGTGACAAAAACAGTAAAATCTTAAAATCAATTCTGGGAACCAATGCAAGGAGATTATAACAGGTTTTGTTCCAGAGCATTCTTATCCCCCAAACAGAAGATAAAGAATAATAATAGCAGTTACAAAATCCATGAATATCAACTTTTTTTCATGTAGCACCATCACTATAATTTTTGACAGTACTAAGGCTCAGAATGTCCCCTCTACATGCTTCTTGTATTCCTCAAACACTGACACCTACGTCTACTCATTCGTATACAACCATCTTTCCCTAATATTAACTAAGTAGTTATTTTAAACCAACCCATTACTCATAGCCCTAAACAAATAGTTTTGTGCTTGAACATAACCATATCTTAACCACAGCAGAGGCAGATAAGGAAACAGTGACATGAGTAATTTGGAAGGCACCGTTTCAGCTGATAGGGACGTCAGATCCCAGATATGGGTCAATTTTAAAGCCAGTGAGAAACAATGTACAGTGTTTTCGTGTTTGAGGACTTTTGGTTGGAAATATCACTTGGAAATTTTGGTTTGTGCTTCTCATTAACATTATGTAGTCCTTGCAAACGTCTAGGCATTTATTCATGCTGCAAAACCTGAGCTTTATCCCAAATATTCTCTCTCAACTGAGAACCTCTTTTATTTAATCCGTATTTGACTAGTGGTTTTTCTGGCCAATGCTCTCTTTTTCTGGAACGCCCTGTTCGCAGTCTCGCAGCCACACCTGGAACCTGCCCAGTACAACCATTTGTACAGTCAGAGCAGTACACTGTTATCTGTTGGCCCTTGACCAGCTCCACTTGAACAGCTGTGGGGGTCTCTCTATACTTCAAACGAAGTAGGTCATACAACATGCTGTTTGATCGCATCTAGAGGCTAAAGTATTTTGCTGTCATAACCTCCTCCTTGCTGCATCCCACTGCATCACCAGTCTCACTGAGGCACACTGAGGCCTTAGGGGCCTCGTGCAAGGGCACAGCTGTAGTTATTACATGACATTTATTTAGCTGACCCTTTTATCCAAAGCACCTTACAATAAGTGCATTCAACCATGTGGCTATGACCCCAACAATTGCAAGAGTCATGTAAGTACATCAACTTCATCAAATATGCTGAATCGCTTCAAGTGCTACATTTAGAAACAATAAGAGATGAAGATTTTGTGTTGGGGTTTTTTTTCTCCACATCTTTTCTGAACAGATTAGGTTTCAGTCCGTGATGGACGATCTTCTGTGCTGATGTCATTAGCAGGCTTGTCCACCAGTGTGGAGCCAGGACAGCAAACAGTCGTGTTTTTAGTGGTAGCTAACTGGTAACCGAGCATAGTGGATGGGCTGAGGTGTATGATTTGATCATGTCCTGGATGTAGAATGGGCTTGAGCTAATTGCACCATAGTAGGCAAGTACCATTGTCTTGAATTGGATTCCAGCTGCCACCTGAAAACAGGTACCTTAAAGGATCCCAGTATTGAGACTGTAAGGCTCAGACAGATTCTGTGGTCCTTGAGGTAGGATGTGAACAGGCAGAGTGCCTGAGACTCCCCGCTATATAAATGCAGTCCATTTACCATTTATGTGTACAGTGTCAATGTATCATAAACACTGGTCTCAAAATGCTGTGTTTGAGTGGTCCAAATGCATGGAAGGCTTTAATTTCAGATAGAAGCAAGTGTTTGAACCTAACAAGACTCATGAATAAGACTTATCATGTATAGACATCCATCTTTTTCTGTGTTTTTGTCACTCTTTTTTCTATACATCTACTCGGAAACACTAATGCATACATTTAACTAACATGCACATGTGAGCCCTGTTTCACATTCATACACCTTCAAACAGTATCACAGACAGTTGCCCACTCTAATCAGAATTCTACACACATCTGTCACTACAAAGACACACTTTACATTAAACACAACTTTTCCTTCCTTTAATCCACCACATTCTGTTCATCAATTCAAGCAAAACCTTCACACAGTATGTCACCTGCTGCACCAGAGACAATAAAATATTGGACTTGTGTTATGCCAACACCAAGGAGACATACACTTCATCACCCCTTCCTCCCCTGGGAAGATCAGACCACAACCTGGTTCTCCAGCTGGTACACAGGCAGCCAGCTGTGTCCTGCACAGTGAAGAGATGGTCCGATGAGGCTGACGAGGCCCTGGAGGACTGTTTCGATACAACGGTGTGGGAGGAACTCTGCGATTCTCATGGGGACAACATCAACAGTCTCACTGACTGTATCACAGTCTATATCAACCTTTGTGTGGATAACACTGTACCCGCCAGGACTGATAAACCCTAATCCAGATATAAAGGCTCTCCTTAAGAGAAGAAGAGGGTCTTTAAGTCAGGAAATAAGGAGGAGTTGAAGGCTGTGCAGAAGGAGCTGAGAAGGAAGATCAGGGAGGGGAAGAACAGCTACAGGAGGAGGATGGAGGAACAGCTGCAGCACAACAACATCAATGGAGTCTGGAGAGGCCTTAAAACCATCTCTGGCCACAAGGAGCCTGACTCCCAGGCTGTGGGGGACCAGAAGTGGGTGAATGATCTGAACTTATTCTTCAATAGATTTGATCAGTCATCTGCCCTTCCCCCGGCCCAGCCTCCCCCATTGCAACCCCCCTCATCGGCCGTGGACTACTCCACCCTCACCTGCAACTCTCTGCTCTCAGCCACCTCCCACTGCTCAGCTCAACCCACCCACCAGCACACAGCCCCCTGCTCCAACCTGACCCTCACAACATCCCAGGTGAGAAATCAGTTCCGGAGGACCAAGGCGAGGAAGGCGGCGAGTCTGGACGGCATCAGCTCCAGGCTCCTGAAGTCCTGCGCAGACCAGCTGTGTGGGGTTGTTGAGCACATCTTCAACCTGAGCCTGAAGCTGGGGAGGGTGTCACAGCTGTGGAAGACATCCTGCATGGTACCTGTCCCCAAGACTCCACACCCCAAGGACCTTAGCAGTTACAGGCCGGTGGCACTAACATCCTACCTAAGGTCCTGGTCCTTGCTCATCTCAGCCCCCTGCTGGGTTCATCGATGGACCCACTTCAGTTCACTCTGGGACTCAGCATATCGGCTGCAGACAGGAATAGACGGGACAAACTGATCCAGCTCTCCAGTGGGTTGCCACCTTGACCCAGTGGAGGTGGTGGGAGAGAGGAAGATGATGGCTAAGCTGTCATCCATGTTGGAGAATGACCCCCTCCCCCTACAGGACATGTTAACAGCTCTGGAGAGCTCCTACAGTGATAGGCTGTCCATTCCTGTCCACAGTTTATATTGTTTATTGTCTATTACTATTTAACTGCTCTATTGTCTTTGCTGCTGGACAGTGTGAATTTCCCCACTGTGGGACGAATAAAGGAATATCTTGTCTTAATGTTATATAAATCACGGGCAATGAATGCTACTACACCTACTGTCTTCATAAATTTGCTGAGGGTGACCTTTTTTGTCGGCTCTGCTCAACCACACAGCATCTGACAAGCTTTTTACCCAAAGTAACATGCAAACATGAAGCACTTGAAGATGTGCAGAGTGGGTTTGTAGGCCAATTTCACTGTGGCATTAAAGAGCAAGTTTACATGTGCTTCTTTTGGTACTGGGTGTGACAGAGTCAATAATGCAGTGGTGGGTGTTCCTGATGAGGTCCTGGCATGAAAGGACAGGCCAACGGACAGGTGCAATAGTAGTATGGTTCATCCTCACTACATTTGACCTCATCTTTTAGTGTTAAAGTTTCTCACATTAAGGTCATTTTACTATAATGGGAATACTACCCAGCCTATGGGTTGAGTTAGATAATGTCTTCTGTGTCTCTGCAGGCATCTCCTGGCATTTATTAAACCCCTAAAAACTCATCTCTGTCCATCAAAATGACATACTTGTTTTTTCCCATAAAAAGATGCAACACACATACTTTTGCCTTCATGGAGTATACACCGGTTTAAACAGTTAATGCCTCTCCACCAAACCCTCTGCTGCTTCAACTCTGCTCAAACACACAAACCTCATTTAATTCAGCAGCAGAGCTATCTGACAAACTTTTTTGAGTAATGTTTTTCATAACTTTCTTTGTCAGCACCCCCAGGCCATATAAAATATCCTGCTGGTATTTGACATGAATCTTCATTTAACTTTGGCAGGCTTACATGGTCAGTTGACCAACAGTGTTGGGCTTCAACATAAGTTTTGTGGATATGTCAGTCTGTGTTATTTTTTCATTTTAACAGTTCAGTTTTTTAAATGTTTTCTGACATTTTGCTAAATGGAATGGAAATGATAGTGGGTTACCGTTGCAAACAGTACTTTTCTTAACTTCCCTAGGTCACACATTGGGAGGCAGTGACAGTCCTCCCTGCTAACGGGGTGACTGCTGCTGTCTCATCACCACCACCCATTTCTTCACATCTTCTGGTGTGATCACACAGTTAAATATTACCCTTTGAGGGCAGATTACACTTTGACAATTGCATCAAAAAAAAAAAACATTTTCCAGTTTATCTTGCAGTATCTACTTTAATTGCTTTATCTTCTGTTTACCCCCAATAAACTGTGTTGATGTGAGAGACAACAGACTGAGGCAGAGAGAGTAGAGTAGAGTAGGCTTGCAAAGGGAAACAGAACCTTCTCAGTGAACAGGGACTTGGCTTGATTGTCGACTAAATAAGTTGTCAGTGCTGCTGCATAATTTTAACTGAGAGTTTTCTCCACACAACATTCTTGCATGCTTAAGTACAAGTCATATATACTGCAACTAAGGTATAACATTTGTTTAACCATCTACTGTCTTAGATGATCAGCAATTCCAAAACTCTAGTAACATTTGTTGTATAAAGAACAACTGTGGACACCATCTAACTTTTTGAGATGGAAAGTTTAGAAGAAGTGAAGAGAACATCATGCTCTGATGGATGCCACTCGGCTGAAACATTTACATGGCTGAAATAAATCAGTGGAATTGGGATTAGTCAACTTTGTCCAGAAGATCTGGTGTGAGCTACCTTTTTCACCTTTGGTTATTTAATGTTGAAAATATATGAATTTGATGTAGCATCACAAACAACTTAGTGGGATGGCACATCCTTTCAAAAGTCTGAATTTTTTTTGTCTCTTAGGCTGGAGGGCCTGTTTCCGACAAATATTCAAATCTAATGGGAAGATTGGATTGTGATCACATTGATGCTCTAGAGAATGTGATCCTTTTTTATTGCAGATATTCCAGCTTTGTGAGCTTTCTTTTTGTGCCACCTAAAGGACAGGTAGGGAATATCTAAATTTTAACTTTGATCACAAGATATCTCACTATATAATAACTCTACTATATAATCCTTTGAAATTTGCTGATGACATTTATGCTTCCCAGAGATTTAAACTTTTTGACTTTAACAATTGATTGGCTTTTCCTACATCACCAACTTCACAATAAACCTTTTAGCTTCTTTTAGCTCCTTTGTTGAAAAGGCTCTAAGAAAAGCAAAATTGTCAGTATGATTGCCTAATGCTTTCATATTGTGTGGTGCAATGAACACTAGCCTCTGCAGCATTGAGACATTTAGTTTTATTTTCAAAGAATTGCTACTAAAAAAAAAAAAAAAAAAAAAAAAAAAAAGGACTGTGCCTGTATTAGTCCTTCTCCAGCCAGTCTCCAGGTTGTGAGGGTTTATCGATACAGAGAGTTGTAAGCACTCTTATCAAAGCTACAGGCACATGTGGCAGCTCCCTGTTCTTGAGTCTGCTCAGACAGACAAGGTAGATTAACAATCGACAACTAACAATGGAGGTCAGAGCCACATAAGACTTTTGACATGAGAAAAACTAAGGTGCCGTTAAGTAGCAGCTGTGTAGAACTGCAGCAGTGAAATGTCTCTGTTTGCTGTATCATAGGCTCCTGGTCATAGTTGGCTTTTAAATGTTAAGGCTGCAAAGACTGGAGGGAAGAACAAGGGGAAGGACATGGGAAATTGTGTGATTGCATAGGTGAGTGATAATGGAAGGCTTTGCAGATGAGAGGTAGCTCTGTAGATAGTCTCAAGAGTATCAGCAGAGTCTAAAAGGTGTTGAGAATTGTATCCCTCAACTCCTTCCCCATGAAACTTAATTGTCTGATTTTGTGGATCTTAAAAGGTAGATTTTATTCAAGTTTTTTTTTCCCTAAATTACCCTACTGAGAGAATTTCTAGAGCATGAATGTTAATGATAATTATGTTTCACAATGGTGTTCTTATAACAACTGAAAGAAAGAATTTTCGAAAATAAACCCAATTTATAATAATTTATAAAACCCAACTACTGCTGTAGTTAATATGCAAAATGCATTCACCCTAATGACAGAAGTGAGTCGCCATGACAACACCATGCACTGCATTATGACATCATGTCTGCCCTCAATCCCCTACCTTCTGCAATCAACAGAGCTGATAGCAGTTACCTACCAACTACCTGTCCTTGAATTAACTCTGTGTTGCAGTCTTCTAAGTGCATGAGACATCATTTCTCTCTTTGACAGCAGTTAAAAGCTCATATGACGTGTTTTTTGACTGATCGCTTAGTATGTAAAGACAACTGGACAGACTGTGACTTAAGAAAAAATGTGGCTATTGACATGTTACAGTGCTTTGTAAAAAGTATAAAATGTAGATTGAGAACTTTTTCCCACATAGGTTAAAAGTGACACTAACAGTCAGGGAGCAACACAACACACAACAGTAGCCATAGACGTAACTGAGGAGCAACCCAGATACAAAGACAGCATCTCGTATTGTATCAATTCATATTGCAACAAAGGCATGGTTGTTGCATGTTATACCCTTCTGCTTCTCTCTCCCCATGTCTCCTGTCTGTACACCATCAGCTATCAAATAAAGGCTAAAAGCTATAAAGTTGAAGGTAGGTTCTCAGCTGTAGCACCCTGAACAGTTTAAAAATATACCTGCAAATGTCAGGATCACTGAGATGCCAAATGGTATGATCACTATTTCTTAACAGCGCTGCTAATAAAGCACTGTCCTGCCCTTGGCTTCTGTGGTTTGGTTCCTGGCTCAGATGTCAAATAACCACACACCAGCCTGCCCACTCCGAGAGTTAGGGGCTCAAGGAGCATTTCTGCATAAAGAATTGACTAATTGTGATTTGTTTCCGTTTGACACACCACTAGATATACATAAAATATTATTTTAGTTGTACTATATACCATCAGAACTCACACTTATCGACCCCTCCCATTACATAAAATCTTAGATACAGTCATTGACATAAGGACCTACATACAGAGAGTAGCAGTACAGGGAGAGCATCCTTTACTGTTCTCCATTGGGCATTAACAGTGGATCATCTGGAAAACGTATTACTCACAAGTCTTGTCCTGTGACTGTTTCTTTATGGCTTTAAAAAGTGAGATAAGGTATGCGACACAACATAACCATTACAAGCAGCCATTGTTGGCCACAGCTTGGATTGCTTTTTGTAAAGATATGTAATAATGAGTTAGTCAGCCTTAGACTTGATATGCAGTATGGTACTAAGTTTTTTATGGCCATCTCCTCCTTACTGGAAAACATTGCTAGTCAGACTGGCTGCTGCTGTGTACTTCACTTTAATTGCATTATGGACATTTTCTGCTGTGAAGCGGTGACGCTGAAGGGAAGACAGGGGATTGAAAGATCTCATTGGCTTTCACCTTTCGGAGTCAGGAATATTTGAAGTCTTATAGAATGAGCCTTAAATTGTAAAACCAAGTTTTGTCAATCTCATCCTCTTCCCTACCTTCCAGTTGCTCAGGGCCATGCATAAAGGCCCTCAGATATTTTAACCTGTCTGGCCAATGACGATACAAACCCATCAGTTTTACTATCTCTTATTTACAGATTTCACCACTATCCAAAATAAGAGAGTTTGGTAGTTTGAGGATGATAGAAAATCCTTCCTGTCAGCTGTCATATAGTACAAATTACTTACATATGCAATGATTCTGCATTAAACATTTGTGTTCAGTGTCCAGTCCTGCTGCACAAAGTATTGTAGACCTTTGAGCCCAGCGTCCTTATGTTCATGTTTGCCAAATCTTCAGTGCTTGACTTACATCCAGTGACAAAGTTCAGTACCAATGTATGAAGTAGTGTCCTTTCTGTAGAGTAGTGTGTAGAAAGAAGTAATTAAAAAGTAAACTATGTCGATGTTCTTTTCTGGTGGCTTACCCTGACTTAACCTTACTGTTCCCTGGTCCATGCAAATGTTCAGCCATTTAGGGTATGGCTCAGAGCAAGGCCACAATGCCATGTTGCCAAAAAACAGCCTTCACATGAACTAGTTGTTACATAATCACGTTTCAAAATTTCTCACTAGTCATTTGTTGAATGCACTGTATCTCCTGATAAAGCTGTTAATCAATGTGAGGTGCAGCAGGAGGATGAAATGTTGGAGGGAAGAGTGCATGCTGGGCCTACTGACCTTGGTGTTCATCTTTAGTTGTATCAGCGCCGCTGACTCAGCAGTAAAAACTCCCACTGATCTCCTTGTACCTCTCCACAGAACTGCTCGCTCCCCCCTCAGCCACCTGCATGCTAGGAAATAGATTGTGTATGGTGGTGTGGTTTGCTGTGTAAGGACTTTGCTATGTAGGACAAGCATACATACTATTGTGCTCAACTCTGTAATGTATTGTAATCACAGGGCAGATAGCCAGCTGGTAAATTACATTAAAGATCATTAGCAACTAAACAGTGCAATGTGAATAAATCCTTTTTGTTGAAAAAATGTACTTGAATATATGTATCAAGAATCACCTTGTTTTGAGGGGATATTTTCTTTGATATATTATTATTTAAACCAGAGATTTCTTTTCCTGTTTTGTTTTTTTTAGAGAGTAAAGCTGTATTGATTTTGTTTCTTTTTTTTTGGCTGTCTTGGCTCTCTGACTTGGAAAGTCATTATTGGTCAGATGGTTGAGATTTCACGGTCAGTTGCTCATCTGTTGGTCTCATTGTGGATGTTGGATTTACTCAAAGGCAGACCGTTTGCTAGTCTGGAACATAAACAATGACTTGATATTAACTGGCATGACTGTGTGTTATGTGAAAGGTGTTGCTCATAGTGACAAACCCACAGAGAATTATGACCGACTGTACAGTTCCCCTTACTGATGTGGAGCATTTTAGCCTCTTTAAACTCAATTGTTTGGCCTGTAAACTCCTAACCCTTCTCATGAACATTAGCATTAGTAGCAGGAAGCTGTTGTCAGTGAGACTCCGATTCACTGCACACTACCTGCCCAGCACCAAACAGCAGACAAAGTTACCCACTGGCTGGTGAACACAGTGGAGCACTTAGCAGCAAAAGAGACAGATAGGTTCTCAGGAGTTGGCAGAGACCAATGCATCTATGGGGTGGATACAAACACTGCCCTAAATGTATATGATGTTGCTCCATGTCTGATGCACGTGTAAATAGGAAACAACATTATTATATCAGTAAATACATCTTTAGCTCTGGTTCTTTCCCTGCCAGAGAGGTTACACTCCCTAGAACCAGTCTGCGACGTTGGTGGTCAGCATGCCTGTTTGCCTGCCACCCCACTGACAATGCACCCAACCTCAATGTCTCTGGTGGGTCCAAAGGGCGGTGGTTCCATTGGCCCCAGTGTGCCAAGGCTGATCACCGGGTCTGACTCTGGAAGTAGAACAGTAAAGAATTGCAAGTGATTATGTTGGTGTCAAGTACGGTCCTAGTGTGGGTTTTTCAGGGACATCCAAAACGACAAAGAGCAATTAAACACAAAGGATATTGCTTAATTTAATTTAATCTTAATACATGTATGGAGTAGAATATACAAGAAAGGATTTGCATTTTAATTCTCTTCCCACCACTGCTGACAATGAAATTTAAACTAACAGGCACTTTTTTGAGGAAGGTAAACCAAAGGAGAGTCACCTGAGAAGGCTGTCCAAAAGGACAGTTGTTTTTGAGCTCGAATTGTCCTGCTTGGTCATCACCTTGATGGCAGATCTTTGTTCCTTGTTTTGCAGCCTTTCTAAAAGGCCTGCTGCTCTCTGCCACCTGCTTCAATAAGCCCTCATTAATCTTCCTTACAGCCTTCATTAAAGCTGCCATCGCTACACCCATGCCTGCTCTCCATGCTCCTATCTCCTCCCTAATGCCCATCTCCTCGACCTTTATCTCTGCCCAGCGCGTCTTTCATAATCTCTCTCCCCAAAGCCCTCGTACATCCCATCCCCACTCATCTCTTCATCTCCTCGATCTCTCCTCCTTATTTCATTCTGTCTCTTTCCTGTCCTTTTGATACCTTTTGTCTAGTGGCTCAAAAGTGTTAAATTCCTGTGAGCTGATTATTGAATTCAATTTGCACCTTCTTTCATGGCAGCAGTGTGCAATTTGTTAGGTAACAGTTAAAGTTCTCTCCTAGTTTGTTGTTTACTCAGACATAAAAGCCCACTTTATGGAGGGATGTTTCTGCTGGCTCTGTGTTGAACCATTTGACCCTCAAGTGTCTGCTACTGATCCCCTCTAACCTCTATTTTTGACTGTCAGTCCAAGCCACACTGAAGCCATAAACAGCCAGTTAACTTGAGATCATGACTCAGTTATCTCCTTATCTTGAGATAAAACTGTTGGCATCATTTTTTTTTTTTTTTTTTTGTTGAGCTCCTAAAATTTAATTTGCTTAGATGGTCCAATGGTGACCTTTATTTACCTTAACTGCAGGAAGAGACTTTTATTCCTAGTTTAAATGCATTGTAAGTTTATTCGACCATATTTTATTAAGAGGCCTCCCTGTTTTTTGGTCCCCTCCTGTTTTAATTTGCTGTGACAGCAAACTCAACACTTTTCTGTGTTTACCTGCATTATGGTAATTTCTGAAAAGATGATTAAAATCAGGAGACTGATACAGGTGATGGCTTTTATTACTCTTGCAAGAGGACACACCAACCAAGCAACAAGACATACATGCTGTAGGTGGATGTGTGTTCCCACCTTAAACCTTAAAAAACCTCAATCATAACTCATTTGAAAGTCTTGTTCTTAGTCTTTCACACCCAACCTGGACAACACTAAAGACAATTTGTTTTATTCTATTGTCAGAGTGCGCATAGACCCACTCACTATTTTAACCATTGATGTTGTTCTTCTATTCACCTTATATATGCTTCCTTTAGGCAATATAATTAAGATACACTCCATAAACTTTCATTGTTACGCTGATGATAACCAATTATATCTGTTGATTAAGCCAGATGAAACCAAGCAGTTAGCAAAACTACAGATATGTCTTAAGGACATAAAAACCTGGATAACCTGCAATTTTCTGCTGTTAAACTCAGACAAAACTGAAGTTATTATACTTGGTCCAAAGCATATTATCTAAAGATATTGTTACTCTTGATGGCATTGCATTGGCCTTCAGCACAACCATAGAGAATCTCTGAGCTATCTTTGATGAGGACATGTTCTTTTCCACACATAAAACATACTTCAAGGAATTTCACCTGTGTAAGATTGTGAAATCAAGCACATCCTGTATCAAAATGATGCCGGAAAACTAGTCCATGCATTTTGTTACTTCTAGGCTGGATTAATGCAATTCTTTATTATCAGGCTGCCCCAATAAGTCTCTAAAGACTATTGGCTTCTCTGCACTGGCTCGCTGTCAAAACATGAATGAAATGGATGAAATTTTAAATCCTTCTCCTCACTTACAGAGCCCTTAATGGTCAGACACCATCATATCTAAGTACCCCATTATCCTAATAGAGCACTGTGCTCCCAGAAGACAGGGTCTCTTTTCATTAGAGTCTCCAAAAGTAGATTTGGAGCCAGAGCCTTCAGTTGTCAAGCTCCTCTCCTGTGGAATCAGATCCCAGTTTGTGTTCGGGAGGCAGACACTCTTTCCATATTTAAGAGTAGGCTTGAAACCTTTCTCTTTGATAAAGTTTATAGTTAGGGTTGGCCCAGATGGTCTAGACCTACTCTATGTGAAGTCCCACAGCCTTTTCTGGGTGTTGAATGTGTTGGAACATATGTGGAAGTATTAAGAAGAAAAAGAACAAGAAACAAATGTACAGCAAAAGAAGTAAATTAGAATGTTGTATCATAAAATAACCCTGGGATTCCTTGAACATCACATACTAAAGATATGCAAAATTGAAATTCAATTTTTGGATTGATTTTTGAAAACCACATTACTTCACTACTTGCTTACTTCTACTTTTGCTATGTTCAGGTCAGCAGGTCCTCGGTCTGGTGGAGAACCAGAGTGACTGGTACCTGGGGAACCTGTGGAAGAACCATCGACCTTGGCCGGCTCTGGGCAGAGGCTTCAACACTGGTGAGTACAGGGGATGTGATGTTAGCGTGTTATCATGGTGGGGCTGCATTTAAAACTCCATCCCAGTTGCATACTTTCACTTTAAGCTGTTTTTGAATCGGTGTGTATATAGTGATAATAATAAATATATGATGTCAATTAATTCCATTAAAGAAACTCAATACATATGCAAATGACCCTTTTTTTTAATACGGGTGCTGTTTGCGGACACTCACAGCTGCAAAATATCAAAACTTATCTGCAGGAAGATCTCAGAAAACTTAAACTGTCTTGTACTGCGGTTGTGTTGTATTCAGCTCTCTTGCAGCTGCTGGAGTCATTTTACTGCCATCCTAGTTGTTGTGCCAGTGTCCTCCATACACAAGACTGAACTTCGCTTGTGAGATTTTACCAGACTGTTTGTAGTGTGGTAACTCTCTCTTTTATATTTGTGTCCATTGTGGGCATTGTTTCAAATCAATGAGCAGAACTGTTTTATGGCAATATAAATATAAAAATAATATAGCAAGAGAAGATTTTATCCATGTACTGCCATACTGCCCTTTCCTATTGAGAGAATATGCATGGTTGCTGTCCAAGCGTTTTCATTTCTTTTGAATTTTTTTTTTTTTTTTTTTTTTTTTGATCTTCTGAGGACTTCACTCATCAGTATTTCAAAGCCAGTAGAAAAAACAATGAAAGTAAAGAGTGAGCAGCAGTCAGGAAGTTTCCTTCCTTGCAGAGGCATTGATGAAATACACAGGCATTTACCAGGTTTGTTAGAAGTTTTATGGAAAAATGTTTTCTAAAAGTCATTGGGGTACAATGTCACAGAGTCTCAGAGCAGCTGATAGTGAAATTGATTGGATTCCATCCATCCATCCATTATCTGTACATCTATACGATGCACGCCGCTAATCCTCTGCAGGGTCACGGGGGGGCTGGAGCCTATCCCAGCCGACTTAGGGCGAAGGCAGGGGACACCCTGGACAGGTCGCCAGTCCATCACAGAGCACACACAGGACAAACAACAAACACACACACTCACATTCACACCTACGGACAATTTAGAATATTCAATTAACCTCAGCATGTTTTTGGACTGTGGGAGGAAGCTGGAGTACCCGGTGAAAACCCACGCTGCACAGGGAGAACATGCAAACTCCACACAGAAAGATCCCAAGCGTCCGAACCGGGACGCGAACCAGGGATCTTCTAGCTGTGGGGCGCCAGTGCTGGCCACTGCACCACCGTGCAGCCCTGATTGGATTCCATTACACCTATTAATTTCCTCTGCCTATATTTTTTCCTCCATCAAATCCAGCAGGTCTTTCCTTCAGGAAGACTTACAGCGCTTTCTCTGTGCTGTTCGGAGCAGGAGGACAATCGTTCTATTCACTGTATCACAAAACAAACAGTACAACCCACATTCACATTTTCACATTTCAGTGGGAGCAGTGCAAAACTCAACTGGACATGTCTGTGCTGTAAAGGTTCGGTGTGGCTGAACAGGGTATCTCACAAATAGAAAGGCATGTGTTGCATTCATACAGAACAGCAATTTGACAGAAAGCCTCCAGCTCGGCTGCTTTGTGGCAGTGGCCGTGGCAACAGATGGAGCACAACAGGGTGCGAAACATGGTTTCTTTGTTCTGATCTAAAAAAGAAAAAAAATTCACAATGTCTCTCCCTCTGAAAATTGGCTGCTTGATTTCATTTGTAGCAGTAAGGAAGGTTTCCTTTATTAGTCAGGGAACTGATAAAATGTTTTTGTTTTTGATTTTTCCTGTTTAATGGTAGAGAAAGTTAGCAGAGAGAAGAAGCACATGAACGATTTTATGTTTGTTTTTTCCATTCAGTCTGGTTTTAAGCTTAAAGTAGGCAGCTTTATCTAAGAAAACACAAGGTGTGATTCAGAACCTCATGATGGGACTTTATCACCTTTCCTGGACAGCTAGAGTAATCTCTCTGTTTCTAAAGCTACCATATCTCTGTCTGTACGTGTGTGTGTGTGTGTGTGAGTGTGTGCATTTGCATTTATGTTTATGTGTATGTGTGTGTGCTTTCAGGGGTGATTTTGCTTCTCTTGGATCGTCTACGGAAGCTGAGATGGGAGCAAATGTGGAGGTTAACTGCAGAGAGGGAACTAATGAGTATGCTGTCCACCTCCCTGGCAGACCAGGTAACACACACACGCGCACACACACACACACACACACAAAATCTTGTGTTTCTATCCTTGTGTGGACTCTCCATTGACATAATGCATTCTCTAGCCCCTAACCCTAACCAGCACAACTGAATGCCTAACCCTAACATTTACCCTAACCTTAATCTAATTGTAATCCTAACCTTTAAACCAAGACATCCTAGCATAATCCTTGTGTGGACCAGCCAAAATCACAAGACAAAATGTCCTCACAAGAAAGGTCATTTGTCAAGGGTTGGTCCACAAAGAGATAGAAAGATATGTACATGCACACTCACGCGCGCGTGCACACACACACACACACACACACACACACACACACACACACACACAGAGTCTTTACTTATGTCACTTAACAATAACCTTAACCTAACAATAACCTTAACCTTAACTGTTGACCTAAAAATCACAGTTTTCCAAATTGAGGACACCACTTTTTGTCCCCAATTGCATTGTCCTGAATCAACATGTCTTGAGTCTAGTGTATATCCCCAATTTGGACATAAGCGAACCCACACACACACACACACACACACACACACACACACACCTACCATCACAGCCTCCTCAGGGCTGCCTTGCACTACCTCCCTGATCTCTCTCCAAGGAGTCTGTGTCTGTCTGTGTGCGTCTTTGTAGTGTTGGCCCCATAAATCATTCAAATGGGCATAACAGTGCATACTTTCTGCATACATGGTGTAGCAATAGCTTCTACACGTGAAACCTGATCTCTCTGTATGGAGAACGAAAAAAGAGACAAATTCAAACCTTGCATACGTTCTTACCACCACACATCTGACCAATAATTGTATGTGAGTGAGTGGGCATATTGGGTTTTTGGTTTTGTCAGGTCAAAACTGTCAGAAGCAATTGCCCAACTGGAGAGGTGTGGGCTTCCTAAAGCTTATGTTGTGTGTGAAAACAGCTGCACCTCTTGTTTATATGTATAATATCCCACAGTCTAGACACACACACATCAACTCTTTAGAAAACATTTCCTCCCTGGATCAGCACATCCCAGCTATGGTACTTTGAGTACCTCTATCTGTGTGATGCGTTTGGTGTGTGCTATCATACTTATTGGTATTTTCTTCATTTTCTGTACATGAACAGGAGCAACACAGTGCATGTCTTCAAGGAAAGACTGTGAGAGAGAGAATTTCCCGCACCCTCAACCCCATGTTCAAGCAATTGTCTGGTTTTGCCCCTGTCTTTGATGATCAGCTTTTCACCTCATCTTCTAGTGTGGTCATTTGGAACAGCTTTAAACATGTTTGATTTCCAATATGGTCTGAAAACATCCAATGAGCGACTTCTTTTCTAACATAATGTGGCCCATGAAAAAGTGAATGTTAATTGTAGGTCTGTGATGTGACACACTTATGCACCCATTGACCGCTCTGACCTTCATACCTGTACTTTCAGGCCTCGCTACGTAAAGGACACAGTTTTTCCTGCATTGACCATGAACGGTGGCAATACAGCACCATTCAATATGAATGTGATTGCCAGGATACTGATCTATAGGTGTCAGTTTACGTGATCCTTCATGATGTGGTCAGTGTGTGCTGCACCAAAGATTTTACTGGCCAACATTCTCAAGTGCTTTGGTTCAGACCAAAAGACAAAAGAATGAATTTACTTAAACGTAATAGAGTTGAACTTACATACTCATTCTGCAGTATTTCTGCCACTGGTGGATGCATTTTGGGTTGTGCCACTGTTGTTCTTTTTATGTTTTGCTTTAACATAAAAAGAGCTTTAGCAAAATAAAGAACTACATACAGTATGTAGTTTGCCTCTATTTTCAAGTCAGAGTGGAACAGAACACTCCATTTAAGTGTCAAAGCTACACAAAGATTTGGTTTCAGCCAAAGATAAGCTTTATTGATCTCCCACAGGGGAAATTTACTAAAATTACTAGTGCCCAACATGGGGCTGGAACCCACAACCCTGAGATTAAGAGTCTCATGCTCTACTGACTGTGCTAGCCGGGTTGCACACCTTCTTCTTCCCACTTGAGTGAGCATGTATCTTGAAGGTCACGAGTAAGTGTTATCTTAAACCATGCAGTGTTGGAGTATATCTACCATAGGAAGACACTGAGACCTTGGTGAAGGGTCCTCCATTATCTCAGAGCTATTCAGAGCTCATCTAGATGAGAGGTGCATTTATGAGATTTTAATTAAACCTTCATTAAGTAAAGTCCCGCAAGGTATGCAGTTTGGAAAATGAACGGGGCTTTGGAAATCGTTTGAGCATTCCATCTGCCTTCTGCTGTATTAGCTCCAATCGACTGTCAGCCCTCTTTATCATAGCATTCATTATGTGGCCATAGAGTTTTTATGTGTCCCATTACGAAGTGGAGTCTAACACCTTTACTCTTGTCTTGCGAACCCACAATGATCTCAAAGTCAAAAAGGTCTCTTAGACTGTACCATGCATTTCCTCAAAGCAATTTAAAGTATTCAGCTTTATTGGAAATCAGTTAATAAGACTGATCTGATACATCCCAACATATTGGCGTTTTATACAAAGTTGACAGAACAAGGACGGAATTAATTTAAGACTTCCAAGTTTTAGATTTTATTTATTTTCAGACCCACTATCTAGTTAAAAATAATGAATCTGAGTACCAAAGATTTTTCTCCTCAAGATAATATTACAGTAAGGGAGAGGAGGAGAGACAGCAAAAACACATATGAATTGTCTCATGGACCAGCAGAAACTAGTTTAATGTGAGATATTTTTACGCACTTTTCCTCATGGAAGCCTTTCAACATTTTCCCAGTTGGGGACGAATATAGTATATCTGTCTGTCTAATGAGTAATTTCTGCAAAAATAATTCTTTGTTAAATAATGAATTTACAAAAAGAATGCCAATAAATACAGATGATAATAGATAGATAATAGTAATTATTTTAATTACCTACCTATTAATTACAAATTAATAGGTAGCTGGGTGGTACAGGCCTTCAGATGATGAAACATAAGGTAAAGCGTGTGTGTGTGTGTGTCTCTCTCTCTCTCTCTCTCTCTCTCTCTCTCTCTCTCTCTCTCTCTCTCTCTCTCTCTCTGTCTGTCTGTCTGCAGGACATCTTCAACGCTGTGATCAAACAGAACCCGTTTCTGGTTCACCAGCTGCCCTGCTTCTGGAACGTCCAGCTGTCCGACCACACCCGCTCTGAGAAGTGCTACAAAGATGTGTCAGACCTCAAGGTGAGACCCCGCTGTCTCCACCGTGCTTACACTCACTTCACAGTCACTTCAGACATGCAATATGTGACCTGCATTAATCAAGAGTCTCAAGCCTATCCCAAGCTGTCCAAGCCTGTTAGTAGTTCCCAGTAGGTGGACAATGATACAACACGTATACTACATACAGTATGTGTGAACATACAGAATGTAGAACTTCAGTGATAGTGTTGATGAGTCTTGTGCTTATTCATCAGATAACAGTAGTAGCAGTGATCAGGCTCCCTTAAAGGCAGATATCTTTACAGATTTGGTTTGGTGTTTTTATACCTTAAACTCTTTTTTTCAATGTCCTTGTCAGTGTCTCATTTTAGTATCATTACTCCAAGCATGAATTAGGATGCCATTCAAATGAAATAAATAAAATATTAGCTAAGTGATAATGGATGGATGATCCTTGATGTTGTTGTCATATGAGCAAACATGTCTGACAGTGAGAGCAAACCAACGGCTTGATAAACCATTGCTGTAGACAAATTCACATTTAATGCTGAAAAATGTCCTATAAAGAAAAGAATAGTTATCCTAGAGGACAATAAATACAAGATACAGTTCTTGATTTACATCAGTTGATGGTGTTTCATTTGTTTGAACTCTTTTCAAGCTGAACCTGTTGTTAAGTAGCCGGTCGAACACCTACATATGATGCGATTTCTTCCTCTTTTATTCTGTTTTCCTGCATCAAAATAACTAGATCAGCCTTGAATCCAGGCTTTCACTCCTATAGAAACTACAAGATGTAATCAAATACTGTATTAACCGCACTCCTTTGGATTTAGGGTTACTACATGAAAGCTTTCCTCTCACAAAAGCCTTCTACCTAAACCTTGCACCTAAACATTTGACTGAAAATTTGAGGATTGGTCAAAGTTCCTTGACTTGAATGCTGGAATTCCCCACTGGAGCTGAAGCGTAAAACTGAAAATGAACGTTTCAAATATTTAAAAAAAAAAAAAACATTTCAAATGTTTAAAAAAATTGAAAGTTTTAAAGGTTCAAAGTGTGGTAGCTCGTAAGGATGCTGCTAAAGGTATGAGGAAGTAGTTCAAGTTTAAATTTGTGTAGGCATGGGCATTCTGCCCTCAGACTTTCATACTGAAAATTGTTTTAAATATTTTAAAAAGAATATTTCAAAACTAATGAAAAGACATGAAAATGTAACCAATGGCGCACCTTTCATTGTTTTAGCATGCTTTCTATGTATATTATGTGGAAGTGTGCATCCATAAAATATTAGTGTAGAATTAAATAAAAGTGTAGGTGTGTGTGTGTGACTGAATATAAATGTTATCAGTTTGTGGTTCAGAGTATCAGTAAATGTATAATTACCTCTCATGTCCTTCTTTGATGTAGTGAGATACAGTATATGTAGAGGTCATCTGTAAGAGTAATTACTAAAAGAAATTGTGAGATGGAAATACAAGTTCTGGCTGGATAGTGTTTCCAGTCTTTGAATGTTTGTTTCTTTTAGAGTAGAGACTTATGAAAATGCCTCTGGGCGAGAATGATGTAGTTTCTGATTTAGTGGAATGCAACTGGTTTACTGATCAGTGCATTGCTATAGATTTATCTGAGCATGAAAATAATAACAGTATTCTGACAACTTTTTTCCTGCTCTCCTCTCTGTGGCTCTTCTGTCCAGGTGATCCACTGGAATTCTCCAAAGAAGCTGAGAGTGAAGAACAAACATGTCGAGTTTTTTCGGAATCTCTATCTAACTTTTCTGGAGTATGATGGCAACCTGCTGCGGCGAGAGCTATTTGGCTGTCCCAGCGAGGCCGACCACAACAGTGAGAACGTAGGTGGAACTGCCTCTGTATTTCTGGTTGTGGTTTCTAGTTAGTGCTGAAGATATGAAGCATGGTGGTAAAGTTTAGTTGACCTTAGCAGGTCAGAAAGTTACTTTAGTTTGTTTGAATTTTAGCTCCTGGCTCCCCACACCTTTATATGGGCTCAGTATTTGAAAATTATTTTTGCAATGATACCAAAGCAACACTTCTTTATATATATGTTAGTGTGAGGAATATAAACATGTTTTTAACCTTTTGTTTTCCTGATCAAAGAATAAGCTAATGACCCTAAGAATCCAACATTCTCAGCCTTTGCAGAAAGTAGAGATGCCGTTGGGCTTTGTCCTCTATGGAGCTGGTGTTGAGGGTCCAGGTGAGGTTCTTCACCAGGTGGACACTCTCCACAGAGGCCGTCACTGTTGAACAGAGAGTGAGACAGCCTGAAAAAGTTTTTTTGTCCTAATTTCTGTATCAGTCAGCCTGATGAAGGTAGTTTGTCCGTCTGCCGTTCTTTCAACTCAACATTTCTGAGGACAGCGACAGCCCTGTCAGAGCTGGTGTGAACCAAACAGATGGAGACTATGGCGGTGCATACACACCTCTGACATCTTGCATCTGGTGTAAATTTAGTGTTAGTTCAAATTAGGGCTGTCAAAATTGATGCGTTAACGCGGATTAATCCATCAGCGTGATTAATCTGATTAAAAATTTTTACGCAATTAACCCATCTGCAGCACAGAATGACTCAAAATCCCTGAAACGTCTCTGGCAACACATTTCGGGCAGTTTGTCCAAGTAGAGTTACCGTCGCACATGCTGTAACTGACAATTTCAACAAGTTAGTTTGTCTTAGTAGCTGGCTGAAAAAGGAGTAACAGGGCCACATTAATGTGGATAAATGTTCGTTTTGAAAAAGAGACAAGTTTTTTGTGAACATGAACTGTTAAAGGCGTTTGAGAAACACGTTAAGTGCATATATATTCCCTTCTTTCTTGAGTCTGTTTGCTCATGCAAAATGAAACGTGATTAATATAGATTAAAAATGAATGATATTTAATCATGATTAATTGAAATTAATCCACAGCAACCCTGTGATTAATCTGATTAAAAATTGTATTCGTTTGACAGCACTAGTTCAAATATAACCACATTAGGGAGAATGTTGACACACAGTCCTTTGTATAACTGAGAGCCAGTCAGCCATCAGTCTCTTTGAGAAGAGAGTGTCCTAAACTGTGCAACCTGCTGAAGGTCACCATGGAGTTTTTTACAGGAACAGCCGCTATGGGGCTGTAGAATTATTTAAGTGTCAGCTCTCTGGTCAGTTAATAACATTATAATTTTCCATCATGGTGTGCCAGTTGAGTTTGAGAAGCGATTTAAACCCCATTAAAATGTTGATTATAATAATGAAGTTACTGAAGGATTCGCTCCAACAGCACATTGCAGACCAGACTCCTTCAGGGCCACAGGGCCAAAGTGCTGCTGCAGCCCAGTCACTTACTGCAGCTCCAGTATTCACACTGTTCAAAGCAGAGCAACTCAACACACCAATTGCAAACAGCTTGGGGATGTGGATGCTCATCTTCATTTGAATTTAAATCAAGTTACGTAAACTTGAGGGCCGAGTGCTGACGTCCATTTGGTTGATGTGTTCTGTTAACACATCAGTTTTACAGAATGCACGTACTGGCTCTGGCTTTGTGCTCAGCAATTCCTGTATCACTGTCGGTGTGTGATATCAGAAAGTTGACAAGAGGCCAAAGAAGAATTAATTGGGAAACTGCGTTTTATTTCCATTAAATTGTGACTGCTTGGTGCTAAATTGACTTATGTAGTATTTGAAACCCAGGTCTGTGGTATGCAGTGGCACACTGGGAAACAGAAAAGTCCTCAAAACATAACCCATGCTACTCCAGCATAACCACCTGAACAATTCAGTACACATATAAACAGTGAAGTTCTCCAGTAAAAGCCCAAATTATTAGTCAAGTAAGATGCTTTTAACTAACTAACTAAGACCTCTAGTGGCAACATGAGTCATGATTTGTGTGTCTGACATTGGTTAACACACATTAAAAACTTGTGGGTAGGAGCTTGGCATGGATGGATTGATAACATCGCATTTGACACTGGAGTGTGTGGGCCGTTTTGCCATTTCCTATAAAAAGTCATTGTTGGGTTTTTTTAACCATAACCTTAACAAAGTAGTAGCCTTTAACCCAAACCACAACTGTTTCTTGCTCTTTGACAGCTTCTGCAGTGTAAAGACTGGAGGCTTGAAACACTGAAGCATCACAGAGACAAATATGATACTTACCCTACCCAGGAAGGCTGTGGTTCAGCAGGTAGAGCTGGTTATCCTTTAAATGCAGGGTCTGTGGTTCGATACCTGACCCCTCCTAATCACATGTAAAAGTGTCCTTAAGGAAGACTCTGAACCCCTAATTGCACCAGATGTTTAGGCCAATGCCTTGCATGGTGGCTTGCTGCCATCAGAGTTTGAGACTCTATGTGAATGGGTAGTTGTAAAGTGTTTTAGATAAAAGCAGTGTATGAATGCTGTTTCATATGTGTGAAGTATGTTTTGATCTGTTTCTTGTAGCTCTATTTTGGCCATGGTGCAGAAGGAGATTTTCCAGACAGAAAGTCACTGGGACCGTAGTCTGCAGCATTATCTTCAGTGGTTAACTTCCTGGTCCATAAAATGTCTAACTGTTGGTGTCCCTCTCCTCTCCGTCTGCAGCTCCAGAAGACTCTGTCAGAGCTGGATGAAGATGATCCTTGCTACGAGTTTCGTCGAGAGCGTTTCACCGTCCACCGAACACACCTCTACTTCCTCCACTATGAGTATGAACCCAGCTCTGACAACACTGACGTCACTCTCGTCGCCCAGCTCTCTATGGACAGGTACTGTTATTCACCCACAGTGACAAAGGTCAGCCAAAAGGTATTCTTGGGTGTCAATGCTCCCCTGCATGTAAATGGGGAACTTTCAGAAAAACCCTTATTCTGCAGCTGTTAAACAGCTGTGGTTAGGTGTGGCAGTGGGAAGGGCTTCACATGCTCTGCACATTCTGTAGGGTAGTAAAATGGGAGTTATTTTGGGCTAACCTGAGGTTCCAGAAGTCAAATTTCCACTTATTTTCTACAAAGAGAATGTTAAGTGAAAGGAAATTAAAGCACCTCCAAGACTAGGATGAACAGGAAACTCTCCTGGTTAAGACGAACAACTGTCTCTCTGGTTCTTAACAAAACAGCATGAGGCAAAGTCACATCCAACTCCCAAGCAGGTTTTTAGTAAGAAACATCAAATCTTGGAGCTTAAAATTATGTTGTTTCAACTGCTAACAATTAGCTGAAGCTAAAGATACTTAAAAATGTTATTCAGTAACTATACTGCAGGACTTAGTCACAAGAGCAAATGCATAAAGTATTTTATTATAGTTAGAGCCATGCATCCATCACAGAGAGAAACTAAGTTAAATTAAATTCATTCATTCATTATGTCGCATGATGATGTCAATAAGATAAAACCTATAACATAATTATATTATGTAGGAATCTCCTTTGTTTCTATGTTGATGAGTTTGAAATGGGAATTTATTGTGGGGAAAAGGGATATTTCCGATACCAGTAGCTTCTCTAAATTCACATCTCTATTCTGCATCTGTGACATGAATAGCTTCAAGGAGAAATTGTGAAAGTGCATGTCTTGATTGCCAGTGTTAAGCTCGTCACATTGTTATTAGTGGGGAGCCCGTGGAGTGTGGAGAGGAAGAGGTGCAGCTGAACTGGAACCAGTTTTCTCTTCATGCTGTTGTTGTTACCAGCCATGCTGAATGTTTTCTTTTCCATGTACATGCACACACCAAGCCAACATCCTAGTTTAGAGTGTATATGGTCATCACCTTTGTGACTGGGGTCATTTCCAAGCCATGAAGGAGAATGCTTTTCTGTGTTCTAACATGATGCTAAGTGATGGGGCGTGTTGACAGATCTGCAGTATATGATGAGCTACTGTATACAACACTCAGCTTTTGGTGGATTTGAAACACTCCACTGTCAGATTTATTAAAGAGCATTTTGTTAGAGATGCAAACAAAATCCAAGGATTGTACCATTAAACATTAGCAATCTGACATTTATATGCTAATTTTGGTGTTTTATGATTACCAGTGAACTAGGGGAATATAAGCAAATTCAACATCCAGTTCCTCCTAAAGGTCCATAACCAGTAATTGCATGTGTCTGCTATTTCTTTACATTTGCTTTTTCATAATGGGCCTGAGTCATTTAAGTTACTCAGTGTTATCCCTGTTATCCCTTTGAATTGAACTCTATTAATGTATCAAATAAAGTCCTCCAGCATCCTCACTGCTGAGGCCAAGTCTCAAACAGGGAGGAAATTAAAACATCATTTATCTTCCAAACTGCTTATTTTATCTATTTCTTTACTTTGGCCGGTACACTTTGGATCAGTCAGATTTCTAGAACTGTAGTGCTTGGTCACATCAGAAAGTGGCACAGCGAAATTCATTTTGGATGTCTTTATGAAGAAAAAAAGCTTGGTATTGTAGTGACTACTATGAATAGCGTTCTTGTTTGTTAACCAGAAAAGACATCACACAATGTCCTCTGACTGATGTATGTTTCAGTGACATTATGAGATTTTTAATACTGATGTATCAAGTGTTTGAAGTACTTTAAATACAGCTGGATAGTTTAGTCAAGTGCTTCCCAACAAAGGGGTCGGGCTGCTCCAAACAGTCACAAAATATAATGGAGGGGTTGTGAGATGATTAATGGAAGAGTAAAATAAATTCATATTCTTTCTTTTTTTTTTCTTTGCTTTTTATGAAATTTTAGAAATGTAACCTCTTTTGGCCTTAAACTGTTGTTGAAATGAAACCATGTGAGAAGTTTAGAGGAGAAATCTCTCTTTGGTGGAACTGCTAACAGCTCAGATGTTTGAAATGTGAAAAGGGGCCCAAACCAGACACTGCTTTTTGTAAAGGGTCACATGCCAAAATTGTTGAATAGTTTAACCTTCAACAATGTATTTTTTTATATCTTTTTTTGTAAAATTTTACACCTGTCATACAAATGTAGTGGAGTAAAAAAAAAAAAACAATATTTTCCTCTGAAATGTAGTAGAGTATAAGTATAAAGTAACATAGACTAAAATACTTCAGTCAAGTACAGGTACAAGTGTCTCAGAGTTGTGGTTAAGTACTTCAGCCAGCTGTTTCTGTGAATTAATAGCGCTGTGTCGTCTGTATATTTAAAATGAAGTCCTTGTGAGACTGTCGCATTAACAAACCTCCCCACACACTTTTCCAACATTAACTGGGGGGGCTGTGTTCACCAACTTTTCAAAACCAACAATCCTACAACCACGCCCATTTTGAGTAGGAGGGGACTGGCAGGGATATGTGTATGGACTACTTAAGTTGAAGAAATAAGCTATTTTTCTGTGCCAGTAATAATTTGTTTTCCAATTCTGTTCTGTAGCTTCTCTTTTCACATCAGGATACTGAAGTCAGAAATCATATACACTCTACGTTTATCCTTCAAAGTTGCGATATTTTTCATACTTGAACTTGAACAGCATAATGCAGAAACAGAAAAAGTTCAAGTTAATTTAATCAGAGATTATTTAAAAAGGAAAAATAATGTTTTCACCATGCTTCACCTTCTGTGCTAATGAGCCTGTCAACTTTACGCATTGATTGGCCAGATGTGTGGAGGTGAGAAAATATGTGGTGTTTGAACTCCTCTCTCTGAAGCCTTCTCTTTACACGAGTATATTTCCTCTACTTTTTGTGTGCACGACAGTGTGCAACACCATAAATACCTTAGTGACTAAAAAGGCCAGGGATATTACATGTCTGAAAACGTCTTCCTCTACTTGCTATCTTTGTGTTCTTGCTGGCTCAAGGATGGTGAAGGGGACCGACGACGCTGGGAGCCAGGCTGATTGTTTCATAAACTTGAATTCTCAGCAGTAATTAAAATATAAGTAGAGAGATGAACATTCATTAACACAGTTGAAAAGTCCTGCTGATACCACTGCAGGAAAACAAATACAAAAACAGACTGATTGTTCCCTCAAATATGTTTTCTTAATATAGTCATTTAGCTGTAAATAATTTCCCCCTTGGGGATGATTGAACTCATACATGCTTGAAATGCACTAGTTTGACACATTTCTTTGAGGATGATCATGTCCCATTATCTAAACCACACAGGCATTCCTAATGTGCCACAAAAAGTAAACCTTCCGTGTAAGATTATTATGTATGTATCATAATCTAATACACTGTCACAGTGTTTGAGCTGTAGCTGGGCTCCCCTCGTACTGAGGGACAAGCAGGCGGGAAGGACAGAGCATAGTGGATGAGCTGTGGTTTGACATGTTAGTATCTTGTTCACACAAGTTAGTAATTTGTTCAGACATCTTATTTCATGTGTATTATTATTTTGTAACTATTTTGTTTGCATAAGATATCATCTAGTTGTTCACACAAGTCTCACACCAAAAAAGTAATTTTCGCATTGTTTCAATGTATAGTGTCATATGGTAATACATTTTTTTGTCCCATTTCTGTGTCCCGCCCTCTGCAGGCTTCAGATGTTGGAGGCCATCTGTAAGCACTGGGAAGGCCCGATCAGCCTGGCCCTGTACCTGTCCGACGCTGAGGCCCAGCAGTTCCTGCGCTATGCTCAGGGCTCCGAGGTGTTGATGAGCCGCGGGAACGTTGGTTATCACATCGTCTACAAAGAGGGGCAGTTCTACCCAGTCAACCTGCTGCGAAATGTGGCCATGCGGCAGGTCAACACACCCTACATGTTCCTATCAGACATTGACTTCCTACCCATGTACGGCCTCTATGAGTATCTCAGGTAAGAGGAGAAAGAGAAATCAGATGAAAGCCAGCTACGTTGGCAGTGATACTGACACCTTTACGTTTACGGTATGGTTTATTGGTCTATTCTAACCTGTGTGTGTGTTGTGTGTTTGTAGGAAGTCAGTGGTGCAGCTGGACATGGCCAACTCTAAGAAAGCGCTGGTGGTTCCAGCTTTTGAGACATTGCGATATCGTCTGTCTTACCCAAAGTCCAAGGCTGAGCTGCTCTCTCAGCTGGACATGGGCACACTCTTCACCTTCAGGTGAGCCACTTTTCTTTTTCTATAGCGAGAAAGATTCATCAGCTTTTCATTCCACAGAACATTGCAGCAGCTCTTTTCGTTTCCCTGTCTGTGGTAGAAGTTGTGTAAATCAGTAATATTGATTTATCTATTTTTTCATTCATTAAGTCTGCTCTTTACTTAACCCTCAGGAGAACAGAGAGAGACTCAGTTGCACTTGTGCTGAGCAGGCAATACACATAACACAAAAATCAAATAAAACTGAAAAAAGATAATAAGCAATTAAAATGATGGACAGCTACATTGGTACATACAGTTCAATTGTTGGAATGCTACTTAAAAATGTATCATTAAAAATAACAAAATATATACAGATGCAATTTCATACAGGCATGTTTCTACATTTCTAAAATTTCATTTAGCAGACGCTTTTATCCAAAGTGACATACGTCTGAGAGTAAATACAACACAAGCAAGGATGTAGTCAGGAGAAAACAACCTGGATAAGTGCCATAAAACAAAGTTCAAGTTAGATAGGGCCTGTGAGGAGTGAGGAGGGAATACATTATGCATAACAATACAGTTGTTTTTTGTTTTTTTGTTTGCTGTTGTTTTTTTTATTTACATGGAATTCCATTAAAGTAAAGTTTTGGTGTACATGTACAATGTGATACAATCCAGTACAACTGTACAACTTATGGCTGAGCTGTTGTGTTTGATTGCATTAGGTTTTCTGATTGTACCTAATGGAGTGACCAGTGAGTGTGTAGGAGACTAAACAAAGTATGAGTAACTCGTCCTATACTGTAATCTGACTGAATTGCCTTTATATTTCACTTTACTGAAACACTTGAATAAGCAAAATCAACATAATCACAAAACCCCAAGGCACACGTCAGAAAGAGTCAAATTAGCATCTGCCTAATTCTACAACAAAGGTAACAAGTGTTCCATCCCGTTTTGAACAAAAATTTCAGACACACTATGTCTGAAATGAGAAAGAATAAATGAACTGGAATTATGAGCCTCGACTGAATAAACAAACTGGAGAACTGTATGTCTGTTATACAGCTGATGTTTGGGATCCGGGGGAGTCGGGTAGTGGTCAGGTTAAAGACAGACCATGCAGGAAAAGTGTGGCCTGCAACAACTTCCAACACTTCATGATAGACATAACACATGCACAGCTAGGATCAGGGTTTGTCACAAAAAAATTGCATGCATAATTACCTTAAAGGTTTGGGGTTTTGCTGTTGGCCCTGTCACTCTAGCCCTTGCACGGCTATGACGGGAAGTAAAAAGTGTTGTGTGAAGTGGAATGAGTCAACAAACCAAACTGTAGTTTTTATTGCCTTCATCATTATAATAACAGTGAACACAGATAGACTCTCCTGCACCTCACACTGTGGCAGCAACATGCCAGGAAGAATTTTCTGTATGGTCGGAGAAGAGGGGTGTTTATTTTTCTCCTGTGTGCAGCCCTTACAGGTGGTCATGCCCCCTTCACTCACACACACTTTGCTTCGCCTGCCTAGAATCTGCAGTCGGTAAATGCCTCTTTTATCTTGGCGGTTAGTGGAGAAAAAAATGTCATGATGGCACAGACAGAAAGAGAGACAGCAAAACTTTTTCCCAACAGAAATGATTTGGTATACAGTGCGAGGTAAACAAACACTCTATAAAAAAGGTCTGGACTTTTAAGATATTTTGTGATAGAGACAGAGGTTTGTAATCACAATGGCACCTAATATTTTAGAAACTATAAATCCCACTTCCTCTCAGAAAGACTGGATGGAAGAGTATAGTTCACACTCCCGCCAACAATAGTTTGATAAAAACCTTCTTTCCTCTCCTGCCAGGTACCATGTGTGGACTAAAGGCCACGCACCAACTAACTTTGCCAAATGGCGGACAGCCACCACACCCTACAGGGTGCAATGGGAAGCTGACTTTGAGCCCTATGTCATGGTGAGAAGGGACAGTCCTGAGTACGACCGCCGCTTTGTGGGCTTTGGCTGGAACAAGGTGGCTCACATCATGGAGTTGGATGCACAGGTAAATTACTCACCTCCATTTACTCAGCTCTTACTTTCTATCTATTGTCTAAACTGTCTGCTTAATGTCTCTTTATAATTCTTCATAATACTGTACTTTATGATGTCAGCACTTCATGAAAAAAAGTATCTTAAAATACTGAAGAAATCAGTTCTGTGCAGTACGCATTTATTGCTGTTGTGCACCATGTGAACCAAATTTCATGGAAGTCCATCCAAAAGTCATTGAGATGTTTCAGTAAAAAAAACAAAAATGTCAGAGGTAAAGTCAGGGAATCGCCAAAGTCAGTGATTCAGCTACCAGGGACCATGAATCTCTGTGTGAAATGTAATGACAATGCACCTATAGCAGAACTTACTGTGTTTATTTCAAACTTAAACTCATTAGGGGCAGCACCTACAAAGAGGAAAATTAATAACCAAATTAACTGATTAGTTGATCGGATGATGTTGTATGATATGTTACCTACTTCATACTTGATAGTATACATGACTTTCTCTATGGTAGTTTTCTTAATATTTGTCACTAGTCTTTTTCTCTCATTTTAACTGAATGAAATGTTCTGGTTAACTTACTTAAATTGTGGCATAAGTGCAGATGGTGCAACTACATAAAATGGTGAGTGTAATGTGAGATGAAGTAGTTGCAATGTAGCAGTTAGTGTTAACTTTACCCTCTGAAGTGGGCACGATAATGACTCCTCATCAATGACAGTTTGCTCAGTGTCTGCTGAATGTGCAGATAATATGTCAGATGTTGAGTTTACAGGTTAAGGAGTTGTAATAAAGAAGTGAGGTGGTTGTTGTAGTCAGACTTCCAGACTGAAAGGTCTTCCTGTCCTTCTGTCTCTACAGGAGTATGAGTTTGTGGTTCTGCCCAATGCCTACATGATCCACATGCCTCATGCGCCCAGCTTCGATATCACCAAGTTCCGTTCCAATAAGCAGTACCGGGTCTGCCTCAAGACCCTGAAGGAGGAGTTCCAGCAGAACATGTCACGACGCTACGGCTTTGCCGCCCTTAAGTACATGACGGCTGAGAACAACAGCTAGCCACCACTGCAAACCCTCACACCCCCGGCCCTGAACTACTGACACACTCTGTGGGCTGGGGAGGAGGGGCACAGGAAAAGGACAGCCAATCTGAGGTCCTTGGGATACTTTGAGACTTGAGTTCCTCAGACTTTGTAAGAACGTTTGAACCTCAGTGTGGGACTTTAAGGGTGATTATGTCCATCCTCTGTCCTCTGCTGTGGATGGAAGAGATAATCCAGGAGGAGATCTCTTCTGCCAGGATGTAGTTGTGAAAGACGACATAAGTGACTGCTAGGCCCGGGTCCTGGCTGTGTGGGCCCTGAAATCTGAAAGACAGCAGGCCATATTTGTAAGACCAGTGACAGAGTTGTGGGCTGTGTGTAGTATTGTGTGTGTGTGTGTGTGTGTGTGTGTGTGTGTGTGTGTGTGTGTGTGTGTGTGTGTGTGTGTCTACATGCAGGTAGATGAAAAGGGTGACGGTGTGTGTGTTGTGTGTTCCTCCAGGACAGCACTTAGCAAAGAGCTTAAGGAAAGCTGAAAATGTGAAACATTGTGGGCTTACATGCTGTTTGCACGCCTTCCAAGTGCCAACAAAGAGCAGCAGCAGTTTGACTGACAGCACACCCCGACTCAAACACGAATCCTCACCAGGCGCTGAGACAAGGCAAAGCAGTAAACATGTCCATACAGATTTTGAAAATCTCATTGTGACGAGAGACACACGCTCAGATATTGAGGCGAGCAGCCAGCCAGCCGACCATCTGCTGCTGCTTCATTTGTTTGATAGCTGATACAGATCAGAATAAATCCCCCTCCTCGTAAGACAAGAGAAGTGCAAGGATGGCTGGAGGTTGTCCATGCTGATGATATTCAGGGTATCTCCACATCAGCCTGAGTGTGCTGCTAGCGAATGTTTCCAGTGTTTTGTTACAACAGAATCTGACAGCAGCTGATGTGATGTGCTTTTTCTGTTCATTTTAAACTGATGCCCCCCCCCCACCTTCACTGAGCAGCACACTGAGACGAGGCATCACTGAGCTTACTGTTTACTTTTCCTTCTCATATTATTTATCAGCACCTATACAGTCCTGACAGGTGGAGCCAGGAGGAGTAGTTCTCTTCCACACACCATCAGGAGTGTCTAAAGAGGACAGGAAGGAGACATTAAACTCTGTGACACTCATTCTTTCTCTCAATCTTTCCTTCTTACTCTGGCCTCTAGTTTGACAACATTATAGTGGTTTCTAATACTGCTGCAGTGGTGTGTGTTCTCCTGTTTGTGTTGCCACACACACACACCATTGGTGATCCTGATGTGGGTGTGTCATGAATTTTCTGCCGACTCTGCTCAGCTGTTAACTACTGCTGTAGCACCTGTGACAGACACCTGCCAGAGAAACCTCTATCCAGTTATCAAGTCGAGACAGGACACACAGACTGACAGTCACTATAATATTAAACTGAAATGATAAAAATATCAGAACTTATTACACTATGAGTCCTGGTAGGGCTATCATAGAAATATGATACAGGGCTTGAATGACCCACATATGACTGCAACCTGTCCTGGTTTTCCCAGCTGCATGCAAATCAGGGTTGTCTCTACTCCAGCCATGGTAGTTGTAATACACCTGAAGCTGTTTGGCAGAAACAGCAGCAGAAGAAGAACTTCTTCATGTTAGTAGTTCAGTTACAACAGTAACGTTTAAGTAAGCTAATAACTGCCATTAGGCTAACATAAACTCTTTGTTGAATTCTATTTATGAACCACAAGCAAGACAAAAATGTCGTCGTCTTCTACAGGCTCTCTCGATCACTCAGTGGTTTAACTGATTAAGCATCAGATAACCACAACAACAGCTCACTCTGCTGTCTGTATGATCATTTGTGTTGAAGTCGTTGGAGCTGCTTTCTTCCTGTCACTTTAATTTGCCAAGAGGAAAGATGGTTAATTTCTGGTGACAGACCCTGGAGAGTCCATTTCCGCAGATTGCTTACTGATGTAGTTCCACTAGGGAGAAGTATAAGACGAGAGAGAGAGAGAAAGGGAATTAGATGCACCAACACCTTTTCAAAATCTGACTAAAATGCTTCTCAGAAACCTCTGTCAGAAGTGGCCTTATTAGAAATTTCTAATAGAAATTAGAAATATTATAAATAAGAAAATTTGGTAAAGACGTATTCACCATTAGCCAGTTGCTTATTAGCATGCATATTAGTAGCATTTTGGCTCTTTATCAGTCATTATGAAGCACTTATTAATGCCTTATTCTAGGGGTTAGGTGGTTATGGTTATTAAGGGTTAGGGTTTGGTTATTACGATTGTAATTCATGTACAGCAACTTCATTACTTAAAATCAGTAAACTGTAATTTGGAGGTTATGGTGGGAAAATGCTTAGTTAATGGCCTAGTAGCTGTAGATGGTCATGTAGATTAAGGCATTAATAAGTGCTTCAGAGCCAATACACCACAAATATGCATGCTTATAAGCATATGTGTACATTAATAGTGAATATGTGTGTTACCAAAAATTCCAAACAAATTGTGTGATACAATTGAAAACTCCAAAAACTAAACCAAATTGATCATGTCAGTTATTAAAGTTAAACTGTGATGAGGTTCATGATGTCAGTAGTAGTACAGTTGTGAAACTAGAAGCCTCTCTCTCGCTCTCTCTCTCCCGCTCTTTCTCTCTCTCTGTCTGTCTGTCTGTCTGTCTCTCTCTCTCAGTCATGGCAGCAGTTACTCACTCTGTACAGGACTCAGTGCAGTCATGCAGGTGTGTGTGTGTGTGTCTGTGTGTATGTGTTTGTGTGTGTGTGTGTGTGTGTCTGTGTGTGTGTCTGTGCGTGTGTGTGACAGAAGTTTCTGAATGTGTGTGTGTGTGTGGCTTTGCAGGGCTGGGAGGAGCTGCAGTGTGTAAGTAGGACAGTGTTGACTGATGCTGCTACCTGAATAAAAGCAAAGAGTCAAACACTGCTGTTGTTTTGTTTCATCATTTTTGTCTTCATGAATATCAATTTTAGCCTTGTGAGCCGAAGCAAAAGGGGGATTCATCTGAGCACCTCCTGGTCACCACACACATACAGTAGAAGAGTACATCAGTGTGTATTTCTACTTGTAGGAATTCCCATGAGTTTTACATATGCTGACTCATCAAAGAGAGTACCACTCAGCCATAAAAGAAACAGTAGTATAATGTTTCTGTGTCTCTGGTGACCTGCTGATTTCATAGTGATGTAATAGTTATATAGCTTTGTTCCCAATTGCATAGTTTTTTCCAAGAAATTTTTTAAGAAGTTAAGGGACTTATATACTGTTACCAAATCAGTATATCATATTATGCATTGGTTGAGACCTCTGACAGTTCAGTTTTGTGTGTGTACTTTAATTATGTCCTATGACAATTTATATTTTCCTGAAAACCAGGGGTTTGGGTTAGTTAATGATGTTAAATGATTAGACTAAGTGAATACTGTGATCGGTTTTTTTCAGCTCCATGATGCTTTTCCTCACTAGTTTGTGTTCTGAAATATCCTGTCACAGCTTATTATTACACCCATAATACATAAATAATATGAAGGATTCATTTGGACAAAAGCAACTACCAAATGAAGAAAGAAATTGCAGTATCAAAGTGATTGCAGCTGTGAGGAAAGGGTATTTAAGGAAACTTTACTTTCATACTGATTCTCATCATGGTGGTCATTTTAAGTAAACCTTTGTGTGGCTTGATTTTTTTTGTCCTGCTGTTGGGATATTTGAGGCTGAAGAGACAGTGGGCTGACCTGACTAAATGAAATGAGAGCAGGAAGCGTGGAGCACCCAGTTTATCAGCACCCTGGAGTCTAACTGTCCCCGGCAGAGCCATCCTTTAACCTCCTTTAATGAAGGTCCCACGACACCATTTCTCTTATCGGGTAGGCTATTAAAAGTTTTAGCAGAGCTGCTCATTAATTCAATTTAAAATTTAATGCATGAATTTCAACTGACTTTCAGATAATAAATTCAGAGGACTGGAGGAGGTTAGCCTTGCAGTGATGTCTTGTGGCCCCTGATACCACAAAGGGAGATGAGACTTGCCCCACAACTGTGTTTGTTTAGTGTAACAAAGTGCATTGACAAGCTCACTGGAGTTTAAAGGAGTACTTGAAGGGAAACACGCTCATTCACTTTCTTACTGAGAGTTACATGAGAAAACCAATATCACTCTCATGTTTGTGTGTTAACTACAGAGCTGGAGTCAGGACATAGTTAGCCTAGTTTAGGATTAAGATTGGAAGGTAACTGAACAAGTTGTGGCTCATTTCATCTGCACACAAACAAATGTACAGGAACTATTTCTTGGCAAACAACAGTTTATCCATCCGCCCAGCACTTCTGTGCAGCATCTGTAGCTACAGTGCAGGTTGTCAGATATAGTCAGCACAGACTTTGGTCTTTGTACAGGCACGACAATATCAAACCTGGCAACCTCACTGTAACTACAAGACTTCATGAAGCTGCACAGTCACTGCATCTGGCTGTTGTACCCTAAGAAATCATTGCATGATGTCTTTTTATACCAGATGGTAACATTAATATGTTATCATGGCTCAACAAAATTATTGCAATTCAATCTGAGTGGAACATGAATGTCTCAACCAAATTTAATGGCCACCCATCCAATTGATGTTGGGACATTTCGGTCTGGACTAAAGAGGGGGATGGACCAGTTGGCCAGCTGGCAGCACCATCTCTAGAACCAAGCTGCTGGCAGGGCCAAAACATTAGTCCCATTGCACCCCTAAAGCTATGAAGGATTGTATCAGTCTGGCTGCCTCTACTCAAATATATGTGCGTTTCCTCACCTGGCTGGTATTTCACACACACAACCACTCAGAGCATCTACTGGGACACACATGCAGGGAGTTCTCACTGTCAATCAGTTGAAACCATCAGTCTGTCAAGTCAGAAAAAAGACACAAGAAAGAGATTGCAGTTTTTTCCCCTTATTCAAAAGTGCTCCTGTTAAACAGTACAAATGAGGTAATATTACTTAAATCATAATATTACTTACATCATGAGGAAAGAGAAAGAAAACAGGGACATGACATGCTTGATGTGGTCTCAGACATTCAGCTCACTCTCAGCTGTGGAGAGCTGGCAAGATACTGATGCTTTAAGATAGCAGCTGACGAAAAGCAGGATGTTTCTCACCCCAACCCTCTCAGGAGCAACCAAATCTCATCACCATCTCATTTATTCACAGGACTCAAATTTAGGAAACAATTAATTCAAGACAAGACACTAAATCATTTTACCGATTTGATGAAGGAAGGAACTGCTGGGACCCAGTTCCTGTTTTCTTCAAACACACTGTAAGCTTGACTGTCTACAGACAGTTATTATCTATACTCATATAAAGGTGTTTCTCATGCCAACAGTTTGATTCAATATCATGCTTTATGCTGCAATTAATGTTATTTCAGTCTTGAATGAGAAAAGGGTAGTCTGTCTGTCTCTTGAGGTTGCTTCTTTTGTCTCATGGTGAATCATGGCTCCATACTGACACCCAGTGGTCTTCTTTTAGGCCTCTGTAGACACTGAAAAATACTGGTTAAAATTGACCCAGTGTCATTAGTACAGACACAATACTGGGTTAATTTTACCCAGTAGCAATGGGTATAGACCACCCAAACAAAGGGTTGTTTTGATCCAGTAAAGCAACAGTGATGTAAAAATGACACTGGGTCAAATCAACCCACTGGCACTGGGTACAGTTAAACCAGTATTGCATCAGTGTTATATTGATCCCACACTGGGCAAAGGAGTATTCTATCAGTCTATTTCTGAAATTGAACTTACAGTACAAAACCATAGTTCTGCTGCATTGTTGATGCCATTTCTTTAAAACAAATTCATGTTCTAAGTATTGAGTTTTCAAAACTCTTCATACAATCAACAAAACATGTCTAAAATGAAATTTCCGCATCAAAAAAACTCAAGAAAGAAAAAAGAACACCATCAGTCAAATTCACATGAGCATAATTTTGCAACATACAGACAGCAGCTGTCAGTGAACACCAGACAACCACTCAGAGCATCTAGTGGGAAGAGGTCAAAGGTCATTAAGCAGGAGTCAGTGGATGACTCCTGGAGAACATTCAGATCTGACACCAGAGACCATCTTTGAACAGAGACAGTTACTGTTTTACATATATGGCTATATGTTATCATGTAATGAAAATTGAACCATTTGCGTGACAACTTCCCACTGATGAAGACCATGTGATGCAATTCAAGGTTTCAAAGCTTGTAAGTGGACCTTAAGTAAAGATTGTCTGACCAAACTATTCTAAGCAAAAATTTCTGTGTTAGCTTTTTCTAAAGCTTTCAACCACATCTCTAGGTCCCCCTCAGAGGATGCTGTTTGCCCAGTTGTCATGGAGATTTCAGTACAGAGTGAGTTGACCTGGTGCTTGACCCTTTGTTGTCTACTATCAGACATACTGTAAACTATTTCCAAGGTCAAAAATACACTTTAATTTGAGTGAAGATTATTCTGTCAAAGATCCAAGCTGTAAAAAAAACTTTCCTTTAAGCTTGGGGCAAATCTTGTAATTAGTATGAGATGTAGATCCCATGTGAGGTTCTAGGTTATAGTGAAAAAACAAGTTATTTTGCTTTAGTGATGCAGTGTGCTTCTTAGTCTGGCAAAAATATGGCAATGAAATCAGTTTAAGGAAAGGAGGACATGGGGAAACAAAACATTTTAACGGAAATGGAATTTAACTTCTGTTTCGAAACCACCTACCTCCCCCACCTCTCACATGTTTACACATGGCCATGACAGAGGTAGGTAGGACGACAGTGGCGTGACACTGGGTGCTTTCTCCCAGAGGGCCGAGCGCAGCCTCCTCACATATAGAACCATAATGGAGATTGTCTGGAGAGGATTAATTGAAGCCATCAATCACCGGCTGCAGACCTTCCCTCATGGACATTACACAGCTAGTGGTAAAATGCACACAGTTTATTACCAAATCTAAACTATTCCTCCAGCAACACATCCCCTTAGAGTACAGGGTCGCCATTTCCTGATGTACTGATTTGGAATAAATGAGGCTGTGGGTTTTTTTTAATCCCATATGAGTTTTTATAATTGGTAAATTTAGAACTATATTTAGAACACATTAAGGTGGAGAAGGACTCAACAGTCATTGGAACATGCTGCACTGTGTTTTGACATTTTATGGATAGCTTTCAATGAGCAGAGGCTGCTGTTCTTTTTACTGCCATGATTTTGAGACCTGGGTCATAGCGTGAGGTAAAACACATCAGCATACAGTTGGCATGTGGACAGAGCTGTGTATTTGATGTTTGTGTGTAAAGCTATGATGCAAAAATATCATTTTAGAAGAATTGAAATAGTTTTGAATAAAGTGTTTGCTTTTGCAAGAGATGTAAGATATTTTGTATTTTGTGTATATGTTTTTGGCTTTGTGTGTAAAACTTTGTCAGAGGGCCCCAGTCACCTGTTTCCACTTCCCCTTCTCAGCTCTGCATTATTTAACCAGCCCTTTTCCACTCACTCATTCCCCAGCCTCATCTGCTGCCTCCTGTCAGTCACGAAGTTTGTGATCCACTGACAGGTGGAGGCTGAAATTCCAACCTAAAGTTCACAAACAAAAATCTGGCATTGGGCCCTGTGGAATCGAGGTGTTGCAGGATGTAGTGCATCAGCCACTGACCTGTTTGCCTGGTATGCAAACTGCAGGGGGTCCAGTAGGGGGCCTGTGATGTCCTTCAGGGGAGCCACACTAGTCTCTCAAAGGTTTCATGACCACAGACGTCAGGTCAATGGGCTTGTAGTCATTGGATCCTGTGATAGAGGGTTTCTTGGGGGAGCATTTGAATCAGGAGGGGACCTCAGTGATGTCCTGAAGACTGACACTGTCTGTGTTGAAATTGCTACTATCGCAGTTTAACCAGCCATCTGGCACATTCTCCCTCTGGCTTTCCTGCAAATGCAATAGAATTGCTGCCACTGTAACTAAAATCTCTGTAAAACTTTCCTCTTGACAAGTGAGTTACTGAATGTTCAGAAGTTCCTAACTGATGAATATAATCAGAGAGGGAGCAACAGTGCCATCTAGCAGTAAACAGACTGTTTTAGGGCACTTGCTGAAATGACTGATGGTGTCATATTTCTGGGAAGGACAGTCTTTCAAATGCAAATATTACATTCAAATGACATTTTTTTACCATTCATTGTCAAGATTTTAAAATAATTTCTGACTGCAATATCTCCACATAGCAAATACAGTATGGTTAAGGTTAGGGAAGGATCATGGTTATGGCAAAATGTTAAATGGTTAGGTTGGGATACAATCGAACAACAATCTCTGGACGTAGTTTGTGATGCACAGGCAAAAGTAAAATTCAATATAACACTTGTTCAATGATAAAAATCTTATAAAAGATCTAAAATATTTAAAAGATGTCAGTGATGGACAGTGGTCCCAGCCTATATTAATCCATGTCTTTCTTCATCTAAGTTCCTCCAGAGCAACAAAGGACATTATGTGCTCACAGGCTGAATAGTGATTCTCTGGGACCAGTAAAGATGGCTGTTTTTTATTAATTCTATTAATTGATTAATTTAATTAGCTGTATTTACTCATCTCTGTGGGTTTGCTTTATTTCTAATATTCAAATAATTATATCACATGACCAATGTTAAAATACTATTCTGTCAGATTCTTAATTACCATTTCCAATGTCCACTTCTTTTCCCCCTTTGCTAGAAGTGTTCATGCAACAAAAATGGTAAGAAGTAACCAAAATAGGTAGTTGAGCTCAAAACTCCACACACTGCTCAGTCAGTGATGTCATGATGCTGTACTGGTCTAAACACATGTCCTCTAACAGCAAGGACACCTGTTCAAATCCAACCTGGCACCAATGTGCATGCTGCAGTTAGTATCATATGCACACGATTTCCATTTTGCCAAATGTTTGATCAAGCTTCACCTAAGTGCACTGCTCAAAAAAATAACACTTAAACAACACAATGTAACTCCAAGTCAATCACACTTCTGTGAAATCGACCTGTCCAGTTAGGAAGCAACACTCATTGTGAATCAATTTCACCTGCTGTCGTGCAAATGGAACAGACAACAGGTGGAAATGAGAGGCCATTAGCAAGACAACCCCTATAAAGCAGTGGTTCTGCAGGTGGTGACCACAGACCATTTCTCTCTTCTCATCCTTTCTGGCAGATTGTTTGGTCACTTTTGCATTTTGTCAGTGCTCTCACCCCTAGAGGTAGCATGAGGTGGTGTCTACAACAACTAAGATTTGGCAACAACACAGCAGCAGGACCGCTACTTGCTCCTTTGTGCAAGGAGGAACAGGAGGAGCACTGCCAGAGCCCTGCAAAATGACCTCCAGCAGGTCATCCACTAATGTGCATGTTTCTGCTCAAACTGTCAGAAACAGACTCCATGAGGGTAGTATGAGGGCCCGACATCCACAAGTGGGGCCTGTGCTTACAGCCCAACACCGTGCAGGGTGATTGGCATTTGCCAGAGAATACCAAGATTGACAGATTCGCCATTGGTGCCCTGTGCTCTTCACAGATGAGAGCAGGTTCACACTGAGCACGTGTGACAGACATGACAGAGTCTGGAGACGCCGTGGAGAATGTTCTGCCTCATCAGGAGCATGCCCAGGCATTGTAGGGAGGTCATACAGGCACATGGAGGCCACACACACTACTGAGCCTCATTTTGACTTGTCTTGAGGAATTTCCACTGAGGTTGGATCAGCCTGAGATGTGATTTTCCACTTTTATTTTGAGTATGATTCCAAATCCAGACCTCCATGTGATAATAATTTTGATTTACATTGATCATTTTTATGTTATTTTGTTCTCAATGCATTCCACTATGTAATGAATAAAGATTTTCAACTGGAAAATTTCATTCATTGAGATCTAGGATGTGTTATTTTAGTGTTCCCTTCATTTTTTTGAGCAGTGTATTTGACAATACATCTAAAACCAGCAGTATGATCTATGATTTTGTTGATCTATGAATTTGATCACCAACATTTTAACTGTTGACAACAATGTAGCAAATCATGCATGTGCTGTTTTCAAGTGTTTGTTGAGGTCATATTACCTTTTGTGACCTTGTAAAAGGTTCTTTTTATTAATATTTTTCTTTCCTAAAATGCAGCAAAAAGACGCACCTAAAACTGGCAAGTGGATTTCGAATTCTGCCCACTATTCAGGCACATATAATGACATTCCTTAAATCAGTGACCTCAAGGTCACACTGTAATTATCAAGTTTACATTTTCACAATTATCTTGAAAACTGCTTGGCCTAGAGTCAAAATGCTTTCACCATTTTAATCTCCCAAGTCATCTGCATCTGTAAAAATGCCACTATTATTGCCGCTTGCACCTGTTGTATTTGTTTTTGTTGTTGACCAACACACAGACTGCAGAGTTCATGATCTCAACACACACACACACACACAGAGAGAGAGAGAGAGAGAGAGAACACAGCCCTTCACCTCAAGGAGGAATCAATACTGAAGGTAAACAACATCTGACAATTTCTCTCTCTCTCCTTGAGTTTCATCACGCGCTGCTGTACTGATATCTCAGCTCAGTTCAGCTCACAAAACACAAGTTGGTCTTAAAACAGTACTCAGTAACAGTATATTTACATTTAAACAGGTTTTGCTTCCTGTAATCATTCCTCCTGTTTGACATGGGATGTGAAAGACCAGCTGCTAACAGGACTGCAATGTAAAAATACATTGCAAACTTTGTCTGAAGTTAATATGAAGCTTCAGCTAAAGCTAACAAGCTAGGCTGTATGCTACTCTTCATTGCTAGCTGGCTAGCCCTGTGGTACCTGCCCACTTCGGTACAGGTTCAGTTTGGAGGTTGAGGAAGTTTGAGTCTGAGTTTAAGACTTCTTGGACAGTCTGTTAATACAGTTAACCACACAGCAAACATATTATAAGCTTATTATGTGTCTAATATTTGCATGAAAATTCTCCAAAAGGCACAAATGTCACAAACACAGCAGAGAGATGAAGCTCAGTAGCTCCAGTTAGCTGAGATTTCGCCTAGAAGACATCCAGCGGCTAGCTGTTACTCAAAGTAGCTACATCCTTAGTTATGCATCTTTCTTGTCAAGAATATAGTGATCTAGTAGTGCTACATGGCGCTACGTGCAGCCCACTATAGCTTCCCATCCAGCCCTCAGAATATTAATGAATTCAGAAAATCTGCTCATCTAACCTTATTAGAAGAGGAACAGTGATCCTTAGAGGGACCATGAATTAGACTGCCAACCTCCGACAGCAAGACAAAAAGTCTGTAATTCATAGTTCACCCATTCTATAGAATCAGATTATTTTTGTATTATTATTTGCATTGTTATAATCCACCTCCATCCTTTCTGCTCCGTGGACCCACCATCAAACCGTCCACCTCCCAGGCTGCCTATTCCCTGGAGACGGCAGCCCACTGGCTGGAGGGCTGGCGGTAACCCAACTCTTGGGTTGTCTGAGAATCAACCAGATGTCTGAGAATCACTAAGCTTGGCTATTAGATGCAAGAGGCATCACTTGATTATATTTTCAATGGCCAGCTGCTGTATTGAATCTTGAACTTTTTGTTTGCGGAGGAGAGGAGTTTTCAGTTGCGAAGGACTGGTTTATTGATAGTTGAACTGTGGGGGTTTTTATTGAGCACTAGACTGCCTCCTTGGCACTTTCAGTTCAGTATGTAGTTATTATGGATTTTCCATGCTTTTCAGTAGTCTGTTCACACTCATATAGGCTAATAAAAAGAACATTTTTGTAAGAAAGTGAAAAAAGCAATAATATGCTAATTAGGTATAAATACATTTATTTTTTAATTTGGAAGTTTGGCCCCTGTAGTGTCTACAAAGTTGTTGTAGTTGAGGACCCCTGGTGTATAATGTAAACTTCTCTTCAGGTCAGAAATGCTAAAGAAATACTGAGGACATGAGCTTTGCTGTCCTCCCCTCTCCTACCCTCATCTTCCCCCACCAAACCCTCTCATTAGAAAGTGTTAATAAAATAAGAAGAAATCACACACAGCAAATAATTTCATACACAACCGAGTGATCACTACTTTGGACTTAAAGGGAACCATGTTTTGGAGGGTTTGCTGGATCGACATTCAGGCTTCACCTTCACCTTCAGGCTTCATGATTGCTGCCTGCTCATACCACCTCAGCTCCACGCTTTGTCCCCTTTGCAGGCAAACCAATACTTTAAATATCAGTTCAATAATCTATAGATGATGTCACCAACATCCATGGCTTTCTATGTCTATGGATAAAACAAGCAGAAAAGAAAAAGCAAACTTGAGTATTTGTAATTTATGATTTGAAATGAAGGCTTTTAGGGGGGAAATATCTGAAACAATTAATTGCAGCATTATTGCTTATTGATGCTCATCAAGTAAATAAAAGTTAATCAAATTTCTTTGTGACTTAAGTGTTGCAGTATTCAGGCTCTGTCTGTAGCCTCAGAAACAAAGCAGTATTTACACCTAATGCAGGTAAACCTGCAGGATGTGACACCTTTATATTTTAGCACTGCACAAGTCCATGAAGTGAGTAACCCCTACATCTGTCCTGTGCAGAAATCGGCTCATCAGCAGCTTCATGCTAGCTTTATTCAATGATGCAATCGCTCGTTGTTTTCGAATGATACACATCATTTTTCTCCAAAGACTCCAGCTCAGATCCACTTGGGTCCTGTTGGCTTCTGCTTTTGGCAGTTGAGTGAGTGCTGCAAGTGAATCAGCATATGTGGATTGATGACAAAGTCCTATTTCACCGTGAAAGAGCACAGAGGAGTCTGACTGTTGTCACTCTGTCTCTAGTTACATCCAAGCACTGCCAACTAAACAAAGAGGACATGTTGAATATTGATGTACTGTCAGCTTTTTGCAGCTTTTAATATGATTCTAACACATAATACTTTTGGAATGCATTACTTCAGTTTGTGCTTATCCTACATGGTATTTTTCATTTTTAACTGAAAAGGCAGAGTTTATGTGTCGGCATAATACATGTAAAATGGAGAAACATCCAAAAAATGCAGTGCAATGATTTACACATGTGTTAAAAAGAAGCATCAAAAGCTAGAATCTATATGGCTTCACATGCTTAATGAGATACACACAAGGGGTTAAAATACTTGTATGGTGCCACACTGTTGTTGTGATACACGGGAATACACATCTTGTGACACTCAAACCAAATGCTTATGCTAACCAAAAAGAGGATTTGATTAATTTGATTTTGATGATTCAGAACACCCAAACTGAATAGATGAATGCATGGATAAATAGATACTTCAGTTCTGGAAACGCCTGTCAATATGTTCATTTGGCTGTGCTGGCAGTATCAAGTGTCACAATAGCACTTCTGCTTCTCCAAAGCAATGTAAGTGTGAGCCAGGCACTCCTTGTAGAGGCATTGTGGGACAGTTTTCAGGTGGGCAAGTTCCTCTGGACAAAATGTTAGTCCTCTAGGGCAACAGTGTCAGGGGTCTGGCGTTGTGTCCCACAGAGATGAGGACCCAGAGGGACTGAGGAAGTCAATCAGGAGGCACTCATGGTGGGCGTCTGCTGAGTGATCCGAGAGGGTCGACACACTGCTGCTGAGAGCAAAAGAGCAAGGAGCAGAGAACATGGTTGAGCAAAAACATGAAACATAGGTGTGGTTTTATATAGACCATGATGCCGAGCAGTCACCTGCCAAGTAGCATAACACATTTTTTTGTATTTTGTGAACATGTACTGTACAATTATCATAAAATATGTTCCTTTGAAGTAATTACCTTACAGGCCGACAAACACCGTTTTAGATGAATATAGATATACAGGTGCCATTATTCATGGCATGTGATGCTCATAGCATCTAAAGTCACACCTACTTTTTGCCTAATGCTTGCATACTTTAGGTAGACAGTGAGGATGGATGCATACAGAAAACAGGTGAACAAGAGTAAGAGCTAACAGTCATGCTAGCAGCTCTGTGAAGCAACACAGCGCAGCTTTGAGCTATATGCTAACAACAGCATACTATCATGCTCACAGTGAGAATTAAAAGATGCTAATGCTAAGAAAGTATAATGTTTACCATGCTCACCACCTTAGTTTAGTATGTTAGCATGCTAACATTTGCTGGGCAGAACTAAACAAGTGCTGATGTGAATTTTCTGGTATTTGTCATAAACCAAAGTACTGGACTGATTGAAATTTTCCCCCGGTTATTTCAGTTCATCCTGAGAGGAACATAAATGTCTACCAAATTTCATGACAACAGATTCAATAGTTGTTGAGACATTTCAATTAAAACCACAAATGTGAACCTCATGGTGGTCTTAGAGGGAAGGTCAGGGGGTCACCAAAGTCAGTAGGACTCATTCTCTGGGGACCATGAATGTCTGTACAAAATTTCATGGCAGTCCATCCAATAGCTGCTGAGATATTTCAGTCTAGACCAAAGTGGTGGACTGACCAACTGATTGAAAGACAGACCCGCAGTATATGACACTGTTGGATACAAATGGGACCAAAGTACCAGCTCCTTATTGCTACAAGCTGTTGTCTCACATTGCAGTAATAGTAGATAATATTATCCATTCATTATTGTTCCTTCATTCAAAATATCTGGGATTTTGTTTGACTTTTGTATTTTACAGGATCACTCAACTGGTCCTTAGACTCACAAGCTGATATTTTTTAAATCTGGTTGAATATGTTCTATAATTGGAGAAAATCTTTTGGTGTTAGGGGGATCATTTGGAGAGGTCGGTGAAAATATGTTCCTACACTCTGCTGGTAGTGTGACTGTGATGTTGCTTTTACCCATGAAAGGAGCTGAGGAGGCTCAAACCCTCAGCTGTGGGGAGGGTACAAGGAACGGCACTGTGGCAAAAGGCTACTGACGATCTGCAAGAGACTGACACTGTTAGACACACAGCACAGATATATATACTGTCAATATTTTCAGATTTAAACACAAAAATAATAAAATATTGTCCAAAGGAAAAAAAATTCAAGGACTCAACACTTACCTATGTATCAGTAAGGTTAAGATTGGGTTGGATTTAGTATTTTAATGGAAAGTTTTTCCCTTTCTATTTGTTGTATCAAAGGGCTATATTGGCTAAGTATACTGTATGAATTTATATTGCAACTACAAAGAGATATCATGGAAATATATATTCCTAGTGTGGAATAATGAAGGGGAAAGATGATCAACCACCCAATCACAAAATACAACACACAAAGTAGTAGTTCATAGATATTTACAGTACATATTAACATAACACTGTACAGTTAAAGCTTTAAAATACTTGATATGTACACGTGCATTTAAAGTTGTCAGACAGCAAACAGGCATCGGACACATTTAGTGGTATGACATTTAACAGTCTGGATGTTTGCACAGTAGGGCATTAGCTCAGAGGTGCTGCTTACAGTATGCTTGGACAGAACTCCCAGCGAGAAAGGTTTGATCACAGTAAAATAAAACTGTGACTCTACAGTGTGATATGGACGGGATTGCAAGGTGATACTGTGAGAGAAGACTGGAGTTCTAGCTGGACAGACATTTCATAAAAACGATTTGATTTTAAATCCAGGGGGTGGAGCCACAAAATCACTTTCTCTGACTAAGCAAGATTAGACTGAAGCCCAAAAAGAAAGAAAACGACAGCCCATGAAATGTTAGCACTGCAGAGAAAAGCAGATTTGTTTATTTTCCTACCTTAGGTAGCTCCCCATCATTGGTCCTTTAATCTCATCACGGATGTATTTAACAATTTCAATCCAAACATAGCAACTCATTCCAATCAAAGCTAAAGTGGAGCTCATCCTTGAACTGTGACTCAAACTCCAGTGGGATTGCTGTTCCTGTTCCTCACCAGTGCTGTTGCAGAGTGGCGAGAGCTAAAGTCCTGACATCACACTCTTTCAATAACTCAGTACAATCTTTTGCAAACTACATGTCATCATGCAACCAACATGATGTGATGTTTCATGTTATTCATGATGCTAACCTAAACTCCTTATGCCATCTTTAGAATTTTAAAGCTGTAATCCCTGCTATCTAAAAGACACCTAGGCCATTCTGCCTTCCCTCTTTTTGTTAAGGCCTCGTGTGGACGAGCCACAGCCATTTGGCTAGCCTCAGGTCGGCCTGCAAAGGGCTCGTGGGGAACGTTTCTTTATTTATTTAAAGTGCTGTAATCCTTTTCTGCACTGTTACGCAAGGCTACAGTATGTTATAGGGCTGGATTTTCAGTCATTTGTGTTATGCATGATTTTGACATAGGTTTTCTTACATCTCCATCATTTCATTGTACATTGTTCAGTGTGATGGATTATGCTTTTCAAGTTATTTTTGACTAATTTTCTTCCTTCCTTATTTTTCAAATTTATTTACAGCACTCATGACCACAAAAATACAAAAGGTATTTGGTTCCCTGTGTGGCTACTACCATCTTGATGTAGGTTTCTTGGTTATCTAGTTAGCATAGCTGCCTTTTAAAAATTCTGGACTAGAATTCTTCCAAGATATTGAATTGCCACAGTCACAAACTATAAGGAAGAGAAATATACCATATATTTTAGTTTATGTTTCACTCTACACAACTGCTGTTCTTTCTGTCTGCTCCACTTAAGTCAAACCCAAGAAATAAGATAATTTTTATGTGAAGACCAGCCATGGAATTTATGGAATGTCTGTATGGGAAAATGCCTTCTAATAAAGTCTTCAAGAACACCCAACAAACTTGCTATCTGCCTCAAAGCAATAATGGAACTTTTTGGGAAAACAATGAAAAAAAGCTGTGAAATGAATATCTCCATCAGTAAAATATTGCAGGGTAAGTATCTCAATATCAGCCTGAACAAAAACCTTGTATAGTGTAATATTTCTCTCCAAATCTACTTTACATTTATTCAACCTGTGGAGAATATTTCAGCGCATCACTCACTCCAAAGATGGTTGCCAATACTAGTACACCAATCAAACTGCAGCCAGGCTGGCAATGTTATCAACTTTAACATGTGTTTGTTGCATGGCATCTTTTCCTTTGGGTCCCACCGGAGAGAAAGTCCACAGAGACTCTAAAACGCTAAACCATTCTAAAACAGAATATACATGAAACTGTACAACTAGTATTCCAATGGGTGTACCATGGGACAGAGAACATCATTTGACAGACTTCAGGTTGTTGCTCATTGGTAAGACTTTCTCCTAATTAAAATTTAGCATAACTTGCTATGCTGGCAGATAACAGGGAGATGTGTGTCAATTTGTTTGTGTAAGTGGTACATGTCTGTTTGGATAGAGCAAGGGTATCACAGAGAGGAGATCACACTGGTTTCCTTCTTTTGCCTCAGCCAAAATATAGATTACACCCACACAAAATGTTGATATTCCTTCTATTTAAGTCCACTTTTGAGTCACCTAAATGTTTCCTCAACTAATAAAATCTTGGATGTCAATTTGAGATGCAAATGATGGTAAATATATACCATAATATAGTAAACAGTGTTCTGACTGAGTGATAATCCTGCAGTATGTACCAAGAGCATTTCAATCAAATCAGAAAATAACAACATATACAGTAGGGTCTGAAGGATTTGGATCCGCTTTGAAAATCTCTCTATTTTCCTGAACCTGGAAATAACCAGAAAGTTTGAGGATTCAGAAACATTTGAAAACCTAAGAAGTTTTGAAATGTAAAATGAAGTCAAATTTAAGCAAATTTGTGCCAAAGACCAAATTAATTTCTATTCATCAAGGGCTTGTTCAAGTGACTGAACTTGCAGCTACTGTCCACCTGCCTCATGTTTCATCATTGCTTACTAGAAGCACTGTGATAATGGGAAACATGATATTACAACTACATGAAAGTGTCAGAGGTCAAATTGTTATTTTGAGCAAAGAGGGGCTTTCTCAGCATGAAATCATGGCTAGACTAAAGGTTACTAATCTAAGACAGGAGTGCATGGAAATGTTTCGCAGAACTGGATCTGCTGTATCCAAAGCACCATCCAAACCAATTGTGACCACACAAGATCACTACATCAAGCTTAGTTCCCTGAGAGAGAGAAAAACTACTTCATTACAGATACAGAATTAGCTAAATAAAGAACACAAGACTATAATCAGCAAAACTGCTGTCAAAAGAAGGCTGTCTTGTAGTGGTCTCAGAGGACGAGCAGCAGTTTCTAAACCTCTTCTCCAGGTTTCCGTCAAAATATTTGAGATTTTCAATGTGGTCTACTGTATATCAGTTCTTCCTTTTTACAAAGCATTGATGATTTGGGACAAATGTCATATAGCTGTGTTATTAGTGGACATTAAGGGACCATGACCATTACTACTGACAAATTTCAAAATCGCACTGTTTTTTTTTATTATTTTTGAGACATTCTTTTTTTTCACTACTGTGTTAAAATCAACTTCAAGTTTGTTGCATCGCCACACAGCAACAATATAACATGACAAAAAAAAAACAAATGCTGACATGATAATCTGCATCAATATCTCCTGGAACTTGGTTATTTCAGGCACTCAGCAGCTCATTTGTGATGGGAGAAATGTTAAAAATATAAACACTCTTGTTTTAAATATAAACTCTTGGCAACTACAAGGCAAGAAAAAACTATGTTATGGGAGTACAAGGTCAGAAAAAAATACATGATTTCCTCCCACTGTGAATGGCCCTCTTACAAATACGGTTCGATACAGTACTTGCTAGGGGACAACCATTTTATTCAATGGAACTGCTTACCGACTGTAGGAAGCATATAATAGCAAACAATAAGACAAAGACAGCAAATAATAATAAACTCTGTGCTATCTTTCAGTTTACATAGTTTATATTGACTGTAATATGACTGTAATAGAGTAGACCTTTCTTGGTCAGTATAAGTCACATATTTTTCATTACCTGCACCTGGCTGACATTGTTTCATATGTAATAGGTAGGTGAGAATATTTCTTACAAATCAACCAAATCAAATGGGTTGTTATTTTTAACATTCTTTCCGTAATAGATTTAATGAGCTGCTCAATAGCTAAAATGGAGGACAGAGATACATAACCATTATATGCAGCATGACAGTTCTGGATCAGAACTATCAAGTTTCAAGTAACTGCACATGAATGTTCATACCATGTAAAAGAGAAATCAATTGTTTTAGATAAGATAAAACACATTCTGAAACCACACAGCATTCTTTAGAAAATGGTCAGCAGTAAAGTATGTGATTTGTACTAAATTGTGTAAACAAAGACCACTAGTGTGGTCCCGTGAGGGAAGTAATGAACATTTCCTGCTAACTATCTGATTCAAATTGCACGTTGAGGTCATGCTTCAAAAAAATGATCAGCTATAGTGCTGACTGTGAGTGCCGCTGAGATCAGGGAGGGACATAATGTGAATGAACACCCTGTCCAAAACTGTGCGTCTAAAACATTTTGTGGTCATACTTTTCTTTCTTTTCCAACTCTCACAATGTACCATTTAGAAATCATTGATCAAGCGGTAGTACACAGAAAAAGGAAAGATGACTCCTCCTTAAAAATCAGACAGTAGACTGAGTTTTAATGGATTATATAAAGGGAAGATGTGTGCCCATCAAGGCAAAGACATATTTCAAAGGAGCCAATTAGAAATCTGAAAAATATAGGTTCTGTCAAATGAGTTTTTGCCCCATGTTGCATAATGAAAAACTTGTGTGTTGTAGTCAAGAGGATGCAGTCATTTACAAGGTTAGACAAAAATTAATAATCAGTAATAGTCAACAGACAACAGTGATCGTCTGAATTCATAGATAAGTAAAGATCTAAAAAAAAAAAAAAAAAAAAGTGTTGATTAAAGGTTCCAGTGATGCAAATAGGAAAAAGAAAAGGTGTACATTGGAGAAAAGTTGAAGGGGACACAGGCAAGTATTTGCCAAGTTTGTATTCTGGACAGCACCCAGACAAAAAATAACTACTGACAATTACAATCATTATCTGACATTGTTGAGTTATTTTATACCCAACTGAAAGCAATCCAAGCCAAAAACAAATATACACAAACCAGCATTTTAGCTTGAGGTGCAGAAGTGGAAATAAAAAATAAAGGAAGCACAATAAAAAGTTGTGTTTACAGACAGGCATTTGTTGTTAGGCTGCACTAGGTAGGTAGGTACTGTATAATAGGCTTTGTAAGGCATACACAGACACAGGGAATACGGTATCATGTGTGCTGAACTGGTAGAAGCTCAGATATGATGTTAGCCAACAGTTAAAAACATTTTAAAAATTAGTTTGCTGTCGACTCAGACCAAATGAGAAGATCGACATCAACTGTGAATCTAGTACAAAGGCGTGGACGTTATGTGGCTAGCTTGCTATCATAACGACATATGATGGGTAAACCAAAGAGTTCCTGGAAGGAAGGTGTATTTTTATACTTTTACGGACCTTCTCCGTATCATTCAGACCTCAAATATGGGCAGCAGAATGGGAAAGTCCATTCGCGACAGCCTTCTAATTTTAATTCAGAGTCAAAGACATCAGGAATTTCTAACGACCATTTTATCTCTCACTTAGCAGAAAGAACTAAACAAAGTGTCAACGAGCTGGTGGCAAAATGGCTGCTACTATCTCTGGCAGTTACAAAAATAAAATCCAATATTAACACATTATATTATCAGTCAATTCAGCAAATTCATTTTAGGCTTATAAACTGTTTGGATCTCTCTTCATTACAAAAGTGGAACTCTATAAAAGCAGTAAAAGTTGGAATAACAGGAGGTTTTTGAAATGATCCCATTTTGCTGACATTGTGTGAATCCGGTCTTTATGCTAAACTAGGCTACACAAACCCCAGCCCTATCTCTGTACTGGACATCCAGGTGAAATTGATATCAATCTTCTCATGTGACTCTGGGTAAGATGTAAAACAAGCACATTTCTTTTTTTTTTTCAGAATTCCTTTTACTCCATTAGAACTTAACTCTAACCTTGAAAGCTAATTTGGGAGATTTGTTCTCTCAGTCAAAACATTAACATGATGTCTATAATCATTCTGGTTTGGTTGTCGACTCATTTCAGGTTGAATGAGGTGCGTCACGTTCCCTGAGTTTTGTGCAGTGCCGTGAACAAGCCTTCACATAACCTGAATACATTCCTTCGGTTCGGTGTTACTGGACAAACCTCTGCAGATGACTTCAGAGGCACAAGAGGGTGCTACATTGTGACTTTACCAGTATAACTCTGAAGTCAGCCATGATGGTGAGTCAGAATAGTCTTGAATTGCTTCCTCTTCCTGTCAGTGTGGGGATATAAAGGTACTAAGTCATGTGGTTGTACTTTTTGAATAACCTGTTTGTTGAGTAAATCCCCTAATTTCAGCATATTTTTACACACAAAATTGCTGGAATTATTGTTTCAAGAAGAAATTTAAACAGATTTGAATATTTAATCACCCAAAACTATCAGACTCCCCCTTTTGTAGTCATCTTTGGTAAGATAATAGTAACAGTGGGAGACTGTAGTCCGGTTTAGGGTCCAAAAATTTAAAAGAATGACAAATAGGCTGATATGCAGAAAGGTTTCGAGCCTATGTTGCATGAAAGTTGGATTTCTTTTTAACCTGGTATAGGTGGTGCAGGACCAAAAGAGGCAATTTTCAAATTGTTGTGAAATTCATACCCTCCTTCTAAAAACTCGTATTTCAGATCTGAACCAGGGTAGCTGGTGGGGATTTGCAACTGACACAAAGGCAAGTCAGCAGGTGATATGTTTGAGGAATTTGAAGTGTTGAGGATTTCCTTTTAATTGTCAAATTTTGGGGGAAAATGTAATAGTTACGTTAGCAGTGCTAATTAGTTGATATACTTAAAGCAGGATCAAATAAAAAATGAGGAGAAAGCATCAGACTATTGAGACACATCCCACAGCCTACTCCAAGTCATATTGCTTCTTTGTACAATAACTAGAATATGGGATTCAGATGATCCTACACTGGTCATAAGCCATGTTTGAGTGCTCTCCACCTCCCTTCCTCCTTCTCATAAGTTCTCCTCTGCCATGACCTTCCATACAGCCTACACTTCTATCAGATGCATTTTTCACATGGAAGGGGAAGGAAGTCTGCAGTGTAAGAGCATCCAAATGTTAACATGCATAGCTGTGTACATGGCTATATAAGAACAAACCTCTGGGTGGTGCTAGAGATGGACAAAAATTGCTAAAGGTTGAGCTGATGATGGCAACAACCCCGGACAAGAAATGAAGAATACTCATTGAGGTGCACTAATGGATTCATTTTGGAAAGTGTGACAGAAAATATACAGTGCGTAGCAATGACTAGTTCACCACTCCTCGTCCACAGCTCTCTATTAGAGATTATAGAGTGAAATTAAAGCTGAAACACTAAAGGAGTCAGTATGGGTCAAACAAAATTCTCATTGGAAGGGCAAGCAGCCTCTCGAATACCCTCCCCTCACATGCTTCCAAAGCTGGAATCCGGGGGGCTGTGTCCAACAATTTTTGAAACCGGCAATCCAATGAGCATGCTGAGGTCTCACCCCTCTCTAGGTCAACAGACATCTCACCCAACCTTTGAGTGTGGCGGTCCAAAACAGCTATTAAAACATTTCGTATAACCTAATTCATTTGAATCATACTGAACCCTTAAGTTTCCAAGTACCTCATCAACAAAGGAGAATACTTGCACTGAAAGACATGTGGTTTACAGCGTTTGTGTATACAGTATATGAGACTCACTACCATTTAAAACAGAGCAGATATTACATTGAATATAGGTATGGTATTTAATGTGTCATGGTCCTCATTCAAACCTATGAAAGTGTCCACCAAATGTCTGAATGTCTTCATGCATGTGTGGTCTCAACCTGAAGAACCTAAATACTAAAAACTCTCATTAAAAAGTCTCTATTAACGTCCTCCTGTGGACCAATCAGCAGCCTCAGAATAAAAGGAAGGCGGGGCCACTTGTGCTCCTTATGTCAAATCCCTGAGCAAAGTCAGTGAACATTCAGAACCCATTGGCCAAATCTTAGGCACAGGAAAACAGGAACTGGGAAACAGGAAACCACTCTGTCCTCCTCTCTGTGAGCCTACACTCTCTCAGATGGCAAAAAGAGAAGGATGATGAGAGTCGAAGGTTTAGTGTTAATAAGAGCCTGGTGGAAAAGCCTTTAAAAGGCTTACAGTAAAGAATTTACAGTAGGACGTCAATGCCGCGGCCGGTAAGAACTGTAGTATCTAGGGTAGAGGGGCGTGTAGTGGGTGGAGTGGCTGTAGGAGGTGGAGGTGCCAGAGGTGAGGTAGGAGCTAGAAGGGGTAAAAGCAGGAGAAGAGCTGTAGTAGCCAGGGGTAAAGCTGTGGGAGGAAGAAGGGGAGTGAGTGGAGGAGTAAGGGGAGGATGAGGAAGGAGTGTGAAGGACAGAAGTACGTGTCAGGCTGGACAAGGGCCGAGTTCGAGGTGAAGGGCTCCACGTGGAGCGCCTGAGCCCCATAATAGGAGAGCGGTAGGGAGAGGAGGGGGCAGATCCTGGCTGGGTGGACCTGGTGGTGGTAGTGGATGGGGGAGAAGTACGAGAATCTGTGGTGTAGGGCCTGGAGAGGCCAGAGCTATGGGGCAGAGCAGGGGAGATGTTGACACTGAAACTGTGGGAGTCAACCACAAACGCCCGTACCCCCAGGGTCCACTGGGAGTGAGCCAGCCTCAGAGGGGTTGAGGGCGGGGTCCGCGCCAAGGGAGAGGATGGGGCCTCCAGAGATGGGGGGCTCTCTGGCACCGGAGGACCAGCCACGACCGATGGTGATGACGGACTGCAAGGGGGTATGTGCGACGTCGGGGAGGTGAGAGCTGAGGCCAGAGCTGCAGCAGCTGCACTGACCACAGACGGACTAAGGGGTGCAGTGGGATCATCGGGAAGAATTGACGTTGGACTAGGGGGGAGACTGAGTGGGGCCAAAGCTGAAGAGGAGCCGTGTGCCAGGTTAGAGGCTGAAGTGGAGGCCGGGGGACTTACTTTGGGGGTGCTGGTCTTCCTGCGGTTCAGCCTGCTCCCGCGGGTGCGGTGGGTCTGTTCCTGATCGAAGGCCAAATCCTCCAGCCGCTGGGTGAGGGCCAGTTTCTGCTGGATGGCCATCCGCAGGAGGGAGTTCAGCGTCTTCTTCTCATCCTCAGCTGCAGCTAGCTGCCTCTGCATCTCATCTAGCTGGGTCACATACTCGTCACACCTGAAGAGAGCGTGGTTTCAGCAAGTTGAAAGAGAAACAAAATGAAAGAGGGTTAGAAAAGAGCAGATACACAAGTGGTAAAAGGAAGGTGAAAAAAAGATCAGAAAGTTTGAGTCGAAAAATTTGACATTTTTGTAAATACAATTATTTATTTGCTTTCTAGCGGGATGAGAAGATTTATACTATGATCATGTCTGTTTCTCGGACAAGCACAGTAACATCCTGGAGCCCCCTGTAACACGTTGCTTTTATACTTTAATTTAATTAATATAATAATAAGTGAGTTTTGGAGGTGGTGGTAGGCATATTTTGGTACCTTAAGACAGAGTCAGCCTCACTGTTATCCCGTTTTGGCTATTCAAAAGTAGAGCATCTGCTCTGTGGCTTAATCACTGCAAGCAATATGTTTCACATTGTCATTGTTAATCTAAAAAATAGTATAGTAGAATAGTGGACTACTAATATCTCCTGTTTCATCTCTGACCTGGTGGCAAACATGGCCCGCAGAGAGGAGAAAGTGGCGGCATCCTCCTTCAGGGCCTTCAGCTCGTTCCTCAGCTTCGTCATGGTGTCAGTCACCATGGACTTCTCTGCCTCATACTTACTCTTCAGGTTGGCCAGAGCCCCCTCTGCAGTCTGGTCAAACACATATGCATACATAGATTATGAAATCTATTTTCTGTGTTTTTGATTTCCTCACGTCAGTTTCTATTTCACTCACATTTAACGATATGAAGGCTACACAGTGCAGATCTGACTTTATCAAATGGACAGACATTCTCTCAGTGGATAATGTTAGCTGTAGCCTCTGTATTCTATCACTGATGCACATGCTCATTGGGGGAGAAGCCATATAAAATAGGCAATATAAAGTGATAGCAATTGGGGAAAGGTTTGGGACAGCCAGTTAAGTCAATCAACCGTACTGGCGTTTCAGGGAAGCACAGGCCAGTAAACAGGACTATAAACTGCTAGACTAATTTCCTAAATTCTTTGTTAAACCCAGCACTGACTTCAATTCAATCGTTTGGTCATACATCTTTAATTTGCCGAGAATATGATTAGGTATAGGAATCTTGGTCCTATGACCATAACATCATCAACACCATGACAAAATCAGCTGCAAGTAAAGACCATGCATGTTAATTTCCCAATGGGAGACACTTTTCTGAACATATGCAAATGTTGTAGCCTAATGAACTGTTTATGCATACTGCTACATTATGATTTTTCCTCCATGGATTGTATCACCCTTCCTCTGTTTAAAAGTTGGAGCAATAATTATACCTAAAACACTGCACGTTATTCACAATACACAGCCCAAAATACTGTCACACTTGTCTGTGTCGTTCAGCTACACTCATAACATAAACACCTTGCATGCCTCACCTGTTTGTTAGCCTTGAGCACCAGTCTGAGGGTTGCTATCTGCTCTCTCTTTGTGCTAAGCAAAGACTTGAGCTTCAGGATCTCCTCCATGCAGCTCTCCTTGTCCTTGTCCAGGAGAGGGGCCAGTTCCCTGGCTGCAGCTCTCTGTCTGGACAGCTGCAGAGATCTGTCTACTGCCCGCTGAAGGTGCTTCACCTGGGGGAGGAGAGGAGAGCTAGGAGGTGAGAACAAGAGGATGCAAGCGGTCCACTTAATGTTGAAGGTCTGTAAGAAAAGCAAGAGGAGAAATTAAATTATCAAGAGATTGCGAGTGGAGAAGAGAAATTCAGAGGAGGCCAAAAGGAGGGATTTCATCTGTAGGAGGAGAGAAGAGAGGAGAGATGAACAGGAAGGAAATCCAGCTACTCTGGAACGATAATATATAGCACAACAATAGACCATAGTTTTTGAAATGTGTCATATCACAGAGATTAAGAGACCAAGAGATTAAGAAAGGGAGAGCAGAGAGGAAGGAAAGGTAGAAAATAAAGGGAAGAAAAGTAAATAAGGAGAGTAAGTGGACGGAAAAGTTTAAGAGATGAGAGTAAAGAAGGGAGAAAAGAAACTGTGTACTACCTGGTCTCTGATGATAGCGTTGAGGTTGTAGATGTTCATGGGCTCCCTGCGCAGCTCACCGGCTGGTTCCAGGGCAGGCGATGATGATGATGATGACGATGATGAAGAGGCACTGATGCTGGGTGAGCGGGTAGGAGGTGTGCAGGGCTGCTGCTCAGATGGCACTTGGAGGCCCTCCCTGTCCCCCTCCTTCTCCTCTCTCAACCCCTCCCCAGATAAGGGTCTCTTGGATGGAGACTCTGACGGGCTCCGCGACTCCCCAGGGGATGAGGTTGTCGAAGCTACAGCGGCCAGCCGCCTGGCAAGGCGTGGTGTGAGGAGAACTTTGCTGTTGTCTGAAGACATGGCTTTAAGACTTGCACTGAGGCCCCTGAGCCCTCTGCCTTGTCTAGAGGAAAAACAAAGTGAATACGATTTTTTAATCAGTAGAACCTGTAGTTTGTTGGTCTGCCAGCCAGTGGTATCCTGCTACTGTTAGCCTGCAAACATTTTTTGTCATCTGAAATAAATGACAGAATTATTAAAGCATGGTGCCTTTAAAATGCTTCCCTTTCCCATAACCTCCAGAGGAGAAATTCAAAAAAGTTGATCCCAGCTCTATAAATCAGCTTCACATGCAAAAAGTGGCCACATAACAGACCCAGGAGCTTACCAGTTGCCTGACTGAAGAAACAACATGAGGTTACTACCATATGGAGTCACAATGATATGGTGCAGGCATCTAATGCATTCCCAGATAGGGGCCCGATGAGGCATTGGCAGACTGACCACTGGCTTTAGAAACTGGTTGAGACATGGAATGTCTCATCTCTGGTGGGGAAGAAGTTACCAGACATTCCTGGATGAACCCAAAAATGTCTCTCTCTCTCTCTCTCTGTCTCTCCGTCTCTCTCTCAACCCAACCAGTCGCGGCAGATGGCCGCCCATCTTGAGCCTGGTTCTGTTCCGAGGTTTCTGCCTGTTAAAATGAAGTTTTTCCTCGCCACTGTCGCCAAGTGCTTGCTCATGATGGGAACTGTTGGGTCTCTATAAGTAATATTATAAAGAGTATGGTCTAGACCTGCTCTGTATGTTAAGTGCCTTGAGATGACTTTTGTTGTGATTTGGCGCTATACAAATAAAATTGAATTGAATTGAATTGAATAAGAGTGAACTAGGAATACCTAGTGGAGTTCCCTGTCTGCAAGGCCTTTAAGTCCCAGCACTCTGCAAGCTGGGGACATGGAATTCACCCGAGGCAGGTGCTAAGAGCTATGGCTTTAAAGGTTGGTAGTATTCAAGAACTTTCTGGTGGAACATCTCCAGAAAGAGGACTTTCAAGATTACTGAATACAGCTTTTATTGAGGGCTAATAGGTGCATTTTTTCTCAAGCTGTCACCCCTCTAATATAGACACCAAATTGGGCATCAATCACTGTAACTTTGAGAAATCTTGCTCCACTTTTTGATGTAGCATGTGTCCTTCTATCAAAACAACAGTCAGACCTGTAGTAGTCCAGCATGACACGGTTTGGCGTCTCATTGTTGCACAGACAGACATGGTGGTACAGGTGGGCAAGCTCCTCGCTCAGCGTCACCAACTCATCCTGAGCTGCGTTCAATGCCCCCTGGCTCTCATTGGCTGCTAACTGAGCTGCCTGCAACTCCAACTCCAGACGGGAAATCTGAGAGAAGAAGAGAGTAGAGGAAATCATTTCTCTCTGTAACTATCTCTCATTCTGTTCAAACAGACACAGTCAGTATTGCATGGTTACCTTCTCCCGTCCCTCCCGGCAGCTCTTCTCCAATGAGGCGACCTGCCTTTCCAGCTTCTGGAGCTGACTGCTTTGCCTTGGCTTCTCCTCTGTCGCTCCTACTACACACTGAGCCAGTCTGTCATTAAGGGCTTTCACCTCTGCCTTGAGCTCTACCACCTCTGTCACAGCCACACGGTACTTGCACTGCAGGATCTCCAGACCTGGTGTCTGGTATGAAAATACCTGACTTTTATTCAATGTTTCACTCTTATCCTCCTCGGTTCCTCCTTCCTCTTCAACCTCCTCCACATCTCCATCCAGCTCCATCAGGGCCTCATGTTTGAGCTGAGAGGTGGCACTGGCATGGGTTTCCTGGTTGAGGTGGGCCCTTCGATGCAGGAGGCGGAGGGCAATAACTTTCTGGCTAAGGCGGAGGGTCTTCTCATGCTGCTCGGTTAGGGCCCCCTGGGTGTGTTGGAGCTGAGTCTGGGACTCCTGCAGGCTGGTCATCAGTGCCACTTTCTCATGTTCAACCTGCAAGGGGCAGCAGAAAGATTAGGGAAAAGCATGGCATGTGTGGTTTGACCCCAGATGTTTAATTAAACCTTTTTCACACAACCACATAGAATTTAACTTTGGTCTTGAATTGACATCCCTCACCAATCAGCCAAGAATCGAGGTTTCAAATCAAATTCTGCAGCTTCATCTGCAAATATTGTACTGTAGTTTAAATCCTCTGAATGGCTGTTCCACCTTGTGAAACTGAGCATCTTCACAACCAGACTGCACCAATAATGGAAACACTTTAAACATACACTGAAACATAACATGCGTCTCAGATTTTTTTAAACTGAATTATACCATGAAGATATCTTCAAAACATTTGCCCGTATAGCTGTGATGACACTTTTTCTCATTAAATACTTCCAAGTTTCATCAGATGTAAAAACAACACAGTAGCAAAAAAGTGCATTCATTAACATCTAAAAAGAGCAGCCTAGACAGTGGCATAAGCAGTAATGAAACCCACCCATCTACTGGAGAGTGGTCGATAGTGTAGTGTGTCAGCTGAGATATAAATAAACACTTCCTGCAGCCTGTCAGAGAGGCGCACAATATGAGCTTTGTGGTGATCTGAGCATGACTTCATGCACTAAGTCACTGGTTGTAAGTTTTGAAAAATACCCTGAGAGCTTGGGAAATTATGAGAGAAAGGGTGTTAGGAAAGAGAACAAGATGAGAGTGTGACTGTGTGTGAGCGGTAGAGACAACGGGAGAAAGTGAGACACAGTGCTTTACCCAGTGGGGATACCGTATGGCAGCATGGTTTTACAGTAAATTATTCAAAAGCCATGTTTTTTTAAAGAGGAGTCTGCTGCTGGATTATGCAGACACTGAAAACTGTCACATTTTTCCATAAAACCCTAATTTGTCAAATAAGAATAAGAATGCCTTCACAAGGCAGTAAAAAGAGAATAGATGAAGCAAAAGTAAAAACAATAAAGTAACTATTAAAATAGAGCACGTTAAAATAAAAATCATAAAAAAATATAAAAATCAATAAAATCGCAAAACAAGGTGATAAACCAAACCATAAATTTACCAATACATGTCCACATATGCACACGCACACGTATATATACTGTACACATTCATACACACACATACATAGTACATATATGTACACATGCTTCACCACATATATATACACATAAACATAAGTGCACATGCAGTATACCATTGGGACATTATAAAAAGGCCATCCTACAGAAATATGTTTTAAATGTTTTAGAGTGGATACTGATGCTGATGTTCTAATCTCTGCAGGAGTTTGGGGACCTCAACAGAAAAAGCCAGATGCCCTCTGGTCACAAAACTGGACCTGGGAAAGACCACATTCAGGCTTGTATGTTGTTAAGAGATCTATTAAATACTCTGTCCAAACTGTGTTTTGAAAGTAAGTAATAACATTTTAAAATCAATTCTAGGATGTAGAGGAAGCCAATGCAACGATGGTGTGGTGTGCTCCTTTTTGTTAATGTCCATTAAAAGACTGGAAGCAGAATCTTGAACCAGTTGTGAAAGTTTCTTCTGGCTGAGGCAGGAATAGAAGAATAGAGTTGCAAAAAAATGAAAAGTATGTATGACCTTCTCCATATCACTGAAGGACAGAATAGACTTTATTTTGGGGATGAGTCTTAATGGAAGGAAACAAGCTTGAACTACTCTCTTGACCTGCTCTTCACTGTTTGGTTAAAGTCAAGTATGATTCCAAGAATTCTGGCAGAGTGTGACTTAGGGAGCTCAGGAGCCCAGCTGATGTTTGAGCACCTCAGCTGTGCAGTGTAGTGTATAGTGTCTTTCAGGTCATACATGTTTTTACATCATCCCATCTTGATTACTGCAATTCACTACATTCAGGGTCAAGCCAAAAAACAATGTCACACCTTCAGCTAGTACAAAATGGCTTGGTTTTGAACAAACTGCTGCACTGCTCTATTCACTGGTCAGTTTCAGAGTTGATGATTTTACTGATTACCTTTGAAGCTCCCTTATGAGCCAGAGTCTCAGATCTAAGGTAGATCTTCAGAGGTCCTGCCTCAAAACTAAAGATGACCAGGCCCCTCAGCTTTTGAACTGCCTACCTGAGGATCTGAGACTTGCAGAATCATCACATCTTTTAAATCACTTCTTACCACTTACCTTATTTAAAAGAGCCTGTTATACTCTATGTCAGCCCAAAGTCCCACAAAACCCACTTGATAATACTAGTACAAATAAGATAAAGATGCATAAAAACAGGGATAGAACCACATAATGAACGTAAAATAAGATGGAGAATGAAACCCACATGGCTAAAATAGTAAAAAATAGGGATGTAAATAGAATACAGAGAATGCATAACATCAGATGGAAAATAAAACACACCGAATAATAATAAAAAAAACAAAGTTAAAAATAGAGTAACATTTTAAAAGTGCAGTGGTGCATAAGTGCAAAAGAGAGTTTCAGGCCCATATCAGGAAAGTCATTGCTAGTTAAAGGCCAAAGTGAAGAGATCCTTTTTTAGCTTTCCTTTAAAAATATTTAGTGAGCTGGCTTCACTGATATCTATATTTAGTGCATTCCATTGCTTTGGCAAAGGCTCCCCAGTTTTATTTTACTGGGAATCTGCAAAAAACCAGCAGCAGATGATCCCGGTGTTCCTGAAGGCAAATAGTGAACAAGGGATTTAGCAATGTGGCTTGGTCCAAGCCTATTAAAGGCTTTGTAAATAAGGAGGACAACCTTAAAATCAACTCAGGGCAGCTAAAACTGGACTAAAGTACCCTGGCCTCTTGGTTCTGGTTAATAGCCCAGCTGCAGCATTTTGAATGAGCTGAAATCTTTCAGTGTTTCAGATTTAATCCAAGGATTTTTTTTAGGACCAACTGGTAGGATTTCAGTTTTGTCCTTGTTTAACTTTAAGAAATGATTGCTCATCCATTTTTATTGCCAAGAGACAGTTATTAATGGAGTCTATAGCTGAAGCATCATTTAGTTCAGCAGAGATGTACAGTTGCATGTCATCCGCATAACTATGGAAACATACATTGTGCTCTCTAATGAAGTCACCAAGTGGCAGCATGTATAGTGATAATGGTCCCAGGCAGCTGACACATGATCCCCAAGACTGAAGTAAAACTTTCTCTTTGATGTACGTTCATCTGGGAAATGCCTCTTTAAAGAGTTGTATTTATCATTTTAAGGACATGATTATCAAACACCCGCTTTAAATATGCTGTAGGTACACGGTCAACACACAGGGTGGAGAAGTTACATTCAGCGACCGTCTTCCATTACATTACATCATTTTTCACAGGGTTTGCTGAGGTCATCTGTGTTTAGATCAGCAATACTGCCTCCGATTATTTCGTTATCGAAGAACAATTGAAGCTCTTCACAGTTTGATGCAGTGTTGAGTAGCTGGTCAATAGTGGACAACCAATATCTCTCCAATATTCTCTTTAATAATCTTGGAAAAGTAATCCTTTCTTGCCAGATGTATTGCTTTATCATAGGCAGCCAAGGCTTCTTTGTATATATTACAGTGAACTGTGAGCCTAGTTTTCCTCCATTTTCTTTCAGCTGCTCAACAGTTTCATTTACTCTTATTCTTATTCTCTTATTCTCTTAACCATGGGGAGATTCTTTCAGCCAACCGTTTTTAACCTTTAGTGAAGGAATAGTATTTAAAGCAAATTACAAGATATTGTTGGCATTTTCAGCTATGTCAAAGAGCAGTACTGTATGTAGCGGTTTTGGAAGGCCCCGACCAACAATGCTGTTCAGAAAATGCTAATGTGAGTCCTTTTGCCATTTAGTTTCAGGGACTGCTCTCCAGAGGAAAAAGTATTTTGAATTCAGTGTTTAAACTACCTGTTCTGTACTACCATCCTCAGATGAAACTGAAGCACATCAGCAAACAGTACGTCATCAGTATGTTGTTTGTTCCGTCTAACACTTCCATGCTGTGCTCACAATCCCATCTAATGCTAGCCAATGCTGTCTTTAAGCCAATGCAATTCAGTGTTATTTATACAGCACCAAATCACAAGAGAAGTCATCTCAAGGCAAGTAAATAAACTTTAAGTAAATAATTTCTACATGGTTGATCGGAGAACACACTCACTGTCATCAGCTGCTGTTTGAGCTTCTGGATCTCTGTCAGGTTCATCTCACTGAAGAGGTCCGATGTTGCTGCCCCCTCAGCTTTCTGACCTGGCCCTCTGTACTCTCCGTTAGTCCTGGGCACCGACCCTGCAGCTGGCCCTGCTCCCGTCCCACCCTGGAGGTGGCCATTACACCTGACAGACCAGAGTACAGAATCGTTAAAATCCAGGGGATCCACTTTGTTTCCCACATGGGAAGTATAGAACATTAGAGAGATTTAATAGCAGCACACAAACCACAGTAAAAGAGCACAGACTAACACTTATACAAGTTACAATTAGACCACTGTTTTTTTTTTACTGGATGCTTTCTGTCATCTGATGTGTTAAGTCACCTGGTGCACATTTTCAGATATAAAAGTAAACACAATTTCACCCTCCTCCTCCTCCTCCTCCTGTTAGAGTCACATTTGATAAAGCCCCCACAGCATATTTGATTAGTAAAATATAAATGTATTTGTAGGAGACAAGCTTGATTATTGGAAGTAAAGTTCTTGGGATCATTAACAATATAAACATTTTCTTCCCACATTGGTTTCATGTATGCAATATCCACCTCATTGGATCTTCTGCATTTGGGGAGAGCAGAGTTGTTGGAGTGGCGTGGCCACTGGGCGGGGCTGAGGTGAATGTCAAGTGGGCACTGCCAGTGTAGGCCACATCACACATGCTGAGGTGGTGGACCAGCTCCCTTCGCAGGTGGTTCTTCTGCTCACGCTCGCTCTTCAGAGACTCCAGTGCCTCCTCCAGTTGGGCATCTGAGATGTCCTTCAAACGTAGCGCATCCTTTAACTGGCTGTTGAGGAGCTCTGTCTCCTCCTCCAGGACCTTAATCCCATGCTTCAGGCCTTCATACTCCACCTAAACAAGGAGTGGAGCAACAGATAGATTTACAAACCAATTGTTCCACATTGCAGAGACTGTAACTGAAAGTTGCCATAAAGTGCTCTTTCAAATTCTACATACATCTTACATACATAGTGGCTTTAAAGCAAGTAAAGGACAAATGTGAAATCTGATTAATATTCTATTGCAGGTCCAGAATGTGTCTGTCGATGTGTTCGAGAATCATCTGTACCTGATTCTGTTTGAGTGTTGACACCAGTTTCTGCAGAGAGATGTTCTCCTCCTCCAGTTCGGTATAGTCCTGGAGCAGCCGTGACTCTCGAAACTTGTACTCCCTGATTTCCTCCCGCATGCGGCTGCGCTGCAGCTCCAACATCTCATTACTCTGCTGAGACAGTTCAGGGAAACGGAGTTGGAGCTGCATATGTTTATAATACAGATAACACAGAAAATGACTGGAATCGGCATGAAAGTGGCTTTTACATGACAGAATTGATTTAGTTGTGTGACTTCAGGTTCCAGGCTGGCAACCTGAGCTACACTGTGAAGGAGTTTCTGAATGATCCTGAATGATATGATATGAAATATGATACGATATGATACGATATGATATGATATGATATGATATGATATCCCTAACCCTAACTGCTGTACTGTACCTCCCTCAGATCCTGCAGTAGGGTGCTCAGGTGTTCGTTATCAGCCTGAGCGTTGGAGGTGGTGACACGACTGTGCTTCAGCTCAGACTGGAGCTCCAGGAGGCGCCCCATGTAATAGGCCTCCTTGCTGGCGGATTCCTGCAGCAGCGTCTCTTCGTTGGTCTCCCCATCTTCTGCCACCTTACGCTGGGTGGAGTAGGCCTGGCCAAATGCCTGGAACAGTGGTAAGAGAGGAAAGGAAGAGTCATCCAGACCTGATTAGGAGATTAACTGTCTAACTGGCCTCTTAGAAGAGCATCATCCAAAAATTCTATATATCTGTGTTGGAAAGAATATGGCCTATTCAATCTACGAGTTATGACATTTTTTTTTAATTAAACAGTAGTTAAATTTTTTAAAAAATGTGTGTTCTTTTAACACAGAATTAACACTGATAAACCAACCCGTGAATAAAGGTCTACGCATTGTTAAAAAGCTCTCAACCCATGAGTAAATGCTACGAGAATGAAAGTCCTATTCACCTTTCATGAGTTTGAAAATCTCCATTTCCTCATTCTAAAAGTTTTTTGTCCTGCTATTATTTTCTCATCAATTCATTACTCATTTGTTTCATAAATTGGAAATTTAGGTTGTAAAATAAAGTTACATTCCCATAATAAGAAACCACTATTTGTACCTGTTCCCCCGAGAATAAAATGATGCCTCTTGCTTACTCTCTTTTACCCCTTTCATGTGTCATATTTTCACATAAGCCTCGAAATAATCACAAAGTTTGAGGACTGAAGGTTTGAAAAAAGTTATGACATGTAAAATGTAGAAGAAATATTTAAGATTCTGCGCTATTTATAGGTCAGCAATCAAATTTAAGCCAATTTGTTGTATTGACCAACACACAAAAGTTCAGAGTTGTATCCCTCCCGCTGAAGTATGCATTCAGACACTCAGGTGGGCTTCATCTACTCAGAGGCTCATTCAAGTAACTCAACTTGCTTTCTTAGTGCCCCCATAAATGTGTAATGGGGTTGATGTCAGGTGACTGTGGAGGAAATGGAGGTCCATGACAGTCAGAACTCCTTAGTCTCCTTGGTCTCAAAGTACTTCAATACTTTGAGGTCATTATGTGCATCTCCACAAAGATGCAAACCAGAGGGTGCAGTATGTGTAAAATAAAAACATATGCGCTGTAATGCAATGTTTGCTCAATATGCACATCAATAAACATGCTGTAGCTTCTGATTTAGGAATTATGATTAATGTCACTCTTATCAGCTCCATGGATAAAATGTGCAAAGGGTTTGGTGTTGGTGTCAAAGCACCTCTTTCTGCATACATGGTACAAAAATTCACAGAATCATTGTCCAGATTGTACAACTTAAAATTGTACAAGGCTAATTTTTAGTGACAGCTGAAGATGTAGCTCTGTAAGAGTGACAGTACAGAGCCATGACATCCAACATGCAGAGAGAGGTGAGTCAGCTTCAGTCGCCTCATGATCATTGAGCTGTTCCACACAAGCAGCTCCACTGAACCCTGGAGGATATTGAACTAGGCTGAACTAAAGTGTAGAGAGAGAAAGGGAAAGAATGTACGGGAAACTTTCTCCTTTAAATCTCTCACTCTTCTTTCATGCACTGACTCAGAGAAAAGTCTGCAGCAATCACTGTACACAGGCTAAATGTACACTGCATTCTCCCACAGGAGCGGAGTGTAAGTAAAGTTGAACACAGTCAGCTGGGACCTGCACAGCCAGGGCCGCTCTCCGTCCCTCTGCTCACTGAGCCATTCAACACTGCACACATGTTGGGCTTCATTTACTCAAGAGATTAATGAGCCTTTACTGAAAAAACAACCAACAAAGACTTTTACACCTACAAATATAATCAATGGTCTGGTATGATATGGTATAATAAATAAACCTTAACTTAAGTAACCTTAACTCCATTTGCTAAATGAAAACCATGAGAAGAATGTAGATTTTGAGAAGCTCAAAAAAAGCTAGTAAGTGGGCCTTTCAGTTGAGATTTATTTATTCATTTAATGTTATTCATTTTTGTCAGAGATTATTGTATGATTTTGGAGGTCACCATAATAGAATTAAGGAATTCATAGGGTTCCAGTGTCTATATTTTCAAGTTAGAAATGATATGGTTGAGCTCCATTACCTTGAGATTAACAATGAAAACAAGTAAATATACATAAAGTATATAAATAATGACCAAAAAGAATCAAAAATTCATAAGAAGAGAATCCCAACAAAATTATTTTATTCTTCTGATATTTTTCAAATAATCTGAGTTTTATCCAGCACAGTGAGTGTTTGATAAAGAATCCACACAAAATGTCATTCTACTATACTCTAGATAAATAAAAGCAGTGCCTCATTGTCGTCAGTGAGTCAGCACTATTGTTGGAAAGCAGACAGACTGAGAACTGGTCCTGACTCTGATGAACACAACTTTGTACATCACCTCGATCATGACCCAGACTTAACACATAAGAAAACCTGCATTCTATAATAACTCACTGGACCTGAGCCCAGATGTGGAGACGTGATGTCACAGGAGCCTATCACAGACTCTGCAGCTCTTTGATTCTGCACTGTGGCCAGTCTGGGCCCTCTATCTATTTTGGACTATAAAGAGCTGTTTGGAGTGAACAACAGATTGTTCCTGACATTGTTTGAAGCTGAAGCTGAAACTGACAGATAGGCAGGGATTTATCAGAACATAAATCATTACCTTCTGTCTAAATGGCTTGTTCATGAACTCTGTTTCTGACAGTTATTACCATCAGTTTGTTTTGGCAAGACAGCTAATGCTGTATATCAATTTCATGTCGCGTCACCATTTTTAAAAGTGGAGCAGTGCCTCCTGTTTTGTGACCCGGTAATGTGTGTCATTCTGAGCCATTTAGTTTACTGAGACATATACTTATCATCACAATCATTTTCAGCCACGCTAGCTGCCTGGCTATAGAGATGGCATTTGGTCAGTCCAGCTACCATTTCGGTCTAGAGTAAAACGTTTTAGCAACTATTGATCGACTGCCATGAAACTTAGTTCAAAGAATGAATCCTACTAACTTTGGTGATCCCCTGTATTTCCCCTTGCACCATCATCAGGTCAAAATGTGTTTTGTCCAATACCATACTACAGAATAAGGGGGGGTTGAAGAAAACCTCAATAATATACTGTTTTTACATCTAATTTTTCAGTTGAAACTGTGCTTACAATCAAAAATGTGACACCAAGCAACCTGGAGCACAGCTGTCCAGTCCAAGAGCAGTACTGGTTGGTGGATTGGGAGATGTCAGAATCAGACATTTTAGTCCCAGGACCCCTGAACAGTTAAGTCTGACCCTGCATAGGGAAAGAGCGCAATGTTTATCTCATCTGTTAAAACGTCGAGGTGATTTCTAGGAGGTTTGAACTGGCCAGTAGCGATATGTATGCGATGTGCCGCTCGCTTCCAATGTCACTAAAACCAGTGTCCGCCTTAGCTGACACAGTGCCTTACTGCCAACTCTGACTTCATCCTGTCTCAGACTGAAAGAGACAAGGACAAACAGACCGAGAGGGAGAGAGAGGAGTGGGACAGAGAGGCAGAACAGTGTCCTACTAGCCCACTGTGACAGGACACACTGACCTCACAGGACAGACATGAGCAATGATAGTTTAAAGGGATTCATTTTATTCATTCATGTACATCCCACACCCACAAAAACACAGTTCATTTTTCTATCTCCCAAACCTTTATCTAATTCTCCTCCATCTATCATTCTTATATCTTTCTGTTTGTCTCCCCTGTGTGTTCAGTCGACTGCTCTGTCAGCATACTAATGTACCCAGACTGAAGAGCTTCCCATAAAACTGTCCCTGGCTGAGTGACACTGTGGGAGCGGCTAAAACATCAGAGCAGGTTTATGATGCAGCACAGAGTTGGGAGTTTAGGTTCTAAAACCGAATATTCATCCTGTGTGAAAATGATAACTGCTCTTGCAATATGGTTTAGGGTTAGGGACGGTGCTAACATAGTTAGATTCCACATTGTTTTCTCAGACACAGGGGGTCATTCATTTATTAATCTAAAAGACATGATACCATGTTCAGCTGAGAAACATTCTGATTTTTAGGAAGAACAACACTGAATTTTGGTTCACATGATGCTCATTTGCTCAAATAATTGACCTAGTGTGACACCACGTTGCAGACTGGTCCGTCATGCAGCTCTTATTTGAATTTAATCTGTGTAATTTGAGTCCGCATCAACACAATCTGACCCAGAGTCAGACAAAGGCACCCCAGTTAGAAGGCATTTCTGTCCCTTCCTCCCAATTATCTCTTTCACTTCCTTGCCCTTTCATCATTTTCTTGCATCTTTTGCTGTTCACTTTTTCTCTCTAATGTAGACCATGGTATCATCCTGCAGACAGACTTCAGAAGCAAACAAAGGTAGGTGAAGCCCTCTCCAAGTCAACTGAGTACAAGTTACATCTTATCAGAATCAGAATCAGCTTTACGGCCACGTAGGTTTTTACATAGAAGGAACATGACTTGGTGTTTTGACCCTAGCAAATAAGTAGAGAAATATAGAGAATGATAAAAAAAAAAAAAAGAAAAAAAAACAAGTAGTCATAAGCATAAATTGAACATAGAGAACTGACAAAAAAGTATGGAAAATATTACAGAAATAAACCGATGTTAAGTAAAGATGTTATTTAAATGTAGGCACTGTACAGTTTGTGCAGACAGCTCTCTTTATCAATGGGGGACTGTGGAATGGCCCCGTTTATAAAACCAGCTGCAGTCAGAAAAAAACAGTTCTTGTGGCATGAGGTTTTGGTCCTGATGGACCACAGCCTCCCGTCGGAGGGGAGTGGATCCAAAAGTTTGTGTTGGGATCAGCCACCATCTTGCCTGCACGCCTTAGGGTCCTGGAGGTGGACAGGTCCTGGAGGGATGACGGACTGCAGCCAGTTACCTCCTCAACAGAGCGAATGATACGCTGCAGTCTGCCATTGTCCTTGGTAGTGGCAGTAGTCTACCAGATGGTGATGGAAGAGGTGAGGATGGGCTCCATGATAGCGTTATAGAAGTGCACCATCATTTTCTTAGGCAGGTTGAACTTCTTCAGCTGCTGCAGGAAGTACATCCTCTACTGTGCTTTCTTGGTGAGGGATCTGATGTTCAGCTCCCACTTGAGGTCCTGGGTGATGACTCCACAGTGTTGACTGGGGAGTCACACAGAGTGACGGGGTGCATGGAGAATGGGCTCTTCCTAAATTCTACAATAATTTCGACTGTTTTTAGAGCGTTAAGCTCCAAGTAGTTCTGCCTGCACCACATCACCAGATGGTCAGTCCCACCTGTAGGTCAACCCATCCCCACCACAGATGAGTCCAATGAGGGTGGTGACATCCGCAAACTTCTGGAGCTTGATAGACTGATGAGTGGAGGTGCAGCTGTTGGTGTACAGAGAGAAGAGCAGAGGTAGAAGGGCACAGCCTTGAGGGGATCCAGTGCTGATGGTCCAGGAGTCAGACACGTTTCCTGTCAGAACATGGAGGTCAGTAATCCACCGGCAGTCATTCCCCTCAATCACTGACTGAGTCAAGCACACTCAGCTGGGAGAGACTGTCCTACAGCAGAGCCAGGATGAGGGTATTAAAGGCAGAACTAAGGTCCACAAACAGGATCCTTGCATCGGAGCCCAGTTGGACTGTTTCATTTCCCTCATATTTCCGCTCAGACACTATTTGCAAATGTATTTTCAGTCTCTGGAGAGCAGCTTTGTGTTGTGTGTTGGACATCGCTGAGAACTGATTACTACTTTGACAAGCAGAAGATGGGACAAAGCCATTGCAAGCCTCAAGTCTATTATGAAAACCCAAGTCAAGCCTCTCTCCGCCTCCCTTTCTCCCTCTGTGTGTGTGCCTGATTACAGGAGCACAGTCAGGTACGTGGGAGTCAGGCCACCAGCTGCCAGCCATCGTCATCGTCCTGCTCTGCTTCAAATTCCTGGCTCCTACCTCAACACTGCACCAGATTAGAGACTTTGCTACTACCAATCTTTGTCACACTTTGTTCTCACTTTGCTGTAATTTCTGTGATTGAAAATGACATATTTTTTTATAATACCAAGTCATTCAAGTCAAAAGCTTGACGTCCAAATGAAGTGATGAGTCAAAGTTGAGTTGCAAGCCTTTTTTGACTTTGTCGAGACTAAAGTTGTCAGATTCATGGTTCAAGTCTGACTCATGTCCATGTCACTGTGACGAGCTTTTACCCTGAAAACAGCCACAAACAAAGCTAATAATTATGAAATGGAAGACTGTGTTGACTCAGGCAGAGCACTGGTGGCATCAGTTGATTTAGAGCTGCATAAACCCCTAACCATGTCATTTACTGTGATATTAAGCAATGTAGCCTACGACTTAGCCACAGCAGCTATGTGAGCAGACTACATAACCAGCTCACAACTGCCAAATACAGTGTACACATAGCTGGGTCCATGTTTTCGGACTATATGAACAGACACTGCAGAACTGCGGGATGTCTTTTTCTTGGAGAATCATAGAGGGTGTGTTGAAAATGTCAGACTTTGTCACACAACAGCACTGAACAAGAAACTACAATCATAGAAAATTATCTCCAGAGCACCTATGTGCAGATATTCACATCTTTGATTAAATTATCTGCTCTTTTGAGATGGAAAAAAAAGGTTCACTGTCATTTCTCTGTGTTAGTACTCTCTAAAATACCAAACATTTTTATAAAATAGATTTCTGCTTTTGAAAATACACTTCTTGGTTATTTGAGTGTATCAAAACATGACAGTGAAAATACCTTGTTGTAGCCTTCATAGTGGTTACTCTGTTTAAAAATGACAAAACTAAAGCCTATATGATGTGATTTCTCAGTGAGCCCCTGAAGGAAATAAGCAGAATTATGACCTTCATTTGTAGGAGAGGATCTTTCTTTCTGTCCTCTCTCTCCACGTTAGTTATTATCTGTGTGAACAGCTCGAAGATGCACAGATCAATAACCCTGCAGCAGCGAGAGAACAGCGTCCTCCTTAATGTGGGACCAGGAGACAAAGACAGATAAAAGCAGCGGCGGAGGGAAGCTATACACAGATTTATCCCAGACATGTTCAAAATGAAAACATTAGCATCTAGATGTTGTCAGGGTTCAGTGATGTGACAGTGATCGTTTGTTTGAAGTGCGTGCCATGAAATGCTTTTGGCTCACAGATCAGTTTTTAAAGGGCAAATCCAGTTTACTACAACTTGGGTCTTTTTCTTCATAGGTTTATTTGTCAATCCTGTGTGCACTATTAACATCTTACTCAAGTTAATAGATCTAAGAACATGGTGACATCACTACAAAGAAGTACTGTAAAGCCACTTGGCAATTTGTCTACCTAGTACCTAATAACATTTCCTTGACATTGTCTACATAGCTCATGTGTGAATAAAAGCATTGCCAGTAAAAGCACGAACAACAAACTGACAAGAGATCTGACTCTGTAGAGAGATTTGGCAAACAAAACTTCTGAAAAAATGGAAACTGGTTCAATACAAATATCAGAGAGATTTCCCACTGACCTGAGAAAACATGCTGTCTAATGCAAAATGACACACGAACATTGAGGCTGATTTTTAAACAGAGCCAACAGTCATCTTTCTATTTCTGACATCCACATGTGTTTGTTGAACATCTCACTCCAAACCATATGCTACTATAACAGCCTCCACTGAGCTCTTCAGTACAAGCCATACAGCCTGTACAGGTTTGCTAGTGGAGTTTACTTGGCTGTATTCTTTTCTGCAGGGGTGGAGTGTCTCTCATTTCCAGCCTGGGAGTTAAATGTTGCAGAGTCGTCCACCCCAATCACCGCTGCATCCATCTCTTCCTCTCTAATCACATCATCCCTCTTCCCTGTGTTGTTTCCAGAGGTGCACAGCTGCCTGACAATTTCTCCTTTCCTCCCTTTACATTCTGTCAAATTCAGAGCTTGCAAAGGAGAGAAGGAGCGACAGAGGTTGTCACAGGCCCTTTGTTTTACTGTCATCAAATCTGTTCATCCCTCTGTTGTTTACAACATCATTTTCCCTTACTATGACTCCACCTTTCTATCTACCAAAACAACATCCAAGGAAAAAAATGTCAGGGAAAAGGAAATGACCTTACGTATAAATTATGCATATGCATCAAAGTGACATCTGCTCTTAAAAATGACAAGAAATACAATCTAAGTTAAACAACCATTTCTTCATTATATCAAATGATGTAATTGTTTAAACATCTGTATTTCTGGTCATAAAGGCAATAAACCACAGAAGTAAGTCAAAAACAACATGAGAGCTCATATCCAGCTACCTCAGTTTGAAAGGAATAGTTGAATGTTTTCAGGAAATTACATTACTCACTTTCATTCCAAGAACGAATCAGTCTCATGTCACATGACTAATACGAAAGTGCCTGAAATCCAAACCAGCACTTCACATTATCCAAAGTTCACTGATTAAGTTATTTAAACTACAGCTGCAACGATTGGTCTATTAATTGGTTGGTCAATCGACATAAAAATGAATCAGCGACTATTTTGATAATCACTGTGGTTATTTTTATGCATTTGGTGAAAATAATCAGCAGACAAATTCACAATGACATAGACATACACAGACGATTTGGGTAATGATTTTGGTGTACACCTTTGTTTTCTCTTCCAAATAAGTTTGGCGAACCTGTTGGTTTGTTTCCAACTTGTCAGATTTTCTGGCTGTTGTAGTGATGTGGTGATATCGCTGCATTTCCAAATCTCAGCAATTAACTTGGTGAGTACTCTTATTATTACCCATATGACCCATTAAGTGTTTCTGAACATGTGGCTGTGTCACACTCATAATGAACAGAAAGCAGAGGAGAGAGTGCAGAGTAGAGATCCAGTGTTTGTCTGCACACAGGCAACAGGAAGTGAAGAAAATATCTGTACAACTTACACAACACAATCCAACACAACTACAAACTGCAGAATCCAAAATGACCATGAAGGTTATTCAACCTCTGCCACACAGTCTCAATCATCTTATTAATTGACTCAGAATTACTTTCCAGTTTTTCTTCCCCAACATCTACAGAACCTGCTACACCCTGGTGAGGGATGTAGACAGCTGATTGCAAGTCATTTGCTGGTGACAACAGCAGGACGAGGGAGGTGTCCCATTGCCTGTGTGACATCACTGAAGAGTAACAGAGCGTCCCTGGGCATCACTCGGTCCTGGTCTGTTTTTAGCCTCCATGGCTGCACTGATGCACTCACTGCATTTTTTATCACCTCTCTGCTTGTCACACCCACAAATGCATTCTCAATGCTCTTTGAACACTTTAGTCATTGCTTTTGATTTGGTAATTTGTACCAACATTTTCATTCATGACTCATGACATCATTTGTATACTGTACATCGCTTTATTTTTTTATCTGCTTTTGGCTTTATTTCGTCTATCCTATTTTATTTTAATATATATTTTACATTTCTACTACATATATATTTATTTAACTATGCATACCAAACATTTGTCTGCATATATTTTTCAGGAAGAAAATAGTTTTATCTCATCTAACCTAACCCAAAAAAATAAATCCTTAAATCCACCCTCCAAACTCCTAAAGAATTTTTTTGGAAACATTTTCTGTAATAATTAACACAGAACTGCAACTAACTAACTAAAAGAAATGATCCCAGTGGAGCAGAAAAACGGAAGAAGAAAACGTAGGAAGAAAAACGTAAAAAGGATAAAGATAAGGCATTAGTTTGTGATGTGGGTGGATGGGGGGAGGTGTAACGCCGAGTTTTTAGCAGGTTTGTTTATTTGTCCTGCTAGCTAGCTAGCTCGGCTAACCTCGGATAAATATTAGTTAGCTGGTGAGAATTTGTTCGTCATCAACCCAGCTCAAGTTGATGGAAAGGAGCTGACTGTGGAGGTAAAAAACTTGCCAAGCTTGCCTTCTGATGACACGACTGCTCTAGAGCTTCTCACTTTCATCCACAAAAAAACATTTGGAGAAATTGTATCCCAATCTGTGGACTGCCCTGAGAATCGCTTGCACTCGGCCTGTGACTGTGGCCTCAGCAGAGAGAAGCTTCTCAAAGCTGAAGCGCAAATTACATTAACAAATAAATACACATACAAAAACCTATAATAATATCTACAAATACACATCCATAATTGAAACAAAATTATTTATTATGACCTAAATAGCACATATGTACACATACACACAGACCTGGCAACCCAATCGCTGCGCCCCCGGTATAACTCCATGCACCCCCCAGTTTGGGAACCACTGGCTCAGGTGCTCCTTCATGGGTTGAGAAAATTCTCCTACTTCTTAAACTAAATGAACTCTTTTGGATAAGTTGTTAGGGCTTTTTTTCTGACCTCATGAAAAGTTGACTTGTTGATACACAGTTCTCACAGCACAGTGACGCTTTAAATATATGATGATCTCATAGAATATGTTGCATTACTGTAGATGTAGATTAAATGACCCAACACTATAGAACACACCTGGGCATTCCACATCTGGCCCTTTGGCCCTTGGCGTGTGTGAGGTCAATGGGAAATTACAAATCAAACATAAAAGTAAAGTTTACATCACACATTTCTCAATTTACTTACGTACGTTGGTGAATGTGTGTTTGCATATACAGCTTCACTGTGATGTTTTGGCAAACTTACAAGAGATGTGTGAGCTGTTAGCCCAAAAAAATGTCAGCTAAAAAAAGAAAAATTGATTGAAGAGTGCAGAGTTTTTAACCGAACATGGACTAAGCATTTATTTACTGAAGTCAAAGGTAAAGCCCTGTGCTTTGTTTGTGGAGAACAGATTGCTGTGTTTAAGGATTACAATTTGAATCGCCATTACAAGACTAAACGCGCAGGGAAATACAAAAACTTGACTGATGCTGAGTGGGCACAGACATCTGAAGCTTTGCCAGCTAAGCTGCAGAAGCAACAAGGCCTTTTCACCAAGCTTTGCACATCCAGGGATGCAGAAGCCAAAACCGGCTTTGTGATATCCCACAAAAACAGTAAGCCATTCTCTGATGGGGAGTTTATTAAAGAGTGTTTGGTGGACTCTGGATATCTGGAATTTCAGCTGCAAAACAAAGCAGACAATTTTGAACTTTTCTCCTTGGCTCCGGACAAGAGCTGTGATGTCCGTGACATAGCCCAGTTACTCATCTTTGTACATGGAATACCGAAAGACTTTGAGATTACAGAGGAGCTGGCAGCAATGCGGTCAATGAAAGGGACGACAGGGAGTGATTTGTTCATGGAGGTGACAAAGTGGACAAACTGGCATGTGTTACAACTGATGATTGCCCAAACTTGACTTGGAAAAATGTTGGACTTTTGAGGCAGAAGCAAGACAAAGTGACTGAAATGAACCCAGAACTAAAACAGTTTGTAGAACAAAAAGTTGGTCTCACTCTTGGAGGAGCATGAGACTGAACATGGTAACAAAGGCTGCCACACAGCTGTCAGATGGCTCAGCCTGGGCAAAGTGCTTCAAAGAGTATGGGACCTGAGAGCACAGATTCAAGAGTTTTGTGAGAAGAAAGTCAAGGGCCTCCCAGAGCTCTCTGGAGACTGGATGGCAGATCTTGCATTTGCTGTTGATGTGACAGCACTAATCAATGAACTAAATAGCAAACTGCAAGGTAAGGGCCTATTTGCACATGAAATGTACAGCCTGGAGAAGGCATTCATGAGAAAGTTGGAGTGTCTTTCAAGTCAACTGGAGGGTAACATTCTCACCCACATGCAAACCCTGAAAGAAGCCACACCATCAGCCGTAGGTACTCATCCATGCTAGGGAAAGGGGTCCATGCAGGGACCATTCAACTGCACAATGATTATGTTTACTTTTCATACTCAGCCCATTTTGCTGATAATACTTTTATTTAAGTAAGATTTTGAATGCAAGACTTTTACTTGTATATTTTCACAATATTGCTACTTTTACAAAAGGAAAGCATCTGAATACTTCTTCAACCAAATCAAACCTCAACAAAACAAACTTCTTGTAATAGTGCTCAAGGTTAACAGGACTTTCTTTCCACTAGTTTTGTCTTCTCCAGCTAGTCCCAGGCTCTGCATGGGTCCCATCTGGCTCCACAAATTTAGCTGAATAACTGAATGTATATCTAAACTTGATCTGAATATGCATACAGGTTCATAAAAAGTTGAAAGTATGTAAAAAGTTTGTATGTCTAAAATGTACCAAAACATAAAATGCAATGAGGCATGACACCATGAAGGAACTATAAGGTTTCTAAAAGGATGGGATAACGTCCATGTTGTACTTATGAGTGTAAAAAATTTTGAAGATGCTTAAATTTTACAATGACACGTCATCGTAGCTCATTTCTGTAAAACACCTGAGCTGGCAGTGAAGCTTATTACAACCAACACAGAGTGGTGGAGAGGCACACTGCACAAATCAGTGTGATGAACTCCTGTTGAGTTAACTGGCAGCAAGCTGTGGCTCGTTCTTTACTGCCCGCAGATTGAGCCGTGTCAGGCTTCCTCCTGCTGCAAAGCCCACAGTTATTACATTAAACCAGCCACTCCAAGTCATCCAATCAGCGCATGGCAACAACTAAACGACATGAAGGCTGAGAGTGAAAACATATGACCTTTATTGCTTTGCAATAACATTTTTTTGTTTTTTCTCCAACTTGGCGCCACAAACATTTCACATACAGCAATCCACATTACTCACAATCACCCGCTCACTAACAGTGGCCCTTTTTAACCACAGCTCCCCTAGTGGCCCAGGAATATATTACTCTTAGCCCATTCATACTCACAATGAAAAAGACAATAGCAATGACAATGATACTGCTCACATTACAACAGTCTGATTGTTCACAATTTGAATAGTTTCAGGGATTTTTCTGAAAACAGCAGAATATGCCCAATTGCTCCACTGAATCTTTTATCCACAACAAAAAACACAACTCAACACAAAATTAGACATGAGGCAGCAACAGCTGGAACAACCACAAAAACATTTTTCCATCCAGCCAGAATTTTAAGTGGAGGTCAAGCAACACCCTCCATACTGTATATCCTCCTTTTCAAGTCAATGTGTTAATTCACAATGTCACAAAGATGCAATCACCTTTAAAGTTTTGAAAGCAGTTCTATTTACCTCGTTTTTTGCCAAAATACAGCATATCTAATAACCACTTGTGGACTCACCACATTGCCTCTTTGCTCTGAGAAGAATGTTGCTCTCATGTTGTTCATATTACTCCCTGATAACATTATTTTTTAAATCACCTAACTTCAGACCACTATGTGTAGAATTTTATGTGATCACAGTATCTTTCTTCAGTATTCTTAAGTTCTTCTTAAATTTTTATTTGTCAAAAAATAAGTCTAAAAACTTGCAGTCGATGCATTGTTTTCTGTCAATTCAGTGCAATATTTAAAATTTCATATTTAATTCTTATTTAATTCATCCCAATTCAATGTCCTGTCCATAGTGTATATACTGGTCATATATCTCATACTCATATTCTCATGCGTATCTCATGTACTGTATATCTGTATATCAGACATTTTCCAATCCGATATATTGTAAAGATGCAATAATCCTAAATTTTGTTTTAACAATGGATCTTATGATTATGTGTAATGTGAAAATGTGAACACAAAAAGTCAAAAGGAGACGATATCTACATTGAGGTTATGGATGGTTGAGGTATGGAGATACAACTGCAAGAATTGTGAATGGTCATCTTAGGCTGACGGTCTTTTCTGTTCTTTTAAGCGCTCTCTATCACAGTGAGTGAAAGAATGTAATTATCATAGTGATTGCACAGAAAAAGTCTCATGGACAGTAATGAGACTAGGCAAAAAAATTCCAGCATTACTCATTTCACAAAGTCAATGACAGAGTGGATACGCAGACAGTAAATTATACTGTGAATGGTGCTTGAGTTTCTTGCATGTCCATGAAATAGTAATGCTTCTGTCGACCACACGCTTCAATATTGAAAGTATGCTCCAGTGAATCATTTATAGAAGAAACTATTTATATAACTTCAGATTTGCACTCCATGGCCTCACATTCTGAGTCAAGCTCAGACAGAGGAAGGCAGTGTGTCTGCTCTGTTTCCAACATTCATGAAGAGTTCACCCTGTGATACAGAAAATCATTTTTTGGTCTCTTATGTTTGCTTCAGATGCAAATCCAATGTAGAAAAACCACTGCTTCTGAAAAACAACTTAACAGTTTAAGTGTTATTTTAATCAGTGTTTGAACTAAAAAAAAAAATTAAAGGTGTTTGAACCAGTGGCTGTACAGCATGTGGATTTTATGTTAGACAACGTAAAATGGTATGAATTCTGTACATACCATGTGAAATCTATTTCTGTAGAAAATACACATAAAGTCATGATTAATTTCTACCACAGTTGGATTTTTTTGTATACTGTAAAGCAAGCTGTATAGGTAGTTAGTAGTTAGTAGTAGGTAGGTAGTAGTGTACACATGCATTTTTAGGCATTATACAGGAATGGCTACCAGGATGGTAGTGTTGATCTGTCCACATCTTTGGCTCACACTTAAATTTGTTAATGACAAATGTTGAATGCACTGCCATGAAATCTGGTGCAGACACTCAGGATGAACTGAATTGACTTTGTTGATCCTTTGACCTTTACTCTAGTGCAACCATGAGGTTGATGGTTTTGGTTTTGGGTGACCGATCTGAACAAATGTTGGATGGACTGCAATCAATTTAGTTACATTCATGGTCCCCACAGGAAGAATCCTACAGATTTAACTGGTCCCATGGCTTTTCATTTAGTTTTTAATTATCAAGTAAAATTTCAACTGGATGGACTGGCGCAGACATTAGTACACACATTCATTGTTCCCAGAGGATGAATCTGAATGGCTTCGGAGGTCTCAGATTAAAATGTCTCAAAAGCTAATGGAGTGATGCAATTTGGTTCACACATTCGTGTTCTCCTCAGGATAACCCATAAGAACTTTGGTGAGTTTCTGACCTTTCATTCAGCTTCTACGGGGAGAACGTGTTCTTTAAACAAGGTGCTGCACAAATTTCATTGTAAAAACACCTTTAAATAAACTACAACACCAAATCCCCAAAAGTGCTGTGTAAAACATGAATAAAACAGAATGGGATAATTTGCTAATATTTTCGGACATATCTTCAATTAAAAACAGTACAAAGACAATTGAGCCTCATGAACTTCATTGATTTTTGTAAACATGTCTTCCTGCCAGCAATACGTTAATATACAAAAGATATGCACAGCAATATAAAAGACTGGGAAAGTTGTGGAATGTTCAAAAAACACCTGTGATTGCATTCTGTTTTTATTTACATTTTACATAGCGTCCCAATTTTTACGAATTTTTTAGAGAACTTTATTTATTATTTTTGTGATTGTGGATGATTATGGGAAGAACCAAAAAAAGCTAATAGGGATATTGACAGGGCATGGGCAAAACACAAGTCAGCCTTGGTCAATCATTCACCAGATGGAGAGAATTGCAGGATTTGAAAAGATTAAAAACCGATCCTGAACTGGCCCTCTTCCTCCTATGGTGTGGGGGCTTAAGACTGTGGGGGAAACAGGGACGGAGTATACAGGGACCTCATGTGAGGAAGGCCCACAAAGACACTAGAATGCATATCCATGGATGTGTCGAGGGGTCCACAGAAAATGCCTATGTGCAAGGTCACCAATTCTGTGCTATGCCCCTGGACCAGCATGTAATATGGGGAAAGATGAACTTTCTCAAAAAATTACTATTACTGAGCAACCAAATCTGTTAGTCGTAAGATAGGTGTATGAACAAAGTTTACTTTGTTTCACCATTGTCATATTACAGTTATAAATCTTTCATAGCTACAAATAGATACATTACGTCACTACTATGCATCCTGCAAACAGCTATTTAAAAAAAATAGTATTAAAAATATGTTGTCTTTCATTTACTCACCTCTAAAACAAATACATGTGCTGGCCAAATCAAGAGCTTTATGACACAATGTGGTAGTGCCGCTTTTGTCCACAGGGACCGCCAAAATTAACACAAAATGAAAGTTCCTTGTGGTTGCAAAAGGTGAAATAAATACTATGGTGTGGATACACAGAATGTTCATTTTTAGCTTATATACCAACATGACCCCTGCTTTTCCATGTAATATCATTTACCTTTATATTCTCATTCATTCATTCATTCTAAATGCACGATGATACGACAGGTAGAATCTCTTTGAAGGCAATGACAGTTCTCTACAATAAAAGGTCACACAGCTCAGAATTCTGGCATTTTCCTTAATTTAAAAAAAGCTAACAATAAGCAAGGTATTAGCCCTCTCACATCAACATAACCATTTTTCAGCAGCAGTTTTTCAGCAGTAAGCCTTGTGGGAGGGAGGATCAATAGCTGTCCAATGAGCTGAAATGAGCTGGAATGAGATGAAATGAGAGGTATTGAGTTAGTGGGGCTTGAATGGAGCCTAGATGAAGACAACGTGTGTACAGAGGGACGCAGCCCGTGGGAGAGAGGTAATAGAAAGTGAAAAAGGTTAAGGACGGAGGGGATCTTCTGAAAACAAAAAGCAAAACATTTTCTTTTCAGAAGATCTCCTCCGTGTTTGTCTCAAAATGTTCCAATGAATTAAACTAATGTGCTCTCAGTCAGGGGTAACATTATTGAGGAACATTAAACAACAACAATTTGATGTTAGAGAAACAGGGTGGTGGCTAAAACAAGATGGCACTGGTCAAACACTGGTAGTGGGTTGGAGTATTTGTGATGCTGAGTTGACAACCAAGCAGCATCCAAAATGGTGTTACAGCAACCATGACACACATTAGACACTATAACAGCTACTTTTAAGACCATAACATATTGAGAAGAGAAGTTGGGAGTTTTCCCATGAATTCCAATACATGTGATATTTATTGTACCAAAAAACTACTGGCCACGAGAGGAACTGCATGGTGCCGCCCACTTGGTTTAAACTGAAGGATTGACTGTGACAGTCTGGTAAGCGAACTTGAATAAAAAGACTACTTTTCGTTTATTATTAAGGCTAATCCAAGATCCAAAACCACCTGCTTCTAAAAAAATCTGATTTGCTTAGAAGTTAGTTTCAATGAATAAGGCCAGGATTTACATTTACAGGTTTACGTAATGTTGATCCTTAACAGTCAAGTGAACACTGTCAGCATCATTAAGAAACAATACACATTAGGTGATTCCAGCTTCTCAAGCTTGAAGATTTTTCAAACAGTCAACAGATTAATCGATAACGACAATATTATTTGCACCCCTCAACAAACCAAATGCTCAGCCAGATTATTTAAACCACTTTATTTAGAGGTAAGAATAGAATAGAATACAACAGTACTTATCTAGCCTTTAGGCCTCATCAGACTTTGTTGTAGTGATGTTGCCATGTTCCCAGATCCATAGCCTGATGAGTGCAATGTTATTATTACTGACAGAAATGATGGTCATACAGCAATAACACTTGAGTTGTAATAACTCACTAGCACGCAGCACTATGGTCACAATGGGAAGCTTCCAAGAATAAGTGTGTTGAAGCTTCACTTGCCGAGCATGCTCCCTCCCACAGACCACTGCTGTCAATAACAAAGTGTCCATAGTTGACTTGACTGTTTAAATAACAGCTAAAAATAACATATTGTTGACACATCATATGTATGAACTGGTACTCCTGTCTGCTTCCTCTGACCCACTCACACACACACAGTGACCTTCATGATGTAACTGCACAGTCAGCTTCTGTGTCCAAACCTCATTCATCTGTGTAACAGTAAACAAATTGGTGAGTTGGCGTTGCCATACATTAGCCTACAGGCTGGAAAATGCTGTTCTCATATATCAATTGCATATCAATGAGAAAAATGAGTTGATCACAAGTGAGGCTGGTACAGCTCATTAGCTGGGACTGATTGTCAGATTCAGTGGAGACAAATCACCTCCTGATGCCAGATGTGAAACAGAATACTATGCAGAATTACATTAACAACATCATCAGATATTGTGGAATGAGTTCACAGCCAAACATGTGCAATGTTGCTTGTGCTGACATGAATTTTCCCTACTGTTAAAGTGCTGGCCTGTGCCATAAGGTAGCTCATAGGTTGCTACAAATACTGTACAAAAACAACAAGCAGATGGATCAAATGACTATGTGTAATGTAAAAGGACTTGTTCAAAGTGACAAATCCACAGAGAATCATCACTAGCTCTGCGGTTCCCCTTTGCTGAATGAGCTTTTTAACATCTTTCAGCTCATTCTGTCAGTTTTTTAAACCAGACTCTCCACTATCATCGTCCTGGTTGGTGAAAAAGCTCTGATAAACACACTGTACACTACCTGCTCAGTCCTAAAAAGCAGACAGACACAGTTGAAGACTAGTTGGTGAGCAAGGTGGAGTACTTAGCAGCTAAAGAGATATTTCCCTCAGGAGTCGGTGGAGACCAAATCAGAGTTAAAAGGAGAGTTAGTATTGGAGTTACATTCATCAGGTGGACACAAACACCACTCCAAATGAATGTTAATGCTGCCCTATGTCTGTGGGATGTGTAAATAAGGAATTGGCTAACATGATTTTCTTGACAAGTTTATATGGTGACAATATGTCAGTGTTGTGTTCACAGCTTGTTACATTGCCCTCAATTAGCCAGGAATATCCGTTTATTGTGTTTAACAAAAGCATGGAGATTAGCCATGGGCCCCTATGGCAAAAATGAACTGCAGGTCTCTAGTGATCCCCAGAAATAGCCATATCACTGTATTTTGCATCCCAAAAAACAACTACTGCTCCAAAGTGTCATGCACGAAAGTTACTGGCATATATTTGTAAAGCTTAATGTTTTATTACTTCATGCCACTTAATAAATAAATAATTAAAAAATCACTTCAGTACCAAAACACATCAAACCCAACTTTCAGTTCTTCCACATATTAGTTTTAGAAGTGTAACCAAAAGGAACAAAATCTATTTTACAACATAGGGACTTGTGGAAGCACTAGAAAATAAAGAAATTTCTCATTGGCGTCTCATAATCATGACATTGGTCACGAGTCTTGTAATGAGTCTTCCCTGATGGGAATGGACTTCCATAGGAGTGGCCTAAGTACATGACACTACCTTTGAGAAGTCAATGCAGATGCTTCCACACAACTGCACTGAAATGTACATTTAAGTAATTAACAAACAGTCATGCTCTGTGGTGTCTATAAAAATGCTGAGCAGCCCCAGTTGATTCTGAATTTGTACCAAGATGGCAAGAGGAAAAGATCGAAGTGACTTTGAAAGAGGGTTCATTGTTAGGCCACGGATGGCAGGAGCTTGAGTCACGAAGACTGCTCAACTGGCTTGTGTTTCAACAGGAACGGTGACCAAAGTGACATCTGCATTTAGATCTTTGTGTAAGTAAAAAGGGTCTGAAATTGTGGTCAAAAGCTTCACGTTTGATGGCAATGATGCTCGTGCATTAGTGGAATATGGAAGAACAAACAGAAGAGCAACTCTCCCTGAGGTGACTGAGAATGTCAATGCAGGACGTGATTAAACTGAGTCAGCAAGAACAGTCTGTCGACAATTACATAGACATTATATAGATATTGTAGTATGGTTGCAGTGCATAAACCCCTCATTACAAAGGCAAATGCACATTTGAGAGTTTAGTGGGGCAAAATCCACAGGCACTGGTCTACAGACATGTGGGAAAAAGTGATATGATCAGAGTCATCCTTCACTATCTTGTCTACAAGTCAGTGAGTGCAGGCCTGAATGCTTGACCCCTACAGTGATGGGATCTGGTGATTATGTTATGCTGTGGAGTGAAGTATGGTTTCATTCCACTTGTCCCCTTAGAGGGATGGGTCTCTGCAAATCAATACACAGTTGTTCAGAGTGATTATCTTGTGATGATTTCTATCCTGGTGGGAGTGGTCTCCTCCAGGATGACAATGCCCAATTCACAGGGCACCAATGAATGGTTTCATGAGTATGAAAATGATGTGTATCATATGCTATGGCCTTCACAGTCACCAGATCTCAACCCAGTCGAACACCTATGGGAGATTTTAGACCAACATGCTCGACAGCATCCTCCAAATGAGGAAATATCTTTGGAAGAGTGTTGCACTCCTTCAGTAGAATTTCAGAGACTTGTAGAATCGATGCCAAGGCGCATTGAAGCTGCTCTGGTGGCACGCTGGGCCAGCATCTTACTAACACACTTCATGTTGGGTCTGTAGGTATGTACTGACATCAACTCATCACAAATCATTTCATGTTAACTCATTTGTGAAGTAATAACATTTACTGCCCCGGAACAATGCAGATGTAACATCAGACTAACTGTTACTCCAAACGCATCAGTATGATGACATGACTGAGTCATATCTAGTAGTGCTTTAGTTTGTCGAGTACCGACCCAAACCCCAGCTGAGCCCACCTCCTGCAGCTGCTCCAGCTCCAGTCTCAGCGCCTCCTGCTCGGCCTCCAGCTCGGCGTACTGCTGCTTCAGGCTCTGGTTCTCCTCCAGGACCACCAGCCCACACTCCGCGGCCCGGATCTTCTCGCGGTTGGCCTCCGCCAGCTCCCGGCTCAGGCGCTCCACCTCGACCCGGCACTGCTCCACCGTCTCCCCGCATCCTGCTCCACCGGCAGCCATCGCCCCTCTCTCCCTCCCTCCGTCCTCTCCTCCCTGCGTCGGATGAGCAGCGAGCCCCGCCGGAGGGAGAAACAGATGAGGTAGACAAACAAACCCCCACCGCCCCCCTCCTCCAGGGAATCACACCGCTGCTTCAAACCTCATGTAAAGACCAACAATAAACGTCAAAATCCACAGAGCTCTGTCATCGTTCGCACAGAAAGTCATCTACAGCCGTATGATGCTCCAAATGATGCCACTTCTCATCTTCCGCTTCCCGCATCCTCTCCCCTCCCTCTGCTCTGTTTTCTGCTTATTCACGGCATCAGGACGCCATCTCTGCCCGCAGCCGTGAAGCAAGGCACACCGCCCGCTGCCCGGCCTCCTGCTGCAGGCTCACAGGGTTTCATCCTCAGTGAGAGGACACAGCTGGAGCCTGTGCGTCCCCTGCAGATCAGACTCAGCACCAGAGACAGGCTTTGTCTTCACTTTTGTCATTACTGTAATAATATTTTTTTTTTTTTTTTTTTCATTTTTACAAGTTAAAATGCATTTGATATATGTATATATATATATATATATTTGTAAAGAGAGGAATGTGCACAAAACGACGTCGTTTTCGGTGATGGACAGGGGGAAGTGAAGAATATCTACAATACTAGATCATATGAACAATAGGTTATACTTAAATACATAATACTTATATACTTAAATGCATTTTTACATGTATATTTACATTAGTTTGCTATCAGGATAAATATATTTTACACAGTATTTGAACTTTTGATACATTAAAAAAGTACAATTTAATATGAGGACAAAAACACAACATAGAAAAATATTTGTGTGATGATTGATTGCAACTTCAAACGGCTTAGTGATCCAGTTAATACATTTATTTTACTATAACCTCTTGGTACTCAATAACATGCCACATTGCTTCATCATATCTTCTGCCTTTATATCTCTTCATTGAAATTTTTGTAGTATCGTTCAAAACAATATTCTGGATTAATATATAATCCTGTCATAAAATATTGCTATCCCAAATTAACAAATTCCACATATTCTACATATACAACTTCAATTGCCCCTCGGGGATAAATAAAGTTCTTTGAATTGAATTGAATTGAATTGAATATATGTTTAAATAAATGTTTGCACTTGAAAGAAATGCTGGATCTATCTCAGGTGTGAGTTGATTAGACCATTGCGCGCTAAAAAAAAAAAAAAAAAAAAAAGAAGCTTATTTAGCTTGAATACAGGAGTAGAAGACAAACACAGTTTGGATGAATACGGTTACTGTGTTGATGTGATTTATGTGTGAGGATTGTCTGCAGGGGGCAGCAATACACCAGTAATGTATTTATCCTACATTGAAAAACACGAAGAAGTCGTCATCGGCCTTCAAAGTAAAATCAAAAAAAGTTTTAAAAAATCCTTTGAACTGGTTTATATTGTATTTTTGCAATCAAACTATATTTTTACCTGCAATTATTTATCCTGTAATATTCTACCTATTTTTTTATATTGAACACTTAAAATCACCACCGTCAGAATTCAGTTTGCCGAGTCGGTGTTTTAATTGTGAAAAATATTACACCGGAAATATTGTCTTTGTTGTGGCTAGCGGAAAACTGGCTATATCATCTCTGCTGTAGTTACGCCAGGTTGCACGTTGCTAGTTAGTTGCAATGTTGTAGCTATTAGCACGATAGCCATTCCTTCGCTGGGGGGGGGACCCGACGTTTCGTTTGACAGACATACGTGGTTATTTCTTACTCATTTTAACTATAGTCCAATTAGCAGCTAACTACTGGCCAACAGAAATTATTCAACAAAATACTAACTTAGCTAGCTTGTTGTCTTGTCTCTCTTTTAGCCTGCTAGCCTATAGAGCCACCTAGCTAGCCGCTAGCATTCTACTGCCTCCTCCCACAGTGCGAACCGTCTCCTGCCCGGCTGGAGGACCATGGCGATGAGACAGACTCCGCTCACCTGCTCCGGTCACACCCGACCTGTGGTGGATCTGGCCTTCAGTGGAATCACTCCATATGGTTACTTCCTCATCAGCGCCTGCAAGGGTGAGACTAATTGGCAGTCTGTGAGACTTATAAGGTTTTATTGAAAGTCGACAGTCCTTGTTCTCAGAAGAATTTAGCTTCCTGAAAGCTTCCTTCTTTTGCAATCAAAAATGAGATATTGTCAAAGGGAGGCAGTCTGTGAGACACCTGTTGACTGCAGTATCCACAGCTTTTGTGGCCACTGTCGTCTGCTGGTACAGTACCCCTAGATGTAACCTTTGTATCCTCACTGCTTTTCTTTTGTCAGATGGCAAGCCCATGTTGCGCCAGGGAGACACAGGGGACTGGATAGGAACGTTTCTGGGTCACAAAGGTGCTGTCTGGGGAGCCACTCTGAACACAGACGCCACCAAGGCAGCCACTGCTGCAGCTGACTTCACAGCGTGAGTGGAGAATCCGATGCTGAATGGGGCTAATAGACTCCTGTGTCTTCAAAAAAGTCCAAAATCCAGTCATCCTGAATACCTCTCTCCCTCAGACTGGTGGTCGACCTATATGGGGTTTTCAGTGGCTGATTTATTTAGAAATATTGTGGCTGATATTTAGAAAGCAGGGCGGCGATGGCAGATAACTTATGCTGATATCATGTTGTTGTTTTTTTCATCTGATAAAATACAACAATTTATTAATAATGACAAATGAGACACAAAATTGCTTAACTTAATTTAACGTTTGTTTAACACTAACGTTATTGTCTGCATTGTCTCTGTTTGCTGAAATAGATCTGCACTCTGTCTGCCTAAATATATATATTTGACGCCAGCCAGAACCAATGGGTTGGGTATCTTATAACTATCAAATCATTTGCTTTTAATTGTTGACTTGAGACCAGACAAGAAGAGAGGTTCATCAAGCCTGTCTTCATCCTGTTTTTCAGCTCACAGCAGTGCAGGACCTGCTGTCCAAAAACTTAACACATGAAAGAGCTCTACCGTTATAGTGGGGCACATGTTATCTCCATGGGTTATGTGCATTATCAGTACTACCTAGTTTTTCACTGAGCAGCTTTGATTTTTTTGTAGAGGTTTTGACATACAAGGCCTTGGTGTTTTGGCACATAACAATAAATATTGTTTGTAGAAAACAAAGTAAGATAAAAATGCAAATCAAGCATATGTATAAAATAGAACATTTACAATAAAATGTGATAGACAATTTTAAGAAATCAAAAACTTTAAATCCCTGAACAAGTCCTGCTTTCAAAAATGTTGTATGCAAAGAAACATTATTAAATCAATGCTGCTATGAAACCTGTTGTCTATTAACAGATGACCTCTGTGCTTTTCAGAAAGGTGTGGGATGCAGTGAGTGGAGACGAAGTCCTCACACTGGCACACAAACACATTGTCAAGACCGTCAGTTTTACTCAGGTCTGGATTTGGTTGATGTGTTTTAAGTAACATGCTTATGGACCTGATCATGTCTATACATATCGTGCATGTACGTGTCATGTATTTAGATGAATGTAATGAGTTGCGATTTTTTTTTTAAAAATTGCTCTTGCCTCTGAATACACTTCTCTGTTTGCCTCTCCTCTCAGGACAGCAACTGTCTGCTTACTGGAGGAAACGACAAGCTGCTGCGCATCTATGATCTCAGCAACCCCGAAGCAGGTAAGTGAATGTGTTAAAGAGGAAAGTTGCCCATGCAAAGATAAACATGGGTACATGTCGACTTTCATTTGGTTGGGTTTAAAGCATGCTTCCCTTCAGGGTTTCTTAATCATTTCCTGTAAATTCTGCTTTGGTCAGCACAACACTGCCTGCTACTTGTGACAGATCTGATTTCAAATCAGGTTTCTGAAAGTATTTTAGTGAATTATGAAAAAGAGGTATAAAGGTATCCCAGCCAAAGCCTGTTGTCTCATTTTTGTTTTCTCATGTAATCAGCTGTCACATTTTTGTATCCTTAAGCACCTCAGGAGATTGCAGGTCACACCTCAGCCATAAAAAAAGCCCTGTGGTATAACAACGACAAACAGATCCTCTCTGCTGCTGAGGACAAAACCATACGGTCAGTGAGGTGGCTTCTCATTTGTGTTAGCTAAAAAACTCAAACTTTAAATCATCATCCAGACAGTCAGCTGGCAAACAAGTTTTTTGTGTGACAGGAAAGATGCCAGAGAATTAGGAATTTATGTGTGTGTGTGTGTGTGTGTCCATGTCCGTCCAGGCTTTGGGACAGAACCTCCATGGAGGAGGTGAAGACGCTGACGTTTGACACTTCCGTGAGCAGCATGGAGTATGTAGCTGATGGAGAGATTCTTGTGATCACTTATGGAAAGACCATTGCTTTCTACAACGCTCTGAGGTACACTGCACTATCATTATATACATCCTGGAAACTAATATGTCCACACTGATATGAATAAAATGGAATTCTTTCCACCCTATATTAATGAGATCCAGTACAACTCTGTTTTCCCATCCACACTACAACATGAAACTGGTGTTTTAATATTGATCTGCTCTGAAACATTTTTCTTCACAAGATTTGTTTTGTAGACATCTTGTAGACAAGTTTTGTACAAATAAAAAGCCACGTCAGTGAGGATGGAAGGGCAAAACAGAGACATTTTTTTGTTAAAATGTATATGTAGTTGCATGGGCATGGCCTCAACAAGTGTGTGACATCTTCTCAAAGACTAGGCTAACAAAGATAGTAATGCTGAAGACCTTTAGTTTCTCCACAGTAATATAAAATACATGTAGCATTAAAATAATTTTTGTTAACAGCCTGGACTTGATCAAGACAGTGGAGGCCCCAGCTACCATCAACTCAGCCTCCCTCCACCCAGAGAAAGACTTCTTTGTTGCTGGTGGAGAGGACTTTAAGCTCTACAAGTTCGACTACAGCACCAAGGAAGAGCTAGGTGAGAGGCAGAGCTTTTTCTCACGGCTTTTGATCATTTTAGAGGTGTTTTTCTCCCGTTGGAGTGTGAGCTTTTCAGTTAGTGACTCCAATTTTAGGAAGAGAATAACCTGCTGTCAGTGTGCAAAGTCTAAGGTAGTTTTTCCATTAAAAAAAAAAACTACACATATTCAATATACAAAAAATAAAAGTCAATTTCTTATAAAAATCTTACACACATAAGTTTTACAAATGTTTTGGTCACTGATCATCTAGAAATATCAAACATCTAAAAATATCGAACATGTAAAAACAGAAAATATGTCAAATTTAGGAAATTTAGTCTAAATGCTAATTGGTTTCCTGTCACAGTAGCAGAGAGAAGCTACAGCAAAAAAAGTCACATTTTTTTACTACTTCTTTCTAATGCTGTTGCTGTTCCTCCTGTCTGCAGAGTCCTATAAGGGTCACTTTGGTCCAGTGCACTGTGTTCGTTTCAGTCCGGATGGTGAGCTGTATGCCAGCGGCTCTGAGGATGGCACGCTTCGACTGTGGCAGACAGCTGTGGGGAAAACCTACGGCCTGTGGAAGTGTGTCCTTCCTGGTAACAGTCTTTGGGCACTCATTATTTATTCACTGCTGGTCACAGTTGAGATCTGGAACAGTCAATATGACATTGATCACAATCAAAATCTTTTCAGCAAACGGCTGCCACCAATTCTAATTGCTGAAGTGTGAAGGCGTCTGTAAAAGCAGTTCTCTAATTGCTAAAAAATAATTGCATCTAAAACATCACCTGTATGGACATCAGTGAGAAAGCCTCTGACGTCCTTTGATTGTACTGCTTCTAATGTCTATCATGGTGGTGGTTCAAACTCTACACCTCCAGGCTTCCTATTACAAATTTGTAGTCTCCAACGCCAAGCTGAAATAACTAATGTCAAAGTGACATATTGTGGCATATCTAAATATCAGTATGATTTTTCTAATTCTTGCTGTATTTCATCTTGCATTATTCCTCAGAGGACCTGGGGGCAGAGAACTCTGAGCAGCTCTACACCTCGATCCCTGAGATCAAAGCCTGAGGCTAAAGCAGTGCTGTCTGGAAACAGGATGAGAAGAGAAAAGTAAGAAGAAAAGGAGACGAGCGGAGGGGTGTTCCAACGTTCTCTCAGGTCCCAGCAAGGAGCAGAGTCCAGAGCATCTCCATTCATCAGGAACTGATGTGGATATTATGACTGGCCTGTCTGTCATTGACCAACCTATCACACACAAACATACATACACTGATTTTATGCAGTTATATGGACAGTATGGTCTGCAGAGAAAAGCAGTAGAGCTGTGAGTGTCAGCTCATCGCTGCCTGTTTGTTCTCTGATTAGTCCAATTCTGTCTGTCTGCTTAAACTTATTTTAAATTCTCTAAAGCCTTGAACCCCAAACTCTGCAAAACCACTGATGCTAAGATTGGTTTTGGTTTCAAAATTAGGATATTTAATGAGCCGGACCAAGGCTTTTGTTTTCTGTTCATAGTTACAAGAATGCTAGAGGTTATTGCACAGTTTGTGCCAAAGTTAAGGCGCTTTCATTTTTTTCAAAAACATTGCTTTGAGTATCTGCTGCTGTTGTACTGATTGAGTATAAAAGTGTCCAAATAAAAGAATATTGTTTTGTGACAAAGTGGAAAGGGAAGAAATGTCACGTTTTTGTTTTCTTTTTGGTTTCTGTCTTCATTTGTGTCCAGTAATTAAACAAAATGCATTACTGTTTCATTTGGAAGTAATGCACAAACAAATTGGATTTCTTGTTGTTGTTTTTTTTTATTATTTTCTGTGCCAAGTTAGTTTAGATTGCAAATTTGTAATGTAAAAACATTTCTTTCACTTCTTAAGCAAAACTAGGGTAACCATTTAAAACAAATACAAAATTTAGTCACAACACCATCATGAACAAACCGTCTTGCGGTGTATTTCAGTGTCAGTTGTGTGTTGTCTTCACACCGGTTCATCCATCTCTCTCCATATGACCAGAGATATAAACTCGTGACGTCCAGTCCATTTTCAATAGTTGCATGTTTGTTCAGCCAATGAGGAAGCTCCTTCGGAGACCATCTGACCAATAAGGGTCGGTCTCTACAAGCAGTCACTTCCGGCCCGGGTCATCCTCATCAGTAGCAGCAGTCTGGTATACATTTAATCAATCCCTGTTTCATTTCTCCTCTCTTTTGCGAGCAGGACGCGAGAGCAACGGCACAAAGTCGTACATTTTCTTTTTCTGTTCATTCTTTTTCTTAGAAGCGGCTTGTAGCCCCTTTGCTGGTTTTGTTTTGCAAGTTAAATCCAGTAAGAGGCGCTGGTTAGCCGCTCCGCTCACATCAAACCTCTTCTCTCGTTCTTCCATTTCCCCCTCTGTGTTAGTTAGCTAGCTAACTTACCCGGGCTACTGTCCTTCCACCCGCACGCCGACATGCCGGAGTACCTGGACGACCCGTCTGTGCTCACCAAGGACAAGCTCAAGAGCGAGCTGCTGGCCCACAACGTGGAGCTTCCGAGCGGCAACCCGACCAAAGACGTGTACGTGCAACTGTACCTGAAGAACCTGACCGCCCAGAACAACAAACATGTCGTGGCCGCCACTCTGGACGCCTTCTCCAGCGACGAGGAGCTGGCGCCGCCGGTGGTTTCCAGCAGGAGCCGCTCCTCCGGCAGAGTGAGTCTGGCTGTTTTGTTTCCACATTAACATTGATTCCTGTTTCATTTACAGAAACATAACGTTACAAATCTGTTGGAAGCAGAAGTTTTCATAACTTAAAAGTAGTGAATGTGCTTCCATCGGAGTATTAAAGTTCTGTGATTTACTATGTTCAGGCACCCAAATAAATAGACAATCACTACAACAGCTGACCATATTTACTTACTTTGATTAATCGGTACCTTTTCTCTAAAATAGTCTATAAATGTCCAAAATAATAACAAAAGCACATCAGAAGTAAGCACATGCTTCGAACCACTTAAACTAATCAAAGAGTCAACTATTGCTTTCAGGATAGAGTATACATGTGCTTCGGCCCCAGGCTCACTTTATACACTTTTTCACCAAAGGTCCCCGCCCAAAGCAGTCCTATTGCTTTCTATACCACAGACCAGGATAGAAACTTATGCTTTCAGTTGCCACCATTCATTTTTATTTCCAAGGGAATTATTATTAAGTTGGACTGTCGATCATTTTCCCAGGGGGACCCAATCTATTCAATTGATTCCCCCAGTTTGAAAGTTCATAGCTTTAAACCAAAGCCTCATGAACGAATCTGTGACCAAACCCTGAACACTTCAGGCAACGAACCACATTCACACATTTCAGCTTTCACCGCCCCACCAACCTCTAATCAGTTGGAGGAGTGTTTTAACTGTAGTTAGTAACAACAAAGCTACTGCAGCCATAGCCTTATCCACTGATGGAAACAGGTTGTTATCAGTTGTTGTATCTGAAATGCAGGCCAGGTGGGGTGTGTCTGTCTCAGCCATGTTTATCATTTGCTCTTTGACATGGTAATCAGTTAGTGTTTTCAGGGCATTTTGAGTGGACAAATGGAGTTGTTGCTTTACCTGTTGTTAAATAAAATGAAATCATGCCCAGGTACAGAAACAGTTAAACCACAGATAAGCAAATGGGTGTTTAGATTAATGTAGTTTCTGTTGGAGAAAAGTGTTGATCTTTTTGCTCGCAACTTGGGAGTTGTTGTGTTTGGTGTAGGGTCTCAGTTTCTCATCATTCCTCTTTTGTTTTAGTAATAATAATCCCCATCCGGTCAGCAGCTGTCTGCATACTTCAGAACCCTTAAATAGGAGCAGGTCAGAGATTTTCCTCTGAAGCATGACTTCAAAATCCTGCTGACTTTCTCAAGTGCCCCCTCAATATATGTCGTGATTGAAATGTGTCTTTAGCGCAAAGTACCAAAAGCTGTCATACTTCGGCTCTTGTGTGAAATAAAGGAAATGTTTTGTTACTAATACAAAAAGTGCTAGTATCAAAGCATTTTAGTCTTTATTCATCTTTATTTTGTTGTTTCATTTTTAGATTTTTTCTTCTTTTAGATACTTATTTTTTAAATTCTGTATTTTCTTTTTATTTCAATCACTTATTTAGTTGTTTCATGCATACTTTTCATTATGTTCTAATTTAGATCTTCTCTTTTTTTATACTTTCATTTCGTATTTGTTTAGAGTTTCGATGCACTGTGTATCTGGGCTTGTCTGCAGATTCCTTAATAATAGAAGTTGCATATGCTGTTACACCACAGTGTAGTGATTCATGTAAAATGTGTATTACCTGTTCTTTGTGGAGAACTCTTTCTGTGTTAATCTGGATTTAGACTCAAACAGGTGTGCAGCAGGACATTTCTGGTCTGGACTTGTTTGGGCGGGGGGACAGTTTGTACATTATGACTAAATGAAGGGTTTTAGTAAAACAAAGGTGTTGACTGAGAAATGACATGTGAAACATGTGGGAGGCGACAGTGTGCAGTTTGTCTCATTCATTCACTGCTGCTTGGAGTTTGGACAAACAGTAATGTGTACAGGTGTTACACTGCGTTTTTCCTACACCTGTGAAGATTTACATTCATGTCTCGTCTTCTCTGAACTCACTTTGTCAATTTATTCAGAGCAGTCAGGTTAAGGTCGCCTGACTGTTTGTTTAGAGCAGCAGCTCTGAGGCGAGATATGGACAATGAAGGTGATCAATCTTTCATGACTTGCATGATGGTGAATGAATCCTCACAGAGAGAGGATGTTGTTTATTGTTAGCATCACAAGTCAGATGAGTCTCACCATTTGATCAGGTAGAAGTTTCACCCATGCTTACTGCTGGTTTACATCACTTTAACGTGATGGGAAATAAGAAACCAAAACACAAAGTGCTGCTTTTTTAAGTTTCATTTCTAGTCAGAATCACATGGTAAAGAAGTTAGCCTCAGTTAAAGTGATTTTTTTTTTTAAAGTTATACAATGCTGAGATGTTAGAAAGCAGAATTGCAGTTAACTGAATAAAGGGTAATGATGGTGTCACTGAGGTTATGCATCCAGTGAACATACTCAGCATGCGGTCTTATGCACTGGTGGAGTGTACTTGGCGTGGACCATGTTTCTGCCCTAAGAATCAGGATAGCTTGGCCTTTATTATTTTTATTAATAAAAATATTATTTATTCTTGTTAAACTTGTTACTTGCAAGTCCCCCAACCTTCTGGAAACTAAATTGTACTCCCTTAACAAATTGACTACATAGCTGTTATATTAAAACATTGTCCCCTCAGTCAGTAGTAACACCAATAATAACTAGAAGGGCACTCGGAGACTGCAAACCTCCATCAAGGCCAATGCTCCACTCTTTTCTGTTATGGAAAGGGTTTCAACAGGAAATGGTTTAGCTGGGGTGGCAACTTAATCAAATCCTGATACATTTTGTCCCATGATCAGTTCAGTAGATGACAGCCTAAATAGTAATCACACATCAGATTATTTGGTATTTGCTGTGTGAAATAACACCTCTGCACATTTCCGCGAAGGTTAATAGTTTATTTCATAAAATTGTAACAATATTCAGTATGTTCTAGATGCACAAATTTTGCCAAATATAAATAAACGCAGGCTAATGTTTGATGAACCAGAGGTTACTGTTGGATGTTTGAAGGATTTAGTCACCCAGAAGTCGAGAATGTGTTGGCAGCCTATTGTGCATACTATAAACAATCTTTTTGCCACAAGTTCAGCTGCTGTTGTCAGTTCTTTGAGGAGAATTGAGAATTGTCCTCCTGAGTTCTGTACTTTTTGTATGTTGAAATTAATACGAGTTAATAAACAGTGTCTGAAGTTGGGGGGGATTCGTCTCCGTTTCAACTCAAGTTTGTAATTTACACTGATAGACTAGTTTGTTCATTTGTATCAGATCTACCCAGTGTAGCTTTAAGTTTGGAATGGCAGACCAGGGAGATGTTTCGCAGCAGTTGGTGCTGTTGTCTTTATTGAGCTTCCCTTTTCTCGAGGAAATACTCTTTTCAGGTGGAGGAATTTGTGCTCAGAATGCGTGTGTGTGTGAACACAACTGCAGGTGGAGGTGGGCATGCAGCTCAAAAACACATTCTTTACATTTTTGAAATGTCAGAGGATTTTCAAAGTGAACCTTGAAGGCTCACATAGTTTGTGTCTTTCGTGCTTGAAGCTTCTCCCCTTTTAACATTGTGTTGGTGAGAGTCAAAAGAATAAGTTGTAAAGTATGAAGAATATGTGACAACAATAATGCAAACACTTCCGGTTAATTATGGCTAACCACACATACTTCATTGTTACTCAGCTAAGCAGCAAGTTACATCATGCAGCCACAGGTCCTGGCATGTCTCACCCTCAGACTACTCCATCCAGACTTGAATGAGGAGTTGTAAAGAATTCCAACTGTAGTGAGTTTACGCTACAGAGCTAAGGCTGAGCTGAGCTGTGAGCTCACAGTTCAGATATGCATTTTAAAAGCCAGGGTGTGGTCTGCAGAGCCAGGACTACAGACTCCTTCTTCCCTCCTTCTCTTGTCCTGCTCTCTTCAGCTCTGACTGCTGTTATTATGAAACAGGCTGGTTCACATCCAGACTGAACCCTGCTGAGGGCCCACTGACAGCCAGACGCACAGTAAGACAACCTCTTTCTGTGTTTCTCTCACATTGATTACATGCTGTGAACCGTGATGGCACCTCACCACTGAAGTTCAGCACATCATCTTGCATTCCTCACATTTCCTCTTGATTTGTTACCAGCTGTATGAGTTGCAGTGATTTGAGCAGACCCAAAAAGATGTGAGGCACTTTCTTTGAGAAAAGTCTTTATAGGGGTCTCAAAAGTCGTCAGATCTAGTGAGAAATTTACTAAGTTTGTATTGCCAATTTAGTACATTTCCTGGATTGGATCACTAAGAAGACAGTAATGTTTGCTTATTACAGCTACATCTCTGTATGTGCTATAAGAAGGAGGTACATTTTAAACAGGTCCCTAAACCAAAGATACTTAAATGTAGACTTCAATATTGTACAGTTTTATTTAAATGTCTTTTAAATCTTATGCAAATCTGATTGACAGTCCTTGAAACATTTAATTTTTTTCTGGCTGTTTTCAGAAACAAAAATGTAATGATTTTGTCTGTAGCTAATCTTTCTGTGCTTTTCATAAAATATGAGACATGTTATTGTCATTATTGAACTGTTTTGTAGCCTCAGCTCACCCACTACTGGAATCAGCAACACAGGTAGTACAGTCATAGTCTTTATGTAGTGTCCATATAGACCTGGTACAGGGAAATATAAATGTGAGGTCACATGGTGAAGGAAATGAAGTGGGGAAAAAAATCATATTCTTCAGTCGAGCCACAATGTGGACAGCCATAGTGGTGGATGTGTTTGCCATACAGCTATCTTCACCTTGTGGGTGAAAATCGGCTGCAAGAGGTGAAATGAACAGTATGACTTGGGCAGTGATGAGAACAGCTGGTGGCACTGCACACTATCCACTGTTTGATTCTTTATATATTTTTCTGCAGCACAATTCAGTCTCTCGAAAATATGATGGTTGAAAAAATGGCAGCGTGTGTGACCAGTGTGCTCACATCGTGTTTGAGCAAAATATTTTATGCACACGTACTTCATTTACTCAGAAGCAGAGCCTCTGCTGGCTTTGAGCCGAGGAGGAGAGCAGGGCTTCATTTCAGAGGCAGCTGGCTTCAAAGAGTAATTTCCTGTGGGCTGGTGTTGTGAGCGTCAGCTTCAGCCCAGCATGTTGTTTACTATCAAGAAACACCTGCTTTTCCCTCTCTTTTTTCCTCTGGCTTCTCTTCATCAGGAAATTGAAGGAAACTCCTTAAGTTAAAGCTTATCTTCCAAATCGTGTGTGATTATGTGCATGATTACACAGATCATGCATGAAAACGATAAACCTATGTAAGATAAATCTTTATTCGTCCCACAGTGGGGAGATTCACAAAGAAAGTCCATTCACTCACTCAGTTTTTGTAAACAGGCAGAAAGTTACATCCAGTGAAAGCAAAGTTGTGCGTAATTAGCAACTGGTGAACAGGTTTCTGTAATTGTCTGAAAGCTCGACAAACAGCTTTCCTCTGAGGGAGAATGAACTTAGCCAGCTGAAGGCACAAGTTCACAAGAGGATGTTTGGAGGTGAACCGTTGACTGTTTAAAACATGGATGTAGTCCCTGTGGTCACCCATAGGTGTGGGTGACTCCGCCTAGCTCCCAGCTATTCCAAAAATGGGCAAAGGGGTGGAGCTGAGGCAGGTTGAATGAAGCCTGTTTGCTTAAACACACCCAGCTAGCTTGATGATATGAAGCTAGCTAAGGCTAAGAAGCAAGGCTGTATGCTACTCTGCAGTCCTAACCAGCTAACCTTGCAGTCCCAGCCAACTTCAGCACTGCTACTTTACATTTCCTCCCGAAATGCTGGCGTAATGTCAACATTTCAGCCTACAGCCAATCACGAGCAGTTGATTTCTGGTTTACTAAACTTGAAACGGCCATTTTAATGAAATTATTACTGATAATTTGGCCCCTCTGCGTTGGGCTTCATGTTTCAGCCCCAGAGGCTACCACTTGAGATGAACATGTGGGCAGGGTGGGACAGTGTTAGTGTTTGTGCGTTGGGGTGTGAACTTAGCAGGCATTGTGTTATTGACGTTTTGTCTTTATTGCCTGTCCCCCACAATGTTTGAAAATGGAATCAACCACCATTCAACATTCCAACATCCCAGAGAAGACAAAGTGCTGTAGAGCTAGACGGGAACTGTCCTTTGACTTCTTTAGCATAAGAGAAAAAGTAATTTTTTTGCAAGTGTTTGTGCTTTAACCAAGAGAGTGTCAGAGAGTACAGTTTATCATTGCATTACCAACCGAGCTGCCCTATCCTCCCACAGAAAGCCACCAGAAAAACAGACAAGATTCGACCGGATGAACTGGATGTGACTGTGCTAACTGACCAGGGTCTAAAGGACGAGCTTCTCAAGCATGGAGTGGACGTGGGACCGATTGTGGGTGAGTGCTCACATTATCAGAAACGGCAGTAGGTTAAAGACTGTGGTGACATCTGCCCTCAGTACACAGATGTATGACTGCACTTCATACACAGGGATGTGACAGGGATGTGTTGGTGGTACACTGTACACAGGTGATGGAATTCACAAGTGTATTTGACATGTTAACTAATAGCATGCCATGTTTGACCCATTCTAGAAGTCATTACTCTGGAATGTGCTGGTCAATTAATTTAGCATAGCAAGATGCATATCATAAATTCACAAGTGAAGATAAGATATAAGATAAGATATGCCTTTATTCATCCCACAGTGGAGAAATTTACAAAAGCTGGTATTCTAATATTTGGTGCACTAAGGCCAGATCTGAACATTCCATAGCAATAGCTGAATATTCCTTGGCTATTTTCTCTCTGTTTACAAAGTCTCCAGATTCATAATTGGTACAATCAATCAATATATAATGATTTCTTAAATAATCACTAATGGTCAGAGGCTTTTTTTAGTGTTTAGTATTTTTTTTTAATTAAATGATTTTTCTTTAAAATTACGTTTATTTTCAGCACATATGGCATGTTTTCCAACAATAAAACCTAAAATAATATTTTGACAAAAGCCTCTGACCATTACTGGCAAGAAAAAAAGTTCTGACTTCATTTTTTGGCCTAAAAATGCTTTCTGCTGATTAGAGTTCATGTATAGCAGAGACAAAAACCAATTGTCAATCGGGCATGTATATTCCAGTCACAATGAAGCAATCAAACATTTTCACTTACACATGTGAGTACTGACAATTACACACCACAACATCTCCATAAGAATTTTTGAATAATGATAACATTGGAATACCACCCAGTCCAAAATTAATTTGGTGAAGACGCCAATGCTAAGCTAGAAGAGTCTCGGCTCACGAAATTACACCTTTGCCCTTTCTATGGTCTTCAGTCAGTCTGGGGATGATTAATTTCTTCCCTTCAGACATTGACATGTCCAATCATCTTATGCAGGTTCAATTAAGTTTCCCCTCTGTTCAACCTCCCAGCATCCACCCGCAAACTATATGAGAAGAAACTGCAGAAGCTGCTGGATGATGGTCCTGCGCAGCCCCTGCTGCCACAGCTGGTTCTCACAGAGATACAAGTCAACCACAACGGCAACTCTGAATCAGACCTCTACAGTGACAAGGAGGACGGTAAGAACAGCGTTAAACCATGCATACTGACTATATGTACACGACTACGGTAGATTAAAGCTTTATATGCTGGAATGTATAGGCAGTGGATTTACAAACTATGTACAACATGATACTTTTACTTTGAATACCACAGGCTACTTTATTATAAAAGTGATGAGTGGTGTTCTGTCACTTGCCCTTTAATTTTGTTGCAGGGGGGCAAATGTGATATTATGATTTGTCACAAAAGTGTATTGTATGAGAATGTTATGTAGACAATATTGTTGTGGGTTTGCATGCTGTCACCAGCTATTAAACTAGCCAAATCCACTATGCAAACAAACTTGCAGAGACTTGAAACTTTCTGTAGATAGGTAACTTGCAAAAATGAACAATATCATTGCCTTTATTCGTTGTTGCTATGGAAGTAGTGAAATTGTACAATATATACATTATCCATTAAACATCCAATCCTGGCCTGTGAACAGCTGAGGCTTTCAAGGATGCCCCTTTCAGACCCACTCACGATACTATCACATGTTACCAATTACAATGTTTACCTGTGGAATGGTCCATTGAGCATTCCACAATGTTCCCAGTCTTTTGGTGCCTCTTTCCCCAACTTCTTTGTCCCAAGGTCTTGCAGGCATCAAATTCAGAATAAGCATATATTTACCTAAATCAGTGAAGGTGAAGAGGTAAAATTTTAAATATATTGCCTTTGTAGTGTTTACAGTTTCGTATATGTCAAAAAGGTTAAAAATTAGCAATTTGGTTTCTACTAGTTATATTCAAGGACATTCCGATGTCAGAGAGCAAACATGGAATATTTTTTCATTAAAAAGAAATGCACTCGCAAGGCAGTGTGTCAGTGTCTACCTGTGGTGCAGCAAAACAATGTGTCTTTAACAACAGAAACGCAGGTGAATGGTTTGTACTGAAATGAACAGAAACTAATGGCTTCCTGGAGGGGAAAAAATATATAACTAATTGACATAAACTAATCACAGACTGTACTGTGTTTTGTCAGAAGTGACAGAAGCACCAGAACCAGAGCCTGTGGCAGAACCTGAACCAGCTCCAGTGGTCGAGAGACCGCTGAGGAGCCGAGGGAAGACGCCCGTCACCACCCGTACCCACAGCAGCCAGCACCACAAAGTAAGAAACCTCTTTTCAGCAAGCCAACTTTAGGGTTATTCCTCAACTTAATTTTCTCGCCATGATTAAAAAGTTGGCACATCAGCCTATACACCTTCATCCACAACCTGTGGACCTTTTTAAATGGAGGCCACTTGGGACCATTCTCCATTACACTATTGTCATAAGGATCATAATATTTGTGTGTTTATGCCATATGTAACTATTCTGGTGCTGCTGTAGTTCTTAAGCTGAGGAACTGTGATACAGATCTGCCTGAGTGGTCAAAAATTTAAATTCACTGATATCAATGATGTCAGTAGTTTGGTTTAAAGTGTGCAATTTCAATGCTTGGAAAACTATAAACCTGAATGATAGAGGAGCTGTATAGTTCCTGCCAAAATTACAGTTTTGAAATGCGTATGATTGAAAGTAAATTGTAGTGTTTCCATTGTGAGACACCTGCAATTTCCCACTTTTTATAGTTTTCTATACTACATTAATCAGTGCTGAGAGTCACTGGTGGATTGCATATACCAATATCTGTGACCGCCCAGTATTTTTCCTTAAACGTCCTCACAAGGAACAACTACATATACAGTAATACCTATAAGGTAACTTGAATGAACTCTGATTTGTTTCTCTTTTCAATTTTGGTTAGTTATTGCTGTTGTGAAAGCTCTTACTCAAACTCTGTTTCACATTAAACAACTGGACTGTTGGTCTCAGTCCAAAACAAATTTGCAGGTCAAGAAATAAACTGCAGGTGATTTTTGCAGGATGAAAATTGTGGAAATTAGTTCCTTTATGTGTGAGTCAGAGGTCACGCTGTCTTGAAATAAATGCTGGTTTATCAAGAATAAACATCACATTAAGTCCTCTTACATGACTGTGAACAACACTGAACCTGAGCATGTTCATTGGCATGGCCATGGGTACACATACAGGGTACATAATGACCAAACCGGACAATCATTCAACCAAATGATCTGCAAAAATCAAATCAAACTGTTGGAAACCTGCGAGTCACATAGGACCTAACACAAACCTTGTGGGAGCAGGTGGTCTGAAACACACATTGTGGGAGCGAGTGATAATGGCCAGAAAACCATCAGGAGCAGGATTAAGAGTCCCACGCAAGGCTCTACTTCATGCTGTATGTTAGATTGGAAAACTAGAAATCAGCAGAATGCAACACATTCCCACTGACACGAAATTTAAAGACAAAATAATGGAATCGAAGCACTTCCTTGTTGTTGAAACACATACCACACCAGAACATTTTTTCCTACATTTCCACTTCCCCCATAAAGGGGGTGGAAATGATGTAAGAGTAGCTGCAGTCCTTCCTAGGAAGAATAGTTCTTTCCCTTTTTGTGGCTCATATTTCAAATAGAGAAAATCTGATTTCCTCAGTGTTCTTTTTTTTGTGAGCATAACCATTATACAACAGTTAGTTCTGTAGACACATATGATGGGAAGAGAGACATTCTGTTAGTGTATAAAAGAGCAGAACACAGTTGGTCCCTGACTTCAGCAGCAGTATCACTCTGCATGGTTTCCATTTCATTAACCACTTCCCAACACTGCACCTTCTGTTGTTACAAAGTACAACCACGACAGCTTTTTTAACACTACCAGCTGCAGACAGCATGAAGAAACTTTGAGCCAAATATTGCAAAGAAAGAAGTTGTTATGCAGTGTGTACTGAAGCAGGTAGGATGGGACAGCCAGCAGCTGGGGTTGATTAGAGTTTCCTCTGACACTGGCAAAGGAAGCGGTTTTTCATTTTATTGGAGTGCAGTCACACCCAGCTCAGTGTGAGCCTGCAGGTTCAGTGTATCAGTACTGCTCACTGCGTGTCAGACTCTAAGCACATGACGTGAATTAGCTGCTGCCATGCGCATGCTGGATGCTTCGAACTCCTTCACACACGAGCATTTCTTTTCAGTGCTTCACTCTGAATGTCTGTTCCTTACCTCCATCTGATCTCCTCTTTTTCTTCTGATATTTGGTGTCTACCTTTCCATACAGTTGTTATTGTTATCATTTCATATTGATATTCACAATGGTCAAATAATTCTAAAATGCTGTCTTTCAATAGCCTCTTTTGAGAAATGGCAGGGTGAACTCATCTACCACATGTAAGGGATGTAATCCAGCAGTGGGTTGCTGGTCGCCCCTCTGATTGATTGTGAGCAGCTCCTCCTGCTGTTCAGACCCTGATTGTGCACCTGTTGAGCTGAGGCCTTGAGGAATGAGAGGCATGCAAAAAGTGGGGGCTGCCAACAACTGTGTGTGTGTGAGCGTGTGAGTGAGATTTTTTTTGGTGTAAATATGCTAGAGCCATGCGCTAAAACAATCTCAATACAGGAGCATGATAAAATGTATGCTTAATGATGATAAACTTTGGACATTTTTTTACTCTATGGATAGATCTAACAGATTGTCACACAGCAGAAGTGAATGCAACAATAGCCAGTCAGTTTGCTGCCTCGCTGCCTCTGCTCTCTGTGTCACTGCCTGTTTGCACAAGGGCAGGTCTGAGCTCCTCCACACACCGAGTGGACCGCAGCGTAACTCCAGAGCAGAGCCCACAGATGTATTTCACTGGAGTGGACAATGACAATGCTCACTATCCATAAGTGCAACAAAAGAGAGCGTATGATCAATTTATCAAGCATCTCTTGATCAAGTAGAACACAACAGAAATGTGACGTTTTCAGCCACTCTGCCTGCAGTAACTTGCTGCTGCCCCCTCCTAAAGTGCTGAAAGTGAAATCGCATTATCCTCCAAAGCTGAGGGAATTGTAAATAGAAAAAGCCAACACGATGTCAATTATATGGACCTGGTCTGGATATTTCAAAGGCAGCGAAGAGCAGATTAATGTAAATATGGCGCCGCTCTAGTGGCAGCCTGTTACAACAGCTCTCGCTCACCTCTGAGCCTTTTCCTTTCTTTTTTATTCTTTGACTTTCTTTTTCACTGGCTTATGTTCCTGAATGCTCAGTTCAACATGTCCACCATACTGACTGTGAGCTGGCATTTTTCTTATAATTTCTACAATGTCTAGGTCTGTGTCTGGCGGCCCCGTGCGCAGCCGAGGCCCTATTGTTTACAGTTAGTGAATTTCCCCACTGAGGGATGCATAAAGGAGTATCTTATCTTCTTATGTTATATTATCTTATACTATCTTATTAAGGCGATCTACAAAATATGTTGTTGGTTGGCGCCAAGACAGGAAGACAGGAAGCCCAACAAATTTTTTCCATCACCTAAAAAAGACCATCTCAGTGATGATGTTATTATTTTGCTAAGTTACAGAGCAAGCTAGTTTGTTTTGTTAAGGCAGATGAAGCATGTTTACAAATATACTTTTACATTTACATAATTCACTGTATTCTTGCATCACAAAGTTAAATGTTTTCTTATTCTATTTTTTTTATGATAATATACTATACTAATACTACTACTTTCAGTTATTATCATTTTTTGGCACATTGCCCAGCTGTAATGTATGCTATATATGTGGACAAGAGCTAAATGAACCCACATGTGCCAAAGATTAGCAATCTGAGATGTTGTGGTTTGCGTGTTGTGCATGGAGAGAAGGAAAGTGGTTGGATGTTGGGAGATGTACTGAGAGCTTTTTGGCAGTCGTTCCGTGACTCACCAGCAAGGCAAAATGACTTCATTGAGGTTCTGTGCCCATCAATGGGTGAAAGTCTTAGCAGTTGCCGAGCGTGCAATAGAAGTGTGGCCACCAGTGCAGGAGTACGTTAGCAGCTGAAAGAAACTTCCGAAAAGTGATCAAAAGATCATTGCTGAAAATGTGCAAGGACAGTCTTGGAAAATGACCTGTAGAAAAGAGTAGGAGTCCTGATAAGTTATGAATCATTCAGTGTGTGAATAGTTATCAAGTAATGAAAATCCCCTGCCACGATTGCTCACAGCCCAAATCTACATACTGCTTACCAGTGGTCCAAAATCCCAAAAATATTAAGTCATTTACAAAATACCAAACAACTAAGAAAACCTGCAAAACCTCAACATGTAAGAACAGCAAATGTTTGACATTTTTGCTTGATAAATGACTTAAAGGCCTTAAGCCTTTAATGACTTAAAGGCTTAAGGTTTTGTGATTTTCCTGTTCATCTGAAACATGTCAGAACCAAATTTACTTCAGGCTTTGTGATTATTTGTCTGAGGTGGAGAATGGCATGTTACAGCGCGAACATAGAGATTGGATTTCCTTCAAATGTTTGGATGTCCCTGGTATTTTTTCCTCTCATTGTGGAATGCTGAAGACTCATTAATTGCTGACTTTGTGTTTCCAACAATAGTCATTAAATTTATAATTTCAGATCTTTGAGCAGCGTGAGCCATCCCAGTGATTTATGTCAACATTTCATTAATATTGCAGCTAATAAGATGCGCACAGACTTTATTCAACCTACACTTTACCAAGCATGAAAACATAACATTAACAGCATTAAATGCAGGGCTGATGCAGCACATATGGATATGCATTGTACAATGTATGAGCTGAAGATAAAGTATACATAAATGTTGATCGGTGGATCACTGTTCCTCCCCCACCCACCCCTTACTCTGCACATCAACACTGTAACTGATATAACCCACTGGTGTTCAGTTCCACCTCCACTCCACAGTCTGCTCACTTTCTACTCTGGCCAGGGATCTTTCTCCACATGCACACCTGCTTCACACCTGGTTTCAAGGAGGTGCATGTGTTTTGATGCTCATTCTTTTTAGCATTTTCATGTATTCTTCCATGTCTGCTCCAGCTGCTCGATAGATGACTTTAGTGCAAGATAGAAAACAAAAAGACTGTTAAAAGAATGAACGTCACAATATGAGATACTCTTGCACTGCTGGCAGATGCTTTTTTGTCTATTTGCGTATTTATTTTTTTTTAAATCCAGTCTGGATGGACTACCACTACCACCACCCACTTTCTCATTTGAAAATTGTCGGTTTTGTATTTTTAAGCTTAAGCTGTCTTGGGAAATAGTTTTTTCAATAAGGAACCAGAACATGAAGCTTTGGCTGAGATGATACCTGGAGATGTACCGTCAAGCTCTTTTAGCCTGAGAGATGTCTAGTCAAGCTACAAAACTCCATACCAGCAGTCTCAGCAATAGAGAATGGTATATACAACAGTTTTTGTGCCTTAGTTTTCTGATAACTACAGTCTAGGTGTAACATCAACATTCATTATGGCACTGCAAAGCCAAAAAGACAGATTTCATCCATACGAATCTGGTTCAAACCGACTGAAACGTTATTGAGTTTTCCATTCAGACTTAGTAAAATCAAATCCAGTTCAATAATAAGATGTCAAAAAGCAGACTCTACAGTTGCCTCATTTTCACTTTCATCCTTCATTCTGTCTTATTCTTTGCATTTCCTCTGTCTCGCTTGTCTTCTCTCTTCCTATAATTCTCGCTCCTGTATGCTGTCCTTATCTCCTGGTTTTTCTATCCCAGCAGATAGTGCTTGAGGATCTCAGGCCTGTATTAACAGACCAGGTCCAGTTGGAGTCTAACAGGAGGGCTCATCACAGGCTGGACTGGCCAGCTCGGGCTGAAACTCGCCCCAACTCATCCAGACCTGCTCAGGTAGCTCTGGGCTGTGGCCACTGGGAGACACTGTTCGTTCATTCACTGATACCTGCATGGACTCACTTGTCTGTTGGTTTTAATGTCTGCTGATCTGTTGAAGAGATGAGCGCTTTCCCTTCAGGGCTATATTGTTTCTTGTCATCTCGTCTTAAAGTGCACCTATGGGTTGTTGGCAAAGTGCGTTATCAGCAAGGCTGACTTTCACAAATGCCTGACATTTCACTTGTTTCTTTGTCACAATGGAGGACTAGCACAGCCACCAGAAACTTTTGGGGCTGTTTGGGTTTTGTACAATTTTATTTCCTGTATCACTCCTAGGTGTGCCATTCATTTCAAATTCTCAGGTTTGTTTGATTTGCTGATGTGGCTGCTTAGTCCAGCAGGGGTAACTGTTTTGTCCTCTTGCCCGATCCGATGAAGATGGCTGCCTAAGATACAGCTGCAGTCTGTAGAGCTCCTGGAAGCCCCGGCTGGAAGGTGCCCTGACTAGTTCATGTCTGAGTCGATTTCTTGAATTCAGGACATTTGAATTGGTCAGGAAGACCACTTCAAAACCTCACTGCCTCCCTGGTCCCTCACTAAATTTTGTGATCTTTTGCATGGTTTTGCTCTTTTGACGCAATGGACCAATTAAATAATGGTGCAAACTTTTAGACTTTCTTATCAAAGGCATTCATTGTTTCAGAAAGTCAAGGAAATTATCACATGCAGCCCATTGTTAGATGCTCCTGCAAGCACTTTGTTTTCAGCATACTGAGGCATAACCAGCATTGACTTGAGGATACAATCAGAGTCTGCTTGTCTGCTATGATTTGAGTTGGAAATCCAGCTAGGTTCTTAGAGTCCTAAAAAATTGTCTGCACATTTTACCTAATGTTTACAATTTGTAGCTCTAAGAGGAAAAACTGGCTACACCTTCCTGAACCCAGCAAGGATTCACAAGCCAGTCACTCTACTCAATCACTACTCCTCTTGTTTGTTCTCCATCTGTTCAGAATATATTTTATGTAGAATCACATTCAGCGTCATGTCCACAATGGCTGAATTACTCTTAAGTAACAGTTTAATAGATAGATAGATAGATGTACTTTATTTGTCCCAAGCTGGGAAATTCTTTAATGTGATGTGTTGTGCAACCAAATGCCAGTATACTCACTATGACTGGGTCTATTCACTCAACAACATATTATTACACCATTACCGACACTCACTCAGCACACTGGTGATGGATTGCAGGGAATGGGGTATTGTCGGGTGGTGAACAAGACTGAAAATGTGAAGGTGCATGTTCTACATGTTCTACACACAGTACACTTATTAAAGGCAAACACTACTTTCTCCTTCTTTTTTTTTTTTTTTTTTTTTTTTTACCTGAGGCATCTAATCACAGGTGGTGCGGTGGTGTGTGCAGTGTTACATTCCCATCCGTGTTTGTGATTTTGTTGCTCGCTTGTACAGAATCTATATTGGCCATGTAGTAGACCATCAGCAGCAGCTTGAGTGCTTTTCATACTGGATTTGTTCAGCGCTCCTGTGCACTCAGAAGCACTTTGATAGAGCTTAGAGCACAATGCTATAGTTATAAACCTAAATCCTAAGAACATAGACTTGAACCTAAAAGTGCTCCAATCTGTGAACAAAGAAATGTTAGCTTTTGCTGTGTGGTTTAGAAAGTGTTTTACAAGGCTATGGCTCAGAGAAAAACTAAAAGTTATAAGTTGAATGTGATCCTGTGTCTGCCCACAGGTCAGGATATGGTATAGTATGAAGTAAAACAACAATATAATATGTGCACGTGCATGTGCAAGTCCAAAAATAGTGGTATATGGAGGTCTACACCAATAGTTATGAAATTATGAGATCATACTGAGTTTAGATGTCAGAGTCTAACAGGAATCATTATGTGGCCAGTATACACAGCTGCATTGATTGAAACTGAAGTGCCATCTGTCCATCAGATGCGCATAAGATGGATGGAAAATGAAATAAGAAAAATGCAGCTGAAGTGTGGCTGGTGTATATGGGATGTTCATTCATTCATTCTCTTTGATGTCTCAGGAACCTGAGCCAAGTCCTGAGGCTGTAAGTGCAGTAGCAAGGGTGCGTAGAATTACATTTATTACACTGGAATTAATCACTGAACCCATTTATATCTATCTTATATCTAGTGTTCTAGTGTTTATTTCCCTTTTTTCTTCATTTCTGTACATTTTTGGAACGCATACAATATATTTAATAATCTAGTCTGTGTTTTGGTCCAAGAGCCTGCCTGAAGAACAGAGTACACGACCGTCTGCCAAGCCATCCGGGCCCAACAGAGTTGACCTAGTCACCTTTAGCCCCATGCGTTACATCTCACCCATTAAGAGACAAGAGTCCCACTGGTCCCAGTTAGACCAGTTTGGATCCAAGCCCAGTGGTCTCTCTGCAGCAGGGGTACAACTCCACTCAAATTCTGTGGTGGCTGCATTTTCTTTTTTTCTATCCTTCACTTGTGTTTCTCATTGACACTAATCTCAATGGTTCATTGTCTTTGGTGAAACATGAAGAGTTGAAACTTTCACAATCTATGGTTTATAGTATATAACTTGATAATGGTGAGTCTGTCAATTGTTTGAGTGCAGCTGTTGAGGGTCTCTGCACGGTCAGTTGTGTGACAGCTGAACTGTTGGCTGGTTAAACATCTTTTGACACACAGTCACACATGTTGTATGTGAGCAGGAGTGCACCCCTCCAGATATCCTGCTGCAAAAAAGGAGGCAGCAGAAAATAACCAGCTTCCAGTCCACATGCAGCCCTGTGAAGACAAGCCATACACCCACACTGTCCAAGGATGTGTTGGTAAATCAGGTAGACTGTAGACTGTTTCACTGTGGGCACAATGCTATGTGTCACATTCACAAGGTGATTCAGTAGTAAACATGGTGGTCTTTTCTTTGAAGTGGTCACATGGTGAGAGGTGTTTAGGATCAGGGAGGGGGGCCTCTGCTGGTCTAAACATGCACCTACAGGTGATTATAGTGAAGGAGGAGGGGGGAGTTTTTTCCCTTTGCATTGGAATATATATATATTTTTTAAAACAGAAACGCATGAAACAAGAAGCTTGCTGACATTCTTTGGTGAGATGTATTTGTGAATCTTTAAATCATGCTCTCCATGGTTGTTTCATCTTCAGGTGGAGAAGATCACTGCGAGCAACCAAACCCCAAAAGTGGAGGGAAATGACATTCTGAAGGAGCTGTTCCCCAATGACATCAGCAGTCCAACAGGAATTACGTAAGTAACTAATGTTTATTTTTGTTTACAGGTTTTTGTTTTTTGTATATTAAATGGTCAATCACAAGTTACTACTTGTGCTACTACTAACCTAATGGGATGTTTTCAACCAGCAGCCATATAAGCAAAAATATTAGTGGTAGGTATTTATGGCAATTTATAACGAACAAAAAGCAACGAATCCTCACATTAGTGAAGCTGTAACTATTTTGTTTTATTATGAACCTATAAGCTAACTGAAAGGCAATTGTAATGAAATTAGTTTTTCCAATGTAAGTGCCATGCAAATACATTTATAAACTTAAATTGAGACAGATTCAGCGAAGAAATGCAAGTGATAAAAACTATAAAATTTGATTGGAAGTGAAACAGTTAAAGGGACACTCCAGCAATGTAGTATTGCACTCCACACCCCCAGTTTGTAAGCCAGCCTTTCTACTTGTAGTCTCTAAGCCAGAGCTAGGATAACCATGATGATGCCCTTGTCCCCCCGTGTTGTGTCAACATAAGTGATATGCTAGCTTTAGCAGTAGCTGTAGGAATGCACTGATCCGTCTTTGCTCTCACTGTACCAATTCCCATTCCTCAACTCAAGGTATCTGCCTGAGTACAAATACCAGAGCTTTCTTTTTCTTGAATTTAAAATCTATATACCCCACTACATGAGAGTCTCTGGGATCTTTTCTGTGTAAAGTACCATGAGGTCAGGGATTGCTGTGGCACTGAAAACTGAGCAGCAGCCCACTGTGACTAAACAACTCTAACCGGAAATTTTCCCATTGTGGGACTAATAAAGGAATATCTTATCTTAAACACTGAAGTTAAGATATTCCTTTATTCATCCCACAGTGGGGAAATTCACAACATGACACTGACAAGGAGACTGTATTCAGTTCAGTCATGCTCTGGCTGATACCACCAATATCCATTTAATAAAGACCCTTCTAAGAGGAAAAAACAGTTCATCTCACCCTCAGAAAACACTAATTTGTAATATTGTAAAATCCTTGTCTCTCCTAGCGCCACCTGTCGACGACCCATTAGAGGAGCTGCTGATCGCCCAGTGAAGTCCAGTGACCTGTGGAACGATGAAAACTCTCTCTTCTCCCCAAAAATCACCAAGACTAGCAGCTCATGCTCAACCTACACAGAGAGCCACACTGTCAACAGAGTCAACAGCTTGCCCCCCTCCACCTCCTTCAACTCCTCTACCTCCACCTCCTCTTTCTCCACTGCTGCCTCCTCCTCCAGGCCTTTGTCTGCAGCTCCCCCTGCTGGTCAGACCAAAGCAGCAACCCGCAGCATGTCACTGTGGATAAAGCTATTCCTGCTGGCCATTGTGGCTGCTTTCCTGTTCTTGGTTTACCAAGCCATGGAGACAAACACCATCAACCCTTTTGTTGCCCCAAACACAGGAGTGCCCACTGGCAGCACAGAATAGAGAGCACAAGAAGTGTCTGGGGGGTTAAGAGAAACCTTCCTGCTACTTCTTCTTCTCCTTCTTCTTTTTCCTTTTTTTTTCTTTTGTAATGTGTGTGTGAATCTTCATTGTAGCCATTTTGTTCACTGTGAAATGACCTCTGATATTTTTGCCATTTTTTCACCTCAATATTTGATCTTTTTCCTTTTTCCTTCATTTCTAAATCAGTCTTCAATGAATCCTTTAACAGAAGTGATGTGGGCATCTCAATGACACTTCAAGGATCTCCATGACGCATTGTAAAAGGACAAAATCACCTCTGCTGTCGTCTTGGTTCCTTCTTGATCTTTGACTCCGTCTTTGAGGTTATAACAAAGCCAGCCACTAATCAACTCTTAGAAACACAGACACAGTAGCTTTCATAGAAATATGTGGACTTGCTTTTTTTTTTTTATTACTTTGTTCATTTTTTTATGTAATACTTGCATGGTGCGTGTGTGTGTGTGTGTTTGTATTGAATGTATGTGGTTGAGATTATTTCTCAAACTTTGCCTTAGTGTCTCTGTTTGTCATTAACAGGTTTGAAGATGGAGTTTGAATCTGTAATTCTGTTTTGTACTTTACTTGACCATCTTTGTTAATGAGACTGGGAGGCTTGTTATAATCCAAATGCTTCTAAATTTTATTGGACCTTACACCAATATTTTCCTAATGTTCTCTTCTAATAAAAGTGAATTTCCCTGTGTATTCTACTTAATTATGTATTCACTGTCACACATATTGAATATTCAGTCAATAAACTATTATGTTGTTACTGTGTCTGTACAAGCATTTTATTAATAATGTAATATGTGTGTGCACTGTTTATAGTTGTTGAAGTCTAATTTTACTTTGTTGCAATTTTAACCAAAATACGGTGAATTCTAGGAAGTATACCCATAATAATAATAATAATTTGTTTATGAGATTCTACGGGGTAGACCTATTTGCTCCAGTCTCTACAGAACCTGAACTTTTGGAATTATGGCATCATGGGTGTTTTTTGTTTATTAAAACTCTTAAGTATTTTAATTATAAGTTAATTCATTATTTTGATTAATAATTAATCATTGAGTCTATAAAATGTAAAATGACATGTTTATCTTAAGTACAAGTATTCAGTGTATGAAGACATGATAGAAGTATCTTTCTTAAAATCCACAAATATTTGCAGCATCATAATCACCAATCAAAACAGTGTACAATCAGCAGAATTCACATGTTCTTCTGGTGTGTAAATTTTACCAGATGTTACAACTTTTTGCCCGAACATGTCAGCCTCAAATCAAACATGTCTTATCAGTAATAACAGGAAAAAAAGATTCTTGGAGAGCAAGCAGATAGGGACACAGGCTGAGAAGGGTGTTGTAGATGTGTTACACAAAGATAGTTAGCCAGCTCTGATTGCACTTGCTTCCTTGTTGCTTCTCAGGTTTAGTAAAATCAGGCCTGAAATGTAAACTGTTGCCAAAAAGTCTTTATTCAGGTTTGAATTTATTTATTTATTTATTTATTTTAGAAGGAAGCTGTACGGTCCTACTGAAAGACAACATGGCAACATTTTGACCTTGAAAATAACCTATACACTTCCACTTGCACAGAATCAGACAAAATTTAAAGCATCATAGCGGTGTTTGTTGCAGGTCTAAACCCAAGCAGTGTCTGCAGGGTGATTTTCAAATTGTACTAAAATTTGTGGAAACCAGTAGTTGCTTTGAAAGTAGTATAGGTTCCAGGCCACAGTGTTTAAAAGGGTGTTCATCAACGTTCATCAAGTCTGTTATTCAACATCGTGTGATCCCCAGGTGACCTACAGTGGACATTTTACCTGGTCATAGCAGGAAAAACACAGCTGAAACAAATTTGGTCAGCCAGCATGCACAATACCAGGACCCTGGAGCTCACCAATTCCCCTTGTGCTTTTTCTGCTCTGGCAAGTGACTGCAGTGAAAATGGTCTACTGGTTTATGATCATTTTGTAATTTTGTTGGGAAATATGCATTATTAAAGCAAAAAATTGTGCAGTTTGTTTTTAACTAAATTACCACACAGAGAAGCTAGGGGCATGTAATATCCCAGCGTGATAGATGGATAGATACATTTTGTCTGCAGTCAACAATTGTGATTTTTTTGTGCATCACAAAAAACATAATGGCTTTTCCTAATAAGAAGTGGGGTAGCAGCACTCCAACCATGCTTCCAAGGATCCAACCTTTAGGAAGTCCAACCATATCGCAGGTGGGACCAGGTGTGTGGTGACGTCAAGTGATCATCTCTAGAGGGGGGGCTTCGCTCTCAACCGCATTACTGAAGACAAGAATAGAGGCAGCTATCAACAAGTAATCCACTTAGTGTGCCTCTCACGATTTGTCATTAGGAGTCAGTCTCTGTCTGTCACGCACACACACACACACACATCTCTTTTATTATTATGACTGCCACACACGCAGTCATTAAAACATCTGAGAGGGACAACACTTTATCTGTTGGAACAATGCCCTCTGAAGGTTTTCCAAGCACCGCCTGAATTTATCATAGACCAATTTTGTAATTGGACCAGAGGCGTTGATTGGCAGCTCCAGGGCGTTTTCTTACGGGACAGAGAAGCGCGTAGAACCGCCCAGGTTTCTCGGTGACGTCACGAAAGGACAAGTCGATTTACCGCGAGGTCATTCAGCCTCTCCGAGCAGCCGGTTGCAGCCAAGCGGAGGCGCCATTTTAAGAAACTGAAAGAGTGAGTGTAATTATTAATTTAAAATAGTACATATGCGATATTACACCGCCACTATTTTGTGAAGGAAGTATTTTCCCGACCTGTGACTTCTTTTAGTTGTTCTGCTTCCGCGACTTTTGCCTCTTCTGTTTATAGGAGACCTTCCACCTTGAGACGGTCACGTTAGCCTAGCACGTAATTTAGCATAGCATTTTAGCTATTTCAGATCATTGTTAGAAAGAAACATTGGAAATGCAAAATGAATGTGTAGGCAGACAGCTTTGGATTTTGTTGGTTCTTGTCTATCGGGCAGGACTAACGGCTGTCCGATAACTTGACGTTACATGATTATTGGTGCAGTTGTTAGCTTAGTATTAGCTATGGATTCATTCAGTAAGCTATGCATTTCCTGTTCACGGTCATTCAGACGTCAAACTAGCTGCTAAGCTAACAAACACGTGACATTACAGTCCTCAGTTCACGCGCCTCGGTGGGGGTGGATTGCGTTACCGGTCACCGCTGCCAGTTAGCTCGAGCTAACGCAAAGCTAACTTGTTGCTCATTACAGCGCAGCTCCGCCAGCAGGCAGGACGCCACCATGTACCCGACCTCTTTGACGCAGCTGGCCCGGGCTAACCCGTTCAGCGCTCCCCTCTTCACCCTGCAGAAAGTGGAAGAACCCCAACAGAGCCTTCATGGACAGAGACCCCGCAGGCTGGCAGCCGCCGCCACCGCAGACGGTAACGTAACCCGTAACAGGCTGGCTAAAGGACTAGCGTTAACGGCCTTAGCTTAGCCGACCAGAGTCGCCCAGTTGTGGCCAAGTTCACCACGTAATTCAGCATAACTACATTCACTGTTAAGTGCAATCGTCTGGGTGCGGGTTGTATGTTATAGTCAAACATTTTTAATGGTTATGAACGATAAGGGATGGGATTGTTGAGGCAGTTAGCTGCTAGGCCTTAGCTGCAAACAAGCTGCCTTTGGAGGACACGGAAGGGCAAAGTGGTATCTTGCCTTTCCACTGCAGCAAACTGTATCTGACGCGTCACACTTTCTTTCAGATGGTCGATTTGATATTAATGAACCTGTTTTAGTGGAGTATCTGTTATTTTGTGACATAATGGCACGGCAGTCTAAAACTGAATGTGATCCCTGACTATGAGCTGCTCAGGGATTCTCAAGAACAAATTGTCCTAGCCAGAAATTTTTGACTGGTTGTTAAAATGGTACACAATTACTTAAACATTAAACAGTGATTCTGTTAAACACGTAGTGTCATGAGTTAAATTCTGCCTTTGAGGTCCATGATGTTTCTGTTAACAAGTCTGCTCAGCAGGTTTTAATCTTGAACTTCTTCACCGTCACTTAAGGCAGTCTTATGACCAACCATTTGTTTAAGAGATATTAACGTATCTGGATGCAACCATAGAGTCCTTAAAAAGTGCTTTAGCAAAACATTTATTGTATGAAAACATCAGCTTGTGGAATGAAGCTTGTATACCCATTTCATACTGCCCTTCTACTCTTGGCTCGTCAGACATCTAGATAAATTTAAGGCGCAGATGACCTGTTTCTTTATCCAGTTCAGTTGTTCAAACTCTTAGACAGCAAGACATTCAAAGACTCAACCAAAGTTCCCTGTTTTTCTGAGATCTGAGATGTCCTGTTTTTAAAGTCTCACCTGTGCTTCTTCAGAGGGAGACAGTTGTGAGTTCGGCTCTCAGAAGTATTTCATCCTGTGCGGCTTTGGTGGGATTCTGAGCTGTGGCACAACACACACAGCTGTTGTTCCCCTCGATCTGGTCAAATGCAGAATGCAGGTCTGTCTCCGTGGCTCGGTGCCTTGGTTTTTTTTTTTTTTTTTTAATGTGCGTCCTCATCCACCCGTAACTTTTTTTGTATGTCTTTTTGATAATGCACCAATTTGCATGGGAGAAATGTTGTCAGCCCGGTTGTTTTTTCCCATCATCGTGTAGTGATTCCTATGATTCTGATGTGTTGGAGTGATCATAACATGGCTGCATGATTCTGCACCAGTCTTCCTATGTGTTTAATGATTTCTGACCGCCTCACTGCCCTCAGCCCCAACTCAGTCCACAGTAGAGGACTCGTGTAGGTGAAGGTCAGGAGAGCTGGACCTGAAGGATATGTCCTTCATGTTGACAGTGTTATTTGACACCATTAGGAGTGTCTGTCTGTCAGGATTGTCTGAGTTTAATTGACATGAGATTAATAACACATTAATGGTGACATTTTCTGACAGCCATTGATTGTTCTTCTGACTGACCTTGTATTGCCATCTAAGATTGTCTAGTAAAAAGTCAAAGTACATTTTGCAAGGCACATGTATTATGGTGATAGAGAACATTATGTGCTATGAGTATAATCTTTGAAATCTCTTACCACAACCTTCAGCTTTTCCATAATAAACAATTTTGTTCACAAATTTGTAGGGACATAGTGATGTTCAGCAAGTTAATCACTTAGGCCTGCACTACTGCCAGAAATATTCAAATCATACTACTGATTTAGAGTGATTTCTACCTTCTTGGCCACCATTGGTATACTGTTAAAACTATTGGTCACAGATCTCTGTAAGTTAACTTGCATAGTCAGCAGAGATGAACTGAAACAAGTAGCTGCATGAAAATGGGGATGCATGATAATATCAGCATTTCACAGACATCTAGCAATAAAAGTTTTCAAAATGAAATATAAGAATTGGCATAATATGGGAGTTTCTGCCGATGACGCTTTAATCATGCACATGGGACAAAATTTATGGCCTGTTTGCTGTGATTGTTCATCATTATGTGAGGAAGAGCCAAATCTCTTGCCTTCAACACTACAAATTAAATTACCAATTTTAGGAACCCTCATCCTGATTCTTTTTTTTTTTTTTTTTTTTTTTTTGAGAACAAAGGGAAACAGGCACCAGTGGGGAAAAAACTTTTCTGCTGCAGTAGTTGTAATTTTGTCTAGTGAATGTGTACATTTTGTAAAGCATAATATTTTGTCTGCATCTGCCAGTGAGCTATCACGATAGGAGTAGGCATAACTCCAATTAAGGAGAGATGTTCTGCAATTAGGTGCCTATATCAGCATCAGCAATCGGCCAGAAAGAGTTGGAAAATGTCAGCATATCAGATTTCAGAAAAAATCCAATATCATGCATCCCTATTCAACACCCATCTAATAGTAGTTTATTTTGTAGTGAATGGCCTGACTTGCAAAACAGCACTGTGGTCCTTGAAAGTTCATACCGAATTCACATGTGATTTTATCAATCTTTGGTGTTTTATCCTAATAAATGGTGGCATGTTAGTGGCAGAGCCACCTATAATGGAAGAGTCCTAGCATTGATTTCAGACTGTCCATGGATGGGACATGGGGAAACTGTCCTCAAAGCTTTGGTAGTTTTCCTTCTGCAGTGATGACTCTTTCATTATGTGGCTATGGTGTTGATTTTTGTCCTGTGTTGCATGTGACCCTGCATGTTGCATGTTGTGTCCCCTCCCGTCTACCACAGAGGAATTCAGCTGCGATTTTGGCTCCTCAAAGTACTATGCCCTGTGTGGTTTTGGGGGTATCCTGAGCTGCGGCATCACACACACAGCAGTAGTGCCCCTCGATCTTGTCAAGTGCCGTCTGCAGGTTTGTATGGAAGCTGAACCCCACAGTAGCAATGAGTAGCCAACAGCTGCACCAACTTGTCTGCCCCCTGGCTTCATATATGACACGAAATTGAAATGGCTCTTAAGTATTGAATATGCCACTTTCAAAGTACAGTGTAAGAGAAACCCTATTCACTATTTGCTGTTGCTAATTGTATATGTAGAAAACCTGTTCATTAAGTGGTTCTTTAGCCTTCCCTAGAATGTTTTTTGGTCTCCCAACTGCCTTTAAATGGCTTAAATTGAGGTAAATTTTTGAGTTTTCTGAAACATGTGCACCAGCACATCAAAACAAATGGCACACAAAATCATCTGTAGTTTAGAAAAAGGTGCCTGCAAGGCAAGTATAAGTTCAACTTGTATAAGAGAAACCCTAGATTTACCTGTAATGTACTGGCCCATGCTAATGACGAGTCATCCCATAAACCTCTGAATATCTGCTTAGAACAACAGATTCCAGAGCTGCCAATAATTTGTTGATGCACTTCCTCACACTGTTATTTACGCCGTCTCAGGTGAACCCAGATAAATACAAGAGCATCGGCAATGGCTTTTCAGTGACGGTGAGGGAAGATGGTGTAAGGGGTCTGGCAAAGGGCTGGGCTCCAACCTTCATCGGCTACTCCATGCAGGGACTGTGCAAGTTTGGCTTCTATGAAGTGTTCAAGATCTTCTACAGTGACCTGCTGGGAGAGGTGAGGCCAGATACAACAGGTGACACACAACTCTGCTCTCACAAAGAAGAATACATGTTTTTCTTTTCTGCTAGACTTAGCATCACCTTAGTTAAGATAAGATATTCCTTTATTGGTCCCACAACGGAGAAATTTTCAGTTATGCAAGGGTAACAAGTGGAATCCTTACAGTGCTAAAAGAATTTTTTTTTTCTCCTAAACCAGCCATACCGTTGGTTACATGTTACTCATAAAGCCTGGGGTGCATTTAAAGACTTGAGCCTTAACTGAAAATGGACAAAGTCTGCATTAGTTGTTTGTTTTCGTCATTAGTCAACTTAACTTTTGGATCACATTCAGTTTTCACTAGATGGAAATTAGTTGTTAAATTATTGATACTAACCCATGATGCCAATCTCTACTTTCACTGATACTTGTTCTGTAATCTGTTATATATACTATTATACTACTACTTCTACTATATATAAGCTGTTATTTCTACTTGTGTTTTTTTGTTTGTGGAGTAGCATTCTTTCTTCATTACATTTTCTTTGCTGGTTTACTGAACTACTGAAATAAGCTCTAACTGCTTGAATAAGCTCTAACTACTGATAAGAAAAATAGGGCTCAAGACCAACCACTTAAGAGTCTGACAAATGTATAACTAGTTTCTTCTTGCTAGAGTGCCTTTTTTAAGTGTACGTGTTTATGTGTCCTCGTAAATTTAATGTCAGAGAGCTTCATTCTCTCTGCAAAAAGACTGTCAGGCCTCCACATCTAGCTGGAGTAGATAACAGTTGGTGTCCAAACTGAATCTGGTACAATTGCTTTAGACAGTTAATAACTGTGGAATTACTAAATTTAGAGGCTTACCCTGACTAAAAGTTGACTGTTGTGCCCAGCAGTTGTGCCAGGCACTATGACCAGTGCAGATGTCAGTGTCTTAAAATCATCTTGGTAAATCTGGGCTGTTAGCATTTATATCACATGCCCTTGACTTTTTGCAGGCTACTGTCCTAACATTATCTGGAAGCCTTTCTATACCAAAAGCAATGCATTTGTTCTGAGTGGCAATTCCTTAAAACTGGTGTTTTTTTCAGCTGCTGAATGATGTATGTCTGTTACCTAATCTGTCTGACCATTTGTTTCGACCAACAGGAGAACACCTACCTGTGGAGGACATCGTTGTATCTGGCTGCCTCAGCCAGTGCAGAGTTCTTTGCTGACATTGCTCTGGCTCCCATGGAGGCTGTCAAGGTTCGTATCCAGACCCAGCCAGGCTACGCCAACACCCTCAGACAGTGTGTCCCCAAGATGTTCGCAGAGGAGGGGCTCTGGGCGTAAGTGTGCTACCTTCCTACAATTTCTCAGCATTCAGTTTTGTCGTCAGCCACTGCTCACAAGTTTTGTAAAATGACTAACTGGTTATTAAAATGTAGAAATAGTTGTATTAATGATTGACAAATATATAGAAAATTGATTTCTGATGACCACACGCTCCTTAGATCCACCTCTGGAGGATGCTATGCTCTGAGCAGAGCTCCTCAGCAGCTTTCTGGCTGTACAGTTGGAGGTGCTTGAGTCATTGGCGTGTGAGAGCAGTCTACCGGTCCCCCAGCCCACCTGCAACACTGGCAACCCTGTCCTCTACAGACAGGGAGCTCCCAGTGCTGCAAGCCTGGGGGATGGACACACTTAACATGGCTACAGCACAGAACTGGAGAGCCAGACTCCTGGTGGACCTCCATGTTTTACCCATTTTTTAACATAAATTTCTTGCATCTGTACAGAAATGTAGTTGAACTGATGTGTAGATATCTTCAACACTTGATGCTTTTTTGTGAGCTCACATCTCCACTTGTCCCTCCTTACACTCCAGTTTCTATAAGGGTGTGGTGCCCCTGTGGATGAGACAAATCCCCTACACTATGATGAAGTTCGCCTGTTTTGAGCGCACTGTTGAGATGCTCTACAAGTATGTTGTTCCCAAGCCCCGCAGTGAGTGCAGCAAACCCGAGCAGCTGGTTGTCACCTTTGTGGCTGGTTACATTGGTGAGTAATGCAACATGTTAAACAGTACACTACATAGGCTTGGTAGTTCAAAACCGTGTTCAGTATTCTTTTGTGGAACTTTTTGCAACACTGCAAACACTGATTAATGAAGAACCACTAGTGAAAGCATTGACTGAAGCATTGAGTTTTTGGAATAGAAAAATATGTTTCCACCAATGAATGTAGAGCACTACAAAACTGTTGCTCATTGAATTTGAAAACAAATCATTTAATGAAGCAGTAACAATTAGGACAGGTTGAATTTGTGACTACTGTTGAATATTTCTAGCAACAATGGTAATTGGAATATTTCTAATGTAGCAACATATTGGCAGTACTATCTATCGGTTTCATGTAATTCCAGTAATAATACATCATTCCTCATGAACTGGTATTAAACTTGTGTTGGTTTACAGTGCAGTTATCCCAGCTGATTGCAGGCTTTCTCTGATGTGTTTTTTGTTTGCGCTCTGCAGCCGGTGTGTTCTGTGCCATTGTATCCCACCCTGCTGACTCTGTGGTGTCTGTGCTGAACAAGGAGAAGGGCAGCACTGCTGTCCAGGTCCTCAAGAAGCTGGGTCCCAAAGGTCTGTATCAACACTAATCCACAGTAATGTCAACAGTAGCATAGTGTAATGGGACTTTGATCAACACGCTCCTTAGATCCACCTCTGGAGGGCGCTGTGCTCTGAGCAGAGCTCCTCAGCAGCTTTCTGGCTGTACAGTTGGAGGTGCTTGAGTCATTGGCGTGTGAGAACAGTCTACCGGTCCCCCAGCCCACCTGCAACACTGGCATCCCTGTCCTCTACAGACGGGGAGCTCCCAGTGCTGCAAGCCTGGGGGATGGACATGCTGCTGATTTAGGACCAGCTGACTGATTTACATAATCTTTGTTGGTGTCACCCTAAAGGAAACACTGTAGCATCTTGTTGCTATCAACATAACCAGATCAACCACATTCCTGCAATACAACATTAAAACTGAACTAAAAATTGATGCTGTGAAATGTTAAATATTAACAGTTGTCATTCCAAGCTGTATTTGGAGGTCTTGCATTAGTTTTTATTAGAAGGGGATGGGCAGCATAGTGTAGTCAATTGTTACTCTGTACATTTATACTGAAGTAGCTCTCCCTATATGCCAGGTGGGTGATCCTGTAAACCAGTGAACAGGACTGCTTTATGATATGGGATTTACAAGATTTGTAATATGAAGTGTCTTAATTCATTTCATTTTTTTAAAACCAAGATGGCGTTCCTGTCTTGTTTCATTTGGCTGTAAATTAAGCCTTATACTCTACCTGTGAATGAGATTAACAAAATATTAGAAAAGAC